>CM055315.2:38759276-40158126 GCA_029255685.2 Silene conica
CCCATTTGCTACATTCTAAAACTTGCTTACCCTAGCCGAGCTAGTAATTTAGTAAGGGACTGTTTTCCTTGCCATCCTTTGGTTTATGCTTCATCGGTGAATTCTGATTTTGGGAGAATGATGAAAAAGAAAAAAAAAAGAAAAAGAAAAACGCAGAAAACGAAAAAAAAAAAACAGAGCAGCCTGTTTTCAAGGCTGGTCGGTCGACCAGTTCCCTCGGTCGGTCGACCAGGACCATTGAATGGGCTGATTTTTCAGAAAATAAAAAAAGAAAAAAAAAAAAAAAAAAAAAAAGAAAAAGAATTTGGAAGAAATTGTGGAATATTGGCATATATGAAAAAAAAAAAGCGAACAAAAAGAAGTGATCTTATAATATGGATAGACGGATGTTAGCTCGGTTTAACCCCTCTTCCCATAACTTATCTTTACCCCTTTTTACCTTTAGCCTCACAATCCCAAATTTACCTCGGCATGTGTCATGGTTATTTAGTGTGTGAATGCATATGTACGGTTGTAGAGATTTTATTCATGTTAGATTGCAGGCATGTTCTTACGGGTCGTAGATAGGTGAGAGTCCTTACTTTTATTTATCTTCTTATCTTTCACTTATACATTTGACCCTTTGCTTTCATGAGTGTCTCGAGCGTACCGCGAGAATCCAATTAGAATGAGTCTTGCAAGGTCGAAATTTTAGCATGCTTTTCCAACATGTTTAATTCGTTTTGCTCTTGACATTGTGTTTGATCATAGTTGAAGGATGCATTAAATTGGTTAAGCATAGTGTTGTGTTTGGTTATGAAAAGTATGAGGTCCGTTCCATTAGGAGTTTTATTTTCTTTTGAGTCTTAGTGCTTGCTTGAGGACAAGCAAGGTTTGGTTTGGGGAATTTGATACGTGCCTATTTTATGCATTTTATTTACTCTTTTGGCACGTATTTTCTTACACTTTCGTGACTTTTTAGTTGCTTTTTCTCCCATTTTGTCTACTTTGGTATTTCTGTGTTTTGTATGCAGGAATATGCGTAAGTGAGCAAAATCAAGCCTTATTTGCCTTTAGGAAGCTATTTTTGGAGCAATAAATTCGGATGGTGCATTCAAGTACAATCATCGGGCTGGATCAAAACTGAGAATAAGAGAGGTGGTCGACCGACCGAGATATCAGGTCGACCGACTGAAGTCGAATATGTAATCAGGCCCAGTTCTCCACGGAAGCCCAAATTCGCAGGAAATAAGTTCGTTTCAGCAGAACCGGTCGACCGACCGAGAAAACTGGTCGACCGACCAGACCCTGTTTTGGGGATTTCCGTTTTGTTTTCTGATTTCCTAATCTTGTAATATTTCTTATTTAAGGAGATCAAAACTCTTCTATTAGGTTAAGTAGTTTTTCAGCAATTTTCTACCCTAGGATTTTTACCAAGTACTCTATGTTTGAAGCCTCCATTGTTAGAGGATTTTTATCAAGCTTTCATCTTTCTTCTTAGGATTTCCATTCAAGTTGTAAGTTTGTGATAATTAATCTTTCCTTTAATCCAATCTTGTTATTCATCTTGTTATTTTCTTATTTCATGTTTACTCTTTTATTATCATCTTTGATTATGTTCACATCTTTAATATTCTTGGTAATTGATAGTTTTATAATTAGAAGCATGCATAACTAATTCTTGTGATTAGGAATTAGGGGAACTATGTAAAAACTTGACTTTGATAGGTTTGATGATTAAATTACCAATCCCCCATTGTTGTTGGTGAACTAATCCTTGGGATTGAAAGATTATTAGGATTAGTTTAACAACAACTTTGGGATTGCCCTTGAACGAAAGTTTAGTGCTTTTGTAGGAACCCTAAGACCGTAAGGATTGGGTAGAATACTGACCTAAAGGTTTATTCTTTGTTCCTTGGGATTGTGTTATTTGATTGTTCTTACCCTTCATTGACTTGTTTTGACCATGGGGAACCAAAGTTCCTAATCCCCTCTTTATCTTATTTTAAATTCTCTTGTTATTTTGTTACTTTAGTTGTTAGTTAAAATCCCAATTCAAAACCCCCCCTTTTTTTTGGTTACTTGCAATAGACTTTAAATTTACAAACACAATTTACCCTGTCTCTCTGTGGTTCGACCCTTGACTTATCCTAACTGAGTTTAAGCTGAGGTTTTATAAATCTTATCTTTGGCACCCCTCAACGACGGGTGTCAGTTGAGACGAGTTCTTAGATGATATTTTAAGAACTTGAAATGAGAGAAAAATGGAAAAGTTATGTTTGCTGTAACTTTGATTTGGAGAAAATGAAATAACGTGGAAAGAGAAGAAAGGTTGTCCTTTAAATTTGTTTCTGAGTCGGGTTTTCTAATTAATGAAACGAAAACCTTAAAAACGGAATTACCAAGTGAACACAACATCTTAAGATAAAATAAATCTTAAGACGGAACTTAACGGAATTTCTTAAAAATAAAATTACGAAATATTATTAAAATATTAATAAATTCCGAAAATACTTTAAATTATTAAAACATACTTTTATGAAAATACAGGATGTTACAAAGCCAGCTATACACATATCTGCTAATCCAATATTTCATGAACGCACAAAGCATTTAAGGATTGACTGTCATTATGTCAGAGAGAAACATGAAGAAGGCTTTAGTATATCAGAACTTGATATTATGACAAAAGCTCTTGGTTCAGAACAACATAACTTCTTTGTTCACAAACTAGGATTATTTCTTAATAATGTCTAGCTTGAAGGGAGAATATTGAGGATAATTATAGTTATACTTAAACTATAGTTAATGATAAGTTGTTATAGTTACTTAGTTTAATTAGATAAGTTGTGAAGGTAGTTATAAATTTGTTATTCACTTGTAATTACTATATAAGCTTTTGTATGTTCACAATTCTGATTAACCTTTGTATCACATAAAAAATCCAGGGCCGTCTTTTATGGGGTGCGGGCCGCACGGTCGCACAGGGCCCCCGATTTTTAGGTGCCCAATAAATTTAAATTAAGAATATATATTAAATACTAAGGTTAATTATCATGAAATGTAAATGGTTTAGTGGTTTAGCTTTTAATTTTTTTGGTCCTTTCATATTCATGCATCTCAGTTTCGATTCGCCATAACGACACTTTTTCATTTTTTTCCAAAATTACTTTTAATGAACTTAGTTATCACTTTATTCTATAGTTTATTGGTTCCATTTCATTTAAAACTGTTTGTTTTTTTTCCTGATTTTTTTAATCTGGTATGCAAAGTAGTCTAATAACATATTAATAGAACATTTGAATTATACTTGTATAATAATATGACGGAAATAAAATATAAACATTTCCGTATATTAAAAAATAAATTTTATAACAAAATAACATTTGAATTTATACAGGGAGTAACGTAAATAGTGTGTTATCGAGGCCATTTCGAAATTCTGCACAGGGCCCCAAAATCTCGGAGACGGCCCTGAAAAAATCAATCTTACTCAATAACAATTTCTCTTCTTACAATATGTTTAGTATCAATATTTTACAGACTTTAACAAGTCACGATCTAGGTTTTAGCAATTTCAGGCAACCTATTTAGTCTAAGACATTTAGAAAACAATTTTTTTTCAATGTTTTTTTACAAATCTTTAAGATTGTCATATGATGTTTTTAAATACACGGAGTATTTACACAATTAGGACGATTATTTAAAAGCAATTTAGTAGCTTTATGCCAATAATGGTTTTAGGTAAAACATAGCAGTAAGATATTCAACTAAATGCCAACTACGTAGTGGTCAGTGATCGCAGTGATGATCATGTACATTGCATCATAAATGCATCCCATCATACTTGATAGCTGCTGTCTTTTACTAAATGCCGAATTGTTCATTTTCATCCTAAGGAAGTGTTCAAACTAGTTTGTAACACAGAGGCTTTCAAATTGATAATAAGCATTCCTGAGCAGTCTCAAGTGATAGAAGCAAATAACTGCTACTACCGGTAATTATTTTCAACTACTGTGTCTCTCGTGTCTGCTCGTATTTTTAATTATCACCCTTGTATGAGATTGACTAATATGTAAAAAACTAGAGACTATCCCAGAGTTATATGTATTCTTCATTTAGTTACAAGGTTTATGAGTTTGTCACATAGGTATAGGGATGTCATTGGGGCGGGGCGGGGCTGGATATAGGCTCTCCGTACCCGTACCTATCAAGAAAACCTCGTATCCATCCCGCCCCATCACCCATGGCGGGTACAAGTTTCAAACCATCCCCGCCCCACCACCAATGGCGGGTACAAGTTTTCAAAACCATCCCCGCCCCACCTACCCATTAACCCGCTATACCATAAATTTTTCTGATCGTTTTTCGCAAAAGTTGGTTTAATGACTATTAATTTCTATTTTAAAGGGTTTGTTTAAATAATTTTAGTTATTTACCAAAATTGGCAAAATATTTTATAAAATACTTATTTTTAACATTACTTTTTAATTATAACAAAATAATATTTGTAAAATTATCGTAATAACGGTATTAATTTTTATAATAATTGGCGGGTAGACGGGTATCTAGTGGGTAACACGCAAAAACCATCCCGCCCCACCACCCATGGCGGCTACAATTTCCATAGCCATCCCTGCGCCACTACCCGCCAAAACTCTACCCATCCCCGCTCTAACTGGGGCGGGTGCGGGGCGGTATCCACTTGTACCCGCCCCAATAACATCCCTACATAGGTAAGACGGTCTCATTCTAACTTTTCGACTGTAAGTCTAACTATTATTCATAACGCATGTTTGAGTTGCTTCTTTAATTTCTTCAGAATGACAAAACGTGTCTCCCAAGCTATGGACTTGTCCGTTCTTAACAACGATTCCCTCTTTGACGTCCTTTCTCGATTGCCAGCTGATAAGTTAGTCCAGTTAAAGCGAGTGTCAAAGCAGTGGCAAAACTTTATTACTGATTCCAATTTCCAGCAAATTCAGATGAATATATCCCCCCCAGTTTCAATTTCAGGCTACTTCTTCCAGGAAAGATACCAGTACACTGAAGTTGATATGGATAAACTATGTTACATACCCCTTGCAGTCCAGAAAACAAAAATTTACCAAAATGTCCTGGACTATTTGCCTGCGAAAGTCATCATTTTGGCATCAAGCAATGGTCTGATTTACTGCAGAAGTTGCAACCCTTCTCCGGACCCATTTTTATACATCTGCAATCCTGTCAATAAAGATTTATGAAGCTAAAATGGGATAATTTTCAAAGGCAAGACCAAATAGCCTTTTCTTTTGAGCCACATTCTACCTCCTTCATCAATGCCTCAAGAGATTATAAACGCGTGAAAGTTTTTGAGGCTGTTGAATTGATTGAGGGAAAGGAAAAGTTCTTTGGCTTTGAATTGATTTATGAAGCTAAAATGGGATAATTCATGAGCAACATTTTTACAGGGTTCAAGTTGGCATACATACCCCAGAAGGTGTCACCACCACCCGAGGAACATTACATAGATTTAGCGATTTCGTGAATCTTTTTTCCGAGGTTCGTATAATCCTTTAATTGTATACAATTTTATAATCATGTAGATCTTTCTTTGGTAAAATGTGTGCCTGATTAGTCGCTTAGTCCTAGAATCACCCAGGCATTGTTGAGGTTTATCCACTTTTTTCCTTAACATAAAGCATTTCAATGAAATTGCTGTAAGAATTATTATTTAATTTTTAAATATGTGGACCTAATTACTGATGTCGGTCGCCTTAATTAGAAACGGTTAAATATAATATTTCAGGTTTTTAATAGGAGTAATAGAATAACTGGATTAGGGTTAATGTTTATAGGCCATTAACATATTAGCCCCACTTATCTATTTAAGCCCCTCCTGCCACCTATAATATAAAGCTACACATGTTTGTAGTTTTAACCTAATTTTTCATAAAGAGAAAACACATAGTAAAGGAATTGAAAATTAGGGAATAAGGAAGGCGGGAGAAGGCAAAGCATTAGGGTTACATCTTCTAGTTGTTCTCAAGGAATCCCCTCACCAAACCTAATGGTTGCTTCATGTATGTATCTATCAGTAATTATCACTACAATCAAGATCCTCTAGTTTTAGTTTACATGTGGTATCAGAGCAGGATTATGATTGTAGTTATAGTTCTGATTAATGTTTTAATTATGTCTTCTGAATGAAATTAAAGTTCTAATTATGAAGTTATTATTTTCTTCCATGGTTGATTATATATATATATATATTTCTTTGATTATGACTGTTTTCCGCTGCTCTATTCGAATTATTTCGATTTATATGTTTGATTATGATTGTCTCTTCATCCTTATTTAATAATTTCAATTCGTATGATGTTTTGGTTGGTTGTATTTTGTCTGTCGCTTGAAGAGTACTCGATCGAGTATCATGTCTCACTCGATCGAGGTGTATTTTCTAGATCGAGGTAATGTTTCACTCGATCGAAGATCTCCTGCATGAATAGTCTCATTCTCACATTATAATTTATTGTATCTCCTGCTTGTTTATGTATGCTCATATGCTATTAATGTTATTATACTTAAAATAAATATAAATCATCATATTATTGTTGTAAACATACACTCTGATTATGTATATATAAATGGTATTGGTATCAATTGAAAAAGACCTTCGCATTATGGCAAGTTGAAATTCACCACAGTGATTTCATCTAGTACGCGATTAAATCTCATAATGGAATCACATTGGATATTCGCATTAGGTTGAGGATCACCACAATGGACTCAAATTATGTAGTGAATATCCGACTAAGCATCTAATGGGGTAAAGTAACTTGTATTAAGGTTTTACTCACATGTAACCTGACATTAAAGTGAGACGCTCATTAAGAAGAGTATACCAGATTATTTAACTAAGCATGTGTAGGTTGTCCACAGATACTATGCTTGCTTGATGAATGCTTATTATGGGTTACTCATTTAAGTTTCAAGTCTTAGTCATAATTGATATTGTGCGTTAAACTCAAAGCCTAATGTTTTGAGCATTGTTTATAATGTAGTACCGTTACAAAGCTCTCTCAATAACTGTGTCCAAGCAGTTCCACAACTTGATGGTACTAATTACTCAGAATGGAAAGAGCATCTTGAGTTCTATTTAGGGATTCTTGAACTTAATCAAGTGCTTACTGGGTCATCTCCAGCTGAACCAGCCTCTGATGGGAGTAAGGAAGTATTTGAAGAATATAACTGGTGGAAGAAATCTGATGCTCTTTGCCTAAAGTTTTTGCGCCTTACCACTGCGCCAAACATTAAGTCCTCCATTTCGGAGACATGATGTGACACAGCCATTAAGTACATGGAAATCATTAAGGAACGCTTTCAGACCACTGTTAAAGTGGTAGCTGGAAGGCTTATGTCTGAACTTACCACTGCTAAGTATAATGAGGGTGTAACCACCATGCAACAGCATGTGCTACACATGACGAATCTAGCAGCTAAGTTGGGAAAACTGGGAATGAAAGTTGAGGACCCGTTCCTTGCCTAGTTTATCATCAACTCTTTGCCTGGCAAGTTTGATGCCTGATGCGTGTCTATTTTATGATGTTTTACATCTATTTTCACACGCATTTTAGAGCTCATTTACGATGTTTTAGCCTTTATTTCCCAACTTTTGTCTACTTTCGTATTTTTATGCTATTTTGCAGAATTATGCGGAAAACAGGCGATTTCAAACCAAATCCGTCCTCAAGTGATTTCTATGGCTAAGGACACGAAAGAACAAGCCTAGCGCACATTTCAAGGCCTGAAGATAGCATAAGCAAAGGTGCATATAGCAAAGAATCGATCCACGATATTGCAGCCTGTTTCAAATGACTATATCTCGAGTTCTAGAGCCGATAATGGGTGATTTCAGTTGGAGGTGAAAGCTTATCCTCTTATCTTTCCAACGCCGCAAGAATCGCTTGATTACGATGAGTAACGAAGAAATGGCAGCTGTTTTAAGATCGACGCGCGCTGCAGTCCCGACAATAGGTCGACCGACCCACATAGTAGGTCGACCGACCTCAGCGCAGACCCAGAAGTTTCCGCAAAGCCCATTAAAGTGTTTAGGTCATTAGGAAACTCTTTATTTCCGCCTATTTAAGCTAAATTACGTGATTAGGGTTATTCATTCAGTTCTTAATCTAGAAATCTTCTATCATCAAGTTCCTAATTCTAGTTTTCATCTTTAGTTTGTAATCTTTCAACAATTCTCAACACTTTTAGTTTGTTCTTCAATCTTTCAACATTCATCAATAAAGTTTTTTCCTTTTCTGCCTTAATCCTATTTCCGGTAATTGCTCTCTTAATTTAAGTTTTATTATTGTTCTTATAATTACTTGTATTCGGTTAAGATAGAATCCCAAGCTTTATTATAGATTGCATGTTTAGATTGTCATTCATTATGTTTTCCATGTTTATTCCCGTCTTCATTATTGTTTTAGTAATTATGAGTAGCTAAATTTCACATGTTAGGATGTAGGGGATGAATATGCGTAGGTAGTATAGGTTCCGAGACCAACCGTAGCAGGGCCGTGGTCGGTCGACCTAATTAATGGGTCGGTCGACCGAGGCTGTGGTCGGCCGACTGGGCTAGCTGGTCGGTCGACTCACTCGCGTATGTATTCTGTTTCGTTTTACTTTGTTGACTATAATAACCTGCAATGAGACCCAAGGGAGACTTGTAGGATGTTAGTAATGACCTACCCAAGATTGAAAGATACGGGAAGGGCATTGGTTTATACCTTAAAACGACTAGGTTACTCAAGACTGAAAGGTATGTGACCTAGGATTTAGGAATCACCCTTATTGTTGACACCCAATAATTGTGAGACCTAGGAACTAATAGCATAGGCCGCAAGGAGCTATTAGGTAGCATAGACCTAAAGGATATGTTACACCCCTTACGCGACTGCAATACATGTTGACCTTAGGATTTATATTACCTTAGCTATTTATTACCCAATCATCCTAGCATCTCTTTTAAATATAGTTTTATTCTCAGCTTTAATTACTTGTTTATTTTAAATCTTTGCCTTAGACTTAGTAACCAACCATAAAAACCCCCATAATTGCTACTTTAAACATTAACATCAAACAATAAACATTCCCCACCTCTTTGTGGTTCTACCCTGACTTTCACTATCTATTGTTAAAGTTAGGAATTATAAATTTTATCCTTGGTACCCTCAACGACGGGCATCAATGCCTTCCATATCCATTACAACACTGTTAAAGAAATTTGGAGTGTTAATGAATTGACCAATAAACTCGTTCAGGAAGCATCAAGGATCAAATAAAAAGATGAGGCTGATGCCTCAAGTAAGAATACTAGCTTATCCCTGGCACATCATGTGCATCATGTAAGCGAGAAATCAAAAGGTAAGTTTGGAAACAGAAAGGGCGTCAAGTCTCGCCCTTCTGATAAGCCATCTACATCTGGCGTAAAGAAGGATATTAAGAAGCAGGAAAGTTGTTTTTTCTGTAAGAAACCTGGGCACTTTCAGAATGACAGCATAAAGCGTAAGAATTGGTTCGAAAATAAGGGTAAGCCTTTGGCTTTAGTATGTCTTGAATCAAATCATATGCTGAAGTTCCTTCTAATACATGGTGGCTAGATACAAGCTCTAATGTACATGTTTCGAATTCCTTGCAGGGATTCCTTACGATATTTCCTTGCATAATAATGTTAGTTCAAAACATGGAAGGTCTAATGAAATTTCCTCCTTCTTGTGGCATAAATCTTTGGCCCATATTTCAAGAAAAAGAATGAGCATATTGGTTAAAGACAATATACAACCTTCTCTTGATTTTACGGATTTTTGGACGTGTGTGGAATGCATTAAGGGTAAGCAAACCAAACACACCAACAAAGGGTCCACAAGAAGCACTGCTCTTTTAGAAATTATATATACAGACATATATGGTCCATTCGATGTTCCCTCCATGAGCGGAGAGAAATATTTCATCACTTTCATCGACGATTATTCACGTTATTGTTATCTTTACCTCTTGCATGAAAAATCTCAATCAGTGAGCACTTTAGAGGTTTACATTAAGGAGGTCGAAAGGCAATTAGGAAAGAAAGTAAAAATCGTCAGATCAGACATGGGTGGTGAGTATTATGGCAAATACGATGAATTAGGACAACATCCTGGTCCTTTTGCAAAACTCTTTCAAAGTTTGGGTATTGTCCCTCAGTACACAACTCCTGGTTCCCCATGGATGAATGGTGTTGCTGAGAGGCGTAATCGATCCCTATTAGAGGCTGTGAGGACAATGATGAGTAATACCAATTTGCCCATGAAGTTGTGGATGCATGCCCTAATGACTGCTGTGTATGTTGGAAACCGGGTTCCAAGGAGGGCAGTTTCAAAGACACCATTTGAACTGTGGAAAGGGTGGAAACCGAGTCTTTAACACTTACATGTATGGGGATGCCCAGTAGAGACACACATTTATAATCCACATGAAAGAAAGCTTGATCATAGAACCATTAGTGGGTTTTTTATCGGCTACCCGGAAAAGTCCAAAAGGTATAGGTTTTACTATCCTACACACAAAACTAGAATTGTGGAAACCGGAAATGCCAAATTCCTTCAGAATGGTGAAGATAGTGGGAGTGATCAAATAAGGGACGTCGTCGTCAATGAAGTTAGGGTTGCAATTCCAGTCCCTTTGCCCCTAATTTCTATTAATGAGGTACCACATAATGAAAATGTTGACTCAGTCAATATTATGGAACCTAATGTTGATGACCCTCCTCTCCAGAATGATAACATCGCCACTGAAGTTGATATAATACCTGAAATAGCATTAACAATGTCCACAAGACCTAGAAGGTCAGCTATTCCAGATGACTATGAAGTATATCTACAACAATGTGAACTTGACATTAATATAGACAATGATCCGGTTACGTTTTCACAAGCTATAAACAGTAGTGATTCCGATAAATGGATTAATGTCATGAAAGAAGAGATGGAGTCTGTGGCAAAGAATGAGGTATGGGAGTTGGTAAATTTACCAATAGGTCATAAGGCTATCGGTTGCAAGTGGGTCTTTAAGACCAAGGAGACTCCGATCCTTAGGTAACATTGAACAACATAAAGCCAGATTAGTAGCTAAAGGCTTTAATAAAAAAGAAGGCATGGATTATAATGAATCATTCTCTCCAGTTACTAAGAAGGATTCCTTACGGATCTTACTAGCTTTAGTAGCTCATTTAGACTTAGAGCTACATCAAATGGATGTGAAAATGGCCTTTTTAAATAGGAGTTTGGAAGAAGAAGTCTACATGGGTCAACCTGAAGGCTTCCTTATTGATGGCAAAGAGGACAAGGTCTGTATATTAAAGAAGTCCATTAATGGACTTAAGCAGGTTTCTCGGCAATGGTATATTAAGTTCCATATATAGTACCATTACCTCCTTTGGGTTTCAAAAAAACACTGTTGATCAATGTATCTACCTGAAGATCGGTGGGAGTAAGTTTTCTTTTTTGGTCTTATATGTCGATGACATACTTATCACGAGTAGTGATTTGGGACTATTACGTCAAACTAAAGATTTTCTATCAAGCAACTTTGAGATGAAAGATATGGGAGGGACGTCCTATGTGACCGGGGTGGAAATATCTCGAGATAGATCACAAAGGACATTAGGGTTGTCTCGGAAAGCCTATATCATGAAGGTCTTGGAAAGATTTAACATGGTTAAATGTAATCCCAATGATGTTCCTATTCAGAAAGGGGATAAGTTCAGCTTAAGTATGTGTCCTAAGACCGAAGTAGAACGAAATGCCATGAAAAACTTTCCTTATGCATCTCTGGTTGGAAGCTTAATGTATGCGCAGGTGTGTACAAGACCTGACATCAGTTTTGCAGTGGGTATGTTGGGTCGATATTAGTCCAATCATGGAATGGTTCATTGGAATGCGGTTAAGAAAGTCTTAAGGTACTTAAAGGGAACGATGAACAAAATGTTCACTTATAGACATATTGATCAGCTCGAGGTTATTGGATATGCTGACTCAGATTTTGGAGGATGCGTGGACTCAAGGAAAAGCACTTTTGGTTATGTGTTTGCTTTAGCTGGAGGAGCAATCTCCTGGAAAAGTGCTAAACAAACAATCATCGCCTCATCCACGATGGAAGCTGAATTTGTAGCATGCTTTGAGGCTACTATCCAAGCTTTATGGTTACGGAATTTTCTTTCAGGGCTTAGCATAATGAACTTTGTCGCAAGACCGCTCAAAATTTACTGTGACAATGTCGCAGCCGTCTTCTTTTCGAAGAATGATAGGTCCTCTAAAGGAATAAAGCACATGGCAATGAAATACCTATCAGTTAAGAAGGAAGTTCGGAAAAACACTGTGTCAATTGAGCACATCATGACTAGTGCTAATATATCAGATCCTTTAACCAAAGGATTACCTCCAAAGACATTTTTGAAGCATGCTACTGATATGGGTCTGGAGGATAATCATTAAGGTTGTTTGTTTATGTCTGGATCATGCTAATGTTTTGTAATGATGACACTCTTGTTTTGATTAATCAACTTATATTTTCTTATGATGATGGTTTCCAAAAATTTCTGTATCGTATGATTGTTATTGTATACATTGTTGTTACACGATTAACGGAATCAGTTCTTTTCCTCAAGGACATTATCGGGGATTTTGATTGCTCCTTGTACAGACTGGTTATTGTGAATGATTGGTCTGTAGTACATGGAAGGACCACTTCTCTTGTATAGTAGTGTTTCCGCCATGACTCAACCAGTTGTTTGGAATGATCAGGGTAATTAAGACAAACCCATTATGTGTTCATTTAACCGTTTACGCGTCTTATGGTTCTACTTATGTCTGACATTATGTTTTGGTCAGTAATATGGTCCAAGTGGGAGAATGTAAGAATTATTATTTAATTCTTTAATATGTGGACCTAATTACTGATGTCAGTCTCCTTAATTAGAAACGGCTAAATATAATATTTCGGTTTTTTTTATAGGAGTAATAGAATAAGTGGATTAGGGTTAATGTTTATAGGCCATTAACATATTAGGCCCACTTATCTATTTAAGCCCCTCCTGCCACCTATATATAAAGCTACACATGTTTCTAGTTTTAACCTAATTTTTCATAAAGAGAAAACACATAGTAAAGGAATTGAAAATTAGGGAATAAGGAAGGCGGGAGAAGGCAAACCATTAGGGTTACATCTTCTAGTTGTTCTCAAGGAATCCCCTCACCAAACCTAATGGCTGCTTCATGTATGTATCTATCAGTAATTATCACTACAACCAAGATCCTCTAATTTTAGTTTACAATTGCATGGTCTATACTATATTAAAGTTTTTAATTCCTTCAAGTGTAAACTGGTGTTGCTTGTCATTTGCAGCTGAAGAAAATATTTCCTAGGAAAAATTTGACTGCCCCTCCTTCAAGAAAGCTTTTGGGAATTAAAATTAAGAGCTTGACTGAAGAGGTAAGCAGCAGCTCTTCTCGTTCTGTTATGTTATTTTTCATTTTGATATGCACTCAGTAAGATTATTAATTTTGATATTCCTTCTTATTGTTGATTTGATATTGACTTTAGACGTGGATGATCTCATATGTTCTAAATTATCATTCTCTTATCTCTTTATTTGTTGATGTCTAAATCATTGAACGATTCTTGTCCTACAGCGGATAAGCTCTTTGGAACACTGGATGGAGAAGCTATTATCAGACATTGATATTTCAAGGAGTCCACCCATGACAATATATCTAGAGCTTGAAGTTGCTGTTCTTTTTGCGATTTTTTATGCCCTGCAGGTTGCAATAAATTTCAGTTCCGCGAACAATTCTAATTTCGGTTACCAGTCGATTTCATTAATTAGGAAATCATCTTATTAATTTTAATTTGTTTTTATTGATCGAATTTCATGCTTTTGATTGCAAATTGTCATTTTAGGGTTTGTATGAATTGTAAATGCTTATCCTATGTAGTTGCTGGTTGAATTAGTGGTCGTCAGGGTGTGTGAATAATAAATGTTATGGCATTGTAATTGACTTAATTTCCTTCAACTTGTTACACACTTTATATTACATGCAAACACCAGCTTCAAAAAAATCCCATTGTTATTATTAGTTTCTGATCTGAGCTCACAATATGAAAGTGTAATGGAATAAAACAATGACCCACTTATCGCTTATTCTTAGTTTCTATTTTTGGTTTCTTTATCAGATTTGTAGTTTTTTTTTGCTTAAATCCGACTGACCGACTGTCACCCAGACAATGGAGATACAGTTCAGAAGAGACAAAAGATCAGATTGTGATGTTCTCACTAAAGATGAGGAAATTGATAGCATCATAGGAAAAAAAGAAGCTATGGACAGAGGATCAGAACACATACTTTCAATCACAGGGTAAATGTTATTCTTTTTGTTATAGAAATTAGTCACAATTAATGTAACATCCCGTATTTTCATAAACCGTATTTTAAATAAATTAAAGTAATTTTCGGAAATTTAATATATTTTATTTAAATTCGTAAACTTAGATTTTAAATATATCGTATTTGTTCCGTTTTGAGACTTTATAATCTTAAGATGTAAAGATTCCCTAGGCACTTTCGTTTACCAAGAATCCCGGACATCTAATTAAAAACCTGTCTCATAAAGTAACAATAAAAGAAATGTGAAGGTTCCCCCTCATTTCCTCACAACACTTCCTTCCTCCCCAAGCTCTTGAGAAAAATAAGAAATCAGTTTTCACAATTCCAACATTTTCATCTTCACAAAAATCCTTATTCCGAACTCGTTTCAACTCCATTTAACGTAAGGTTTTCTCCTACGCATTCCTTGTCTCATTCCCGTCACATCTATCTCTTTTAATTTGGAAATCATTCAATTCCATTTTCGGGCTGTTTTGTGGTGATTTCGAAATTCAGCATGATTAATCCATTTTCTCTTTTATTTAAGGTGTTGATTTGGAGGACTTGGAGAATGGCCAATTTGTGGTGGAAGAATCAAGTGGTGAAGACGCTTAATAAGGTGACCGTGATGAGAAAACTCGGCTTTGTCAATAAATTAATTTGACATGAGATTCTGTGTTTGTTCATGGTGATTTGATGATGATTATGTGTTGATTATGTTTACTTAGTATTTTCAGAAAGTTATGAATGTTTCTTGTTGAGATTATGAAGCTTATTGATGATTATTGAGTATCCGTCACAATTCTGGGTTTTTATCTTTGAATGTGTAATTGCTTGTAAACGCATGGTTTTTGATGCTTAGAATTGATAAGTGAGAATCACTTGGGATTGTTTGGAATTACGTGTTGTTAGTGTAGTTTACGTGCCTAGAATCATTGCTTGGAAGTGCTTGTCGAAGGTAGAAACAATGGTTGAAAGTGCAGGAAATCGTGCTTGAGAAATCGTACTCGCGAGGGTGCGCAGGTTGCGCCGAGTATTGGGCAGGCTGCGCTGGAGACCGCTGTAGGTTCTGATTTTTATTCATACGTAGGCTGTTTTGTGGAATTCATTTCCATTTGTTTGTAGTATGTTTAAGTACTGTTTCTATGATATATATACTTAGTTAAAATATATAATTTAGCTAAGTGAGAATTAGTAAAGTGATTAGTACTTATCTTAAGTTAATTAGTTCTTAAGCATTTGATTATAAAGCTTGTCGAATTGAATTAGTTAATTCTATAATAATCGTTAAGACTTATTTGAGATGAGTCTTAGGTGGTTAATGAGCTTAATTGAATTGGTTACCTTTCATGCTTGTGTTATGTAATGGGTTATGAGTAGCCTAGTAGGATGTGTTGAATTGATTGCAAATTATGATGATGGGTAATGAACTATACCTTAAATTGGCCTCTGAGTTTAATACGTGAACAGGTTGTCGCATATGGGGATATGCCTTAAGCTGGCATCTGAGCCGGATATTTGTATTTATGTCGTGTATGAGATATGCCTTAGGCTGGCCTCTGAGTCTGACAAGTAAAACAATTGTGCAACGAGGTAGTTATGGTGTTGATGTCGTGCCTGAAGTACAATTGTTGCATGCTAGAGTATGCCTTAAGTTGGCCTCTGAGTCTAGTGTCTTGTGATGTAGTAAAGGAGTATGGCTTAAGCTAGCCTCCGAGTCCTTTACTTATTGAGTGACTTGGATGCTAGTCTATGCCTTGAGGTGGCCTCTAGGTCTAGTGTCTTGTTGATTAGCAAAGGAGCATGCCTTAGATTGGCCTCTGAGTCCTTGCTTGATAAAGTAAAATTGGTATTAGGTTATGGCTTAGGTTGACCGCTTAACCTTTTACTTGCTAAATGCTATGAGTAGGTTATGTCTTAAGTTGACCGCTGAATCTTCATAGATAGTGAATGTGTATATGTGCTATGAGTAGGTTTTATTTTAAGCTGACCGCTGAACCTTCATAGATGGTGAATATTCATGTATGCTTATATGATATATATATATATATATATATATATATATATATATATATATATATATATATATATATATATATATATATATATATATATATATATATATATATATATATATATATATATATATATATATATATATATAGGGTCGAGATCCGGTGAGAACCACCCGTATAATGAGAACCGTGAGAACCACTCACAGCCCTCACATCTAATTATACACGAAAGGCTGAGATTAATTCAACCAAAATCTTGCTCATTGCCTCTTCTCAAACTCTCTAAACCTGATTCATTTTCACATAATTTTTTTCTCTGTCATCATTCTTTCAACTTCTTTCACCACGATCGATCGTGACATGCCCGACGATCAAACTCTTTGACAATAAACTTTCAGACCAATCGATCAACGGATCCTGTTAATTCGAGGTAAAGTTTCAAAATTTATAATTTTTTTTTTGCGTCGATTAAATTAGTTGAATTTATGTTTTGATTAATTTTTCGATTTGAGAAATTAGGGTTAAAGTTTGATTATTTTTTGATTCTTATTCAGAATTGATAAATTATACTTGTGAAATTTGGGTTTCGAAAATTAATTGGGGAAACTGAGAAATTAGAATTAGGGTTTGATTAATTTTTCGATTTGTAAATTAGGGGTTTTTGAATTAATTGGGGAAACTGAGAAACTAGGGTTAGGGTTTGCGATTTGTATTCAGAATTGATAATTTATGCTTGTGAAATTAGGGATGCGTGAATTAAATTGGGGGAACTGATAAACTAGAGTTAGAAAAATTGAGAAACTACGTACATTTGTTGAAATCTTGAAGTTTATGTACATCTAATTAATGTTTATGTGAATTTGTGGAATTGACTTGCTCATATCATCGTTTAGCTCAAGCCTTGAGGCCCTGAAATTTCAACAACTTGAATAAGTCGAGTTAATTATATCCTGTAACTTCTCAGGATGTATTACTTTGCAGAAAAAATGTGTTCTTGTCATACATAGATTTAGTTTTCTCACTTGTTCTTCGTTCCAAGGTTGAACTTAACAACAAAATGATCAGAGTTTCATCTACGGTCTAATCTCAAGCGAAGAACTCCTGAATTTTTAAGGATGCAAATAGGTTTCTAAATATAAGACAAGGGGAAATCGACTGAACTCAGCTAGGCACTTAGACTCCACTTTCGGCCTCTTGCAGCAACAACTTCCATTTGGCATGTATTAATAGACCAAGATCTTCTCATCTGCCTTCGCACAATTACCCAACAGTCTTACAAGATTCCAGTGCTAAAGTTTGGCAATCAGCACAATCTCAATCTGAAAATTCATCAGCGCCTTGCACTGATACACTAGAGAGCCTCTTAACCGCGACTTCCTGTCCATCTGGAAGGGATCCCTGAAGGTATTGTGCATTTGTGCCCCCATAATAACTGGTCAACTATTAGATGAACCAATAAGAAATACTATGTCCCTCTATATATAATGTCCTCGGTTTATATTCGTGGTCAATTGATTTCATCTTTAACCATTAATTTCTCCAAATACATGTAGAGATATAATTTAGTGTCATGTTTGATTCATCATAACCACATTTTTCATTGTACTTTTGTCACTGGGGTTCCCTACCATGGTAACATTAATATGGAACCCAGACTATTGCTCAACAACAGTTAGAACTTGCCTACTATATGAATAATCAAAGAACAAATGAGCTGAAGTCTCAGAAGCATTATCACAGTCACAACATCTATTGTTTCTTACATATGTTCATTAATAATGATTTAATAAAACATTAAGTAACACTTTGTACTATCTTTGATATCATCATTACTATTTTTACATTACAACTACTTATATTTTACTTATTTCGTAAGTCAATTAGCTCAAATGGTAGAGCATTGTGCAATGCACAAGATGTGGGTTCAACTCCCACATTGGCTATAAAGTAATAATGTTTCTTTTACATTGAGATCGCCAAAGACCAGAATATATGGTCATAGTTTCTATGCATAATAATTAATAGTATAAGCTAGTCTTTGAAATTCTTATCAACAAAGCTATTATACTTCCTCCTTGGCATTATTGTTGCACGTGTGAGTCTAATTATAGCCTGTTGTCATTGCCCTAGTATGCTTAAGGCCTATTTAATTATAGTTGTATTATACTGCTTGCATCTCGAAAAAAATTGCAATCATGAGATGAACAGGCTATGTGGGATTTGAACCCATACCTTAGTGCAAAATGTGCACATCGCTCTACCATTGAGCTAATAGCCTTTAATATGCGCTGAGTAAATATGAGTATGAGATAACGGACCTATGACACGATTATGGCTGCCTAAATTGCTGACAAAAGTACACTGAAATGTTTCTCACATATTAGTAAGATATGTACTAGATACACACTAAAATGCCTTGAAATGGTGGTAAATACATTGAATCTCCTTCATAGTCTTTTCCTTTATTGCATGCACATAGAATTTTATTTTCATACACATTGAACTTTAATTTATGCACATAGAATCTTATCTCATGTACATTGAATTAAAATTAATGGCCTTTATCAACTATAATTAGTATCATAATATAACGAACTGATGCAGCTGAAAAACTTTTTTAATGCACATAGAACCTTATTTCATGCATATAGAACCTTATTTCATGCACATAAACTTTTTTTCATGCACATAGAACCTTGTGTCATGCCCATTTAACACTTATTTCATGCACATAGAATCTTATTTCATGCACATAGAACTTTATTTCATGCACACTGAACTTTAATTCATGCACATAGAACCTTGTTTCAAGCACATTGAATTAAAATTAATGTCCTTTATCATCAGTAATTAGTATCATAATATAACAAGCATTTCAACTGAAGAACTTTTTAATGCACATAGAACCTTATTTCATGCACATAGAACCCCATTTCATGCACATAGAACCCCATTTCACACTTTCACTCATTGCAACGAATCAAGATCAACAAAATAACAATATTATCCTAATGCCTTAACGACCTCTCACCCGTGGAGAGCCGTATTGAATACGACCACATGGCACCCACATGAGTCATGACCCAGGATGAAAATTAAGTTGTGAATTGTATCACCAACTCACCCACCGCTAATACACAATTCCTTAAGGAGACACAATATAGTAAATTATTTTATTTGATTTCATCCAGTTCGAACCAGACAACCACTTTGCCTTCATTTGACTTACATGATAAACATTAACATGCCAGGCCAGCAAGCAACTCTCTGTTCTCTAAACATCAGTGTTCATTTCTAATAATGCTTGGAAACTATACTTGTAGCCAGGAGGACTGAAACCTCGGTCTAAACTCGAGCAAATAGAGCATAGATCTGTACTTAATTTCAGAATTAAATGTATCATTGGACAATAAACCCATCAGATGCTATGATACATGACTAGTGTCTCAACTTACAGCAAAATTCCTGGTTTTGCACAAGAAAATATCAGTAAAAAAGACACTGTCTGTCGAGCAATTTTTCTTATAATCTCGATCAACCATAATTTAATAGGAAACTCCGTATCAGGGATCGACATTTCCTATTCACAATTTCCTCAAAAACTCCTACAAAATTGTAGCATAATTTGGCAATTTACATCTACTCCCAAGTTTAGCAATTAAATTCCAAGTCCTATATCCAAGCCAATTAGTAACTTGCAAAACTATTAAAATCCTAACAACTTTCCAATCAAAAACATCTCAGAACCTTATTTCATGCACATAGAACCCCATTTCATGCACATAGAACCTTATTTAATGCACATGATATCTAATCTACAAAGCATCAATATAACTCATTTAATATCAATGGGAGGAGCACACATTACATAAGTGAAACGTAAAATATAGGAAACCTTTCTCTTGATAGAAGTTAGCACTAAGAAGTAAGAACAAAAATTATACCAGCTCAATACAAAATTAGCTTATCCCAAAAATAGGTCTTACAAAAAGTAACTTGGTTGCTCTATCATTAAAATGTATAGTCCTTTCCGCTTACTGTATAGATTGTCAGTCTGATAACTCATGAATCATAATGGCATCATATTTCATGCATACCAAATTATACTAGCAGATTTCTAATGTCGCGTAACAGTTCATTTCCAATATATCAGGAGAATGCAGTCACTTCACAAAAATGGATTCAATGATAAGATGCATAATTAACGACCATGATTTCATTATTGGAGAAAATGTTTGGGAAGTCATTTGTCATAAAGCTAGCTATAGGGCTACCTTAAGCGGACTTGAAATAGGCTCTTTCAAGTGGCGTAACTCAACAGGCACTGAAACAAACGGTACTTTTGTTTTGGAACTTGCTTGCTCCTGGAAACTGATAATGGATCCTCGAAGTCTGGCTACCTTGCCAAAGGAAATTGTGAACCAAATTAGGTAAAATGAAATTATGACCACTATATACTGTAAAAGAAGAAAATCTCAATATTGCTTAATATGTCAAGATCAACTTGAACAACCACAACCTCAAAATCTTTTAATGAAAGACAATAACCCTTTTGTATTCTTTGCAATGATGAAGATAGATAGTCCATTACGTCGTTTATGATGACCAACAACTAGCTTTATGTTCTGTATGCCATGACCGTTCTAAGAATTAATTCAAAGTGAATTATCATTCAAGATATTCTTTAGTTCTAGAGTATATAGTAAAGCTCAGATAGTCAGCCTGGTATGAGACGTGACAATTTTACACGTGAGATCAATCTATGTACTCGTACTTACATATAACTAAGCTCAGTCTGCTTTCTAGCTCAAAATCAAGTTAAAATATGATCGACCTTTCATACTATACAACAAAGCCTTGGTTAAATCCAGCAAAGCATATACAAAATGCTTGATATCCCATCAATGGATGCCTACGAAATGTCGACGTAAAGCATAAGGATCACAACTTCAAACAACTTTTCAGCCACTTTGTGATAACATCAATTTATCTATCAGTGAGCTAATTACCTGTAATCGAGTATATATTTTGATTTGCCTATCCTGCAAAGTTGAAGGATAGTTTGTCTTCCATTTCCCTGTTAGTAGCAACAGGAACAACTTAGCTACTGTAAAGGAAATCCAGCACAAAAGCAGCGTTCCAAAACCGTAATGAGCATTATATTTTTTTACCTCCATAGTAAGATGAAAATTCTTCACTGAACTTTGGATTTTAAGTCCAGCTTTCACCTTTTCTCTGAAATCCAGTTCATATTGCTTAGAGGTCTAGATAAAGCTTCCGAAAGCAGCGACCCAAAATTAGAACAATGATTCCAAATAAAGATTTCGAAATCAGCAAGGAACACAAGAGAATATAGTGATCGTGCAATACTTCGATGATTAAATACGTAAATTGAATTAACTAATAGGTAATTACAATGGAATGCAAGTAAGAATAAAACGACATTTGAAAGCAACGAAAACAACATAAGGTAGAACAAATCAGAAATGCAACCCTAATCAAACTAATTAGGGGGGATTATGAAGTACTATCGCCATTACCTGAGTCCGCATAAATGTTCAGTTGAAGGAGCGAAAATGGCGGTGATCGATTAATTCAACCCTAATATGTGAAGTGGTTTGAGAAGAGTCGAAAACATGGTGATCAGAGAGTGATAGGATTGGAAAAGATGATTGGGGTGTGATATGACTGAGAAGATGATTTGGAGAGGACGATGGAACAGAAAGAAAAAATGGATTGTGAAAGGTGAGGGAGTTTAGAAGATTTGGGTTTGAATGTTCGAAAACAATAATCGTCAAATTAATGTCAGCTATATCTAAGGGTTGTAAAGTGGTTCTCACAGTTCTCATTATCTTAATGGTTCTCATATGATCCCGAATCTATATATATATATATATATATATATATATATATATATATATATATATATATATATATATATGAGTAAAGCATGATTTATTTGGATGAAAGTGTATGTAAGATATGATGGAAATTAGGTCATACTAATTTAACCATAAAATTAGTCTTAGTAATTATATAACTATTTACATATAGATAAGCTTTAGATCTTATGCATGCAAAGGTATAAATGCGGAAATATGAAGAAAAGAGTCCTTACAATCGGTCCAAGAATGCTAAGGACGATCCTCGACGGAGCAGCCAACGTAGATTGTCTCCTTCAAATTGCACCCAAGACTTACCCTTAAACACCGAATGTTAACACGGACTAGGTGAAGGAACAATCGGTTTTCCAAAAACCGAGTTCTAATCGTATTAGAACTAACCGAGACAATTACTATATAATATTATCCAATAATATTTAGAGGATTTTAATTTTTCTCTTACTAGAAAATCAAGCCTTAGGATACGAGTTTAGGTTTTATGAGCAATTCATATATATAGAGGGAATGGGGTTAGGGGTGCCGTGTGCATGAAGGGTATAGGGAAGGGTTTTATTCCCTTTTGTCTTTTCTAAAAAATTAGGTTTGCATGACTACTTCACAACCATCATAACCTAATATCATGATCATGTTCACAAGATAAAATCATAATATTAACCCACAACATTATTTTACACGGTACACATTATGTAAAATGGACCCTCATTTTACAATTGTAATTTGTACAATTGTGCAACATGTAACATCTTATGTGACATAATCAATTGTATTAATTTAAAATATATTTATCATATAAATACTATTTCTAAATTAATTAAATCATATTTAAAAAATTATTTTTGATAATTCATAATTACCGTCCCAGTATATATAATTACCATAATAATCGTCAATACGATTCATAACATATGTTATAACCACGAACCTATTTTAATTTCGACATTTCATAAATATCGATTAGATTTTGACAATTGATAAATTTCAATTTCAAACACAAATCTTACTTATAAGATTTTACCTCTGAATTCTCAATATGACAGTTTTAAGGAAATTGATCAAATCGTATCGTATGCATTTGATCAATGTATATGTTAAGGGGATTATCCTATAGGTGTGACCTAAAGAGACCACCGTCATTCGACAGTAATGTCAAACTCTAGTCAGCCAATCATTACCGATTAATGTTGGTCAGTTGACTATATATAATATCGGATCATCCTGATGCGTGTCGTTCATGAACCAAAGATAAATACCTAAGTCTACTAACTGGAAGCTAGTGGAAGTAGGGTCGAATCCTCAGGGAGACACGGTCTGAAGTAAAGGTCAGTTTATAGGTCACAAAATGGGGGGTTTTGTTTTGATTAAAGCTAAGACGGATATAAAAGAACTTAAAATAAAGATAACAAAAAAACGAGTTTCAAACAGTAAAATGCGGAATATGTCAGGATTCAGGTCGTCGCAGTAATTAAAGTCACATACAGATTTAAGTCGGTCGAAATAACAATGAAGTGGGAAGGATTAATAACCTTTCGGTCTGAAATCAACCCTGAACTCTCCTATCAATCTTTCGATCTCTAGATAGGTTTCGTAAATCACCCTAACCAAGCCTACCTACCAATCTTTCGATCCAGGTAGGTTTTACTAAGTAAACTGGTCTCCTGCGTGCACTCATTTGACAAGTTTCACAATTATATTGTTTATGGGTAAACTTCGTCGTAAGGACGACTAACATGCAATTCCTACGACATAACTACCACGAGTTCCTTCATCCTAACATATCAAGGGGATTAGCTACTCATATTTAGGGAAACTAAACTAATAAAAATGACGATAACAACAACATTCAACATAACGAATAAAGATGTATTAATATAAAACATAAACAAAGTAAACAAGAATAGTAAAAAAAAGGGAGAAAATGAATTACAGTAATGGCAAAGGAATGAAGGACAAGATCCAAAAAGTGCTTGAATAAAGAAAACCCTAAGTGAAAGTGTTTAGAACTAAATGACTGTTTTAGAGAAAAACTCAATGTAGATTACTGAATGACTGCAAAAGTGAAAATCAGAATCCCCATAAAAGGCTGCTAACCTAATCCTTATTAAGGATTAGGTTAACTCTAAGGCAAATTAAACCTAAAACGTAAACTGCAAATCCGGAACACTTAAGTGAGTTGCTCGATCGAGTGACTGAACCACTCGATCGAGTAACTGCTCTTCAAAAAGGGGTCGATGAGTAAAATCGAGCTGGCAGATGCTCGATCGAGTAACCTTAGAACCCTGGAAGGTTGGGTCCTTCATGCAGACTCCTCGATCGAGTATCAAGCTACTTGATCGAGTCTTTCTCCTCATGCATCCACTCGATCGAGTTCTGGTGCTTACTCGATCGAGTAAATGACAGATGCAGTGCTTCTTTCTTGCTTCTTTCTTGCTTTTGCCCCTTGTTCTTGCCTCAGTTACCGTTCATTTAGGCCTTGTACTGCAAAATCGGGGTTATGGGACTTCTTGACTTGCTTCATCCTCTAAAAGACCTCAAAACGGACAGAAAAAGCATGGTTTCTTCATCTTTTGCATAAATCCTGCAAAATAATAGAAAATACACCAAAGGAAGAAAAAGAGGGCAAAATGGCACGTGAAGTGCATGAAAATGCATAGAAATACGTGCTAAATGGACCTAAAAAGTCTATATAAATTGCACGTATCACATGCCTTGCATATTCTTTTCATAAGATTTTGACATTGATAATTATCATTGACGTGATCGCACTATTGTTGAGGACACATTTCCCAACAAGATAATGATTTATGAGTAGTGTATTTCACATGATGCGATTTATGTTGGAATATGCATGTTTGATTATATGACTACATGTTATGTGTTGGTGACAACAAGTGGCTAGGAGAACCTCCAGTCACTCCCCACTGATTGTGGCGTACATGTTTCATGTATGTATGTTGGTGCAGCTGTACATGGGGTATACATTGAGGCTGGCGAGCGATGATCCTTCATCGTGCTGATTATTACCTTGTCGTTTAGCTAGACCTATTTTGATATTTTTGTTTTGTGCCCGTAGCGATATGCTATCCCGGATTGTACTAATGTATGTTAAATTTCATTCCGCATTTCAGTTGTTTAGTATTACACTTCGCATGTTAGTTTTATTTCTTTAAAAGTTTTAATTCCGCGCAAATTTCAGGCATTTTTGGAGGTTTACTTTCCGCTGCCGCGAGGGGTTTTACAATTAACGATGGGTTTTAGACCCCTTCATGATTATAACCTCAATGAGATTACCAGTTCCGTTGAGTTGGCCTTTGTAACATAATAGATTTGCTCATAAAATAGTTCATCTGATTCTTGTTTTACACAAATCTTTACCGACTCAGAAGAGGGAAGTTTAGACGGCAGAGTTAAATACTAAGCTAAAGCAATACGTTATGATCAACTCGAGACCGCAACGAAGAGAAAATCGTAGGAAAGCAGCCAGACAAGAGGGACATAGAGGGCTTGCATAAGTATGATACTGTATCCGTACCCAGAAGATCATTACAAAAATATAAGAAGAAAATTAAAGTTACTATAAAGAATATAGTTTACTTCCAAGCTCCCACACAAGTCTCCCGACTTACATGGCCGCAACTAAATCTGCAAAGGCTAAAACAAGATCTTTGAGCTCTCCAAAGCTAAGATTGATACATTTCGAAGGTTATTCAGATCGCGATTCTCCGTACAAGAAAAACCTCTCTCCTATGTCATCTATAAATAGTGAGGTAACTAGTAGTAGTAGCTTTAGCAAGGTTAGTAATAAATCCTGTTATTCATCTTCCATTACACTTCTATGGAAATCAGTTCTTATTATTTTATGTTAATTGGCTTTCTCTTCAGTTATTGCCACTTTTACTCAGGTTGACCGTTCAACATGTATAACGCGACGGGAGCAATGAGAAAGATCAGTGTAATCTTGAAACAAAGTGGTAACTTTGACGGCGATCAGGCTGTTAAGTTCTTAGCTTCTTCATTTGAGAGACTCAGTTATGCAGCCACCCATGTCACCTTTCTATTTTCTTAATCTTTAGCTACCACCTTTCTCTTTCCCTCATTCCTCTCGTCGAGTGCGTTGTTTGTTTCATCCAATCAAAGTGAACAAGTAAATTAATGATTACTGTGTGGCTATGGAGTAAGAGTACTATCTTTTGTGAATCGATTGAGCTGATAATGTAAGACTGTTAGTCTTATATTTAGATTTGTCGGTGGAATTAATCAGGTTTTGAAGTATGTAATTGTACCATACAAGTAGTTAAACCGGCAGGTTTAATTTCTGTTAAACCAATTAGGACGAAGGAAATTCCGATACCTTTAAGGAGTGGTGCAAGAAAATTCTATGAAGTATAATTACCTATGATTGTCGTACTATTTTTGGCGTACTGCAGTTCTGCTTGTTTTAGAAGCTTTTTATTCATTATTGCCATTACTTACTATTTTGGCGTGCTGCAGTTCTGCTTGTTTTAGACGCTATTTATTCATTGTTGCCATTATCAATCTTACAAGTTTGGGGCTTCTGAATTGTTCAACTTAATGGTATTATGTGGAATTGTGACATGATAGAGATATATGTACTATCTTCATGTTTCTTGATACCCGTCGTTGAGGGTACCAAAGATAAAATTAATAAACCTTAACTTAACCTAGATAGAGTAAGTCAAGGGTCGAACCACAAGGAGATGGGGAGTGTTTATTGTTCTATGTTGATGTCTTAATATAACAAGTTGGGGGTTTGATTTGGTTTGATTATTGCTAAGTCTAATAAAATAAAGACGAAAATAAAGATTTGAATAAAACTTATGATAAAAGGGATGCTAGGATGATCAGTTCATAAAAGCTACGACGGTATATAGTCTAGGTCAACATGTATTGCAGTCGCGTAAGGGGTGTAACAAATCCTCTCTGTCTATGTTACCTTATAGCTCCTTTCGGCCTATGCTATTAGTTCCTAGGTCTCACAAATATTGGGTGTCATCAATAAGGGTGATTCCTAAAGTCTAGGTCACATACCTTTCAGTCTTAGTAACCTAGCCGTCTTAAAACGCTAACCAATGCCCTTCCCGTATTTCTCAATCTTGGGTGAGTCATTACTAACATCCTATAAGTCTCCTTTCAGTCTCGTCATAAGGTATTATAATTAATGAAGAAAACCAGGTTCTCAACATACGCGGCATTGGTCGACCGACCGACTACTTCAGTCGCTCGACCAACGACCCTTAGTCGACCGACCAGTTAAGCCGGTCGGCCGACTAGAGGTCTGCTACAGGTCGTCTGATTTATACCGTCTATGCAATTAATCACCTACATCCTAACATATGGGTTTAGCTACTCATAACTACAGCAAGAACAACAATAACAATTATAACAACGATACTCATAGCGATAAACATGCGATTAACAAAAGGCTTTTGGATTCTAATTAACCGGATACTAGCAATTCTATAAAAATAACAATAAGAAACTGAAACTTAAAAGAAGATTACCGCGAAAAGGAACTAGGGCAGAAAGAATTTACTTATTGAATTGCATGGAACGAATTTGTTTGAATGAACGAACTAAGAACAATGCTAAAAACTAAAACTAAGGAATACAGTAACTTTTTAGAGAATCTAGACTAAAGTAAAGAGATTAGAAACTAGGTAAAACTGATGTAAAAACTGGACGCTTAGTCCCAATGACGGATTAGGCTTAATTAAGAATTCTCTTGCTTGACCTAATCCCTTCACGGGCTTTTGCGATTTTTCTGACGTCTGCGCTGTGGTCGACCGACCAGGGGTCTAGGTCGGTCGACCGATTATCGGGCCCAACAGGTCTTCTGTCTTCGAAATTGGAAATCTGAACTTGACATGTCAGCTACGTTGGTCGACCGACCATGGGACTCGGTCGGTCGACCGGTTTTCCTGAGTGTCAGCTCTGAAATCTTCTCAAGTCGGTCTTGTGGTCTTTGGTTTGCGCATTGGATGTTGTTTCCTCCTCGTTCCTCGGTTTCTTTTGTATTGCCAAATTCCCGAGGATGGCATTTGGCTTGCATTTGCCTCTTTTCCACATAATTCTGCAAAATAACATAAAAATACGAAAGTAGACAAATGTTGGGAAATAAAGGCTGAAAACTCGTAAATGAGCTCTGATTTGTGCATTTTGTATAGACTTTTTAGTCTTGTTTTGGCACACATTCTCGTAATTGTTGGTGATTTTATATCATTTTATACCCTGTATGTGGTACTTTGTGTTCGTGTTACTATTTTGCAGATAGTGACCGAATAGTGGCAGAAACCTAGCTCTTTCTGCCTCAATGCACTATTCCTCTATAGTCGATGGAAGAACCGCGGTTGGTCGTGTGACAATCGAGAAGTTTGAAGTGAAAAATCAACTTTCGGGCCTGTCGAAGGATAAATCGAAGAAGAAAATCCTCGATCGAGCTATCATGCGCTCGATCGAGGGACCCAGAGGAAGAGAATTCATCGATCGAGCTGTCTTGTGCTTGATCGAGAGGTGTCCTAGAAGGAAGTGATCGATCGAGAAGTTCCCAAGAAGAGGGGTCGATCGACTAAGATTCCACTGTTCGATCGACCATTTTGTGAAGCTGAAAGTGCTCGATCGAGAGGAATTTTCCCTCGATCGAGAAGCTTGGAGGCTCTTCGTGTTCACAGGAGTTAATGTTTCAGTTCAATTCTTATCTATTTAAAGGGGGTTTCTGAGATTTTTAGGTTAAGCTTTTCTTACCTATGGCTGCTCGCTCTCTGCAGACTTTACAAAAGAAACTCTACCCTCTGAAACTTGTAGCCGACATTGGTTTTTAATCGAGCTTCTTACTTTTCCGTTCATGGTTCCGTCTCTATCGTTCTTAGCACTTCCCTACTGTAATTCCTTTTCCTTCATTTCTTATTTCGAGTTTTTATCGTTAATCTGTTTGTAGTTTCTGTTTTCTGATTTTTCGTTATTTATTCGAGTTTCACTCTGTTCCCGTTTACTGTCATTTCTCGCCGTTCACGTTCGTTTACTCGCTTTATTTCGTCCCCTTGCTTGCTTCTGATTCTTCCCCTTTCATGATTTCTGGTTTTGGTTTTATTTATAACCATTTTAATCCCTATTGGTTTCCCAACCTTATCTTGAATTGTTTCATGTTTTCGTTTTCGTCTTAAGAACATCAGAAACGCGTCTTACCTAGCTCTGTCTCCTGTCTCCATTCGTCTTAAGTTATTCTGTCTCTGCTCCTACGGTCTATTTTGTCTCACATTTCATAATGGCATACGCTAGTTTGATTATGCAAGTTGTTACCATTATCATTCATCCTTTAATTATACGTAACTAAACTTAGTACTAGGATTTATGGTAGCCATGGCTTAGGATGGTATGTTAATTCTGGTACCCATATTACGGTTTGTTCGTATCCGTCGCATGTTATTTTCTGTTAATTGTTTGAGTCGACACACTCAATTGACTGTGTAGAAACCCTCTTGACCTAGATCGGAAGATTGGTTTAGGGGTAGTTCTGCGACGATTGTTAGGACTGTGCTAATTAGGGCGGAAGCTAAGTTAGTATGGTTTTAGGATGATTAGCGGACCGGAAGGACCTTTTCTGTACCCACAAACCGCAATAGGGTGACCTGTATTCACAGTCCAGACTTAATAGCCATGGTGCACCAGAAATCCTAGTGCTCCCCTTTTCCTCTTTTCCTTATTTTCCTACCTTTTTATAGTTTAACGTCAAATTCACTTGAACCTCATATTTTGGTTACTTAGATGAACTTGGTCAGACTATAAGATCCATGTGTCTCAGTGGATTCGATACCCGACTACCTCTTCTACATTTAGTTGAGACCGGTTAGGTTTTATTTTTGATAGGGTTGTGACAGCCGTGTCAAATTTTGGCGTCGTTGCCGGGGAGACGGTGCAAATTTTATAGTTTAAGTCTTGTTTGTCTTTTTTGTCTCAAGGAATTTATTCATTGGAGCAGTTCTTACGTTTTGTTCTAGTGTTTAGTGCTTGTAGGTATGCCTAATATCGCGAGCCATTCTGAGCCTAGTGCAGACAACTTGCCCAAGGGACGCGTTCTTCCTGCAACTAAGGATGGGACATTTGGTATTCAACCGTCCTATTTACAGCTTCTGGAGAGAAATGTGTTTAAGGGCAGCACGGATGAAGACCCGGCCAAACACGTTGAGATCGTTACCGATTATTGCTCAACTATTCCTCTCGTCGCCAGAGTAACTCGTGATAAGGTTAAGGAATTTTTATTTCCTTTTTCCTTAGTGGGCGATGCTAAGGACTGGTGGAGAAATCTCGACATGGTAGCCGCCGAAGTTGTGGATTGGAACACTTTGGCCATAGCCTTCTACAGAATATATTTTCCTCCTCAACGCACTTCTGCGCTGAGGGGGCAAATTACAATTTTTTCTCAAACCGAGACAGAGAATTTGAGTGAAGCATGGTCAAGATTCAAAAAGCTGGTTCGCTCAGTCCCTCATCACGGATTCGAGCGCTGGTATTTGTGCACTCAATTCTACAACGGGTTACGGTACAAGCATAGAGTTATCCTTGATGTTGTCGCGTTAGGCAGGTTTCAAATAAATGTGGCTGACGACAAGGGTTGACAGTTGATAGGGAATATGTCTACATACACAGCCAACTATGGGACCCGAGAAGTGTGACTAGTGCCATTCCTACTGTCGTTATTAAGGAAATTCAAGCGGGTAAGGTAGGGAGCCCAAATCAGTGTGATCAAGTTTGTGCTACGGAGGTGTTATGTGGTAGATGCGGTGAAGAGGGTCACGACCCTATTTCTTGCATGGCCGAACCCGAGCGTGTTTACGCGTATCGAAGATATAAGCAAGGGGGTTCATTTTCCGAGCTATATGCAGATTTGACCTCTACAAAGCACCAACCACCAGTTGATAATAGTCAAACACTCATTACGCAGGCCGAGTTCAACAATCTTAAAGCAATCATTCACGAACAAGAGGTCGAGCAGAAATTGAGCACGGATGCCTTCCGTGCATTGCTTGAAAAATGTGAGACCTTATTTCCCGAGAAGCACCCAGTTTTAGCGATTTATTTGAGGAGCGGTCTCAGTTGTGACGGTCCAGTGTATTGTTAGGTTTAAAACCTTTTTATAGTCATACTAAAAGTTTATCTTATTCACTTAAGATCTTATGCATGCTTAACTTGAATAAAACGAGATTTAAGGGAGAAAACATTCACCCTTTCATTGATATATTTCGGTTATATAGGGCACAAGTGAAGACTCCTTCTTCACTTGTTCTTGAGCTATTAACACGGGATGATCCTCCTTGAGCCTTCAAATAAATGACCTCCAAAAGATGAACACCAAGACACACTACACTCAATGAATTTGTATATATATTTTGCTAGAAATCTTAATACAAATGTTAGTAGTATTATATGGGGTGCACAGTTTTGGTAGAACAAAAACCCTAATGCTCATGAATGAATGAATGAACAAGGGGACAAAGCCTTCTTTTGTTCTTCACAAAAGAAGAGGCCGGCTAGGGGTGGTGAGAGTGCCCAATGGAAGGGTTCCTCAAAACACACCCATGTCTCCCACTTTAGCTTATGCATTTAATTAGATGTTCCTCTTATGTTCCTATTATAATATAATGTGTATTGTTGTATGTGTGTGTCATGACACACGGTCCATGACACGAAATGGACCCAAATACAACATTAGTTGGGATCATATTAGTTTACGTAATTTGTAGTTTAACTCTTAAACTCTTTAACCGTAAATTTAGAAGTAATTCAAATAATTACTTATATCTAATTAATCATATTTTATTACTACAACAATTGTAGTTAAAATAATTCATTCAAGCAATTCTATGTTTCACAAACATATAAATAATAGTGATGACATTTCGATCACTAAAACATTTTAACTTATAATCGTATTATAATTTTACCCTTCATATAATTTATAAACTAGAAATGAACTGACTCGTATCAATATACAGTTATTTCATTTATCTTCGAGAGAGTTGTCCTATAGGTGTGACCTAAAGGGATCAACTGGTCACCACTGTCATTACGACAGTAATGTCAAACTCTAGTAAGCAAATCATTACCGATTAATTTTGACCAGTTGACTTATGATAAAGAATCATCCCATGAATATTCTTCTATAGAGATTTGTCAATTAATCAGATCATTGACGTGATCACACTATTGTGGAGGACACTTACTCCAACAATCTCCCACTTGTCCTCACAAGTGTGGATCACCGATTCTCTAGTTCTATTACATCATCTCTCACTCAATGCAATGTGTCTTACAGGTCGTACTTGCACGTGATCAAATCAATAGTGGATTTTCTCGATATGCAGTGTAACTGATAGACCGGGATTATCTACCATAGATATTCTCCGAGCGTGGCCACGCATTTCCAGTTCACTACTCCTCGAGTGGCCTTGAGATTTGAGATAACCCTGACAAGGGGTGAAACAATTCCTAACCAACTGTTCTCTTTGGCAAACATCGTTCATTGTGACCCAAAAGATGCCCATTTGACCCCTTTTACGGAAAATCGTAGAGCATAAATTAAAGTCACTTTGAATTATGTCACTTTAAAGCAACCAGTCTCTAGTCTCACTACTACAGAAAGCCTTAAGGACATCGGACTTTTATAGACAAGGACATCGGATTAGCAACCGATGTAGAGTTCGCTGATGTCCATTATGGGTGTCAAGGACATCGGTTGTGCAACCGATGTCCATTTGGTAATGCACATCGGATGTTTCAAAAGTCTGATGTCCATCATCCTTATGCACATCAGACTTTAGCTAACATCTGATGTCTATTTGGTAATGCACATCGGGGGTTTAATAAATCTGATGTCCTTCATTCTTATGCATATCATTTTGTAGCTCACATCTGATGTCCTTCATATGTATGCACATCGGAGGTGTAATATGTCTGATGTCCTTAATGTTGCCTTTTTTTTTAAAAAAAAAAAGTTGGTATTGATGGTAATTTGTACCACCAATATACATTATTCAGATGCCAGCCATTTAGACTGGCGTATCAAAACAGATTATAGGTCACCATCAACAAAACAAACACTAATTCATAGCAAATCACGACAAAGTCGTTCGTCTTTCATTAATCAAATTCAAAGTAAATCACGACAAAGGTCGGTCGTCTTTCATACATTATCCAAATTCATCAACTAACCAAACATAGGGTTATGCGTCATTTTAGACGACATCTAAAATACTACGTTACTAAAAAGACTATGCATTTAGAAAATAGTCCGCCCACAAGTCCCTGACCTCGTCGATTTCTTCTTGGGAATATGGCAGTTGGTGTTTGAAAACCTGTAAATCATCATAATTCATAAAATTAATATGAGGGATTCTAAATGGAAAAAATGAAGACGAAGAGGCATGCATGTAAAAAAAATATGGACTGATCATATTGGAATGCTTTGATGCAAACATATTGTTCCCCAAATAGTTAAAACTCAATAACAATCATGTTATACTTCATCTAGCTTTTTTAAAAATTAATACTGAGTCATTGAGTATGCTCCAAGTATCATGGGCCAGCTTGTGGATGCCACAGTGTTGCAAAGCAAACAAGCCAACCAGTATGACACATGCAATCACAATAAACTAACCTAAAACACAATACACAATTTCTTTAAGAAAAACAATCTATTATAGGTAAATTTGTGGGACATTCAGCTTTTGAGCAAACAAGATTGCACGAAAAGATGTTTAATAAACCCCGGATACAAGAAAGAAGATATGATTGTTGACTAACCCTCTTTAATATTTGGTACAGCAACTCGAAGACCTGAAACAGATGACAGAACTGGAAAGAAACCAAAAAAATTTAGTCAGCAACAATGCCAATTTAATAACATGTCCATGAAATTTTGATAAAAGTTGCATTCTTTCACAATTGTCAAGTAAGATCAGCAAATAAGGTCTGCAACAAACTCAGGCATCACTAGAGCATATTTTCGCATATATTGGATACACAGATCAGTTAGATGCCTCGAGACAAAAAAAATTGACTCGCTCAAGCTCCAACACAAGCAAGGTGATCAACATTACGGATATCGAGCATGAAGTAGATTAAAAGCTTGATCAGTCTATAATTACCAGTGAGATAAAGGAGGGGGAGTAGAATACTTTAGGCAGACTAAATGAAAAAAGGCTATTCACTTTATCCTGCTTGCATTAGGTACTGTATCCAAGAAGTCTCAAAGACGGGGATAAAATAGATGCATCACCGGTGATATTTAGACGAATACATTTAAGGGTATTACTCACCACAATTGCATTCGAATGTTGCTTGAGCAACCTAACAGAAGACAGCAGGATGACAAACTCGAAAGATAGAACCGGATAGCTGACACAATCAGGCTGTCCAAATCGAGTAACAGAAGCATTGTACTCACTACAATTGCATCTGAATAGTTCTGATGAGCTTCATCCAGTTTTGCAACAACTTTAGTGATTTTATAGGTAAATACTTTCTGTCGAAAAGTCCAATAATCAGCATTTTTCCAAAGGCTTTGTGGAATTTCACTTAAACCAAAACCAAGCAGAAATGCACTAGTAGCGAGTTCAAACGTATTTGAGCAAGTCATCGCAAAAACTAGAACACCACCATTCCTGTTTCAGACTAAACCCGTCCAGAGGGATCATGACTCGTGAGAGATGAGTTGAACTGATCATATTAGATGATAATTACTCCGTATTTAAGCAATAAATTATGAAAAGATTACGACTCACCAATCCCTGCGCATAGTAACAAGCAGAACGAGTCCAACAAGACCAATCAATCCAAGAGCTAGATAATACACCAGGTTCACATGTAAGCTTGTTTTATGTCATTCTGTCCATGTGAAGTCTCTAGCATCTTCATAACCCAGGATAAGGGGGATGACGGCCCTGCTTAGAAAAATCAGATAATCATAAAGATCAGAGTTGGTACTAGGAGATTTTCCTTAAGCGGGGAAGAGTTGAAATGATGATCAATACTTGAAGCGCCTTTCAAAAACCTTTACAACAAAAATCATGATAAATCATATGCTATATTATGAAGAAGATGTATAGGGCCAACCTGGAAAAGAGGGACATACTTCGAAAACTGTACAAATCTACTCGATTTGAAAGAAACAGTCTCTCTACTACGACTCTCTGATATTATCCGGCTGACAGTAACTACTAATCAGCAAACCATATTGTTACAAGCTAGTCCAACAGTCCAAATACTTTGTATTTCATTATTTCAATAACCAATTGGTCCCTAACATTAGTAGACCATATTGTCGTAAAACATCTGAAACTCACTCACTACTACTATACCAGTCTTCCAGTATAGATTATAAACCATTCAACCAACACGAATATCCAGATTACCACAATTAACATTTACCACATCATTACCATTATCTTAGCCTACATATTATAGTAATCCCTACGTCCTAATCATTTGTTTCCGTTTCATTAAAATACCCGAACAATTGCTCAAAAATAATGGACTAGAGCTACAACATTCACGGAAAACAATAAAATTGTTCAAAAGTGGCGCGAGAGCTCACTTTGATCATACGTGGATCCTTTGAGAATTCATGGATGGCGGTATTAGGAACACCTTTATCTTCCTGCTCTAATTGAATTTTCGTAAGCGATGGTCTCATTGGTGACCTAATCACGTGCCTTATACACCACATCGTAAGTTCCCTCACCTATCTTCTGTACTTTTACATACTATCCCACAAAATACACAGTTTCAGCTTAAAATACCGTAACAGCTGAATACACGTATAGAAGTAAAAATAATGAAGAAGGTGAATTAACCTGCTCCATTTGGGTCGACTAATGACGTCTACAACTGAAATCACCTATTTTCAAACGAATTATGATTTCAGCTTGAAGACTAAATTAACACCAAAATGAATCCAACTATGATGTTAACACCAAAAATCGCTAAATTTGAAATTAACATCGCTAAATGGAAAATAAATCGAAATTAACATCGCTAAAATAAGGGGGGAAATCGAAATTAAAACCTAAAATGAAACGAACTATGATTTTAACATAGAGACGAGTGCATTCCTCAACAATCAACTTCGCAAAATCGAAAAAATCGAACATATCTCACTAAAATTAGTCCTATAACAAGTAACAAAAATACGAAAACACAAAGAAATTAATCAAAAACAAAAGGAAACCTGGAAGAGAGCAGCGCAAGAACAAGGAGAGGAGAAACAAGGTGAAGAGACAAAGCGGATTATAAGATTAATAACTTTAAAATCAAAAAACTATCAAGATCCCTTGACTTATTAATCGATTAATTTACATACCTCGAGTTTCACATACAATTTGTGAATTAGAGGAGGACGGCGGGGGCGATGGTGTGTGAAAACGGCGAGGCGATGGTGCATGAGAGCGGTGAGGCGGTGTTCCTGGCGGAGGTTGAACTATTGATTGTTGATGCCTGAGGGAGGTGATAAACTGAGAATCAAAATTTTAAAAAAAAGGATATACTCAGGGTTTAGGTAAACAAAATGATGTATTGATGGAGTAGCGTTGTAATAAAAAAAATGAAATGTAATGGACATGGGCTTAGTCTGAAATTCGATGTAAATAAGCAGGTAATGGACATGGGTTTTTCAAAAATCCGATGTCCATTAAAATCATCAAGTCATGGACATGGGTTGTAAAAACAACCGATGTAAATAACTCTATAAGGACATCAGATTTTTGAAACAACCGATGTGCATTATGTATTACATCGGTTTTTTAAAAAACCGATGTGCATTAACCGATGTCCTTAAGGGTTTCTGTAGTAGTGTCTAAGAATCAACTCATAAGGATATATATATATATATATATATATATATATATATATATATATATATATATATATATATATATATATATATATATATATATATATATATATATATATATATAGTAGCTCTTGCCACGACCAGGCTCCATTGAATTCTAAAGAACTCACTGCCCGACACAAGTGTACCTTACAGTTTGTCTATATGACCGACTAGTCATCTCTTATGACTCTATGGTGTTAGAACTCACCATCAATCGTATCATAATCAAGTCACTTCGAGATGTCACCTCATATAAGTGACTAGGGGCATTACTAAGTTAATCCAGTTCACTTTAATAGGGTTCAGTAATTGTCATACAATCCTGTTTTGATTTAACAAAGTATGTAGAATAAAACAAGTTATAAATAAAACTTAAATGATGAACAAGATTATCTTATATGAACACAAAAACAAAATTTTTCATTTCATATCATATAATCGATTACATATTGGGTAAGCACTTAAGACCCATAGAACGAGCATGAGAATCATGCTTAACATGCGACAACGGTTTGGTTAAGGGATCAGCCACATTATCGTCTGTCCTAACCTTAGAAATCGCTATTTCCTTCCTATCAATGAAATCACAAATTACATGATATTTTCTTGGTACATGTCTATATTTATTACTAGACTTCGGCTCCTTAGCCTGAAAAACAGCACCACTATTATCACAGTAGAGGGTGATAGGATCTTCAGCATTTGGCACTACCCTTAGTCCCTCGATGAATTGCCTTATCCATACTGCTTCCTTAGCAGCTTCAGATGCTGCAATGTACTCTGCTTCCGTAGTAGAATCCGCAACGACTGGTTCTTTGAAGCTTTTCCAACTAATGGCACCACCATTCAAGATAAAGACAAATCCGGCCTGGGATTTAAAATCGTCTTTATCTGTTTGGAACCTTGCATCTGTGTAACCCTTTACACACAAATCTTCTTCCCCTCCGAACACTAAAAAAGAATCCTTAGTTCTTCTCAAGTACTTAAGCATATTCTTGACTGCAATCCAGTGACTTTCACCTGGATTCGCTTGATATCTACTAGTCATGCTTAAAGCATATGAGACATCTGGATGAGTGCATATCATGGCGTACATGATAGATCCCACGGCGGAAGCATAAGGGATCATCTTCGTGCGTTCAACATCTTTGGGCTCCGTGGGAGATTGAGGTTTTCTCAATATAATTCCACTTCCCATTGGGATAAACCCTCTCTTGGAATTTCCGATGTTGAACCGTCGTAGAATCTTATCGATATAAGATTCTTGACTTAGTGCCAATATCCTCTTGGACCTATCTCTATAGATCCGGATACCTAATATGCATTGTGCATTTCCTAGATCTTTCATCTGAAAATGGTTACCTAACCATCCTTTAACTGATGAAAGCAATGGAACATCAATTCCAATGAGTAGTATGCACTAGTACAAAAGAGTTAATTTGCGGCTATGAATTAGAGGCGTTTTTATCTAATAGCCGCAAATAAATTCTATTTTTATAAAACACAAACAAACTATCTGAGGCGTATTTATATTTAACGCCTCAAATAAGCCATTGGAGGCGTTTTATTGAACCGCCTCAAATAAGCGGTCTTCAATTAGTACTCCGTAATTCCCAACACAGCAACAGTACCATCAATTCACAAACCACAAACACATACACGAACACAATCTCCGCGAAACATAAAATACAATCGCCACAAACACCGAAGCTCCCTCCGCCGGAAACCTCCCTCCGCCGGAAACCTCCCTGCGGTCAATTGGACAGAAAGATTCGGCCGCCTGGTAAGTGTATCTTACTTCTTTAAATTATTTTCGATTAGGGTTGTTGATTAGGTTTAATTGAATCTCTTCTTTATCACACAAAAGAAGAGAATGACCTGCATATGATTAAAGACCTTGTACTTTGAGGAAAGCCTGAGTAGCACTGATTCCAATTTCGGAGTTTTGGTATCTTTCGGAGTTTTGGAAATTTAGGATTTTAGTGTTTTTTTTTCGGTTGAGGATTGATGATTGCTGTATTCAACGCTAGGAGAGATTTTTGCAAAATTTGGAATATTTTGGGTTTGTGATTTCATGTATGAAAAAGATGTGATATTGTAGGATCTAGGTTACAGTTTTAGCGTTTTCGAGTTTGGAAATGTAGGACAAATAATGAAGAGATGATTGTTGTAATACTGTTTTAGACTAAATTACAATTTACATGAAAATCAAGCTCACTTTCAGGTTATCTAACAACTCTTGACTTCATTCTCTATAATCTCCCGATAATTGTACTTTGATGATGATTGCTGTATTCAACGCTAGTGTGTTTTTTGGATGAGGGATGATTATTGTATTTAATGCGAAAAGAGATGTCTACTAGTTACAAATAATGAAGAACCCGGAGTTTATGATGTTTGGGTGAGACTTGAGAGGGTACGTTGTTTGTAGTACATTATGTTGTTGATTGTTATTTAGTTCTCTAGCCAATGATATGGAATCAAATGTGAATTGCAATTTGTCTACTATGGTAGCACTGAGTTGTTTTTGTAATCAGACTTATTTTGTGCAATGAATAAGGTCTTGTCATGTTGTTTTCCTTTGAAAAAGTACTTGAAAATATGCATTTGAACTCTAATATACTATAAAGAAAGACTAAAATCTTTGGTAAACGTTCTCAACTTCTATGGTTCGTGTTTTATGAGTTAACTTATTTGTTGTAATAGTTTTATGAATTAACTTATTTGTTGAAGTATTTGCATCTCGTAGCTTGTTGTCTGTTTGCTTGTGTTTTATTTATATGTTTTTGGGAATTTTACGAGTATGTAACATTTTATATTTTTATGTGTTTAGGTTGTGTTCATATAATTTTCCAGACCTTATTACTTTAGTTAGTTATTAGTGAGATGGATCGAAGTTGGATGTATGGTCAGCGTAGTTCAATAGAGTTTAGGAAAGGAGTTGAAGAGTTTTGTAGAAGTGCGTTAAATTACGCCAAAAGTATGGGTGACGATGAGTTTTTTTGTCCTTGTCTTGATTGCTCCAACGTGGAAACCGTTCCTACCATAAGGGTGTTAAGGGAACATGTTGTTTGTCGTGGCTTTAGACAAGATTATCACATTTGGATATGGCATGGTGAAGAAGGAGTATATAGGGGAGGTACTAGCATAAATGATCAAATGATCGAGCAACATGAAGAGATTGAACACCTTGTAGACATAGAACATCAATTAGAGGAGGAACCCAATCCTAATATTGATGTATGTGATGAGGACACTAGTGTTACTATTGAGGATGAAAATGTGGACGATGATGAAGAAGATCGGTTAAATGAGATGTTAAATGGGCTTGAAGAAGAAATGAGTAGCCGACCTGATGTATTTGAGAGTTTGATGCAGGCATCTGAAACTCCATTATATCCTGGATGTGTTAAGTATACTAAGTTGTCAGCGGTGCTAACCTTTTTTAACATTAAAGCAAAACATGGTTGGAGTGACAAAAGCTTCACAGAGTTGTTGGAAGCTTTGCAAGACATGTTCCCCGAAGGAAACCAAATCCCAAAGTCAAATTATTATGCTAAAAAATTACTCTGTCCCTTGGATTTAGGCTACCAGAAAATTGATGCTTGTCCAAGTGACTGTCTACTATATCGAAATGAGTACAGTGATTTACACGAGTGTCCTCGTTGTGGTAAATCACGTTACAAGCTGGCAGATGGGATACAGTTTGAGCATGGTAAGAAGTATTCTTCAGCAAAGGTGTTATGGTATCTTCCAATAATACCACGCCTTATACGTTTGTTTTCTATCAAGAGTGCTGCTAGGTATTTGAGGTGGCATGCTGAGGGGAGGAAGAAAGACGGGAAGCTTAGGCATCCAGCGGATTCTCCTCAATGGGAAATAATTGATGATAAGTACCCTGAATTTAAGAATGAAGTTAGAAATTTGAGACTTGGGCTTAGCACGGATGGGATGAACCCATTTGGTAGTATGAGCAGTTTACATAGCACATGGCCAGTTCTTTTAGTGATTTATAATTTGCCTCCCTGGTTAACCATGAAGCGGAAGTACATTATGCTGTCACTTCTAATATCAGGACCTAAGCAACCAGGGAATGACATAGATATTTACCTTGCCCCACTCATTGATGATCTTAAGAAGTTATGGTACGAAGGTGTAAGAGTGTTCGATGCACATGCTAATGAGAATTTCACGTTGCGGGCAATGTTATTTTGTACCATTAATGACTGTCCTGCCTATGGTAATTTGTCGGGATATAAAGTGAAAGGAAAGAAAGCATGCCCTATATGTGATGATGACATGAAATCCACCTATTTAACACATTCCGGGAAATACGTTTACCTGAATAATAGAAGGTTACTGAAACGTTTTCACCCTTACAGGAAAAAGAAATTACCCTTCAATGGAAAAGTGGAGGAAGAAGTAGCTCGTAAACCACTGAGCGGAAAAGAGGTATATGAGCGGGTTAAAAATATAGAAACAGTTTTTGGTAAGACTGTTAAAATGAAGGAATCAAGCTGTCTATGGAAGAAAAAATCTATTTTTTGGGAACTTCCATATTGGCAGGACTTGCCAGTAAGAAATTGTCTTGACGTGATGCACATAGAGAAGAATGTATGTGATGTTATTTTAGGAACACTACTCAATTTACCTGGTAAGACAAAGGATGGCTTGAAAGTGCGTAAAGACATGGAGGAAATGAAAATTCGATCAAAGTTATGGCCAGTTGAGAAGGATAAGAGTAGGAAGGGGAAAGGTTCATCCTTTTATCTTCCACCAGCTTGTTACACCCTTTCTAAATTAGAAAAAAAATTATTCTGTGAATGTTTGTATGGGATTAAGGTCCCTACTGGGTTCTCATCTAATATAAAGAGGTTAGTATCTAAGAATGACTTAAAATTAATTGGCATGAAGTCTCATGATTGTCATGTCATGATACAAGTGTTCTTACCAATTGCGATTCGCGGGATTTTACCAGAGTATGTAAGACGTGCCATTACTAAACTTTGCTCATTTTTCAATACAATATGTAGTAAAGTGGTTGATCCGGAGACACTTGATGCACTACAAGTCGATGTTATTGAAACACTTTGTGAGTTTGAGATGTATTTTCCACCTTCTTTTTTTGATATTATGGTTCATCTCATTTCACATATTGTTCGAGAGATCAAGTTGTGTGGTCCTGTATTTCTGAGGTGGGCTTATCCCTTTGAAAGGCATATGGGTGCCTTACAAGATATGGTAAGGAATCCAGCCCGACCCGAAGCGAGTATTGTTCAAGGGATTGTGAGCGAGGAGGTCTATGAGTATTGTAGTGAGTTTGTGCAGAAGCTTCAAGCTATTGGTCTCCCAAGGACTAGAGATGATGGAAGGTTTGAAGGGAAAGGACTAGTTGGTGCAAAAGAGATCTCACCTCCATCAAATTTAAGAAATAAAGCACACTTATATGCGTTACAACAAAGTGAAGCCGTACAACCATATTTGGAAAGACATAAGCTGAAGTTAGCCTCCATGTATCCTTCTAAAGGTGAAATGTGGTTGATGAAAGAGCATAATCGTACATTTGTGGACTGGTTTTACAACGAAGTAATGCAAGAATTGTCAAATACCGATAATGAGGTACCTGATACAATCAAATGGCTTGCATATGGTCCTAGAGAAAGTGTGCACTCTTACGAAGGGTTTACCATAAATGGATACACGTTCTATACCGAACGCCAAGATAAGAAGTCATTATCAGTGCAAAATAGTGGTGTGTCGCTGGTTGCATCTTCAGGAGAATTTGCCAATTCTAAGGATAAATCACCCATTGATGCGACACTATCATACTATGGGGTCATTCAAGAAATATGGGAGTTAGATTATTGTGATTTTAAGGTTCCTTTTTTTCGATGCAAGTGGATTGAGAATAGTCGACGTGGTGTTCATATAGATGAATTTGGTTTCACTCAAGTAGATATGACTCGTTTACGAGATAATGACGAGCCATTTATTCTTGCATCACAGGCTAGACAAGTCTTTTATATTCTTGATCCATCTGACCATCGTTGGTCTCTTGTAGTCCATGGAAAGAGAAGAATTCTAGGCGTTTGGGACGTCCTTGATGAAAATGAGTACGATGAGTTCCAAGATATACCACCTTTCGCAAATCCGATAAACAATCTGAGCGATGGTACAAATCTTGACACTGTCTACCTACGATCTGACCACGGAGAAGGGATTACTGTGCACAATCCTTAATGTTGATTATGGTAATAAGTCGTTCAAGCTAATGTATGTGTTATATATATATATATATATATATATATATATATATACAAATCTTGACACTGTCTACCTACGATCTGACCATATACAAGATTTTATTTGCACATTTTATTTGCACATTTTATTTATATATATATATATATATATATATATATATATATATATATATATATATATATATATATATATATATATATATATATATATATATGTACAAGATTTTATTTGCACATTATGATATAGGTTATATATATATGTGTACAAATATGATAATTTTATTTGCATATTTTAAGTGTAAATCTATGCTCTTTATTTATATGGATGACTATATTTCAGGTACACTACTTCATGGCGAATGAGGATAGTTATATGATTCCCGAGGATGATGAGTCCTATGACGACGATGCGCCATATGACAATGATCTTGAGGAGGATAGGGGTGATGAAGATGACATTGCTGATGAGATGGAGGCTGCAGAGGCTCGTAGGCTAGAGGAAGAGGAGCAGCGCAAGTTTGATGAATATGAACTTTTTGCAGATAATGCACCGCATGAGGTAGATATGGGGGAGCCTACAAATCCATCAACCCTTAACACTGCTTTACAAAAAACAAAGCCTTCGCGAAAGGGAAGATATGCGACAAAAGGGTTAAGACCTACGGGGCCTATGAAACTTGAGTTTGATTCTCTCGGTCGTCCACGAGGTAAATGGCGGCGTAAATATGGGCAGCAGTTGGGGTTTTGCATGCGAAAATTCAACATTAATTGGAATTGGAAGGATGTGAGTGTGGGAAAAAGGAAGTTAATGTGGGAAGACACAATGGTAAACTAATTTTATTTCCTTCATTTCAATTCTGATTTGTTGCTCAACCACCTGATGTTTCTGTTTTTATCTGATTCATGGGAGGCCAAGAAAAGTTTCTGTTTTTATCTTTTTTTATCCATGGTAGTATTCATGTGCAGCATTGTTAGTATTCATGTGCATCAGATTGTGTAGTATTTGCATCAGTTTCATGTGCATCAGGTTGTGTAGTATTCATGTGCATCAGTTTCATGTAGTATCCATGGTAGTATTCATGTGCTAACATTGTTTCGAAACTTTTGTTGAATAAATGAGCTATGTTCCTCTGAAATTACAGTTTCTATCATCAGTTTCATGCTCTTTTTTTGAGTTTTTTTCCATCAGTTTCATGGTCTTTTTTTGAGTTTTTTTCCTTGGTCGGATGTGGACAGTGCTACTTTTAAGGTTCCAATTCAAAGTTACCACACACTCTCTGATCCTCTTTCCAATCCATCAGTCCATCACTACTCACTGGTATACTTGTATCGGTATCGCCGTGGCTGTTTCAAAATTGAGTACACTGCCTTTTATCCTGTAGAGTCTGTAAAGTCTCAAAAATTGAGTACACATTTTTTGTTTCCTGTATCTTGCATTATAGAGTACTGTTGTTTATCGGAACTCGGAAGTGACTAACTTTTATAAATATGACATTACTAACTTTAACTGTCTTGTGATTTGTAGAATTTATTCCATATTCCCGATGACACGAAATTGAGGAAGAAGTTCTTGGCTGGCGTTGCCAAAAGGTTTAGGGATTTTAAAGCCAAATTGGTAAGCGGATGGATCACTAAGACTAGGCAAAGAACCATAGAAGAGGATGGAAATGAGCCCCCGGATATTTGGAGTCATATTAAAGTGGAAGATTGGAAACTTTTTCAGCAAATCAAAACTTCTAGCCCGGCCAAGGTGAGGAAGCGATTCTGTGCAGTTCAATTAATAAAGTACATACACACATACTATTGCCCAGAATCCCCCCCCCCCCCCATTTCTGCACACGATTACTGCTGCTGCACTTATGTACTTTATTTTCTGCAGTTCAGTTCCTGCATTACTCTCATCTTCTGCACTTCAGTTCCTGCAGTACATACACACATACTATTACACACAATATACAGATTACAGAGTCACACATATATAACATAGATTAAATAAAACCCTGCTGTTAGGATCAATTAGCCTGAGATTGCTGAAATTCCAGCTATAACAGCCGCAACTGATGCATCTGATGAGCCAGGTAGAGGGGCCACTGACTGCATTCAGAGTGCAGGAAGAATTGACACTGTTTGCACCCATAGACTCGATTATGTTTCTGCATTACTGTCCTCAAGCCTGTTCATGCAGTACATACACACATTTATGTTTCTGCATTACTGTCCTCTGCTGGTCTGCTGCTGAAACTGCAATTGAAAAAGAATAGACCTTCATTGCTCATCATGTTCTAAATGCTGATCAGAGGGAACCAGAATTTCAGTTGAGGGATTTATTTCAGCCCATACGAAATTAGCTGATGGTTGCAGGCTTGCAGCTCTTTGCAAATTTCTACTACTCGTGTTTTTAACGGTTGACCTGATTTTATTAACCTTGCAGCTCTGTTTTCGATTCTGTTTTCTCGCCCATACTGCATGTGGAATCGTTATTGGTATGATGTATGCATACATCAGCCATACAACATAACAACATAAGCTAATGGTACTTATTTTGTCTTTTATTTTGACCAGAGAAAACGTGAAAAAGCAATAGAGAGTGCCAAAAAAAACAATCATTACCATCACATGGGGCAGTATGACTTCAATACTGCTGGAGCTATTTGGATCAAAGATAATTTCTATCCTACTTCTGCATCTACTGGAGTCACTACTGGAACAGAAAGTGGTACTGGTGATGCGTCATCTGCTGCAACAATTGAGGTTAATCGAGCCGATGACTGGTATTGTGCAATGCATGTTAAAGATAAGCAAACTGGGTAGCAACTCTCACCTTTCAAGGTTGTCGACTACACCGACGAGAAAACCTACCAAGGAGCTCATGGTGGAGTCCTTAAGTCCGGATTGTCAGTGGTTAAATTCTCTTGTTGGTACGATGGCCGATGGAGAGAACTTTGATATTTATTTTAAAGCTGATTTATTTTATTTTAAAGAGGATGGGAAAACAGAAGTGTATAAGAATGAGCTAAAGGAGTTCCTCAACAGAAGTCAGCTTAGTATATCAATAATCCAGATCTTTATAAGGTGTTGTTAATTATCTCATTATAACCTTACCTTCATTCTAACAGATTGTGTATATTAAACAAATACCTATTTCATCAGTTTAATGTACATGTAGGGCAATTCAAGATGATTTGATGAAAGCTGATAGACGACCTCGTCTTGGATGGTTGTGCCCTGACGCTACTTCAGATGCAAAATTGATTAAGAATGCAGAGACTGCAATAGCATATGTTACTTCGGCATTTCAGAAGGCAGACATCAATGACGACAAGTTCATTTTAGCCCCGATTTTCGATAGGTAAGTTGGTAATTTAATTTGTTGGTCAGCATAATCTTATTCTTAAATTTTCTTATCTTGCACTAATTTTAATTTTCAATGTAGTAAGCATTGGTTGCTACTTGCCATTTCTCCGCAAACCTACACCATATATGAGTTTGATTCAATCCGCCTCAAAGAAGGACGAAAGTTGTATATGAAGATGGTAGTTCTTAGGTAAGTTATAACTTATGCTTATGTTTTGTTATTTTTGACATACATATACTCTTGATAGCTTCTAACTACCATCATATTTGCATAGCGCTCTCAAAAGGTACAAAATGTCTGGTGGTAAACTGGAGAATAATAGGAGAGAGCCACTGTGGAAATCCATGAAAGTGAGATTGATTTTCATGTAAATTTTATATTAACTCATATTTAATATACAATTATCTAATTATATTCTAATAAGACTTGCTTGTAGTGCCCTCAACAAAGTGAAGAGGTCGAGTGTGGTTTATTTGTGTTGCGCTTCATGTACGACATAGTCAAGAGTTGCACAACCGTAGAAGATTTGGAGAAGGTTAGTTGGTGCACATATACATATACTGTCAGGAATAGCACTACCTCTTTTAGATCATGACTTCATTTTTATTGTTGCTGTTAATGAAAGGTTACTTGGTGACACTGCCTCTTTTTATGCTTTGAGTGTCTGGATGAGAGTAATGAAATATAGGTCTTAAAACATTGGTTACTGGATTTGGTCAACCCCAACGATTCAGAAATTTGTGATCTTAGAAAGTTTGGATTTGATAGATAGAACAGAGAAGGCAGAATTCCATACCTCAGAAATCAAAATGTATGTCGTCCGTTAGAGTCGGAAAATGTATGCTTTCGGAAAATGTATGCATGGTTTTTTTCTTCATAATATAGTCTAAAACAGTATTACCCTAGTTTAAGGGGATAAAGCCATAAGAGGGTTTCAAATGTACACAATCTCACCCTCGTATTGGAAACACTAATTGTGTTTTGTCTATTATGCAAATCACGTCATGAATTTCATCAATCCACAAGTACTTCACATTTCACAAGTATAGTGAATATAGAAGCACAAACAGTTTGGTGGACCATTTTTGCTTATCTTACTATATACCATATTCCAATTAGGGGGCCATTGGAAGACAAGTTAGTCTAGATAAAAACTACAAAGGGGGATCAATTCCTCTTAATGAGGTAAATTGGAACACCCTGTAAGTAGCTCAATTAAAGACTCCATATGTAGTTCAAAGGTTCTGCATTCTTTAAAAGCTGAACATAAATGTATGCTTTCGGAAAATGTATGCTTTCGGAAAATGTTACTTGCTGGATTCTTGAGCTTCATAAGATTTGCCGTTTGTTGCCAAAATGATAATGCGATGACTTAGAAGTCAGAAATTTATGGCGAGGAATTGAGTAGAGAGTGTGTATTATTAGATAGATTGTAATATGATGTTACGTTGCATATAATAAGACTAGATAATAATAAGACTGAAATGGTGTTGTATGTGTAGATATACTACTTACATGTTACTCAAATACTCCCTGAACAGTCCAATAATGATAAATTGGTGTATGTGTTTTGTTTTTTCATAGGTTTGGAGCTCAACAAAGGAAGATATCGTCTACAATGAATGTGAGATCAACGAAATACGAGATAAATGGGCATCGTACTTCACTAGTAGTTGTATTAGCTGAATTATTGTGTAGCATGTCCTTCGTTTTTTTATTTATGAAACTTTTGGTGTGATGAAACTTAGTTATTTTGGATGTACAAGATATCACAATCTTTTGGTGTGATGGGAACTTGGCTATTTTGGATGTACAAGATATCAACCTTTTGGTGTAATCAAATTTGGTGATTAATGAAAAAGTTCATGTTGGATGGTATACGAGTGTGTTAATTTTTATTAATTGTAGGTGATATTCATGATACGGATAAATTTAAGCTATAATTTTGTTTTTTTTTTAAAAAAAAATTAAAATATATGAGGCGTTTTTTACTGAAAAACGCAGCAAATAAGACCTCATATGAGGCGTTTTTTACAGTAAAACGCAGCAAATAACTAACCACATATGAGGCGTTTTTTGCAAAAAACGCCTCAAATGACACCTTATATGAGGCGTTTTTCAGACGCCGCAAATGTTATTCTTATTTGCTGCCCCCTCATTTGCTGCTACTCGTAAAACGCCTCAAATAAGCTATATATTGACGCCGCAAATTAAATTTTTTGTACTAGTGATGTCATCCACATACAAAATTAGGAATACAACATTGCTCCCACTGAATTTCATATATAGACAAGGTTCATCGACACTTCGAGTAAACCCATTCTCTTTTATGACTTCATTGAAGCGATGATTCCAACTCCTGGATGCTTGCTTAAGACCATAAATGGATCTCTTAAGTTTGCATACCTTGTTAGGATTTTTAGGATCTTCAAAACCCTCAGGTTGTATCATATACACATCCTCCTTTAAATGCCCATTTAAGAAGGCGGTTTTGACGTCCATTTGCCAGACTTCATAGTCATGAAATGAGGCAATCGCTAACATTATCCTAATGGATCTTAGCATGGCTACCAGAGCAAAGGTTTCATCATAATGAAGACCTTGAACTTGGGAAAACCCTTTAGCTACTAGCCTAGCTTTATAGACATCATCATCTCCTTCTATGTCAGTCTTCACCTTGAAGATCCACTTGCATTGGAGAGGTCTCATCTCCTTAGTCAAGTATACCATGTCCCATACTTGGTTTTGATGCATAGAATCCATCTCGAATATCATGGCCTCTTGCCATTTGGCGGAGTCGGGACTAGAGATTGCAACTTTGTAAGTGGTAGTCTCATCACTTTACAAAAGTAATACGTCCAGGCTACCATCTTCCTCAATTAGTCCAACATACCTATCAGGTTGATGTGGAACCCTACTCGACCTCCTGGGTTGAATAGGTACCGAAGTAGAAGAAGAAGGAGCATCTTCGTCTGTCTCAGCTTGAGTTTGTGGCTCTTGAACTTCTCGAACTTCATTAAGTTCAAAATTTCTCCCACTCTGTCTTTTAGAAATAAACCCCTTTTCTAAAAAGACAGCCTCAGAAGACACAAACACTTTGTTTTCATGAGGTTTGTAAAAGTGGTAGCCACGTGAGGTGGTTGGATAACCAACAAAAATGCATTTTTCGGATCGTGGACCGAGTTTGTCATCGGTCTTTACCCTGACATAGGCCTCACATCCCCATATTTTCATATAGGATAAGTTAGGAACCTTTCCCTTCCACATCTCATATGGAGTCTTATCGGTCGATTTTGTTGGAGTATTGTTCAACGATTTGATGGCAGTGAGGATGGCAAATCCCCAAAATGAATCAGGTAAGTCTGTTTGGCTCATCATCGATCGGACTATATCCAATAAGGTACGATTCCTCCTTTCCGCCACACCATTAAGTTGTGGCGTTCCCGGAGGTAAAAGTTGTGACACAATGCCACATTCTTTTAGATGTGAATCAAATTCGTTACTAAGATATTCACCACCACGATCGGATCGTAGTGCCTTAATCTTTCTGTCGAGTTGGTTTTCTACTTCATTTTGAAATTCTTTAAATTTCTTGAATGCTTCACTCTTATATTTCATTAAGTAGATATACCCATATCTACTTAAATCATCGGTGAAGGTAATGAAATAGTCATAATTGCCCCTAGCGATGATTGTTAGTGGTCCACATACATCCGTATGTATGAACCCTAATAATTCACTAGCTCGTGTCCCTTTAACACTAAAGGGATTACGAGTCATCTTTCCTAGAAGACAAGCTTCGCATGTACCATAAGATTCATATTCGAATGGTTTAATTATATTGGTCGACAATGCCAATTTACTATTCATTTGGGTCATTTGTCTTTATCCTTTTGTTTTCTATGTTATAGACATCTTGAGACGAGTCCGAAATTTCCAAAACATAGATTCCATTAATTGATGTAGCATGGCCAACAACCATGTCATTTTTAGAAATTACGCAACAATTGTTCTTAATGGAAAAACTATATCCTTCAATGTCTAACATTGTAACAGAAATAATGTTTTTGGAAAGTGACGGTACAAAATAACAATTATTTAAATGTATCTCGTATCCACTTGATAAGACAAGAGTGCAAGTTCCTTTTGAAGTGGCCGCTACCCGAGCTCCATTTCCTAGTCGGAGATCCATATCACCCTTGTCTATTTTCTCCACTTCTCTTAAACCCTGCAAACGATTACAAAGGTGAGAACCACAACCAGTATCCAATACCAATGTTGTGTTGGATGCAAAATTAATGTCAATAACAAAAATTTCGGATTTGGAATTACCTAACGGAATTACAAGACCTTCTTGAATGCGTCGTAAGTACTTAGAGCAATTCCGCTTCCAATGGCCCATGACACTACTAAAGTGGCATCGCCCCTTTTGTAACTTTCTTTTCTTCTTCTTTATCTTTGCAAGACTCTTCTTGCTAGAGCTCCCACTAGCTTTATCATAAGCTCTTTGTTTCAAGTATAACGTATCCAATTCTTCGTTTAGCTCATCAATATAAGTCGTGTCAAGAAGTGGACCTTTGGGAGGTGGGAGAGAAGTGATAAAGTTAACATTGCCATCTGGACCCGTTCTGAAATGAACTTCTCTAGTAGTATCAATGTTGTTTTGGTTGCAAACATCGTCAAAAACATTGTGACAAGAATCAATAGTGATAGGGTTGAATGAATCCATTGTGATTAAGTAACTACAAAACGGAAATGAAGGAAAAATTAACGTTCATCATTTTAAATACTTGTTAAACATTTTTAAACAAGCTTAGCATTTACTTAATGATCTCTTACACAATTAAGCAAATGATCCCGAGATCCAAATCCATATCAACTAGGGCACGGTATAGCCGATTCATCCCTTGTTAACATAACTAGGTGGATTAACACTTAATCGATTCTACATTAGAATTCCCGGTCGATAAAATTACATTAATTTTTATCTTTAGCCCGAACTTATTGCAACTACGGTTACGAATACTTTTGATGAGATCAACCAAATATTACGAGGGTAATATTATTACCCCACTTACCCAACGGAACAATTTTAGCACCTCGGTGTAGCCGAGCCTACTCTCTCTTGTGAAGAAGGGATTCATGAGTTCTTTTCTTTGGTAAGGCTAAGTCTCATTATTTAATACGTAAGAGATCTTATCAAAAATTATCTATCCCTTTTAAGTGAACTAATTAGGTGAATTATTGATAATTAAATGATACGTTGAAGACTCGATACTCGATATGCATGACATGTTAATGGCGATTTGGCTATGCATGCAACATATTAAAACAAAAACAAAGCGAAATAATAAAATTTCTAGTATGGCCTCTCCTAAAGAAAATAAATAAAAATTACAATTCGGAAACCAACTCCTTGGTCCCTAGGGCTTCACGGCAAACACCTTGAGGAACACCGTCTTGGACTCCTTCCGGGAATGCAACGCCTTGGGAACTCCGAATTACAAATATAACAATCTTAATTCTATCTACTTTATACAATATAAAATAGAAATAAATACAATAAGGTGATACGAGATCACAAAATTACAACAAAATCAATAACCCCTTACATTACGGGAATTACCGATTAACTAAGGCCATACTAGAACAATTACATAATTCAAAATTATACAATAAAATATGACATTCATACGAAAAACGCAGCAATATAAATGTTATGAAATATGTACATTTTAATGCCAAATCGCCCTAATTATATATTAGGTCAACAATAAACCGGTTTTATGAGATTTTGCAATTTTTAACCCTTTAAAAATGCATAAATTAAAACATAAATAAATTTATGTCCTAAATAATATCCTAACACATTTTAGGATTCAAAATTAGTCATTAATAATTTTGATTATAATTAACCCTTTAATTATTATTATTGTTCAAATAGGCCTTGATTTACATAACTTTTACGTAATACATCCAAATAAATTACAATAATTTTCGATATTTGGATTTTAATTTCATGAACATTATGAAATATTACTTTAATATTTATAATGTCAAAATTTTGGTCAAAATTTTCGAAATTTTATTTGAAATATCATATATATTTAACCAAAATTATCTCCAAATACGGTTTTTAACAATAAAATCGTAAAACATGCTATACAACTTAAATTTGTACCAAATTTTACATACAATAAGTAAATTAAGCATGTGAGGTCGTGTAGAAAAATCAAGGTCAGAAACGTTTTCTATCTATTTTAACCATTTTAACCAACTTTGTCATAAAAATACTTATAAAATGATTAAAAAGTATACAATGAACAATATTAATCTCATAAATTATAAAACTAACCTAAAATTAATTTAGGACCAGATTCATATATCATGCCAAAAATTCGAGTGATGTATCTTATATATCTCGAAATTAAATAGTTTTATTTTAAGTCTCAAAACTCGGAAAAACAATAACCGATTAAGCATGCAACAACCATTGCTCTGATACCAATTGTTAGGTTTAAAACCTATTTTATAGTCATACTAAAAGTTTATCTTATTAACTTAAGATCTTATGCATGCTTAACTTGAATAAAACGAGATTTAAGGGAGAAAACATTCACCCTTACGTTGATATATTTCGGTTATATATATAGGGCACAAGTGAAGACTCCTTCTTCACTTGTTCTTGAGCTATTAACACGGGATGATCCTCCTTGAGCCTTCAAAGAGATGACCTCCAAAAGATGAACACCAAGACACACTACACTCAACGAATTTGTATATATATTTTGCTAGAAATCTTAATACAAATGCTAGTAGTATTATATGGGTTGCACAGTTTTGGTAAAAGAAAAATGGAGCTTATTTTTCTCTCTCAAACAAAAACCCTAATGCTCATGAATGAATGAATGAACAAGGGGACAAAGCCTTCTTTTGTTCTTCACAAAAGAAGAGGCCGGCTAGGGGTGGTGAGAGTGCCCAATGGAAGGGTTCCTCAAAATACACCCATGTCTCCCACTTTAGCTTATGCATTTAATTAGACGTTCCTCTTATGTTCCTATTATAATATAATGTGTATTGTTGTATGTGTGTGTCATGACACACGGTCCATGACACGAAATAGACCCTAATACAACATTAGTTAGGATCATATTAGTTTACGTAATTTGTAGTTTAACTCTTAAACTCTTTAACCGTAAATTTAGAAGTAATTCAAATAATTACTTATATCTAATTAATCATATTTTATTACTACAAGAATTGTAGTTAAAATAATTCATTCAAGAAATTCCATGTTACACAAACATATAAATAATAGTGATGACATTTCGATCACTAAAACATCTTAAATTATAATCGTATTATAATTTTTCCCTTCATATAATTTATAAACTAGAAATGAACTGACTCGTATCAATATACAGTTATTTCATTTATCATCGAGAGAGTTTTCCTATAGGTGTGACCTAAAGGGATCAACTGGTCACCACCGTCATTACGACAGTAATGTCAAACTCTAGCAAGCGAATCATTACTGATTAATGTTGACCAGTTTACTTATGATAAAGAATCATCCCATGAATATTCTTCTATAGATATTTGTCAATTAATTAGATCATTGACGTGATCACACTATTGTGGAGGACACTTACTCCAATATGTATAACCCGGCCAGTACGAGTTCCGAGGTGGAAGCAGAAACTCCCTTCACTGACGAGGAGCAAATGAGAAGGGGTCGATCGAGTGAAAATGTGCCTCGATCGACAGATCCTGACTAGCAGAATGGTCGATCGACTGACCAAGTTGAAGAGAGCTCTCGATCGACAGCAGGAAGTCCTCGATCGACTGGTGTGGATGAAGAAATTGCTCGATCGAACAACCTGGAAGGCCCTAACTCTCGATCGAGCAACAGTGCAGACAAAAGCTCTCGATCGAGAGGAATTGAGCCTCGATCGAGAGCCCAACATTTAGATACTGCTGTTCTAGGAACTACAAATGATAAGGTACCCTCCCCTGCTGTGGGGGTACCGAGGAACAATGCAAAAATTGAGAATACGGGAAACTCACTTTCAATGATTAAGGTTCCCTACCCGAGTCGGCTGCGAGATACAAAGACGGAGAGTAGTTTGATTCTGGGTAAATCCCCTCCCAAATTAAAAGACCTGGGTAGCTTCTCGATTTCCTGTGTCATAGGGGATGTGACGATAGATAGGGCATTATGTGACCTTGGAGCTAGTGTTAGCGTCATACCCTATTCTATCTATGTTAAGCTTAATTTGGGTCGCCTAAAAATGACCAATATCACCCTTCAGATGGCCGACCGATCTATTCGACAACCCTTAGGTATCTTGGAAGACGTGCCTGTCAAGGTAGAAAATTTTTTCATTCCAGTAGACTTCATTGTTCTAGATATTGCTGAGGATACCCGTACCCAGATCATTTTGGGTAGACCATTTATGTGTACAACCGGGGCCATCATTGATGTTAGACTTGGTCGTTTGACTCTAGCTGTGGGGGATGATATGATTATGTTTAATTTACCCGCAACCCTGTCAAGGCCCATGATAGAAGACACCTGTTATTCAGTAGATGTCATTGACGAGTCTTCTTATGAGGTTTGGTCGGATTCCCTGACTAGGGATCCGTTAGAGTCACTGATGTTATTAGCTGAGTGCACAGATATCGCAAACCATGAGGACTGGGATTCCGTGGAAGAGCTGTTCGGAGTTGCTATCGATGAGACAGAGGTGTTTGATGCAACCACTTTGACTGATGACGAATTAGCACAAGTGGCGAGCCTATCATACCCTTTGTGCTCAGTTGAGGTAAAGGTCCCAGAACGTAAGGCACTTCCCTCTCATCTTAAGTATGCCTTTCTCGATGATACTGAGCAATTTCCTATTATAGTAAATGCTACACTTCAAGATGATCAGTTAACTGCTTTATTAAGTGTCCTTAAGAAGAACAAGAATGCAATGGGATATTCACTAGATGACATTAAGGGCATCAGCCCCGACGTCTGCATGCATAGGATCGAGTTGGAGGAAGGTCACAAACCATGCCGACAGGGTCAGCGAAAACTGAATCCCAAGATGGAGGAGGTGGTGACAGTTGAGGTCATGAAACTACTTGATGCAGGTATAATCTATCCGGTTGGCCACTCGAAATGGGTAAGTCCTGTTCAGGTAGTGCCTAAGAAGGGAGGTACCACTTTCGTGACCAATGAAAATAATGAACTTATACCCACTAGGCTTGTGACTGGGTGGCGGATGTGTATAGATTATATGCAATTGAATACCGCCACTTAGAAAGATCATTTCCCCCTGTCCTTCACTGACCAGATGATAGAGGGGCTAGCTTCCCATGAGTTTTTCTGCTATCTAGACGGATACTCAAGGTTCTTTCAGATCCCGATTCATCCAGATGACCAGGAAAAGACTACCTTTTCCTGTCCCAAGGGTGTCTTTGCTTATCGTAGGATGCCTTTCGGTTTATGTAATGCCCCTGCCACCTTTCAAAGGTGTATGATAGGGATATTTTCTGAGTATATAGAGTCTATCATGGAGGTCTTCATGGACGATTTCAGTGTATATCGGAATGATTTTGAGCATTGTTTAGCTAACCTTGATAAAGTTTTGCAGCGCTGCATTGAGGTTAATCTGGTGCTAAACTAGGAGAAGTGCCATTTCATGGTTAAGGAAGGTGTAGTCCTTGGGCACTTGGTCTCTAATAGGGGTATTAAGGTTGACAGAGCAAAGGTGCAGGTGATCGAGCAGTTGCCCCTCCAGTTAATGTCAAGGGGGTGAGAAGCTTTCTTGGTCATGCCGGATTTTGGGCACTTGGTCTGAAGGATGCTCCTTTTGTTTTTACTGATGATTGTCTTTCTGCTTTTAATACTTTGAAGCAGGCTCTAGTGTCGGCACCTATCATTCAGCCCCCGGATTCGACACTACCATTCGAAATCATGTGCGGCGCCAGTGATTACGCACTAGGAACAATGCTAGGGCAGCGGAAGGACAAGGCATTGAGTGCCATTTACTATGCGAGCCGAACTCTCGATGAGGCGCAAGTCCGATATGCCACCACGGAGAAGGAGCTTTTGGCTGAAGTTTATGCTTTAAATAAGTTTAGATCTTATTTGTTAGGTTCTAAAGTTATCATTTTCACTGACTATGCAGCTTTAAAACATCTCTTAAACAAGAAGGAAGCCAAACCACGCTTGCTGAGATGGATAATCCTTCTGCAGGAGTTTGATTTGGAAATCAAAGACAAGAAGGGCGCCGAAAACGTTGTAGCGGATCATCTGTCGTGTTTAACGCAACAGGAGGGGGAGGATTCTCTTCCCATCGACGATTCTTTCGCTGATGATTCCCTTTATTCTATTGACGCTTTTTCTATGACCTCTCTGAATTCTAAAGATGGTGTTGAACCTTGGTTTGCAGATTATGCCAACTTTGCAGGGAGCCAAAAGTTACCACCCGACTTGTCTTATCAGCAGCGGAAGCGATTCCTTCATGATGCACGACAGTACTTCTGGGACGACCCTTATCTTTTCAAGGAGTGTGCAGATGGCATCTACCGACGATGCATTCCACAGTGCGAAACCCGTGCAATTTCAGAGGGCTGTCATTCGGCTCCAAGTGGAGGGCACCACGGGCCATCACGGACCGTGGCTAAGGTATTGCAATCCGGTTTTTTTTGGCCTACGCTTTTCGCTGACACAAAGGTCTTTGTTTCTAGTTGTGATGCTTGCCAACGGACGAGAAATATTTCTAAGAGACACGAGATGCCAAAAAATGGCATCTTAGAGGTGGAGATTTTTTATGTATGGGGCATCGACTATCAAGGCCCATTTCCATCCAGTCAAGGTAACAGGTATATCCTAGTCGCTGTTGATTATGTGTCTAAGTGGGTGGAGGCCATTGCCACTCCTAATTGTGATGCCAAGACCTTAGTTAAGCTTTTTTCACAAAATCATCTTTCCATGCTTCAGGGTTCCTAGGGTTGTGATTAGTGACCGAGGTATGCATTTCCGCGACCGCAATTTAGAAACCTTGTTATCTAAGAATGGAGTCAAACATCGTCGAGGTTTGGGGTATCACCCTCAAACTTGTGGACAGGTAGAGGTTTCTAATAGGGAACTGAAGGTCATTTTAGGAAAGGTTGTGTCTAAGTCACGGAAAGATTGGAGTTCTAAACTGGAAGATGCATTATGGGCATATAGGACCGCTTTTAAGACACCCATTGGTGCTTCCCCATATCGTATGGTTTATGGGAAGTCTTGCCATTTGCCCGTAGAGCTAGAGCATAAAGCTTGGTGGGCTGTCCGTCAGCTTAATTATGATACTAATCTGTGTGGTGAGAAATGTCTGTTGCAGCTAGATGAACTTGCAGAGTTTCGCTTGAACGCTTATGATAGCTCCAGTATCTACAAAGAAAAGACGAAGCGTTGGCATGACAAGCGCATCATTCCGCGAGAATTTCAAATTGGCCAAAAGGTGTTGCTGTTTAACTCCAGATTACGGCTATTTCTTGGGAAGCTTAGATCGCATTGGAGTGGGCCGTACATGGTTACAGGTGTCAACCAATTTGGTTCGGTTGAGATAGAAGGATCCAACGGCAATCGCTTCAAGGTTAACTGTCACCAGCTCAAGCACTACTACGGGGCAGGTGATGTTGTGGGATGCGTCGAAGAGTTCTTTTTCGACGAGTTTGAAGAGCTCGCTGACTAAAGCTCGTAGGTTGTGCGGGACCTCATAAACTTGCGCTTTCCGGGAGGCAACCTGGGCGTTTTCTTTGTTGATTCTTGAACAATTCTCGTTTCTTTTACAACTGTTTTTCCTTCTGTTTCGTTTGTATCAGAAAATATCGAACTTCATGGGCATTTTTGTGCAGTGAACCTCTCGATCGAGTGCCCTTTCTGGTCGATCGAGAGGTTCCTTTGGTGGTTTTTCGCTCGATCTGTAGGAAGAGAGATCTCGATCGTGGCATATTTGCGCCCCGTACGCTCGATCGAGTGATTTGGTTTCTTGATCGACCCATATACCTCGGGACTGATCACCTTTTGTTCTCCACCTCATCTTCTAATTCGGTTTGGGGAGGTCTCTTCTTGTACGCTGTTTTGTAAGTCTTCGTTTCCCTTTCCTCCTCTGCATTTTCTTTTCTTTCCATTTTGTACAATGGGGGCATTGTACGGTTTGGTTTGGGGAGGGTATGCGTCCTGCGTCTGCATTTGCATTTCGTTTATTGCTTTATGTAAATTTCAGAAAATTTTCAAAATCTAAAAAAAAATAATTGCTTTATGTAAATTTCAGAAAATTTTCAAAATCTAAAAAAAGAAATCGCGTTTATTTTTGCATTTAGTTGCGTCGGATTGGAGATTTGGTGATGACAAGCTGTTTATAGTTAATTCTGTCATGTTATGCCACTTTTCGACCCTTGCCTTGTGAAGTTTTAAGCGTTATCTCGAATTTTGTCATGGACTTCACGTTAGATCACTAGACTTAACTCATAGTTTTGGCAACCTACTACACATTCTGAGCTTCAGCAGAACCTTTAAACTGGTGACATCTATGAACGGTTTTATTAGGATTGTGAGTAGTACTCCCTGGATTTCATGTTTTGCATGTGTATGAGTCTTGGTTTCTTATTGCCTACACATACCGTTTTGTGGTTGGTATTACACTTAGGAGAACTATTGCATCATCCCCTTCTCATTTTGCCCATTTAGCTCCACTTTAGCCGAAACTTGCCTTTTGTCCCTTTTACTACATCCTATATATTACCTACCTTATGCAGAGCTAGGAGTAGTAAAGGTTTTTGTGCCATTTTTTTCAATTTTTGGCCCGTTTTCATTGTTGTTGGAGTATTTACGAAGGAGAGGGAAGTTTTCAGCCGAATTTTACTCGATCGAGGGCCAGTTCTACTCGATCGAGTGGTTTTTATGGCTAAGACTGGTCATTCGAGAGCTTCCAAAATGAAAAAAAACGCTCGATCAAAGCTTTTATTGCTCGATCGAGTATACTGGGGAGAAAAGCTCTCGATCAACCGCCCAGTTTGGTCGATCGAGAGGAATGTTACCACTGTCACCGAAAGTTTTCATCAGAAACGGAAAAAAAAGAGAAGAAAAAAAAAACAATAAAAGAAAATTTAAAAAAAAAAAAGGAATTCAAAGAAAGAGAAAAAAATTGAAGTAAAAGAAAAATACGAAAATCAGTATCCGGTTGACAGTTGGCATAATTTTGGGTAGTATTTGTTTGCCTAGCAAAGGCAATGAATTACATGTATAGTCGGAAGAATCGGGAATATATTTCCAGGAGATTTGGTGGTTCTAGCTCAGCTTAAACCTCCACTTACCCATACTTGTTTTATCCCTTTCTGTCCCACTTATCCTCACTATCCCATAACTTGAAATAGTTCGGCGTGTAATGGACATCGTTGGTGGTTGTGCGTGTGAACGGTGCTTGAAACTTTATTCATGCTAGTCTAGCATTCATGACTTGTCGGTTGTAGTTTAGGCGAGAGTCTATACTTCTTTATTCTTCTTTTCTCTTCACATATATAATTTACCATTTGTTTGATTGAGAGAAGAGAGATTCCGGGAGGGTCCGAAATTTAATGAGTCTAGCAAGGTCGAGAGTCTACATGTGTTTTCCATGATATGCACAAATTCGTTCGCTTATTTCCAATCTTGGCATCAGTTGATTTTTGGGCATAGTATGCGCTTGACATTGACTATTTCGGTAGCTTGAGTCTTTTCTCCATCCATTAGGTCCATAGTTTTTCTCTAGTTTGTATTAGTTTATATTAGGATTGCTTGAGGACAAGCAAAGGTTCGGTTTGGGGAAGTTTGATGTGTGCATTTTGTATAGACTTTTTAGTCTTCTTTTGGCACACATTCCCGTAATTACTGGTGATTTTATATCATTTTATACCCTTTATGTGCTACTTTGTGTCCGTGTTACTATTTTGCAGATAGTGACCGAATAGTGGCAGAAACCGAGCTCTTTCTGCCTCAATGCACTGTTCCTCTATAGTCAATGGAAGAACCGCGGTTGGTCGTGTGACAATCGAGAAGTTTGAAGTGAAAAATCAACTTCCGGGCCTATCGAAGGATCAATCGAGGAAGAAAGTCCTCGATCGAGCTATCCTACGCTCGATCGAGGGAACCAGAGGAAGAGAAGTCATCGATCGAGCTGTCTTGTGCTCGATCGAGAGGTGTCCTAGAAGGAAGTGATCGATCGAGAAGTTCCCAAGAATAGGGGTCGATCGAGTAAGATTCCACTGTTCGATCGACCGTTTTATGAAGCTGAAGTGCTCGATCGAGAGAAATTTCCCCTCGATAGAGAAACTTGGAGACTCTTCGTGTTCACAGGAGTTAATGTTTCAGTTCAATTCTTGCCTATTTAAAGGGGGTTTCTGAGATTTTTAGGTTAAGCTTTTCTTACCTAAGGCTGCTCTCTGCAGACTTTACAAAAGAAACTCTACCCTCTGAAACTTGTAGCCGACATTGGTTTTTAATCGAGCTTCTTACTTTTCCGTTCATGGTTCCGTCTCTATCGTTCTTAGCACTTCCCTACTGTAATTCCTTTTCCTTCATTTCCTATTTCGAGTTCTTATCGTTAATCTGTTTGTAGTTTCTGATTTCTGATTTTTCGTTATTTATTCGAGTTTCACTCTGTTCCCGGTTACTGTCATTTCTCGCCGTTCTCGTTCGTTTACTCGCTTTATTTCGTCCCCTTGCTTTTGATTCTTCCCCTTTCATGATTTCTGGTTTTGGTTTTATTTATAACCATTTTAATCCTTGTTGGTTTCCCAACCTTCATCTTGAATTGTTTCATGTTTTTGTTTTCGTCTTAAGAACATCACAAACGCGGCTTACCTCTCTCTGTCTCCTGTCTCCATTTGTCTTAAGTTATTCTGTCTCTACTCCTACGGTCTGTTTTGTCTCACATTTCAGAATGCCACACGCTAGTTTGGTTATGCAAGTTGTTACCATTATCATTCATCCTTTAATTATGCGTAACTAAACTTAGTACTAGGATTTATGGTAGCCATGGCTTAGGATGGTATGTTAATTCTGGTACGCATATTATGGTTTGTTCGTATCCGTCGCATGTTATTTTCTGTTAATTGTTTGAGTCGACGCACTCAATTGACTGTGTAGAAACCCTCTTGGCCTAGATCGGAAGATTGGTTTAGGGGTACTTCTGCGACGATTGTTAGGACTGTGCTAATTAGGGCGAAAGCTAAGTTAGTATGGTTTTAGGGTGATTTGCGGACCGGAAGGACCTTTTCTGTACCCACAAACCGCAATAGGGTGACCTGTATTCACAGTCTAGACTTAATAGCCATGGCGCACCAGAAATCCTAGTGCTCCCCTTTTCTTCTTTTCCTTATTTTCCTACCTTTTTATAGTTTAACGTCAAATTCACTTAAACCTCATATTTTGGATACTTAGACGAACATGGTCAGACTATAAGATCCCTGTCTCCCTGTGGATTCGATACCCGACTACCTCTTCTACATTTAGTTGAGACCGGTTAGGTTTTATTTTTGATAGGGTTGCGACAGCCGTGTCAAGCTCTAAAATGCGTGTGAAATTAGATGTAAAACATCATAAAATAAACACGCATCAAATTCCCCAAACCAAACCTTGCTTGCCCTCAAGCAAGAATTAGACTCGATCTTAAACTAATGGAACGATTTCAATCTCAGAGCGAAATTTACATGTTAGCCTAAACCAATTTTAATGCCAAGTCAACAATGAAAAAGTATTTGAATCATGCAAACGAAATATGAAGTTGTCAAACTTGCAGATCTATCGACTATAGAGACTTTCTACCATGGACTCTCGCGGGTCGCTCGAGTCACACATCAAGCATAGGGTGAATGTATGTAAAAGATAGAAAGAAGTATTTTGTAAACACACTCACCTAACTTCGACCCATGAAAACACGCCTGCAATCTAACATGAAAAAGAATTCTACAACCGTGCATATACACGCTCATTAAGTGACTTTGACACATTCATTGAGGTAATGAAGGATATGTGAGGTGAGGGGTAAAAGAGGTTATGATGTTTTTGGACAAGTGGGGTTAATAGCCAAGCTAGCAAGACCGGGTTCCAACAACATACATCACGACTTTCAACATTACGAGGGTGCTAATTTGTAGCACAAATCTCACATAATTTCAAGGAAAGGCTCCCAATTATTTTGAATGAAGTACGGTAGTGATAAGATATTAAAGAAAGGTATTTTATGAACGATTTTGAGTTCCTGCTTCTGTCAGTTGGTCGACCGACCAGGTGATGCGGTCGGTCGACTGACTCGCAGTGATTTTTCGACTTTTTCAGTTTTTTTTTTCTTTTTTTTTCTTTTTCTTTTTCTTTTTCTTTTTTTTCTTTTTCTTTCTTTCTTTCTTTCTTTCTTTCTTTTCTTTCTCTTTCTTTTCTCATGAGGTCATACAAAAACCAAAGGTGTCTCAAAAAATTCCATGGACCACAAATACTAGCTTGGAAGGGTAGGCTAAGTATACGATGTAGTTTTTAGGGATAAAAAGGCAGATTTGGTTATGTAGGGCTTATGGGTAAAATAAGAAGAAGGGACCTTAAATGCACGTATCAAGACTCACAGATAAGCATACAGGTATATAGCAATTCATGTTCATGTTTATGCATATTGATGTAACATTTTCCATAGGGAGTACTACTCACATCCTAGATAACTGGTAGTGAACGAAACCAGGAATAAAGCTCTAAAACTCAGAATGTATATAGTAGTTTGCCAAAAGTGCAAGTGAAAGTCAAGAAAAGCAAATTGTTTGACAAAAACTCGTAGATATGCATATGACTCTTATACTAAAACATGTTGACAAGGCAAGGCATAAGCATAGACATGTGAAAAATGCAAAATCATCATTGAGATACTCTCGTTCCGACTCAACCTATATGCTAAAGTAAACATGCATTTTTTTGAAATTTTTGAATTTTTCTATTTTTTGGATTTTTCTTGTATATGCAAGGGAAATAAGAAGGAACAATGCAAGACAAAAAGTATTAAACGTGTGAGAAAATGCAATGGAACAAATGCATGCGACACAAAACCCTTCCCCAAACCAAACCGCGCAATGCCCCATTGTGCATTAGCAAAAGTAAAGGTTTATGAAATAAAGGGAAAAGTGTGAAAAAGGAAAAACAAGGAAAACATGGAAGGAACTCACCGGATCTTAGCGCAATGGAAACCTCCCTAAACCAGCGTGAGCTTAGGAGGTTTTCGGTGCCCAGCAGCGCCACTCCAAGGACCTGAAAAAGGAAACACAAAGATAAACCCTTTTCGGGGATTAACGATGTTTTGCGTGATAATGCTAGTTCAAAGGTTTGAAAAGGAGAATGAAAAGTGAAAGCATAAAAGAAAGAGTATGGAGAAGACTCCCTTATCGTGCTTGTACGCTTCCCGAGGTAAACACGAACACCTGTAGCAACTACAATAGTCGACCGACCACATCACCTGGTCGACCGACTGATGCTTCTGGTTGGTCGACCACACTTCCTGTGCAGCGTTCTTTTGCTTCTCAGAATTAACTCGTTTGATCCGAGTTAATTCTTTTTTCAAACCTATGAACAACATTTATGCGCCCAAAACATGCGCAACATCCCAAAGTACCAAGTCTAAAAAGTCTTAAAACAAAACAATAAAGCAAAAGTATAAGTCTAAAACAAACCAACTACCAAAGTCTTAAAGAAAACAGAAATAAAATAGTCTTAAAAAGAAAACGAGCAATAAGGAGAAGTTATCCGCGAAGGATGCGGAATTTCTTTGACCACAGGTTCTGACTAAAAGGTACCCCTTCAGCTATGGTGATTTGGGTAGATGAGCTTCTCTCCACCATGTAGATAGATGGCTCATCATCCTTAGCTCTAGCCTTCCACCTTCCGGGGTCGTCAGCTCCCAAGTCATGGGCCAACACCTTCCTCGGTTTCTTCTTCTTCGGGCTCTTTTATTCAGCCATAGAATCACTCGATTGAGTAATCTCGTTCTCTACATCATTTGATCGAGTAAGTGGTACTACTCGATTGAGAACATTTCTCTTTCTACCGTCCATGGACCCTGTCCCTCGAGCATCCCAATCAGCCTCCTGAGCAAGAGATTCACCTGGACATGTCTCAAAACACATCAAAGCCTCCGCAAGATCCTTTGTAAAGGATCCTTGTGGAGAACATTCACTAATATTATCAAAAACATCAGAAATGCCAACAATTGAATCCTGCACAAGACAAGGTTCATTAACCGAAGGTTCAAACATATCAGAAACATGTTCCTCACTAATACCTACAAAAATAGGTTCGTCAGTCAAAGGATGAATTTCTAACTCATCAGCTGCATCCAAGTCAGTATCATCAACAGGGAGGGAAAGAGAGTCAAGTAACCTATCATACTCATTCTCATCAAGAATGAGCGAATCTTCAGTAACGGGTGTGATAGGATCACTCTCGACAGAAAAATTCGGGTTACTATCATCAACGCTCTCATACCTCTCTGTATCTCCACTCGCTAGGATTAGGTGTTTGAGAAGCTCCTATTGCTTCTCATAGGGTAGGTCAAGAAAATCCCAAACACAATTTCCCTCAATCTCGATCAAGGTCTTACCAATGACTCCATCATAAATGATACGACAAACCTCCCCAATACTAACAGGATGGTCAGACTGAGAAAGGAAAGAGGTTAATCTATTATAATAGATATACAAGGGTTCATGCTGGAATTGGGGGAAAGGGATATGGTCATGGCGGCAAAAGAAAAAGACAAAAGACTAAAAACAATTAACACTAGCGCTACCTCCCCGGTGATGCGTGTCTATTTTATGATGTTTTACATCTATTTTAACACGCATTTTAGCGCTCATTTACTATGTTTTAGCCTCTTTTCCCCAACAATTGTCTACTTTCGTGTTTTATGCTCTTTTGCAGAATTATGCGGAAAAGGGACAGATTTACACCAAATTTCTACCCTCGGGATTTTTGCATAACCAAGGATCGAGGACAAGTCAACTCAAAGCGCGAACCAAGTACCACAAAGTCAAAGCAAGACGAAATCAAGGCTAATATATAGGAAAGTGGGTGGATCGACCGGCTATCTAGGTCGGTCGACATGAAGACCTGTTATCTTAAAGTCAGAAGTCCACCAAGCCCGACAATCGGTCGCCCGACCTCATCACCTGGTCGGTCGACCAGCGCGCAGACTCAGAAATTCCGCAAAAGCCCACTCGCGGGATTAGGTCATTAGGAAACTTATTGTTTCCGCCTACTTAAGCTAATCTCGGGATTAGGGATAAAGATCTAGAGTTTTATTCAGTCATATTCAGTTCCATATAGAGTTTTATCAGAAACAAGTTATTAGTTTACGATAATCATCTTTCAATTTTCTATTTTGTTTCTCTTCTTTTAAGTATTGTTCTTGTAATCACTAATCTTTCCACGGGATTCAATAAAGCTTGTTCCTTTCTGCCTTAATCCATATTTCGGTAATTCTTCTCTATGATTTCAGTTTCAATATTGTTATCTTATTAGAATTATTAGTACCCGGTTTAAGTTAGAATCCCAAAGTCGTTGTTGTTATCGCATGCTTAGATTAATGTTCACCATGAATCCTATGTTTATCACTGTTTTCGTTGTTATTTCCGTATCCATGAGTAGCTAATTGCATATGTTAGGATGTAGGGAGTAAATAGTGTAGATGGTGTAGTTCCCGAGACCGACAGTAGAAGACTCCTGGTCGGCCGACCGGCTTAACTGGTCGGTCGACTGAAGTGTTGGTCGGCCGACTGGACTAACTGGTCGGTCGACCGACGCGCGTACGTTTTCTGACTGTTTTATTTCGTCGACTATAATAACCTATAATGAGACTGAAAGGAGATTTATAGGATGTTAGTAATGACTTACCCAAGATTGAGAGATACGGGAAGGGCATTGGTTTACGCTTTAAGACGGCTAGGTTACTTAAGACTGAAAGGTAAGTGTAACACCCCCATTGATTTAAGGGCATGTACTAGGACTTCCCAGATAAGTAAGGATGTTACCATCTCGGTTTCCCGATACAGTAGATACAAAGGAAGGAACACAGTACTTTATTATTGAATGTTAAACTGAAAAGCAAGTTCTTACAACCATCTTGAAACTGTCTTAAATAAAACAAGTACAACTCATGACAAAAGACTATAGTGATCTAGACTCTAGTCTGGTCCGGATCCAAGCTCTCCCTTCCCTTAGCCTCCATGGTCTCAAGCACCTGTCAATCTGCTCCCCAATAATTTGGTTCATCACAGGTGATCACGAATACACAGGGTCAACCACGAGGTTGAGTAGAGGAAAATTAAACAGTCAAACATTACTATAAATAAAAAGTCAATCATCTCCACTCCGAATCACACGACCCAATATTCTCCACACCGTATCACAAGACCCATTATCTCCACACCAATCATAAGACCCATTAACTCCGCACCAATCACAAGACCCATTAACTCTGCACCAAATACAAGACCCATTATCTCCGCACCAATCACAAGACCCATTATCTCCGCACTAATCACATCGTATCTCAGATTTATGTAACCAAATAACACCATATATCAATCATATGATAATATAAAATAAACATGGTTAACATCAAATAATAAACAGATTACTCGTCACCATGTACACAGTATTTCCCCTACCTCGAATTGCAGAATGAGAACCGAACAACTGCTAGAATTATTCCACCACGAATTCAGTTCCTATAAATAGTACTTATTATCAATTACTAACCATATCACCAAGTACTACTAAAATTATTCGATCACGTTCATAATTGCTACACTTATCACACTCTGTAAATATACTTATCAACATACTCATATATTTACAATTGATTAACTCATTATTCATATCAATCATCATAAGACAATTATAAACTTATTAATTATAGACTTACTATATATAAACTTACTAAATACAGACTTACTAAATATGTCATACGATCAAATAAACAATTATTATAAAGTCCATAATATCAACGATTCATGTAATTAACCATAGTCACAACATATATTAACAATAATAATCCCAATACTTATTAACATGATTAGTGATAAAAATAGTACTAATACCAAAACATTATAATAGTAGTAATACTAATGACATTAGTGAAGACAATAATAATTATTAAAATATGACCAAACTAATAAGACTTATCTACGACAAACATACCCGTATACCACACGATAACCCGAACACCAACATCTCCTTCTCTCGGCCTTGCGTCCGCTATTTCCCCACCATTAATCAACCAATCTGACCACCTACGGTCACCATGATGGACCCCCACCTTTAGCCTATACCACACCCTACACCATCCAGTCACTGGCAGCCACCTGAGGCCGTTCTAGCAGCCGCCCCCAGCAGCCCAAACAGCCTGTTCAAAACGACTTCCTCCTGTTCCCCTCCGGCGGTGATCGCACGAACCACCAACCAAGACACTTACCCAGAACCACCAGCCACCGACCAACCCAACCCCATCAACCACCTTCCCTCTCGTGACCCCAGTCACGAGAAAACCCGAGTTAACCATACGTAAACTCTGTCATAACACATGCTCTGTTTCGCTTTACACATCCCCAAACGAAACCCGCCAGAACGCCGCCATGAGACACGACGAACCACCGGACTAACCACCACCCACAACCTCTAACTACCCTCTAACGAACTACCTTAACACCCATTTTAAACATACCCAGAAACTTACTCAACTGATGCATAAATCGCACATGCCCACGAGACTCTTATTCTGAACCGACTATTAACCACCACAATTGGTGGTCCTAGGTGGTTAACGGTTGGTCAACTATGGTCCGAATAAGATCACAACACATCATAGATTACAATTATGCAAGAATCAGCAAGTGTAACATGTATTTACAATTGATAAACAGTGACTCGAAAACGAATGGCAAACAGGAAAATAACGAATCAGTGATAAACATACCTTCTTCTCTATGAATTCGGTCAGCCCTAAACCACCTTAACCCACCATCTAGGGCTTCCTTTCTAATCCTTGTAGTGGCGGCAGTAAGAGGTGGAACAATTGGATGTCGATTAGGTCAGAGAATAGGGTTAGGGGATGGTTGTGCGAGGCAGCAGAAGAGAGTGTCGGGTTGTGATTTTAGGGTTTGTCGAGTTGTGGGTTTAGGGTTTGTCGATTAGTGGGTTTAGGGTTTGTCAAATTGTGATGGTTATCACTTCAAGGCCCAACCGGTTACTACAACCCGATTTACTATCAGCATACAAAATATAAAAGAAACACTTATTCGATAGTTTAATTGTCGAATACAAACATTCGAATACTCTCAATACATTAACCTAAATAATATAAAACAATTTCGGTGTATTACAGTATGTGACCTAGACTTTACACTACAAGAAAAACTGAACCGGGCGACAATTTTTGGCGACTGCATCGGTCAGTCGCCAATTTGGCGACTAAATAAAAACTCGGGCGACTGAAATCAGTCGCCAATTTGGCGACAGAACTTTTTCCCCAATTTTCCCACCACCGACACACTCGGGCGACTGATTCCAAAGTTTGGCGACAGAAAACCGTCGCTAAATTTGGCGACAGACAATTTCAGTCGCCAATTTTACGAGTCCGTCGCCAAATTGCGATATAGAAACAGACGCAGTTCAGTCCCTTTCCTTATTCGCAATTACACAAACACACAAACACACGAATCCTCAATATCGCGAAAACCACCACCACCACCCTACCCTACGTGTTCCGGCCACCCTCAACACCACTGTCACCGGATTCCGGCCACCACCACCACCACCGTACTTGTTCTTACCTTCATTCAACCCATTTAAGGTTTGTATACTCTCTTGAAACTCAATTTCAATTTCAATTTTTTGTTTGATTGTTGGTTTGTTTTGTGCATTTAGTGATTGTAGTAGGTTATTAAGACCGTCTTAGCTTATTAGGTTGTGATTAATTAGGTATTAGAAGCCAATTAGCATATTAATTAGATAATTGTGGGTTAGGGTTTATAAGAAGTTTGAAGATGATGATGTTGTTAGCCTTATTGATGTTGGTTAATTAGATTAAAGTAGTCGATTAGGATGTTTAATAGCTTATTAGGATGTTAGTTAGATTATACTAGCTTATTAAGACCGTCTTAAATTAGCTTATAAGTTTGTGGTTAATTGTATAATTGGAAATTGTTGTTAATAAATTGTTATTATTATGTGATTGAGGTTGTTCTTCAATTAAGTGAGTGTAATTTTAATTTAGATATATGTATTTTTAGTGTTGAAAATTGTTTTTTGGGTTTTTTTTGTTTAGATTAAAATGAAGAGATTGGAACGTTCATGGATGTATGATGGAGGGTTATTAGATAATAAGAAGAGACGTTCTAATGCTAGGTTTATAGAGGGTGTTGCCGAGTTTATTGAGTTTGCTAAGCAACAAGAGGAGTATGACTCGTTAGAAAATAAACTTAGGTGTCCTTGTAGCAAATGTCGAAATATGAAATACCTATATGTCATTGAGGTACAAGAACATCTCTATACAAATGGGTTTCGTCCAAATTATTATAATTGGATTACTCATGGAGAAGCCTATTCCCCAATTCACGAACAACCTCACATCGAACATGTTGACGAAAACCCATATAGAGATATGGTTGTTGATGCCTTGGAGTTTAATGTAGTCAATAATGACGATGACCGTGTAGCCTTGAATGAAGAGCAACCTCCAAATCCCCAAGCAAAGGCTTTTTTTGACATGTTAAAAGCTGCGGAACAACCTTTATACGAAGGGAGCAGAATGTCATTATTACAAGCCGCCTCTAGGATAGTAACCTTGAAGTGTGAGCATAATATGCCATTTACTGCCGTTGATGGTATTGCTTCTTTCCTTGAGGATGCTATCCCCGAAGATAACGTCATGACTCGAAGTTTCTACAACACCAAAAAAGTAGTTAAAGGTCTTCAGTTACCACATCAAAAGATCGATGCTTGTCCCGAAGGATGTATGTTGTTTTGGAAAGATGATGCGTTACTTGACAAGTGCAGAAAATGTGGAAGGGATAGATTTCAGACAAGCGATGGAGATGTTGTTTTCAAAACGAAAAAAGGCAACAAGAGTGGTAATAGGGGTCAAAAGTGTAAGAAACCGATAGCAGAAAATCAATTAATTTACCTTCCTCTTTCCCCTAGGCTTCAAAGAATTTATTCTACCAAAAAACTTGCCGAACAAATGACATGGCACAAAGAAAATCCACATACTCCTGGGATGAAAAGTCATGATTGTCATGTATTCATGGAGCGACTATTACCCGTTGCTTTGAAACATCTCCTCCCAACCACGGTATGGAATGCAATTGTTGAGATTAGTCAATTTTTTAGAGATCTATGTTCGTCCTCAATATGTGTTGATGACATGATTCGTCTCTGATGCCCGTCGTTGAGGGTACCAAAGATAAATTTATAATTCCTAACCTTAACAATAGATAGTGAAAGTCAGGGTCGAACCACAAAGAGGTGGGGAATGTTTATTGTCTTAATGTTAATGTTTAAAGGTAACAAATTTGGGGTTTGATTGATTGATTATTATATCTAAGGCAAAGATTAAAATAAAACAAGAATTAAAAGATGAGAATAAAATATAATAAAGGAGGATGCTAGGATGTTTGGGTAATAAAAAGCTAAGGTAAAATAAATCCTAAGGTCAACATGTATTGCAGTCGCGTAAGGGGGTGTAACATATCTTTTTAGGTCTATGCTACCTAATAGCTCCTTTCGGCCTATGCTATTAGTTCCTAGGTCTCACAATTATTGGGTGTCAACAATAAGGGTGATTCCTAAATCCCAGGTTACATACCTTTCAGCCTTGAGTAACCTATCCGTCTTAAGGTTTAAACCAATGCCATTCCCGTATCTTTCAATCTTGGGTAGGTCATTACTAACATCCTACAAGTCTCCTATTGGTCTCATTGAAGGATATTATAATTTATAAGAAAAGACGAAATAAGAAAACAGACGCGAGTGGTCGACCGACCGGCTACTCCAGTCGGCCGACCACGGCCTCGGTCGACCGACCGACTATTCCAGTCGGCCGACCGTGGTCCTGCTACAGGTCGGGTTTTCGGATTTTATTTACCTATGCATATTATTCCCTACATCCTAACATATGAAAATTAGTTACTCATAACTGTTAAGACGAATATAAAATTGGGAATAAACATAGAGAACATAGTCAATAAACTAAGCATGCAAGATTCAAATAAAGCTTGGGATTCTAACTTAACAATTGTAATAAAAGCAATAAGAAAAATAATGAAACTAGATCAAAGAAGAATTACCACAATTGGAATTAAGGCAGAACGGAATTAACTTTATTGAATACTTGGGAACTATTGAAAGATTACAAAACTAAAGCTTGAATAAAACTGAATATGATAAAGACTTGATACTAAAAGATTTGATAGATGAAAGATCTGATATATCTAAACCCTAGCTACAAGATTAGCTTATATAGGGTAAGAGATTAGAGTTTCCTAAAGACTCTAATTCTAGTTTATTTCCGAAAAGAAAAGAAATCGCATGGGCTTTAATCTGGTCGGCCGACCCGTATAACTGGTCGGTCGACCACTTCTTGCTGGGCTTCTCTTATTTCCGGCCCTTTCATGAAAATTGGACTTTATGAAAATCGGGCCTGGTCGATCGACCCGTTTGGCTGGTCGGTCGACCGCTTCTGTACGGAAATCTTCGGATTTCTTCTGTTTTGACTCTGGGTACTTGATTTTGACTCCAGTTGACTTTCCATTTATTCCTTAATTTAAGCTAAAGACTTGAGGATATGAATTTGGTGCTAAATCGTCTCTTTTCCGCATAAATCTGCAAAAGTGCATAAAAATACGAAAGTACACAATTTGTGGGAAATAAAGGCTAAAACATAGTAAATGAGCGACCAAATACGTGTAAAAATAGATGTAAAACATCATAAAATAGACACGTATCAAATTCCCCAAACCAAACCCTTGCTTGCCCTCAAGCAAGAAATAGACTCGATCTTAACTAATGGAACGATTTCAATCTCAGAGCGAAATTTACATGTAAGCCTAAACCAATGCTAAGTACAAAATGAGAAAGCATTTAAATCATGCAAACGAGTTATGGTGTTGTCAGACTTGCAAAAATAAAGACTATAGAGACTTTATACCATGGACTCTCGCGGTACGCTCGAGACACTCGTGAAGCAAAGGGTGAGTATATGTAAAGGATAGGAAGAAGTAATTTTGTAGAGACACTCACCTAACTGCGACCCATGGAAACATGCCTGCAATCTAACATGAACAAGAATTCTACAACTTTGTATAACAACCTTATTAAGTGACCCAGATACATGCAATTGAGGTAATGAAAGATATGTGAGGTAAAAGGTAAAAGTGGTTAAGATGTTTTTGGATTTGTGGGGTTAGTAGCCAAGCTAGTAAAACCGATTCCCAACAACATATTTCACAACTTTTTTTTTTTTTTTGATATTACGAAAGTGCTCTTTTGTAGCACAACTCTCACATTTGAATATAAGAAAGGACTCCCAAATATTTTTTTGAATGAAGTACGGGAGTGATAACATATAAAAGAAAGGGATTTTTGGAACGAATTTTTTTCTGATGATGTCAGTTGGTCGGCCGACCTGTATATGTGGTCGGTCGACTGACTTTCGTATTTTTCGGATTTTTTTTTTTTTTTTCGTTTTTCTTTTCTTTCTTTCTTTGAATTTTCTGTTCTTTTTCTTTTCTTGCCTTCTTTCTTTCTTTTCTCTTTTTGCTCATAATAGCATACAAACCAAGATGCCTCAAAAAAAATCAAACCAAAGACCATAAATACTAGCTTGGAAAGGTAGGCTAAGTATGGGATGTAGTTTTGGGGGAATAAAAAGGCAATTCTGGCTATGTGAAGCTTATGGGTAAATAAGAGAAAATGGATCCCAAATGCACGTATCAAGACTCACAAAACGAGATAGTAAAACAAGTATATAGCAATTCAAGTTCATGTTTATGCATATTGATGTAACATGTTCCAAGGGGAGTACTACTCACATCCTAGACGACTGGTTTAAGAATGAAACCAGGAAACAAGCTCTAAAACTTAGAATGTATAAGTAGGTTACCAAGGTATAAGTCAAGTCTCAAGATATGCAAGTTGACAAAAACTCGTAGATATGCAAAAGACTCTCATACTAAAACAAGTTGACAAGGCAATGTAAAGGCAAAACATGTAAGAAAGCAAAATCATCCTTGAAATACTATCGTTCCGACTCGACCTATATGCTAAAATAAACGTGCATTTTTTTTTGAATTTTAAATTTTTTTTTTATTATTTTTTTTTTGATTTTTGTATATATAAAGAAAATAAAGAAAAGGGCGATGCAAGACAGAAATGCAATAAACGTGTGACAAAATGCAATGCATGTAACACGAAACCATTCCCCAAACCAACCCGCACAATGTCCCCATTGTGCATCAGCCTAAGTAAAGGTTTCACAAAAGTAAAAGACAAATGCAATAAAATAAAGAAAAAAACTGGAAAGAACTCACTGGGTTAAAAGATGCATGAGAAAAACCTCCCCAAACCAGCGTAAGCTGGGAGGTTTTGGCGGCTAGCAGTGCCACTCAAGTATCCAATTTGATTTCACGAGTTCCAAGGAAGAGAAACGAAAGACTGCAGCGGACAGTAGGTCGACCGACCGGTGTTTCTGGTCGATCGACCTCCTGTGAACAGCGGAAAAAACTGCGATACAGCGCCTCTGGTCGACCGACTGATGATTCTGGTCGGTCGACCAGCTGAGTCATGGAGGTCTTTGTTTCTTCGGAAATCCTGAAAAAACAAGAAAATATGCGCGCCCAACAATGCGCGAAATGCCAAAACGATTCTTAAAGTCTTAACTATTAGCAAACCGAACTAAAAAGTTTCACACAAGTAAAAATAAATTGTCTTAAAACTGCAATTTAAAAACAACTATCCGCTAAAGATGCGGAAGATATCCGACCACGGCTTCTGACGGTACGCCGTAGTCTCCACAATTTTTGCTTCAGTGGCAAAACACATCTTCTTTCCTCCATCGCAAAGCATATGCGACGGTCTCTCTTCTTGAGCCTGCCTCCTCTTATTTTTCTCCTCTCGATCCACGACGTCTGGATCCTCATCCTCTTCATAGCTTAGGCATCCCATTCCTCCTCTCTGGATGATGACTTCCTTCTCCTTGGGTTTCCCCAAACCAATTCCTGCAATAGTCATAATAGAGGTGTCCTCCCTATTGCTCCCAATCTGGGGCGGAGGTGTAAAAACAGATATAGGAACAGGTAATAAAGGTGGAGAAGTAGTGATGACCTCATACTTCTTCTCAGAAGTGATAGCATTACATGTGATGGGGGTCATAACATCCTTCTTCCTATAGGATAGGCCATAGATGATAGAGTGTTTGCCTACCTTGAAAGTTAGAGTCCCAGTGCCTACATCTATAATGGCACCTGCAGTGTGAAGAAAGGGTCTTCCTAGAATGATGGGTATATGGGCATCCTCTGGGATGTCCAAAACAACAAAGTCTACTGGGAAGAAAAACCTGTCAATACGCACAGGGATGTTTTCTAACACCCCTACAGGTTCCATTGAAGTGCGATCAGCCATCTGGACCGTCATACTGGTCACTGCAAATTCGGTCATTCCTAGTTTTAAGGCAACGCTTAGGGGCATGACACTTATACTAGCACCTAGGTCGCATAAAGCCTTTTTAACTGGGAAGGTTCCTATATTACAGGGGACAGAAAAACTTCCAGGGTCCTCTAATTTATGGGGGGCAATTACATGTGTTAAATAACTAGATGACTCTTCAGTGAGAGCCACAGACTCAACCTTTTCTAGAGACCTCTTTCTTGACAAAAGCTGTCTCATGAATTTAAGATAAGAAGGAACTTGTTGAACTAATTCTAAAAATGGAACTTGAACATTTAATGAACGAATTACATCCTTAAATTTGTCAAAAGATACCTGATCCTTTGAAGGCACGAGTCTTTCTGGGAAAGGAGCAGCTGAGGATTCGGTATTTGCAGTCCTTTTTAAAAATCTGGGGGTCTTGTCACCCCTAAAAAGAAAGTCCCGTAAGTTATTCGGCAATTCTGGACGAAAGGGAACCTCAGATTCTGCTTCAGTGGTCGGTCGACCAGTATCCTCGGTCGGTCGACCAGTCTCCTGTTCAGCTGATATTTTCTGATCCTGCCCCGTGGTCGGTCGACCAGATTCCTCGGTCGGTCGACCGACTTTGCTGCTACTCGCTGTTTTTTCTTTCTCAGCCCCCACTTTAGCTCCACTTCGCAGGGTTACGACGTTTAGAGTCTCCTTCTTCTGGTCTGGTTTGGTCGGAAGTTGACCCGGAGCCCTAGTATCTTTCTTGCTTGCAATCTGAGCAATCTGGGACTCTAACATCTTCATCCCTGCCTCTCTAGCCTGCGACTCCTTCTGAACCAACCCAATAAGATTTTGGATAAGAGCATCTGTGTTGGGTGGTGGATTGGAAGGTGGTTGAGGGTTGAAAGGTGGTCTTTGGAAATTCTGTTTATGAGGGGGTACATAGGTGGAATTTTGCTGAGGTTGCATGTGCTGTGGGTTTTGAACATTCTGGCTTGTCCACCTTAGGTTGGGATGGACATTATTATTATTTGGGTCATAGAAATTGTTCCCACGATAATGCTGAAAAGCGGCACATGTCTCATTAGATGAAGTACAGAATTTTGACACATGCCCTTCTCCACCGCACCTCTCACAAGCAAAGGGTCCGTCCTGAACGGCGTTCACCTGGTAAATTCCTCCCTTGCTTCCACTCCCTAGATCGAGCTTTCTGCAGCCTCAAACTTTTCCAACTTGGCCGTTAAGGCCTCAATTGCTGACAGGTTGTACTCAGATTTTCTCTGATTTCCTCTGGAAGTACCATGCTCGGCGCGGTGCACAGCAACATCTTCTATTAACTTGAGACCTTTAGTCTCTCCTGAATTATCTTGGAACCTTCCATTAGCTGCAGCATCTAAGTAGGCCCTGTTGTCATCATAGAGGCCATTGTAGAACTGGTTGCAAAGAAACCATTGTTCGAATCCGTGATGTGGTATGGATCGAACAAGTCTCTTGAACCTGTCCCACGCCTCGCTAAAGTCTTCATTGGGACCTTGCTTGAAATTAGTGATATGTGCTCTTAAAGCATTCGTCTTTGATGCAGAGTAATATTTTCTGTAGAAAGCTAGGGCTAAGGTGTTCCAATCTGTAACTCCCGCAGCAGTGCGGTCAAGGTCTCTGTACCACTCTCTCGCAGAGTCCCTAAGGGAGAAGATAAACATGGTCTGTTTAATCTGGTCCTGCGTCACTCCTTCTGGGGGTGCTATAGAGCATATGTAATCTGTGAAGATTTCAATATGCTTAGCAGCATCCTCATTGGCCGAGCCTCCAAATTGGTTTCTTTCAACCATAGTAATATAGGCAGGCTTGGCCTAGAATGGCTTCCCAGTACCTGCAGGTAAAGTGAACCCTTTGTATAGGTCCTTTGCCTGAGGCATAGAGTGACTGGCAATAGTAGCTTCTTCTGTCATGTTATCTTCTTCTTTAGGAAAAACTGGAAAGCAGGTTAAAGATGGTGTTTTTGGTGAAGGTGGATTGATGGGTGAATTTGGTTGTGAAGGTGGTGTTTTTGGTGAAGATGGTGGTAACTCGAAAAGGTCTTCTTGAAATAAAGAGGATGGTGACCCTCCCTCTTGATTTGCTAGAAGTTGCTTTCTTCTTTCCCTAAGAGTCCTCTCAATTTCGAGATCAAGTGGTAGGAGTTCTCCTTGAACTGACCTGCGCATAAGAGGACACTACAAGAAAAAGGTGAGAAGGTTTAAGGAACAAAAAGTTCCTTAAACAAAGAGAAACAAAAACAAAGAACAATAAACACTGGCGTCACCTCCCCGGCAACGGCGCCAAAATTTGATGCCCGTCGTTGAGGGTACCAAAGATAAATTTATAATTCCTAACCTTAACAATAGATAGTGAAAGTCAGGGTCGAACCACAAAGAGGTGGGGAATGTTTATTGTCTTAATGTTAATGTTTAAAGGTAACAAATTTGGGGTTTGATTGATTGATTATTATATCTAAGGCAAAGATTAAAATAAAACAAGAATTAAAAGATGAGAATAAAATATAATAAAGGAGGATGCTAGGATGTTTGGGTAATAAAAAGCTAAGGTAAAATAAATCCTAAGGTCAACATGTATTGCAGTCGCGTAAGGGGGTGTAACATATCTTTTTAGGTCTATGCTACCTAATAGCTCCTTTCGGCCTATGCTATTAGTTCCTAGGTCTCACAATTATTGGGTGTCAACAATAAGGGTGATTCCTAAATCCCAGGTTACATACCTTTCAGCCTTGAGTAACCTATCCGTCTTAAGGTGTAAACCAATGCCCTTCCCGTATCTTTCAATCTTGGGTAGGTCATTACTAACATCCTACAAGTCTCCTATTGGTCTCATTGCAGGATATTATAATTTATAAGAAAAGACGAAATAAGAAAACAGACGCGAGTGGTCGACCGACCGGCTACTCCAGTCGGCCGACCACGGCCTCGGTCGACCGACCGACTATTCCAGTCGGCCGACCGTGGTCCTGCTACAGGTCGGGTTTTCGGATTTTATTTACCTATGCATATTATTCCCTACATCCTAACATATGAAAATTAGTTACTCATAACTGTTAAGACGAATATAAAATTGGGAATAAACATAGAGAACATAGTCAATAAACTAAGCATGCAAGATTCAAATAAAGCTTGGGATTCTAACTTAACAATTGTAATAAAAGCAATAAGAAAAATAATGAAACTAGATCAAAGAAGAATTACCACAATTGGAATTAAGGCAGAACGGAATTAACTTTATTGAATACTTGGGAACTATTGAAAGATTACAAAACTAAAGCTTGAATAAAACTGAATATGATAAAGACTTGATACTAAAAGATTTGATAGATGAAAGATCTGATATATCTAAACCCTAGCTACAAGATTAGCTTATATAGGGTAAGAGATTAGAGTTTCCTAAAGACTCTAATTCTAGTTTATTTCCGAAAAGAAAAGAAATCGCATGGGCTTTAATCTGGTCGGCCGACCCGTATAACTGGTCGGTCGACCACTTCTTGCTGGGCTTCTCTTATTTCCGGCCCTTTCATGAAAATTGGACTTTATGAAAATCGGGCCTGGTCGATCGACCCGTTTGGCTGGTCGGTCGACCGCTTCTGTACGGAAATCTTCGGATTTCTTCTGTTTTGACTCTGGGTACTTGATTTTGACTCCAGTTGACTTTCCATTTATTCCTTAATTTAAGCTAAAGACTTGAGGATATGAATTTGGTGCTAAATCGTCTCTTTTCCGCATAAATCTGCAAAAGTGCATAAAAATACGAAAGTACACAATTTGTGGGAAATAAAGGCTAAAACATAGTAAATGAGCGACCAAATACGTGTAAAAATAGATGTAAAACATCATAAAATAGACACGTATCAGTCTCGAAGATCAAATACCACTAATATTATGTAAGCTTGAGATGATCTTTCCCCCTTCATTTTTCAACTCAATGGAGCATCTACTGGTCCAATTGCCCTACGAAGCCAAAGTTGGAGGACCCGTTCAATATAGATGGATGTATCCATTTGAAAGGTAATACTAAGAGTATTACATATTTTTGAAATTTCAGATTTACTAATATATTACAAACTTTAATTAACAACAACGTAATGAATTATATATAGGTTTCTTAATCATTTGAAGAAAAAGATTGGAAACAAAGCAAAGGTTGAAGGTTCTATATGCAATGCTTATTTAACGGAAGAGATTGCAAATTTTTGTTCTCTCTACTTTGAAAAACATATAGAAACCAAAGCAAAAAACTTGAATCTTGATGAAGCAGATGAAGTTGATACAAGTATACCCGAGTTTTTTCAAACTCAAGATGGTGAAGGTTGTTCCTCTAAAGGTGGAACGAGATATTTGGATGACAAGGAATACAATCGTGCTCACTTATACGTTCTATCAAATAGCGAGATCTTAGAGCCATATGAAACGAAGTTTGTGGATGATTTCATTAAGGAACATCCTAATGTAAGTAGGGATGATGTTTGGGATAAACATGAAGACAAATTCCCAAAATGGTTTCTGAACCATGTGCTTGAGTTCAATATCGAAGATGATTTGATAAGGAGTTTAGCCTTCGGTCCTTCACGCTTGGTTAAGACGCGGAACCGATATTCAGTTAATGGATTTAATTTCCACACATTCGACCATGGTAAGGGTAAGGCTAGATGCAATTATGGTGTTACTATTTCTTCCGTTGATGACCACGAATACTATGGTATTATAGAGGACATTTTTGATATGTCTTACAATGGTCGTGATCGAGCTTACAAGACTACCTTATTCAAGATTGAGTGGAAGGATAATTCCCCGGCTGGAATGAGAACACATGAATGTTACAAGCTTGTAGAAGTGAATCGTACCCGAACATACCCTAAGTATGATCCATTTATACTTGCACATCAGGCTCAACAAGTGTATTTCGCTTCCTATCCAAGCACGACAAATGATAGAAATAGTAAGGCATGGTGGGCAGTCATTAAGACAAAGGCACGATCACAAATTGATACCTCCTTTTTTCAAGAAGAAATAGTAACAAATGGGACAATTTTGTCTCCAACAGACGAAATCATTCATGATAATGAAGATGAAGATGATGATGAGTTGGAAGAGGAGGAGGATAATGAGACTATGAATATTGAGTTGGAAGAAGGATGTGAGGAAGTTGAAGAAGTAGTGAGAGTGCATGATGATGACGATGTTGGTGATGATGATGACAATGAGGATGAGGATGAGGATGAGGATGTTGGTGATGATGATGATGAAGATCTAGAAGAGGATGAGGATGATGATTAATTTGGTATATAATAGTTGTACAATTTAAATTCATGCTTGATATGTTTATTTGATGTTTTTTCTTCTCCTACTAATATTTTCATTTATGTGATTGTAGATGGCAGGAGGTCGAGGTAGAGTGCGAGGCGGTGGCAGTAATCGTGCTAATATTTCATCCGTGCAAGAAGAAGAGGAACCAGTAGAAGAAGAGGTACAGATTGAGCCTCAAGTGGATGAGGACTCGGACGATGGTATACCGATTTAGTACACCCAGGATAACCGGATTATACTTGATCCGGCGGGACTATGGTAAGTGTTGTTGTTTATTATATGTGTATTATTCAAATTTTAAAGTAATAAAATGATTTGTTTTAATTAACAATTTCTGTTACAGGTTTAGACATCAGACTCCTCGTCGAGGGGTCGTTGCTAGCATAAAGGAGAACTTGTTAGGTCCTGTGCCTACTTCTTGGGGGAAAGCTAGCAAGGCTCAAAAAGAAGCTTGGTTCAATGCGTATCGGGTAATTGCATTAATTATAGTTAGTTGTTTTTTAACTCATTAAGCTAACTACTAATTACATTAACTGTTTTTTTTTTTGTAGCAATCTTTCTATTGGGCTCCTGAACATGAACAATCCGTCCTTGAGAGATACCATGAAGTTGGTAAAACAAGATATAGAGACTATATCCACAAGATTGTTACAAGAAAGAAGGAACCGAATCATCTAAAAGGTACATGTAATATATAAGTTTTGTCATTTGTAAATACAAGAATTAATGAAATATCTTAATACTACTAACATACTTTTTAATTGTAGGTGAGAAATATCAAGATCTCATGAAGCGACGCGAGACTCCCGAGTTCCAAGCCGTGTCCGCTCAAAAGAAGATGAACAAAAGAAGAGGGAAGAAAGATGCGGAGGTCGAGCCTACCCATCACGGGGGATCACGATCATTTTTGACGCGTATTTTTAGTGTAAGTCTTGAATGAATATTTCTTTTTTGAATGAATATACTATACTTCTTATATTAACAATTTTCCCTATTTAGGGAGGGAAGAAGAAGAAGGATAGCAGCAACAACGACGACGGCGGCAACAAAGACGACGGCAAGAAGCCGATGATGACGATGCCCGAACTTTTCCTTGACACGCATTCCAAGGTCAACGAAAAGACGCAGAGAAGAATATGGATTAAGGCGAAGGACAAAGAGTTATATGTAAGATAGTTTCTCTCAACTAATGATGTTTTTTTGTTACCTTCGTCAATGATTGTTTTTGCTTAACTAATAATAGTTTTCTTAATGTTATAGGAGAAATATGAGGCAGAGAAAGAGGCCCACCCTGAGCGGGATGATAATGAAATTTGGTTCAAATTGGTGGATGGTTACAAGAAGGGTATGGTATATGGGGCCGGACAAGCTCATGGGGTGTTTTACAAGGAACCGGCTAGAAGGTCCTCATATGAGCCGCGCCAAACCTACGAGCCGTCTCTTGTAAGTAAATTGCAATCACAACTTGACCGAGAAAGAGCGGAAAGAGATGAGGAAATGCGGTTGATGAAAGAACGTCTTAAGGCCATGGAGACGTATTTCTACTCTTGCAACCCCGGTTCCCAGCCATTTAATGAAGATCCTAATGATCCAAGAGGAAAGGGAGGAGACGGTAGTGGAGCTAGCATGGGATTTCAAGCAGTTAATTAGTTTAGTAACTTAGGAAAAATTGTCGAACGTGGAGATTTATTAGTTTAGTTAACGTGTTCATGTAATTTGATAACGGTTCTCTTTTTTTATAAAAGGAGATTTGGTTGTTGATTCAAAAGGTGTTCGTCACCAATTGCTGGTTACTTTCTGGTTGCAGGTGTACTGATATTATTTCGTATTGGATTTGGCAAAAACGAAATAATGATTTTCATGAAAAATGCTGAGGAATTTTGGCGACTGAAATGAAGTAATGGCGACTGAAATCAGTCGCCAAAACAGAGCACAAGAAACCAAAGCCCCTGGAAAGTCAGGAGCATTGGCGACTGAACAGGGGGAATTGGCGACTGAAGTCTCTCGCCAATTTGGCGACTGCTTCATTTCTGTCGCCAATTTGGCGACTGCCCTGTCTGTCGCCAAATTGTGTCTTTGGCGACTACCCTGTCTGTCGCCAAATTTGGCGACGGATTTCAGTCGCCCGAATTTTTTTGGCGACAACTGTTTGGCGACTGTTGTCCGTCGCCAATAGGTGTTTGCGACAGATTTCAGTCGCCAATATTTGTCGCCCGATTGTGTTTTCGTTGTAGTGTTAAGACTCACCCTTATTGTTGACACCCAATATTTGTGAGACCTAGGAACTAATAGCATAGGCCGAAAGGAGCTATTAGGTACCATAGACCGAAAGGATATGTTACACCCCTTACGCGACTGCAATACATGTTGACTTAGGATTTACACCATCATAGCTATCTACTACCCAAACATCCTAGCATCCCTTTAATCATAAGTTTTATCTTATTTCTTATTTCTTGTTTTATTTCCGTCTTTATTTCTAGACTTAGTGACAACCATTTAAAACCCCCAATTTGTTACCTTAAAACATTGACCTTAAACAATAAACACTCCCCACCTCCTTGTGCTTCGACCCTTGACTTACGCTATCTAGTCTTAAGCCGAGGTTTTATAAATCTTATCTTTGGCACCCCTCAACGACGGGTGTCACCCGGCAACGGCGCCAAAATTTGATACCCGTCGTCGAGGGTACCAAAGATAAACTTTATAAACCTTAACTTAACCTAGATAGTGTAACACCCCCATTTATTTAAGGGCCTGTACTAGGACTCCTCAGATAAATAAGGGTGTTACCATCTCGGTTTCCCGAGGCAGTAGATACAAAGGAAGATAAACAGTACTTTAAATTAACCTTAAACTCAAAACATGTTCTTACATATCCAAAGGTCTTAACAACATAAATAAAGTACAACTCGTATTAAACTGACTAAGGTGATCTAGACATCTAATCTTGTCCGGATCCAAGCTCTTCCTCCCATAGCTCCCCCTTAGTCTCAACCACCTGTCAATCTGCTCCCCAATAATTGGTTCATCATAGGTGATCACGAATACACGGGGTCAACCACGAGGTTGAGTAGGGAAAACAATAATTATAACAATATAGTAAACTCCGCACCGATCCAACGCCAAATAAACTCCGCACCGATCCAACACCATATATATACTCCGCACCGATCCAACACCATATATACTCCGCACCGATCCAACACCATATATACTCCGCACCGATCCAACACCCTATATACTCCGCACCGATCCAACACCCTATATACTCTGCACCGATCCAACACCGTATATACTCCGCACCAAACACAGACCCTTTATCTCCGCACCAAACACAGACCCTTTATCTCCGCGCCATATCGTATCACAGAATTATATATCACAATATATCAATCATATAACAATATATATGAACATAATTAATATCAACCAATACACAGGTTACACATCTCATATATGTAGTATTCCCCTACCTCAATTTTGCAGAATATCAATGTGAACCAAAGAGCTGCTAGAGATGTTCCACGCGGAAACCGTCACCTAAACATATATTATATAACGATCACTAATCTTTCACTTAACCGCTATTTCAGAATAGTAAGGATACAAAACATGGTAACTTTCTAAAAGTGGAAAGTTTCCTGAAATAGAAACTTTCCCGAAATAGCAATCTTGCCCAACATAGAAATTCCCAAAATAATAACGCCACTTAAAGTAATACTTCATACCAACATACTACCCAAATGATCATATAATAAAAGCAATAACATGTGTAATACTAATAATGATATTCCTTACTAATATAATTATTATCATATAACTACAATAATAAGACAAATGGTAATAATAAAATGATTATTATACAAACAAAACCACACTATTAATAATAATAATAAGAATAAACTTATTAACAATAATAACATTAACAACCACGCACCCTAGCAAACCCCAATCAAAACCGTACTCGACAGCCGTTAACAACTCTTTCGACACACCACTTTCCAGCCCCTTTTCGACACCTCCTCGCTGCCTCAACCACCACCACACTACCGTGACCACCTTCCTTGGACTATGGTGCTCTAAACACCACCTACCTCTACCCTAGACTCCACCTCAACAGCCACCGACACGGTCCCCAAAGTCCCTGGTCACGACAGACACCCCAGACTTCCTGCAAACCGTGTGTCCACCCCCCTGTAACCACCCTTTTTCCCACCTGGTAACACCGCTATCGCCCCCACCAAACACTACCCACGACACCCCCTACTACCCACAACCTCCTGGTGGCAGCCACCAGGCTTCGACACCAGTAGGCTCCATGAAACAGACGTCACAAAACTCCCTCACACCACCGTGTTATTCCTGGACTCTGTTTCAGACCCCCCTACTACGACCGTTCCTCCCGACTTCCCAACCACCACACGCCATCCCAACACCACCATTAAACCCTACTAACCCCCTACTAGCAGAACCCAAACCCCCAATAAGAATTAGTACCCAAAACACGACAATAGAGCAATAACGAATAGAGACACACAAAGGTGTCATAGACAGAGTACAAACAACAACTATGAACGATTTTCATTGCGATTTTGGTGCCGATTATGGTGATCCTTTGGTGGTTCAGAAAAGGTAAACATATTATACATACTACAAAGATTACTCACAACCCTAATATACAAATTCGAATCATAAATAGAGCACGAAAAATCACTTACAAAACCCCCTGCGCACGGGTGAGATGCTGATGGTAAGGATCGTTATTGCTGCGTTTTCTTCTTGCTCTCTTTCAGTAAGCACGATGATGTAGGTAGATAGGGTTTTATTTTTGTGTTGTTAGGGAAGGGGCAGAAATAAAATGGAGGCAGAGTGAAAGGAATGAAGGAGTAGGGCTTGTGTTACTGATGTCGATGCTAGAGTGTTAGCATTTGGTTTTAGGGTTTGCTTCTCTTTTGTTTATGGTATCCTCTCACATGGTTAACCCACCCATCAAGCATCACGTATAAGCCCAAGCCCATCACACAACTCGAGAACTTATACGTTAAAATCTCATTCATGACTCGTAACTTACAATTAAGAAACACGTATCGAATGATATATTAATATACCTCGTTCTCATAAATAATATAAAACAACTCATCACTATATATATACCAATAAAATATAAAATATAAAACATGTATTCGATAATTTAATTATCGAATATAAACGTTCAAGTACTATCGTTGGTAACTTAATTATCAACTATTATAATAACAAAAATACGAGGTATTACAGTCTTCCCCCCTTAAAATGAACTTCGTCCCGAAGTTCAACCACACAAATATATCACCATGCTTACAACCTATATAACATACTTATATAGGTCCGAAACCTAAAACACCATAAAAAGACAATCAACATAAGTGAACTCATTATCACGAACTATGAAGCTACGGGGTATTACAGTCTTCCCCCCTTAAAATTAACTTCGTCCCGAAGTTCACCATCCCATGGTCAACAATCAGATCACTAGGCATGTAACGCACACAACACGACGAATAGAAAACGTGACACCACAATACAACCAACTAATACCGGTACTTTAACACAAAACAAAATGTTACATTCTACCCTCGTTAAGAAAACTTTGTCCCCAAAGTTTAACGTATAACTAAATTAAGGGATACTTCATGAGTCATAATAAAATGCAGGACAGAAATAACCAGGATTATCAAGTATAAACAATCACCATATACCACTTAGCCATGTAAAACATCTAGACATATCATAAGTCAAAAGATTTTACAATCCTATCTCCGTTAAAACATGGTTACGTCCCCGTAACCTCATTATACAAATCTCAACACATTAAACCGTCTTAGTCACTACTTACTTTCATACCATCTTACTCCACGTAACCAAGTATCGCATTTGTCGTCGAATCTAAGACCGAGGACAAGGGGTGAGTGAACTGGTGAGCTAAAACCGCAATCACTGCTTCCACCTCAATATCGATTTCAATTCAGAAAAGAAAAGTAACTCAATAACCATGGTCAAACTGGACCGAACGCAATACGGCACAACGGCCAAATAACTCATAACCCATTACCAGTACCCAATTCTCATCTCCAGTTCAATCTTCACTATCGTCAGATATTCCATGAAGGAATTGTTCAACACTTAGAGAGTAAATCTCTGAGCTACTCACCCACGAGTCAAGGTCAAAGGGTACGATAACTCGATAAAATACTGAACTGCAATCCAAATCTCAATACAAATCAATCATGGCCTTTGTTCTAGACTCACGGGCAACTCAATCTCATCAGTACTTACCTTTCAAGCTCATTGACATAATTGTATGCATACTCATCGTTCCACTATTCCTAAAACAAGAACTTGTACATAACTCAGACTAATCAGTTACTAAAAATTTTCCCATCTCACAAACAAAAGGATTATCACATCAATAGAAATTTTAACTATCAAAATAAAAGGACAACTACTAATATTCAACTCAAATCAGTACTCAAAAGAGGCTCATATCAATTATCATATAACATATGACCTTGAACAACAATAAAGTATTAGGGTCGGTAGGATCGTGTTATGCAGTAAAACCGATTCGGAATAGATAACACTTACGCACCCATGAAATTTCAACGCAAACTAGTATTTACAACTACATAAATAATCAAGAAAACTCATAGTTCATAATTGGCAATTGAAAACGTTTCATGTTCATAAACATATTTTTGAAGCAAAACCATATTTAGGAAAAGACATAGCGCAAAATTAATTAACGTAATTAAACATGGAACATGGACATGCCTCACAAGACATACATAACTCATAGACTTCGCAAGATTGTTTAACATTCCCAGATATCAACTAGTTAGTATATTTCACTTAGGTACATTCCCCGTCCACTCATATTACATCATTTATCATTAAGCTATTATTATATATGATTTGCACACTAAGAGATTTATACGACGCGCATCAATTAAACATTCAAGCTGGTTTTCATCTACACATAGCTACATGATTGTCATTTGCAAACAATCATCATAATTATCAAACATAAAGCTTTTTCCTTGTTTGTCACCTTGAAAAGAAACAGTTGGAAATTTTTGAAACTTTAAAAAAAAAAAAATAGTTGGTGACGATTTATAAACACGAAACAAAGACAACATTACAAGTTATAGACCAAAACAAGACTACACGGAGACCTTCTGACCTTTCTTTACTAAAACACTGTTCATGTAGTTCCTGAATTAAATAAAAATTTAACGATAAAAGTAAACAAATTCACCAAACTAGTACTTCCATAAATCATATGCCAAACAATTAATAATCCCACATATCGTGATCAGATTTTAAATACAGCAATTCGCAATTCACTTTATGGCATACTCATTTACTTGAAAGGTTATAAAGATGATAAACAAAGGGAACCAGACGGAGATAACCATCAATATACGAAAGAACATCAACAAGATTCATATTTGATTAAACTTTTATACGAAGCTTATATACCTCACAACTTCACCAATTAAACGTTATGCAGCAACTTACAAAAATCGTAATTAAATAACAGCTTAGCTAACGTGCGAGCAATTATAGTCTTTTAGAAATATAAAGAATTAGCTAAACAGAGGAAAAGTATCGAATGCATACTTCAAGGAAATTGGTTAATACAATATCTACAACTCCAACGGTTTGAACAATAACTTTACAGCATTTCAACAAAATTTTAGGCAACTTGCAAAATCACAAATGAATAACGACTCGTTAAAATTTTACATGGCGTATCATTTTGAAAACGTGAACGAACATTCTGAACAGTAGGGCTGGAACTATGCACAAACAATAACCAAGCTTTAAATGATTTCTTTTACAATAAGATACATCAAAACGGGACTATGCAGTAACAATCTAACTACTGTCAACTAAAAGATTTATTGCTCCCAAAGATATAACTCATGTCAACATAAAGCACAAGCATTGTAAACCCAACTCAGAAAGTTATCATACATGAAATTTTCATCCTCAAATATGAAACACGTATAAAGTGACAGCCCGTAAAAACCAAGTAACATTCTGAAAATTTATTAAAATTTTGGTCCCTTTGCAACCACACATTACTACATCCACACTAAACCTTTCTTAGCCAAACACATTGACAATCATTTGAAGCATAGACATCACTCTGTACCATAATAACATTCATTCCTCATTTCAATTGTAGTTGGCATCAAAATACGGTAAAGGTTTTGAAACTGAAAATAAAATCAATTAAATAACTTGATAGTTATATAGGTGTATCCAAGTACAGAAATATAACCTGGGGGCTACTACGTATCCCTTATTGATGACAAACTTCATAACGAATTTAGATGTATATAACAGGCATAAATTTTAAATACGATATACGCAACACATGACTATATACATTCATAGCTTAGAACACACATTCTGCATATTACTAAACATGGATTGCTAGAGCAATTAGTAAAATAATAAAATCATAAATCTCAAATTCCGATCACACTTGCCTAATATGCCTATCAGTAAACTTTTGGAAAGTATAAGGCATGCAAATAACAAGTGTATACACACATAGAATAGTACAGACAATTATCAACGGGCACGACATCCGGTTCGGTCTACTATAGCTTTACCCATAAAACTTAACTTGATTCCACATCCTATAACGACATGGCATAGCTGGTTCTACTAACCATTCAAGTCGATCACGATCATATCTCTTCTACATCTATCCTTTTAGGTAGCTATAGCTCATCAACTCATTACACATATCCTTATACTATATTTCTACCTAACGGTTCAGGGTTCATATAGTCGTATGCATATCACCATATACAAGTAAAGCTCATATTCAAAACTCTTGTTCTCAATACCAAAAATAGTATATCTCAGTCAACATTCAACATCAATCTCATGATTCGCAGTATATATTACCAACCATGTTTCACATCATAACTTACCTCATTCCTTCCCCTGCAAGAACGTTAGTACCATATAACTAGGTCACTATATAATCTACCCCACTCTTCAATTACTCTCAGTGGGTTCCCGAGACAGAACAGAAAGGGCCCAGGGTTGGTGTGAGGGGGCCCCTAACTCATCCCGTTCCTTTTTGGGGCTCCTAACCGTTTCGTCTCGGGGTTCATTTTATTTGACTCTTCCTACGTTCATTTTTATTCATTTGATTTAGGCCTAAGGATCGTTCGCTCTGATACCACTTTGTAACACCCCCATTTATTTAAGGGCCTGTACTAGGACTCCTCAGATAAATAAGGGTGTTACCATCTCGGTTTCCCGAGGCAGTAGATACAAAGGAAGATAAATAGTACTTTAAATTAACCTTAAACTCAAAACATGTTCTTACATATCCAAAGGTCTTAACAACATAAATAAAGTACAACTCGTATTAAACTGACTAAGGTGATCTAGACATCTAATCTGGTCCGGATCCAAGCTCTTCCTCCCATAGCTCCCCCTTAGTCTCAGCACCTGTGCATCTAATCTGGTCCGGATCCAACACCGTATATACTCCGCACCGATCCAACACCGTATATACTCCGCACCAAACACAAACCCTTTATCTCCGCACCAAACACAGACCCTTTATCTCCGCGCCATATCGTATCACAGAATTATATATCACAATATATCAATCATATAACAATATATATGAACATAATTAATATCAACCAATACGCAGGTTACACATCTCATATATGTAGTATTCCCCTACCTCAATTTTGCAGAATATCAATGTGAACCAAAGAGCTGCTAGAGATGTTCCACGCGGAAACCGTCACCTAAACATATATTATATAACGATCACTAATCTTTCACTTAACCGCTATTTTAGAATATTAAGGATACAAAAAATTGGTAACTTTCTAAAAGTGGAAAGTTTCCTGAAATAGAAACTTTCCCGAAATAGCAATCTTGCCCAACATAGAAATTCCCAAAATAATAACGCCACTTAAAGTAATACTTCATACCAACATACTACCCAAATGATCATATAATAAAAGCAATAACATGTGCAATACTAATAATGATATTCCTTACTAATATAATTATTATCATATAACTACAATAATAAGACAAATGGTAATAATAAAATGATTATTATACAAACAAAACCACACTATTAATAATAATAATAAGAATAAACTTATTAACAATAATAACATTAACAACCACGCGCCCTAGCAAACCCCAATCAAAACCGTACTCGACAGCCGTTAACAACTCTTTCGACACACCACTTTCCAGCCCCTTTTCGACACCTCCTCGCTGCCTCAACCACCACCACACTACCGTGACCACCTTCCTTGGACTATGGTGCTCTAAACACCACCTACCTCTACCCTAGACTCCACCTCAACAGCCACCGACACGGTCCCCAAAGTCCCTGGTCACGACAGACACCCCAGACTTCCTACAAACCGTGTGTCCACCCCCCTGTAACCACCCTTTTTCCCACCTGGTAACACCGCTATCGCCCCCACCAAACACTACCCACGACACCCCCTACTACCCACAACCTCCTGGTGGCAGCCACCAGGCTTCGACACCAGTAGGCTCCATGAAACAGACGTCACAAAACTCCCTCACACCACCGTGTTATTCCTGGACTCTGTTTCAGACCCCCCTACTACGACCGTTCCTCCCGACTTCCCAACCACCACACGCCATCCCAACACCACCATTAAACCCTACTAACACCCTACTAGCAGAACCCAAACCCCCAATAAGAATTAGTACCCAAAACACGACAATAGAGTAATAACGAATAGAGACACACAAAGGTGTCATAGACAGAGTACAAACAGCAACTATGAACGATTTTCATTGCAATTTTGGTGCCGATTATGGTGATCCTTTGGTGGTTCAGAAAAGGTAAACATATTATACATACTACAAATATTACTCACAACCCTAATATACAAATTCGAATCATAAACAGAGCACGAAAAATCACTTACAAAACCCCCTGCGCACGGGTGAGAAGCTGATGGTAAGGATCGTTATTGCTGCGTTTTCTTCTTGCTCTCTTTCAGTAAGCACGATGATGTAGGTAGATAGGGTTTTATTTTTGTGTTGTTAGGGAAGGGGCAGAAATAAAATGGAGGCAGAGTGAAAGGAATGAAGGAGTAGGGCTTGTGTTACTGATGTCGATGCTAGAGTGTTAGCATTTGGTTTTAGGGTTTGCTTCTCTTTTGTTTATGGTATCCTCTCACATGGTTAACCCACCCATCAAGCATCACGTATAAGCCCAAGCCCATCACACAACTCGAGAACTTATACGTTAAAATCTCATTCGTGACTCGTAACTTACAATTAAGAAACACGTATCGAATGATATATTAATATACCTCGTTCTCATAAATAATATAAAACAACTCATCACTATATATATACCAATAAAATATAAAATATAAAACATGTATTCGATAATTTAATTATCGAATATAAACGTTCAAGTACTATCGTTGGTAACTTAATTATCAACTATTATAATAACAAAAATACGAGGTATTACAGATAGAGTAAGTCAAGGGTCGAACCACAACAAGATGGTGAGTGTTTATTGTTCTATGTTGATGTCTTAATGTAACAAGTTGGGGGTTTGATTTGGTTTGATTATTGCTAAGTCTAATAAAATAAAGACGAAAATAAAGATGTGAATAAAACTTATGATAAAAGGGATGCTAGGATGATCAGTTCATAAAAGCTACGACGGTATATAGTCTAGGTCAACATGTATTACAGTCGCGTAAGGGGTGTAGCAAATCCTCTCGTTCTATGTTACCTAATAGCTCCTTTTGGTCTATGCTATTAGTTCCTAGGTCTCACAAATATTGGGTGTCAACAATAAGGGGGAATCCTAAAGTCTAGGTCACATACCTTTCAGTCTAAGTAACCTAGCCGTCTTAAAACGCTAACCAATGCCCTTCCCGTATTTCTCAATCTTGGGTGAGTCATTACTAACATCCTATAAGTCTCCTTTCGGTCTCGTCATAGGGTATTATAATTAACGAATCAAAACAGGTTCTCAACATACGCGGCATTGGTCGACCGACCGACTACTTCAGTCGATCGACCAACAACCCTTAGTCGACCGACCAATTAAGCCGGTCGGCCGACTACAGGTCTGCTACAGGTCGGCTGATTTATACCGTCTACGCAATTAATCACCTACATCCTAACATATGGGTTTAACTACTGATGCGTCCTTATTACTTGATGTTTTCACATTCATTTTACACGCATTTCAGAGCTCATTTATGAGTTCTAGACTATTATTTCTCCTATTTCGTCTACTTTCGTATTTTTATGCATTATTGTTGATTTATGCGGAAATAAGGCGATTTCGAGTCAAACTCGTCCTCAAGTGATTTTATTTACTAAGGACAAGAAGGAACGAATCCTAGCGCACATTTCAAGGCCTGAAGATAGCATAAGAAAGTGTGCATACAGTTTACAAGCTTAAACAAGCAAAGATTCGCTTCGCGATATTGCAGCCTGTTACAAATGGCTATATCTCGAGTTCTAGAGCTGATGATGGAGTGATTCTAGTTGGAGGTAAAAGCTTATCCTCTTAGCTTTCCAACGCCGCAAGAATCGCATTAATACGATGAGCGACGAAGAAATGGCAGCTGTTTTAAGATCGACGCGCGCTGCAGAATTCGTCAGAACGCAGCACTGCATCTGTTATTTGGTCGATCGAGCGGGTACTATGGTCGGTCGAGCCTGATGTGCGAGATTTCAGAAACCCGATAGTTGGTCGATCGACCATTATCATCGGTCGATCGACCACGCGGCCCATTACGGGAGATTTTAAACGCCTAATTAAGCCCGTGATGAAGCTAGGTTTTGAAGGACGCATCGACTTTTCCCTATAAAAGCTTAGCAAACCTTTTGTACTAATCATCCAAGACACCACCTATCAAGTCCTAGTTTAGTTTACAATAAAAGTTCATTAGCTTCTTCGTTAATTAGGTTTTAGATTATTCACACAAACAATCAGTTTCCCACGCATTATTTCAATAATATTCAATCTTTCAGTTCTAATTCCTTCTTTGTTACGGTAATTCTTGCTCTAGGTTACTTTATTCATAGTTTTATTAGTATCCGGTTAGTCAGAATCCTAAAACCTTTATTGTTGTTAATTGTTATTTCGTTAATCGCATCAATCATGTTTTCTATTATCGTTATTATCGTTATAATTACTGTTTTCGTTATCAATACCATGAGTAGCTAGACCCTCACATGTTAGGATGTAGGCGACCTATAGCGTAGATAGCGTAGTTTAGGGCAACCCGTAGTCATACCTGGTCGACCGACTGGCTTCTCTGGTCGGTCGACTGAGTTGATTGGTCGATCGACCGGTGAACCTGGTCGGTCGACTGATAACGCGTCTGATCAGTTTTGTTTTATCCCGTTAAAAGCAATATCTTTAAATGAGACCAAAAGGAGACTTGTTAGATGCTTAATAATGACCAACCCATAGATCGAAAGACAGGGAAGGGCATTAGTTAATGGTTTAAACGTTTAAGATACTTACGATCGAAAGATTTGTGACTTAGGCTTTAGGAATCGCTAATCGTGTTGACACCTAGTTTTAGTGAGACCTAGGGACTAGTAGCATAGGCCGAAATGAGCTATTAGTTAACCTGGACCGAAAGGACTCGTTCTACCAATCTTACGCGACAGTAATGCATGTTTACCTAGACCGTCTGCCATCATAGCTATAGTGACCTAAACATCCTAGCATCTATTTTATCATCGTTTACACTTTTTTTTCAGTTTGTTCTTATCTTTCCTTTTTGACTTAGTTGTTATCAAACCAATCAAAACACCCCCCTTTTTATTGTTACTTTATAGATGAAAAATTGGCAAACGGAATTAACCTTGTCTCTCTGTGGTTCGACCCTTACTATCACTATCTATAGTTTTAGTTTGGTTTATAAATCTTATCTTTGACACCCACAACGACGGGTATCAAATTTTGTCGCCGTTGCCGGGGAGACGGTATAATTTTGTTTGCTTTATTTTTAATTTATCTTTCTTGTCTCAAGGAACTTTGGTTCCTTGAGACCGTTGCTTACTTTTGCTTCTAGTTTTGCTTGTGCAGAGTTAGAAGTAAGTTTTGTTTTTTTTTGAGAGGAAGGCTTGAGTACTCACAATTCTATTGCGATCATGCCTACTATATCTGATAATCTTCAGCCAACAGCACACGACCTTCCACATGGATTTACTCTACCCTTTGAAATTCGTCTTTCCTATATTGAATTGGTGGAGCAAAATCAGTTTGCCGGTCTATCGTATGAGGATCCTTGGAAGCATTTGGAGTTATTTACGGATTATTGTTGTTCCATACCCGTACCGGCTGGAGTGACACAAGATGAAGTTAAGGAGAAGATGTTTCTTTTCTCCTTGAAAGATTCTGCGCGTCAATGGATTCGCTACCTTGATAAGGTAGTAGCTAGAGTTACAGACTGGACATCTCTGGCATTGGCTTTCTACAAACAGTACATTTCGCCTGCGAAAACCAATGCTTTGAGAGTTCAAATTTCAAATTTCCAGCAAGGACCCGATGAGGAATTTCATGAAGCGTGGGCCCGTTTTAAGAAGTTGGTTCGATCTGTTCCTCACCACAGCTTTGAGGAATGGTACCTTTGCAACCAATTTTATAACTCTTTGTATGATGACTACATAGTCATCCTTGATTCGGCTACAAATGGTAGATTTCAAAATAATGTAGCTTATGATGAGGGTTGGAACATTATTGAGGAGATGGCGATTCATAAAGCTGAAAATGGGAATTTGCGTGGGAATTCGCGTGGAATTCGCCGAAAACATGTGCGGAAACGAGTCATGTTGCAGCACTTGAAGCGTCCATTAACGTCCGTTTCGAAAAGCTTGAGAATGCTCCCTTCCTGAAACAAATGCGGCTGCGGAGTTGAGAACGATTGTCCAAACCCTCATGACTCAAATGTTAGAAATGAAAAAGGCTCAAGCTGCATCATTGAAGAACATTGAGAGCCAAATAGCAATCTTAGCTGCTAATCAGATTGTTAATTGTCCGAGCAAATGTGAGAGTCCCGTAGAGACGAGCAATGTCATTAATCTCCGAAGCGGTCTCTCATATGATGGACCGACATCCCAAGAGAGGTCTGATGAAGTTTCTGATGTGGAAGTTGATCTCGTCCCCAGTAAAGTCAGTCGACCGACTAGTATACAAGGTCGATCGACCGAAAGACCTGTTGATTCGTCAGTTTCTGACAACCAGAAACCTTCTAGTCCTAGTTCGACTGGTCGACCAACTGTCATGCCTAGTCGACCGACCGAGAGACCTGAAGTTAAAGAAGCCGAAGGTTGCTGATCCTACGGCTAGTGTTGCGGTCCCGTATCCGGATCATTTGGAGAAAGTGAAGTTGGAGCGTCAGTTCGGTAAAATCTTGGAGTTCGTCAAAGGCCTTGAGCTTGGGAGAAAATTGGAGGACCATGCTGTTATTTCTGTTGTTGCAGGTCATGGCAAAGAGGGCATAGGAGATCCTGATAATACTAGTGAGACGGAATTGGAGCAAGTTGCTGAACAAGATAGGTCAGACAAACTAAAGAAGCGTGTCATAACTTATGCGACACCAGATACCCTTCCTCCGTCTAGGCCTGTTATCTGGAAGCCTAGAGTAACGGTCCATACTGCTGAAAGGACCTCTTTTAGCCAAGTGCCTTACTTTGGGGTATCTTGTTGCTAAGCCGCAGTGCTAGTCAAGTTTCCTATTTTCGGTTTCTGTTGGACAACTTTTTGTTTTTGCTTTAGACTTAGACTCTTTTTACTTTTTGTTACTTTGTTTTTATAGACTTAGTAGTTCTGGGTTTGGCGCAATTTCTGGGCGCATATATATTGTTTTTACAGGTTTTGAACGGAATTCACTCAATCCGTTGAGCTAATTCGAGGAAGAAAAGAGGAGCACTGTTCCAGGAACTCTGGTCTACCGACCAGATGCATCAGTCGGTCGACCAGCCTCTGGAATCCAGTAGCCACTGTCTACCGAGACTTGGTCGGTCGACCAAGGGTTGTGGTCGGTCGACCAAGGGTTGTGGTCGGTCGACCACTACCACTGCTACTGACAGTTCTCGTTTGCCTCGGGAAGCATACCAGCAAGCCTAGGGAGTCTTTCTCTCTATCTTTCTTTTATGCTTATTTTTCACCTTTATTTTCATGCCTTGTAATTATTATTTATCACCCAAATGCTTTTAATTTCCGAAAAAGGTTGTATTGTTCTTTTTCAGGTCTATAAGGTAGCACTGCTGGCTACCGAAACCTCCTAGCTCACTCTGGTTTGGGGAGGTTTTCCGTTCGCGCATATATTCCGTGAGTTCCTTCCATGTTCCTCCTTAGTTTCTATTTTTATCGCAAATTCCCATATCCCAAGTTCTTTGTATATGATATTTCACAATGGGGACATTGTGTGATTTGGTTTGGGGAAGGGTTTTGCGTCGCATTCATGTTTTATTGCATTTTTGTCTCACGTTTATTGCATTTCTGTTTTGCATTGTTTCTTTCATTTCACCTGCATATACACAAAAATCCAAAAAAATGAGAAAATTCAAAAAAAAAGTTCAAAAAAAATGCACGTTTATTTTAGAATATAGGTTGAGTCGGAACAATAGTATTTCAATGATTACTTTGCATTTCATCTGTTTATGCCTAAGCCGTGCTTGTCAACATGTTTTAGTAGGAGAATCATATGCATAGTCTACGAGTTTTTGTCAAACTAGTTGTTAATCTTGAGACTTGACTTTGAATTTTGGCAAACTACTATACATTCTGAGTTTTTAGAGCCCTCTGGCTGGTGTCATCTATTACCACTTGTTTAGGATGTGAGTAGTACTCCCCCTGAGACATGCTACATCAATGTGCATAAACATGAACGTAATATGCCTTATATCTATATGCTATCTTATTTGGTGATTTTTGACACGTGCAATTGAGGCCCTTTTTTCTTATCTTACCAATAAGCTTCACATAGCCAAATTTGCCTTTTTGTCCCATAAGCTGCATCCCATACTTAGCCCACCTTATCCGAGCTAGTATTTGTGGTCACGGGAATGTTCTAGGTCTTTTTGGTTGTTATGCTCTCATTTGAAAAAGAAAGAAAAAGAAAGAAAAGAAGGAAAAAGAAACGAAAAAGGAAAACAGAAAACAGAAAACAGAAAAAAAAAGAAAAAAAATTGGAAAAAAAAGTACACTGCAAGTCAGTCGACCGACCGCATCACTTGGTCGGTTGACCAACTGACAGAAACAGAAAAGTGCAGTTTGTTCAAAAATTCCTTTCTTTAGCATTTATTACTCCTATACTTCATTCATATCATGTGGGAGTCAATTTCCTTGGAAAACTTGTGAGATTTGTGCTACAAAAATAGCACTGTGTTTAAGTTCATTGGGTTGAAAGTTGTGAAATTCGTTGTTTGGATCCCGGTTTTGCTAGCTTGGCTATCTAACTCCACCTATCCAAAATCATCTTAACCTTTCTTACCCACTACCTCACACATCTTTCTTTACCTCAGCGTGTGTTTAAGTCACCAGATTGGTATGTATATGCACGGTTGTAGAGATTGTTTTCATGTTAGATTGCAGGCATGTTCTCATGGGTCGAAGTTAGGTGAGTGTCATTAAAAATTTACTTCTTTCTATATTTTACATGTACACTCACCCTTTGCTTATTGTTTGATTTGAGCGACCCGCGAGAGTCCATTGTGATAAGTCTTTATGGTCGATAGATTAGCAGAGTTTGACAACTTCATAACTCGTTTGCATGATTCTTTTACTCTTTCTTTGTTGACTTGGCATTAAATTGGTTTAGGCTTTACAGTTGTATTTCGCTCTGAGATTGAAGTCGTTCCATAGGTTTAAGATCGAGTCTAGTTCTTGCTTGGTTTAGGCTTTACAGTTGTATTTCACTCTGACAAGCAAGAGTTTGGTTTGGGGAATTTCATGCGTGCCTATTTCTTGATGTTTTCACATTCATTTTACACGCATTTCAGATCTCATTTATGAGTTTTAGACTATTATTTCTCCTATTTCGTCTACTTTCGTATTTTTATGCATTATTGCAGATTTATGCGGAAATAAGGCGATTTTGAGTCAAACTCATCCTCAAGTGATTTGCTTTACTAAGGACAAGAAGGAACGAATCCTAGCGCACATTTCAAGGCCTGAAGATAGCATAAGCAAGGGTGCATACAGTTTACAAGCTTAAACAAACAAAGATTCGCTTCGCGATATTGCAGCCTGTTTAAAATGGGTATATATCGAGTTCTAGAGCTGATAATGGAGTGATTCCAAATGGAGGTGAAACCTTATCCTCTTATCTTTCCAACACCGCGAGAATCGCATCAATACAATGAGCGACGAAGAAATGGCAGCTGTTTTAAGATCGATGCGCGCTGTAGAATTCGTCAGAACGCAGTACTACATCTGACATTTGGTCGGTCGACCAAGGTACCTGATGCGCGAGATTTCAGAAACCCGATAATTCGTCGATCGACCAGTATCATCGGTCGATCGACCACATGGCCCATTACGGGAGATTTTAAACGCCTAATTAAGCTCGTGATGAAGCTAGGTTTTGAAGGAAGCATCGACTTTTCCCTATAAAAGCTAAGCAACCCTTTTGTACTAATCATCCAAGACACCACCTATCAAGTCTTAGTTTAGATTACAATACAAGTTCATTAGCTTCTTCGTTAATTAGGTTTTAGATTATTCAGACAAACAATCAGTTTCCGACGCATTATTTCAATAATATTCAATCTTTCAGTTCTAATTCCTTCCTTGTTACGGTAATTCTTGCTCTAGTTTACTTTATTCATAGTTTTATTAGTATCCGGTTAGTTAGAATCCCAAAACCTTTATTGTTGTTAATTGTTATTTCGTTAATCGCATCAATCATGTTTTCTATTATCGTTATTATCGTTATAATTATTGTTTTCGTCAATACCATGAGTAGCTAGACCCTCACATGTTAGGATGTAGGCGACCTATAGCGTAGATGGCTTAGTTTAAGGCAACCCGTAGCAGTACCTGGTCGACCGACTGGCTTCTCTGGTCGGTCGACTGAGTTGATTGGTCGATCGACCGGTGAACCTGGTCGGTCGACTGATTACGCGTCTGATCAGTTTTGTTTTATCCCGTTAAAAACAATATCTTTCAATGAGACCAAAAGGAGACTTGTTAGATGCTTAGTAATGACCAACCGATAGATCGAAAGACAAGGAAGGGCATTAGTTAATGGTTTAAACGTTTAAGTTACTTACGATCGAAAGATTTGTGACTTAGGCTTTAGGAATCGCTAATCGTGTTGACACCTAGTTTTAGTGAGACCTAGGGACTAGTAGCATAGGCCGAAATGAGCTATTAGTTAACCTGGACCGAAAGGACTCGTTATACCAATCTTACGCGACTGTAATGCATGTTTACCTAGACCGTCTGCCATCATAGCTATAGTGACCCAAACATCCTAGCATCTCTTTTATCATCGTTTACACTTTTTTTTCAGTTTGTTCTTATCTTTCCTTTTAAACTTAGTTGTTATCAAACCAATCAAAACACCCCCCTTTTTATTGTTACTTTATAGATTAAAAATTGGCAAACAGAATTAACCTTGTCTCTCTGTGGTTCGACCCTTACTGTCACTATCTATAGTTTTAGTTTGGTTTATAAATCTTATCTTTGACACCTACAACGACGGGTATCAGCTACTGATAACTACAGCAAGAACAACAATAACAATTATAACGACGATACTCATAGCGATAAACATGCGATTAACAAAAGGCTTTGGGATTCTAATTAACCGGATTCTAGCAATTCTATAAAAATAACAATAAGAAACTGAAACTTAAAAGAACTACCGCGAAAAGGAATTAGGGCAGAAAGAATTTGCTTATTGAATTGCGTGGAACGAATTTGTTTGAATGAACGAACTAAGAACAATGCTAAAAACTAAAACTAAGGAATACAGTAACTTTTTAGAGAATCTAGACTAAAGTAAAGAGATTAGAAACTAGGTAAAATTGATGTAAAAACTGGATGCTTAGTCCTAATGACGGATTAGGCTTAAATAAGAATTCTCTTGCTTGACCTAATCCCTTCACGGGCTTTTGCGATTTTTCTGAAGTCTGCGCTGTGGTCGACCGACCAGGGGTCTCGGTTGGTCGACCGATTATCGGGCCCAACAGGTCTTCTGTCTTCGAAATTGGAAATCTGAACTTGACATGTCAGCTACGTTGGTCGACCGACCAGGGGACTCTGTCGGTCGACCGATTTTCCTGAATGTCAGCTCTGAAATCTTCTCAAGTCGGTCTTGTGGTCTTTGGTTTGCACATTGGATGTTGTTTCCTCCCCATTCCTTTGTTCCTTTTGTATTGCAAAATTCCCAAGGATGGCATTTGGCTTGAATTTGCCTCTTTTCCGCATAATTCTGCAAAATAACATAAAAATACGAAAGTGGACAAATGTTGGGAAATAAAGGCTGAAAACTCGTAAATGAGCTCTAAAATGCGTGTGAAATTAGATGTAAAACATCAGAAAATAGACACGCATCATTTCAACTGTTAATTTTCACAGCCGCTTTTACTCTACTATCCTCATGTTTCAAGTGTTAATTTTGCACCCCGTTATTTTTTGTTTGTATGCTGCTGATTTTGGTTTAAGTTTGGTTGTTTAATTGGATGTGAATTGTGAAACTTGGGAAGATGGAACTATTGGTTGAGTGTGACCCATATTTGGTGATGCTTGGTCATCTTTTCCATGGTAATGTACGGATGTCGATGACGGAGTTTTGTTTGACTTGATGATATTTCATTTCTTTGCATGTAGATATCGAACTCGACAAATGGTGGCGTTGCATCGAGATGAGAGGAGCAAGCAAATCTGGAATTCACTTTCTTGGGAGTCGTTTAGCTAGTCGTACCTTTTTGTCGTAGATTATTTACTCTTTCGGGACATATTATTAATTTTGCATGGAAGAATTTCTATTGTTCGAATGAACGAAAAAATTACAATAGTTCTTTTGAATTTGAAAACATGTAATTTTATAATGCAACTTTAATTTATGCTATATGATTTTGTTTTGGTATATATTATTGTCATATTAATTCATAATTTTGTTTCTCTAATCTATATAACTATTAATTTATTCAATCGTGTATTGGAAAATAAAAGTAGTAGTGTATGTAGGGTCTTTTTCTGGAAAAGCGTCGGAAAAGTTAAGAGTTTTGATGCAAAAAAGTGTCGAGAAATACTGACACCTAAGGTGTCGTGATTCTTGACACCATAAAACGTCGCCAAGGTCGACACGATAAAGCGTCGAAAAATCCCGACGCCACAACTACTGACGCTTTATGAAGTGACAAAAAACAATGCCGACGCTTTAAAGCGTCGGCATCTGACAAAAAAAATTCGAAACACGCGGGATGTGTTGTTGTGGAAGCACTGTTTTAATAAGTTTGAAATGATTTACGATTTTGATTGATTTCATCGTTGATTTGAGACTAGAACTGGTTACCGAAGACATCTGATAACTTGTAATATTCTCATCGACGCCTGATTGGTCTAATTTTGAATTTTGATTTAGTTTGGCCTTAGGCTTGTCTCTGATTTGGAATGTCGGGCCTAACGTCCATTAATGAAGACCTGTGCCTTGGAAATTATTTTGAAATCTTTGAAATAAAACTAAATTTTGACACATCAATTATCTATAAACGTATTGGTTGTTAGCGTTATCCTTGCAATTTACCGTTTTCTACTTTCAAGTTTCAAGGACGAAAAGTTTTGAATGGTGGGGTGATTGTAACACCCCAATATTTCGGACTCGTAATTTTATTGATTTTAATTGTAATTTCGGAATGATTTATATTTCATGAAATTTACGACTTGTAATTTTATTGATTTTAATTCTAATTTCAAAATAATTTATATTTCTTGAAATTTACGACTTGTAATTTTATTGATTTTGATTCTAATTTCAGAATGACATATATTTAATGAAATTTCATAATTTTATTTAAATAATTTGATTATTTAATTTTAAAAGCATTTTTAGTTTGCAAACAATATTTCAATAAATTACATAATTATATTGTAAAAATTTAATTTAACGATCGAAAAATTTAAATGTATTCTGTAATTTCATAAAATCTAATTTACGTGTTCAATTGTTATTTCAAGTTGTAGTAATTGCAGAAATTGTGAGTTATTGATATTTGAGCAATTTCCGACTCTTAAATGAATCCCGACTCAAACTCAATTCATGTAATAATATTCAACTCAAAAATCATTTCTCATATAAAAAGACATTTCACAAACGTCACCCTCGACCACTCAAACTCTATCCTCTTACTTTCCTCCATTTGTATACAAGGTAAACAATTCACAAAAAGCTTCGTCATTTCTTCGTTTCTCAATGGTTTCGAATGATTTTCGCGTCGTTCTCTTCGTCTCGCCGTCGCCTTCTTTTCATGGTAATAAATTCCAGCTCTTGGGCATCTCCAAATTTATGTCTCTTAAAACTCATTTCATTTTTCTTCTTAAAACTCGTTCATTGTTTGTAATGGTTTTGTCTTGGCCAATTTCGACTTCGTTTTGCGATAAATCGAGGTTTTAATTGCGAAACGAGGTAACTTTGAGAGTTACACGACTTATGTCAAAAATTCGCTCTATTTATGGTTTGATAATTGGAAAAGTTAAATTCGCTCTACTTATTGCATGGTTGTTCTTACTGTTATTGGAATGTTGTAATGTTGTTGTTCTGGTTGTCGCCTAAAGCTGATACGATTGTATGTTATTGTTGCGTTTTCCAATGCCCTTCACTAATGCGTGCTGAACTGCTGCAATTATCACGCTATTGTTATCGTTGCTGGTTCTGGGTGTTAATGATTAACACCGTTGGGTGTTACACCGCGGGTTGTTGTTTGTCTGAAATTATTTCACTGACAATTTATATCGTATATTGCTATTGTCCGTTGCTGGTTGTGATATCGCCGACTATTTGCTGCTGTTTAGGCGGCTATTTGCTTCTGCTTTTTCTATTGCTTGTGCTACTGTTCGTTGCTGGTTATGCTACTGTTTACGCAGTTGTTTGTTGTTGTTTGTAGTTCTGTTTGCGTTGCATTATCCTTAATCGTTAAGCTACTGACTTGTTGCGTTCGGTGTTGCTAATACTGTAATGTTGCGCTACTGCTAGCCCGTCTACCTGCAGCTATAATTGCTTTGTTGTGTTGTCATCCACATTGCATAGCTGATGTTATTGTGTTGTTGTTATTGCATAATGTTTATGTTAGTGTGTGGTACACCTTGCTGCTATTGGCTTCTATGTTCTTCTATTAATTTCTACATTCATTCCTATATATGATTTAAAATATATAATTAGTTTACCGTAACATCGTTTAACAAATTAGTGATGTGTTACGATTTTTATTTTACAAAGTAGTTTCGAAATGATTTAATTTGTTAATCAACTTTCAAATGATTAAATACGACTTGCTATTTGAATTCACATTTGTATTAATTTTGTGAAGAAAGTATATTTACAATATGAAATAATAAATTAATTCGTGTTTACTCTTTTACGAGTGAACTATATAATTAGCATGTAATCCGTTATATAGTTTATATAGTTATTAATTCCGTATAGAATATATGTTGTATAATATGAATTTTACTTAAGCCGTGATTGTTTCTTTTCTCGATTGAACCGTCTTATTAGAATATAATTTAGTACTTAGCTCGTAAGCCTTATTTAAATCCGTAGGAGATGTGAGTTAATATAATATTAAATGTTGGCCCTCTTCTCGGTTTTGAAATTTATTGTCTGTGGTCGGTCGACCGACAACCGGTAACCTAGCCAGCTACGAACACCTGACTTGTGTAAATTAAATATTTATCGATTTCCTTTCTCCGTATGATTCTTATATCCATATAGTTTCATAGAAATTTGTAACATAGCCTTCTTAGGAAGATTTGGTTGTTGATTAATTGTGTGTGGCTGCGTTTTGGGTGAGACCTCGAGTGGGCCTAAGAACTAAATACGTATGTGTAAGAGTCACATATTAGGATATGTCTCGACTGGACCTCTGAGCTTAATATGCGTGAGTTGTGAATGTGTATTGGAATATGTCTCGAGTGGAACTCTGAATACAATACGTATGTGTTTGATTGCGTATTGAAACATGCCTTGAGTTTTGACCTCTGAGTTTAATATGTGGGTGTGTGTTGTGGGTCGAGACATGTCTCGAGCGGACCGCTGAGTCCAATCCGTGTGTGTTTGATGATTGAGACATGCCTTGAGTTTTGGCCTCTGTGTCCAATGTGAGTTTGTTTGACCGTGTCGGGACATGTCTCGAGTGGGCCTCTGAGTCTGACACGAAGAGTAATTTACACGTTGGGGTAGCTATGGTCGTTAACGTCGTGCCCAAAGTGTTATTACTAAGTATTGGTTCTGTCTCGAGCGGACCTTTGAACCAATGCGAGTTTGAGTGTGTCTAGTTATGTCTCGAGTGGACCTCTGAACTAGATAATGAGTTGATTGAAAGTGTGTTTAGTTACGTCTCGGGTGGACCGCTGAACTAAATATTGAAACTAAGTTGAATTGATATACTTGTTTTATATGTATATTTGTGTTATGAGATTGCGTTAAGTATCACATGATATATATTTTAAGTATAGCTATCACATGATGTTTGATTGAATAATATGCCTCATATGATTTATTATTGTTTCTGAACATGTTTGCTTGTATATTGACCATTTATGCCTACTTACGTGTTTTCTGACGAAAAGTGGTTGGGAGAACCGCGAGTTACTCCCCACTGACCGTGGCGTAAATGTTTCATTAATGTAGGTTAGTGCTGATTTGGGAATACCGCGAGAGCTAGGGAGCGATGCTAGGCATCGACATGACTACACTTTTACGCCGTTTAGCTAGTTTTAGTTTATTTACTATTTTGATATTCGTGGGATGTCCCATCTGTAACATCCCGAAATTTCGAAAATTATATTTGAATAATTTAAATTGATTTCGGTAATTATATTTCGAAAAATTAATTTGATTTCGGAATTTATGCTTTAATTTATTTAATTTCATAAATTTAATTATAAGAAAAATAGTTAAATTCTATTTTTAAAAGGAATAATCCGTAGATTGAAATTCCGCACTTGACATTTCCGTTTACAAATATTCCCGAACATCCAACTTGAAACCTGTCTCACAAGTTTAAACATAAAAGAAAGTTGTTAAGGAAACTTCCTTGTTATTTCCCTCACAACTCTCCTTCTACCTTACTCCTCAAGTAAACAAATAATCAGACATTTCATTTCCCCATTGTTACATTTCTCAAGCTCACTAAAATTATCATCCCGAACTCATTTCAAATCCAATCGAGGTGAGGTGTAACACCCCTCGCGGCAGCGGAAAAGTAAACATACAAAACATGCCAAAAATACGCGGAAATTAAAACTTTTGACATGATAAGAAAACATGCGAGGTCTCTTAACAATATAAAACATGCGGAAGAAAATAAATCATAAATAAGTATATAAGTGCGATACAAAAGCAGCACGGGATAGCATATCCCTACAGGCACAATATACTGAAAACATAAGTCTAAGGTCTAGCTAACGAATAGGTGAAGTCATAACGATGAAGGATCATCGCTCGTTAGCCTCAACGTAACCCCATGTATCAGTCCTCATGTACCTACACACATACAACATGTGCGCCACAGTCAGTGGGGAGTGACTAGAGTGCTCCTAGCAACCTATTGTCAATAACACATAACACTTAAAGCATCCAACATACTCCAACATATATAAAACATGTGAAGCATACAAATCTGAATATCTAAATCTCAAGTCAACATGCAAATACTTATGCAAGACTCTCAACCAACTTCGGAAACTATTTGGGAGGAGAGCCGGTTTCCCTTCCGGTTGCCCCGCCGGGGGGGTCTTTCAATCCAAACCATTTACGAAACTAGCCAAAGAGTCATCCAATGCCTTAGATGAACGATTCTAAAATCAATACACTATATCCATCAATATCAACAGCCACATCTGACACTAGTACTGTACCTTACTAGGCAAGCAGATGCAAATCAGCAAGTAAAAAGGTTCAGCGGTCAACTTAACGCATAACCTAAATACCAAGTTCAGCAAGTATAAAGGTTCAGAGGCGACATCTTAACGCATAACCAAGATACCAAGTCACATTCATAAGCAAAGACTCAGAGGCCAACTTAGGGCATAGACCTTGCTAAACGACAACTGTACTCCGGGCAAGGCATCAACACCCTAGCTACCCCATTGCACGACTGCTCTACTCGGATACAACACCGCGCCAAGACTCATGATACAACACATGAGTACCCTTGGATACAACACCAAGGCTAGCTAAGCTCCTATGGACTCACGGATACAACACCGCGCCAAGACTCATGATACAACACATGAGTACCCTTGGATAAAACATCAAGGCTAGCTACGATCCTAAGGACTCACGGATACAACACCGCGCCAAGACTCATGATACAATTGTTGGAGATTGTGTCCTCCACATGTAGTGTGATAACGTCATTGAACATACCCTTGTACGGACAAGTGGGAGATTGTTGGGGCTGGTGTCCTTGACAATTAAGTACAATGACTTATTAAATCTCTTTAAGGATCACAAGGGCATACTTCTGTATTATTACCAGTTGATCCACGTTTATCAATAACGGTTGGCTTGCTAGATAAGTTTGACGTTATTGTCATACGGATGGCGGTGATCAACTGGTCCCTATACGTCACACCTATAGGACACGTTTGAGAGATGTGAAGGTATGAAAATACAGTCACATTTTGCCGGATATGACTAAACGGTTAGTCAGAGGTATTGACTATTAAATTAGTCAATAAGATGTTGAGATTATTATTTAATACGGATTAAATAATTTTAGCTAATACGGATTACATGATTAATTCGTAAATTAAATATAAACGGTTATATTTAATTAAATATTGTATTCGCGTATTAATATAAACAGTTATATTAATTTGGATAATTATACAATATCGTATTTTGTCAGACCATTATTAATATATCGACTGTATTAATATCTGATAACATGTTACGATTTATAAATAAAACCCGCGAACAACTTAAAGCTAATTGGGTCGAATCACGCATTGGAATAAGGTAAGAGTGGAAAGCCCACTCCTACCCGACATCAATTTCGGCCGGCCAAGTGTAGTATATAAGGAGAGTCCTTCTCCTTATATCAAAGACTCTTGTTGCACTGTTTAAATTATCTCAAGATAAATTAGGGTTTTGAGAGCATTCTTCTCCCAAAACCTCAGATCTCACATCTAAAACCTCAAGGGCTCTCCCTATATTGCAAGGCAATTGGAGAGGATTTCTAGCACACGCGGCCACGTCTCAAACTAAGTCTTGGGTGCAAGTTATAGGAGGGAATTTACTTTAATTCCTGTTCTTAGGCCATAAGCACAAAGGACCAAAGGTTGAATTCTTTTTCTTATCCTTTTTAATCTTATGACTACAAACATAACTGTATTTTTCATTATAATCCTGCAAGTTTAGGGTGAATACATGCTTTATTCCCCTCAAGTGGTATCAGAGCCAGGCCATGAAAATTTTACTTTTGTGTTTTTCATAAGTTTATTTAAAAGTTTTTGAAAAATCTCGTTTCTGCCGCCGTGTCGGTCGGTCGACCAGTAATAGCGGTCGGTCGACCGCCCCTGTGTGAGTTTTCTGTTTTTTTTTTCAAAACAATTTCCTTTGTGAGAAATCGTGTTCAGAAACTCGGTTTCGTGTTTTGTGGTCGGTCGACCTGTTTTTCGGGTCGGTCGACCATTCAGCTTATAAAAAAAAAAAAATAAAAAAAAAAATTTTTTTTTTTCGTCAGGTGGTCGGTAGACCTGTTTTTCCGGTCGGTAGACCACCCCTGTAACAGAATCGTTTTTTTTTTTATTTTACGAAAATAACATGTTTTATTTTCACATGGCCTTTAGTAATATACTATGTACGGAAATAGTATATTATTAATTTTGTGAAACGGTTCACCCTCGTTTGATACATATTGTTTTAAAACAGTTTAAAATAATGGATTATATGTTTGTTAAAATTGGTGATTAAAACGGTATAGTCACTTAATTTTAATCTTAAAAGGTGGTTTGGTATAAATTTATTAATCATAATAACAGAATTATGTCATGTATAAATTGTTTTTAGTTGATGCATTTTATTTATCGTCTTGTGAATGCCTTGAATGCTTTCAATAACGTATTTAATTTTTGCAAACGGTTGTAACTTAGTGTGGCCTTAGAAGATTGTGTCACCGTAATGAAGGGACACGATCTTGCTTGTAATTTTGAGATCTTGAATCTCCGTTTTGGGTTTTTGCCATGTAATTACTTTTCTATATAAATTAGAATGTATCTAGGATTACTTTTGTAATTTAAATTAGTAATTTTGTGAAGACCAAAGACAAGACGGAGACCGGATGCTCACTCCCGCTGCAAGGACCAAGATGGAACATCAAGACAAGCTTCTAGGGTCCAACAGTGGATTCCAAGTTGTTTTATGTTTATTTTGGTAGGATAGGCCACACTAGGACTTTTATTTACGTTTATTGCATTTACCTTTATGCTTTCTTCGATAATAGCTTGCATCATATTCCGCCTAAAAACCAAACCACCTATATCATGCCTGAAAACTGACTCATGTAGAGGTTACGCGTTAGTTTTCTGTGACAATACAGATGTCACATGTCAATTTAAAGCCATCACTTTATTTAATTCATTCACGCAAATGCTAGTTTTTAGTTCACTTAAATATGGATAAATAAGAGTTGATGGGGTCTTCCTCGTATAACCAAAAATTGAGATTAGTCTTTATAAATCAGCCTCCCATGAATCCCTTCTTCGTCGGTAGGCATAATATGACCCCTTCTACGTCGGGTAAGTGGGAACAGATGATTTATTTTATCTCAACATCATGGTCACTCGATAATATTCCAGTGACTGAGATGGACTAATAGATAGGATTTACAGAAATCTATCGACCAAGAGTTCCAACGATTGGAATTAGCCAAACTGTGGGCTTATCAATATACGGAAATTGAGTCTTGGGATCGTTTATATAATTCTTGAGGGAGATCAATTATATAAATGCATGAGTCTACGAGTTTAAATTCAATTTAATATAGACTTAAATCACAACAATAAGTTGCTTATATGGTTTTGTTTTATCTTCTTTCAGTGTAGAACACGTTCATTAAAACTGCTGTAAAACTAAAATGGCTGGTGAAGACCCAATGCCAAGTGCCAAGCTAGCACGTGAATCCTGGCTAAAAGCCTTCATGGACTCCATGAATCAGTCAACTAGACTGAGGAATGATGGGTCAAACTTCTCTGACTGGGAGGCAGCACTACGGAATGCTGCCATTGCTGACGGAAAGCTCAAGTTCTTAACTGAGCCCATTCTGCCACACCCAGGAACTGGAGCTAGAGCCAACGATGTTCGCGCTCATAGCGACTTCGTCATGGAAGCGGGTGCGATAAAGAACGTACTCATCTATGCAATGGAATCCAATTTGCAAAGACGCTTCATAACCCATGGTGCAAACAAGATTTTCACCACGCTCACTAACGAATTCTCCAAGGCTCCGAGAATCGTTTCTTATGAGCATACCTGTCGCTTCTTTGAGGCGAAACTCCAGAAGGGCCAAGCTGTTAGCCCACATATTCTTTACATGATTGAGAATATCGAGAAACTGGAGTCCCTAAACTGCAAGATCAGTGAGAACATCATCGTTGATCGCATGCTTCATTCGCTTCATGATGGGTTCGCCCTCTTTAGGGCCAACTATTACATGAATGACATGAAGAAGACTCCTCATGAGCTCCACTCCCTTCTCGTACAGACTGAGAAGGATCTGAAATTAAGTGGGAGTCTAAAGCAGGATGTTCTCATGATCTCAAGTAAGGGAAAAGGTAAAGGGAAGGCTAAAGCTCAGGGCGACCTAGCGGTAGGTAGGCCCAGGTTCAAGAAACCAGGATTTACTAAGAGTGGGCCAGGTGAGTCAAGCAACTCACAGGGCAAGACAAAGAGCAAGGATACTAGCATGGAATGTCACCATTGCCACAAGACTGGGCATTGGAGGCGCTCCTGCCCCGTGTATCGGGAGGACATTAAAGCAGGTCGCGTTACTCCTGTTGGTATGTCTTCTTCTTCTTTTATTCACATGATTGAGATTAACCATGCAAGTTGCGGAACTTGGGTACTTGATACTGGTTGTGGTTCTCGTCTATGTAATCATGTGCAGGGCCTCCGAAACCAAGAACCCCTAATCAAGGGTGAGGTGGACCTGCGTGTCGGGAATGGAGCACGCGTTGCTGCAGTCTCGAAGGGAACATACGTGATCCAGCTTCCAAGTGGATTTGAGTTATTTTTATATAACTGTTATTATGTTCCTAGTTTATCCATAAACATTATTTCAGTTTCTGCACTTGACAAACTCGGCTGTTCATTTGTAATAGAGAATAATAGCTGTATTTTCTCCTTACACAATATGATATATGGCAAGGCAGTTTCCATGAATGGAATTTATGTTTTAGATCAAACTACCGAGATATTACATGTGAATAATAAAAGATTAAAGGTAGGTGACAAAGATCAAACTTACCTGTGGCATTGTCGTATGGGACACATAAATGAGAAACGCGTAAAACAGCTCATACAGAATGGAGCTATATCGCCCTTTGATTTCGAATCATATGGCACGTGTGAATCATGTCTCATCGGCAAAATGACTCGTATTTCCTTCAAAGGTGTTGGAATGCGCGCTGCCGACCTATTAGGACTCATACATACGGACGTATGTGGCCCTATGTCGATCAACGCACGAGAAGGCTATAGGTATTTCATCACTTTCACGGACGATTTAAGTAGATATGGCTATGTCTATTTAATGAAGCATAAAAGTGAATCCTTTGACAAGTTCAAAGAATACCAGAATCGGGTACAGAACCAGCTGGGTAGAAAGATTAAAGCACTACGTTCAGATCGTGGTGGTGAGTATCTTTCACGTGAGTTTGATCAACACCTAAAAGACTGTGGGATCGTGATACAGTTGACTCCACCTGGAACACCACAATTAAATGGTGTGTCCGAACGGAGAAATCAAACTTTACTTGATATGGTTCGATCCATGATGAGTCACACCGTTGTGCCTGATTCATTATGGGGCTATGCTCTTTTGTCGGCCGCTCTAATACTTAACCGAAGTCCGTCTAAAGCTGTTGACAAGACTCCATTCGAGTTATGGAAGGGAACGGTCCCTAACTTGTCCTTTATTCGGGTTTGGGGCTGCGAGGCTTATGTCATGTGGAGACAGGAGGATAAGCTCGGCCCGCGATCGGTCAAGACATACTTTATAGGCTATCCAAAGGGAACGTTTGGTCATTACTTCTACTCGCCTACCGAACAACGTGTTTTTGTTGCGGCTAGTGCGACGTTCTTAGAGAAAGAATTTCTCGAGAACAAGTCGAGTAATAGAACCTTCGAGTTATCGGAGGTTCAAGAACCAACTACCGAGCAACCATTGGAGGAAACAGTACCTTCAACTGAGGCTGCGGTAGATATCCCTGAGGAACCTAGGAGGTCAGGAAGAGTCTCTATTCCACCGGACAGATACATTGGTATGGTCGAGGAACACGATACAGATGACGTCTTACTCCTAGAGGGTAATGAACCCACAACCTATAAAGGTGCCATGACCAGTTCTGACTCAAAGCTATGGCTAGAAGCCATGCAATCCGAGATGGACTCCATGTATGAGAACAACGTGTGGGATCTTGTGGACCTACCTGCAAAGGTACGTGCCCTTCAATACAAATGGCTTTACAAGATAAAGCATGCCGTGGAAGGACAACAAGATATCCACAAGGCTAGACTAGTTGCTAAAGGTTTCACTCAAGTGCCAGGCTTGCATTATGATGAGATCTTTGCACCCGTAGTCATGCTACGTTCCATTCGGATTATCTTAGGGATCACCGCATTTCATGATTATGAAATATGGCAACTGGACGTTAAAACCGCCTTCTTGAACGGTTATTTGGAGGAAGAGTTGTACATGGTACAACCCGAGGGTTTTATCGATCCAGCACATCCTAAGAAAGTTTGCAAGCTTAAGCGTTCCATCTATGGACTTAAGCAAGCATCGCGGAGTTGGAATCATCGCTTCGACCAAGTGATAAAAGAGAATGGATTCATTCGATCAGTCGAGGAACCATGTCTCTATATCAAGTCGAGTGGGAGCAAGATTGTATTCCTAGTACTGTATGTCGATGACATACTCTTGATTGGGAATGACATACCTCTCTTATCTTCGGTTAAAGCATGGTTGAAAAACCATTTCCAGATGAAAGATCTGGGAGAGGCACAAAGAATTTTGGGCATCCGTATCTACAGGGATAGATCACGACGGATGTTGTCTCTCAGTCAGGAATCTTATATAGAGAAGATTCTGGAGAGATTCAGCATGACGAACTCCAAGAAGGGGTTCCTTCCTATGACTCTTGGGCTTCACTTGAGCAAGACTCAAGAAGCTAAGTCAGTGGAAGAGAAAGAGCGCATGAGTCGGATTCCTTATGCTTCGGCAATAGGATCGATCATGTATGCCATGATATGCACACGTCCTGACGTTGCATATGCATTGAGTATGACAAGTCGATTCCAAGCTCATCCAGGTGAACAACACTGGATGGCCGTGAAAAACATTCTTAAGTACCTACGGAGGACTAAAGATTGGGGATTGACTTATGGAGGCGACTCAACGCTCTGCGCCACGGGTTACGCAGATGCTAGCTTCCAAACAGATCGAGATGACTCGAAATCTCAGTCTGGATTTGTCTTTACTCTTAATGGCGCTGCTGTCAGCTGGAAAAGTTCTAAACAGAGTGTTACAGCAGATTCTACGACTGAGTCCGAGTACTATGCCGCCTCAGAAGCAGCTAAGGAAGCAATATGGATGCGTCAATTCTTACAAGGACTATCAGTAGTGCCTAGTTCGAATGACCCAATCACCGTCTATTGTGACAATAGCGGTGCCATCTTCCAAGCTAAGGAGCATAAGTCTAGCAGCAAGGCTAGGCATGTACAACGGAAAGCTCATTTAATCAGAGATTACGTGGAGCAAAAGGAGATTTTTATTGAAAAGATCGCTACGGATGACAACATAGCCGATCCTCTCACAAAAGCATTACCACGTGATAAGCATGAAGGGCACATTCATTCCATGGGAATTGGATGTGTTCCTAAGTTGTAGTACTCTTTTATGAATTCATGTAATAATTCATTTTCTCGTGTACTCTATTCAACCTTATTGTTATGATATAAAATGTTTTGTTTCTCATGTGGAATTGTACGCCAATTTTGAACACCACAAAGTGAACTGATTAACATTACATCGTTTTGGTCCTTGATTACCCACTTGAGCTGATAACTCAGGTAATCATTTTGTGACGTTGGTTGATGGTGGGTTCAACGAGCCATAAGTCACGTGGATGACTGACCAATCACAAAGGCGAGTTATACGGATATCTCGTAGGACACCCCGTGACAACGTTATGGAGTCCTAAATGTTTTATAACATTGGGTGCCAGGTCGTGGATAGGACCTCCATAGTGTTCCTTAGAGTCGAGTCTTTTGACCTTCAATTGTCTCTTGAGATTAAGACAGATTTTGGGTAACTTTGGTTTCTTTCCCACGGTCACCGTAACAGGGGCCAAGAGGATTTTTTCTGGGTTATTTCATGCTGGGCGATATCGGCAGGATTCGAGTTGAGGGAAATATCCAAACCCTTATCAGGATTTTATTATTTCTCAGGGCCACTCGAGGAGTAGTAACTGAAATGCATGGCCATGCTCGAATACAGATTCGTTTTATCAGTTAAGTTACTCTCTAGTCGGGGAAACCACTCTTGATACAGATCGCTTGTGAGATACGACCTTTGCGAATGCGGATTTGCAAATTGTCTTACATTGAGTGGGAGAAATTTTAAAAGGATATGAGATTCGGTTATCGCACCTACACTTGTACGGACAAGTGGGAGTTTGTTGGAGATTGTGTCCTCCACATGTAGTGTGATAACGTCATTGAACATACCCTTGTACGGACAAGTGGGAGATTGTTGGGGCTGGTGTCCTTGACAATTAAGTACAATGACTTATTAAATCTCTTTAAGGATCACAAGGGCATACTTCTGTATTATTACCAGTTGATCCACGTTTATCAATAACGGTTGGCTTGCTAGATAAGTTTGACGTTATTGTCATACGGATGGCGGTGATCAACTGGTCCCTATACGTCACACCTATAGGACACGTTTGAGAGATGTGAAGGTATGAAAATACAGTCACATTTTGCCGGATATGACTAAACGGTTAGTCAGAGGTATTGACTATTAAATTAGTCAATAAGATGTTGAGATTATTATTTAATACGGATTAAATAATTTTAGCTAATACGGATTACATGATTAATTCGTAAATTAAATATAAACGGTTATATTTAATTAAATATTGTATTCGCGTATTAATATAAACAGTTATATTAATTTGGATAATTATACAATATCGTATTTTGTCAGACCATTATTAATATATCGACTGTATTAATATCTGATAACATGTTACGATTTATAAATAAAACCCGCGAACAACTTAAAGCTAATTGGGTCGAATCACGCATTGGAATAAGGTAAGAGTGGAAAGCCCACTCCTACCCGACATCAATTTCGGCCGGCCAAGTGTAGTATATAAGGAGAGTCCTTCTCCTTATATCAAAGACTCTTGTTGCACTGTTTAAATTATCTCAAGATAAATTAGGGTTTTGAGAGCATTCTTCTCCCAAAACCTCAGATCTCACATCTAAAACCTCAAGGGCTCTCCCTATATTGCAAGGCAATTGGAGAGGATTTCTAGCACACGCGGCCACGTCTCAAACTAAGTCTTGGGTGCAAGTTATAGGAGGGAATTTACTTTAATTCCTGTTCTTAGGCCATAAGCACAAAGGACCAAAGGTTGAATTCTTTTTCTTATCCTTTTTAATCTTATGACTACAAACATAACTGTATTTTTCATTATAATCCTGCAAGTTTAGGGTGAATACATGCTTTATTCCCCTCAACAATACATGAGTACCCTTGGATACAACACCAAGGCTAGCTACGATCCTAAGGACTCACGGATACAACACCGCGCCAAGACTCATGATACAACACATGAGTACCCTTGGATACAACACCAAGGCTATCCCAATATACATACGCAAGTAATGGTTCCAGAGGTGAACTTAACACATATCCCAATACACAGCTATCACACACTGGGTCCAGAGGTGAACTTAACACATATCCCAGTATGCAACCACCGATCACGTGTTAGGTCCAGAGGTGAACTTAACACATATCCTGACACGGCACGTCCAAACACGTACCAGGTCCAGAGGTGAACTTAACACATACCCCGATACGCCACAAACAAAACACGTAATGGGTCTAGAGGTGAACTTAACACATATCCCATCACGCGACAAACACACACGGCTCGACAACCGGATCATTAGATCTAACCTTCTAAACTTCTAAACAACACTTAATTGATCCCAGGAACTAAGTTGAGGGAGAGCCGGTTTCCCTTTCGGTTACCCGACCGGGAGGTCTCTATCCTCTCTCCATTCCCGGACCCAATATAGTGCTGCCCGAACCTCTGGGACCTCAACACACATACAAGTATAAGAGAAAGGCCAATATCGATTAAGTTATTTCTAAACAACTGCTATATATTAAAAATCTTAGTCCGATAAGAATTGTAAACGGACACTTAAGAATTAACTAATTTTAGACAAATCACTAACTAGTTTACTAAATCTTACGTAGCTCAAATATATTTTACTATGTATTTGATTACGTTCTAATTAACCGGTTCAGACAGATAAAGGAAATAATCACGATCTAATTTAAATTAAACTTCATATCATATTACCTATAATTTATAAGGGAAATCGATTAACTAATTAAATTATTTTGACATGCTTCTAATAATAAAACCGTAACCATTACTAATTCGTAACGATTTCTAACGTATTATTTTAAACGTAAGTAAGCTAGCAAGAACGTACGTAAATTAATTAATTCAAGCAGGCTAGCAAGCACGTACGTAAAATAATAATAAAATAATAATAATCTTAGTATTTAGTATGTCTGAACATACTTAGAATAATAATGAATAATACTAGTATTACTAAATAATAGTAGAATTATTAAATAAGAATTAGTAGGTAGTAGTTATATGGATTAATAATTATAGTAGTAGCTCAGTAACAACCACGACAATAGCAACAATGATAGGGATAGCATCAGCGTTTCATCAATACAACAACAACCATAATTAGAACACAAGTAGAGCAGCAACAATAGTGTAGTAGTGAACATATAGCAGTAATGTGTAGTGAACAATGGTAGTGACAGCAGCAATAACAGCATCAAACACGACTAAACAGGCTGAGTAACATGTTGTAGCAGTAACATTTGCGAGTAGAAGACGGGCGCGAGGGCAGCAGCAATTATAGCACTAACAATGACAATATACGCAGCAAGCTACCCAAAGCAGCGACCTAACACAAAGTTCAATAGCGAATAACGATGACAACGGCGGTAGCATACATCAATAACGTGGACAACAACAGTAAGTAAACAAAGGAAGTATTTTCAGCAGCTATGGCGGCAACAAAACACAGAAAATAGTAGCAATTAGTGATAGTAGTAAGTAGCTTATTAGTAATAGTGGTAAGTAGCTTATTAAACAATAGTAGTTTGTCGGCTTATACTATAAAGATTAGTAGTAACAAAAATAAGTCTAGCCACAAACAACAATTAAGCAATATACAATACTAACTATAGTGTGGGAATGATTAATGTATTAGGAATATTAATAATAGTTGGGCTTCAACCATCACCTTAAGGTTTTGGTTGAGACGGTTCATCTATCATGGTATCAGAGCCAGTGTGACCGAAGGTCACGGGTTCGAATCCTGGCAACCTCAAAACCCCTCGAAAACTCACGAAGTGGAAACTCAGCACACGGTATGGGGGCCTGTGCAAACTAACCGCTCTTCCAGCCCAATGGGCATTCGAGTGAGGGAGCATATTAGGAATATTAATAATAGTTGGGCTTCAACCATCACCTTAAGGTTTTGGTTGAGACGGTTCATCTATCATAATGTACAGCCTGAAAGTGAGAATGGCAGAGTAATAGCAGTTCAGTAGTAGTAATAATGTAAGCAGCGTGTAGCAAATAACAAAAGCGATAACGACGACGAATGGTAGTAACAATGGTAGCAATGACCAGCAGCGAGTAGCATGGCAGTAGCAGTAAGAATAGTGCAGTTCAGCAGCAAAGTTACAGAAATAAATAGCAGATACGAGCAGCAACTTCAGCAACAACCCAGACAGAAAACAAAATAATAGAGGAAGTTAGAAGACATTACAGCAGCGTGAAAACAGAACATTTCAGCAACAATTACAGCAACACTGACGACAATAACTACAATGAAATAACGTATGACAATAACAATGCCAACATTCACATGTTCGCAAGCCTATTCAAATTTAAATTCATATAACAAACATCAATTGCACCTAAACGACAAAAAAATCACATGTCCAATTAATTTAAGACAAAGGACGAGTTTCTCATTATCGTCACCTGTTTAAGCGGTTTTCTCCAACGATTCTTCAATGATACAAGTATCCTTGTTCAAATCCTCCAAATTCACACCTCAAAACCACATAAAAATTACAATTAAAGACTGTTTTCGAATAAATCTCAAAACAGCCACAAAAATCGAATTGCAGAGATTGAAAATCTAAAGAGATTGAAAGAACGGGTTCGAGGAGAGGAACGCGTAGGAACAAACCTTGCTTCAAACGGAGGAGAAACGAAGTCGGGATCGGAATTTTAGTGAAATTGTGAAATGTAACAATGAAGATGGATGAGTATTCTAATTCTTTGTTTTTCCTTGAAGAACAAGGATGAGGAAGTGTTAGGAAATATAAGGGAAGTATGTCTTACTACTTACTACTCCCTCCATTCATATCCACTTTGCACCTATTCCATTTCGGTCCATTCGAATCCACTTTGCACCTTTCCTTATTTAGTTGTACTTTTAATACTATAATACTATAAAAACACTATTAAGGCCCACGTTTTCAACACAATACTACACTTTACACCTATTTGTTGTACTTTTATTAATATTTTAACAATGCGTAAAAACCCGTGCATAAAGCAAATGTACCAAGTGGAAATGAATGGAGGGAGTAGTATTTTTGCCCGTGCGATGCACGGATACTAAATTAATTTGTGGTTTTCATAAAATTTTCACCATGTAAATCTAAAGTAAATCATAAGACTTTTTTATATAAAAATTGTATTAGTTCGTTCTATACATGTATTGTTTTGTTAATAAAAGTACCTCATCTATATTCATTTCTGTCATTAATGTTACCACCAACTCGCCACAATCATCTACAGTACCACACGAAAGAACTCGTCAAACCACTACTCTTACCCTTCAAACAACACATGAAACAGTCCACAATCTAAAGCCACACCACTAACCTATCATGAAATTAATCATCAAATGCGATTCAGTCATCTTTATTGTTACCTCAAACAACCATCTAACACATCATCGACACTCTTTCCTAGCTTCCAATACACACCTAAAATATTCAAGTCACCCCTCCTTCATGAAACACCCGGAGTTATCCCTCAATGTTAGCTCTTCCTTTGAAAACTTCATCCATCTATCAGAAATCTAGCTAACTTCTACTTTCAAAACCGATCTTGTTTGAATGAGAAATCCTTGGTGGGGAAAACAAAACATGCAATTTTTTTTGTTTGTAAGAGGTATGAGAGAAGTGTTAAGGAATGAACGGTGGATGCAACACTCGAGATGTTACATTGAAATTGGGTGTAAAATTCAAATCACGATGTTTTTTAATCACCAAGACAAAAAAAGTAACCTAGTTAAACGTTAACAATAATACTATATTGACATGATATTTATTAACATTTGATTACTTATTTTTTGTTTCACAAGAAAAAAAAAAACAAAATTTAGTTTTCATACATGATATTTCAGAGATTTTTAACTTTTTTTTATAGCATTTATGCCTAACTCATTTACATATAATACAACCTTGAAATAAATTCATCTACTTCATCAGTTTTCTTGCTACATACCCCCCATTTTCCACACCATTCAGGCATTGTTCGTACCATTTTCATTCAACTAACCAACTTGACCATCAGAATTAACCGTATGCGCATCCCTGAACAACCCCATTGTATCAATATCTACTTGAATACTGAAATTACACTCTTAAATTTCGGAAAATAACTCTATCCTCAAGACACTTACCTCCTACCTCCAGACCTATCTACCCTGATATAATAATGACATGACATATACTTCTTTCTTATCCAATGTTTCCACATTCTATTTTTATACAATTTAATTCAATGTTTTTCTTCCATACTTAGTAAAATAATTGACATAAATACTTTTTTCTAATTCTTGTATTTACAATGTTATCATTGCAAACTTGCAACTGCAACTCCACATTACGACATCTTTTTATACACGCCCCTAAATATTTCCAAGAATACTCCCACAAAAAACACTATAGCCATATTCCACATTAAAAATTATCCCCGGCCCAATAGAGCATTAAATAGCACTGAAGAGAGTATAACATTTGATTGTTTAGCTTTGTGTCCAACAAAGAAACAAAATTGAGTTTATACACGTCATATTTTAAATGTTTTTAGCCTATATTTATATATTTGTCGGTTTTTTTTCTCATATAATACACATTTTCAAATAAAATTTATTCATTTGCCTTCTCCAATCAATATCTCATGTTATCCACTTTTTCACAAATTCAACCCTTTCCACCCGACTAACCAACCAAACCCATCGGAATCAACCTAAACCATATTCATATGACTAAACAACTCAGCCCTACATATATGAATATATTTTTCTATCTTCTAAATCACACTCGTTAACGCCAGGGCGTAATCTTACCCATGGAGTACCCTTCTCACACACTTAACACACTTAACCATTTAAATCATTTGTAAAATGTATCCCTGGAAACCTCAACCTAACGACATTTATTTGTACTACTCTCACACTCTTTAACGTCGTGGAGTAACCATACCCTCAAGACACTTACCTCCTCTCTCAAAACCTATTTACTCCGTACCGCTCGAAACATAAATACATCCAATATAAAATCAGACCCCTCCCTATGACAATCAGTATACATACATGTTACTCTAGAGATTTTTAAGCTTTTTTCATAACATCCGTGCTTCTGTTATTATCACATAAAATAGAATTTTGAAATAAAATTTATCTACCTACGTACTTGCTCAGCTATTCTAATCATTCTATAGTACATACGCAACTTTTTTCGACACCGTTTATGTATTCGTCAACCCTTCTCACATAACTACCTAACTTGACTAACATAATCAATCGTATCCCTGAACAACCCTAACCTATAGATATTTTCTTGTGCTACTTACATCACACTTTTAAACGTCGAAGAGTAACTCTATCCCCCAAGATACTTATCTCCTCCCTCGAGATCTATTTATCTCCATCGCTAAACAAATGGACACATACAATTTAAAATCAACCTCTACCCTATAAAACAATGTCACACTGTAAAAAATAAGTTGAAAATATAGAGAAAAGAAAAGAATACGGATCATAATAAACTATAATCTAATACTAATTAAAAAAATATTTTGATCTTTTTACAGCTTATTTCATCCGTCTAGGAAACACCATTTATTTGTCATTACTTTTTTTTGTATGAACACCTTCTAATACCCACTTGCATTTCATGTCATCAACACAATTATTCCGCTTAACTCAGATCCTACATCGTTATGTTCTTTAATATTTATGTATTTATATTTATACTCCTTAAATCGTAACTTGACAACCCAACTAACCAACTTGATCATCAGAATCATAAACTGTATTCTTGAACATCTCTGACCAATTTGCTTGTACTACTCAAATAATACTCGTAAACGTCGGGGAGTAACCTTATCCCTTAAGACACTTACCTCCTCCCTCAAGACTTATCTACCTCCACCCCCGTAAAAAAATGTCATTTTATAACACAATGTCTCATAGTTAAATAATAAGGTGAAAATATGTAGGAATAAATATTGTTATTTATGAAATACCTTTCAATACCCAATTAAAACACATGTCATTCATACAATTATTCCACTTCAATTCATGCACCTATCTACACCATCATTGTGGTCTTTAATATTTATACTTATACTAATTAAATCCAAATTTGACATTTTTGGAGTTTCTCTAAAGTATAATATATTTGGCATTTATCTGATTTTTTTTAGTTAATTAAAGAAATTATCTCATTTCTTTCGCATAGTTAGTAAGTACGAAAGTGCATAATATTCACATGAATTGTAGTGCTACTCTTGTACCAAAAAATAGTAGTGTTGCTCTTAATTTGGTCGAATATGATTGATCGCAAATGTTCTTTTTAGGTAGGATTTTGTTTAGACTTAAATATTTAACTAATTTCCTATATTAGTAGTTCCACACATTTTTAATTAAGATGGAGGTATTCATTTTAAGTTTGAATGAATAGTCTATTAATATGGAAAAGATAAGAACATAATGTATATGAAAAATTTAAAGTTTTGTCTTATTACTCTTATATCCCCGTGAGACTATTTTTGACTCATTTAAATGTTAAGACGAAGACAAACTAAATTAGTTCTTTTTTACGCTTTCCTATTTTCATTTCTTAATAGAAACGTTGAATAATATTAATAATCTTAAATAATAAGTATATAAATTTTAAAGAATAATGTTCTAAGATAGGAATATTGTAAATAATCAAGTATTCTAATACATTTCCAATTTTCATTTTTAATAAAAACGTTGAACGAAGTTAATAAAGTTAAATAGTAAGTATATGTAAATATTAAAGAATAATAATGTTCTAAATCTAATAGGAAAATTGTAAATTATCAGCTATTTTTATAAATCTAATAGAAAAGTTGTAAATAAATTATTATATATTTTCATATTTTCTAATTCTAATAGGAAAATTATAAATAAATTATTATCTAAACAACTACGAAGTATTTACTAATTTTTTAATTCTAATAGAAAATTGTAAATAATTAATTATCTCCTAATTCTAGTAGAAAAATTGTAAATAAATCATTATTTATAAATAAGTGTTTTGTAAAGGGTGGAGACTACCACGTGCTTAGAAAAAAGCTTCTTTTAATTATTTAGATTGATTTGGGTCTTATTTGAGTCGGTTTAGCTAAGTGAGTCGGGATTTAAGTGAATGACTCGGAATTTGATGAGACGAATTGTAAAACCCCTCGCGAAAGCGGAAATATAAACATACCAAAGTACCAAAAATGCAGCGGAATTAAAACTTTTAAAGATAAAACACGCGAGAAGTCTTAGACTGAAACGTAAACTGAAACTGAAACCAAATAGATAAGTAACAGTACTAAGTATCAAGCTGAAACATAAATAAATGCATCAGCCGGGGATGGCACATCCCTACCGGCACCAAAACAAAAACCACAAAAGTCTAAGAGTCTAGCTAAGCGTAAACGGGTAAGTCAACTGATGAACGGATCATCACTCGCTAGCTCTCCTGTAACCCTGATCTCCAACCCTGCATGTACCTACATACATGAAAACATGTACGCCACAATCAGTGGGGAGTGACTAGAGTTCTCCTAGCCACCTTTTTTGTGACAACACGTAACATATAAAACAATACAGAATACTCCAACATATAACAACATGTGAAGCATAAACAACTCATCGTCTGATCTCTTACTATCATGCGATTACCATGCACGGCTCTCAACCAACTTCATAAACAAATAGGAAGGAGAGCCGGTTTCTCTACTGGTTACCCAGTCGGGGGGTCTTTCAATCCAACTATTTATGAAACCGAACAAGAGTCACCCAATGCCTTGGATGATTTAACCACCAATCAAATAAACATCACTAACTCATCATGCATATCTGACACTGTACCATCATTTAGGCAAGCAGATAAACATCCATAACTCATCATGCATATCTGACACTGTACCATCATCTAGGCAAGCAGATAAACAGCAAGTACAAAGGTTCAGAGGCGACATCTTAACGCATAACCCAAGTACTAAATTATTCAGCAAGTATAAAGGTTCAGAGGCGACATCTTAACGCATAACCCAAATACCAAGTTCACAATATCAAGCAAGGACTCAGAGGCGAAAACTCAACGCATGGACCGGCTATCACAGAACACTAGACTCAGAGCCGAAAACTCAACGCATGGACTAGCATTCATTTCACTATCACAAGTAAGGAACTCAGAGGCGAAAACTCAACGCATGGACCCCTACTACATTACAAGATACTAGACTCAGAGGCGAAAACTCAACGCATGTTCTAGCACCAAACACCTGCACTCCGGGTAAGGTATGACAACCTGACTGCCCCGTCGTGCAGTTGCTCTACTCGTCAGACTCAGAGGCGAAAACTCAACGCATGTTCCGACGCGATCACTCATACATGTCTGGACTCAGAGGCGAAAACTCAACGCATGTCCCAGACACGACAAACAAACATGTATAGAACTCAGAGGCGAAAACTCAACGCATGGCTCCATACACGACAAACAAACACATATAGGGCTCAGAGGCGACATCTTAACGCATACCCCTATACATGACAAACAACCTACGTATTAAGTTCAGAGGCGACATCTTAACGCATAACTTAATACGCATCAAAACAATATCATCAAAGTCTATGAACTAAACCGTAGTTCTACCTTTAACTTCTAATCAACACTTAATTGACCTCGAGAACTAAGATGAGGGAGAGTCGGTTTCCCTTTCGGTTGCCCGACCGGGGGGTCTCTATCCTTACTCTATTCCCGAACCCAATCTAATGTTGCCCATCCTCCGGGGACCTCAAATACATGTCAAAGGTACACAAAACAAGTTTCAAGTAAAACCGATAAACCGTTTGAAAGTTACGATCGAATTACGAAAAACTCAAAATAGCTTACAGGGGTCCCCAGTCGGTCGGCAGGCAGCCGGTCGGCCGGCTGGTGACCACCCCAGTCTTTCTCCTTTGCTTTTTGAAAACCAAAACACAAAAGAGGGTCCCCAGCCGGTCGGCAGGCAGCCGGTCGGCCGGCTGGGAGAACCTCCCCCTTAGCCTTCACAAATTCGTAACCCTTCCCCAAATGTACTCCCAGCCGGCTGGCAGGCGGCCGGTCTGCCGGCTGGGCTCCCATTCTACTAAGGTTCTTCGCAAAACACGAACAACAAAAATGACCACCAGCCGGTCGGCAGGCAGCCGGTCGGCCGGCTGGCAGTCCTAAGGCCAATCTTCCAAAAATCTCGAAAATACAAAATACGCTCTCCCAGCCGGTCGACCGGCGGCCGGTCGGTCGACCGGCTCAGAGAGCCTGTTACCGAAAAACGCAAATTTCCAACATCACAAAACTTCACAAATCGATACGCAAACTTCACAATTGCTACAATATAAGTTTGCCCATCATTATCAAACATCCAATACTACTTCCTAGCAGCACGAAATTCCCATAACAATCCTTAAGACGGTTAAAACAAGTATCCGTCGCAAACATGAGATTTTTCATAAAAACAACATATGAGCATAAGAATCCTTAACAAGCATAATTTCATCAAAGTAAAGCATTCCTAAGCATGTTACTAAAACCCTTGATCATCAAACATTAATAAAAACAGAAACCAAGCCAAGAATCACATCAAATATGCTAATATACACACAAAGGCCGAGTTTCTCATTATCGTCACCTCTCGAGCGATTCCGGCTAAAGATCCTCCTCAACTAAGTTGCTAACACCCTCTGGATCGTCTAAGCCTTCGCCTACAACATAAACAAACGAGTTTAAGGACTTAAAACGAGATTTAGGGAAACAGGCCGTTTTATTGAAGTCGATAAAGTGAAAAACGAAAGTGATGGATGATTAGGAAATCGAACAAGGATTCCGAAAATGCTCTTACTTTTGCGATTCGATGAACGGATGATGAAGATCTTTGCAAAAGAAGGAGATAAGAATGGAGGTTTTGTGATAAGTTTGTTTTACAGTGGAAAATGAGATGATGAGGATGAAGGGGGTTATTATGTCGACATAAGGGTTTATAAGAGGACATGAGAGTTGTCCTTTCCGAATAAATGAAACGGGTTCGGATATTTGGAACGGATATGGAAATGAATACTTGAGTCGGATATTTAAACTATGCCAAGTTGTATTCGTCTTAAGGACTGGAGGTTCTTAAGACGGATCTTATTATCTTTTTAAAATATTTTACGATACATAAATAATTTATTTTCCGTTAAGTCACTAAAATATTATTTTACTACTTAAAATAATTAAAAATACTTAAATTAGATTTTACGAAAATACGGGCTGTTACAATCACCCAATCTTCAAAAAGTTTCGTCCTCGAAACTCGAAGGTAGAAGTAGATACGAAAACAACTCTAACGTTCAAAATATACCAAGCGGGTTATGGTAACCCAAAACTTTATCTTTCAAAAAGTTTCAAAAAGAAATAGAGTCTAAGGCACAAGTCTTGTCAATGGACATTGGGATTCTCGTTACGTATTCAAGAGTCCGACATTCCAAATCTGAGACAAGTCCCAAAATAAAATTAGTTAAAATTCCAAAATTACGTCGATTCGGGGTTGATGGGCACAGTACGGGTTATTAGACGTCTCCAATAACACGTTCTAGTGGCTATCAACGCTGAAGTCTGCCAAATTGTAAAACATCCTGTTCTTCGAAATCAAGTTTTTTTTTTTTTTTTTTTTTTTTTCCAAATTAACTTTTATTTCTCAAAATTTTGAAGAGAACAATGGTAACCAAGACTAAAAGTTGCTTCCCACGGAAGAGAAAGCAGTTTCAACTTTTTTAAAACAATCAAGCTTTTTCCCAAAAACAATGGATTTAAAGTCAACAATTGAGAAACAAGTTCCAAAACAGACGCTCGAGAGCGCGGAAACGGTCGCAGAGCTTATTTTTGATAAGAAGGATTAGGGGTTCCAAGCCTCGCAGCTGTAAGGACACAAAAAGGAGGGTCGAAGGAATGGAACTATCGGGTCGAAGGTTAAAGGAGACGGTAACCTTTGCCAAACATGCGCACAATAACCGCTAAATTCACAATCGAAACGTCCTTCCAACGATCCCTAGTTTATCCCAAAAGGCGATTCCAGTAACCTCAATGCTCACAATGGTTCGCGGTTCCTATTACCCCTATCTCATCCACAAAACAAGGTATTCCTCAACAAGAAGGTTTCCAAAACTCTCACTCAGTTCACACTAAAATCCGTACAACCACGGTTAAGGATCTCTCACTCAAGGGGGAAGCCTAATACACATGCTTCAGACCAAGGTCTACGCACTTTCAGCACTTCTACCAGAATTCTATTACCATAACAACGAATACTCAAACCCACGATATGGTATTCATCATCCTATAACCTTAAATTTTAACGGTTCGATCCTGACAAACCCATTCCACAAGGTTTGACATCCTAAGTTCCCAAATTTTATTACCACAATGAACAATCAAATCGAGACTTTACTAAGGTAACAACTCTTAAATCCTCTGGTTTCCAACTACTTACCGACCATGCATCCCAAATGAAGTTCCAAAGAAGTAACAATTTTCACTCTTATAGTTCCCATAAGGTTTAGACATTCATATTCCGAGATTCCTCAATTGATATTTATGAACACTTACAAGTCTCAAATTTCCACTCTATGATTACTCCAAACATCAACGGCTACCCGTAAGTACGTCAATAGGCAAATGCCGAGGTTCTATAAGTAACTCAAGGTCAATACTCAGTCAGCTCCATAAGTCCACTTGTAAATGTCTCAATATTCTCACATAGTCACCAATAACTCTCGTTCCTCAAGTAAGTGATCCCTCCTGCGATAAAGCAATTCCTCAAGATCAAGTAGCACTAACTTACCTAATTCATCAATTTAACCACATCATTATTATCTTAAGCATGTACCTCCAAAATAACCTAAGACTCCAAGTATCGTATTTAAATCCTTAAATGGTACTCCCAAATCTATAATCACTTCTTACATATAGCCATCTAACATGAAACTCTCAGGACGGCACAATATCCCATATCACCCGAAAATTATTATCGCAAACTCTCTCAACCAAATTCTGACAACGCAAAACCAAACATTCCTCAAGACAAGTTTCACTACTCCAAGAACAAGTCGATCCCGCCACTAATCTAAAGGAAAAGGAACAAGGTTCACAGATAAGAGATGAGATATGAACCTCAGAGACCAACACGATACAGGTTCCGAGAGAGTCATAAGATAACGACTCGAGGAACAACGAGATGACAAGGTAAGAAACTTTAGGCTATGGACTCCAATGAAATTGAAGCCATGATCAGAAGGAGAAGCAAAGGAAAAAGAAAGGAGAGAAGCGATGTGAAAGAAACGATTACGGTCATCTCCCAAGGTGCGGGTCTCTCACTATTCTCACGGGATTCTCACTTCTTACTTTCCACATCAAGCCATTCAATTATCGGTTCTCACGAACAATTCCTCCAATGATTCATACACCCTTATCCTTCAACTCCAAACGGTATCATCATTATAACTACCTATTCCCAAAAGTTTGAGATGTCACATCTCTGCTAGTTCCACTAATGACAATTCAATAACACTTTCAGGTCATCTTCCCTATATGCTATATCCACTCTATTTGTTTACCCTACTGTCCACCAGATAACAATTTTTTAAACCATCAAGTTTTTCCGAACTTACATCTCTCAATGAATTACTTCATTCCATCCACATACTGGTGGTGCAACTTCAAATTTCTCTTAAGTTTTTCCAATAAATAAACGCTAAGATTTATTAAGCCACCTAGGGTCACATAGTGATTCACTTCCTCTAAGCTTAAGTCAACCTCTTCGAGTATTCCACTATTATAGCAAATGATTCGTATTCCTCAGCAATGAGCCTTTCTTAGCTCAATCACTCACCTAAGTCAAGTGATACTAACTTACTTCATCATCATTAGCATCTTAAGCCTATTCTTTCAGGTTGCTCTATAACCTTAAGTATCTTATCTAACTCCTTAAACAGAACTCTTCAATCCACATATTTTCACGATCTAAGCATGGTTCTCAAGGTTAGGTTCCACCGAATATTAAGTATACAACTCAACCTTCAAGCAAGTATCCTATCACTCACTTTTACTCTCCCAATTGGATAGACAACTAGACCCTTGGATCACCAAAACATGTCTCTCGATACCTCTTAAGTTATTCCTCAAATAACAATATTTCTCATAACACAGCTTACGGTTATCCTAAGACTAGTTCCTCCAAATCCAATAAAAGAGAAGGTTACCTAGGGGGCACCTTAAGAAAGCAAGCAACAAGGTTAAGCCGAAAAGATATGAAGATCTGTTCAAGCAAGATAGACAAATATTCTAAAAGAAGGATGTGCATCCAGAGTTATCGAAAGAGGTGATGCACGAAGAAAGAGAAGTATCTTCAAGGCTTAGAAGCATTCCCCAACAGTAGCACGAATCTTCTATCTTCGGTAGGAACTCAGGTCTTCATCGTCAGATGGATTAGTCCACGGTTCGACGATTGGAAGACAATAAAGTAAAATCAAAGACAATCAACAAACACGTTAGAACCTAATAAAAGCAGTCGCAAAACAGACTACAATTTAAGTCCTTAAATCTACCCCATCTCTCATTCATTATTCGATTAAATGGTCAAGTTAAGGTTGGGGGTCACATGAGTGCGTCGGGAGCAATAATGCTCTGATACCAACTGTAAAACCCCTCGCGAAAGCGGAAATATAAACATACCAAAGTACCAAAAATGCAGCGGAATTAAAACTTTTAAAGATAAAACACGCGAGAAGTCTTAGACTGAAACGTAAACTGAAACTGAAACCAAATAGATAAGTAACAGTACTAAGTATCAAGCTGAAACATAAATAAATGCATCAGCCGGGGATGGCACATCCCTACCGGCACCAAAACAAAAACCACAAAAGTCTAAGAGTCTAGCTAAGCGTAAACGGGTAAGTCAACTGATGAACGGATCATCACTCGCTAGCTCTCCTGTAACCCTGATCTCCAACCCTGCATGTACCTACATACATGAAAACATGTACGCCACAATCAGTGGGGAGTGACTAGAGTTCTCCTAGCCACCTTTTTTGTGACAACACGTAACATATAAAACAATACAGAATACTCCAACATATAACAACATGTGAAGCATAAACAACTCATCGTCTGATCTCTTACTATCATGCGATTACCATGCACGGCTCTCAACCAACTTCATAAACAAATAGGAAGGAGAGCCGGTTTCCCTACTGGTTACCCAGTCGGGGGGTCTTTCAATCCAACTATTTATGAAACCGAACAAGAGTCACCCAATGCCTTGGATGATTTAACCACCAATCAAATAAACATCACTAACTCATCATGCATATCTGACACTGTACCATCATTTAGGCAAGCAGATAAACATCCATAACTCATCATGCATATCTGACACTGTACCATCATCTAGGCAAGCAGATAAACAGCAAGTACAAAGGTTCAGAGGCGACATCTTAACGCATAACCCAAGTACTAAATTATTCAGCAAGTATAAAGGTTCAGAGGCGACATCTTAACGCATAACCCAAATACCAAGTTCACAATATCAAGCAAGGACTCAGAGGCGAAAACTCAACGCATGGACCGGCTATCACAGAACACTAGACTCAGAGGCGAAAACTCAACGCATGGACTAGCATTCATTTCACTATCACAAGTAAGGAACTCAGAGGCGAAAACTCAACGCATGGACCCCTACTACATTACAAGATACTAGACTCAGAGGCGAAAACTCAACGCATGTTCTAGCACCAAACACCTGCACTCCGGGTAAGGTATGACAACCTGACTGCCCCGTCGGGCAGTTGCTCTACTCGTCAGACTCAGAGGCAAAAACTCAACGCATGTTCCGACGCGATCACTCATACATGTCTGGACTCAGAGGCGAAAACTCAACGCATGTCCCAGACACGACAAACAAACATGTATAGAACTCAGAGGCGAAAACTCAACGCATGGCTCCATACACGACAAACAAACACATATAGGGCTCAGAGGCGACATCTTAACGCATACCCCTATACATGACAAACAACCTACGTATTAAGTTCAGAGGCGACATCTTAACGCATAACTTAATACGCATCAAAACAATATCATCAAAGTCTATGAACTAAACCGTAGTTCTACCTTTAACTTCTAATCAACACTTAATTGACCTCGAGAACTAAGATGAGGGAGAGCCGGTTTCCCTTTCGGTTGCCCGACCGGGGGGTCTCTATCCTTACTCTATTCCCGAACCCAATCTAATGTTGCCCATCCTCCGGGGACCTCAAATACATGTCAAAGGTACACAAAACAAGTTTCAAGTAAAACCGATAAACCGTTTGAAAGTTACGATCGAATTACGAAAAACTCAAAATAGCTTACAGGGGTCCCCAGTCGGTCGGCAGGCAGCCGGTCGGCCGGCTGGTGACCACCCCAGTCTTTCTCCTTTGCTTTTTGAAAACCAAAACACAAAAGAGGGTCCCCAGCCGGTCGGCAGGCAGCCGGTCGGCCGGCTGGGAGAACCTCCCCCTTAGCCTTCACAAATTCGTAACCCTTCCCCAAATGTACTCCCAGCCGGCTGGCAGGCGGCCGGTCTGCCGGCTGGGCTCCCATTCTACTAAGGTTCTTCGCAAAACACGAACAACAAAAATGACCACCAGCCGGTCGGCAGGCAGCCGGTCGGCAGGCAGCCGGTCGGCCGGCTGGCAGTCCTAAGGCCAATCTTCCAAAAATCTCGAAAATACAAAATACGCTCTCCCAGCCGGTCGACCGGCGGCCGGTCGGTCGACCGGCTCAGAGAGCCTGTTACCGAAAAACGCAAATTTCCAACATCACAAAACTTCACAAATCGATACCCAAACTTCACAATTGCTACAATATAAGTTTGCCCATCATTATCAAACATCCAATACTACTTCCTAGCAGCACGAAATTCCCATAACAATCCTTAAGACGGTTAAAACAAGTATCCGTCGCAAACATGAGATTTTTCATAAAAACAACATATGAGCATAAGAATCCTTAACAAGCATAATTTCATCAAAGTAAAGCATTCCTAAGCATGTTACTAAAACCCTTGATCATCAAACATTAATAAAAACAGAAACCAAGCCAAGAATCACATCAAATATGCTAATATACACACAAAGGCCGAGTTTCTCATTATCGTCACCTCTCGAGCGATTCCGGCTAAAGATCCTCCTCAACTAAGTTGCTAACACCCTCTGGATCGTCTAAGCCTTCGCCTACAACATAAACAAACGAGTTTAAGGACTTAAAACGAGATTTAGGGAAACAGGCCGTTTTATTGAAGTCGATAAAGTGAAAAACGAAAGTGATGGATGATTAGGAAATCGAACAAGGATTCCGAAAATGCTCTTACTTTTGCGATTCGATGAACGGATGATGAAGATCTTTGCAAAAGAAGGAGATAAGAATGGAGGTTTTGTGATAAGTTTGTTTTACAGTGGAAAATGAGATGATGAGGATGAAGGGGGTTATTATGTCGACATAAGGGTTTATAAGAGGACATGAGAGTTGTCATTTCCGAATAAATGAAACGGGTTCGGATATTTGGAACGGATATGGAAATGAATACTTGAGTCGGATATTTAAACTATGCCAAGTTGTATTCGTCTTAAGGACTGGAGGTTCTTAAGACGGATCTTATTATCTTTTTAAAATATTTTACGATACATAAATAATTTATTTTCCGTTAAGTCACTAAAATATTATTTTACTACTTAAAATAATTAAAAATACTTAAATTAGATTTTACGAAAATACGGGCTGTTACAATCACCCAATCTTCAAAAAGTTTCGTCCTCGAAACTCGAAGGTAGAAGTAGATACGAAAACAACTCTAACGTTCAAAATATACCAAGCGGGTTATGGTAACCCAAAACTTTATCTTTCAAAAAGTTTCAAAAAGAAATAGAGTCTAAGGCACAAGTCTTGTCAATGGACATTGGGATTCTCGTTACGTATTCAAGAGTCCGACATTCCAAATCTGAGACAAGTCCCAAAATAAAATTAGTTAAAATTCCAAAATACTTAAATTAGATTTTACGAAAATACGGGCTGTTACACGAATTGCCAAGTGATAATTCTACAACTTAAGCTTATTAAATATTAAGTCGGAATTTATGGGTTATTTTCATAAAAATCTAGTTTACGAATTAAATAAAATATATTAAATTCCAAAATCATTTTAATTAAATTAAAATAAGGTTTACGAAAATATGGAATGTTACATGAGGTTTTCTCCTACACGTTTCCCTCCTCTTTCCCGTCTTATCTATCACTTTGAATTTCAGATTTAAGTTAACCGATTTCTGGGCTGTTTTGGGTAAATTCGGGATTCACCTTGTCTAACCCGTTTTTGTTTGTTTTAGACGTTGGTTTGGAAGATCCGGACGTTGACTCTTACGTGGTTGAAGGGGAGACGGAAGCCTAGCACGGAAAACAGGTGACGATAATGAGAAAACTCGACCTTGTCTTAAATTAATTTGACATGTATTTATTGAGTGTTTATGTTGTTTTGGATGATGAAAATGGTACGTATAAGTAGTGGTTAGTTCACAGTATGTATAGGTTTAGTAGAATCATGTTATGAAGGCTGTGGTTGTTGCTGGTTGATGTTATTCCTTACTGCTACTTACTGCTCACTGTCTGAACTTCTACTCACTGGTTTGATAGTCTGTCTCTGTTGGTCTGTTATATGTCCATTACTCCTGCACATATAAGCCACTACACACCGACTATATATACTTGCTGGATGCACTCACAACCTCACTTCTGTCTGCACACCCATTGCTAGTCTGCTTATGTACCACTGCCCTACTACCACCCTACTGCATCACTGTTAGTCCGTGTCTACTCTACTGCATTTCTGCCCACCACACCCTCTAATATGCTCTCCTGTGTGTCTGATATTGCTAGTGCACGCTGCTACACTACTTACACCTACTCTAATCTACTTGTTGCCAGTACCATGAACTCCCATTACATTACCACTACTATGGACTGCTACAACTACACCACTACACATCTACTCTACTGTATTCCTGCTTATTGCACCTACTGTTCTAAACTACTTACTAGCTGCACTACTACATACTGCATTTCTGAACATGCTACTGTCATTCCCAGTTACTGGTGTTACCATTGGTGCTGCTAATCATCTAATAATCTACTACTACGCACATGCTCTTTGATTACTGCATTCACTTCACCTCCCGATCTGATGTTGCTTTCCGTATCCGAAATTCCTGCACTCTGCTGGACAGTGTCCCTACGTGCTGCTACTACCCTACACACGACCACGTGATGTTATGTACTCTACTGCACACTGCTCACGGCTGCTGTATACTGCACTCACGGCTACCACACTTACTACACTCACTAGTACTCCCTATCTGACAATCTATCTGCTGCTGTCATTCATTTTTATACATTGCTACTGTTTAATAAGTTATTACTACTGGTTTATGTGCTACTGCTTGTTGCTGGGTTATGTTGTCGTTGGTTGAGTTGTTGTATGCGATTGTTAATGTCGTTACATCACTGCTGCCATCTACTTTCTATTCTGTCGGCTTCATTACTGCTACTGCTGCTCCATTGTCGTTTCTGATATGGTGTTCTTACATTACTACTATTTAATTGTTCAAAGTCGTTGTGTCTGCTAATGCCCTCGCTACTGTATGTTATTAGTTAGCGTGGTGATTGTTGTTAGTGTTGTAATGCTGCTACCTAGTATGTTTAGTTGTGTGGAATATCCGAATATAGGTGAGGTGTTGGTAAGTAGTTTAAGTGGAGTAGCAGATGACTCATAGGTAGGAGTACAGAGTACTAAATTATGTCGGCGAAACTGGAATTCAAAGTTATGTATGTTTACTGGTGCTAAATATGATGAGCACAAGTTATTTAGAGAGGTTTATTAATCCATAATCTTCTGTATTTGATTAATACTTGTTGTTTATCAAGTTTTATGTGCTGGAGTTTGGTGGGAATTTAGTATGATGAAATCAATAGTGTTAAAATTGGTTACGCTATAATTGCATCAGGTTTTGGTATTAACAAGTGATATTGCTGTTGTTATTTTGTGTTGTTCTTACACGAATCTTAAGCCACTGCTACTAATTAACATGGTTGCTTTGAATAGATTTAGTTACTCGGTTCCCGAATAATTTGCTTTACGAGTTGTTATTTTAATTTTACATGTGTTAATTCGGTAAAGGAAATAAGTTGATACAATTTGAAATGTTAACTTAATTCATGTTTTGTCCTTTCCGAATAATCGATAAAATTAGCATGTAATTCGTTAGTTATATTATATACGTAATTAACTCCGTGAAGAATATACGTTATTTAATATGAATTTTAATTAAACCATGATTATTTCCTTTTATCAAGTTAACCGTTTGATTAGAATGTAATTTATTATTTAGTTCGTATAAGTTAATTAGTTCCGTAGGAAGTATATTATGATATAATATAAGTTTATAGCCGACTCTCGAGTTCTTATCGTTTGAATTATATATTCCGAATATATAATTAGTAATAATTTTCTTATCGATTCCTTTCTCTATAAGTTTCTTTTTTTGGTATAATATCTTATGAGTTGAAGTATGGTCTCCTTAAGGAGATTCATGTGTCGATGCATGTATAGTTATGTATTAGGATATGTGTTAAGCTCACCTCTGGATCTAGTACGTGTTGAGTGTCAGGATATGTGTTAAGCTCACCTCTGGACCTGACTCGTGTGTGTTTGCGCATGATGGTATATGTGTTAAGCTCACCTCTGGACCCATTATCTGTTTTGTATGTTGCGTATCGGGATATATGTTAAGCTCACCTCTGGACCTGATACGTGATTGGTTGTCGTATGATTGGGATATGTGTTAAGTTCACCTCTGGACCCTCTTTGTATGATGACGGTGGTATTGGGATATGTGCTAAGCTCACCTCTGGACCCGATACTTGTGTGTGGTAATGGGATATGTGTTAAGCTCACCTCTAGACCCATTGTTTGTGTATGTATGTTGGGATATGTGTTAAGCTCACCTCCGGACCCGACATTTTATTGTATTGGGATATGTGTTAAGCTCACCTCTGGACCCTTTACTTGTATTGGTTATGTCTGAGTCGGGATCTCTGAACCAATGCTAGCTGATTGAATCTTCTTATACCTGAATTGGGGTTTATGATTAGATATTGTTGATTGCTTGTGTCTAAGATTTACCGGAGTCGGGGTCGGTCTTAGATACTATTGATTGTTCTTAGCTTCCCTGAGTCGGGGTATAGTGCTAGACATTGTTGAATGATTTGTATTTAACTTGCCTGAGTTGGGGTACAGTGTTATATACTGTTGAAGTATGTTTTTAGATATGCCTGAGCTGTGGTTTGATCTATTTACATGAATTGAGTAAGCCAAGGTAATGATAGACGAAAGACTACTCACTAGTACAGAAATGACTTTAGGCATGGACAAATGGCAACGGTCATTAAAAATAACCGTTGCCAATTAGAAAAGGGAACGATTGTTAACAACAACCGTTGCCATATATAGAGAAAAAACTCATACGACAACGGTCCACTCAGAAACCGTTGCGATATGTGTTTTTTATACACACATAAGGCAACGGTTTTGTAATGACCGTTGCCATTTCTTCAACGAAAATTTGGCGCAAAACTAAAAATTTGGGCACCATATACAATATTACCTAAAATCGTAAATTATATTACTCCTATTCCAAAAACTTATACCAAAAATATTAATTAAATAAATTAATACTCCTAAATAACACTACTCGTAATAATTAAGTTATATTATTATTCCTCAATATCGCTCGTCAATACGCTCGTCTCTTTCGTTCATCAATTTCGCTCGTCTATTTCATTCATCAAGTTCATCAATTTCGTTCTCTCCTTCATCAATTTCGCTCTTCTTCATCAATTTCGCGTTATCAATATTGTTACTGATTGTTACTGCTCCCATCAGGAAGAACCCTAATTCTGCGCAATCAGGTATTCTTTGCTTAATTTGGAATATGTATTGAATTCTTTGCTTAATTTGATTTAGGGTAAGTTTAATTCGGTTTATTTGTAATTGATTGTTAATGTAATTGATGGGTATTTCTGGTTATGTTAATGTATATTTATTTGTAATTGATTGTTAATTTGGTATATGTATTGAATTCTTTGCTTAATGTAATTCGTTATTGATGTACGGTGTATATGCAAACCCTAATTTTGGTTATGTTGATTATGTGATCAATTGAAATTTAGGGTGTTTCAAGGGTATTATGAGGGTTTAACTTTGCAGTAGGGATGCAAAGGGTTTGATTACCAATTTCGCCTAGTAATAAGTAGTTGAATGAATGTATTAGGATATCAGCAAGTGGGATTTTAGCATATGATTTGGGTGGATTATGCATCGAGTAGATATTGAACTTTTGATTGTGATGAGTAACAATCTTTAAGAAGCCGCCGTCGTACCGTAGAAATCTCTTGTTGTCTTTACGAGTCGTTTAGTGGATGCTTTTAGTTGGTAATTTCATCAGGCGAAACCTTCATAAGATTTAGACAGGTTGCTTTAATGTCAATGGGTTGAACAAAGCAAAATGGATCAGTTAACTGAGCTCACTGTGCACTTCTTTTGGTTGTAAAATCGCAGTCATTGCCTTTACTGTCAATGTTTGCTAAATATGGATTAAACAAAGCAAAATGGATTACTAAACTCGGTGCACTTCTTCTGGTTGAAAAAAGCAATCATAATATGTACAGAGAAATTCTCTACGCAACTTCTAATTGAGTTTTCAGGAAACAACCTGTGCTGTTTAAAGTAGATGCAAGGTTGTGAAGTATTTGAGTTGTGTGTAAGGCTTATGTTGAGGGGAGTTTGGCAACATATAATGATACTTAATGAATAGCTAGGTTGACAGTCCCTGCTTTTCTAGTTTTTTTATGTACCTAGATGGCTGATATTTTTGTAAATGGGCTGTTCTTGAGGCACTTGTTGATTAATTAAGTTATTCTTTGATATTTTTAGTGATGGACCGAAGTTGGATGTATAATATGAAATGATTTACTCTCGAGTTTAGGATTTTAATGAAGGAGATATTTGTGAAATGTGCTGCCGAGAATGCATACATTTAAAAAAGGAGTGACGCGCATACTATGCCCTTGCATTGATTGTGAAAATTTAAAGAAAGTTCTAACAACTGATAAATGTGTTGAGCACTTAGTTTTACGTGGGTTTATGAGAGGCTACACACGTTATATATTTCATGGAGAGTCAATCGTTCCCATAGTACAATTAATCCAGGCATGCATGTACTAAACTAGCTTCTGGGTATAAGGGCAGTTGTTGTTGTTATTGTTTCGGTTATATGGTTTTTATTGTAGGTTATGCTACTTCATTCCGTTTATATTTAGTCGATGCTGCTGTTCTGTTTAACGCTATTATATTGCATTCCCTACAATAGTTAGTATTGTCGTGGTTAGTGACGCTGCCCCTGCGCTGTATGGCTGTCCATTTCCGTTTCGTCTGTTAAACTATATTATTGTTTAGTTGCTGGTTTTACTGTTGTTGCGTGACGGTCGTTGGTAGGCTGCTGTTATTGCGAGATGTTGTCGTTGGTAGGCTGCTGGTTTTACTGATGTTACTACACTCTGAGTTGTCGTCTATGCTAGCCATCATATCGATCATTGTATGTCCTTAAAATTGAGGCACAAAATGATACATATATACCATGATTTATAGCTTTCAAAGCTGGGTTGTCATATAGAAACGTAGATTTGGTTAGTATTGTCGTGGTTAGTGATGCTGCCCCTGCGCTGTATGGTTGTCTATTTCCGTTGCGTCTGTTAAACTATATTATTGTTTACTTGCTGGTTTTACTGTTGTTGCGTGACGGTCGTTGGTAGGCTGCTCTTATTGCGAGATGTTGTCGTTGGTAGGCTGCTGGTTTTACTGCTGTTACTACACTCTGAGTTGTCGTCTGTGCTAGCTAGCATATCGATCATTGTATGTCCTTAAAATTGAGGCACAAAACGATACATATATACCATGATGTATAGCTTTCAAAGCTCGGTCGTCATACAGAAACGTAGATTTGGTTAGCGTTGCTTTGGCAGTAGTGTCTATACCAACATTCTTGCTCAAAAGAGAGATGTCCTTTTCCTTTAATTAATTATGTTGTCTGTTTTTTGTTTATATTGGACAGAGATCATTGGTTTCTTGCAATTATTTGTCCGTTGACTCATGAGGCATATTTTTGTGATCCAAAGACAATGTCAAAGTGAGACATCTCTTTTAAACATTTAATACAAATGTGAGTTTTTCATATTATATATCTTAGTGAAAAAAAAACTGCACTTTGATTATTTCAAGTGATACTATATACTTATTTTAATATCTTGTTCTTTCGAGACGCAGAGCATTTCAATCATTTAGGGCTCAGGCTGGTTCCACATTAAAATCTGGCTTGTCAATGAAATGGAGTAACATTGTTGTAAGACCCTTTAATTTCATTGACATATTAACGTTTTTCGTAATTTTCTTATATTAGGTCGACTTCACATACATACCCTGATTTTACTTACTAATGCATGGTTTTGTTTAATTTTTGTATATGTGTGTAGTGTCATCAACAGGAAACTGGAAGCACAGATTGTGGCTTCTACGTGATGCGGTACATGTTAGATGGAGTGAGAGACTATGAGAACATTAAAGATCGTAAGAAGGTACTTTTCATTATATTCTATCATTTTGCTTTTATAAATGAGCTAGAAGCGCGTTGTAGATTATGGTAGAAAAGATGATGGATTGGGAGAAAATGATGATGGATTACGAGAAGATGATGAAAATATTATGTGTATGAACTGTGAATGCAGATGGTCTTATTATCCTGCTTTAATCAGTCATTGATCAATTAATCACCACGATTATTAAGTTTAAGAGCCCTAATACATACCACATCTCTTGATCCAATGTTCCTAAATCTCTCACCTATATAACACGCATACCAATTTTTATATATTTTTAATTATTTATATCTGGGCAATTATCTTTTATCTGCATTCATCTTCTATAATTTATTTATCAGAGTTTCTGATGCATTTGTGCAAGTATTTTTTTCATATATCATTGCAAATATTAATTGTATTTCTGGGTGTTATTATATTACTTACTCAGTATTTCGTTTTGATCATTTATTTATCTTTTATGAAAATCAGTTTGTTTAATATATCTTTAATTTGATTTCTTTTTGTAGTGGTTTGGATCGAAAGATGCATATACAATTGAAGAGATCGACGAGGTTCGAGACTTATGGGCTACTTATTTTATGGACAATCTTCTTTAAATTAGTTATTAATTTGCTAGATTTTGGTATAAAAATCATTATTGGTTTTGTTATGAAATCGTAGTGGATATAAAATGAAACAAGTTATTAGTTCTTAAATTGTATGGTAATATTGAAGTCGTTGTTGCAGATGACAATAAGTACGCAACATTATGAATAGATAATATAATATATTATTGCTTTTCAGTTCTGACTTGTGGCTACCTATCTGGCAGATTTTATAAACGGTTACTGTTGTTATTGTTGGGTTTTATTAGTTACTCATAAACTAATTTTAGTCATACTAACATAACCATCTAATTAACTCTTTAATTAATTTGTTAATACGATCTTATGCATGCTAATATATGCGGAAATAAGGAGATATTGAACCCTTACAAACGGTCCAAGAGAATGGCAAAGATGATCCTCCAAGTACCCAAATTAGAATACCTCCTTTGGATACACCAAGACAAGCCCTTAACCAACCGAGATCTTGAACAAGCTAGCACAAAACCGGTTTCTCCTTAAACTTATTCTAATCTCTCTAATTAGAACATTATTTGAATACTACAGATAGTATGTATATATATTATCTTATAATATCAATTTAGAGGTTAATATAATCTCTCCTTGCTTAGACAAATTTTCGGCCAAGAGGAAGAAGAGAGGATATTATGAATGTTGATATGTTTTCTTACTCTTAGAAAAATCAAGCAAAAGCATTAGCATGAATGGTTATGGCATTTCCAATATTTAAGTAGGTAGGGTTTATGGTGATAGGGTGGCCGGCCATGGGAAGAGCAACAAGGGAACATGTTGCCTTACCCATGCACCTTAGGGTGGCTCTAGGAAGAGATTCCAAGACCCTTTAATGATTGTGTCTAGTGAACATTTAACACACACAATTCATTATATAAGCATGCCCAAAAACCGGTACCTACAATATTAAGTGGACCTCATTTTATAAAATCGTCAAATGTAAAATTGTATATTATGTGACATCTTACATGTCACAAGTTAATAAAATACAATTATCTAAATATAAATATTTATCGTATAAATATTGTATATTATAAAATAAATCATATTTATATATTGACTAGTAATTCGAAATTACAAATATAAAATGATAATTTATCGTCAATACGATTTACAACCTTTGTATCAAATTCAACCCAATTCAATCTAATTACGATATCTTAAAATATCGTTTAATGTTTAACAATTGACACATTTCAATTTTAAACATAAATCTTACATTAAGATTTAACCTCTAATTTCTCGATATACGAGTTTAAGGAATATGATCAAATCGTATCAATATACATTTGATCACTTTATCAATTAAGGGAATTGTCCTAAAGGTGTGACCTAAAGGGATCAACTGACCACCACCGTCATACGACAGTAATGTCAAACTCTAGCTAGCCAATCATTACCGATTAATGTTGGTCAGTTGACTAATATAAAATCGTATCATCCCTTGCGCATTCTCGTTATGAGATTTAATTACGTGATCGCACTATTGTTGAGGACACATTTCCCAACAATCTCCCACTTGTCCTCGACAAGTGTGCGTCACCAATTCTCTTGTCCTATTACAATCTCCCACTCAATGCAAGATGTCTCTCTAAGGTCGTACTTGCATTCGATCATATCATGAGTGGTTTCCTCGATCTGGAGAATAACTGTTTGACCGGAATTATCTACCATAGATAACTTCCGAGCGTGACCACGCATTTCCAGTTAACTTCTCCTCGAGTGGCCCTGAGATTTGAACAACCCTGACAAGGGGTGGACAATTTCTATCGCACTACTTCCTTCAACCAGTCACAGTCAGTCACAACCCAAAACAATCCCATTTGACTCCAGTTACGAAAAGACGTAGAGAATGGATCAAGGTTATGCCTAAACTGTACCATCTTGTGAGAGTAGTCTTTAGTCTAAGAATTGACTCACAAGAATACTATAGCAGCTCTCGCCACGACCCGGCTATAAAATTTCCAGAACTCTATAAGCGGTCACATTGCCCGACAGAGTGTCTCTTACAGTCTGCCTATGTGATCGACTAGTCATCACATATGACTCTATGGCACTTGAACTTGCCATCAATCGCCTCACACTCTAGTCGCTTTGAGACGTCACCTCATGTAAGCGGCTAGGGGCCATACTAAGTCAATCCAGTTCACTTATGGGGTTCAATATTGTCTCTTACAACCCATTTGGATTCTGACAAAGTATCTTTCTCTTTGAGTTAATCATAACTCAAATGATGTTGTCATGCAACAATAGTCAATACTATTACATTGCACTTGATGCACAATCATCTATTTGTATTAGTGTTTTGCGAATAAACCTTTTATTCATGATTGCAAAACTTACAAATTTTGGTCTCCTTCATTCTCATATTATCCCGTATAATATGATTCTATTTGAGTACATATCTAGAACTCTTTCTAGATTTTGAGTTTTCTTTCCGGAGGAAAGCTCCCACTGTTATCTTATAACTTGTGACGTATCGATATACTGTAGGGATTAAAGAATCACTCTATCTTGTCACTTATGTACTGAAATCTATATTGTAGTTTATTTATGATTTCATCATTCTTAATAATTTTCACTCATCTTGGCTATTTGATAATGGTTTCATTCATCGTTATGAATAAGTATCCAACCATTCTAACTTCTAGCGGGCGACCTTTTATTATCCATATAATAAACCTTCCCTTTAAAGCTCTATCATCTTATGATATAAGGTATTAGTTCATCTAGAATTGAAAACCTCTTATTCTTTACACCTTAAAGAATCATCCATCCTCTCTAAATGGTAGGCTTAATTCTTTTAATGAACATCGCTCCCACTAAAAACAATATCTCTCGATATCTTAAATGAACCTTTTCATTTCTCGCATGTTAAACTATTACTCGAATCACTATCACTATCCCTATAGTGATCTATTTTCTATTCAATCAATCATCACCCTCTTATCATGTCTTCGTTTCCTCGAGACGAATATGACATGATAATTTCCTTATGACTACAGTGAGAGAATTGAGATGATTTCTTCTCTTTTATCTTATAAACTTAGAAAAATCATTTATTAAGGGGTTTCATGTTTCCTCTCTATGAAACAATGACATAAAGAACATTTCTTCGAGTGTCCTCCCGTAGTTTCTTCAGTGTCCTCTCGTAGTTTCTTCAAATCATTTAGGGCTCTTCTTAAGACTCCCAAGAAGGAATCTTCTCTAAGATCCTTTTATTTTATCATTGGTTTGCGAGCGAAATAATTTCTCCCAGTCTATCCTTCTAACAATAACCTTTATTCGTATAAGGATAGCTATTTCGATTAACCAATGTATATGAATGTTTGAAGTTTTATAGGTGTGATGAATACATTCTCATTTTCACTTAAAATGAAAATCTTATAATGAACTAATATAGTCTCATTTTGATTGAAAGTATCTCATGGGGTGTAGTTCTCCGTTTTAATCAACACTTTGACTGTATTATATTGATCTTATCAATAGTTTATTGCGTGATAAAATCACCATTATTCATGTTTAAACAAGGTATGCATTTTATTTGAGAAATCAAGACATTGATTGAGAACAAAAGTAGTGATTCGGGTTGAAAACCAAGTCACCAAATATCCAAAATTACAACCATTGTATTAGGATTTTAATCCTTGTCTTACAAGAAAATAAATTGTTCCATAAAATGCAAAATATGAAAGAAGACGATATGAAAATTAGCGCCTAGCTCTTCAAGTCTTCGATCAATTGGATGCTACCGTAGCCATCCAATTAAGGAACTTCAAGCTTCCCTTTCCTTGCCCTTATCTTTATAAGATGCCCCATTAAAACAATTTAAAAGGGGTGATAGTCAACAACTTGTATCGCCATACAAAAGTTAACAAAAGAACATGAAAAGTAAACGAGAATTATAAACTACGGCGGTTGCCTTCCCATTTCTGAGATCGCTTAAGTATTTGGGGCAATTCCGTTTCCTAAGATTTATCCTTGTGTAATAAAGGCACTTGTCTTCAACCTTTGAAGATGAGGTGGAAACGCCTTTCGAAAAGGTCTTTTCTTTGGTCGCCTTGGGCTTGAACGTTTTCTTGCCCTTGCCTTTAGAGGCTTTCCTTTTGAAGCTCGTTTTCCCTTCCTTTTCGATGTTCAAAACATCTTTGGTGGAACTTTCATGAAGTCTCATGTCCCTTTCGGCTTGGACTAGCATCTTATGCAACTCGTCCAACGTGGTCTCTTGGTTTCGCATATTAAAATTTACCCGGAATTGAGCATACGCCTTAACCTTATTGAGCGAGTGAAGAACTCGGTCAATAATAAGAGAGTCGGGAACATCAACATTTTGAGCTTTTAGAGTCTCCGCGAGCTCAACGAGTTTGAGCACATGAGGGCTTGTCTTTTGCCCTTCCTTGAATGTAATGTCAAAGAAGGCGGAAGCCGCCTCATATTGAATCACCCTTGGAATTTGCGAAAACATGGTCGCAAGCTTGGTGTATATTTCATACGATGTGGTCAACTTTATCATACTCCTTTGGAGATCCGGCTCCATGGAGAAGATGAGCACATTTTTAACGGCGGAGGACTCTTTCATGTAGGCTTCATAGGCCTCACGAGTTCCGACCGCGGAACGAGCGGTTGGAGCGGGAGGAGCGGCTTCGGATAGGTAACGACTCTTATCGTCACCTTGAGCGGCCAAAAGTAATTGCGCATCCCAATCCTTAAAGTTTGAACCATGCTTATCGAGTTTGCAACGATCCATAAAGGATTGAAGCCATGATACGTTAGTGAGAGGTGGAGCGTTGGTTGCCATTTGATGTTGTTGTTGAAAATTTAAACTACAATAATAAAAGGAAAAACATCATTTTAAAATTCGTAATTTAAACTAGAAACTTTAACAAGTTTAGTTATATATATTTACTTAATGATCTCTTACCCAATTAAGTAAACAATCCCGAGACCCAAACCCATACTAATCCGGGCACGGTGTAGCCGATTCAACCCGTATTGGTATAATTTGGTGGATTAACCCTTTAATCGGTTCTACTCTTAGAACTCTCGGTCGACAATTTTCTTAAAATTATCTTTAGCCCGAACTTATTGCAACTACGGTTACGAATACTTTCGTTGAGATCAACCAAATTTCAAGGTGTAATCTTATTACCCCACTTACCCAACGTGACAATTTTAGTACCCCGGTGTAGCCGAGCCTACGTTCTTGTGAAGAAGGGATTCATGGGTCCATACTCTTTGGTAAGGCTAAGTCTCAATATTTATATGTAAGAGATCTAGTCAATTATTATCTATCTCCGTTTAAGTGAACTAAGTCGGTGAATTATCGATAAAATAAATGACTAGGTCGACTAAATCGAAAAATGCATGAGACGATATATGACGATTTGGCTATGCATGCAAACATATAAAAGCAATTAAAAGCATAAAAATAAACCCTAGTATGGCCTTTTCTAGAAAAGAAATAATAAAAGTACAAATTCGGAAACCAACTCCTTTGGTCCCTTGAACTTCACGAGGCACGCATTTCGAGGTAAACACCGTCTTGTTCGGAACTCCTTTCCGAATGGCACCGTCTTCAAGGAACTCCGGAATTTACAAATATTACAACTTTTCTAGTCTACTTTATACATTATAAAATAGAAATAAATTACAATTGGGTGATACGAGATCACAAAATTACAACCCAATCGGTAACCCCTTACATTACGGGAAATACCGATTTAAAAACTAAGGCCATACTAAGTAAATTACATAATTCCCAAAATTACGTAAAATAAATCATGACATTCATAATAAAATATGCAATGCTTATGTAAATATGAATTAACATGCAAACCCTAAGCCAAATCGTCCTATTTAAAACACTTCTTTAAATAGTTATCGCAAACCTCGGTTTATGGAATCGCGTGTTTTAACGTTTAACAACACTATGCATTATATGAAACGGTTTTCATCCTTAAGTTAATCATCCTAACTCGCATAGGATTCAAAATTTAGTCTTACTCAAACTTTGAACATGACTTAACTTAATATATTTCAATATTGATCGGTATTACTCGGTTTTACGGGAAAAATAATATAAAAATCCAAAAGAGTCATAAAAATTTCGAAAATTCAAAATTCAAATTTTGAAAAATCCAGAATGTTCTTAAAATTTCCTAACCTTAAAAATATTAGTATTTATACGGTTTTAACATTATTTCGAAAATAATACGTAAAACGAGCATTTAAAGTCGGAAAATTCAATAATTAACTTCATAAATGCAAATAAAATACTAATAAAATTCTTACACTTTACAAAACACTTTAAGAACACAAAATGGACAGGAAATATAAATTACACACTGCCCAAGCCGAAACTTTAAATTAAAGACTCTTTTTATTTTAATTTTAAATGCTACTTTTAACAAATTAAAAATTAAAACAAATCTGAAACTTTTGGCTCCCAAGAATATTTTCAAGATGAACATATCATATATGACTAATATGGGTTACATGTTTCGGCCATTTTAACAACTTTTGCAAATTTTAACGATTTACGTCATATATCGTACGATTTTAACCTTTAAAATTATTTCTCAAGCATAAAATAAGATAAAATTCTCGAAAATTTTATACATGCTGGAAATAATATATATGACATCGTGTTAAATTTTTATGGCCAAATTCCAACTTAAACTATTAAAGTCGAAATTATGTCACTAATTACCCGATTTTTACATTAAAAATCTGTAATATTGCAATATTTGAGATAAATTTCTGGAAAATTCAACATAAGTTTTAAATATTGCATGTGACATCCTCAAAAATGTTTATAGTCAAATTCATAATATAACTATTTTAACCCATTTTTATTCATCTTATTGCAATTTAACCCTTAAAATTCATATCACACGTTTTATAAGTCCATAATTTACGAAAATTCATATTCATATTATAGAAAATACATGTGATAACATACTGAAAAAGCTCGGCCAAAAGATGATTTTAGCTATTTTTCCCAAAATAAACGACTTTAACCATTAAAACTTTATAAAAACCGAGATTTAATATACCATATTCATGCAAAATATATTCCAAATATTCTAAAACATTTTAGAAAACAGTAGGTAATCATGCTAAAATTATTTCGTGCATATCATATATCAAACGAAAAATCAAGTTTTATTTTGTTATCACTATAACTCCGTAAAAACGTAAACGGAAAGCATGCAAACAACCTATTGCTCTGATACCAATTGTTAGGATATTAGTTACTCATAAAATAATTTTAGTCATACTAACATAACCATCTAATTAACTCTTTAATTAATTTGTTAATACGATCTTATGCATGCTAATATATGCGGAAATAAGGAGATATTGAACCCTTACAAACGGTCCAAGAGAATGGCAAAGATGATCCTCCAAGTACCCAAATTAGAATACCTCCTTTGGCTGCACCAAGACAAGCCCTTAACCAATCGAGATCTTGAACAAGCTAGCACAAAACCGGTTTCTCCTTAAACTTATTCTAATCTCTCTAATTAGAATATTATTTGAATACTACAAATAGTATGTATATATTATCTTATAATATCAATTTAGAGGTTAATATAATCTCTCCTTGCTTAGACAAATTTTCGGCCAAGAGGAAGAAGAGAGGATATTATGAATGTTGATATGTTTTCTTACTCTTAGAAAAATCAAGCATAAGCATTAGCATGAATGGTTATGGCATGTCCAATATTCACTACTACAAAAGTTGCTTACTACATAGGATTTTTTGACTAATAGACATAGGTTTTTGAACCGATGTAGAGTTCAGTTATGTCCTTTAGTTTGTAATAGACATAGGTTGTACAACCGATGTGCATTACTGTAATGGACATCGGATGTTTGAAAAATCCTATGTCTATTGCTTATAATGGACAACGGACTTTTGTAAAATTCCATGTCTAATATGTAAAAATCCTATGTCCATTAATGTTATTTACATCAGTTTTTCCTTAAAAATAATCCTATGTCTATTGTTGATTTTTACATCAGACTTTCGTTTAAATCCCATGTCTATTGTTGTTATGTACATCAGTTTTTTACAAAATCCCATGTCTATTATTGGGTAGTATACATCAGATTTTTTACAACCTCTGTCCTTTAATGTGGTTTTGTTTAAAAAAAAATTGGAATCAAAATTCCTGTTGCCAATATAATGCCAAAATCCGTGATTGTACGAAAACGGAGCCCTTTCATTACTAATTACGACAACAAAAGTCGTTCGTCGTCATACATTGTTTCAAGAACGAACCAAACAAAGGTCGTTCGTCGTGATACGTACAATAATACATATATACTGTTAGAGTGCAGAAGACGCCCAATGTTTTCGAAATCAAACTACATACATTACTAATAGCTACGGCTAGAGGTAAAGAAAATAGTTTGCCCACAAGTCCCGAACCTCATCAAGTTCTTCTTGTGAAAATGGAGTTGTGTCTTGAAAAACCTGTCAATAGTGCACATAACGGGCAGGAACAGTAAGAGAAATTCAACACACATACACACGTAAACATACTCCGACAGACATACACAAACATACGCAGACAGATAGACATACACACACACAAACAGATACACACACAGACTAGTAATTACTCTAAACTCTAGACAATGATATTGAACATAAGACATTGGGAAAACAAAGGGATGCATATACCAGCGGAATAACTCTTGACGGTGAGGTAGCTGCTATAGAATACCTGGCACCGCACAAGTAGACAGAAAATAAAGAAATTTACCATCCAAATTGATGTAAAATAAAGTTGAATATAAGAAGTTGGAAAAATTTGCTTGAATTAGCTTGCACAGCAGATTGCTAGGTAGATCCAGGCAGGAACAGTAAGAGAAATTCAACACAGCCACGAAACGATATGAGAGGATACATGAACATAGCAATACGTATCTTGGAAAGGCTAAAGCTATTCTATTATTGACTTCAATAAATTGCCATAAGACCACTTCACTGGGGAACTTAATTCTACTTTCATAAGGCCAATTACGTCCAGTTTCATACTAGTGTCCTTGAAATCCCTTAGTTCACATTTCAATTCAACATAGATTTTCCATACTTCAGGACCATACTTATCCATCAAATCCAGATTTTCTAACCTAGATGTAAACCATTAAACAAGAAGATATATTACTAATTAAAACACGAACTGCGACATAATCCTAAATTACCAACACCATAACAGAACTGACCATAACAGAACTGGACTGCAAATGAAAGGTTGAATAAGATGATAAATACCTTTCAGAAACCACGTTTGCAATTTCAGTCCACCTGTTACCAAATATCTTCTGAGCCTGCAATATAAACTAATTATCATGAAATACTTAGTTTTCGTGGCAGTGCATCAGCCTGTTCAAGTCATCCTCAAAAACTTGATCTTAACAATATAGCATGCAATATAAACTAATTTTCATACAAAACTTTTTAGATCGTCATTATAAACAAAAACAAATAAAGAACCAGATGCTATCTAAATGAGATATGAGCATTACCTGCAAGAATAGGCCAGGTGCTGATTCAAAGAGTAAACCATTTATTCCAACCAAATAGACAGTCTTAAATGCGTTTATGGCACCAGGACGAGCCTGCAAATATCAAATACACTATATACATGAACGAGGGAATACTTTTTTTTCATTCTTTGCTATCATTACCATAAGTTGAGTCTATTTCAACTGATTAGATTAGACAGAAGCCTTGCAACTTCCAGCATCATGCTAAATTGAGTCATGGTTGATATTACATATATAAGAAACAAGAAACTAATCCTCTTAGAGTTGGCCTATTGACACCAGTTAGGTTTTCAAAGCCTCTATACCTGAGAGCAAATCACTTTAAAAATGAGAAAAGGGAAAATTACTGCCACTTAAAGTTGCACCGAGGCCTTGAAATGAGAATGAAGAGTGTGAAGAGGTGTGATGTTCTGCCATTCTGCCACAATTTTCAAGTAGGCATCAACATCTTAGATGTCTGGTCATGAAGTCATGGTTGATAGCTGATTGAGTAGTTCCTCTTTGTCTAACTACACGAACATATTAGATTATTAGTCACTTACACATTCAGACCTTCAGAAACACAAAACATGAATAAAACAATTGTCAATGATGTAGTTTCATTAGCGAGACAAACCTTAACGATGCAATTGTTGAACAATGCAACCACAAGTCCGTCAGCAGTTACAATTCTGAAAATAACTAGTAGTCCGTAGTTACAAGAGGAGAAGTTGAATAAGAGGGAGAGATGCATAAAAGGGTTGTTTTATGTTTTCGAAAATGATATAGTGGGTAGTTTGAGGATAAATTACCTTTGTCTTTGACAATTCGGGTGGAGATATCATTCAAAACTAGAGCAACTTGAGAATCAGTTAACATAGACGCTTTACGTAGTTGAATCAAGTCGACAACCAGTCTGGAAGATGAAAAAGACAAGATGGAGCATAGGGTATTGTATATTATGGTATGCTAAAGTATATACGGATTAGTAATAATAATGATATAGAGATGTTACCTTATTAATGGGGTCATTGAAAACTGGGTATTGTACATGGTCACTGTGCTTATTGAACAATTCATCAATTGATAAATCATAATCGAGCAAAATCTGATAAATCAATTGACCAAACAGCATAATCTGAATAATGAATGGGACCAAAGATGGAACAGAGGGCCTTGCTCCAGAAGAGACCGATGTTGGCAAGCTTTTTGTTTTAACTGCTATTCTAGAATTAGTTCAAAAGAATTTTTAAGAAAGAAAAATGTAAGAAGGGAGTACTTACAGGATAAAGACATTTTAATAAAGACATAGTAAACTCTACTCAGCTTAAGCACTTCTTCGTCCTCTTCCTCCCTTACTTTGCACCGAGCTCCGTCTTCCTGGACTTGTCCAAATTAACCTCTAGGCGGTTGACTCACTAAACTAACATCCACAACCAATAATGTAACTCAAGTTCAAGTCAATACTCGCATATAACATACAGTAAAACCGATAAATCAAGCAAATCCGATAAATCGAATAATTAAACAACAAAATAGTCAGAACTTTTAATTGAAATAAAACAATAATGAGGAACAAAACCGCCGCCGCTAGTACTAGCTCCTCCGCCGTTAAAACCGCCGCCATTGGTGTACAAGTGGTAGTCGCTGCCACATAGTCACAAGAAAGCTAACCCAGATGGTACAAACCCTAAGAAATATCAGAACTTTTAATTGAAATAAAAGAGTAAATATACCCAAATTGAGGAACAAAATTAGGGTACAAACCCTAAGAGGAAAGACGAGAGACGATGGTGCGCGAAAGTTGTAAACATAGGGGCCGTCATGGTGCGCAGTGGACGCTAGTGCGTGGTGGTAAGTGGTGTTTGGCCACCTTGCTCGACGCCGTGGATTGAAAGGGTGCGAGTACTGTGAAATCGTGAGGATGAGGGAAGGAGTAAGGAAATAATAAAGGGTTTGTATTGTTAATTAGGGAATTTATGTGATGAGTGATTGTTATTATTAAAAAATGAAATGCAATAGACATGGCTTGTGTCAGAAATCCGATGTAAATAAGCAAGTAATGGACATGGGTTTTACAAAACATCCGATGTCCATTAATATCATCATTCATGGACATAGGTTGTAAAAAACAACCGATGTAAATAATCTTATAAGGACATCGGATTTTTGAAAAAACCTATGTGCATTATTTACTACATCGGATTTTAAAAAAACCTATGTGCATTAACTGATGTAGTTAAGAGGTTTTGTAGTAGTGATTTAAGTAGCTAGGGTTTATGGTGATAGGGTGGCCGGCCATGGGAAGAGCAACAAGGGAACATGTTGCCTTACCCATGCACCTTAGGGTGGCTCTAGGAAGAGATTCCAAGACCCTTTAATGATTGTGTCTAGTGAACATTTAACACACACAATTCATTATATAAGCATGCCCAAAAACCGGTACCTACAATATTAAGTGGACCTCATTTTATAAAATCGTCAAATGTAAAATTGTATATTATGTGACATCTTACATGTCACAAGTTAATAAAATACAATTATCTAAATATAAATATTTATCGTATAAATATTGTATATAATAAAATAAATCATATTTATATATTGACTAGTAATTCGAAATTACAAATATAAAATGATAATTTATCGTCAATACGATTTACAACCTTTGTATCAAATTCAACCCAATTCATTCTAATTACGATATCTTAAAATATCGTTTAATGTTTAACAATTGACACATTTCAATTTTAAACATAAATCTTACATTAAGATTTAACCTCTAATTTCTCGATATACGAGTTTAAGGAATATGATCAAATCGTATCAATATACATTTGATCACTTTATCAATTAAGGGAATTGTCCTAAAGGTGTGACCTAAAGGGATCAACTGACCACCACCGTCATACGACAGTAATGTCAAACTCTAGCTAGCCAATCATTACCGATTAATGTTGGTCAGTTGACTAATATAAAATCGTATCATCCCTTGCGCATTCTCGTTATGAGATTTAATTACGTGATCGCACTATTGTTGAGGACACATTTCCCAACAGTTATAATACACCCGGCCGTATTTTAAAAAAAAAATATTACTTCTAGCTACGGTTATAACATATATAAGCCGTAGCCTTAAGTATACATAAGGCAACGATTTATATTAGTAACTGTTGTCTTTAATATACTTAAGGCAACGGTTGTTATTAGTGGCTGTTGCCTTTAGTGCACATAAGGCAACGGTTGTTGCTATTAACCGTTGTCAAATTTCACTTTTGGCAACGGTTGTTATTAGCAACCGTTTCCAAAAATAACATTTGGCAACGTTTATTAACCGTTGCCGTAGGTGATTGTTTACGGCAACGCCCTGATTTACAACGGTCGTGGAACCGTTGCCATATGTGCTTTTTGACCGTTGCCAAAAGTCATTTTTGTACTAATGACTTCTCATAATTATACTTATGTTGGAGTATGATTGGTTGATTATATGTGATTACGTGTTAAGTGTTTATGACAATAGGTGGCTGGGAGAATCTCTAGTCACTCCCCACTGACTGTGGCATACATGTTTCATGTATTTAAGTTGGTGCTAATCTTGCCGGGGGATTCACAGAGAGCTAGCGAGCGATGATCCTTCATCGATTGACTTTACCCTATTCGTTAGCTAGACTCTATTTTACATCTCAGTTTTGGTTGCCTGTGGGACATGCTATCCCGGTCTATGGACACTTGTATATATATAACTTAATTACTTATCTATGTTTTATTTCTTAGGCATTTTTTATTATCTTAATGCCCCTCGTATGTTAGTTAAGCATTTTAAAAATTTTAATTCCGCGCAAAATTTTCATGCTTTTGTATGTTTTACTTTCCACTGCCGCGAGGGGTTTTACAGTTGGTATCAGAGCGTTATCGCTCCCGACACACTCATGTGATCCCCAAACTTAACTTGGCCAATAATCCAAATAATGAATAAGAGATGGGGTTGTCTTAAGGACAAGTGTTAGTCTGTTTATGCTTTGTTCGAAATACGTATAACAGTTTGTTCTTTCAGATTCGAAGAATGACGGAACCAAATGTGCCCTCCTCCTTCCCAAGTGTGACAGGAAGACTTCCAACCCGGAAGGATTTTCTTGGGTGACTACCCAAATGTGGAGGAACGCTGTTAAGTCCTACGACGGTGAGGCTGGGCCTTTAGCCCTTACCGAGTGGTTCTTCGACATGGAGAGGAACTTCGCTGTGTACGATGTAGCCCCGAAGGATCAAGTAAGGTTAGCATCGCAGTTCTTGGTGTGCGAGGCTGGCCGATGGTGGAGAATCACAAGCCCTACGGCAGTACCTGATCCTTTGCTCACCTGGAGCCGTTTCAAGACCCTAGCCGGAAATAGGTTCTATACCATGTTTCAGGGCCAACCGAAGATGACAGAGTTCATGGACCTTCACCAGGGAACCCTATCTGTGCAGGCTTTCACTGATCGATTCGTGGAGTTAACTCTTTTTGCCTCTTAGTTTGTCGAGGATGATGAAGATAAGGCCTACATCTACAGGAGTAAGCTCAATGCAGAGACTAGAAGCTTGTTGTGCCGTAACTCGATGATTTTCCCAAAGACCGACCTTGGTACTATACAGACCGAAGATCCCTATCAGATCTTCTATGAGAGATTTGGAGCCCCTCCCCCTTCTCTCCTTCCACCTTTGCTTGACCAACGAGGCAAGAGGCCGCTCAGTCATCTTCTCTAATCCTCTCACTCTGGAAAGGGAAAGTGCCTACTGGCCACTGAGCAACCTACTGCAGCTAACCCGGACACAGACTACTTTGGCAGACCGCGTACATATTACCGTTGTATGGAAACGAGATATCTCTCCTACCAGTGCACCTAGAAGAAGAATTGATCGCTCCTTCGAATGTCCTGAGAAGAGCGTCGCCATCGACAAAGTTGTCGTCGCTGACCTAGAGACCAAGTCAAGTGGGACCGGAGCTATATAGAGTCGAGCTGAGACTGGAGTTCACCCTAATCCGACTATTGGTACGTTCTTGTTTATGGCTTTATACGTAACCTAGTGTACATAAAGGCCAGTTAAGATCTTACCCTTCCTCCTTAGACTTCTGTCATCAGTCTACCTTGAAAGTTATCTTCATAGTTGATACTAAACCTGGTTATTTTGCAAAGTTTCCTCATTTTTTCAAAGATTTTGAAAATAGAAGTTTATTTTTGGAAGGTCTGGTTTAAAGAAAGTGAATAATTTTACGCCTTTGATTGATTCCAGCGTTGATTTGTCGTTGCAACTTGTTATCGGAGACGTCTGATAACCCGTACTACGCTCATCGACACCGGATCGGTCTGATTTTGAATTTTCACTGATTTTACCTAGGATTTGCCTTTGGATTGGAACGTCAGGTGATGCCCGTCGTTGAGGGTACCAAAGATAAAATTTATAATTCCTAACTTTAACAATAGATAGTGAAAGTCAGGGTCGAACCACAGAGAGGTGGGGAATGTTTATTGTTTAATGTTAATATTTTAAGGTAACAATTTTGGGGGTTTGAATGATTGTTGCTAAGTCTAAAACAAGAATAAAAATAAGGCAAGTAATTAAAGATGAGATTAAAAATATAATAAAAGGGATGCTAGGATGTTTGGGTAACAAATAGCTAAGGTAATATAAATCCTAAGGTCAACATGTATTGTAGTCGCGTAAGGGGTGTAACATATCCTTTCGGTCTATGGTACCTAATAGCTCCTTTCAGCCTATGCTATTAGTTCCTAGGTCTCACAATTATTGGGTGTCAACAATAAGGGTGATTTCTAAATCCTAGGTCACATACCTTTCAGTCTTGAGTAACCTAGCCGTCTTAAGGTGTAAACTGAAGGAAAACGAGATTCATACTTGTTTACCTAATAATGTAGTCTTACTAATTATATATTACGTTTTAATTAATCTCATGTTAATATACACTCAAGATTTTATGCATGCAAAATAAAAGCGGAAATAAGGAGAATCGTATTCTTACAACCGGTCCGAAAAATGCTTAGGACGATCCTCCAAAAGCAACCAAGTAAGCTTGCCTCCAATAAGTGAACACCAAGACCTACTCTTAAATCGGACCAAAAACCGAACCCGAGCTAGGAGATGGATTTAGGTTTAAAACCGTGTACTAATACTTATTATTAGTATACTAGAATACTACAATGAATGTAGTATAAATATTATGAGAATAATATTTTAGAGGATTTATTTTTATCTCTCACTAGAAATAAAATTGCATAAAAAACTAGTCTTAATATGTGATGGATCACATATATTTATAGACAAATAGGTTTGGTTGGGGTGGTGGGTGTGTCGTGTAAGCAAGAGCAAAGGGAAGGGATTTGAATCCCTTTTGCATGTTCATATGCACATAGTCAAGTCATGTCACATTTGACTTAAAAATATAAGATAAAATATCATATACAATATTATCTTATAGTGCCACTTACACGGTATACACATACGTAAAATGGACCTTCATTTTACGTTTTATAATTCGTACAATTTAACTCATTACGTAACATCTTATGTGACATAATAATTGTATTAATTTAAAATATAAATTTATCATATAAATAATATTTCTAAATTAATTAAATCACATTTAACAAATTATTAAGTAATTCGAAATTACTGTCCCAACATATGGTTATCGTAATAATCGTCGATACGATATATTAACAACGTTTGTTATAACCATGAACCGTTCATTATACTAATTTTGATATTTCTAAAATATCGTTTAATATTTGACAATTGACACATTTCAATTTCAAATATAAATCTTACTTTAAGATTCAACCTCTGAATTCTTAATATACGGTTTTAAGAATATCGATCAATCTGTAACCTATACAATTAATCAATATACGTTTAAGGGGTTAGTCCTAAAGGTGTGACCTAAATGGATCAACTGACCACCACCGTCATATGACAGTAATGTCAAACTCTAGTCAGCCAATCATTACCGATTAATATTGGTCAGTTTACTAAATCAATATCGGATCGTCCCTTGCATATTCATATCATAAGATTTATGACAATGATTTTTATCACTGTCGTGATCGCACAATTGTTGAGGACACATTTCCCAACAATATCCCACTTGTACTCGACAAGTGTGCGTCACCGATTCTCTTGTCCTATTACGTCATCTCCCACTCAATGCAAGGTGTCTTCCAGGTCGTACTTGCATTTGATGATATCTTGAGCGGTTTTTCTCGATCTGGAGATTTAACTGCTTTGACCGGAATTATCTACCATAGATACCTTCCGAGCGTGGCCACGCATTTCCAGGTAAACTTCTCCTCGAGTGGCCTTGAGATTTAAGACAACCTTGACAAGGGGTTGGACAATTCCTATCCTACTGTTCCCTTCGCTAACACAGTCCATCATGACCCAAAAGAAGCCCATTTGACCCCCTTTAACGGTTGATCGTAGAGCTAAAATCAAAGTCAATCTGAGGCCGCATCACCTTGGGCGAACAGTCTCAAGTCAAAGAATCGACTTATGTGAATAATATAGTAGCTCTCGCCACGACCAGGCTAATAATAAAATTTCCAGAACTCTATAAGAGGTCACTAAATGCCCGACAGAGTGTTACACAGTCTGCCTATGTGATCGACTAGTCATCCCATATGACTCTATGACATTTGAACTTGCTATCAATCGCCTCACATTCTAGTCGCTTCGAGACGCCACTTCATACAAGCGACTATGGGCTATACTAAGTTAATCCAGTTCACTTTACGGGGTTCAAATTGACTCTTACAACCCATTTGGATTTCACAAAGTATAAATTGTGAGTTAATATTAATAATAATAATAACTCAAACGATAAGAGTGATTGTTATGTGCGAACGATCAATACGATATTGTTGCTCCACATAAACAATCTTTGATGATCATACATCTATTTGTATTAATGGTTCGTTATATGAATATACCATATAATCACATCTTTTAACCTACAAATTCTGGTTTCCTTATGACTCATATTATCTCGCATAATATGATATTATTCAAGTACATTATTATTTCAAGTCTTTATACTTGACTCGAGTCCCCTTACTTTAAGGAAGCTCCCACTGTTTTCTTAAAATTCATGACATGTTATCCTTATGAACATAGTCATACTGTACTCGAATTTATATTCTAGTTTACCTAAATTCGATCTACTAGTTCTTCTTGAGAAACTTATATCGAAATAGGGCTTTATTTCAAATTATGGCATCTTGATTAAGGTTATATGAATTAACATTTTCATATCTCGGATTCAAATCCAAACCTCGTTAACTAATCGGTGACGTTTCATTATCATATAATAAACTCACTTATGATTTATGTTCTTAACATACATTCATATAGAATTGAAAACCTCATATTCTTTAACCTTTAAAGAATCACCATTTTCTCTAAATGGTAGTTTTCGTTTCCTTAATAACTTTTCTCCCACTGAATTTCGTATCACTATCTTATAGTTAATAACTCCAACTGTCTTCATGGTAATTTGGTAACAACTTCAAACATTTTCTCAACTCATAATGAAAATTTCATTTTGATTTACTTCAAACATTTTCTCAACTCGCTATGAACATTTCATTTTGATTTACTTCAAACATTTTCTCAACTCGCTATGATCATTTCATTTTTTCATTTTCCTTCCCACGGAAAGAATCTTCTATTTTCACGAGAACGGCACGAGAACGGGAGATGATTTCTCCTCTATTATCTTTATAAACAGAAACATTAACATCATGGAAACGATTTCCTTCCGTTAACACTCGCGGTCCCCTTTGTCCTCTCTGGGAACTTATCATTTCCTTTTGTGTCCTCGCGTAGTTTCTTCTGTGTCCTCTCGTAGTTTCTTCTATCCAATCTCTTAGAGTTCTTCTCAAGGACTCCTTATAGGACTCTTCTCCAAGATCCTATGTTTATTTCATTGGTTTACGGGCGTAGAGTTTCTCCCACTCTATCCTTTTAAAATAACCGTTATTTAAGAAGGATAGCATTTTCGCCCGTCAACAATGTATTGGATAAAGAATTATGTGAGTATTGAGATATTAACATATTCTTTCATTTAAGGTGAAAATCTTATAATGAACTAATGTTCTTATGTTTGAATTTGAAGTATTTCACGGGATGCAATTCTCGTTTTAAATAAGTCGAATTACTTTTATAATGATCCTATCATATTACTCATGTTATGTATTATATAAAAGCATTTTAAAACAACCAAACATGTTTGATTAAGAACAAAATGATGACTTGGGTTGAAAACCAAGTCACCACTATTACAACCATTGTTTCAAACAAGATTCTTGTCGTACAAGAAATACAAAGTTCTTAAATTAAAATGCAAAAAGAAAAAAGACATCAAATGAAAATTAGCGCCACGCTCTTCATGTCTTCAATCTCGGATGCTACCTTAGCCATCCATGGAACGAGCTTTAAGCTCTCCTTTCCTTTCTCCTTGCCCTAGATCTTGGAAGGAGTCCCTTTAAAACAATTAAAAAGGGTTAATATTAACAACTTGTATCATTATACAAAGGTTAATGTTATAACATGAGTTTAAATAAGAATTATTACCAAAAGAGTGAACTTTTCAAGCTTTAGGTCGGCCAAATACATTGGACAATTGCGTTTCCAATGTCCTATCTTCATGCAATAATGGCACTTATCTTCAACCTTTGAAGATGATGTGATAATGGATGCCATTTTACCTTTTCCTTTACCATTTCTCCTTTCATGCTTCCTATTGCTCCTATTCTCAAGATTAAGTGTATTCTTCTTGGTACTTCGAATAAGTCCAAACTCCCTCTCTGCCCGTAAAGGCATATCAAGGAAGCGAAGAATTCGATCTATTATGACATAGTCAGGAGCTTGCACCCTTTGAATTTGCAAGATTTCAGATGGAACAACCGACTTAATCACATGAGAACTCGTAAATTGACCCTTATACGAATTTGGGTCAAACCATGTAGAAATTACTTCATGAAGCAAAGTCCTAGGAGTTTGAGAAAAAATATATTCTTAAGCTTGGTGTAAATCTCATTTGCCGTGCTAAACTTAATCATCCTTTCTTGGAGATCCGGCTCCAAAGAGAAAATGAGTATGTCCCTAAGAATATTTGACTCCTTCATATAGGCCTCATAGGCCTTACGAGTCTCAACCGTGGAATGAGCAGTAGGAACAGGAGGAGCAGCTTTTGTAAGGAAACGAATCTTATTGTCACCTTCCGCAGCTATAAGTAATTGGGATTCCCAATCTTTGAAATTGGTGCCTTGCTTCCTAAGCTTGCAACGATTCATGAAAGATTGGAGCCATGAAACGTGTTGTGGGAGAGGTGGAGCGTTATTTGCCATTGATGATTGAAAGTCGAAATATGAACTACAAATAAAATTAAGGAATTAAAACACAATTATCGTTTTAATAAATAAACTTGTAAATTTTAAACAACTTATGCATCTACTTAATGATCTCTTACCCAATTAAGTAAATGATCCCGAGACCCAAATACATACTAACTCGGGCACGGTTTAGCCGATACATCCCTCATTAATATTACTCGGTAGATTAACCCCTTAATCGATTCTACTTTTAGAACTCTCGGTCGATAAAATTACACTAATTCTTATCTTAGCCCGAACTTATTACCACTACGGTGGCTCGAATACCTTCGTCGAGATCAACCAAATTTCGAGAATAAGTAATCATATTACCCCACTTCACCAACGTAATAAGGTTTGCACCCCGGTTTAGCCGAGCCTACTCCCTTATGAAGAAGATCCTTCGCGGGTTCTTTACTTTTTGGTAAGGCTCTGTCTCGATTTTTAAATAACGTAAGAGATCTTGTCAATTTATTATCTATCTCCTTTAAGTGAACAAAGTCGGTGAATTATCGATAAATTGATTGACACGGTCGATAAAATCGATGAAATGCATGAGTTTGAATGACGATTTGGCTATGCATGCAACATGATAAGCATAAATAAAAGCATAAAAACTTAAAAGCATAAATAAAAACCCTAGTATGGCCTTTCCTAAAATAGAAAATTTAAATGTAAAATACAAATTCGGAAACCAACTCCTTTGGTCCCTTGAACTTCACACGCGGCACGCATCCCAAGGCAAACTCCGTCTTGGTCGGAACTCCTTACCGAAATGGCACCGTCTTCAAGGATCTCCGGAATTACAAATAATTACAAATTTTCTATCTATTTTATACATTATAAAATAAAATAAAACAATAAAAAATAAAGTGATACGAGATCACATTAAATTACAACCGAATCGATAAACCCTTACATTACGGGAAATATCGATTAAAATCTAAGGCCATACTAAGTAAATTACATAATTCAAAATTACGTAAATAAAATTATGACATTCATAAACAATAAATAAATATGCAATGCTTATGTAAAATGCAAAACCTAAGCCAAATCGTCCTATTTAAACACGTTTTAAATATCGTTATTCGTAATAACACGGTTTTATGGAATAACGTTATTTAAACAATTTTAAAATCACTAATCACTCTATGAATAATTATTCACGATTTAGTTAAGTTTCCTAACACATTTTAGGATTCAAAATTTAGCCTTACTCAAATTTCGAAATAACATAACTTTTATTTTAATATTGTTCGGTTTTAATCGGTTTTACGGGAAATAGCATTAAAATAATCAAACGAGTCATAAAAATTTCGAAAATTCAAAATTAAAAATTTTGAACATACTGAAAATTTCTTAAAATTTCAGATCCTTTAAACTTAAATATTTTCGAAATATGCCCCTTTTATTTCGTAAAATAAGCCGTGTACATGCATAATAATCGAAAAATTCAAAACTATTTCAAAATTATGAAATAAAATACCAATATAATTTTTACATCTTCCTAGACACTCAGAGTGACTGAAAAATGCTGGAAAAACAGATGCACACTGATTTAGAGCTGAAAAGTAATGATTATGACTCCTTAAACACTCAATATCAACTTTAACTCTTTAAAATTAAAATAAAGTTTCAGAAACTTTTGGCACTAAATAAAAATATGTTGATAATCATACATAATATGACTAATATGGGTGAATTTTTCCGACCATTTAAGTAACTTTCACTATTTTTAATAATTCGTGTCATATATTACGCGATTTTACCGATTAAAATCATTTCTCATGCAATATTCGAGATTAATAGCTCAAAATTCACATGCATGCTAGAAATAATATATGTGACACTATATTAAATTTTTATGGTCAAATTCGAACTTAAACTATTTAAGCTAAAATATGTCACTAATATTACGATTTTTACGATAAAAATCAATATTCATGCAATATTAAAGAAAAATTTCTTGAAATTTCATCATATATTTTATATATTGCATGTGACATCTAAAAAAAATTTTATAGTTAAATTCATAATATAACTATTTATCCCATATTTAACTCATTTTATGACTATTTAACCATTAAAAATCATAAACCATGCATAAAACCTTCAATAATTTCGAAAATTATATATTCATAATATGTTAAATGCATGTGAGAACATATTTAAAATTCATGGCCAGAAACATTATTTAGCTATTTTTCCCAAATAAAAACATTTTTAACCGATTTATAGCATGAATTAACCAATTTAATTACAATGATGAACAATATTATTCCATAAATCATCAACATGACTTTAAACTATTTTAAGACCAGAAAGTATACATGCAATAACATTTTCGTGCATATCCTATATGTACTACTCATTTTCGTTTTTAATTAAAATCGCATTTTCTCGCAAAAACGTATAAAATCGAGTTGCATGCAAGCAACCTAGTGCTCTGATACCACTTGAAGGAAAACGAGATTCATACTTGTTTACCTAATAATGTAGTCTCACTAATTATATATTACGTTTTAATTAATCTCATATTAATATATACTCAAGATTTTATGCATGCAAAATAAAAGCTGAAATAAGGAGAATCGTATTCTTACAACCGGTCCGAAAAATGCTTAGGACGATCCTCCAAAAGCAACCAAGTAAGCTTGCCTCCAATAAGTGAACACCATGACCTACCCTTAAATCGGACCAAAAACCGAACCCGAGCTAGGAGACAGATTTAGGTTTAAAACCATGTACTAATACTTATTATTAGTATACTAGAATACTACAATGAATCTAGTATAAATATTATGAGAATAATATTTTAGAGGATTTATTTTTATCTCTCACTAGAAATAAAATTGCATAAAAAACTAGTCTTAATATGTGATGGATCACATATATTTATAGACAAATAGGTTTGGTTGGGGTGGTGGGTGTGTCGTGTAAGCAAGAGCAAAGGGAAGGGATTTGAATCCCTTTTGCATGTTCATATGCACATAGTCAAGTCATGTCACATTTGACTTAAAAATATGAGATAAAATATCATATACAATATTATCTTATATTGCCACTTACACGGTATACACATACGTAAAATGGACCTTCATTTTACGTTTTATAATTCGTACAATTTAACTCATTACGTAACATCTTATGTGACATAATAATTGTATTAATTTAAAATATAAATTTATCATATAAATAATATTTCTAAATTAATTAAATCACATTTAACAAATTATTAAGTAATTCGAAATTACTGTCCCAACATATGGTTATCGTTATAATCGTCGATACGATATATTAACAACGTTTGTTATAACCATGAACCGTTCATTATACTAATTTTGATATTTCTAAAATATCGTTTAATATTTGACAATTGACACATTTCAATTTCAAATATAAATCTTACTTTAAAATTCAACCTCTGAATTCTTAATATACGGTTTTAAGAATATCGATCAATCTGTATCCTATACAATTAATCAATATACGTTTAAGGGGTTAGTCCTAAAGGTGTGACCTAAAGGGATCAACTGACCACCACCGTCATACGACAGTAATGTCAAACTCTAGTAAGCCAATCATTACCGATTAATGTTGGTCAGTTGACTAAATCAATATCGGATCGTCCCTTTCATATTCATATCATAAGATTTATGCCAATGATTTTTATCACTGTCGTGATCGCACAATTGTTGAGGACACATTTCCCAACATAAACAAATGCCCTTCCCGTATCTCCCAATCTTGGGTAGGTCATTACTAACATCCTACAAGTCTCCTTTCAGTCTCATTGTAGGTTATTATAGTCTACGAATTAAAACGGAACACAATACGAACGCGAGTGGTTCGACCGACCAGCAAGCCCAGTCGACCGACCACAGCCTCGGTCAACCGACCCATTATATAGGTCGGCCGACCACGGCTCTGCTACAGGTCGGTCTCGGCACTTATACTACCTACGCATATTCATCCCCTACATCCTAACATATGAATTTAGCTACTCATAATTACTAAAACAACAATGAAAACGGGAATAAACATGGAAAACATAATGAATGACAATCTAAACATGCAATCTATAATAAAGCTTGGGATTCTATCTTAACCGAATACAAGTAATTATAAGAACAATAATAAAACTTAAATTAAGAGAGTAATTACCGGAAATAGGATTAAGGCAGAAAAGGAACAAACTTCATTGATGAATGTCGACAGATTGATGAACGAACTAAAAGTGTTTGATGAATTATTGAAAGATTACAAAACTGAATTAAAGACTGAGCAAAACTCTCTTAGGGACTGAATGCTAGATGAATCTCTGAATGATTAACCCTAAACAGGAGATTAATTTATATAGGCGGAAAATTAAAAGTTTCCTAAAGACTCTAATACGTTAATGGGCTTCGGAAAGTTTCAGGGTCTGCGCGGAGGTCGGTCGACCTACTATGTGGGTCGGTCGACCTATTCACGGGCTTCTGTGGATTCAGGGCTTTCCAAAACAGGGTCCTGGTCGACCGACCCAAGCAGTAGGTCGGTCGACCCGTTTTCCTGTGGGATTGCTTTGATTTGTCTTCGGTTTGACTTCTTGGTGCTTGGTCAATGCTTTGAGTTGAATTTCCATCGTTCCTTGGCTATGAAAAATCCTGAGGGCATAAATTTGGTATAAAACCGTCTCTTTTCCGCATAAATCTGCAAAAGAGCATAAAAATACGAAAGTAGCCAATTGTTGGGAAATAAAGGCTAAAACATAGTAAATGAGCGACCAAATGCGTGTAAAAATAGATGTAAAACATCATAAAATAGACACGCATCAAATTCCCCAAACCAAACCTTGCTTGCCCTCAAGCAAGAATTAGACTCGTTCTTAACTAATGGAACGATTTCAATCTCAGAGTGAAATTTACCTATAAGCCTAAACAAGTGCCAAGTACAAAATGAGATAGCATTCAAATCATGCAAACGAGTTATGGGGTCGTCAAACTTGCAACCTAGGAGACTATAGAGACTTTATACCATGGACTCTCGCGGTACGCTCGAGACACGCATGAAGCAAAGGGTGAGTATATGTAAAAGATAGAAAGAAGTAATTTTGTAATGACACTCACCTAATTGCGACCCATGGAAACATGCTTGCAATCTAACATGAACAAGAATTCTACAACTATGTATTAACACACTCATCAAGTGACTCGGATACATGCAATTGGGGTAATGAAAGATATGTGAGGTAAAAGGTAAAAAGTGGTTAAGATGTTTTTGGATTTGTGAGGTTAGTAGCCAAGCTAGTAAAACCGTTTCCCAACAACATATTTCACAACTTTTGATATTAAGAAGGTGCTCTTTTGTAGCACAACTCTCACCTTATATATAAGAAAAGACTCCCAAATATTTTGAATGAAGTACGTGAGTGATAACAAATAAAACAAAGGGATTTCAGAACGTATATATTTTTTTTTTGAAACTCAGATGCTGTCAGGTGGTCGGCCGACCTATGAAGGTGGTCGGTCGACCTCTTTCCTGTACGCTTTGACTTTTTTTCGTTTTTCTTTTCTTTCTTTCTTTTTTTGAATTTTTCTGTTCTTTTTCTCTTTTCTTGCTTTCTTTCTTTCTTTTCTCTTTTTGCTCAAGATAGCATACGAACCAAGATGCCTCAAAATAAACCGAAGACCACAAATACTAGCTTGGAAAGGTAGGCTAAGTATGGGATGTAGTTTTGGGGGAATAAAAAGGCAATTTTGGCTATGTGAAGCTTATGGGTAAATACGAGAAAAGGGATCCCAAATGCACGTACCAAGACCCACAAAACGAGATAGTAAAACAAGTATATAGTAATTCAAGTTCATGTTTATGCATATTGATGTAACAAGTTCCAAGGGGAGTACTACTCACATCCTAGACAACTGGTTTAAGAATGAAACCGGGAATTAAAGCTCTAAAACTTAGAATGTATAGTAGGTTGCCAAGGTATAAGTCAAGTCTCAAGATATACAAATTGACAAAAACTCGTAGATATGCAAAAGACTTTCATACTGAAACAAGTTGACAAGGTAAGGTAAAGGCACAAACATGTAAGAAAGCAAAATTATCCTTGAAATACTCTCGTTCCGACTCGACCTATATGCTAAAATAAACGTGCATTTTTTTTGGAAATTTTTGAAATCTTTCTATTTTTTGTATTTTTGTATATGCAAGGAAAACAAAGAAAAGAACAATGCAATACGGAAATGCAATAAACGTCTGACAAAATGCAATGCATGTGACACGAAACCATTCCCCAAACCAACCCGCACAATGTCCCCATTGTGCATTAGCCTAAGCAAAGGTTTCATAAAATTAAAGGAAAGATGCAAGGAAAAAAAACTAAGGAAAATTGGAAAGAACTCACTAGGTTGTTAAGCGCATGAGAAAAACCTCCCCAAACCAGCGTAAGCTGGGAGGTTTTGGTGGCCAGCAGTGCCACTCAAGTAACCAAGGTGGTTGCACGATTCCCGAGGAAGAAACGAACATGCTGTGACGGACGGGTAGGTCGCCCGACCCATATCTCTGGTCGACTGACCTTCCTGCGGACTGCAGGAATTCCAGGAATGCAGGGATCAGGTCGGCCGACCTATGAAGGTAGTCGGTCGACCCCTCTGCTGCACAGCAGTCTTTTTTTCTTCGGAATCACTTGTGTCAACCAAGTCGTTCTCTTTCGAACCTGAAAAAGCATTATATATGCGCCCAACAAGTGCGCGAGATTTCGGAACCAAGTCTAAAAGTCTTAACTATGCACACAAAACGAAAGAGTTCTAAAAATAAAAGCAACCAAAATTAAAAAGTCTAAACAAACAAAAAGTAAATTGTCTTAAAAGCTGAAAATTTAAACAACTATCCACTAAAGATGTGGAATATCTCAGACCACGGCTTTTGACGATATGCCGTAGTCTCCACGGTGTTTGCTTGAATGGCGAAACACCTCTCCTCTCCATCGCAAAGCATATGCGACGGACTCTTCTCTTGAGCTTTTGTTCTTTTTTTCTTGTCCTCCTCATCCACAACATCTGGATCCTCATCCTCTTTATAGCTTAGGAATCCCAGTCCTCCCCTTTGCGCCGTGACCTTCTTTATTTTGGGTTTCCCCAAACCAATTCATGCATTAGTCACAATAGAAGTATCCTCCATTTTGCTCCCAATCTGGGGCAGAGGTGTAAAAACAGGTATAGGAGTAGGTAATAAAGTAGGAGAAGTGGTTATGACCTTATACTTGTTTTCAGAAGCAATAGCATTACAAGTAATAGGGGTCATAGCATCTTTTTTTCTATAGGATAGACCATAAATAATAGAGTGCTTCCCTACTTTGAAGGTCAAGGTCCCTGTACCTACATCTATTATGGCTCCCGCAGTGTGGAGGAAAGGTCTCCCTAGTATTATAGGTATATGAGCATCCTCAGGGATGTCCAAAACTACGAAATCGACTGGGAAAAAAACCTATCAATGCGCACAGGGATGTTTTCCAACACCCCTATGGGTTCCATAGATGTTCGGTCAGTCATTTGAACGGTCATGCTAGTTACTGCAAAATTGGTCATTCCGAGTTTTAAGGCTACGCTAAGGGGCATGACACTGATACTAGCTCCTAGGTCACATAGGGCCTTTTCTACAGGGAAAGTTCATATATTGCAAGATACAGAAAAACTTCCAAGATCCTCCAACTTATGAGGGGCAATGACATGTGAGAGGAAGCTGGAGGACTCTTCAGTGAGGGCAACTGACTCAACCTTATCTAAAGACCTCTTTCTTGACAAAAGTTGTCTCATAAATTTAAGATACGAAGGAACTTGTTGAACGAATTCTAGAAACGGAACTTGAACATTTAATTATCGAATTACGTCTTTAAATTTGTCAAATGATACCTGTTCCTTGGTCGGTATGAGTCTTTCTGGAAAAGGAGGGGCTGAAGATTCAGTATTTGCAGCCCTTCTCAGAAACCTAGGGGTCTTATCACACCGGAAAAGGAAATCCCTCAAGTTGTCCGACAATTCGGGTCTGAAAGCATCCCCCTGTTCAGCATCGGGGGTCGGTCGACCCATATTCTCGGTCGTTCGACATTCTTCCTGTACCGCGGGAATTTCCGGAATCTGCTCAGAGGTCGGTCGACCTGGCTCCTGGGTCGGTCGACCTTCGTCGCTGTTATTCGGCTTCGGTTGTTTCGCCTTATCTTTCTCGCCTCCCACCTTAGCTCCGCTTCTTAAAGATATGATGTTTAGAGTCTCTTTCTTTTGGTCTGTCTTGGTCGGAAGTTGACACGGAGCATTAGTATCGTTCTTGCTCGCGATTTGAGCAATCTGAGACTCTAACATCTTCATCCCTGCTTCCCTAGCCTAAGATTCCTTCTGAACCAACCCAATGAGGTTTTGGATGAGAGCATCCGTATTGGGTGATGGGTTTGAAAGTGGTTGAGGGTTGAAGGGTGGTTTTTGGAACCCTTGCTTATGTGGAGGGATGTATGTGGAATTTTGTTGAGGTTGTAGGTGTTGTGGGTTGAGAACATTCTGGCTTGTCCACCTCATGTTGGGATGGACATTATTATTATTTGGGTCATAAAAATTGTTCCCACGATAGTGTTGAAAAGCGGCACACGTCTCATTAGATGAAGTGCAAAATTTTGACACGTGCCCCTCCCCACCACATCTCTCACAAACAAAAGGTCCGTCCTAAACGACATTCACGTGGTACATTCCTCCATTGCTTCCACTCCTTATATCGAACTTCCCACCACTCTCTAGCTTATCTAACTTGGCCATCAAGGCCTCAATAGCAGCTACGTTAGACTCAGCTTTCCTTTGGTTACCACGGGAAGTCTCATGTTCAGCACGGTGGATAGCAACATCTTCTATTATTTTGAGACCCTTAGTCTCTCCAGAATTTTCTTGGAATCTTCCGTTGGCTGCAGCATCTAGGTAGGCCCTGTTGCCATTATAGAGGCCGTTGTAGAACTGGTTACAAAGAAACCATTGTTCGAATCCATGGTGTGGTATGGATCGAACAAGTCTCTTGAACCTGTCCCAAGCCTCGCTAAAATCTTCATTAGGGCCTTGCTTGAAGCTTGTTATCTGCGCCCTTAGAGCATTGGTCTTGGCTGCAGAGTAGTACTTCCTGTAGAATGCCAAGGCCAAGGTGTTCCAATCTGTGACTCCCGCAGCAGTGCGGTCAAGATCTCTGTACCATTCCCTTGCAGAATCCCTGAGAGAGAAGATGAACATGGTTTGTTTAATCTGGTCCAGTGTCACTCTTTCTGGGAGTGCAATAGAGCATATGTAATATGTGAAGATTTCGATATGCTTTGCAGCATCCTCATTGGCCGAGCCTCCAAATTGGTTTTTCTCAAACATAGTGATATAGGCAGGCTTGGCCTCGAATGGCTTCCCAGTACCTGCAGGCAAAGTGAACCCTTTGTATAGGTCCTTCACCTGAGGCATTGAGTGACTGGCGATAGTAGCTTCTTCGGCCATGTTCTCTTCTTCTTTTGGAAAAACTTGGAAGTACGTATAAGATGGTGTTTTTGGTGTGGATGGATTTTGAGGTGAGTTTGGTTGTGAAGTTGGTGTTTTTGGTGAAGGTGGTTTTTCGAAGATATCCTCTTGGAATAGGGAAGATGGAGATCCTCCTTCCCTACTCTCTAAAAGTTGCTTCGTTTTTTCTCTTAGGGTCCTCTCAAGCTCGTGGTCAAGTGGTAGGAGTTCTCCTTGAACTGACCTGCGCATAAGATGGAAACTACAAGAAAAAAGTGAGAAGGTTTAAGGAACAAAAGTTCCTTAAACAGAAGAAACAAAAACAAGAAACAATAAACACTGGCGTCACCTCCCCGGCAACGGCGCCAAAATTTGATGCCCGTCGTTGAGGGTACCAAAGATAAAATTTATAATTCCTAACTTTAACAATAGATAGTGAAAGTCAGGGTCGAACCACAGCGAGGTGGGGAATGTTTATTGTTTGATGTTAATGTTTTAAGGTAACAATTTTGGGGGTTTGAATGATTGTTGCTAAGTCTAAAACAAGAATAAAAATAAGGCAAGTAATTAAAGATGAGATTAAAAATATAATAAAAGGGATGCTAGGATGTTTGGGTAACAAATAGCTAAGGTAATATAAATCCTAAGGTCAACATGTATTGCAGTCGCGTAAGGGGTGTAACATATCCTTTCGGTCTATGGTACCTAATAGCTCCTTTCAGCCTATGCTATTAGTTCCTAGGTCTCACAATTATTGGGTGTCAACAATAAGGGTGATTCCTAAATCCTAGGTCACACACCTTTCAGTCTTGAGTAACCTAGCCGTCTTAAGGTGTAAACAAATGCCCTTCCCGTATCTCTCAATCTTGGGTAGGTCATTACTAACATCCTACAAGTCTCCTTTCAGTCTCATTGTAGGTTATTATAGTCTACGAATTAAAACGTAACACAATACGAACGCGAGTGGGTCGACCGACCAGCTAGCCCAGTCGGCCGACCACAGCCTCGGTCGACCGACCCATTATATAGGTCGGCCGACCACGGCTCTGCTACAGGTCGGTCTCGGCACTTATACTACCTACGCATATTCATCCCCTACATCCTAACATATGAATTTAGCTACTCATAATTACTAAAACAACAATGAAAACGGGAATAAACATGGAAAACATAATGAATGACAATCTAAACATGCAATCTATAATAAAGCTTGGGATTCTATCTTAACCGAATACAAGTAATTATAAGAACAATAATAAAACTTAAATTAAGAGAGTAATTACCGGAAATAGGATTAAGGTAGAAAAGGAACAAACTTTATTGATGAATGTCGACAGATTGATGAACGAACTAAAAGTGTTTGAGAATTATTGAAAGATTACAAAACTGAATTAAAGACTGAGCAAAACTGTCTTAGGAACTGAATGCTAGATGAATCTCTGAATCATTAACCCTAAACAGGAGATTATTTTATATAGGCGGAAAATTAAGAGTTTCCTAAAGACTCTAATACGTTAAGGGGCTTCGGAAAGCTTCAGGGTCTGCGCGGAGGTCGGTCGACCTACTATGTGGGTCGGTCGACCTATTCACGGGCTTCTGTGGATTCTGGGCTTTCCAAAACAGGGTCCTGGTCGACCGACCCAAGCAGTAGGTCGGTTAACCCGTTTTCCTGTGGGATTGCTTTGATTTGTCTTCGGTTTGACTTCTTGGTACTTGGTCAATGCTTTGAGTTGACTTTCCATCGTTCCTTGGCTATGAAAAATCCTGAGGGCATAAATTTGGTATAAAACCGTCTCTTTTCCGCATAAATCTGCAAAAGAGCATAAAAATACGAAAGTAGACAATTGTTGGGAAATAAAGGCTAAAACATAGTAAATGAGCGACCAAATGCGTGTAAAAATAGATGTAAAACATCATAAAATAGACACGCATCATCAGGTTCTTGAATGTGCAACGAGAACCCCAACGATCCTTGACAAAGACTTGTGCCTTGGAAGTTATTTCGGAATTTTTGAGAGAAATCTAAATTTTGAGTTATCGGAATCCCGTTAAACATTTTGGTTGTTAACATTGTCTGTTGTAATTCCTTGCTTTCCGTTTTCAAGTTTTGAGAACGAAACTTTTTGAAAGGTGGGTGAATGTAACATCCCGAAATTTCGGAAATTATACGTTAATAAGTTAAATTGATTTCGAAAAATTATATTTTAATAAATTAATTTGATTTCGGAATTTATACTTTAATTTATTTAATTTCATAAATTTAATTATCCGTTGATTGAAATTCCGCACTTGACATTTCCGTTTCCAAATATTCCCGAACATCCAACTTGAAACCCGTCTCACAAGTTTAAACATAAAAGAAATTTGTGAAGGAAACTTTCTTGTTATTTCCCTCACAACTATCCTTCTACCTTACTCCTCAAGTAAACATATAATCAGACATTTCATTTCCCCATTGTTACATTTCTCAAGCTCACTAAAACCATCATCCCGAACTCATTTCAAATCCAATCGAGGTGAGGTTTTCTCCTACGCGTTCCCTAGCCTTCGTCTTTCCCGTCTTATCTATCACTTTGAATTTCAGATTTAAGAAAACCGATTTCTGGGCTGTTTTGGGTATATTCGAGATTCACCTTGTCTAACCCATTTTTGTTTGTTTTAGACGTTGGTTTGGAAGATCCGGACGTTGACTCTTACGTGGTTGAAGAGGAGGCGGAAGCCTAGCACGGAAAACAGGTGACGATAATGAGAAAACTCGACCTTATCTTAAATTAATTTGACATGTATTTAGTGAGTGTTTATGCTCTTTTGGATGATGAAAATGGTACGTATTAGTAGTGGTTAGTTCACAGTATGTATAGGTTTAGTAGAATCATGTTATTAAGGTTGTGGTTGTTGTTGCTTGATGTTATTCCTTACTGCTACTTACTGCTCACTGTCTGTACTTCTACTCACTGGTTTGATAGCCTGTCTCTGCTGGTCTGTTTTATGCCCATTACTACTGCACATATAAGCCACTACACACCGACTAAATACACTTGCTAGATGCGCTCACAACCTTACTTCTATCTGCACACCCATTGCTAGTCTGCTTATGTACCACTGCCCTACTACCACCCTACTACATCACTGCCAGTCCGTGTCTACTCTACTCCATTTTTGCCCACTGCACCCACTGCTATGCTCTCCTGTGTGTCTGATGTTGCTACTGCATGCTGCTACACTACTTACACCTACTCTAATCTACTTGTTGCCACTACCATGAACGGCTATTACATTACCATTACTATGGACTACTACAACTAGACCACTGTACATCTACTCTACTGTATTCCTGCTTACTACACCTACTGTTCTAAACTGCTTACTGGCTGCACTACTACGTACTGCATTTCAGAACATGCTACTGCCATTCCCAGTTACGGGTGTTACCATTAGTGTTGCAAATCATCTAATACTATACTACTGCGCACATGCTCTTCGATTACTACATTCACTTCACCACCTGATCTAATGTTGCTTTCCGTATCTAAAATTTTTGCACTATGCTGGAATGTGTCCCTACGTGCTGCTACTGCCCTACACACGACCACCTGCTGTTAAGTACTATACTACACTGTAACATCCGGTATTTTCGTAAATAATATTTTATTGATTTTCAATTATTTTCCGGAATATAATGATATTTTAATAATAAATCGTAAATCTTATTTTAAGTTCTTCCGTTAAGTTCCGTCTTAAGAATATTTTAATTCTTAAGATGTTCACTTGGCAACTCATTCCCGACTTGAGTCCGTTTCGCAAACAAATAAAGACCGACTCAAGTAATAAGGTAAAAAGGACAATAAACCCTACATAAACCTCCTCCTTCATCGACATTTCATTTTCATTTCACAGTAACTAGAAAACCTCCATTTCCTCCATTTTTCTCAAGCTTAAAATCAACATCTTGACCCCTTCCCGAACTCGTATCAAGGTAAGTTTTACATTTTCGGAATCCTCTCGAGATTTGCAAGCTTCCTATCTCTTTCAATTTCAGTTTTCTTGAAGTCGAAAAAGACGTTGTTTTGCCCCAAATCCGTTTTGGGCTTCTAATCTTCGTTTCTTTTGTTGTAGGAGTTGGATTAGAGGACCCGGAGGTTGATAGTAACGTTATTGAAGAAAAGATTTGAGCTTAACCCGCTTATAAGGCGACGATTATGAGTTACTCGACCTAAATTGTTAAAGTAGCATGCTTGTTGTGATTTTGGATGAAATCTTGTGTTTAGGAACATGTTTAGGCTTGATTTTACCTTCTTTATACTTCTTATCATGTTCATTGTTGAAGATATATGTTAATTTCATCTTTTGAATGGAAATTGTGAGTATACATGAAGATCGGTAGAATTTGGGATTTCGATTGTTATGCTTGTTTAAATGCTTGATTTTATTCAAAGATTATATATGAGATACACTTGGGATTGTTATGGGTTGTTATGTGCTGATAGTATAGGTTTGATACTAGAAATAATGGTTTAGAAGTGTTTGTCAAAAGATAGATTGAATTGTCGAGTTGTAGGAAATTCACGAAATGAACCTGGCCCGTGCTTAGGCGCAGGCTGCGCACTACCTTGCGCAGGTTGCGCAACCAAGGCGCAGCTGCGCGCCCCTTTGCGCAGGCTGCGCAAAAACCGCTGTAACTTTCTGCTCGTTTAATTCTTTTTCGAGCTGTTTTGGGGGCTTGTTTCCCAATTGTTTTTAGGGTAGTTTAAGTGATGTTTGGTGGTATATATAATTGGTTTAAAATGTATATTGGATATAGGAAATTCATCATAAGAAGCGTGGTTATCCGTTTCTGTCTTGTATGACAATAGGTGGCTATGAGAGCTCTAGTCACTCCCCACTGACTGTGGCAAACATATTGTATGTGTGTAGGTACTTAATGCTGTTTGTAGGGGGTTACGTTGAGTCTAGCGAGCGATGATCCTTCATCGTCATGATTTTACCCATTCGTTAGCTAGACCTTAGACTTATGTTTTCAGTATTGGATACCTGTAGGGATATACTATCATGGGCTGCTTTTGTATCGTACTTATATACTTATTTAAGTTTATATCTTCCGCATGTTTAGTTTTGTTAAAGCACCTTGCATGTTTTATTTATCTCATCAAAAGTTTTTAATCCATGCATTTTTCATGCATCTTGTGTGTTTACATTTCCGCTGCCGCGAGGGGTTTTACAGTTGGTATCAGAGCGTTATCGCTCCCGACGCACTTATGTAATCCCCAAACTTAACTTGACCAATAACTTAAATAATGAATAATAGAATTGGGTGGACTTAAGGACAAGTGGTAGACTGTTTGTGTTTGTTAAATTGTTAGGGTAACACCGTTTCCTCTTTTTAAGGATAGTGAGACCCTCAGCCGCGGAGAATACCATAATGCAAGCACTTCTGCAAGTCCTAGAGAACCAGAGGGTTCAGACTGAATCTGTTCCTCCTCCTCCGTCTGGTAACGATGCTAACAGACCTGGTGGCTTCTCCTGGATTGCCTCTTAGTTGGTTAGGAGCCATGCTAAGACCTACGGCGGCGAAGTGGATCCAGTCGCCTTATTAGAGTGTTTTAGAGATATGGAGAAGAGCTTCTCCATGTACTCAGTTGTTAGGGGGGATAGGGTACGTTTAGCTGCTCACTTCCTGACGCATGAGGCAGATCGTTGGTGGCTTCTTACTGGTCCAAGTTTCCTCCTTGATCCGTTGTTTGATTGGGACGCGTTCAAAGACAAGATAGAGACCCGCTTCTACCCTAAGGAGCTTCGTTCGCAAAGATTGAAAGAGTTCATTGATCTCAAACAAGGAAAGTTGACAGTGCAAGAGTTCACAGACAAGTATAATCAGTTGGCTCACTTTGCTTCTCGGTTCGTAAGGGATGAATCCGAGAGAGTCTACTTCTATATAGGGAATTTAAGTCCTCGCATCGAGAGTATGATTCGCAGAGATTCTACTTCTTTCGTGGAGGTTTACAACGATGCCATTTGGGCAGAGGGATCGATTAAGACTAAAGACGAGGAGATCCAAGGCCTCTCCCTACCTAGTTCTTCACCAGCTTTCCCTCAAGGAAAGAGATCCTCTACTTCTTCACCATCTTCTCCCCGTGCAAACAAGATGCAGTTGGTGCATTCTGGTCGACTTTCTACCCTAGCTACTGCTTCTAAAGGCAAAGGACCCCAAGGTACCGAACGACGTCAAAACCATAGCTTCGGCATGAGTCGCTTTGGCAGACAGCGTTTGAGCTATCATTATAGGAAGCCCGGACACCTAGCCGTTGGATGCCCTGAGAAGGACGATGTCGACAATGCCTCTGCCGCTGTCCAAAGACCAAAGGCCAAGGGTGTTGTGTACGTGATGAGTCGTGCTGCGGCCGAGACTTGCCCTCAGTTGATCACTGGTATGTCTTCACCAGTGACTTTTTCCTTCTATCTCCTGAAGACCCCAAGGTCTTATCCTTATTCTTCTTGTGTACCTCAGTTCTTGAATTCTCTTCCATCGTACCTTGGAAACTACTCGCGTGGCTTCCTTGCTCGACCCTACTTCTGGAACTTATCTTTCCATGGCTCGTGTGAAGTAACTTGCTTTTAATGAACCTTGAGGAATTTCCTTAGGATAACCGCAAGCCGTGTTTTGGGACATATTGTTGTTTGAGGAAAACCTATGAGGTATTGTGAGACGTGTTTTGGTGACCCTAGTGCCTATATGTTTACCAATTGGAAAAGAGAGAGTGTGAATGAAGGAATACATATGTTGAGTGGAGTTTTATACATGACATTCTGTGGAACTTAGATATCAGAACACTATTGAACCATAAGTAATTGTAGATTTGGAAGTACCATTTGAGAATTTAAATGACATACTTGGAGTCTTGGGTGAATTTAGAGGAACATGCTTTAGATATTGATGATGTCAAATAGGAGAATGAGGTAAGTTAGTGATACCTAATCTTGAGGAAGTACTGGAATGATGGTAACTTGTGTATTTTGATATATCATGGCACTGTGTGACGCCTTGAAAGTATCTTAATGAGAGAGACGATGTACGAGTGCTACTTGAGGACTTGAAACTTGTGATTTTTTTTTAGGTTTGCCGCAAATGTTCACTTTAAGGTGGTAAGTTTGAACTTGAGGATGTCAGTGTTGGGAAATGTGTCCTCAACAATAGTGCGATCACGTAATTAAATCTCATAACGAGAATGCACAAGGGATGATACGATTTTATATTAGTCAACTGACCAACATTAATCGGTAATGATTGGCTAGCTAGAGTTTGACATTACTGTCGTATGACGGTGATGGTCAGTTGATCCCTTTAGGTCACACCTTTAGGACAATTCCCTTAATTGATAAAGTGATCAAATGTATATTGATACGATTTGATCATATTCCTTAAACTCGTGTATCGAGAAATTAGAGGTTAAATCTTAATGTAAGATTTATGTTTAAAATTGAAAACGTGTCAATTGTTAAACATTAAACGATATTTTATTATATCGTTATTAGAATGAATTGGGTTGAAATTGATACAAAAGTTGTAAATCGTATTGACGATAAATGATCATTTTACATTAGTAATTTCGAATTACTTATTAATTGAATAAATATGATTTATTTAATTATGTATAATATTTATGGGATAAATATTTATATGTTTTAAATGTACTAAAGTATTTTATATCTTAATGACATATAAGATGTCACACTTTATACAATTGTACATTTGACAAATTGTAAAATGAAGTCCATATTATGGACTATATGGCACGGCTAAGTAGTGATGGTGGTGTGGTTAATTAGTGTGTTAATTACTCTTTAATCATATGTTAGACATGTGCCTTGAGAACACTAACCTAGTAACCACCCTAGTGTCTTGAGAATGCAACTTGTTCCCTCTTTGACACTCCCTATGGCCGGCTCCCCTTCACCCTATGTTGCATTCTTAAGCTAATTAAATTGTCTTAATTCAAATAAGCATGCTTAGGGTAGATGTATAAATATGATACATCATATTCATTCTATTCTTCTTCTTGCCCTAGCCGAAAAATCACCAAGTAAGAAGAGATTTTTCTACCTCTAAAATACTTATTATAAGATAATAACTTATACTATTTGTAGTATTAAAAATTACATTCTAATAATAGTGATTAGAATTACTTTAAGGAAGGAACCGATTCTAGTCTAGCATCTACAAAGATTCGGTTTATTAAGGGGTTGTCTTGGTGCATCCAAAGGAGGTATTCTATCTTGGGTACTTGGAGGATCATCCTTGCTAAGCTAGGACCGAGTGTAAGAACACGGTTTTCTCCTTATTTCCGCATATAGTAGCATGCATAAGATCTTATAAACGAGTTTATTAATATGATAATTAAAATTTAATTAAAGGTTTATGTTAGTATGACTAAAATTAGTTTATGAGCAACTAGTTAAACCTAACAATTGGTATCAGAGCAATAGGTTGTTTGCATGCTTTCCGTTTACGTTTTTACGGAGTTATAGTGATGACAAAATAAAATTGGTTTTTTCGTTTGATATATGATATGCACGAAATTAAATTGGCATGAATACCTACTGTTTTCTAAAATGTTTTAGAATATTTGGAATATATTTTGCATGAATATTGTTTATTGGTATATTAAATCTCGGTTTTAATATGTTTTAATGGTTAAAAATGTTTATTTTGGGAAAAATAGTTAAAATAAGCTTCTGGCCGAGATTTTTCAGTATGATATCACATGTATTTTCTATAATATGAATATGAATTTTCGTAAATTATGGACCTTTAAATCGTGTGATATGAATTTTAATGGTTAAAATGCAATAAGATGAATAAAAATGGGTTAAAATAGTTATATTATGAATTTGACTATAAATATTTATGAGGATGTCACATGCAATATTTAAAATTTATGTTGAATTTTCCAGAAATTTATCTCAAATATTGCAATTTTATAGATTTTTAATGTAAAAATCGGGTAATTAGTGACATAATTTCGACTTTAATAGTTTAAGTTGGAATTTGGCCATAAAAATTTAACACGATGTCATATATATTATTTCCAGCATGTATAAAATTTTCGAGAATTTTATCTTATTTTATGCTTGAGAAATAATTTTAAAGGTTAAAATCGTACGATATATGACGTAAATCGTTAAAATTTGCAAATGTTGTTAAAAATGGCCGAAAATGTAAACCATATTAGTCATATGTGATATGTTCATCATGAAAATATTCTTGGGAGCCAAAAGTTTCAGATTTGATTTGATTTGATTTAATTTTAATTTGATAAAAAGGTTACATTTAAAATTAATTAAAAGAGTCATGCAATTATTTCGGCTATGGGGCAATGTGCCATTTAATTTTCTGTCCATCTTGTGTTCTTAAAATGTTTTGGAAGGTATAAAAATATTATTAGTATTTAATTTGCATTTATGAAGTTAATTATTGAATTTTCCGACTTAAATTGCTCGTTTTACGTGTTATTTTCGAAATAATAATAAAACCGTATAAAATACTAATATTTTAACTTTCTGAAAATTTTAAGAACATTCTGGATTTTTCAAAATTTGAATTTTGAATTTTCGAAATTTTTATAACTCTTTTGAATTTTATATTATTTTTCCCGAAAAACCGAGTAATACCGATCAATATTGAAATATATTAAGTTAAGTCATGTTCAAAGTTTGAGTGAGACTAAATTTTGAAACCTATAAGAGTTAGGATGATTAACTTAACGATGAAAACCGTTTCATATAATGCATAGTGTTGTTAAACGTTAAAACACGCGATTCCATAAACCAAGGTTTGCGATAACTATTTAAATAAGTGTTTTAAATAGGACGATTTGGCTTAGGGTTTGCATGGTAATTCATATTTACATAAGCATTGCATATTTTATATTATGAATGTCATGATTTATTTTTACGTAATTTTGGGAATTATGTAATTTACTTAGTATGGCCTTAGTTTTTAATCGGTATTTCCCGTAATGTAAGGGGTTACCGATTCGGTTGTAATTTGTGATCTCGTATCACCCAATTGTAATTTATTTCTATTTTATAATGTATAAAGTAGACTAGAAAAGTTGTAATATTTGTAAAATCCGGAGTTCCTTGAAGACGGTGCCATTCGGAAAGGAGTTCCGATCAAGACGGTGTTTACCTCGAAGTGCGTGCCGCGTGAAGTTCAAGGGACCAAAGGAGTTGGTTTCCGAATTTGTACTTTGTTATTTCTTTTCTAGGAAAGGCCATACTAGGGTTTATTTATGCTTTTATTTTTGCTTTTATATGTTTGCATGCATAGCCAAATCGTCATACATCGTATCATGCATGTTTCGACCTAGTCGACCTAGTCTTTTATTTTATCGATAATTCACCGACTTAGTTCACTTAAAACGGAGATAGATAATAATTTGACTAGATCTCTTACATATAAATATTGAGACTTAGCCTTACCAAAAAGTACGGACCCATGAATCCCTTCTTCACGAAAACGTAGGCTCGGCTACACCGGGGTACTAAAATTGTCACGTTGGGTAAGTGGGGTAATAAGATTACACCTTGAAATTTGGTTGATCTCAACGAAATTATTCGTAACCGTAGTTGCAATAAGTTCGGGCTAAAGATAATTTTAAGAAAATTGTCGACCGAGAGTTCTAAGAGTAGAACCGATTAAAGAGTTAATCCACCAAATTATACCGATACGGGTTGAATCGGCTACACCGTGCCCGGATTAGTATGGGTTTGGGTCTCGGGATTGTTTACTTAATTGGGTAAGAGATCATTAAGTGAATACATAACTAAACTTGTTAAAGTTTCTAGTTTAAAATTATGAATTTAAAATGATGTTGTTTTTCCTTTTATTATTGTAGTTTAATTTTCAACATCGACTATGGCAACCAACGCTCCACCTCTCACTAACGTATCATGGCTTCGATCCTTTATGGATCGTTGTAAACTCGATAAGCATGGTTCCAATTTTAAGGATTGGGATGCGCAATTGCTTTTGGCCGCTCAAGGTGACGATAAGAGTCGTTACCTATCCGAAGCCGCTCCTCCCGCTCCGACCGCTCGTTCATCGGTCCAAACTCGTGAGGCCTATGAAGCCTACATGAAAGAGTCCTCCGCTCTTAAAAATGTGCTCATCTTCTCCATGGAGCCGGATCTCCAAAGGAGTATGATCAAGTTGACCACATCGTATGAGATATACACCAAGCTTGCGACCATGTTTTCGCAAACTCCAAGGGTGATTCAATATGAGGCGGCTTCCGCCTTCTTTGACATAACATTCAAGGAAGGGCAAAAGATAAGCCCTCATGTGCTCAAACTAGTTGAGCTCGCGGAGACTCTAAAAGCTCAAGATGTTGATGTTCCCGACTCTCTTATCATTGACCGAGTTCTTCACTCGCTCAATAAGGTTAAGGCGTATGCTCAATTCCGGGTGAATTTCAATATGCGAAACCAAGAGACCTCGTTAGACGAGTTGCATAAGATGCTAGTCCAAGCCGAAAGGGACATGGGACTTCATGAAAGTTCCACCAAGGATGTTCTAAACATCGAAAAGAAAGGGAAAACGAGCTTCAAGAGAAATGCCTCTAAATGCGATCTCAAAAATGGGAAGGCAACCGCCGTAGGTAATAATTCTCGTTTATGATTCATGTCATTAATCAACTTATGTATAGTGATACAAATGTGTTGATGTTTACCCTTTTTTAAATGTTTTAAAGGGGCGCCCCCTTATTATGATAAGGGCAAGGAGAAGGAAGCTTGAGGTTCCTTACTTGGATGGCTCCGGTAGCATCCAATTGATCGAAGACTTGAAGAGCTAGGCTCTAATTTTCATATCGTCTTCTTTCATATTTTGCATTTATTTAAGGAACAATTTAATTTTCTTGTAAGACAAGGATTAAAATCCTAAAACAATGGTTGTAATTTTGGATATTAGTGACTTGGTTTTCAACCCAAGTCACTACTTTTGTTCTTAATCAATGTTTTGATTTCTCAAATAAATTGCATACCTTGTTTAAACATGAATGATAGTGATTTAATATTGATACGATCAAGTATAAGAGAATCAAAGAGTTGATTAAAACGGAGAACTACACCCCATGAGATAGATTCAATCAAAATGAGACTATATCAGTTCATTATAAGATTTTCATTTTAAGTGAAAATGAGAATGTATTCATCACACCTATCAAACTTCAAACATTCAGATACATTGGTTAATCGAAATAGCTATCCTTAAACGAATAAAGGTTATTGTTAGAAGGATAGAGTGGGAGAAAATATTTCGCTCACAAACCAATGATGAAAATAAAGGAAGGATCTTAGAGAAGATTCTTACTTGGGAGTCTTAAGAAGAGCCCTAAATGATTTGAAGAAACTACGAGAGGACACTGAAGAAACTACGGGAGGACACTCGAAGAAAGGTTCTTTGTTTGTGTTCATTGTTTCATAGAGAGGAAACTTGAAACCCCGTATGAAATCATCGGTAGGAAAACGGTTCCTATGTAGTTATAAAGAAATTATCATGTCATTTTCGTCTCGAGGAAACGAAGACATGATAAGAAGGTAATTAATGATTGAATGGAAACAGATCACTATAGGGATAGTGATAGTGATAATGATTCGAGTAATAGTTTAACATGCGTGAAATGAAAGGTTTATTTAAGATATCGAGAGATATTGATTTTAGTGGGAGCGATATTCATCAAAGAATTGAAACCTACCATTTTGAGAGAATGGGTGATTCTTTAAGAGTAAAGAATAAGAGGTACTCAATTTAGATGAATAAAATACTTTATATCATAAGATGATGGAGCTTTACGGGAAATAGCCAAGATGAGTGAAAATTATTAAAATCATAAATAGACTACAATATAGATTTCAGTACATGAGTGACTATAGAGAGTGATTTTTAATCCTTCCAGTATATCGATACGTCACAAGTTATAAGATAACAGTGGGAGCTTTCCTCCGGAAAGGAAACTCAAAATCTAGAAAGAGTTCTAGATATGTACTCAAATAGAATCATATTATACGGGATAATATGAGAATAAAGGAGACCAAAAGTTGTAAGTTTTGCTATCATGAATAAACGTTATTCGCATGAATAAAGGTTATTCGCAAAACACTAATACAAACAGATGATTGTGCATCAAAATGCAATGTAATAGTGTTGACTATTGTTGCATGACAACATCATTTGAGTTATTAATAACTCAAAGTAAAAGATACTTTATCAGAATCCAAATGGGTTGTATGAGACAATATTGAACCCCATAAGTGAACTGGATTGACTTAGTATGGCCCCTAGCCGCTCACATGAGGTGACGTCTCAAAGCGACTAGAGTGTGAGGCGATTGATGGCAAGTTCAAGTGCCATAGAGTCATATGTGATGACTAGTCGATCACATAGGCAGACTGTAAGAGACACTCTGTCGGGCAATGTGACCGCTTATAGAGTTCTGGAAATTTTATAGCAGGGTCGTGGCGAGAGCTGCTATAGTATTCTTGTGAGTCAATTCTTAGACTAAAGACTACTCTCCCAAGATGGTACAGTTTAGGCATAACTTTGATCCATTCTCTACGACTTTTCGTAACTGGAGTCAAATGGGATTGTTTTGGGTTGTGACTAACTGTGACTAGTTGAAGGAAGTAGTGCGATAGAAATTGTCCACCCCTTGTCAGGGTTGTTCAAATCTCAGGGCCACTCGAGGAGAAGTTAACTGGAAATGCGTGGCCACGCTCGGAAGGTATCTATGGTAGATAATTCCGGTCAAACAGTTATTCTCCAGATCGAGGAAACCACTAATGATATGATCGAATGCAAGTACGACCTCAGAGAGACATCTTGCATTGAGTGGGAGATTGTAATAGGACAAGAGAATTGGTGACGCACACTTGTCGAGGCCAAGTGGGAGATTGTTGGGAAATGTGTCCTCAACAATAGTGCGATCACGTAATTAAATCTCATAACGAGAATGCACAAGGGATGATACGATTTTATATTAGTCAACTGACCAACATTAATCGGTAATGATTGGCTAGCTAGAGTTTGACATTACTGTCGTATGACGGTGATGGTCAGTTGATCCCTTTAGGTCACACCTTTAGGACAATTCCCTTAATTGATAAAGTGATCAAATGTATATTGATACGATTTGATCATATTCCTTAAACTCGTGTATCGAGAAATTAGAGGTTAAATCTTAATGTAAGATTTATGTTTAAAATTGAAAACGTGTCAATTGTTAAACATTAAACGATATTTTATTATATCATTATTAGAATGAATTGGGTTGAAATTGATACAAAAGTTGTAAATCGTATTGACGATAAATGATCATTTTACATTAGTAATTTCGAATTACTTATTAATTGAATAAATATGATTTATTTAATTATGTATAATATTTATGGGATAAATATTTTTATGTTTTAAATGTACTAAAGTATTTTATATCTTAATGACATATAAGATGTCACACTTTATACAATTGTACATTTGACAAATTGTAAAATGAAGTCCATATTATGGACTATATGGCACGGCTAAGTAGTGATGGTGGTGTGGTTAATTAGTGTGTTAATTACTCTTTAATCATATGTTAGACATGTGCCTTGAGAACACTAACCTAGTAACCACCCTAGTGTCTTGAGAATGCAACTTGTTCCCTCTTTGACACTCCCTATGGCCGGCTCCCCTTCACTCTATGTTGCATGCTTAAGCTAATTAAATGGTCTTAATTCAAATAAGCATGCTTAGGGTAGATGTATAAATATGATACATCATATTCATTCTATTCTTCTTCTTGCCCTAGCCGAAAAATCACCAAGTAAGAAGAGATTTTTCTACCTCTAAAATACTTATTATAAGATAATAACTTATACTATTTGTAGTATTAAAAATTACATTCTAATAATAGTGATTAGAATTACTTTAAGGAAGGAACCGATTCTAGTCTAGCATCTACAAAGATTCGGTTTATTAAGGGGTTGTCTTGGTGCATCCAAAGGAGGTATTCTATCTTGGGTACTTGGAGGATCATCCTTGCTAAGCTAGGACCGAGTGTAAGAACACGGTTTTCTCCTTATTTCCGCATATAGTAGCATGCATAAGATCTTATAAACGAGTTTATTAATATGATAATTAAAAGTTAATTAAAGGTTTATGTTAGTATGACTAAAATTAGTTTATGAGCAACTAGTTAAACCTAACAGTCAGTTTATCCCTGGAAATTGAGTTTAGGAGTTCAGGACCGTTTATGAAAGGTTGTATGAGGAACGATGTGATAAAAGCTCCATTATGGTTAGAGCTGTTTTGAGTTGCTTGAGGAAAGGTTCTATCAAAACTGTAGTCAGAGTGCTTGATTTGGGAAGAGAGAAATGAAAACCTTGTGAGAATTTCGCGAAACCCGAGCCTGTGAAATCAATTGTTCGAAATCATAATCTCTCCCTTGCACTGATTCTCTTTCGTACACCCGTAAATTCGCTAAGTTGCCTTTCTTTCGGTCAATCGTAAACTTGCTGGATTTTTACAACTTTACTCTTCTGAGGATTTGGGAACAAAAGTGTATTTTCGAAAGGGTTTTGGTTAAAGGAAATGGATAGTTTTTCAACTTTGAAGGATTTCAGTGATAACTTACGAGAAAACTTGGCTTTAAAGAGTTACATGTTTTGCAAATTGATTAATTTCAGTGTCAAATTGTCATTTGAACTCGTTATCGGAGACGTCTGATAACCGGTACTATGCTTATCGACACCGGATTGATCTAAATTTTGGATTTTAATTGATTTAATTTTGGGACTTGTCTCAGATTTGGAATGTCGGGCTCTTGAATGTACAACGAGAACCCCAACGTCCATTAACGAAGACTTGTGCCTTGGAAATTGGTTTCCAAATCTGTGAAAGGAACCTAAGTTTTGAATATCAAGTTCAGTGAAAATTGTGATTTTTGACGTGGTCCTTGTAACTGCTTTGAACCTTCGAGGACGAAACTTTTTGATAGATGGGGTGATTGTAACATCCCGTATTTTAGTAAATAATATTTTAATGATTTTCAATTATTTTCTGGAATATAATGTTATTTTAATAATAAATCGTAAATCTTATTTTAAGTTCTTTCGTTAAGTTCCGTCTTAAGAATATTTTAATTCTTAAGATGTTCACTTGGCAACTCATTCCCGAGTTGAGTCCGTTTCGCCAACAAATAAAACCCGACTCAAGTGAAAAGGTAAAAAGGACAACAAACCCTACATAAACCTCCTCCTTCATCGACATTTCATTTTCATTTCACAGTAACTAGAAAACCTCCATTTCCTCCATTTTTCTCAAGCTTAAAATCAACATCTCGACCCCTTCCCGAACTCGTATCAAGGTAAGTTTTACATTTTCGGAATCCACTCGAGATTTGCAAGCTTCCTTTCTCTTTCAGTTTCAGTTTCCTTGAAATCGAAAAAGACGTTGTTTTGCCCCAAATCCGTTTTGGGATTATAATCTTCGTTTATTTTGTTGTAGGAGTTGGATTAGAGGACCCGGAGGTTGATAGTTACGTTATTGAAGAAGAGATTGGAGCTTAACCCGCTTATAAGGTGACGATTATGAGTAACTCGACCTAAATTGTTAAAGTAGCATGCTTGTTGTGATTTTGGATGAAATCTTGTGTTTAGGAACATGTTTAGGCTTGCTTTTACCTTCTTTATACTTCTTATCATGTTCATTGTTGAAGAATTATGTTAATTTCATCTTTTGAATGGAAATTGTGAGTATACATGAAGATCGGTAGAATTTGGGATTTCGATTGTTATGCTTGTTTAAATGGTTGATTTTATTCAAAGATTATATATGAGATACACTTGGGATTGTTATGGGTTGTTATGTGCTGATATTATAGGTTTGATACTAGAAATCATGGTTTAGAAGTGTTTGTCGAAAGATAGATTGAATTGTCGAATTGCAGGAAACTCACAAAATGAACCTGGCCCGTGCTTGGGCGCAGGCTGCCACTAACTTGCGCAGGTTGCGCAACCCAGGCGCAGCTGCGCGCCCTCTTGCGCAGGCTGCGCAAAAACCGCTGTAACTTTCTGCTCGTTTAATTGTTTTTCGAGCTGTTTTGGGGGCTTGTTTCCCAATTCTTTTTAGGGTGTTTTAAGTGATGTTTGGTGGATATATACTTGGTTTTAAATGTATATTGGAGATAGGAAAGTCATCATAAGAAGCGTGGTTATCCGTCTCGAGTCGATTGCTCGTTTAATTGTTTTTCGAGCTGTTTTGGGGGCTTGTTTCCCAATTGTTTTTAGTATGTTTTAAGTGATGTTTGGTGGTATATATACTTGGTTTTAAATGTATATTGGATCTAGGAAAGCCATCATAAGAAGCGTGGTTAACCGTCTCGAGTTGATTAGCTCATAAGGAATTGATTACGGAAATTGTGCATGAAGATAGTTAACTTTTAGGGATTTTCTTGTGAAGAGTCTAAGCATATTTTAATCATGTTGTGTAGGCTCATATAGTTGGTTTGAGATGTATATTTATTTAATATGAGACTCTCAGTCGGTGGACCGGCCGCCTGTGGCCAACCGGCTGGGAGCCCCTATTAGCTATGTTTGGGTCATAACTTTTGATTCTCATGTCGGATTTCGTTGATTCTATTTCCGTATCCTTCGTATGTGTGTTTGAGGTCCCCGGAGTTCGGGCGGCACTATTTTGGGTTCGGGAATGGAGTGAGGATAGAGACCCCCCGGTCGGGCAACCGAAAGGGAAACCAGCTCTCCGTCGACTTAGTTCCTGGGTCAATTAAGTGTCGATTGAATGTTTATCAAGAGTAGATCGTTTATCGTTTAAGGTTGTTGTAGTCCCAGGTTTTGGGCGGCACTTACGTTGGGTTCGGGAATGGATTTGAGGAGAAAGACCCCCCGGCCGGGAAACCGGAAGGGAGACCGGCTCTCGCCTCAAATTAGTTTCCGAAGTCAACTACGTGTTGATTGGATGTGGTGAAGTAATTGATTTGTGGTTTAGTGAGAGCCTCCTTCGGAGATTTGGTTGTTGAACCACTTAGTGGTTGGTTCATTGTGTTAGCTTCGTGTGAACCACTTAGTGGTTGGTTCCTTCTTCGTGCGAACCCCTTAGTGGGTGGTTCTTTCTTCGTGTGAACCACTTAGTGGTTGGTTCAAGCTTCGTGGTCGAACCCCTTCGTGGGTGGTTCTTTCTCTTTGTCAAACCCATTCGTGGGTGGTTCTTCCTCCTTGTTGAACCCCTTTTGTGGTTGGTTCGTGTGTGATTTGTGTTTAGCTTGCTTGAGTCGGGGTATAGTGCTAGACCTTGATGAATGATTTGTATATACTTGCCTGAGTTGGGGTACTGTGTTATATAATGCCGATACGTGTTTAGATGTGTTTAGATATACCTGAGTTGCGGTTTGCTATCTATTTGCATGAGTATGTTACAAAGAGCTATTGATGGAGTACTTCACATGATTGTTTATGTTGGAGTATGATGCTTGTATCTATATGTTTCTGTGTTGTATGTGTGTAGGTACTTGATGCTGTTTGCAGAGGGTTACGTTGAGGCTACCGAGCGATGATCCTTCATCGTCATGATTTTCCCCATTTGTTAGCTAGACCTTAGACTTATGTTTTCAGTATTGGATGCCTGTAGGGATATGTTATCTCGGGTTGCTTTTGTATCGTACTTATATACTTATTTAAGTTTATATCTTCCGCATGTTTAGTTTTGTTAAAGCACCTCTGGATCTAGTACGTGTTGAGTGTCAGGATATGTGTTAAGCTCACCTCTGCACCTGACTCGTGTGTGTTTGTCGGGTGATGGTATATGTGTTGAGCTCACCTCTGGACCCATTATGTGTTTTGTATGTCGCGTATCGGGATATGTGTTAAGCTCACCTCTGGACCCGGTATGTGTATGGATGTGGCGTGTCAGGATATGTGTTAAGCTCACCTCTGGACCTGATACGTGATTGGTGCTCGTATGATTGGGATATGTGTTAAGTTCACCTCTGGACCCTCTGTGTACGATGACGGTGGTATTGGGATATGTGTTAAGCTCACCTATGGACCCGATACTTGTGTGTGGTAATGGGATATGTGTTAAACTCACCTCTGGACCCATTGTTTGTGTATGTATGTTGGGATATGTGTTAAGCTCACCTCTGGACCCGACATTTTATTGTATTGGGATATGTGTTAAGCTCACCTCTGAACCATTTACTTGTATTCACTAGTACAAAAATGACCTATTGCGTCAAGAGATTTACGTCGGTTCTAACAAAACTGACGCAAAAAGTACTTAATTTTGGCGGGAGGCGAATTTTGCCTTATAGACAAGTTATTTGTGTCAGTTCTAATATGGAACCGACGTATAAAATACGTCGGTTGTTTAGAAAACTGACGTTTTTGATGAAAAGCATCAGTTTTCAAAACAACTGATGTATTTTTGTTTACGCTTTTGCGTCAGTTCTAATATACAACTGATGTTTTTGTTATAAACTAAATATAAAAAACACACGGTCAAGTACATCAACTATAAGAAAACACAGTTATGAGAGTAAAACTAATAACCCCCCTCCACCAATCGCCTTGGTTCACATCCCCTCAATTCCGGTAGTCCACCAATCGCCTTCATTCTCATCATCGTTTTACTATGCAATTTTCGTGCCATCACCATCTACAGGTAAGTACTTAATCTATTTCCTCTTTAATCTACGCTTAATAAGCCTATTTTTGAAATTAGGGTTAGTTGACTTTTGAATTAAGGGTTTTTGTTCAAGCTTCGTTACCTTCGTTTTTGAGTTGCAAATCACAATTCCCCTCTTCCGTTGTTTGATTTATGCTAGTTTTGTAAGTTATTAAGTACTTAATTCGAGTTTTTGGTTTCGGGTTGTAACTGATAAAACTAGCAATGTAGGGTAGAAGTCGTTTCCTTTGAGATCTTGCGTCCTCATTAGCTCCCATATTCCCTAAGTTTCGATCCTTGTTTGTTCAATTCGATTTAAAGCTTCACGCTAGGTAACCCAGGCTTGTTTGTTACATTATTGTTCTGTTGGTATATATGTAAGTATGTGCCTCGTAATAGTGGGAGGTTGTGACCGCTTTTTGCAGCATTCACTAGGTTTTCGAGTACAAGCATAACTTTTTTCGAACTGATTATTATGTAATTTCTCTGGAATGGGTTGTTCTTAAGTTGTAACTGATGGTTTCGAAAGAATGTGCTTGTGTTTGTGAAAATGGGTTGTTCTTTAGTCTTCTTTTAATCAGAGTTTTGTGTTTTTATTTATGTAGGATTTTGGAATGGAGATTATTGCCAAGGAGTTGAAGCAAGGAGAACTCAAATGCTCATTTATCTTACGAACCATTCTTACCGTTGGCCGCGGGAGTTCAATACTCTTTTCCGGTTATTTTACTCTTTCATTCCTTAACTGATTTATTCCTTGCTTCCAGCTTCCTTCTTGAAGCATCTGGTTTGTATAGATCAGGCATATATTTGTTCTTGGTGCCATAAGCAAACACCTCGATGTAGAGGGGCTTGAAATGCTTTTGGAGGCCTATTTTTTTTAGATTGATTGAACACTTAACAAACTGACCACGGTATGTGAGTTATGTAAATCTTGAGCTAAAATGCTGTTACAATATGATTTTTCTTGCATTGCTTCATTTATTTTTGTGTCAACAAACACAAAGGTCAAGTATAAAGTGGATCAAGTACCTGCATTTTTTGTAAAATTTTAGCAGCTCCTAGTTTATTTGACAAATATTACAAGCCTAGCATTGGTTCGCTACTCAAAAATTAAACTACATCTACAACAATTGAGCCTTACTTCGAAATTAATTGGTGTTGGCTTAAACCATCACTGGAAGCCGTGGAAGGTAAAATATTAAGAACAATAATGATGTTTTATAAGGTGCAAGTGTGATTGCAGTGTGGTAGAGTTTTGCCTTTTAATCTGGAAGGCATTCCTATAGGATTCTGATTGCATTTTCTGCTTCGATCAACCCTTCAAAATTTTGACTTAACTTTCAAATTCCTTGTCAATATTTCTTAATAGTTAAGAGAGTATGTGGATGACACTGAAGATTACATCAATATCATGCTGGATGACAAGCAGAATCATCTTTTGCAAATGGAGGTCATGCTAACTATAGCCACCCTGGCCGTGAGCGCATTTGTGGTTGTTGCTGGTGTTTTCTATACTATTTCCGTTCACTTTTTTAGCTTTTCCTGCTGTTACATCTTATTTTGTCATCAATAGTACTCTGGAGCTTATTTTGTGAATACCGATGAGATTGATTCTCTCAACTGTTTCTCAAAATCTGTTTAAAGGTGAAACATGTTAGAGTTACCAAGAGAGTACAAGAAGCTTACTTTGCGGAGTTATGCGTCATGAAAGTAATTTACCTTTAACTTCAGTCTTCCTTTACTCGACTATAACTAGTTTGCCTCCCTTACACTTACCAACTTTTTTTTGTGTATATATAGATTGATGATGAAAACGAGCAATTTAGATTTGATCTGCGACCCTCTGATGCAATCAATATTGCTGTAAGATGCAAGGTATATTTGCTGTAATTTGCTTTGCAAGCAACGTTGTTGAATTCGATGTACCTTGAAGTCAAAATAAACTCTTGCAGCTGTTCATGTGCCTTTTCCTTCTATTTTTTTTTATAGTTGACAGACGTATAGGGTCTTAAACTGATGGCATAATATTTTACAACAAAATCATTCATTCATTATTGTAGCTGCTGTTTGTGTGATCATTATTCGTTGATTGGTAACTTGAATCTCTTTGTATTTAGGCCCCTAGTCATTAGCGCATGAGGATGGGTTGAAATTGGTTGATATGATGAATTCGCCAAGTAAACCACTTCTCTATGATGGATCTGTTCTATCAGAAATGGATAGGTAAATAAAACGAGTTATACTCTCTCCGTGCCATTGTTGTTTCCTCATATTTGTGCTAAGAAACATACTCCATAGCTCATAACAGACTAAGAAAATGATGATGAATTTCAGTTTGTGTATCTTTTGCAGGATGAAAATGCAGAAAATTGCAACTACACCGGTGTCAATAACCGATCGATCTGAATATGGTTAGAGAAGTTTGGGCTTAATAAATGTTTAAATAATATACGTTTAAAATAGATTAACTTAGTATGTAATAACTGTGACTTTTGTTGGTTTGTTACTTAGTTTAGATTGTATTATGAACGTTGTTGAAACGTTCGTTGTAATAGGGGAATGGATTTTGGAATTAACGTTGTTGGTTTAAAGGAAATGTAATGTCCTTTGATTGGATATCTTGGTGCAGGTGGTTTTAAATTTTTGGCGTTTTGGGTATCAGTTTTATAGTGGAGGTGCTGGCGAAATTTTGGTATCGATTTTTTTTTAAAAACATAAAAATAATTTGCATCAGTTCTTACAAGAAATGATGCAAATGGTAACAGTAATTGCATCGTTTTTGAAAAGAAATGACGCAAAAAATAAGAGCAAAAGAGTCAGTTCCAGCCATAACTGATGCATATACTGTTAGGTTTTATTAGTTGCTCATAAACTAATTTTAGTCATACTAAACTAACCTTGTGATTAACATATTAATTTACATGTTAAAATGATCTTATGCATGCTAATAATGCGGAAATAAGGAGAGTGTTTGAACCCTTACACACGGTCCAAAAGTTTAGCAAGGATGATCCTCCGAGTACCCAAAATAGAATACCTCCTTTGGATGCACCAAGACAACCCCTCAATCAACCGAGACTTGAACGAGCTAGTTACAAAATCGGTTTTCTCCTTAAACTTATTCTAATCTCTCTTATTAGAATATTATTTCAATACTAGTAAATAGTATGTATATATTATCTTATAATATCAATTTAGAGGTTGGAAAAATTCTCTCTTCTTATGTGAATTTTTCGGCCAAGACTAAAAGAAGAGCAACAACAAGAATGAATATGATACATATCTTATATATGTATTAAGCATGCTCTTAATAATATTAATTAACTTAAGCATGCTTATGTTGGGAAGGGGGAGCCGGCTATGGGATGTGCAACAAGGGGACATCATCACTTCTCAAGGCATGTGGGTTGGCTTAGTAGTGGGTGTTCTCTAGGCAACACATTAAGCATAATGATTAAGGGTGTATTTAACAATTAAAACACCTCACACCCACCTTCACCAAAACCGGCTACTTAGTCCATAAAATGGACTTAATTTTACAATTTTGTCAATTGTATAATTTGTATAAAATGTGACATCTAATATGTCACAATCACTACAACGAAAACACAATCGGGCGACAAATATTGGCGACTGAAATCTGTCGCAAAACACCTATTGGCGACGGACAACAGTCGCCAAACAGTTGTCGCTGACTTTTGTCGCCAAAAAAATTCGGGCGACTGAAATCCGTCGCCAAATTTGGCGACAGACAGGGTAGTCGCCAAAGACACAATTTGGCGACAGACAGGGCAGTCGCCAAATTGGCGACAGAATGAAGCAGTCGCCAAATTGGCGACAGACTTCAGTCGCCAATTCCCCCTGTTCAGTCGCCAATGCTCCTGACTTTCCAGGGGCTTTGGTTTCTTGTGCTCTGTTTTGGCGACTGATTTCAGTCGCCATTACTTCATTTCAGTCGCCAAAATTCCTGAGCATTTTTCATGAAAATCATTATTTCGTTTTTGCCAAATCCAATACGAAATAATATCAGTACACCTGCAACCAGAAAGTAACCAGCAATTGGTGACGAACGCCTTTTGAATCAACAACCAAATCTCCTTTTATAAAAAAAGAGAACCGTTATCAAATTACATGAACACGTTAACTAAACTAATAAATCTCCACGTTCGACAATTTTTCCTAAGTTACTAAACTAATTAACTGCTTGAAATCCCATGCTAGCTCCACTACCGTCTCCTCCCTTTCCTCTTGGATCATTAGGATCTTCATTAAATGGCTGGGAACCGGGGTTGCAAGAGTAGAAATACGTCTCCATGGCCTTAAGACGTTCTTTCATCAACCGCATTTCCTCATCTCTTTCCGCTCTTTCTCGGTCAAGTTGTGATTGCAATTTACTTACAAGAGACGGCTCGTAGGTTTGGCGCGGCTCATATGAGGACCTTCTAGCCGGTTCCTTGTAAAACACCCCATGAGCTTGTCCGGCCCCATATACCATACCCTTCTTGTAACCATCCACCAATTTGAACCAAATTTCATTATCATCCCGCTCAGGGTGGGCCTCTTTCTCTGCCTCATATTTCTCCTATAACATTAAGAAAACTATTATTAGTTAAGCAAAAACAATCATTGACGAAGGTAACAAAAAAACATCATTAGTTGAGAGAAACTATCTTACATATAACTCTTTGTCCTTCGCCTTAATCCATATTCTTCTCTGCGTCTTTTCGTTGACCTTGGAATGCGTGTCAAGGAAAAGTTCGGGCATCGTCATCATCGGCTTCTTGCCGCCGTCTTTGTTGCCGCCGTCGTCGTTGTTGCTGCTATCCTTCTTCTTCTTCCCTCCCTAAATAGGGAAAATTGTTAATATAAGAAGTATAGTATATTCATTCAAAAAAGAAGTATTCATTCAAGACTTACAAAAATACGCGTCAAAAATGATCGTGATCCCCCGTGATGGGTAGGCTCGACCTCCGCATCTTTCTTCCCTCTTCTTTTGTTCATCTTCTTTTGAGCGGACACGGCTTGGAACTCGGGAGTCTCGCGTCGCTTCATGAGATCTTGATATTTCTCACCTATAATTAAAAGTATGTTAGTAGTATTAAGATATTTCATTAATTCTTGTATTTACAAGTGACAAAACTTATATATTACATGTACCTTTTAGATGATTCGGTTCCTTCTTTCTTGTAACAATCTTGTAGATATAGTCTCTATATCTTGTTTTACCAACTTCATGGTATCTCTCAAGGACAGATTGTTCATGTTCAGGAGCCCAATAGAAAGATTGCTACAAAAAAAAAAAACAGTTAATGTAATTAGTAGTTAGCTTAATGAGTTAAAAAACAACTAACTATAATTAATGCAATTACCCGATACGCATTGAACCAAGCTTCTTTTTGAGCCTTGCTAGCTTTCCCCCAAGAAGTAGGCACAGGACCTAACAAGTTCTCCTTTGTGCTAGCAACGACCCCTCGACGAGGAGTCTGATGTCTAAACCTGTAACAGAAATTGTTAATTAAAACAAATCATTTTATTACTTTAAAAATTGAATAATACACATATAATAAACAACAACACTTACCATAGTCCCGCCGGATCAAGTATAATCCGGTTATCCTGGGTGTACTGAATCGGTATACCATCGTCCGAGTCCTCATCCACTTGAGGCTCAATCTGTACCTCTTCTTCTACTGGTTCCTCTTCTTCTTGCACGGATGAAATATTAGCACGATTACTGCCACCGCCTCGCACTCTACCTCGACCTCCTGCCATCTACAATCACATAAATGAAAATATTAGTAGGAGAAGAAAAAACATCAAATAAACATATCAAGCATGAATTTAAATTGTACAACTATTATATACCAAATTAATCATCATCCTCATCCTCTTCTAGATCTTCATCATCATCATCACCAACATTTATATACAACTATTACACTATTACACTCACTTAATTGAAGAACAACTATTATATCAAGCATGAATTTAAATTGTACAACTATTATATACAACTATTACACTCACTTAATTGAAGAACAACCTCAATCACATAATAATAACAATTTATTAACAACAATTTCCAATTATACAATTAACCACAAACTTATAAGCTAATTTAAGACGGTCTTAATAAGCTAGTATAATCTAACTAACATCCTAATAAGCTATTAAACATCCTAATCGACTACTTTAATCTAATTAACCAACATCAATAAGGCTAACAACATCATCATCTTCAAACTTCTTATAAACCCTAACCCACAATTATCTAATTAATATGCTAATTGGCTTCTAATACCTAATTAATCACAACCTAATAAGCTAAGACGGTCTTAATAACTTACTACAATCACTAAATGCACAAAACAAACCAACAATCAAACAAAAAATTGAAATTGAAATTGAGTTTCAAGAGAGTATACAAACCTTAAATGAGTTGAATGAAGGTAAGAACAAGTACGGTGGTGGTGGTGGTGGCCGGAATCCGGTGACAGTGGTGTTGAGGGTGGCCGGAACACGTAGGGTAGGGTGGTGGTGGTGGTTTTCGCGATATTGAGGGTTCGTGTGTTTGTGTGTTTGTGTAATTGCGAATGAGGAAAAGGACTGAACTGCGTCTGTTTCTATATCGCAATTTGGCGACGGACTCGTAAAATTGGCGACTGAAATTGTCTGTCGCCAAATTTAGCGACGGTTTTCTGTCGCCAAACTTTGGAATCAGTCGCCCGAGTGTGTCGGTGGTGGGAAAATTGGGGAAAAAGTTCTGTCGCCAAATTGGCGACTGATTTCAGTCGCCCGAGTTTTTATTTAGTCGCCAAATTGGCGACTGACCGATGCAGTCGCCAAACATTGTCGCCCGGTTCAGTTTTTCTTGTAGTGAATGGCAATACAATATAATTATCTTATCTTAAACATAGATATAAATATTTATCGTATAAATATTATGATTAAATAAATCCTATTTATTAATTGACAAGTAATTCGAAATTACAATTGTAAAATGATTATTTATAATTATCGTCAATACGATTTACAACCTTTGTATTAATTATAACCCAATTCATTCTAGTAACGATATAATAAAATATCGTTTTACTGTTTAACAATTGACACATTTCAATTTTAAACATAAATCTTACATTAAGATTCAACCTCTAATTTCTCGATATACGAGTTTAAGGAATATGATCAAATCGTATCAATATACATTTGATCACTTTATTAATTAAGGGAATTGTCCTAAAGGTGTGACCTAAAGGGATCAACTGACCATCACCGTCATACGACAGTAATGTCAAACTCTAGCTAGCCAATCATTACCGATTAATGTTGGTCAGTTGACTAATAAATCGTATCATCCCTTGCGCATTCTCGTTATGAGATTTAATTACGTGATCGCACTATTGTTGAGGACACATTTCCCAACAATCTCCCACTTGTCCTCGACAAGTGTGCGTCACCAATTCTCTTGTCCTATTACAATCTCCCACTCAATGCAAGATGTCTCTCTGAGGTCGTACTTGCATTCGATCATATCATGAGTGGTTTCCTCGATCTGGAGAATAACTGTCTGACCGGAATTATCTACCATAGATACCTTCCGAGCGTGGCCACGCATTTCCAGTTAACTTCTCCTCGAGTGGCCCTGAGATTTGAACAACCCTGACAAGGGGTGGACAATTTCTATCGCACTACTTCCTTCAACTAGTTACAGTTAGTCACAACCCAAAACAATCCCATTTGACTCCAGTTACGAAAAGTCGTAGAGAATGGATCAAAGTTATGCCTAAACTGTACCATCTTGGGAGAGTAGTCTTTAGTCTAAGAATTGACTCACAAGAATACTATAGCAGCTCTCGCCACGACCCGGCTATAAAATTTCCAGAACTCTATAAGCGGTCACATTGCCCGACAGAGTGTCTCTTACAGTCTGCCTATGTAATCGACTAGTCATCACCTATGACTCTATGGCATTTGAACTTGCCATCAATCGCCTCACACTCTAGTCGCTTTGAGACGTCACCTCATGTAAGCGGCTAGGGGCTATACTAAGTCAATCCAGTTCACTTATGGGGTTCAATATTGTCTCATACAACCCATTTGGATTCTGACAAAGTATCTTTCATTTTGAGTTAATCATAACTCAAATGATGTTGTCATGCAACAATAGTCAAAACTATTACATTGCTTTTTGATGCACAATCATCTATTTGTATTAGTGTTTTGCAAATAAACCTTTTATCCATGATTGCAAAACTTACAAATCTTGGTATCCTTCATTCTCATATTATCCCGTATAATATGATTCTATTTGAGTACATATCTAGAACTCTTTCTAGATTTTGAGTTTCCTTTACGGAGGAAAGCTCCCACTGTTATCTTATAACTTGTGACGTATCAATATACAATCACTTATGTACTGAAAACTTTATTGTAGTCTATTTATGATTTCATCATTCTAATAATTTTCACTCATCTTGGCTATTTGATAATGGTTTCATTCATCATTATGAATAAGTATCCAACCATTCTAACTTCTAGTGGGCGACCTTTTATTATCCATATAATAAACCTTCCCGTAAGCTCCATCATCTTATGATATAAATTATTTGATCATCTAGAATTGAAAACCTCTTATTCTTTACACCTTAAAGAATCACCCATTCTCTCTAAATGGTAGGCTTAATTCTTTTAATGAAAATCGCTCCCACTAAAATCAACATCTCTCGGTGTCTTTAAATGAACCTTTCATTTCTCGCATGTTAAACTATTACTTGAATCATTATCACTATCACTATCCCTATAGTGATCTGTTTCCATTCAATCAATCATTACCTTCTTATAATGTCTTCGTTTCCTCGAGACGAAAATGACATGATAATTTCTTTATAAGAGGATTGAGATGATTTCTTCTCTTTTATCTTATAAACTTAGAAAAATCATTTATTAAGGAACCGATTTCCTACCGATTTCATACGGGGTTTTGAGTTTCCTCTCTATGAAACAATGAACACAAAGAACCTTTCTTCGAGTGTCCTCCCGTAGTTTCTTCAGTGTCCTCTCGTAGTTTCTTCAAATCATTTAGGGCTCTTCTTAAGACTTCCAAGTAAGGAATCTTCTCTAAGATCCTTCCTTTATTTTCATCATTGGTTTGCGAGCGAAATATTTTCTCCCACTCTATCCTTCTAACAATAACCTTTAATTTATTCGTTTAAGGATAGCTATTTCGATTAACCAATGTATCTGAATGTTTGAAGTTTGATAGGTGTGATGAATACATTCTCATTTTCACTTAAAATGAAAATCTTATAATGAACTGATATAGTCTCATTCTGATTGATTTTATCTCATGGGGTGTAGTTCTCCGTTTTAATCAACTCTTTGATTATATTATATTGATCGTATCAATAGTTTGTTGCATGATAAAATCACTATTATTCATGTTTAAACAAGGTATGCAATTTTTTTGAGAAATCAAAACATTGATTAAGAACAAAAGTAGTGACTCGGGTTGAAAACCAAGTCACCAATATCCAAAACTACAACCATTGTTTTAGGATTTTAATCCTTGTCTTACAAGAAAATAAATTGTTCCATAAATAAATGCAAAATATGAAAGAAGACGATATGAAAATTAGAGGCTAGCTCTTCAAGTCTTCGATCATTTGGATGCTACCATAGCCATCCAAGTAAGGAACTTCAAGCTTCCTTCTCCTTGCCCTTATCATTATTAGGAGGCGCCCCTTTAAAACATTTATAAAGGGTAAACATCAACACATTTGTATCACTATACATAAGTTGATAAATGACATGAATTTAAACGAGAATTATTATTACCTACGGCGGTTGCCTTCCCATTTTTGAGATCACTTAAGTATTTGGGGCAATTTCGCTTCCAATGACCGATCCTCGTGCAATAATGGCACTTGTCTTGCTCTTTTGAAGACGAGGTGGAAGCGCCTTTCGAAAAGGTCTTTTCTTTGGTCGCCTTGGGCTTGAACGTTTTCTTGCCCTTGCCTTTAGAGACATTTCTCTTGAAGCTCGTTTTCCCTTTCTTTTCGATGTTCAAAACATCCTTGGTGGAACTTTCATGAAGTCCCATGTCCCTTTCGGCTTGGACTAGCATCTTATGCAACTCGTCCAACGTGGTCTCTTGGTTACGCATATTGAAATTCACCCGGAATTGAGCATACGCATTAACCTTATTGAGCGAGTGAAGAACTCGGTCAATAATTAGAGAGTCGGGAACATCAACATCTTGAGCTTTTAGAGTCTCCGCGAGCTCAACAAGTTTGAGCACACGAGGTCTTATCTTTTGCCCTTCCTTGAATGTAATGTCAAAGAAGGCGGAAGCCGCCTCATATTGAATCACCCTTGGAGTTTGCGAAAATATGGTCGCAAGCTTGGTGTAAATTTCATACGATGTGGTCAACTTAATCATACTCCTTTGGAGATCCGGCTCCATGGAGAAGATGAGCACATTTTTAAGAGCGGAGGACTCTTTTATGTAGGCTTCATAGGCCTCACGAGTTCCGACCGCGGAACGAGCGGTTGGAGCGGGAGGAGCGGCTTCGGATAGGTAACGACTCTTATCGTCACCTTGAGCGGCCAAAAGTAATTGCGCATCCCAATCCTTAAAGTTTGAACCATGCTTATCGAGTTTGCAACGATCCATAAAGGATCGAAGCCATGATACGTTAGTGAGAGGTGGAGCGTTGGTTGCCATTGTCGATGTTGAAAATTAAACTACAATAATAAAAGGAAATAAAACAACATAATTTTTAAATTCATAATTTTAAACTAGAAACTTTAACAAGTTTAGTTATATATTTACTTAATGATCTCTTACCCAATTAAGTAAACAATCCCGAGACCCAAACCCATACTAATCCGGGCACGGTGTAGCCGATTCAACCCGTATCGGTATAATTTGGTGGATTAACTCTTTAATCGGTTCTACCCTTAGAACTCTCGGTCGACAATTTTCTTAAAATTATCTTTAGCCCGAACTTATTGCAACTACGGTTACGAATACTTTCGTTGAGATCAACCAAATTTCAAGGTGTAATCTTATTACCCCACTTACCCAACGTGACAATTTTAGTACCCCGGTGTAGCCGAGCCTACGTTCTTGTGATGAAGGGATTCATGGGTCCGTACTTTTTGGTAAGGCTAAGTCTCAATATTTATATGTAAGAGATCTAGTCAAATTATTATCTATCTCCGTTTAAGTGAACTAAGTCGGTGAATTATCGATAAAATAAAAGACTAGGTCGACTAGGTCGAAACATGCATGATACGATGTATGACGATTTGGCTATGCATGCAAACATATAAAAGCAAATAAAAGCATAAAGATAAACCCTAGTATGGCCTTTCCTAGAAAAGAAATAACAAAGTACAAATTCGGAAACCAACTCCTTTGGTCCCTTGAACTTCACGCGGCACGCACTTCGAGGTAAACACCGTCTTGATCGGAACTCCTTTCCGAATGGCACCGTCTTCAAGGAACTCCGGATTTTACAAATATTACAACTTTTCTAGTCTACTTTATACATTATAAAATAGAAATAAATTACAAATGGGTGATACGAGATCACAAAATTACAACCCAATCGGTAACCCCTTACATTACGGGAAATACCGATTTAAAAACTAAGGCCATACTAAGTAAATTACATAATTCCCAAAATTACGTAAAAATAAATCATGACATTCATAATATAAAATATGCAATGCTTATATAAATATGAATTAACATGCAAACCCTAAGCCAAATCGTCCTATTTAAAACACTTATTTAAATAGTTATCGCAAACCTTGGTTTATGGAATCGCGTGTTTTAACGGTTAACAACACTTATGCATTATATGAAACGGTTTTCATCCTTAAGTTAATCATCCCAACTCTTATAGGATTCAAAATTTAGTCTTACTCAAACTTTGAACATGATTTAACTTAATATATTTCAATATTGATCGGTATTACTCGGTTTTACGGGAAAAATAATATAAAAATCCAAAAGAGTCATTAAAATTTCGAAAATTCAAAATTCAAATTTTGAAAAATCCAGAATGTTCTTAAAATTTTCAGAAAGTTAAAATATTAGTATTTTATACGGTTTTAACATTATTTCGTAAATAACACGTAAAACGAGCACTTTAAGTCGGAAAATTCAATAATTAACTTCATAAATGCAAATTAAATACTAATAATATTTTTATACCTTCCAAAACATTTTAAGAACACAAGATGGACAGAAAATTAAATGGTGCACTGCCCAATGAGCCGAAATTTAAAAGCATGACTCCTTTTATTTAACTTTAAATGCTACTTTTAACAACATAAAATTAAATCAAATCTAAAACTTTTGGATCCCAAGAATATTTTCATGATGAACATATCACATATGACTAATATGGGTTACATTTTTCGGCCATTTTAACAACATTTGCAAATTTTAACGATTTACGTCATATATCGTACAATTTTATCCCTTAAAATTATTTCTCAAGCATAAAATAAGATAAAATTCTCGAAAATTTTATACATGCTGGAAATAATATATATGACATCGTGTTAAATGTTTATGGCCAAATTCCAACTTAAACTATTAAAGTCGAAATTATGTCACTAATTACCCGATTTTTACATTAAAAATCTATAATATTGCAATATTTGAGATAAATTTCTGGAAAATTCATAATAATTTTTAAATATTGCATGTGACACCCTCATAAAGTTTTATAGTCAAATTCATAATATAACTATTTTAACCCATTTTTATTCATCTTTTTGCATTTTAACACTTAAAATTCATATCACACGATTTATAAGTCCATAATTTACGAAAAATCATATTCATATTATAGAAAATACATGTGATAACATACTGAAAAATCTAGGCCAAAAGATGATTTTAGCTATTTTTCCCAAAATAAACGACTTTAACCATTAAAACTTTATAAAAACCGAGATTTAATATACCATTAATCAATATTCATGCAAAATATATTCCAAATATTTTAAAACATTTTAGAAAACAGTAGGTAATCATGCTTAAATTATTTCGTGCATATCATATATCAAACGAAAATGCCAATTTTATTTGGTTATCACTATAACTCCGTAAAAAACGTAAACCGAAAGCATGCAAACAACCTATTGCTCTGATACCAATTGTTAGGTTTTATTAGTTGCTCATAAACTAATTTTAGTCATACTAAACTAACCTTGTGATTAACATATTAATTTACATGTTAAAACGATCTTATGCATGCTAATAATGCGGAAATAAGGAGAGTGTTTGAACCCTTACACACGGTCCAAAAGTTTAGCAAGGATGATCCTCCGAGTACCCAAAATAGAATACCTCCTTTGGATGCACCAAGACAACCCCTCAATCAACCGAGACTTGAACGAGCTAGTTACAAAATCGGTTTTCTCCTTAAACTTATTCTAATCTCTCTTATTAGAATATTATTTCAATACTAGTAAATAGTATGTATATATTATCTTATAATATCAATTTAGAGGTTGGAAAAATTCTCTCTTCTTATGTGAATTTTTCGGCCAAGACTAGAAGAAGAGCAACAAAAAGAATGAATATGATACATATCTTATATATGTATTAAGCATGCTCTTAATAATATTAATTAACTTAAGCATGCTTATGTTGGGAAGGGGGAGCCGGCTATGGGATGTGCAACAAGGGGACATCATCACTTCTCAAGGCATGTGGGTTGGCTTAGTAGTGGGTGTTCTCTAGGCAACACATTAAGCATAATGATTAAGGGTGTATTTAACAATTAAAACACCTCACACCCACCTTCACCAAAACCGGCTACTTAGTCCATAAAATGGACTTAATTTTACAATTTTGTCAATTGTATAATTTGTATAAAATGTGACATCTAATATGTCACAATGGCAATACAATATAATTATCTTATCTTAAACATAGATATAAATATTTATCGTATAAATATTATGATTAAATAAATCCTATTTATTAATTGACAAGTAATTCGAAATTACAATTGTAAAATGATTATTTATAATTATCGTCAATACGATTTACAACCTTTGTATTAATTATAACCCAATTCATTCTAGTAACGATATAATAAAATATCGTTTTACTGTTTAACAATTGACACATTTCAATTTTAAACATAAATCTTACATTAAGATTCAACCTCTAATTTCTCGATATACGAGTTTAAGGAATATGATCAAATCGTATCAATATACATTTGATCACTTTATTAATTAAGGGAATTGTCCTAAAGGTGTGACCTAAAGGGATCAACTGACCATCACCGTCATACGACAGTAATGTCAAACTCTAGCCAGCCAATCATTACCGATTAATGTTGGTCAGTTGACTAATAAATCGTATCATCCCTTGCGCATTCTCGTTATGAGATTTAATTACGTGATCGCACTATTGTTGAGGACACATTTCCCAACATATACAACTCTAAATGGCGCTAAAATAGCTTATCAAATACATCAGTTATAGAAAAACTGACGCAAAAGATATGCAAAAGCGTCAGTTCTAGCAACAACTGACGCATATACCCCTCTACTTAGCGCTAAATAAGTTATCAAATACATTAGTTGTTGGACAACTGACGCAAAAGGAGGAGTATTTGCGTCAGTTCTACCCATATTTGCGTCAGTTCTTTCTAAAGAACTGATGTATTTGATAAACTATTTGCGTCGGTTTTAGACAAAGAACTGACGCAAATGCTAACTTTTTGCGTCAGTTTTAAAACCGACGTTTCTATAAACGTCCCCTCGATATATGTCAACCCAGAACTGACGCAATAGGTCACCTAGAACGGACGCAATAAGGGATTTTTGTACTAGTGATTGGTTATGTTTGAGTCGGGACCTCTGAACCAATGCTAGCTGATTGTATCTTTCATACCTGAGTCGGGGTTTATGATTAGATATTGTTGATTGATTGTGTTTAAGTTTTACCTGAGTCGGGGTCGGACTTAGATATTGCTGATTGTGTTTAGCTTGCCTGAGTCGGGGTATAGTGCTACACATTGTTGAATGATTTGTATTTAACTTGCATGAGTTAGGGTATAGTGTTATATACTGTTGATGTATGTTTTTAGATATGCCTGAGCTGTGGTTTGATCTATTTACATGAATTGATTAAGCTAAGGTAATGATAGACGAAAGACTGTGGGGTACACGTTTCATGTATGTAGGTTAGTGCTGATCTTGTAGGGGGATTCACAGAGAGCTAGCGAGCGATCATTGACTTTACCCTATTCGTTAGCTAGACTCTAATTTACATTTCAGTTTTGGTTGCCTGTGGAATATGCTATCCCGGGCTGTGGACACTTGTATATAATTTAATTACTTATCTATGTTTTATTTCTTCCGCATTTTTTATTATCGTAATTCACCTCGTATGTTAGTTAAGCATGTTAAAAGTTTTAATTCCGCGCAAAATTTGCATGCTTTTGTATGTTTTACTTTCCGCTGCCGCGAGGGGTTTTACACCATCCCCGTTTGAGTTGTTGTATCTAAATTTAAATAATTGTTTTAGTTTCAATTTACGCATTTAGTTTTACTTTAAAATCACCTCGCAATGTTTGATTCATGTCAAAAAGTTTTAATCGCGTTCATTTTTTCCGCATGCTGCTTTGTTTACATTTCCGCTTCGCGGGGGATTTTAAAACAGATATAGAAAATGTGAGCTACAAAATCACAATAATGGAATTAGGTAAAACTGTGTTCGATATATTTGATGGGAATGATTTTGCTTTCTGGAAAATGTAAAAACCTGATTATTTTTTGAAGAAATTGTTGATTACAGCCTTATAAAAACCACTTTTTGAAACTTACAGCCTTATTAATTTTTTTTTGAAACTTATAGTCATAATATTAGTTTTCTTTGAAAATTGACTCAAAACCATTTTTCCGGCCAAATTTGACAAAAAATGACCGATATGCCCTTATTTCTATTTTTGCCTATTACTATTACCTTTTCATTTTGACCTTTGATTTACCTACCCATTTACCCCAAAACCCTCCCCCTTTTCTCCTCTCCCAGATTTCCCCCAAATTTCGCCTAAAATTCATCATTCTAGTTGAAGATTACGCAATTTGATCATGAACAAAAGAATCGTGCCTTCATCTGATGACTCTAAGGCAAAGGGTAAGTATTTTTCCAGTAATTTGAAGACATCTTGCTAAAATTGAAGAAAACCCTAATATTTTTTAATTTGGGGGAAAATTTACAAGCTTAATTTTAACAGAAATTGGACATACTCCAATGTAGAATTAGGATAGATTTTGAAAAAAAATGAGTGAATTAGAGAAGTTGTTGAACAAATTAAGAGTTAGAAAAGAGATTAACAAAAGATAAAATTTGTTGAAACAAGAGAATGAAAATATTGATGTTTGGAATCTGATTTAGGGAGAGGAAGGTTGAAGACTATAGATAATAGAAGGGGGAAGGGGGAAGGGGGAATGGGGAAGGGGGAAGGGTATTTTAGTCTTAAAAATTCATCTTAAGTCACGAAAAATCCATTTTGGCAGTGGTTTTCCGTCGGAGATAATATTATGGCTGTAAGTTTTGATCAGAAATAATATTATGGCTATAAGTTTAAAAAAAAAGTTAATAAGGCTGTAAGTTTCAAAAAGTGGTTTTTATCAGATTACATGTTCCATTAGAAGACGTTAAGTCGAATTCTATGGACAAGACTGATTGAGAACTTTTAGATAGGCATGCACTAGGTGCGGAGCGGTTGACATTGGCTCGAAATGTTGCATTTAATGTGATTGGTGCAAACACAACATTAGAGTTGATGAATTCTTTAGTGAACATGTTTGAAAAACCATCGGTTACAAATAAGTATGCTTTATGCGTAGATTATTTGGGTTATTGATGCATAAAGGAGCTATAGTGGCCGATCATATTAATGATTATTTTAATGTGATCACGAGGCTATTAAGCTCGATAAAGATCGATTTTGATGAAAAGATAAAAGCCTTAATTATTTTTATCTTTTTTACCTAGTAGTTGTTATATTGTTTTTACAGCGATTTATATATAGTTCCCTTGGACAAGAGAAACTGAAATTTGATGAGGTGGGTGATTTAATTCTAAGCAAAAGTATATGCAAGAGAGAAGTATGTGAGACTTGGGGATCATTGTGAGTGGGTTAATTGCTAAGCGTAGATGGGGAAAAAAACGATAGAGGTGGTCATCAAGGAAGATCTTAATCACGAGGTAGAGGTGAACCGACTTGTTGGGATTGTGGTGAAATTGAACATTTTAAGAGAGATTGTCCAAATCCCAAAAACAATCGTCAATAGCGTAATCAAGATCGAGGATGGTGATGCGGCGAGATGCTGAGATTGAGTGTAATGTTTTGACATTAAGTGCAAAATATCCAAAGGAGTCATGGGTGTTAGACTTAGATGTATCATTTCACAGTTCTCTATGTTGAAACTCCTTTCATAAATTTGTTAGTGGACACTTACTTGGAAAATGATAAAGCTTTACCGATCATGAGGAAATGTGATGTGAAATATGGACCCCACTGGGGTAGGTGGGAGCTAACAAATGTCATGTTTATCCCAAACTTGAAAAATAAATTGATATATATTGGAGAGCTCAATGAAGCAGGCTACAAGGTCGTGTTTGAAGAAGGTTCCTGAAAAATAGTAAAAGAAGCTGTGATAGTAACTCGTGGAACTAAGAGTAAGTCCACTAGAGGGTGTACTGACGTAAGTAATGTAGCAGTTGGAGCGATGAAGATTGAAACTGTTTCACGAGACTTGTCGTGGGCTACGAAAACTATACATTGTGGGCCTTACACTAAGCACCGTGTGATTAAAGTCGGTGGCTTGAAGGCGATTGGTGATATGAGAACGCACAAGGAGAAACTGACACGCTGGGATGTGTGCGGTAATTCAAGGAGTTCCAAGGGGGCACAAAATAATGTATCGTTCAGGTGAGAGTGCACGCCCAAAAGAGCGATAAATGAAACCCGACAAGTATGGTTGTCGTTGGGAACATGCATGAATAATAAAAGGTCGAGGTTGGACAGTATTTCAATTGGGCTCTTATGGTCGGTATGAGTGGAGAAGCGGTCGTACTTGGTGGATCATTGTAGGTAAAATAGTCAGTAGGTGGGAGATTGTTGAATTAATCCCTTCTATTTTGGAAAAATCCTAAGAAAAGTTTATGGTGATAAAAAACATTAAGAAGCTATTTTCTAGGTGAAGAAGAAATAGCAGGATGTTTATTTAGCAATTCACATAATATAAAGATGTGAGGAACTTATTGTTAAGTTTGACCTCAACGTAAAGCATGTTAATAAAGATAATATGTAATAAGCGTGCGTAATTCTCTTTTGACTATTTTCCTTATTGTATATTTCCTCCGAGTGATTAATAAAATTAGTGCGACTTCAGTGAGAACATAGCCAATCAAATCAGTGAACTTCATTATGTTTGCGTTCCTGCAGATGTTATTTAAATTATTGTCATTGTTATTGTGTATGCTCTAAGATATATATTTATCACTCTATATTTTCCTGCACGGATTCGACCATTGCTTTCCCGATGTTACCGTTTTAGTAGTTTATAATTATTTAAGTGATTATAAATTTACAGTCAGGGTCTGGTACAAATTTTGGATACTTATTGTCATCTTGCTGGTCAACGACTCAATCATGACAAGACTTCGATTACTTTTACTCCCAATTGTACTATGGCAACAACAAAGGCGTGTTTAACTACTCTGTCTATTACCAAGACACGGGAAATGGGGGTTTACTTGGGCCTGCCCATCGACATTGGTAGGTCAAAAAAGGAATTTAACGCCCTTATTATTGAAAAGGTACGAAAAAGGATTTCTTCTTGGAACAACAAACTATTATCTGCTGCGGGTAAGTTAATTCTTATCATTTCGGTTCTTTCCTCACTATCTTTATTCTCTCTATCGGTATTTCGTATGCCGGTAAGTGTGACGTCGAAGATTGATTCTTTCATTTCACAATTTTGGTGGGGAAATACTCGAGGTGGAATTGGCTTTCACTGGTATAGCAAGAGTTTTTTGCACCTAAGAAAATTTGAAGGGGGCTTGGGTATTAGACGTACGTCGTGTTTTAATCAATGTCTAGTAGCAAAATTAGGATGGAAAATCCTCACACAACCGGAATCTCTACTTAGTCGTGTGGTGGGGGCTAAGTATAAAGTAGCCGATCTCTTTCATAATCGAAATCATATTGTGAGGGGGCGACAGATGTCTTGGGGAGGGCAAAGTATTTCATGGGGACTTCAACTTCTTCACATCAACGTATCATGGCAGGTGGGTTATAACTCCAATCTAGACTTATGGAGGGATAAATGGATCAAAAATAGTAGACCTGATCATGGGTCGGGCCGGGCCGGGTTTGGGCCGGGCTCGTGCTAAATAAACGGCCCAAATACACGGGCCGGGCCGGGCCGAGCCAAAACGATGGGCCAATTTTCTTGGCCCAAGCCCACAATTGTTCGGGCTATAACGGGCCTCGGGCCAAAATGGGCCAAAACGGGCCAAAATAATATAATACGAAACAATCAACAAAATCGATATGTGAACAAACTATTAGCAACGAAATAAAATTTTCAAGTCTGAGGTATTTGACTTCGACTCTTTTGGTAGCAGAACCATCCATAGTACCATACATAAATTATGAGTTGACAAAAAATGAATACTATTAACTAAAGGTGTACGATAAAAATATAAAGATATCCGCAAAATTGATAATTCGATGCAGTAGTGATATTAGATTATTAGTATGTTGTGATATACGATTCCAACTTTTGAATTTTTTTCTATTTAAAAAAATAATTTCGGGTCGGGCCGGGCCAAAAAGCGGGCCTTTAGGTTGGCCCAAACCCGGCCCTATATTTATATCGGGCTTATTTTGGGCCGGGCCACGGGCTTTTTGGGCCAAACTATTAGGCCCAAACCCGAGAAAAAATCGGGCTGGGCCGGGTCGGGCCGTCGGGCCTGGCCATTTGATCAGCTCTAAAAAATAGTAACCCCATCAGCCTTTCGAATCTAAATGAAGATATTTTGCCGCCTGCTAAGGTCTCCAACATACAAAATAATGATGGGATATGGGACCCTGGTAAAATTATTTTGTTTGGCCTTGGAGAGATTATGACTGACATTCTTTCTTTACCTTCTCCGTCTCCTTACGATGTGGATTCTATGGTGTGGTCGCCTACCAAAAATGGACTGTACTCTGCAAAGTCTGGATATGTGATTGCGTTTGGGAGTTGGTGGAAGGATAATGCGACTATTAAAGATAGGGCGAGACAATCCAAATTTATCTCTGTTATGCAATGTAAAAACCTTTGGAATATGAAGATTTGTAACAAATGGAAACTCTTCCTTTGGAAGATTATGACAGACACCCTCCCTTGTGCTGCAGAGATAAGGAAGCGGAATGGTAACTCGGATGGTCTGTATGTTTTTTGTCATGGAAATCAGATTTCTGAAACTACTGAGCATATTCTTAGAGATTGCCCAATTGCATCACGAATTTGGAATGCAACGCCTTTGGGAATTCGCACAACGATTGTCCAACATATACCTATTCAGCTTTGGTTGCCAATTGGATACGATTTCTGGATAAACGATCTAACAGCTTGGTGGCTATATCCTCTTTTATTTCGACACTCTAGGGTGATTTGGTGTAATCGCAATGAAAGAATTTTCAACAACTCCAACCTCTCTCCTACTATCCTCTTTAACAAGATCAATCTCCTAGCTTCGGATAATACAACTGTGTTCTCGATGCTTTCTAATCGTATGGGAGGACAGAGTGGGATCTTTCAGGATGAGGAGATGACGACTGTTATGCGAATCATCAATCATTATCCAGTTTTCCTTGTGGGTTCAAAAATGTGTTCAGATTCTGTTCGAGTCAAATGTGATGCGACATGGAAGAGTGATCGGCAATCTTCAGCAGGTTGGATTTTCAGAGACAAGAATGGCTCTTCTTTGGGTCAAGGAGGTTCGGTCTTCTGGGCAATTTCGCCTTCGCATGCGGAAGTCGTAGCTCTTGTGTTGGCCTGTCAGCATGCAATCAACATGGGCTTTCTTCACTTGGATGCGACTTCGGACTGCCTTAATTTGGTGCTCCAAGCAAATGGATGCGGGTTACTGGATAAAGATGTCAAGTCAACCGTCACGTCTTTTCTTAATGTTATTTCTAGTTGTCACTGTTTTTCGTTGAGTCATTGCCCTAGGTACTTAAATAGATCAGCTCATACTATTGCTAAGGCATTAGTATGAGATGTATCCTAATCAACTGTCAAAAAAAAAAATAAAAAAAAACAATATTTACTCAACGTTTTTTAGCCCATTGAGGACTCCCAAAGATGGTCCGTCATTGGCCACCGCATGCCTGGTTTCATGAGCATTAGGGGAATGTTTTAAAGCTCCATGATTTTTCGATGGAGGCAAGCCATTATTTATTCCCCCTGTTCGTTGCAGATGATGCAAAGGCTGATAGAGAGATGTGTAAGAAGATAGATGTGAAGGGGCAGGGAAGCTAAATAAGCATCTCAGCTCCATATCTAATATGTCTCCTTATCATAGATATAGCTGAGAAGCTGACTTTAATTACGACTTTACGAGTATATATTATTATTAAATGTTAATTACTGTATATAGGCGTATACAGTACACATCACATAAGTTTGTTTAGCGGCTGTGTTGTCTATTTATGTCAACTTGTGACTTGATTTATCAAATCATTCATTTAACTAAATGATTCTATATACTTGATATCATCACTTCAAGTAGAATAATACTAATTAACACAATATTGTCAACAAGGGCATATCAACCAGCAAGTGGATATATCATATATGCATATATCATATTATTGCAACTTCATTCGTAGATCCATGCATATCTCAACTCTACTTTTACAAACAAAAATATAGATTTGTTATTACACTATGCTCGATCTCAAAGATTTTATTAATTCAGATTACGCAAATTCTCATTTAAAACGGTATTATTTGTCTTAATTTTAAGATGGATAAAATGTCATATCACTTGTGTATTTTTAAAAAAATCACCGTTTTTTCTTATACATTTTATATACGCAAGTATAATTTACTTAAACCGTCTTAAATTTAAGACGCATCGTACCGTCTTAATAGGTCTGACACTTGTCACTACTAATGAGGTTGAGTATAAGGGTATTCGAAAAACCGTTGTGCAAGAAAGGAAGTGGGAGGTGGATGATATAAAAGTACCATACCATCCTAAATAAAAATAATTAATTTTGGTACCCACATTCAAATTTATTTTTAATTAATTAAATAATATTTATTATTAATTTATCACTAATATATTTATCGATCACATATCTTAATTCACTATGAAATAAATTATGGGCACGACTCCCGCTATTAATATTTTACTTAAATCGATTGGTTAGCTTATTATTCATATATACTTTCTTTTGTTGTTAGCATTGTTACTTTTATTACATTCGTTACTACTATTGTTGTTTGACTACGGCAAATCTTTCTTTTATTGTCTATATTATTACTTTTATTACATTCATTATTACTATTGTTACTATCATTACTCTCGCTATAATTATTATTAATTTAACTATTGTCGCATTAATATTGATAATTCACTACTCCCGTGGTTACTTCTAATACTTTCACTACTCCGTTTGCAGACAATATTGTTAATTTAACTATTCAAATGAGTGATTGCTATTATATTACTATATGCAATGTTACTATAATTCTTTTCACTAATAACATAATAACTGTAACTATTTAGGCATGTAATTTTTAGCCATTTATATATTTATATAAATAAATTACATCTGTGCATTAAATGAAATTGAATAACTATGGAATATTATTTTTTTGGAAATCTAGCTTTATTTATTACTTTTTAATATTTTTCAAAATATAAAATACTTATAATATATTCGTGTATATTAAATAATTAACATCTTTATACTAATTAATACCATAACCATAGCGGGGGTGTGTTTACTTTAAGGAAAATCATTATATTATTTGTGTTATCTTAATTTATAATTCAACCAAAAATATATAATATTGACATTGAAATTCTTTGGTTAGGTTTATTACACGTACAACGCTATCAATTCAATTAAAAATTCTATAGTATAGTTAACTTATATAGATTTAATTAATTATGCTTAAGTCCCTTGATTCTGGGAATATATATATATATATATATTACTGATTACCCAAATTGAGAAAATTGATAAAATAATGATAGAAGAACTTCTTGAAGTATTCTTACATGTAACTAAAACTCTTTAAAAATTGTAAAATAATTAGAAATTGTTAGATATTTAATAAATGATACTCCCTTCTATTCTTATTTTTCTTCCCCTTTGCTTTTGCGTGGTTTCGATGACGTTACTTTGACCATATTTTTGGGTTGTTCACATTTTCTTTTGTTGAAAAATATATTTTGTGGACGCTTTTTTTCAACTTTGACCAAAAAAAGTAAAAGGAGTAGGAAAAACAAATTAGGAGGGAGTATAAAATCGTTTAAATTGTTTTGTATCTATTAAGTTTATTCGAAATTAAAAATTGTCTTACATTCGAAATTGATTTACTAGAAATTGGCTTAAATTCGAAAATTTATTAGAAATTTTTTTATCGAGCAAATGCTAGAAAACCACTTGCCTACCCCTTTAATAAATGCAACTTTTCCCATAAACTCGTTCCCCAATAACCACATATCGGACTTATAAAAGTCATTGTATACGTTTTTACTCCTTATTTTTTTTCTTTTATTAGTAGGACTCGTGTCGTGTTTATGAGTGAAGCCGGAAAAAATTGCATGCACATAGGTAGGAAATAATGTCATTATTCTATGTTATGCTTGTAAAAACAGTAATTTAGGCGCGATAATAATGCAAGACGATACAAGAGCTAGTAGATAAAATAGTGCAAAAATATTCTTGGTCTAGAATCAAATATTAAAAGATCAGTAAAGTGAGAAACAAAAGTTGCATCTTAAAAGAAAGGAAGGAAGATTTAGGGAGAGGGGACAGTGTTAGTTGTGTTACAATGCTTGCCCATGCCCTGCAAAGTTAGTGTTATATATGAGTCGTGTATCACCAATCGTCCAAAGTTTAGGGAAACACTATTTACAGATATGTTTTATGCCTGGATTCTAGATTTGTAGTATGAGGTTATGAATCAAGTATCGTATGTTATTCGACATTTTCTTGAATACAATGATGGAGATAAAACATTGGACTTGTTAATAATATTGATGTTATGGACCAATATATATATGAAATACTTAAAACACGTCTCTCTATTGCTTTACTAGCTGTTTAGGTTAAAAATTACCTAATGTCGAGTTGGAGGTTATAATTATTTAATGACTAAGTAAGATTAGTTTTTAGGTTGGTTATATGTGGACAAGCAATTGAGAAGAAGTAATGTAGGCAAGAAGATTGATGACGCGGAAACCCCAACGGGAAAAACCGCGGAAGGATGATGTTCCTTCAAGTTCTACTAGAAAGCTCTCGCAGAGTGTTGAACGGATTACAAGTATTTTGCTAGATTTTAGTGAGATAAGTGTTCTAGGTCATGGGATGATCCCCTACACAATGTACAATGAGTGTATTTATAATAGTAAATCCCTTGTGGACCGTTGGATTCAGCTTTTGTCCAACGGTCCATTGCTCTCTTCTTTTAGCTTCTTTTTCTTCCTTCTTTACTCTGCAACCCTACTAGTGTTGGCACATTATTTCGGGCAATTCTCGGGCTTGATGCTTGTAGTCTTCTCCTCTACATTTTGCTTTCCCGCGCTTTGCTTCCTTTCTTTGTACTCTTTTTTCCTGCTGACTTTGACCTTCCAAATGGTTAGTCCACTCGTAAGGCGCCACGTACCGTGTTGATGGATAAAATGGTCAATTTTAGGTTATAACATTAGCCCACAGTTCTTGCATAAATGTATTTATGCGAGAACTCCTTCAGATTCTTGATCTAGGATCTAAGCAGGGCTTCAGGCAGGGACTTCGAACAGAATTTTCACGCGAGTGACGTTTGATGGGACGTGTACCTGCTTTGTCAGGGTTTTCTTTTTAATGCATCCCAACCGTCTGCCAACTGTCTCCCACTCCCCAATTTTAAAATTTAAACCTAACTTCTATTTATTAACTTCCCTTTTTCACCTTTTACCTTCCATCCCATTTTCACTTTTTACTCCTTATTCTTCATCTCCTCTGAATTTTCATCTTACTCAACCGCTTTCTTCTTCGCCCCCTTTTCCAACTAAGGTAATCATCCTTCTCGTCTGCGCTTCTTTTTTGTTTTCCTTTGCAATCTCGCTTCAATGGCCCCCAATTTATTCCCGTATCGTTCTTTATTAAACGAGAAATACTTGAAGGATTCTTGTTTCTCGCTTGTGGATCGTTCAGTAGTTAGGGAATTTTTTCGTCTTGGTGATGACATTGACCTGTACATTCCTAAGGCGGGTCAAACGGCCGACGCTGACCGCCCGGGTTGGACCACACTAGTTTAAAAATCCTCTATTGCGTCAGTTGTAGGCGAGTTATTGTGTCGGTTCTTATGTTGACGTATAAAGAGGGGACGTTTCATGAAACATCAGTTCCAGAACTGACGCAAAAGGTTACTATTTGCGTCGGTTCTTACCTATAACTGACACAATTAACCAGTCAAATACATCAGTTCTTTTCCAATAACCGACGCAAAAGGTACTAGAACTGACGCAAATAACCACCTTTTTGCGTCAGTTTCTAGTGAACTGATGTATTTGATACATTATTTTAGCGCCATATAAGGTAGTATATGTGCCGGTTAATACTAGAATTGACGTTTTTTTGTAGCTTTTTGCTCTTACTTTTTGCGTCAGTTCTGTTCAAAAACGATGCAATTACTGTTTACCATTTGCGTCATTTGTTTTATGAACTGATGCAAATTATTTTTATATTTTTAAAAAAAAATCCGCTACCGAAATTTCGGCAGCACCTCCCTGTAAAACCAAAACGCCCAAAATTTAAAACCACCTGCATTAAGATATTCAACCAAAGGACAATATACATTTCCTTTGCACCAACAACGTTCATTCGTTCCAAAATCCAATCCAACATAACAACCAACGTTTTAAAAACGTTCATAATACAATCTAACCTAGCTAGTAACAATCCACCAAAAGTCATAGTTATTACTAAGTTAATCTATTTAAACGTAAATTATCTAAACATTTACTAGCCCAAACTTCTCTCATCACATTCAAATCCGTCATTGACACCTGTGAATCTGCAATTTTCTGCATTTTAACGATCAAAATAAATATTATATTAAAAAAAAATGTAAATGAAGAACGAAAATTGACAATGAAAAGCTAAAAGCAAGATTGAATTACCTTTTCAAAGTCGATCTCCGCAAGTTTACAATGGTAGAATGTTATGTCATACATCCATTTCATAACATAATAACCACACTCATAATCTTCTTGTTGTTGCGGACACTAAAGTTAAAAAAAAATAAAAGTATTAGTGGTTTTCATTTACATATAACAATGTTATAGTTTAACAATACAAATTAACACAGGAGGTATTGCGATAACATATCTCAAGTCACATACAGGTTTTAAGAATAAATAAAACCAAAGGCACAACAGCAAATATTGAGAATTCAGATAGATCATAACTAAAAATAACATTCTTAATATTAAAATAAAGCAACCCGTTTTGCTTGTGACCGTCATAAACTATGATGGCGCAAAAACTTAATTCAAAACATAGACAACAACAAGAGTTAATTCCTAATATAAAACAAACATCACCTCCCATTTATTAACAACTAAAGACATCATAATCAAATGACACACATGATAATTTGCAGAATGATAGGTAGGAGCTGCAAAATCAGGAGTGACAATCCGATAAGAAGGTCTTTTGTAGAGCCATCATTAACAACAAAACAACCATTAGTTTCCTTGGAAACATGTTTACCCCAGAATAAGAATGCCTTCACATATTCCATAAACAACTCCAATCCGATTTTAACTTGTTGTAAACCTCCATTAGTTTGTTATACAAAGTTTCACCATTTAAAAATCTTATGTACGTTCTAAATAGTTCAAGCTTTAGTTACGTACCCGGATGTGTTTGATATGTAGTCTAGTACTTTTACTACTATAGCTGCGTCGTCCTCCATACGCACAATATAGTAGCCAACCACCTTCAAGAACCTCTTTTATGCCAATCTTCTTTTGATCCCGTCGTCGTGAGTCCAAAATATACATCGTGTTCAATGCCACGCAAACCACGACCCACATCCAATGATTACTGTAATCAAAACACATATGTCAGATATCCACATGAAGCAAGTGAAAAAAAACTCAAACTTTAATTTAAAGTCATCAACACTCACCCTTGGAAAAATGCTCCCATGATATATTTCTTATCTTCTTGATTTTTCATAGCATGGGCAATATACGCTTCACATTGTTTTGGACAATACATATACTCCACGAGTTTCACGGGGCACAAGTATGCAACTAAATTAGTGTTTTCGATTGTAGTTGCACACTGATACAAGAAACTACAATTTCCATCATTAAAACGTGAGGAAATTAGTAACCAAACTATCAGTGAACAAAAAACACCAATAAATTAAATAGGTTCGTACGTATACCTTTCCCAAGCTTGAAGCATAACAACATTTAGCCATTGATATCGGAACATCTGCCTAATTTCAACGACGGTCAAATGACATTCAACATCATTATTCTCTGTGTAATTAAATACCGAGGCATTAATAACAATTTTGGGGCATGTAGTGGTTGACAGGGAGCACAACTTCTCTTCTAAGATCTTGCAGTGATGACTCAAGGTTTTAACTTCTTCTTCACTAAGAGGGGCCACTTCTTCGTCATCTTCTTCACATGTCCCTGGTTTCCCCTTGTCCTTTCCAAGTTCTACTGCCTATTATAACATAATAAAAGTAGATAAAATAACCAAAATGCAACATTAGTGGCAACTAAGGATAAAATAAATATAATTGAACTAAACTACCTTCTTTTGAAGCTTATTGCCGGATTCTTTAGTATCTTTCGACTTGGCTTTTCTCTTTCGAGTCTTTTCTTCTTTATTGACCTAATAATAAAAATAATAGCATAAGTACAACAATAGCATTACAGTGACAATAGGAGCGAGAATTAACAAACTGTTACCTCGTCTTCACCTAAAAAAATCAAGGTTTTCGGCCATTGTGCAAAACTCCCTTCCACTTCTCCAATCGTACTAAATCCATTCCATGGACATGGAAGTTGTGCGCCAGCTTTAATAACTTTATCGATGGACACATGGGCGTTCTCCTTGATCAATGGTGTGTTGTGTACCTTTCTGCCTTCAACCCATGGTGCAACCATCCCGTGTGCAACAATAATCAGTTCTCCGTCTTCATTGGTAGCAAGTCGACAAGGAACTCTCTCCTAAGACATTGTCAGGATCAATGGTGTGTTGTGCAAAAATGTCAGAAATATTTTTGTATAAAATGTTTTTGACGATAACTTACCTTTAATTCGATGAATGGGTCACTTAGATGGGCTGAATGACAACTACTATGACCATGTTCATTAGGAGAGTGGTTCTTTGGCAAATTCTCAAAAGTAGATACTAACAATTTACCACCATTTCTCATAGCTTCATCTACCTTCTTTTCAACCAGTGCATGCATTTGCTCCACAGCTTCATGCTTCGCCTTCTCAATAAGCAAGTTGATTTCATCATCCGTATACCGCTTTCCAATATTATCTCGACACCGTGGTTTTCCAAAAGGATTTATTCCATCAGCACAAAGCCCCAGTCTTAAATTCCTAGGCTCTCCATCAAAATCAGGAAAGGTTCTATCAATTGTTCTCCATTGGGGTGCATCTGCCACATGTCGTAGTTTACCATCTTTATTTCTCTCTTGATGATGCCACACCATATAGTCTGCATCCTTTGGATTTGAAAAAAACCTCATAAGCCTTGGTATAATTGGCAAATACCATAAGACCTTGATTGGGCTCCCTTTCTTCTTGTACCTCGCCGCTTTACATCGTGGACACTCGTCTAAGTCACTATAATCTTTCTAGAACAAAATGCAGTCATTTGGGCATGCATGAATTTTTTTGTAACTCGTAGCCAATGGACACAATACTTTCTTACATCGATAAGTATTAGATGGAAGCTCATTACCCTCTGGCAACATTTCTGATAAAAGTTGCACTAAAGCGGTAAAACTCTTATCACTCCATCCATTCGCCGCTTTTAAGGTATACATTTTTCAACACAGCTGATAAACGGGAGAATTTGGAGCCCGGATATAATGGCGTTTTAGAATCATCAACTAGCGTTTGGAACATTTCTGGACATTGTATGAAATCTTTTTCTAAATCATCCATCATTCTATCAATATTCTCACCCTCTACGTTGTTTTTCTCATCATGACTATCATCGTTATCATTGTCCACATTAATCGGAATATTATTGAACTCCAAACCATGCATCTCAAATTCATCCACATTATCAAACTTGTTCTTCTCATTTATAGTATTTGAGGTACCTTCCATGTCATTGTCTTTCTCTCCATGCCATATCCATACATGATAATCAGGTTTAAACCCCTTCATTAGCAAATGTTCCCGCATAGTTTCAGAGTTTACCTTTACCCGGTTCTTACATACGCTACACGGACAAATGAGTGACTTCTCATCCCCAAGTAGTTTTTGATGTGCAATAGCATGCGTGATAAATTCATCAACCCGTTCTAGAAAATGGAAATTTCGCTTTCCATACATCCAACTCCTATCCATAGCCAGGAAAATAAACCGCTAAAAAAAATAATAACTTTTATTAGAGTTGTCCTAACAATAAACCTAGGGTAGCTAGTACATAGGCTGAAGTTTGAGGAATAATCAACTAAGCAAGTACATTTCAAGGCGAATTTACATATGAGTTCCCTACTATTAGCTTAATGCCTAGCAAGAACCTAGCAACCACTATAATGGGAACCTATAACCAACTACCCAAAGGTGGAATGTACCCTATATATGCGTACCATAGCACTACACCTACAAATTTCTACATTGACAGTGGCTTGTAGACTATGCAATTCGAACCCATTTCAATTACTTAGCTTACATATGAAATTACTAGAGAAAGAATAGTAGTGGTAGTATAAGTAATATATATTCATGCAAGAAACAGACTAGCTATGCAGTAGGAAGACTAGTAAATAAGAGCAGTTAGCACACAGGAATTTCAGTAGTGACAAGTAAAGGAACAGACTAGCTATGCAGTAGTGACAGATAATAATGATGGAGCAGTGGGCAGTGTGTTCAGTAGCAGATACAGGAAGTGCAGAATCAGAATAATGTACAGTAGCAGAAACTTTAATTAACAACAAGTAAAGGAATGGAGTGGAGTAATAGTGTAGTCGTGAGCAGTGGTACATAGTGACTGCAACATAATAGAAGTAGGGTAAGTTGAGAGTATTGAAATAGCATTAACAGCAGTGAAGAGTAATAGCATTAGCTAAGGATACAAAATTCCAAGATTCAATCCTTTGGGGCTGGTAAGCACCTATCTAACGCATTAGCTACAAAGAAGAACCAAGCTCATTACTCTTTCCTTGCTTACGTTTCCTTATTCTTTCCTTGCTTACGTTTCCTGTTTATTTGAGCAATTTAAACAAACTTCATTCTTTTTCAAGCTACACTTCAAACTTTACTGTGTTTAAGCAATATGGTTTTTTTACTTACAGTTAATAATCCTTAGAAGCTGTGGAGTGATAATACCTATGTGCATAATTATCCAGACAATATCAGCACTTCAGAACAGTATCAGACGACCACAAAACATTCATGTAAGCTACAGTTTCCGAGACTGATATATGTTTTCAGAATTTCAGATTTTGGATTTATATTAACGAATTAAACATGTTTATTTCCAAATCATAATGCTTTAATTCACCATGAGAACTTAAGTGAAGCGGTTGTCGATGAAGAGCAAGCACTCCAAATATAACAGGGAGCCGAATGCACTCTTTCACATAGTTTCGGCTTGTAATTAACAGTATGTACAGAACCGGCTTATATAAGGGGGGAAATCACTATGTAGTCTCCTATTATACTGGATGACTGAAAGAATCTTCCCCTAATAGAAGGATATAATTACAATGTACATTTCTCGCTCCAAAATTTTCAATATCGTACTGCATTTTACTCTTCTATAGTTCAGTATAAACAGGGCACGAATCGGCTCATTAATCTCCTTACCCTAACAAACAATAATAATTTATCAACAATTACTCTAACTAGACGAAGAAGAGCAAATAAAACTTACATGTAATCGGCGAGAAAGCTAGGGTTTGAGCGTGAATCTTGCAAGCGATGAATTGAATAAGATATTTGAAGTTGAAATTGATGTTGAAGATGACAAATGAAGCTTATGATGAAGAATTTGATCAACAATTTTCGAAAAAATTGATGAATTTGCTTGTGGTTTACTGTTCAATTAGTAGTGGGTTTTCGAAGAAATTGACATTGAAGAAATTAGCGTAGGTTACTGTTCTATACTTAATAACTTTTGTTTGTTTTTTCTAAATTATATCAAATACATCAATTCTAAATTTCAACTGACGCAAAAACTCAAAACCAAATAAGTCAGTTATAATGAAAACTGATGTTTTTGGTAAAAACAAGAATTCTATTAGTCGTGGGTTTTTTAAGTTATATCAAATACATCAGTTGGGTTCAAGAACTGACGCAAAAACTTAAAACCAAATACGTCAGTTATTTTTAAAACTGATGTTTTTGTGTTAAAAACGTCAGTTGTGGCAGAACCGACGTTTTTAATACGTCTGTTCTTTGTTTAGAACCGACGCAAATGACTTTGCTATAGGGAAAAACTAGACTCCCGCCAAAATTATGTACCTTTTGGGTCGGTTTAGGTACAACCGACGTAAATTGCTTGACGCAATAGGGGGATTTTGTACTAGTGCCTTCTACTTGTACCCCTTTTCCCTGGGGTTGTCTTTTCCTTTCCTTGCGCTAGTGCAGGAGTTTCTCCACTTCACCAAACTTCCTCTTTGGCAAATCAACCCCCATGTATGTGTAGGAAATAATTTCTTAAATTATTCATAAAAGTATTAATCTAAATAATACTGCCAAGGATTATATCAAAAACGAATTGATATTAAAACAATAGAACTGAAATAATAGGACAAGGATCATAGAAATAACCTTTGGTCCTATATGAGATCGGCCTAAGAACAACCTAGTATAAACCCAAACTTCAAGGTAGAAGTTCTCCTTAGATTGCACCCAAGACGACTGAGAAAGATTCCCTCAAAGCTCCTCCTCAATTACTATTAATTATTTTAGAGGATTTATTTTGGGATTAAGATGATAAACTAATAAAAAAGAATAAGAGAGGGAAAACGTTTTTTTCTTCTGTCTCCAACCTCACGGCCGAAACCCTCTATATATAGGGTTTTGGTTTGTGTTGATATTGTACTTTAATTAGGAAACATCATTATAATATAATATTTTGAGTTAGTTTCCTTATTCCGAACTTCCTTAAAATATCGTATATATTTTAATACTTTTCGGTGTACAATTCTAATTCCTGGAGAATATTAATTAATTATCTTTATAATTAATTAATCCCAATTATATTATGCTATCATATATTAAAATATAATTAATAAAATATAACTTTTATATATATTTATTAGAACTAACATTTAATTCATTTCTCCTAATTATTATTTAATCACATTAAATGTTTATCATCTACTTAACTATATTTAGCTAAGTTTAGCATTTATGTAATTATATCAATATATAATCACATTTCTCAGTACTATCCTATAGGTGTGACCTTTAGGGATCAGCTGATTATCGCCATCATATGACAGTAACGTCAAACTTCTAGTGAGCCAATCGTTACCGATAAATGTTAATCAACTGATTAATATACTAAGTATTCCTGCGTGATTCTGTAAACGATTTACTCAAATAATCACACACTGTGGGGGACATTTACTCCAACAATCTCCCACTTGTCCTACAAGTGTGTGTGCAATTACGATTCTCATATCCATACATTATTCTCCCACTCAATGGAAGACAAATTGCAAAGTCTTACCTTACAAGGTCGTATCTCCCAAGTAATCATATCAGGAGTGGTTTCCTCGACTAGAGAGCAACATAACTATTACGAATCATATTCGAGCATGGCCATGCGTTTAAGTTACTACTCCTCGAGTGACCCTGAGAAATATATATAAAACCTGATAAAGGCTGGATATTTTCCTTGACTTATGACCTGCCGATGGAAGCACAACATGAAATGACCCAGTAAAAGTCCGATTGGTCTCCTTTTACGGTGCGACCTAGGACAGAAACCAAAGCCACCCAAAAACTGTCTATATCGCATGAAATAAACAATGGCCAAAAGAACCGACTTTAGGAATCACGATAGACGTCCCATCCACGACCAGACACCTAATGTATCTTAACAATTAGGACTCTATGTTGTGGTCACTATGTCCTATGCGATATCATATACCCATATTTGTTATTGATCAGTCAGACGCTTGACTTATGGAATATTGAACCTTCCATCCTTCAACTAGCAAAATAATCACCTGAGTTATCAACTCATATTGGTGTTTACGGACAAAAACAGACATATAAAGTAAAACAGTTCACTATGTGGTGTTCAAAATTGTCGTACAATCCAGATGTAATACAATATAAAGAAATTCAATGATTTTATTAAGTAATAATTTGAAATGATCAAATATTAATCAAACAATGTTTATTACAATTCTGGAACACGCTTTATCCCCATGAATGAGATGTGCCCTTCATGTTTATTATGCGGTAGTGCCTTAGTCAGCGGATCAACAATGTTGTTATCCGTTCCAATCTTGCACAATGTTATCTCTTTTTGCTCCATGTAATCTCTTATCAGATGAGCTTTTCTAAGTACATGTCTAGATTTGTTGCTAGACTTAGGCTCCTTAGCCTGGAAGATTGCACCACTGTTATCACAATAAAGGGTGATTGGATCTTTCACACTAGGTACTACTTTTAGTCCTTGTAAGAAATAACGCATCCAAATAGCTTCCTTTGCAGCTTCGGAAGCTGCCAAGTACTTAGACTCTATAATAGAATCTGCTGTAACGCTCTGCTTGGAACTCTTCCAACTGACTGCTCCACCATTAAGAGTAAAGACAAAACCCGACTGAGATTTAGAATCATCACGATCGGTTTGGAAACTAGCATCTGTGTAACCCTTAGCACTTAGCTCCATGTCTCCACCATATACCAGTGCCCAATCCTTAGTCCTTCGTAAGTACTTAAGGATGTTCTTGACGGCTATCCAGTGACTTTCACGTCAATGCATATGCCACGTCAGGACGTGTGCACATCATGGCATACATGATCAACCCTACTGCCGAAGCATAAGGTATCCGACTCATGCGTTCAGTTTCTTCCGGTGTTGTAGGTGATTGTTTCTTACTCAGATGCACCCCATGAACAACAGGAAGGTAACCTCTCTTGGAGTTTGTCATACTGAATCTATCAAGAATCTTATCTATATAATCTTCTTGACTCAATGCTAACAACCTTTTCGATCTATCTCTATCGATGCGTATGCCTAGAATCATCTGTGCCTCACCCAAATCTTTCATTCTAAAATGGTTCTTTAACCATGTCTTAACCGACGAAAGCATGGGAATGTCGTTTCCAATTAGTAGTATATCATCTACATATAATACTAGGAATACGATTGTACTCCCACTTGACTTGATATACAGACATGGTTCTTCGACACTTCGAATGAATCCGTTCTGTGTTATCACGTCATCAAAACGATGATTCCAACTCCTTGATGCTTGCTTAAGTCCATACATGGAACGCTTGAGCTTGCACACTTTCTTAGGATGTTTAGGATCGATGAAACCCTCACGATGTATCATATATAGTTATTCTTCCAAAAACCCGTTTAAGAAGGCGGTTTTCACATCCATTTGCCAGATCTCATAATCATGAAATGCGGCTATCGCTAAGATAATCCGAATAGATCTAAGCATTACGACTGGAGCAAATATCTCATCATAGTGCAACCCGTGTACTTGAGTGAAACCTTTTGCCACCAATCGTGCTTTATAAACATCTGGCTGTCCATCTAATGCACGCTTTATCTTATTAAGCCATTTGCACTGTAGGGGTCTTACCTTTTCAGGCAAATCAACCAAATCTCATACTTGATTCTCTTGCATTAAATCTATTTCGGACTGCATGGCTTCGAGCCATAGTTTATAGTCGGAACATGTCATGGCTCCTTTGTAGGTAGCTGGTTCCTTACTCTCAAGGAGTAATAGGTTTTCTGCACCACCTTCCTCAACCATACCAATGTATCGGTCTAGGGGTGAGAAACTCGAACCGTCCTCCTAGGTTCCTCTGGAATGGATACCATAGCAGATGTGGAAGGAACACTTTCTTCCATCATACTGTTGGTTTCTGGTTCTTGAACCTCTGACAGATCAAAATTTCTAGTACTCTGTTTGTTCGAGAGAAACTCTTTCTCTAAAAACTTCGCACTAGCCGCAACAAACACTCTTTGTTCGGTAGGTGGGTAAAAGTACTGACAAAATATTCCTTTGGGATAACCTACAAAGTAAGTCGTGACCAATCGTGGGCCTAGCTTGTCTTCGTGTCTCCACTTGACATAAGCTTCACAACCCCAAACCCGAATAAAGGACAAGTAAGGAACTTTTCCTTTCCACATCTCATATGGAGTTTGTCCGCTGCTTTAGTCGGATTTCGGTTACGTATTAGAGCAGCCGATTGAAGAGCAAATCCCCATAATGAATCAAGCACAACCGTGTGACTCATCATGGATCGAACCATATCTAATAAAGTTCGATTTCTCCGTTCGGATACACCATTTAATTGTGGTGTTCCAGGTGGAGTCAACTGCGATATAATACCACAGTCTTTCAGGTGTTGATCAAACTCAGTCGAAAGATACTCGCCACCACGATCAGATCGAAGTGCCTTTATCTTCCTATCCAATTGGTTCTCAACCTTATTTTGGAATTCCTTGAACTTGTCAAAGGATTCACTTTTATGTTTCATTAAATAGACATACCCGTATCTACTTAAATCAACCGTAAAAGTGATGAAATATCTACAGCCATCTCTTGCTGTGATTGTCATAGGACCACATACATCTGTATGTATGAGTCCTAGAAGATCACTAGCTCGCATTCCAATACCTTTAAAGGAAATACGAGTCATCTTTCCGATGAGACATGATTCACACGTACCAATTGATTCGTAATGAAATGGTGGTATTGACCCATTCTTAATGAGTTTCTCTACGCGTTTTTCATTGATGTGTCCCATTCGACAATGCCATAAATACGTTTGTTCTTTATCACCTGTTTTAGCCCTTTTATTATTCACATGATAAACCTCGGTGGTTTGGTCTAAAACATATATTCCGTTTACGGAAACAGCTTTTCCATAAATCATATCGTTTAATGAAAAAGTACAACAATTGTGCTTAATATTAATACAAAAACCTTCTGTATCCAAAACAGAAATAGAAATATTGTTTTTCGACAAACTAGGAACAAAATAACAATTATTTAAAAATAACTCGAAACCACTAGGTAGTTTGAGTACATAAGTTCCTATAGAGACAGCTGCAACCTTTGCTCCATTTCTAACACGAAGGTCAACGTCCCCTTTCTCAAGTTCGCGGACGTCCCTTAAACCCTATGGCTGTCACTCGTCCAGCCTTGATATCCTCGAGGTACTTAGGGCAGTTCCTTTTCCAATGCCCAGACTCGTGGCAATGGTGGCACTCTCCCTCTTTCCCTTTGCTCTTAGTTTTGGCCTTTGAGTTACTGGTCTCACCAGGTCCACTCTTGGGCTTCGGCTGCTTTCTTTTGAACTGAGGCTTCTTAACATTTAAGGGAGCCTTTGCCTTTCCCTTTCCCTTCCAATTAGCTTGTATGACAAGGACGTCCTTCTTAGCACGCCCACTCAAATTGAGATCCTTCTCAGCTTGCACGAGCTGAGAGTGGAGCTCATGAAGACTTTTCTTCATGTCATTCATGTTATAATTCACCCTAAATTGGGTGAACCCATCATGAAGAGAGTGTAAGATTCGGTCTACAATGATTGACTCCTCAATCTTGCAACCGGGAGACTCCAGAACTTCCACATTCTCAATCATCTTGACGATGTGTGGGCTAACAGCTTGGCCCTTGGACAGTTTAGCTTCGAAGAAGCGGACTGCTGCGTCATATCTCATGATTCTTGGAGCTTGCGAGAATTCATTGGTAAGGGTGGTGAAAATCTTATTCGCACCTTGTGAAATGAAGCAACGCTGCAAATTGTTTTCCATTGCATAAGTAAGTACATTCATAATCGCACCAGCTTCACAAACGAACTCATCATATGCAGTTCGTTGGGCTCCAGTCCTTGCAGTTGGTTCAGCCGGTATTGGCTCAACCAAATACTTTAATTTACCGCCAGCAATGGCAGCATTCCGTAATGCTGCCTCCCAATCGGTAAAGTTACTCCCATCATTCTTAAGGCGGGAGTGCTGATTGTAGGAGACATGGTCCATAAAAGAGCGTAACCACGACTCCCTGGTGAGGGTGGCGCTAGGGCCCAGAGTTGCATTTGGATCAGTCATTTTTAAAAGGCAGATATTAAATGATCTACAAATGAGAAAATAAATCAACATGAGAAATCAATGAATTTAAAATCTTTTTAAACAAAGATATACAACATAATATAATCGATCTCACTCAAAGAATTATATAATGTATCCCAAGACCCAAATCCCGATTTGGTGAGTTAACCCTTTAACTGGTTCTACATTAGAACTCTCAGTCGACAAATTTCTTAAATCTATATATTAGTTCATAATGATTTCAATAGCTTGATTGAATCATTGTGTTGAGTTCAACTAGGTCACAACACACTACTTACCCGAGGTAGAAGGGGTCCATATGGAGATAACAACAGGTCCTATATGCCCACCGACGAACAAGACATTCATAGTTGTTTAATCTAGAAAGGCTAAAGTCTCAATTTTATAAAGAGTGAGATCCTATCACTATTTTAAACTCATTTAAGTGAACTATTTGATATGAGTAGGAATGAGTGATGGCTAAATAAAACATCATATGCCAAAATGCAAAATAATGTACATGAGTCATTTTACATGCATATAGGTGGTTTGGTTTAGGCGGAACATAATGATATGCAACATTCAAGCAATAAAGAGAAGAACGTAAAACATTAAAATCCTAGTGTGACTTATCCTATGAAAAACAGTAAATACAACTTGGAATCTAATCACATGGACCCTAGAAGCTTCATGGATCACCGTTCTTCATCTCGAGATGTAAACTAGAAGTAGAGACCCGGATGCATCAAACTCCTCTTCTTCTTTTTCTTCTTTGTTCTAAGCTATTACAATGTAAATCCTATTTAAATTTAATATGAAATAAAGAAAAAATAAAATACAAAGCGGAGATGCGAGATCTCATAAATTACATCACTTGATTACTTTCCACCATTACCGAAAAGTAACCAAAAACTAAAGCCACACTAGATTACATGATTATACTTGACAACAATTGTAAAAATAAATTCAACCTTCATTGAAAAACAATATCATTAACAATATAATAAAACATTCATAATGCAATATTACCCAAACCACCATTAATTTTAAAATTACATGTCACACATGTAAACCATAATCCAAATAAATTCTAAACAATTTTAGAAACTAGTAAGTATCATCAATTAGATTTAATAAACCTTTTAAAATAAATAAATGATTAAGTAACCGAAAAATCATCAAATAATTTTTGTTTATTTTCATTCTTTCCCACGGCAATCACACGGTTATACCCTTTTTTTTGGAAAAAAATGTTACAATTACAAAACATCTTTTGTACTTTACTTAATATGAATATTATCTCATAATATAAATAAAAACGAAAACAAATAAAATAACCCTAAAATCCAATTTTACGGTTTTAATACCCCTTGTTTGTTATCTTTATAAATTTGTTCTAATTATAAATCTTTATTTATAATTTACACGTTTTTTTTGTTAGAAAGGCAATTACTCATATTATAAAATAATATCATGTAAATTGACATATTCATAAGATATTATACTATTTCCATAAATGGTATAATCAAGGTAGAAATAGATTTTGGAAACCTTACTAATTCGTGAACTTTCTTAAAATTACTCATAGTAACACAAAAATCATCTCATAATTTTGTGTTATAGTTCTAATCATATTAGGTTTTAAAAATTTCCAAATATTGTCATCAAGATTAACTTTTTAATTCATGTGAACAATGTTCATTCATTTTAACAATTTAAAACAAATTAATCTAATTCTAACTATATCTTGATTGAACTTTTAATAATCATTGATCTATATCATTATTATGAGCATCATCATATGATAATTATTTTAACAATTAAAATAACAAAATAAAAAAGAAACGAAACCCAAAAAAAAAACGTGAACTAAAAAATTTTTTTTTTTTAGTGGTGACATGTCACGGAAAAAAAACAGACCAAAAAAAAAACTTTTTTTTTTTATAAACCGTGAAAGATATGTGTGTCGTGGGATTTTAATTCTCAATTAACTATCAAAACGATTTTGAACAATGGCTCTGATACCACTTGTAGGAAATAATTTCTTAAATTATTCATAAAAGTATTAATATAAATAATACTGCCAAGGATTATATCAAAAACGAATTGATATTAAAACAGTAGAACTAAAATAATAGGACAAGGATCATAAAAATAACCTTTGGTCCTATATGAGATCGGCCTAAGAACAACCTAGTATAAACCCAACCTTCAAGGTAGAAGTTCTCCTTATATTACACCCAAGACGACTGAGAAAGATTCCCTCAAAGCTCCTCCTAAATTACTATTAATTATTTTAGAGGATTTATTTTGTGATTAAGATAATAAACTAATAAAAAAGAATAAGAGAGGAAAAACGTTTTTTTCTTCTGTCTCCAACATCACGGCCGAAACCCTCTATATATAGGGTTTTGGTTTATGTTGGTATTGTACTTCAATTAAGAAACCTCATTATAATATAATATTTTGAGTCAGTTTCCTTATTCCGAACTTCCTTAAAATATCATATATATATTTTAATACTTTTCGGTGTACAATTCTAATTCCCGGAGAATATTAATTAATTATCTTTATAATTAATTAATCCCAATTATATTATTCTATCATATATTAAAATATAATTAATAAATATAAAGTTTATATATATTTATTAGAATTAACATTTAATTCATTATTTCCTAATTATTATTTAATCACATTAAATGTTTATCATCTACTAACTATATTTAGCTAAGTTTAGCATTTATGTAATTATATCAATATATAATCACATTTCTCAGTACTATCCTATATGTGTGATCTTTAGGGATCAACTGATTTTTATCGCCATCATATGACAGTAACGTCAAACTTCTAGTAAGCCAATCGTTACCGATAAACGTTAATCAACTGATTAATATACTAAGTATCCCTGCGTGATCCTGTAAAAGATTTACTCAAATAATCACACACTGTGGAGGACATTTACTCCAACAGTGTGGAGGGTGTTGCTTTCTCTTTCCCTTTTTAACGAGCGCCATTCTCTCGATATCACTCTGGGCGACCTCGCCCATGTTTATATGGTTCGCCCTCTTGGTGCCTGGCAATTCACCCTTCGTGCCAAGTCCAAAGCGGATTTCCCAATCATCTTCCCGTCCAAGTGTAAGGACTCAGGATGGTTCATGCAGTTTATCTTTGTGAGGGTAGGTTCATTCCCTCAGCCTGCCGATTACATTTATACCGACCCAGTGGGACCCAAAGGTACTTGCAACCATTTCTTCGTGGTTACTTTTCTCATCACCGCTTACGTTCTTACTGCTTTTTCTGTGCAGGCGTGTCTGAGTTAATTCTTTCGGCCGACGCGACATTGACCTACAACAAGTTGTTTGGACTAGACGCAGCCCTTCACCATTTTAACTCCTTATTCAGCCAGGACGACTAGGAGGAAATGTCGACCAGTTCTGCCTAAACGAGTTTGACTCCTGCGAAAATGTTGGCCGCACGAAAGAAGAAGGCTCTTGCTTCTTCGGTTAAGCCGCTGTCAAAGAGGAAACTGGAGCCTGGTGAGCCCCTGCCAGCCCCCAAGAAGGTCGCTCTGCCTATCCATCAGACTCGGTTCCTTCAGCTCCTCCCTTTACCCTGCCTCCTCCTGCGATTTCATCCAGGACCCACAACAGGGCTTCCACCTCCACTGCCCTCGTCACCAAGCCTTTTTCCCTTGGGATGGAGGACCTTACGGAGGACGTAATAAGAGTTCCAGAGGGTTTTGGTGGGGATCCTGCTGCAGATCCTTGGCCTGTCCTGAACCGTTTACTGCTCCCAGGTTCTGAGGGGATGATGAACCCTCAGCCTGTCATGGCTTTGTAGCGTCATGCCACTGAGAATGTCTTCTCGGTGAGTTCTGCTCCTTATCGTCCTTTTCCTGACAGCACTTTATGGATGCCTGTTTTGACTGACTGTTGGCGGTGCAACCTTTCTTAGGCGTTCCAGATGATGCTGATGGGATGCCGTAAAACCGAGGATATGGCTCAAGAGGTATTACATTCTCTCAAGACGGGGCTGGATGCTGAGCAGGGGGTACGGGCGCAGAAGGCGGAGGAGCGGAAGTCCTCCCAGGCTAGGGTGGTGGAGCTGGAGGAAGCCGTTCCTAGGCTGCGCGAAGAGAGGGATGATCTGTCGGCTGAGAAGGAGTCTTTGGCCATCGAGAGGGAGGCGGCTGTTGTAGAGCTGGGGGTCGTGACGCGGAAGAAGAAGAGATTGGCGAAGGCCCTGCATGACATTGCTCCTTACTCTCTCCTGGAGGGGAGGATAGCCTGTTTGAAGGAGTACAAGGCAGGGAAGCATGTGGATTGGGACCTGGCTGTACAAGAGCGTTTCATGGCGAGCGAATTTCCTACTCGTCCCGTGATCCCTGAGCTTTCAGACGTAGGATCAGATGGGTCCTCCAGGTCGCCAGCCCCTGGCTCTCCGGAAGTGTAGAGTGTTGTTCCTGCTGTTCCTTCTCCTGCCGCCAATGTTCAAGACCAGATAGTTGCTGATCCTGCTGAGAAGGCATCTTCATCCACCAAGCATTCTGGTGGTGAAGCGGTGGTGGAGGATGCCGTCTGTAATAGTTAGTTTTCTGTGCCCATAGTGGCGTTTGGATTTTGCTTTTTATTTTGTTGTTTAGTTAGGCTAGTGCCCTTGCTACTTTGTTGTGCCTTGGGCCCTGCGCGGCGGGCTTCTGTTATTTCCTTTCTTGTTTTAGACCATTTTGGATATCGCCCAGGGATTTTCTGGCAGCCTTTTCGTGCTGCTTTTAGTATGACGTTTTTATGGACGCCTTTTCTTATATCTTGTGTGTGGATGTTTTTTTGTCTTTGTTTACACGGCTCAGCTGCCTGTTTAGCGTTTTGCCCTTTATTGTGCTTATCATACATGATTATTGTATGTTTGGCCAAGTGTGGGTGCTGGCTTCAGGGTATACCCAACTCAGTCAGAGGCTGCCAGGCTTTCATGGGTGCTAGGTATCGTGGGTGGCAGGGTCTCGGCTGCTTGTACTTTGATGTACCCACGTCGTGTATTTGCTTGAGTGTGACTCAATTTGTGGTTTGTTCAAAAGATATAACATATTGCGACCATATGCACATAAATTTGCGCTTTTGGTGGAATTTTCATTCATTCATAGAAATAATGTTGTGCAATTTCAAAATAGTTCCATTAGGATAGCTGGATCGTGAGGACGATACATTTAGATGAAAGTAATGCTAAAGTAGGTAAATACCCTAGATTCTGGATGCTGATGATGCTCGTGTGCCAAGGCGTTTTCCTTCTTTCAGACATGATATTTTTTGAGGTGAAGGATGTTCCAGGGTCTGGGCACGATGTTCCCCTCCATATCCATCAGTCTGTAAGATCCACTTCTTGTTGCGCTTTCCGTTTGGTAAGACCCTTCCCAGTTGTAGGCGAATTTCCCGGCTTTCTGGTTCTTTGTATTCTGGAAGACTTTTCTGAGGACCAGATCTCCTACTTGGAGGGTTCTGATCTTGACATTCTTGTTGTAGCTTCGGGCTATCATCTGCTTGTAGGTTGCCATTCTGATGGCGACACTAGTTCTGAGTTCATCGACTGTGTCCAGACTGCTGGCCATTTCTACCTGATTGTGTTCATCTGTCAGGCAGCCTTACCTTTGGGTTGGCACCTTCACTTCTGCTGGAATGACCGCTTCTGCTCCGAACACCAGGCTAAAATGGGTTTGGCCTATTGCTGTTTTGGGCGTGGTTCTGTCAGACCATAGGACCAGAGGTAGCTCATCTGCCCACTTGCCCCCAGCTTCTTCCAGCCTCCTCTTCATGTTATCCATGACAATTTTGTTGTTGGATACGGCTTGGCCATTTGTCTGCGGGTACCTGGGAGCAGATTTTAGTAGGGTGATATTCCAACTAGAGCAAAATGCTTATGTTTTGTTAGATATGAATTGTGAGCCATTATCGCAAAGTATTTCGGAGGGTATGCCAAACTTGCAGATTATGTTACGTTTAAGGAAAGATATCACCTGTTTTTTCTATAACTTGGAGGAAGGCTTCTGCCTCTATCCACTTGGAAAATTAGTCTGTTAGCGCGAGCATGTAGGTTCTGTTCCCTGGTGCTCTGGGTAATGGTCCTACAATATCCAATCCCCACTTCATAAAGGGCCAAGGCGATATGACTGGGTGTAGGGGTTCAGCAGGTTGGTGTATGACTGGTGCCTGTTTCTGACAGGCTTCACATTTTTTGGCGAGTTCTACAGCGTCTCTTCGTACTGTCGACCAGAAATATCCCATCCTGATTGCCTTGTTGGACAGGCTCCTGCCCCCTGCATGATTTCCACAGTCCCCGCTGTGGAGGTCATGCAAGACTGTCTGTCCTTCCTTTTCGCCCAGGCATCTTAGATAAGGTCCTGCAAGCGATTTCCTGAACAGCACACCATCTATTAGAATAAACCTGGAAGCTTTCATTTTGAATCCTCTTGCTTCTTTCTTGTCCGCCGGAAGGGTTCCATCCTGCAGCCAGTCCTGGTAGGGTTTCCTCCGTTTGTCAGGTTCTTGCTGCTCTACGATGTTGTTGAGAACGCCTAGTCCTGCTTCCCACTGGGTGCTGGAGGTTTCAACTTCCTGGTTTTCCTGGGAAGTTGAGGGTTCCAGGACGTGGGTTATTGGGATCGAGGAGATGTCTCCTGGTTTGAATGTGGCACCCAGATTGGCCAGCGCGTCTGCCTCTGCATTCTTGTCCCTGACCACCTCCATATAGGCCATCATTCTGGGGTCCTTAGCCTCGTATTCACCATTGACGTGGTTTACTATGAGTTGTGAATCGCTGAATGCCTGGAGGTATCTGACATTGAGATCTAGGGCCAGCTGGAGTCCTTGTATCAGGGCCTCATATTCCGCCACGTTGTTGGTTGCTTGGAACTCGCACCATACTGCCTGGACTATCATGTCTCCTTGAGGGGATCTAAGCACCATCCCTACTCCTGCCCCCGACTGTTGGAGGCTCCGTCCACGTATAACGTCCAACAATTTTCCTCGGAGTCCATTTCTGGAGGTAGGATTTCCCTGGCTGCCTCTTTCTCTATTCCTGGGCTAAAATCAGAGACAAAATCTGCAAGAGCTTGTGGTTTTATTGCGGTTCTGGTTTCAAATTTAAGGTCGTAGCCAGTCAAGTGGATAGACCACTTGGACATTCTTCCAGATAGTTCCGGTTTGCCCAATATGGGTCTTAGGGGGTAGCTAGTTAGGATCGATATAGAGTGGGACTCGAAGTAGGGCCTCAGCTTGTATGAGGCTGTAACTAAAGCAAGGACGAGTTTTTCAGGGGTTGTGTACCTGGTCTCTGCAGGAAGCAGAGACTTACTGACGTAATAGACTGGGTGCTGGACTCCTTCGTGCTCCCGCACCAGGACCGCACTAACTGCTACCTCGGTCACTGATAGATACAGGTACAGAGGCTCTCCTGGCTGTGGCTTGGATAGGAGTGGAGGAGTGCTGAGGTAGTGTTTCAGCTCAGTGAAAACCTTTTCGTGCTCCTCCGTCCACTCAAAACTCTTACTCTTGCGTAGTATGTCATAGAACAGCCTACATCTGTCAGAGGATCTGGATATGAATCTGTTGAGGGCGGCTAGCCTGCCGGTCAACTTCTGCACGTCTTTTGGTTTCTGGGGGGACTCTAGCTGGAGTAGTGCCTTGATCTGCTCGGTGCTTGCCTCGATTCCTCTCTGCGTCACCAAGTATCCCAGGAACTTCCCGCTGGACACCCCGAATGTGCACTTGGAGGGGTTTAACTTTATTTGATACTTTCTTAATATGCCGAAGGTTTCCTCTAGATGCTGGACGTGCTGGCTGGCCGCTTTGGATTTGACTACCATGTCGTCTATGTAGACTTCCATGGTCTTGCCTATCTGATCCTTGAATATCATGTTTACCAGCCTCTGGTAGGTAGAACCTGCATTTTTTAGTCCAAACGGCATAACATTATAGCAATAGATACCTCGTTCAGACCTGAAGGCGGTTTTCTCCTGGTCCTCTGGGTGCATCTTTATCTGGTTGTACCCACTCCAAGCGTCCATGGCGTCTATGTGTGGAAGATGGAATGGGTCTTTGGGGCATGCTTTGTTTAGGTCGGTGAAGTCTACGCACACCCTCCATTTCCCATTCTTCTTGGGAACGACCACCACATTTGACAACCACTCTGGATATTTTACCTCCCTGATCTTTCCTGCAGCCAGGAGGTCATCTACCTCCTGGTTTATCACATGGTTTCTTTCTGCAGCACACTTCCTCCTCTTTTGCTGAACTGGCTTGTAGCCGGGATTCATGCTTAATTTGTGTGAGATTATATTTGGATCTATTCCCACCATGTCATCGTGGGACCATGCAAAACAATCAATGTTAACTTTTAATAACGTTAACAGTTCTGACCGAGTAGTACCTGTACACTCTCCTCCTACCAGCACCTTTTTTTCTGGATGCAGCGGGTCTAGGGGGATTTCCTCTACTTCCACCTGGGGAGGCTCCTCGTAAGTCCCCCCGAACCGCTTCTCCTGTGATTGCTATGCTGGGGGAGGGACGGCTGTTGGTTTGAGTGCCACTTTGTAGAAACTCCTCGCTTATTCTTGGCTTCCTCTTAGCGTCTAGACTCCCCTTGGTGTGGGGAACTTGAGGCATTGGTGGTACGAAGACGGGATGGCCTTCATTTCGTGTATCCAAGGCCTGCCAAGGATAACGTTATAGGTAGAGGGGCAATCAATCACTAGGTACCTTACCAGGTTGTTGACTCCACCGGCATAGGTTGGGATAAGGATTTCTCCCAGGGAGTGCTTGGTTTCTCCGCTAAACCCTACCAGCGGTACCTTCTTCTTGGTCAGGTCTGCTTCGTCGAATCCCATGCTCTTCAGGGTTTCCAGCATGATGATGTTGACCGAGCTTCCAGTATCCACCAGGATTTTCTTTACCCTGCGGTTCCCTATGGATAGAGTGATGATTAGGGCGTCATCGTGGTATTCTGCATCCTCCTCGACGTCCGTTTCGTCGAAGCTGACAGCTGGCAAATCCTGGGTGCTGATTCTGCACGAAATCTCAGGTTTGTCTCCCTTGGTTTTGGCTGCATGTCTCTTGGCGGCGGAGTATGTAAGCCCACATAGCTCCGAGCCTCCTGTAATCACGTTAATGGTTCTAGTGCAAATAAGAGGGCTAGAGGGTGTTACCTAGCGGGCCGCATTCACCTTGGTTCCCTTGGGCAAAATGTGGTCCAGGTTCCCTTATTCATATTGGTACCTGACTTCCTTTCGGAGGGTGATGCAGTCCTCTGTGGAAGTCACACCTCAGGCTGGTGTCCCTTCCATCTTTGCTTCTTTCCTCCGCCCTTTTCTTGGGCCATTTGTCTTTTTCTCCTAGTTACTTTAGGGCCTTAATTACCTCTGCAAGATTGACAGTAAAACCATACTCTTTTACCTTGGGTGGCAGGTTGGGGTCGTTCTTCCAGCTTTTTCCCCTAGAGACCTTGTGTACTGGCCTACTGTAGGGTTTCGACCTCTCCTGCCTTTCTGCCGGTGCCTTTCTGCTGGTGGATGCAGTGATGTAGTTGATCGTTCTTGGTCTCGCGTCCTCTTCCGGCCGAATGGCATCTAACGCCTTCTGCTGAACCTGAGCGAACGCCGTGCATGTCCACTTGGTCAACTCTTTGTACAGGTCCGAGCCCTGTGGCAGCCCCCAACGGAAGGCGTGGATGGCAGTCTTCACATCACAGTTGGGTATGGATACCATCTCTTTGTTCAACCTGGCCAGGTAATCCCTGGTTGACTCTCCTTCGGCTTGCTGGATCTGGTAGAGGTCACTGGTTTACTTTTTTGGTTTCCTACTGCTAGCGAACTGCTGGTTGAACGCGTTCACTAGTTCTGCAAAGCTGGAGATGCTGGAGTTTGGGAGACTGGCGAACCACTGGAGGGCCGCTCCTGAAAGAGTGGATCCGAACCCCTTACACATGCACGCCTCTTTCAGGGGCCCGGAAGCTGTTACCACCATCATCTTTTGCTTATACTAATTGACATGGTCTATCGTGTCAGCTGTTCCATCGTAGTTCGCCATGTTGGGGGGAGTGAAACCTTTAGGTACGTCCACCGAGACTATGTTGTGGGTGAACGGTGAGTCGGCATAGCTGTCGGGGGCAGCCTTCTCCAGGGGCCTCAGCACTCCTGGTATGCGGTTGACCAGGTCCCACAGCTCCTTGTATCGCTGCTCCCAGGGATCAGATCCTGCAAGAGGGTTAGTGAGGTTCCAAGGAGGAAGGGTGGGAGGTGGATACCGGTAGGCTGGGCGGTGCATCCGGATAGCCTAGCCCCCAATAGGAGCAGATGTCTTGCTGACGACCCTTCTCCCAGTGTCCAACCTGGGGTTGGCCTGGATGGAAATCCTGCATGACCATGGTGGTTAGTGTTAACAGGTTATCTCACGAATTCGTTACCTGGGCTCCTGTTTGCGGTGGAGGCGAGTCGAGGTCAAAAGAGAGGTATCCCAGCCCGCGGGGTGTGATTCTTTCTGATGGAGTGACCCCAGCGAGGTCCAGCCTGGTGACCAGTTCTGTGGAGATGGATCTTGCTTCGCCCCTGTTTCCTGGAGGCCTCGGGATCCTGAGCCCCACGTCAGGCATCCAACTGGTGGGTAGAGGCTGGCTCCAGTTTACGGCCAGGTTCCTTAGCTCCTGGTTTTCTATCTTCAGGCTGTCCACCGCTTCAGGGAGGGCACAATTTCCTTCCATCATGGTTTTCCACATAGCCGACGTTGGTGTTGCTCCACCGGTATCACCTGGGCTGGCTGCTGTTTTGTCTGAGGTGACGGCTGACTGCATCTGAGGGGCACTACTGCTGAGGGGCGCCATCGTCGCTGCTGATGGAGTTTCCATAGCCCCCATTGAGGTGGAGGTGACATTGCTATTGGCAGTGTTCACCACTGAAGAGATGGACTGCGAGGTCGTCTATGGAGTTGTGCTCGTCATTTTGAAGATGTTTGTTGTGAGTTAGGTTTTTCTTACTTTTTTGGTCGAATAATCACTATAGCCCCACGGTGGGCGCCAAAATGTTTAGGTCAAAAATTACCTAATGTCGAGTTGGAGGTTATAATGATTTAATGACTAAGTAAGATTAGTTTTTAGGTTGGCTATATGTGGACGAGCAATTGAGAAGAAGTAATGTAGGCAAGAAGATTGATGACGCGGAAACCCCAAGGGGAAAAACCGCGGAAGGATGATGTTCCTTCAAGTTCTACTAGAAAGCTCTCGCAGGGTGTTGAACGAATTACAAGTATTTTGCTAGGTTTTAGTGAGATAAGTGTTCTAGGTCATGAGATGATCTCCTACACAATGTCCAATGAGTGTATTTATAATAGTAAATCCCTTGTGGACCGTTGGATTCAGCCTTTGTCCAACGGTCCATTGCTCTCTTCTTTTAGCTTCATTTTCTTCCTTCTTTACTCTGCAACCCTTCTAGTGTTAACACATTTCAGGCAATTCTCGGGCTTGATGCTTGTAGTCTTCTCCTCTACCTTTTCCTTTCCCGCGCTTTGTTTCCTTCCTTTGTACTCTTTATTCCTGCTGACTTTGACCTTCCAAATGGTTAGTCCACTCGTAAGGCGCCACGTGTTGATGGATAAAATGGTCAATTTTAGGGTATAACACTAACTAGATAGGGTTCTGTGGGAGACTGGGAGCTACGAAGTAATTGGTGTTCCAACCTCACTTAGTCACTACAAACGTAGGAAGGATCGCATTTTACAGGCAAAGGAAAACTTCTCTGTCTTCGGTGATTTTCATTTATTGAATCATCGGATTCATTTGTCTGTGGTCCAAAATCTAAAGTTTATACGCAAGAAGAATAATTTATTTTTTGGAAGACGAGTTGTGTGCGTTATGTAAAACGGTTACTAGCGGAACATTTTTAAATATTGATTCAATGAGTTTCACCAGTATGCAATGTGTGTTTATGTAATTATTTGTTGTATGGGTTACTCGATCGAGTTGGATGCACTCGGCTGCTTTGTTGATGTTATAGTTGTTCACGGGCCGTCCCACCCATTAGACCCTCCTGCCCAGCCCGATTATTTCGTGGGCTTTGACAAGTATTTTTTTACCGAAAAATTAAGAGTGCGGGTCAAGCCCAGCCCGCCAAGTTATGGGTGGTTATGGACAACAAGAAAATTCCACGGGCTGGCCTATTAGGACCGTTTATTATTTAAATCGTTTACTTTTACTCGTAAAAAAATATTTTTTTTTTCAAGAAAATTGTATCAATTTTATAGTGATGGAACATTAAAATGATAATATGGAAAATATAATATGTAAACTCAAACAGTTAAAATATAACGAAAACGTTTATATATTTTAATTAATATATCGTTTGTTGAGCAACTATTTCCAAATATGATAATGTTTTAATAATGACAAGTTTAGTAATTATGATTGTGTATCTCTTGCCTTTAATCGTTTATCTAGTCTATATAGCAAACATGATTGTTAAAGGAAGAATAGATCACGTGTTATGAGACTTCACCAAGCATCAAGATCAAATGCTCAAAGATTGACCTACGAGTCAACCAAGAGAAGATCAATGAAGTCAAGACAAGAAGTTATTCCGAAGATCTCCAGAAAGATCAAGATAGAATAGGTTCTTGGGTTATATAAGTAGTATAATGATAACTTGGTTCTTATATGGTCAAGGTTATAGCTCGCAGCTATAACCTTACGCATAGAAGCAATCAATTGGTTATAGCTCAGCACTATAACTTTGGTTACACGGTGAAGAGCTTGCGACAAAACTTTGTTTTGTTTTTCAAAATCTTTCAAGCTATTTTAATCTTAATGATTTATAGTTCTAAAATACTTTTTATGGGAAAAATCTTTTGGTTGTATGAATTGGTAATATTATGAAGTGAGATTAACTTATGCATTGATGCATCTTTTAATTACCATAATGCGTACAGACCAAACCCTAGTTGTCCTCATCCACTCTAAGATATGATTAGGGTTTGCACGGATGGTATGAGACAATAATGATGCCTTGGTTTGCGTGTTGATCTACTCACGGCCCAACAAGTATTGAGTTAGCATTCAAATCGTTATATATGATAGATAATGTATCTTATGAGATAAATATCTGTGGAATCATATATAAGCACAAATTAGTTAAGATATATAGAATAAAATCTTTTTATTCTTTTATTATCTCATCTAAGTGGTTTAGGAAACATGATAAATATTTTAAAGATATTCTATATCTTTTCTGATACTGTTAATTATTTCCTAAATAAAAGATTTAAGATATATTATTATTTAAGAATAATATCTTTATTATTCTCGAAAATCTAGGGTTTATTGTAGACCTAAAAAATCTACCTCTCGTATATTAGAAGAACCAAAATGTTTATAAACCAATGCTTTTCAACGCGTTTTACGCTTAACAAGTCTTTTACATAAACCATTTTACAGTTTTATATTTCGTATATTTGCAAAGTTCTTTGATTTTGAAAAATCGCATGCTACACTCGTGTCAATTATTGTTATATCCATAATGCTTAATTAGTTTCCATATTCGTTCAATTTGCGAACATCAAGGAACAATTGAAACACTTTCTTATTAGCGTAAGATAGTTTGAGTATTTAACGATACTCGTAGTGTGTCAAATATTCAACGGTATTTGATTTTGCAAGAGTATTTAACGGTACTCTAAAATGCAAGTATTTAACGGTATTTGTAGAGTTACAACTATTCGTAAGTTGTACGAGAAGGTTGATAATTTTGTAATTTGGAGTAGGTACTAAAATTATTAATTGAGAATAGTGGACGTAGGATTCGACTTGTGAAACTGAACCACATCAAAATTCCGTGTGTTGTTTTCATTTTTTCTCTTCTTGTTATTTTGTTATTAATCATTCATATCAATTAGCTAAGGTTTAAATCAATAAACTTTAAATAATTGATCATACAAGCAAATCCTTGATAAATCGGAAAAGCTTAAAATGTTTTTAAATACTCAATTCACCCCCCCCTCTTGAGTATATCAGATTAATAGACTCTTCAATTGGTATCAGAGCCTCGTGCTCTTGATTGCTTTACCACATAGAGGCTGATCCGTCTTATTTTTATTTTTTATTTTAAGCTTTTCTGTGAGACATGGATTCCAAGCACTAGAAATCTTTTATCTTCGATGAGAAAAACCATAGTCTATGGAAAAACATGATGACTTACTATATGTAATACCCGTCTTTTTATGAATAATTGGACGAGTATAATTAATTATACATACTCGTTTATTTTAAGTTAACGGGTTGAGAACGGAATATAAGTGTCAGAATGTGTTGAGATGCGTGATGCGCCGAGTAAGAGAAGTGATGGGCTCGCATGTTTACCCTATGCTACGTTAACCCTAACCCTAAACCCTTCTAATCCCTCGACATCTCCCAGCCCCCCATCACTCATACAAGTCTACCTAATTCTAAAACCCTACTTCACCTCAGCCACCGTGAGATTTAGAAGAACGAGAGCAAGAACAGCCTTCATCATCTTCTTCATCGCTCATCATTGCTGTAAGTTTAGCAATTTTATTCTCGCGCTTAATAGACCTTCGACATAGTATAATTTGGCCTATAGTAATGTTTGTAGGACCCTTAACACACTTACCACCGTCATACAACCATAGGACCACTGTGGGCATCACTATAAACACCGTATTGTCGACAGTAACAGTGGTTGTTCAGGTTCTGTTGCGTTTTTTAATTGCTTTTTTTGAATTGTCGTTTTAGTTTATTTTGTTACGAGTTTTTGGGTAATCGAACTAGGAGGTTTATAGTTTATTGTGGTTGTTGTAAGGTGGCGTGTGTTGCCGGAGCACCATCATAAACAACATGTGTAAGAGGCGCATCAAAACAGGGGGAAATTGGGTAGTTGTGGAACCATCTTATGGCGGCTTTTACAGGTGGTTATGGTGGTGTCGAGGCCTGGTGGTTACCACCAGGGGGTTGTGGGAGGTAAGAGGTGTCAAGGGTGGGGTCAGGTGGTGGTTAGGGTAGTGGTATTGGCGGCTGGAGTCGGGTTTGCAGAGAGGGAAACACGGTTGCAGGGATGACCACGGGTGGTTTCTGGGGCATTCGAAGACAGGTTTGGTCAAGTCAGAGTCTGGGGTGGTGTTAGGTGGTTCGTCGTGATGCAATGGTGGCAGCCACCATGGTGTGGTGGTGGTTTAGGCGGCCAAAAGGGGGTGAGTTGAATGGAGGGCTACTAAAGGTGTGCCGAAGGGGCTGTTTGTATGTATATTGTTATTATTGTTATTATTTTGGTTAAAGGTAAGTGTATATTGATCAAAATATAAGATAATTACAAAAAATAAGCCAAGAGAGCTAATATAAGCCATATCTTTGGTCTGAAGTCTATCTTGTATCCTCCTATTAATGTAACTACTCATCTCAAGCTTGATAATTTTGATTACAACTGATGGTCGAAGTAACGTTTGCTCATTCATGCTCCTATTTCTCTGCATCCAGATACGATAAATAACCGCATTGATAGAATTGTTTTTTATGGTTCTTTGAAGTTTAGTGCCCCTAATTCGAAGTCTCCATTGGTTATCCAGGGAATTCAATGGTTTAAAACCACTCCAGGCAGCTATGCCATGTAATATTTGCTCACTGTGTTTGCATTGGCAGAAGAGGTGCTGAACAGTTTCAGTTTCAGATGCACATATACAGCAAGTATCTTCAATTATAATGTTTAGAGAATGCACTTTAGCTCTTGTGTTGAATGCATGTTGTTGATGCAACCAAGCAATGAGTTAATTATTATTATTATTATTATTAGTATTACCATTATTATTCTTCTTATTATTATTAGTATTAATATTATTGTTATTAAAAGTTTATTAGTATTTGTACAATTATTTTATGGTTGTTGATAGTTGACAGTATTTCTATGTTCGTTTATTTAATTAAAGAGTAGTCATAAGAGTAATCATGAGTTAATTAAATTAATTAATTGTTATAAAGGCTTAATAGACGAAATTGACTAATGACTTTATTACGAACATGTTTATATTAAATAGTGATTTAATATCAAGTTATACTCATAGCAAACGAGTTTGAAGTGGAGTATTTCTGGTTTCTGTTGATTACGTGATTCCCGGAGCTTGCTTGATCAGTTAGGATACACATATCACTGTACTTGAATTGTTTGATGAAATGGTTGTTTAATGTGTTAATCATGAGTGGTATGAATATAATGATTGACATGATTTAATAGTAGTATTATTGCATTCATGAGCATGACATATGCATTGGATACAAATTATAGATATGCATTGGATACATTTTTGATTTGGGCCCGGGCTAGTTCTGCAGGATCAAACCTCGTGACCTCAGCTGTTATTCTGGTGTTCGACGACGGTCGACGATACTTTATCGGGGATCGGTCAGGGTTGGAGTTTCGGGTTGTGATTGAGCTCAGTAGTGGCATAACATTTGCATATCATACTTTATTGCATATTTATTTATTGTACCTTGATAGTTATCCTACTCAACCGCGAGGTTGACAGTGTATTCGTGTGGACTTACTATGATCCAGCAACGGGGAGTATAATCTACAGGAATGGGACAGATGAGCTAGGAGCTGGGGTAGGAATGTGAGATGCAGACTTCGGACTTACCTAGCTTGTAGATCACATTAGTTCTTCCAGTTAAGACTTTATTTCAGTTGTTTATGTCGCAGTTATGTATTTGGGATTTTTGGACAAGTTGTAATAGACTTTAGTTACCATTTAAATTTAAAGTACTGTGTTTCTTTTTCTTTGAGTATCTACTACCCTGGTTTATCCAGGATGGTAACAGCCTTATTTATTTGGGAAGTCCTAGTCCAGGATCCTAGATAAATAGGGGTGTTACAAAGTGGTATCAGAACTAACGATTTTCAGACCTAAAAACAAATGAATAATAATGAACATATGAAGAGTCTAATAAAATGAACATCAGGCTAATAACTGTGAGGAGCCCCATAGGATTTGGGATGAGTTAGGGGCCCCCTTAAACCAAACCATTAGCCCTTTCAGTCTAACTTTGAAATCATTGAGAGATGCAGAGAGTGGGTAGTAACGAAATAAAGGAATAACCTTGTCTATATTGTACTAACATTTCTGCAGGAGAAGAATGAGGTAAGTAATAATGTGAATTATGGTTAATGAGGTGCATTGAAAGAATATGTTTGAAGTTGAGATGCCGATTTATCTGAATGATTGACTGAAATTTTAAGAATATGGATGACATGAGTTGTGAATTATGAATTTTTTAATGATATGCATGCGGTTGTATCATTCCTGAACCCTTAGGTAGAGATTTAGTATAATGATATGAGTAATGAGTTGAGAATAGAAGCATCATAAGCAATTGCTACCTAAGAGGTTAGATATGGAAGAGATAAAACCTTGATTAACTGGGATGGCTAGTAGAGCCAACCATACTATGTCGTTGCAGGGTACAAATTTTAAATTAGTATATACACTACTCAGAGTAGGATTCTTATCATCCTTCCCTAAATTTTGTAGAAACATGCCTCCAAGGAGAGACCCTACTGCCGTCAACCTCACTCAGGAAGAGTTAGATTGACTTCTAACTACAAATGAGGCCTTGCTGGCAATTGTACGGAAAAATGAGGCAGTGAATCTGTCAAAAGTGAGTAATAATGTATCGGGGCATAACCCTAAAAAATTCGATGGTGAAGGGGAACCAAGTCTTCTAGCTGAGTGAGGCAGAGTTCGACAGCACCGTCGAGCTACTATCTGTTCCAGAAGAGCTGCAGGTGGACCAAGTTGTGTTCTACTTTAAGGGAAAGGCAAGGCTATGGTGGAATAATAACAAGGAGGAGATCAGCGCTGCCGCTGCAAATACTGAGGGTGAGTATGTGAGCTGGGATGGTTTTAAGAGCATATTATCAACCAAATTTGTACTAAAGCATGTGAAGAGTAGAATGAGGGCTGAGTTTGATTCCTTCCAGATGACAGAGGATATGACTGTAGAGGCTTGCCACAACAAGTTTATGCAGTTGGCTGAAAAAGTTGATGATTTGGGTTGCACACTTGAGATGTTAGCTACGAGGTTCGAGAGAGTGCTAACTACAAACATCATGAAGAGGTTAATGGTTGCAAAACCTACTACTTTGGAGGATATTTATGTGAGAGTAGGTTAGGCAGAGCGAATAGCCGATATGCTGAAAGAAAAGAAAAAAGAAAAGGGTGAGGAGAGGAAAACTGAAACAGTGAGTGAGGGTGATGGGGACGGGGAAAGAAGCAGAACTCTAACAAGTACCATTCTTATTTTGCTAATAGTGCGCCATTGGGTAATGCCAATCGAGGTAGAAATCGTAATGTGACTGGGACAAGTAGTGGAGCTACATGCTTTATGTATGGGAAACTTGGGCACGAGCAAGCTAGCTGTTGGGTTGGTACAAAGAGTGATGGAGGGAGCTATAATCAGGGAAACTAGAGTGGTGGATTGGAGTGAAGATTTACCTTAAAAGGTGACCTTGATGAGGAAACTCGACTTTTGTCTTAAATTAAGTAGACATGGGGTTTTCTTGGTGTTTTGTGTTATTGGATGATGATTTTAGTATGAATGTGTTGTGGGTACATTAATTTTTGAACTTCACATGTTTATTATGATAAGAATGTGCATAATCTGATTTTGGGTTGATGATAAGTGTAATTGTGTTGTTGTGTGCATTGGTTATCGAAATTATGAAGTAGTAATGAAATTAGTTGAATGTTCATAGTTATGTTGAAGTTTCAGATTGTTTATGTTGTTTAATTTGTGAAGAATATGAAGATTATTGATGTGTAATGAGTATCCCTCACAATGTTGGAAATGTTCATCATGTGTATGCTTCAATGGCTTGTTTAATTCATGATTTGCGCTAGTAATCAATTCATAGCGCTTTGTAGATTTCATGGATTGTTGGGTATATGTGCTGCATATGATGGTTGTTTCGTGCTTAGAATCGTCTCATAGAAGTGCAAAACAATGGGTAGAAGTATAGGAGGAATTGCAGAAAATCGAGTAGGTGAGTGGTGCCCGTGCCATTGCGCAGGTTGCGCCCTACCTGCGCAGGCTGCGCCCTGCCTATGCACAGACTGCGCCCAACCATGCGCAGGCTACGGCAATGGGCGTTGTAGGCGTTGGTCGTTGTTCGTTTGTGGACTATTTTGGGTAATTGTTATTCGTTTTTTTTAGCATATTTTGAGTGTTGTTACATGATAAAAATACTTAGTTTGAGAGGTATAATTATTTAATATGAGATTTTTTAATCAAACTTGCGTCCATCTTATGTTAATTAATCGCATGCTTGATAATAAAAAGCTATCCGTTGATTTATTATCGGTAAATAAAATATCACACATGAGTCGTAAACATATAGAATATGTATTTTAGGAAGTTTGTAAGCTTGCTTTCATTAAGTTAACCATTGGAATTTCATATCACGCTTCTTATTGATTCTCCGTTACTATTTCACTTCGTTAATATATGAGCTTGAGTTTTATAATGTATCAAATGCTTCTTATCATCATTTGCTTTCTTGGATCACTTGTTAAGAACCATACTTGGTATTGGATGTTTGATTGTTTCTACTCATATGAATTATATGCTTGTTTGAAGTCCAAGTAATTGGACGACACTTATGTCGGGTTCGGTAATCGATTTGAGGAGAAAGACCCTCGACCGGGCAACCAGGAGGGAAGCCGGCTCTCGTCTCAAAATGGTTTCCGAAGTTGAATTGACTAAGTGTTGAATGATGTGTAGAAAAGGAATATAGATTTACCAATCGAGTTTGTTTGAAATCCAAGAGGTTTGGACGACTCTTATACCGGGTTCGGAAATTAGTTTGAGGAGAAAGACCCCCGGCCGGGCAACCAGAAGGGAAACCGGCTCTCAGATCAAATAGTTTCCGAAATTGGCTAAGAGTTGAGTGGAGTCTTAGAAATGAAATATAGAACTGTGAATTGAGTTTTAAGTTATTATTTCTACCGTAACTCATATTCGTACATCTTTGAGATGCTATTGTGTGTTATATGTGAAAGCTATGTGTAACATCCCGTATTTTCATAAATAATATTAAAATAATGTTTAAGTATTTTTCGGAATATAATATTAATTTATTAATAAATCGTAAGTTTTATTTTAAGTTTTCCGTTAAGTTCCGTCTTAAGATTATTTTAAATCTTAAGATGCTCTTTCACTTGGCACTTCCCGACTTGAGTTCCGCTTCATTTAAGTAAAAAAAACCCGACTCAAGTATACAAAGGACACTTAACCTAGTTCATTCAAGGACATATCATTTCTTCACAATTCATTTCACAGTAACTCTCAAACTCCATTTTCCTCTTTTCTTTAAGAACTTCAAGAGATCATCTTAAACCCTTCCTCAACTCGTATCAAAGTAAATTTTATATTTTCGGAATCCTCTCGGAATTTGTGATCTTTCTATCACTTTCGATTTTCAATTCGTCGACTTCCGTTTTTGGGCTGTTTTGCCCTAATTCGTTTTCAAGCCCTTAATTTCCGTTTTCTTGCTTGTAGGAGTTGGTTTAGAGGACGCCGACGTCGATACATACGTGGTGGAAGAGGATTACTGAGCTTTAACCGCTTTGAGGTGACTATTATGAATAACTCGACCTTCTTGTTAAATTAACACATTTTGTGATTGTTTGTGGTGTTCATTCTGAAATTATGAGTTTATATTGAAGTATGAATTTAGGAACATGTTAGGAATCTGTTTTACATATTGGTTATATGATTTAGTTGATGTTTATGAAGTCCACATGTCTCATATGTCCATTTTCTGTTTTTGAGAAATTGTGACGGATATGATGAATTGATATTAAGACGGTTGCTTTTGATGATTAAGTGGTGGAATATGTTTCATATGTGTGTTAATATGTTGGGCAAACAATTGTTGTTGCAATTTACAAGTCTAGTATCGATTTATATGGATTTTGTTTGATGTCGAGGAATGCGTTTTTTTGGGCTTAGGGACTATGAGCCAGTCGGCCGACCGGCAACCGGTCGGCCGGCTAAGGGGCTTTTCTTGTTTTTCTGAGAAATTTAGGAAATGTGCATAGGGCTCTGAGCCGGGTGGCCGGCCGCCGGTCCACCGGCTTCGAGTCCCTATTGGTTGAAAGTTTTCGAGAAAAGATGCTAGTGAAGGGATTCCTAGCCGGTTGGCCGGCGGCCGGTCGCCGGCTAAGAACCCTTTCTCCATTTAGTAAAATTGTAGAAATGTTAGGGGATGGGATTCCCAGCCTGGTGGCCGGCAGCTGGTGTAAAACCCCTCGCGAAAGCGGAAATAAAAACATACAAAGTACTAAAAATGCAGCGGAATTTAAAACTTTTTATCATAACTAACATGCGAGGTGAAATAAAATTGAAACTGAAAGTAAAATATATATACAAACAGCCTGGGATGACACATCCCTACAGGCACTCAAACTGAAATGTAAACTAAAGTCTGGCTAACGTAAACGTGTAAGTCAATCGATGAATGGGATCATCGCTCGCTAGCTCCATGCAACCCTCTGCCAACCACCTGTCATGTACCTACATACATGTAAACATGTACGCCACAATCAGTGGGGAGTGACTAGAGTTCTCCTAGCCACCTTTTGTAACGACACGTAACACAGAAATACAAACAGAATACTCCAACATATATAAACATGTGAAGTATACAATCTCTTCATATCTGAATCTCCTACTATCATGCAATCACTAATGCACGACTCTCAACCAACTTCGGAAACCATTTGGAAGGAGAGCCGATTTCTCTACCGGTTACCCGGTCGGGGGGTCTTTCAGTCCAAACTATTTACGAAACTGACTAAAGAGTCATCCAATGCCTTGGATGAACAATCCATAAACAAGTACTATACTCATCAATATCAATATACATATCTGACACTGTACTAACTCTAGGCAAGCAGATATAAAACAACAAGTATAAAGGTTCAGCGGTCAACTTAAGACATAACCTAGATACTAAAACACTTTTACAATCAAGGACTCAGAGGCCAACTTAAGGCATAAACCTTGATATCAATAAACACAAGTAATGGGTCCAGAGGTGAACTTAACACATATCCTACTACCAAAACAAATGTCTGGTCCAGAGGTGAACTTAACACATATCCCAACATACAATCCAAGTAAAGGGTCCAGAGGTGAACTTAACACATATCCCTATACACAACTCAGTAATGGGTCCAGAGGTGAACTTAACACATATCCCACTACAAAAAAATGTTGGGTCCAGAGGTGAACTTAATACATATCCCAACATACATCCATAAGCAATGGGTCCAGAGGTGAACTTAACACATATTCCACTGCTACAAACAAGTATTGGGTCCAGAGGTGAACTTAACACTTATCCCAATACACAGCTATCGCACACCGGGTCCAGAGGTGAACTTAACACATATCCCGTGTACGACAACCGATCACGTGTCAGGTCCAGAGGTGAACTTAACACATATCCTGACACGCCACAAGCAAAACACGTAATGGGTCCAGAGGTGAACTTAACACATATCCCATCACACGACTTACAACTCACGTGTTAAGCTCAGAGGCCAGCTTAAGGCATACCTTAACACCCATCAACCAATAACATCCAAAGATAGAAACTAACCTATAGTTCTAATTTCTTAAACCACTAAACAACACTTAATTGACCCCGGGAACTAAGTCGAGGGAGAGACGATTTCCCTTTCGATTACCCGACCGGGGGGTCTCTATCCTCTCTCCATTCCCGAACCCAATATAGTGTCGCCCATCCTCCGGGGACCTCAAACACAAATATAAGGTACACGGAACGAATATCAAACAAAACTGATAAACCGTTTGAAAGTTAAAATCCATTCTTATGAGAACAGGGGCTCTCAGCCGGTCCGGGATCGTCTGCCAGTCCACCGGCTGGGAGTCCCTTCCCAATACCTTTCTTCAATTTCCGAAACAACAAGGAGAGACTCTCAGCCGGTGGACCGGCTGCCGGTCTGCCGGCTGGGAGTCCCTTCCCAAGCCGTTACAAAATTCTCCAAAAACCAACGAGGGATTCTGAGCCGGTCGACCGGCGGCCGACCTGCCGGCTCAGAATCCTTCCTCAGACTCAACACTTGCAAAACACAAGACAATGACTCTGAGCTGGCCGACCGGCTGCCGGTCAGCCTACCGGCTCAGAGCCCCCTGCACGAAAACGCAACGTCTCCTACAATATTCAAATCTTCCCATATCGATTCTAAACTTCTACAATTGCAACATCCAATTATTACTCAGCATATTTAAGCCTCAAATACACCAAAAGCAAGTATCAATCAACACAAATAAGCTTCAACAAGATCATCCTTTGTATTCGTCTTAAGCACATAAAATCTGAAATTTCATCATCTAGGCAATTATAACACAATTCAAGCATGTGAAAGTCTTTCTTATGTAATCCTAACATGTTACTAAGTCCCAACAACATTCATAACATGAAAAATCAGAAACTAAATCATCTCAAGCAAGAAAAGTGCTAATATTACAAATAAGGCCGAGTTTCTCATAATTGTCACCTTTTAACTTCTTAAACCAACATGAATCCGACTCCAAGCTACTCCTTCTGTCCAAGTCCGCGCTAGAAACACAACAAACCCCTTAAACCTCGGAAAAACGTGACCTTAGGGTCACGGCCAGAATATAAGACGGAATTATTTTGGGTAAAAACTTACCTAGAAAGATGGAGGGCGAGAAGAGGAATCCGTGGCCGCGAAAATCGTCTCAATCGGATAAGAAATGAAGGTTTTATGAGAGTTTTAAGGTTGAAGAAGAAAATATGCAAATTATTATGTTTACAATCTGAAAAATAAAATGAAGGAGGGAGGTAGAAGATGGTGGGTTTAGGGTTTTGTGAGGAAAAAGAGGGAAAATGGGTCCATTAACAAGTTAGGCACATAAGACAAGTTTTAAGACGGTTTAAGCTAAAAACATCGACTTAAGGTAACCATAAACTTAAGACGATATAAATATTTCCGGACTATGAAATTAAATTGCTAAGACGTAAATTACGCAATTAAATGAAATCTTATTTAAATCCTTTTAAAATATTCTCACATAAATTAATAAGTTATTTAAATGAAATCCCACAAATTACGAAATATAAACTATTTCTCGAACTGGAACTTAAAATCTTTATACTTCCAAGTCTCAAAATATTGGGATGTTACAATCACCCCAACTTTCAAAAAGTTTCGTCCTCGAAACTTGAAAACAGAAGTAAATACGAAACAACTTTAACTACCAAAACGTACTACCCGGGTTATGGTAACCCAAAACTTTATCTTTCAAAAAGGTTCCAAGTAGAAATAGATTCCAAGGTACCAGTCTTCGTCAATGGATATTGGGATTCTCGTTACGTATTCAAGAGTCCGACATTCCAAATCTGAGACAAGTCCCAAAATTAAATCATTAAAAGTTCAAAATTTAGATTGATTCGGTGTTGATAGGCATATCACAGGTTATCAGACGTCTCCAATAACAAGTCCCAGTGGCAATCAACGCTGAGATCCATCAAAGTTGTTAAACATTCGGCTCTTTAAAACCAGGTTTCCCTCAAAATTAACCTTTATTCTCCAATTCTTGAAAGAGTCAAATTGCAACAACGACAAAGGTTACCTTTAACAAAAGAGGGAGCAGTTTCGAATCCTCAAAAGAATTAAGATTTTCCAAAAACTACAAACTTTTAGGGTTAACAATAGGGAACAGATTCCAAAAACGATCACCGGGAGCGCACAAATGATCATAGATATTACTTCCTAATACGCGAAGGATCAGAAGTTCTAGTTTCACGGCTGACAAAACTTGCAAAGGATCGAAGGAAGAAACAACCAGGTTAGAGGTCAAGGGAGACGGTAACTCTTGCCTAACATGGGTACACTAACCGCTCAATCCGTAATCAAAACATCGTTACAACGATTCCTAGTACATCCCAAGAAGGTCGGTTCGAGTGATCTCTAGCCTTTCCAAGGTTTCACGATCCCGCTTATCATTATCTCATCCACAGAACAAGGTATTTCTCAACAAGAAGTCTTCCAAAATTCTGAACCGGAATTCTATTACCATAACAACGAACCTCACAAACCAAGATATGGTATTCGTTAACCTACAACCTTAAATCCTTAACAGTTCGATCCCAACAACTTATTCCACAAGGTGCTTCGAACTCCTAAATTCCAAATTTTTATCATCACAGTGAACATTCAAATCGAGATCTTACTAAGGTAACAACTTCTAAATCCTCTAATTTCAACCATTTACCAACAATATACATCTCAAGGAATGTTCCAAAGAGGTAACAACTTCCACTCTTATAGTTTCCATAAGGTTTAGTTATTCACATTCCGAACTCCCCGAATGATATTCATGAACACTTATAAATTACAAATTTCTACCCTATAATTACCTCAGACATCAATGGTTACCTGTCAACCACTCATGAAGCATTATTAAGCCAACAGGCTTCCATTATTCCACAGCTATCAAAACAATCCACCTAACAGTGGGGCATCTTACAATTTCCTTAAGTATCTCAATAGGTAAACGCTGAGGTTCAATAAATAACCTACGGTCAAACACTCAGTCAACTCCATAAGTTAAATCGTAAATGTCTCAACATTCTCACACCGTTACCAATAACTCTCGTTCCTCAAATATGTGGTCCTTTCTGCATTACAAAAATTCCTCAAGATTAAGTAGCACTAACTTACCTAATTCATCAATTTAACCACATCATCATCATCTCAAGCATGCACCTCCAAAATAATCTGAGACTCCAAGTATCGTATTTAAATCCTCAAATGGTACTTCCAAATCTACAATCACCACTTACATCTAGCCATCTAACATGAAACTCTCACGACGGCATAATATCCCATATCACCCGGAAATTATTATCGTAAACTCTCTCAACCAAATTCTGACAACGCAAAACCAAGCATTCCTCAAGGCATGTATAACTATTCCAAGAACAAGTCAATCTCGCCACTAGTCTAGATGAAAAGGAACGAGGCTCACAGAAGAGGAGATGAGATACGAATTTCAGGGATAGACACGAAATAGGTCTCCAGAGAGACACACGGAAGACGGCTCGTGGAACAACAAGATGACAAGGTAAGGAACTTTAGGCTATGGACCCTAATCAAAGTTGAAGCCAAGAGCAGACGGAGAAGCAAAGGAGAGGAAATGAGAGAAGCGATATGAAAGAAACGATTACGGAAATCTCCCAAGGTGCGGGTCTCTCACTATTCTCACGGGGTTCTCACTTCTTACTTTCCAAATCAAGTCATTCAATTATCGATTCTCACGAACGATTCCTCCAATGATTTATGTACCCTAATCTTCCAAACTTTAAACGATATTATCATTACAAATACCTATTCCCAAAAGTTTGAGATGTCTCACCTCTGCTAGTCCCTCAAATGACAAATCAACAACACCTTCAGGTCATCACTCCTATATGCTTCATCCACTTTACTTACCTCACTGTCCACAAGTTAACAATTTTTAACCATCAAGTTTCTGAACTTCCATCTCTCAATAACGTACTTCATTCCATCCACATACTGGTGGTGCAACCTCAAATTTCTCTTAAGTTTTTCAATAAATAAACGCTAAGATTTATTAAGCAACCTAGGGTCACGTAGTGATTCACTTCCTCTAAGCTTAAGTCAACCTCTTCGATAATTCCACTATTATAGCAAATGATTCGTATTCCTCAACAACGAGCCTTTCTCAGCTCAATCACTCACCTAAGCCAAGTGATACTAACTCACTTCATCATCCACTCATCATCATTAGCATTTTAAGCCTATTCTTTCAGGTTGCTCTATAACCTCGAGTATCTTATCTAACTCCTTAAATAGTACTCTTCAATCCACATATTTTCACAATCTAAGCATGGTTCTCAAGGTTAGGTTCCACCGAATACTAAGTATACAATTCAACTTTCAAGCAAGTATCCTATCACTCACTTTCACCCTCCCAAGTGGATAGACCACTAGACCCTTAGATCACCAAAACATGTCTCTCGATACCTCTTAAGTTATTCCTCAAATAACAATATTTCTCATAACACAGCTTACGGTTATCCTAAGACTAGTTCCTCCAAATCCATTAAAAGGGAAGATTACCTAGAGGGCACCTTAAGAAAACAAGTAACAAGGTCAAACTGAAAAGATATGAAGATATGTTCAGGTGAGATAGACATATATTCTAAAAGAAGGATGTGCATTCAGAGTTATCAAAGAAGGTGATGCACAAATAAAGAAGAGTATCTTCAAGATTCAGAAGCATTCTCCAACAGTAGCACTAATCTTCTATCTTCGGTAGAAACTCCGGTCTCCATCGCCAAATGGGTAAGCCCACGGTTCGTCGATTGAAAGACATAAATAAAATCAATGGCAATCAACAAACACGTTAGAACCTAATAAAAGCAATCACAAAACAGCCTACAACATAAGTCCTTAAATCTACCCCATCTCTCATTCATTATTCAATTATATAGTCAAGTTAAGGTTGGGGGTTACATGAGTGCGTCGGGAGCGATAACGCTCTGATACCAACTGTAAAACCCCTCGCGAAAGCGGAAATAAAAACATACAAAGTACTAAAAATGCAGCGGAATTTAAAACTTTTTATCATAACTAACAAGCGAGGTGAAATAAAACTGAAACTGAAAGTAAAATATATATACAAACAGCCTGGGATGGCACATTCCTACAAGCACTCAAACTGAAATGTAAACTAAAGTCTGGCTAACGTAAACGTGTAAGTCAATCGATGAATGGGATCATCGCTCGCTAGCTCCATGCAACCCTCTGCCAACCACCTGTCATGTACCTACATACATGTAAACATGTACGCCACAATCAGTGGGGAGTGACTAGAGTTCTCCTAGCCACCTTTTGTAACGACACGTAACACAGAAATACAAACAGAATACTCCAACATATATAAACATGTGAAGTATACAATCTCTTTATATCTGAATCTCCTACTATCATGCAATCACTAATGCACGACTCTCAACCAACTTCGGAAACCATTTGGAAGGAGAGCCGATTTCCCTACCGGTTACCCGGTCGGGGGGTCTTTCAGTCCAAACTATTTACGAAACTGACTAAAGAGTCATCCAATGCCTTGGATGAACAATCCATAAACAAGTACTATACTCATCAATATCAATATACATATCTGACACTGTACCAACTCTAGGCAAGCAAATATAAAACAGCAAGTATAAAGGTTCAGCGGTCAACTTAAGACATAACCTAGATACTAAAACACTTTTACAATCAAGGACTCAGAGGCCAACTTAAGGCATAAACCTTGATATCAATAAACATAAGTAATGGGTCCAGAGGTGAACTTAACACATATCCCACTACCAAAACAAATGTCGGGTCCAGAGGTGAACTTAACACATATCCCAACATACAATCCAAGTAAAGGGTCTAGAGGTGAACTTAACACATATCCCTATACACAACTCAGTAATGGGTCCAGAGGTGAACTTAACACATATCCCACTACAAACAAATGTTGGGTCCAGAGGTGAACTTAACACATATCCCAACATACATCCATAAGCAATGGGTCCAGAGGTGAACTTAACACATATCCCACTGCTACAAACAAGTATTGGGTCCAGAGGTGAACTTAACACATATCCCAATACACAGCTCTCGCACACCGGGTCTCGAGGTGAACTTAACACATATCCCGTGTACGACAACCGATAACGTGTCAGGTCCAGAGGTGAACTTAACACATATCCTGATATGCCACAAACAAAACACGTAATGGGTCCAGAGGTGAACTTAACATATATCCCATCACGCGACATACAACTCACGTGTTAAGCTCAGAGGCCAGCTTAAGGCATACCTTAACACGCATCAACCAATAACATCCAAAGATAGAAACTAACCTATAGTTCTAACTTCTTAAACCACTAAACAACACTTAATTGACCCCGGGAACTAAGTCGAGGGAGAGCCGATTTCCCTTTCGGTTACCCGACCGGGGGGTCTCTATCCTCTATCCATTCCCGAACCCAATATAGTGTCGCCCATCCTCCGGGGACCTCTAACATACATATTAGGTACATGGAACGAATATCAAACAAAACTGATAAACCGTTTGAAAGTTAAAAACCATTCTTATGAGAACAGGGGCTCTCAGCCGGTCCGGGACCGTCTGCCGGTCCACCGGCTGGGAGTCCCTTCCCAATACCTTTCTTCAAATTCCGAAACAACAAGGAGAGACTCTCAGCCGGTGGACCGGCTGCCGGTCTGCCTGTAATACCTCGTTTTTTTTCATTATAATATTTTATGTTTATAATCGACGTGTAGATAATATTTCGACGTTAGTATTCGATAATTATCTTATCGAATAAGGAACATACCAATATAAGTGTGGTTTTATATGCGGTCAGTGGGTTTCGAACTAGGGACATATGGCACTCACGGGTTTGGGCCTTGAAGGATGAGGAACCGTGAAAACAGCCCACAACCTTATTTCTTTTACGTAACATACACTCAGGCCACACCTACCATTAGATATCAAACCCTAACCCTTAACCTAATTTTATTTTACCCTAATCAACACCCATCACCACAACATGCTGCCGCCACTTCAAGGAACATAGGGGAGGTTCCCACGGTGGGTTTAACGCGGCCTAGGGTGGTTCGAATACGTCGTGTCTAAGGTACGATCACCATGGCTGTTTCTCCTTCTGTTTTCGTTCCTTTTTTCGTGTTACTATCGTCTTTGTATAATCGTATGTATCGTGCTACTAATCACATGAATTTAATCTGGACGTGCTATAGTCAGTTGTCGACCTGAGTTTGTCGCTGTTGACCACCTATGACCGCCGTGGGGGAGGTGGTTTTCTCTGTATGTCGCGGTATAGGGTCCTTGGACAGGGGTGTTTGAGGCTTAAAATTTGCTAGCTTTCTGACCTTGTTTAGTATGGGGATTGAGGTATTTTCGTCATATGATAGTCAAGGTCTAGCCTGGTGGTCTTCGTGGTGGCTCGTAGTGTCTTGGGTCGGAGTTAGAGTAGGTTTTGGTTGGTGTATGCGAAAGTAGGGAAAAACAGGGCGGTTGATGGAGGCGGTTTCAGGGGGGTGTTTGTGGAGGGTTGGTGTTGTCGGGAGTCGGTGGTCTTGCCCCTGGAACCACCGTGGCCCAAGGGTGGGCCTGGTGGCGTCATGGGTGCAGTTAGGGGCTGGTTTGGGTGTCAGGTTTAGGTGTTTGAGGGGCTGTAAGTACGGAAAAAGGGGGCTGGGTAGGTAGTGTTTGGTGACTAATTTCGAGGGCTGGAACGGTCATGTCAAGTGTGGTGGTCAGCGTCATTAGATGCACCGGAGTCCAGGGGTGTCAACCCCAGTGGTGTGGTGGTGGTGCAAGCGGTAGGAAGGGTGTCGATAGGGCCGCGAAGTAGGCTGTCAGGGGCTGTTTGGAGAGGGCTGAGTACGTAGGTTTCGTAGTATGGTTTGATTATTTTAGTTATGGCTGCGTGTGATTACCATCACAATTACTATTATTATTATATTATTATTAATAGTATTGTATATTATTCTTATTATTATTATTATCATTATTATAATTGTTAGTATGGTATCATTATATTTATCACTAGTGGGTTATGGTTATCAATAGTATTATGGTTATTATTAGTATTATGGTTATTATTATTATATGTGTTATTACTTAAGTTTAGTTGGATAGTTTATGTTTTGACAAAGTTTACATTTCGGGAAGTTTCTATTTCGGGAAACTTTCCGAATTTAGCAAGTCATTATAATTAGCAATTTGTATTATTCTATATATATGGGTTAAATGAAGGGTTGTAATCGTTAAATATCATATGTTTAGGTGACGGTTTCCGCGTGGAACATTTCTAGCAGCTATTGACTGTCTTTCTGCAATTCGAGGTAGGGGAATACTGTATACATGGTGATGAGTAATTTTTTTTTATCCGATGTTAACAATTTATATCTCATTGTATGAATGGTGTTATATTGTATTTAATTGACTGTATATTTCTGTGATACAATACGATGTGGAGAATACTGGGTCTTGTGATACGGTGCGGAGTTTATTTGGCGTTGGATCGGTGCGGAGTTTATTTGGCGTTGGATCGGTGCGGAGTTTATTTGGCGTTGGATCGGTGCGGAGTTTATTTGGTGTTGGATCGGTGCGGAGAAGGGATAATTGAATCCATATATATATATATATATATATGATTTTGTTGGCTTATTTATTTTCCTCTACTCAACCTCGTGGTTGACCCTGTGTATTCGTGATCACCTGTGATGAACCAATTTATTGGGGAGCAGATTGACAGGTTGTGAGACTATGGGAGCTAAGGGAAGGGAGAAGCTTGGATCCGGACCTGCCTAGAGTTTAGATCACCATAGTAGACTTTTCATGAGTTGTACTTTAGTTTCACAAGACAATTTTAAAGTTGGTTGTAATGTATGAACTTGTTGTTGAGCTTAACTTTTATTAATTAAAGTACTGTTTATCTTTCCTTTGTATCTACTGCCTCGGGAAACCGAGATGGTAACACCCTTATTTATCTGAGGAGTCCTAGTTCAGGCCCTTTAATAAATGGGGGTGTTACAAAGTGGTATCAAAGTGGACGATCCTCAGGCCTAAACTAAATGAATAATAATGAACGTAGGAAGTGTCTAATGAAATGGACCCCGAGATGCAACTTGATATGAGCCCCAAAAAGGAACGGGATGAGTTAGGGGCCCCCTCAGACCAAACCTGGGCCCTTTCTTTTCTGTCTCGGGAACCCAATGAGAGTAATTGAAGAGTGGGGTAGGTTATATAGTGACCTAGTTATCTTGTACGGGCGTTCTTGCAAGAGAAGGAATGAGGTAAGTTATGATGTGAAATATGGTTGGTAATATATACTGCGAATTATGAGATTGATGTTGAATGTTGATTGAGATATACTATTTCTGGTATTGAGAACAAGAGTTTTGAATATGAGCTTTACTTGTATATGGTGATATGCATGCGGCTATATGGTCCCTGAACCGTTAGGTAGAGATATAGTATAATGTTATGTGTAATGAGTTGATGAGCTATAGCTACCTAAAAGGATAGATGTAGGAGAGATATGATCATGATTGACTGGAATAGTTAGTGGAGCCAGCTATGCTATGTCTTTATAGGATGTGCAACCAAGTTAAGTCTTATGGGTAAAGCTAGTAGACCGAACCGGATGTCGTGCCCGTTGATAATTGTCTGTACTATTCTATGTGTGTATACACTTCTTATTTGCATGCCTTATACTTTACAAGAGTTTACTGATGGGCATACTACGCAAATATGATCGGAATTTGAGATTTATGATTTTTATTATTTTATTAATTGCTTTAGCAAACCCTGTCTAGTGATATGCGGAATGTGTTACCCCAAGCCATAAATGACATATAGCTATGTGTTACGTTCGTATATATGTGTACAAGTATTGAGTATTTGGTTGGTTTCTCGAATCTTGACTGAGCTCTAGATGACGATTAAAGTTGGAATGAGGAATGAATATTAATATGGTGCAATGCCCATGCTTTAAATGATATGTCAACGCGTTTCGAAAGATGAATGGTTGAGTTTCGAAGTAGTAATGTGAATTGTAATAGAACCAATATTTTAAATGAACTTTTAGAATGTTACCTTGTTGGTACGGACTGTTATATTAGATGTACTCCATATTTGAGTATGAAAGTTGTATGTATGATAACCCCTTGAGTTAAGTTTACAATGCTTTTGTTTTACGTTACTAGGAGTTATATTTTGAGAGAAATAAATCTTTTAGTTGACAGTGGTCAGATAGTTACTGCACAGTCCCGTTTTGACCCATCTTTTTGAAAAAGAAATCATTTAAGACTTGGTTATTGTTTATGCATAATTCCACCTCTACTGTTCAGAATAAGTGTTTACGTTTTCAAGATGATAAGCCGAGTAAAATCTTAATGATTCGCTATTTAATTATGATTCTTGCAAGTTGCCTAATTTTCTGTTGAATTGCTGTAAAGTTCTTGTTCAGACCAATTGAGTTATGAGAATAGTATTAAATAATTTCCATGAGATATGCATTCGATTCTTTTCCTATGATTAGCTAGTCCTTCATAATTTCTAAAAACTATAATCGCTCGCACGTTAGCTAAGCTGTTATTTACTTATGATTTGGTAAGCTGCAGCATAATGTTTAATTGTTGAATTGTGAGATATGGAAGTTCATATAAAAGTTTAATCAAATGTGAATTATGTGATGTGACCACGTGATATCCTGATATGTCATTAGTAACGTGAATAGTAGGCGTATGGCATGAGTATGAACCTCACTATATGATCGCGTAATTTTTTTTTTTTCGTCAAGTTTAACATAGAATCATTTCAATTATATGTCTAATATTATGACCTCAAAATAATTATGTGCTACTCGTATGTAATGTCAAAAGCATGTTTATCTGAGAAGAGTCTTGCCAAGTGGCAGAATGAAATTTAACTGGTAAACTTGTTAACATGATATAGCAATCTAATTGTTATATGTAATGGTGTTTATTTTGAACAATGTGAATCGTGTTGATGTCTTTCATATATTTAGGGTATATCGTTGTCTAGATCACTGAGCTAATAATCTTGATAACACCTTCATGTATCTTGTTATGTCACAAACTAAATTGCATCTGTTATGTTTAAAATCTGATCATAGTATACTGAGTTATTAACTGGTTGACATGTGATTTAGGGAAGTACTAGTCTTGCGAATTCGTTTACTCTATCGTTAAATTTTCGTAATTCATGAGCCACAATTTACAAGAACAATGTTTTAGTAAATGAGAGTCAGAATGTCTCCGTACAGTCTTGTTTCGATCTATGACTTGTAAAATTTTCTTTTGATTCATGTTTATAAATTACCACTTCAAGGTTTCCAAAGTTCAAAATGTTTTCCAAGTGATGATTATTCAGGATTAAGCTTGATGTTTGATAAATATGGTGTTTGTTTGCAAAAATGACAATCCTATAGCTATGTGTAGATGAAATCCTACTTGAATGCTTAATTGCTGCGCATTGTATAACATCCTTATTGTGCAAGTCATATATGATTAATGAGGTAATGTGAGTGGACGGGAAATGTACCTAAGTGATTTCGTTAACTAATTGATATCTGGGGATGTTAAATGACCTTGTGAGTCTATGAGTTGTGTGTGTCTTGTGAAATATATCTATATTCCATGTTTAATTACGTGAACTAATTTTGCTCTATGTCTTTTCCTATAATATGATTTTTGCTTCTATAATATAATCATGAGCTTCTTGATTGTTTACATTGTTGTAAATATATTAAATTTGTGATAAATTTCAAAGGTATGTAAGTGTTAGCTACCCTGATTCTGCTTTACTGCGTAACACGGTTTTTACCGATCCTAGTACTTTTGTTTTTACTCGCGGTTATATATGTTTGCATGATAAATGCTATGGGTTCTTACGAGTACTTCTTTGCGTTGGAATTAGTAATTGTTCCTTTATTTTGATAGCTGATATTTCCTATTGATGAGATAATTATTTCGTTTGTGAGACGGGTTGAGTAGGAGATTGGTAAACTTTTGGTAATTGATTACCTGAGTTATTTATAATGATTCTGTATTAGCTTGGATGGTATAGCGTATAAGTTCAGTGTCTTATGTTGCTCGCGAGGCGCGAGCAGAGACAATGAGTGATGTCGTATTGAGATTGAGATTGCAGTTCAGTACCTTATCGAGTTGTCGCATTCTTTGACCTTGACTCGTGGGAGAGTAGCTTGGGGTTTTCCTCTCTAAGTGTGGAGCAGTTCCTTTCATGGAACATTTGACAGTATTGATCTTGAAATTGAGTTGAGAATTGGTTATTGCCATTGAGATATGAGTTGTTAGTCCGTTGTGCCAAGTTGTGTTTACGGTCAAGGGTGGCACTGGTTATTGAGTTATATTTTGAGTTTGAAATCGATATTGAGATAGAAGTATTGAGTTGCGTTTTTATTCCGTTATCACTCACCCCTTGTTTTTTTTTTTTTTTTTTTTTTTTGGTCTTAGATTCGACGATGAGTATGATACTTGGTTACTTGGAGTAATATGGCATGAGATAAGGTAATGATTAAGACGGATTTATGTGCTGAGATTTGTATAATGAGGTTACGGGGACGTAACTGTGTTTTAAGGAGGATAGGATAGTAAACTCTTAATGGTTATGATATGGCTAGTTGTTATGACATGACTAATTGATGTGTCATGTGTTTCTGTTGTATTGATAACCCTACTACTTTTGTTATGCACTATATCGTGGTATATTGATGTGTCATGTGTTTCTGTTGTATGTTAAAACTTTTGGGGACAAAGTCTTATGCTTGTGGGGTGTTTCGTTATCGTTACGGGGTAGCAAACTTCGGGACGAAGTTCATTTTAAGGAGGAAAGATTGTAATGCCCCGTAATTTAGCCCCGGTCTACGGTAGGCAAATCGTGTTTTATGCAAGTGTTTAAAATGAGTGTAATAAAGTCTTTTCCGTAAACTGTTATTATTCTATAAATCGTGTTCCTATGATTGTTTCATAGAAAGTAACATTTCGTGCCTTGCTTTGATGATATCCCGTTTCGAGTCTATTTTGGGTACGTGTATATGTTGGCGTGTGGTTTACGCCTGAGTTTGGGTGCGGTGATGTATGGTAGTTGGGTATGGTTGAACTTCGGGACGAAGTTCATTTTAAGGGGGGAAGACTGTAATACCTCGTTTTTTTTCATTATAATATTTTATGTTTATAATCGACGTGTAGATAATATTTCGACGTTAGTATTCGATAATTATCTTATCGAATAAGGAACTTACCAATATAAGTGTGGTTTTATATGCGGTCAGTGGGTTTCGAACTAGGGACCTATGGCACTCACGGGTTTTGGGCCTTGAAGGATGAGGAACCGTGAAAACAGCCCACAACCTTATTTCTTTTACGTAACATACACTCGGGCCACACCTACCATTAGATATCAAACCCTAACCCTTAACCTAATTTTATTTTACCCTAATCAACACCCCATCACCACAACCTGCTGCCGCCACTTCAAGAAACATAGGGGAGGTTCCCACGGTGGGTTTAACGCGGCCTAGGGTGGTTCGAATACGCCGTGTCTAAGGTACGATCACCATGGCTGTTTCTCCTTCTGTTTTCGTTCCCTTTTTCGTGTTGCTATCGTCTTTGTATAATCGTATGTATCGTGCTACTAATCACATGAATTTAATCTGGACGTGCTATAGTCAGTTGTCGACCTCCGTTTGTCGCTGTTGACCACCTATGACCGCCGTGGGGGAGGTGGTTTTCTCTGTATGTCGCGGTATAGGGTCCTTGGACAGGGGTGTTTGAGGCTTAAAATTTGCTAGCTTTCTGACCTTGTTTAGTATTGGGATTGAGGTATTTTCGTCATATGATAGTCAAGGTCTAGCCTGGTGGTCTTCGTGGTGTCTTGGGTCGGAGTTAGAGTAGGTTTTGGTTGGTGTATGCGAAAGGAGGGAAAAACAGGGCAGTTGATGGAGAAGGTTTCAGGTGGGTGTTTGTGGAGGGTTGGTGTTGTCGGGAGTCGGTGGTCTCGCCCCTGGAACCACCGTGGCCCAGGGGTGGGCCTGGTGGCGTCATGGGTGCAGTTAGGGGCTGGTTTGGGTGTCGGGTTTACGTGTTTGAGGGGCTGTAAGTACGGAAAAAGGGGGCTGGGTAGGTAGTGTTTGGTGACTGATTTCGAGGGCTGGAACGGTCATGTCAAGTGTGGTGGTCAGCGTCATTTGATGCACCGGAGTCCAGGGGTGTCAACCCCAGTGGTGTGGTGGTGGTGCAAGCGGTATGAAGGGTGACGATAGGGCCGCGAAGTAGGCTGTCAGGGGTTGTTTGGAGACGGCTGAGTACGTAGGTTTCGTAGTATGGTTTGATTATTTTAGTTATGGCTGCGTGTGATTGCCATCACAATTACTATTATTATTATATTATTATTAATAGTATTGTATATTATTCTTATTCTTATTATTATCATTATTATAATTGTTAGTATGGTATCATTATATTTATCACTAGTGGGTTATGGTTATCAATAGTATTATGGTTATTATTAGTATTATGGTTATTATTATTATATGTGTTATTACTTAAGTTTAGTTGGAAAGTTTACGTTTTGACAAAGTTTACATTTCGGGAAGTTTCTCTTTCGGGAAACTTTTCGAATTTAGCAAGTCATTATAATTAGCAATTTGTATTATTCTATATATATGGGTTAAATGAAGGGTTGTAATCTTTAAATATCATATGTTTAGGTGACGGTTTCCGCGTGGAACATTTCTAGCAGCTATTGACTGTCTTTCTGCAAGTCGAGGTAGGGGAATACTGTATACATGGTGATGAGTAATTTGTTTTTATCCGATGTTAACAATTTATATCTCATTTTATGAATAGTGTTATATTGTATTTAATCGACTGTATATTTTTGTGATACAATACGATGTGGAGAATATTGGGTCTTGTGATACGGTGCGGAGTTTATTTGGCGTTGGATCGGTGCGGAGTTTATTTGGCATTGGATCGGTGCGGAGAAGGGATAATTGAATCCCTATATATATATATCTATATATATATATATATATGGATCCTATGAGAACCACCAATATAATGAGAACCGTGAGAACTCTACCTTACGAACTTTTAAACAAAAAATTAATGACATATTTGGATTCGGCATGGAATTTTATGGCTAGAGAACACATTTCTTGGTCCAAAAAATATATTCTAGTGATGGAAATCGAGGTGAGATACGTTTTATTAATTTCCATGCACCTACTACCGATTTTTACGTATCTATAATTTTTCATGCACCTAGAACTCGTTTTAATGCACGTAGAGCATCTTATTTCATGCACCTAGTACTCATTTTCATGCATGTAAAAAAATTCATGCACGTAGTGGTTGTTTTCGTGCATTTATAGCCCTTTTAGTATACCTAATTGTATTTTCGTACACTAAGTATATATTTTGTTAATAAAATCAATAATTTTTCTTTAATGATACTAAAGTGTGTATTTGAATAAGTTAAAGTAATGCTAAATGATCCATCGAAACTTTCGAAGCGAGATTTGGTGGAGATTTAGTGAGGGTTCTCATGGTTCTCATTATGAGGGTGGTTCTCACCGGATCTCGACCCTATATATATATATATATATATATATATATATATATATATATATATATATATATATATATATATATATATATATATATATATATATATTGTTGGCTTATTTATTTTCCTCTACTCAACCTCGTGGTTGACCCTGTGTATTCGTGATCACCTGTGATGAACCAATTTATTGGGGAGCAGATTGACAGGTTTTGAGACTATGGGAGCTAAGGGAAGGGAAAAGCTTGGATCCGGACCTGCCTAGAGTTTAGATCATCATAGTAGACTTTTCATGAGTTGTACTTTAGTTTCACAAGACAATTTTATAGTTGGTTGTATGAACTTGTTGTTGAGCTTAACTTTTATTAATTAAAGTACTGTTTATCTTTCCTTTGTATCTACTGCCTCGGGAAACCGAGATGGTAACACCCTTATTTATCTGAGGAGTCCTAGTTCAGGCCCTTAAATAAATGGGGGTGTTACACTGCCGGTTGGGAGTCCCTTCCCAAGCCTTTACAAAATTTTCCAAAAACCAAAGAGGGATTTTGAGCAGGTCGACTGGCGGCCGACCTGCCGGCTCAGAATCCTTCCTCAGACTCAACACTTGCAAAACACACGACAATGACTCTGAGCTGGCCGACCGGCTTCCGGTCAGGCTACCGGTTCAGAGCCCCCTGCACGAAAACGCAACATCTCCTACAATATTCAAATCTTCCCAAATCGATTCTAAACTTCTACAATTGCAACATCCAATTATTACCCAGCATATTTAAGCCTCAAATACACCAAAAGCAAGTATCAATCAACACAAATAAGCTTCCACAAGATCATCCTTTGTATTCGTCTTAAGCACATAAAATCTGAAATTTCATCATCTAGGCAATTATAACACAATTCAAGCATGTGAAAGTCTTTCTTATGTAATCCTAACATGTTACTAAGTCCCAACAACATTCATTACATGAAAAATCAGAAACTAAATCGTCTCAAGCAAGAAAAGTGCTAATATTACAAATAAGGCCGAGTTTCTCATAATTGTCACCTTTTAACTTCTTAAACCAACATGAATCCGACCCCAAGCTACTCCTTCTGTCCAAGTCCGCGCTGGAAACACAATAAACCCCTTAAACCTCGGAAAAACGTGACCTTAGGGTCACGGCCAGAATATAAAACGGAATTATTTTGGGTAAAAACTTACCTAGAAAGATGGAGGGCGAGAAGAGGAATCCGTGGCCGCGAAAATCGTCTCAATCGGATAAGAAATGAAGGTTTTATGAGAGTTTTAAGGTTGAAGAAAAGATGCAAATGATTATGTTTACAATCTGAAAAATGAAATGAAGGAGGGAGGTAGAAGATGGTGGGGTTAGGGTTTTGTGAGGAAAAAGAGAGAAAATGGGTCCATTAACAAGTTAGGCCCATAAGACAAGTTTTAAGACGGTTTAAGCTAAAAACACAAGGTAACTATAAACTTAAGACGTTATAAATATTTCCGGACTATGAAATTAAATTGCTAAGACGTAAATTACGCAATTAAATGAAATCTTATTTAAATCCTTTTAAAATATTCTCACATAAATTAATAAGTTATTTAAATGAAATCCCACAAATTACGAAATATAAACTATTTCTCGAACTGGTACTTAAAATCTTTAAACTTCCAAGTCTCAAAATATTGGGATGTTACAGCCGGTCCACCGGCTGAGGACCCTATCTCCTTGGTTTTTATACGTCGGCTGCATGATGGGAAGGGACTCCTAGCCGTTGATACGTGCCTATTTTATGCATTTCATTTACTCTTTTGGCACGTATTTTTATTCACTTTCGTGACTTTTTAGTTGCTTTTTCTCCCATATTGTCTACTTTGGTGTTTCTATGTTTTGTATGCAGGAATACGCGGAAGTAAGCAAAACCAAGCTTTATTTGCCTTTAGGAGGCTGTTTTTGGAACAATAAATTCGGATGGAGCATTCAAATACAATCATCGGGCCGGATAAAAGCTGAGAAAAAAGAGAAGCGGTCGACCGACCGAGATATCAGGTCGACCGACCGATGTCGAATATGTAATCAGGCCCAACTCTCCGCGGAAGCCCAAATACGAAGAAAATAAATCCGTCTCAGCAGAACCGGTCGACCGACCGAAGAAACAGGTCGACCGACCACTGGCTGTTTCGAGACTTCTGTTTTCTTTTCTAATTTCCTAATCTTGTAATATTTCTTATTTAAGGAGACCAAAACTCTTCTATTAGGTTAAGCAGTTTTTCAGCAAGTTTGTATCGAAGTAATTTTCTTTCAAGTACTTTATGTTTGGAGATTCCATTGTGAGAATATTATCACAAAGCTTTCATCTTTGTTCTTGAGATTTCCTTTCAAGTTGTAAGTTTGTTCTAATTAATCTTTCCTTTAATTCAATCTTGTTATTCATCTTGTTGTTACTTTCTTGTTTTATGTTTTCTCTTTTATTAACTTCTTTAATTATGTTTATTTCTTTAAGATTCTTGATAATTGTTATTTCCATAATTAAAAGTATGCTTAGCTAATTCTTGTGATTAGGAATTAGGGGAACCATGTGAAAACTTGACTTTGATAAATTTGATGATTAAATTACCAATCCCCCATTGTTGTTGGTGAACTAATCCTTGGGATTGAAAGATTATTAGGATTAGTTTAACAACCACTTTGGGATTGCCCTTGAACGAAAGTTTAGTGCTTTTGTAGGAACCCTAAGACCGTAAGGATTGGGTAGAATATTGACCTAAAGGTTTATTCTTTGTTCCTTGGGATTGTGTTATTTGATTATTCTTACCCTTCATTGACTTGTTTTGACCATGGGGAACCAAAGTTCCTAATCTCCTTTTTATCTTATCTTAATTATCTTGTTAGTTCATTATTTTAGTTATTAGTTAAAATCCCAATTCAAACCCCCCTTTTTTGGTTACTTGCAATAGACTTTAAATTTACAAACATAATTTACCCTGTCTCTCTGTGGTTCGACCCTTGACTTATCCTATCTGAGTTTAAGCTGAGGTTTTATAAATCTTATCTTTGGCACCCCTCAACGACGGGTGTCAAATTTTGGCGCCGCTGCCGGGGAGACGGTACAATTTTGTTTGTTAATTTTTAGTTTATTTTTCTTGTCTTAAGGAACTTAGGTTCCTTAAGACCGTTCTTACCTTTTCTTCTAGTGCTGTTTAGAAGACAGGTTTTTGAGAGGAAGGCTTGAGTACTCTCTTTATGGATTCTATTTATAGCTACTTACAGCCGAAGCCTAAAGATTTACCGAAAGGATTCACCTTGCCTAAACCCACCACTGGCACCTTTGAACTCCGCTCGACTCATATCAATTTGGTGGAGCAGAGTCAATTTTCTGGTCTACCTGATGAAGATCCAATAAAGCATGTTACAACCTTCACAGATTATTGCTGTTTTATACCCCTACCTGAAGGGGTATCTAGAGATGAGGTGCTGGCAACTATGTTCTTGTTCTCTTTAAAGGGAGACGCGCAAGAATGGTACCGGGACCTTAAAAAGACAAGTGAAGGGATTAAAGATTGGACCACCTTGGCCTTGGCCTTTTACAAGAAATACTTCCCTCTTGCAAAAGCTGAGGACTTGAGAAACCAAATCCGTAACTTTTTACAGGGACCTGATGAAGGATTTTGTGAAGCATGGGATCGATTCAAGAAATTGGTCCGTTCTATCCCTCACCATAACCTTCCAGAATGGGACCTGTGTAACTGCTTTTACAACTCTCTTTACGATGACTATAAGATGATTCTTGATGTGGCCGCCAATGGAAGATTCCAGAACAACACCGATCATATGAAGGGTTGGCAAACCATTGAAGACATGGCGGTGCATAGGGCTACTTTTAAGGGTTCACGTGAGAATTCGAGAAGGCTGAATGTAGAGATGAATAGAGTAATGGCTCTTGAGACAACAGTTGAAGCCCGTTTTGAAAAGCTTGAGGCAACCCAGCTAAAGCTTGAAAGTGCGAACCTTGTTACTACGGTCGACAACACGGGAGAAATTGAGAGATTAAGAGCACTTGTTGATGCCTTAACCACGGCAGTTTTTAAGATGCATGAGGCTCACTGCACTTCCACGGAGATTTTTAAGGAACAATTGATAAACATAGCCAACCAAAGAACTAGCTCTCCAGCTAGTTCTGAGGGACCCATGGAGACGCTGAACGTCATAAATCTAAGGAGTGGCCGTGTTTGTGAAGAAGCAACTCAAGAGGATGATCCAGCCAAGGTTCCAACCAAGGAATCCGATCCCGTCAAAGGAGCAGGAGGTCGACCGACCGCTTCGGTAAGTCGATCGACCACTGTTCCTGACGCGAGATCAGATTCTGAAAAAAGGAAAAAGACGGATTTTGCAGACTCTGGTCGACCGACCGCTGATACTGGTCGACCGACCGCTGATACTGGTCTACCGACCAGTGCTCCTGGAAAAAGTGTCGTTTTTACTCCGGAATCGCTAGATCCTTCCTTTATTCAAGGCCTTACTGAAATTTTACAGCTGAAAGAGCCAAAGGTTACTGATCCTATGGCTAAAGTCACCATTCCTTATCCAGAAAGACTAAAAAATTCAAAGGAGGATAAGAAGTTTGGTAAGTTCTTGGAGATGGTGAAGAATCTTGAGGTAACCATCCCTTTCACTGACCTAATTACCCAGGTACCTTCTTATGCTAAATTCATGAAAGATATTTTAAGTCGTAAGAAGAATTTTCAGGACGACGGTGCTGTTGCTTTTGTGGAAGAATGTTATGTTCTTTCACAAGATAATAGAGCACCCAAGTTAAAGGACCCAGGTAGTTTTTCCATCCCTTGTACCATAGGTAATCATTTAATAGGGAAAGCCCTTTGTGATCTAGGGGCTAGTGTCAGTGTCATACCTTATTCTGTATGTGAAAGACTTGGTTTAGGTAGACTTAAGGTCACCAATATTACTGTGCAGATGGCTGATAGATCAACCCAAAGACCATTAGGGGTCTTGGAGGATGTCCCAGTAAAAGTGGGAAAGTTCTTTATTCCTGTCGATTTCGTTGTTTTAGACATTGCTGAAGATAGTCGAATACCTATTATTTTAGGTAGACCCTTTTTACACACAGCTGGAGCTGTGATAGATGTCAAACGCGGGACCATTACTTTAGAAATTGGGGATGACACTATCGAGTTTAGTCTTGCCCATAAGGCAACTATTCCTACTGACGATACTTGTTGTTCCATTGATATTGTAGACAGGAATGTTATCCTTAATTGGAGGGAATCCTTGACCAAGGATCCCTTAGATGAACTGACAATTTTGGATAAGTATGCAGGTAATCCAGCTGAAGATGCTGAAGAGCTGGATTTGATAGAAGAAGAGGAAGAGGAATATGAGCTCACTGAAGAAGAGGGTGAGAAGCTCATAAGCCTAGCCAATACAAGTCTGGTAAACATATGCTATTCTATAGATGCTAATTCTGTCCAGGCAGTTGAGGTAAAAGCACCAGAGCGTAAGCCACTTCCTCCTAATCTTAAGTATGTTTTTCTAGATGATACTGAGCAATACCCTGCAATTGTTAGCTCTAAACTTAGTCCTGACCAACTTTCTGCCTTAATGACTGTTCTTAAAAAGAATAGAAAAGCTCTAGGTTATTCTTTGGATGATATTAAGGGCATAAGCCCTGATGTTTGTATGCACAGAATAGATTTAGAGGAAGGGCATAAGCCCTATAGACAGGGACAGCGTAAATTGAACCCTAAGATGCAGGATGTAGTTATGGCTGAGGTTATGAAGCTTCTTGATGCAGGTATTATCTATCCAGTTGGCAACTCTAAGTGGGTTAGCCCAGTTCAGGTGGTTCCTAAGAAAGGAGGGACCACAGTGGTTAAGAATGATAAAAATGAGTTAATACCAACTAGAGTTGTGACTGGGTGGCGGATGTGCATTGATTATAGACAGTTAAATGCCGCTACCAAGAAAGACCATTTTCCCCTTCCTTTTGTTGACCAGATGACTGAAAGATTGGCTTCTAATAAATTCTTCTGTTTTCTAGACGGTTATTCAGGTTTCTTCCAGATTCCCATCCATCCTGATGATCAGAGTAAGACTACTTTTACATGTCCACAAGGTGTTTTTGCCTATCGCAGGATGCCTTTTGGGTTATGCAATGCTCCTGCTACTTTTCAAAGGTGTATGATGGGTATTTTTTCCGACTTCATAGAAAACATTATGGAAGTATTTATGGATGATTTCTCCGTTTACGGTAATGCTTTTGATCAATGCTTGGCTAATCTTGATAAAGTTTTGCAGCAATGTATTGATGTAAATCTTGTCTTAAACTGGGAAAAGTGTCATTTTATGGTTACTGAAGGGGTAGTTTTAGGGCATCTAATTTCAGATAAAGGTATACATGTTGATAAAGCAAAGGTGCAGGTGATTGAGCAATTACCCCCTCCTGTTAATGTCAAAGGGGTGAGAAGTTTCTTAGGACACGCAGGGTTTTACAGGCGTTTTATTAAGGACTTCTCTAAAATTGCTAAACCACTTACACAATTGCTTCTTAAAGATGCCATCTTTGAGTTTTCTGATGAATGCCTTTTAGCCTTTAACAGGTTAAAGGAAGCTTTGATCTCAGCACCAATTATCCAGCCACCGGATTGGGATCTCCCTTTTGAGATCATGTGCGATGCCAGTGATTATGCTTTAGGTGCTGTGCTGGGTCAAAGGAAGAATAAGGCTCTTAATGCTATCTACTATGCGAGCCGCACCCTGGATGAGACTCAAGTCAACTACTTTACCACAGAGAAGGAGATGCTAGCTGTCATTTTTGCCTTAGAAAAATTTAGATCTTATTTAGTAGGTAATAAGGTAATTGTTTATACTGACCATGCAGCTTTAAAAGGTCTTTTTCAAAAGAAAGATTCAAAGCCTAGACTTTTAAGGTGGATCCTCCTTCTCCAAGAGTTTGACATTGAGATCAGGGATAAGAAAGGCGCGGAAAACGTGGTAGCTGACCACCTATCTCGCCTACAATTGACTGATGGGGAAGATTCTATACCTATTGATGATTCATTTCCTGATGTAAGTTTATTTATCATTAATAGCTCAGGTTCTTATCCCCCTCCTTGGTATGCTGATTTTGCTAATTTTGCTGTTACAGGTAAAATCCCTCCTGAGTTGTCTTGGCAACAAAAGAAGAGATTTATGTTTGATGCAAGACAGTATTTTTGGGATGACCCTTACGTTTTTAAAGAGTGCGGAGATGGACTTATCCGGAGATGCGTTCCCCAATGGGAGGTGAAGGACATCTTGGAAGCATGTCACTCTTCTGCATATGGTGGTCACCACGGTCCATCTAGGACCGTGGCCAAGGTATTACAGTCTGGCTTTTATTGGCCTACTTTACATGCTGACTGTAGAAATTTTGTAGGTAACTGTGATGCCTGTCAAAGGACTGGGAATGTCTCAAAAAGACATGAGATGCCACAAGTAGGTATTTTAGAGGTAGAGATTTTTGATGTTTGGGGCATTGATTATCAAGGACCTTTTCCCAGTAGTCAAGGTAACAGGTATATTCTTGTAGCTGTTGATTATGTGTCTAAGTGGGTAGAAGCTATAGCTACTCCCCATTGTGATGCAAAAGCTGTTATTAAGATGTTTAAAAAAATCATATTTCCTCGTTTTGGTGTCCCTAGGGTTGTCATAAGTGATGGAGGTATGCATTTTAAGGAGAAACGCTTAGGTGACTTGTTAAATAAATTCGGTGTCCAACATCGTAGGGGTTTAGTTTATCACCCTCAGACTAGTGGTCAAGTTGAGATCTCTAATAGAGAACTCAAGGAGACCCTAGCCAAGGTAGTTTCTAAGTCTAGGAAAGATTGGAGCCTAAAACTTGATGACGTTTTATGGGCCTATAGAACCGCGTTCAAAACTCCAATAGGAATGTCACCACTCAGATTAATTTATGGTAAAACTTGTCATTTACCAGTTGAGTTGGAACGCAAGTCTTGGTGGGCTATATGTGATCTTAATTTAGACCCTAATCTTTCCCGTGAGAAACGTTTATTGCAGCTAAATGAGTTAGAAGAATTCAGGTTGTTATCCTATGACAATGCCAGGATCTACAAAGAGAAAACAAAGCGCTGGCATGACAAGAGAATCATTAGACGTGATTTTCAGGTAGGTGATAAGGTACTGCTTTTTAATGCTCGTATTCGTCTTTTTCCTGGTAAGCTGAAATCCAGGTGGAGCGGACCCTACACCATCACAGCTGTCTCAAAATTCGGGTCAATCGAATTAGAAACCTCATCTGGTGAGAGGTTCAAAGTCAATGGCCAATATGTGAAGCACTTCCGAGGAGAAAATGAATATGTCGGAAAAGTCGAAGTTTCTTACTTTGACCCCTTTTAGATGCTCCTTAGAAGGTAAAAGGTCGTGCGGGACCTCTTAAACCAGCGCTAAACGGGAGGCAACCCGCGCTTTAGTCTTAGATTTACGTTTTCTTTTTACTTTTTTGTTTTATCCTCAGGTGGAAATTGGATTCTCTGCAGAAAAAAGAAAAAAATAGGTATTCGTCAGTACCGTGGTCGACCGACCAGCTTCTCTGGTCGACCGACCAGACTGACAACTTTTTGCACTTTTTTCTGACGGGGTAAGTAAAATTGCAGAACAGGTAACAGTACAGTGGTCGACCGACCAGCTTTTCTGGTCGACCGACCACAACTTTTTTTTTACGGTTTTATTTGTGCAGAAAAAAAAGCTGTCACGGGTTGTTGTGTTTTTGAACATGAAATTATTGCTTCGACCCATTCTTTTTACCAGCACCCCCTCTCTCTCATAAAACCCTAAAAAAAAATAACTATTCACTCATCTTCCACCTTCTCCATTTTTTTACTTACTCTCTTGCTTTTTCCATCCTCAAGGTAAGTTTTTCCTCCATTTTCTTTCTCTCTTTTTAGTTTTTACCTTCTTATTTTCGTTTTAGGTAGTTTTAATTCATCTTTGTAAGTTCAATTTTTGCTCTTAATTCCGTTTTCATGCTTGTTTATGTGTTTTTATGTTGGTTCTCTCCTTCTTCTTGAGTTTCTATGCTTAGATCTGAAAATTTTGGGTAGTTTTGTGCTAATTAGGATAGTTTAATTCTTCCTTACAATTTTTATGCCTTTTTCCGCGCGAAATTCAAACCCGACGCCATCACTGTTGTGGTCGGTCGACCGGAAACGGAGGTCGACCGACCAAAATTCGAATTTCTGGGTTTTAAAATTTTGCAGATCTGGGTTTCGTTTCTGACATAGGCCGGTCGACCGACCGGAAAATGAGGTCGGCCGACCAAAGTCGCGTTTTCCTGAGTTTAATTGTTTAACAGTTTCCGATTTTTCTCGTAATCTGGTCGACCGACCTGTAGAGGCGGTCGACCGACCATACCTGCATTGTTCATGATTTTCTCAGTTTCAGATTCCTCATTGCAGCAGAAAAAAATACAGACCGTCTAAGAATCTGGTCGACCGACTGACTCCTGTAGTCGGCCGACCAGATCCGTAAAAAACCTTCTGTTTTTGCAAATTTTCGTGCCTAATTTAGTTAAAGCATTGTTTTCTATGCTCATAAGACTTATATTTTTCATTCAACTTTACAGCCTTACGATGTCTAGCCGTGATCAAGGTGGGAAGCGCGCACGCACTACAGGTGCTAGCACGTCTAGAGGACGTGTCTCTAGGTCGAGAGGTCTAGCAGTTCAGGACACGGATAGTCTACCAGACTATCCGCAGATCACCTTCAGCTCTCCGGCCCAGAAGGCCCGATTCCTCCATCTGAGTGACCATTGCGCGGTAGTGGCGACCCGTTTCCTTTGTGTTTCAGCTCTGCACGCATTGGGATGCCATGATGAGGTGGTTGCTATGCTCATTGGGACCGGGTTTGCAGGCCTTGTCTCTATGGACGAGATCACCTACCGCCTTCTTACTCTTGAGTTTTTCTCCTCCTTTACCTTTGATTTAGGGGCTCTTCACCCCGACTATGATAGTTTTTGTATCTCTTTTCGCATGTTCAATGAAACTTATGCTTTAACTTTAACACAATTTGCTCAAATTTTGGGTCTGTCTTCTGAGGGTCTTACTGATGACCTCACGGGGTCGTATTCTGATATGTGGTCCTGTATTTCTGATTCCAACGATGTGAAGAAGAAAAACAGTACCATCCACCTCCCTACCCCCCGTTATTTTTTGCGTCTGTTGGCCAACACTGTTTTTGGCCGCAAAGAGTCTCAGAATGTTAACAACATTGAGCTCTCCATCATGTCCGGTTATCTTAACATCGGACGTACGGGTCAGCAGTCTTATAACACTGCTCTTTTGGTCGCCACTCATTTTGTGTCAGTGGGTGAGGGAACTTCTTTGACCACTATTGTCTGTGGTGGGCTAGTCACCCGATTAGCCCGCTATTTTGTACCCCAGTTCCCTCGCTATGAGGATGCGGTCACCCCTCTCTCCCGATACATGGACATGGATTATGTCAGGTCTGTGCGTTGGGTAAACAGTAGAGGTGTTTGGAAAATAGACACCTATCTTAGTGACCGCATCCCCATCACCACGGCTCCCCCTATGTACCCCCTTTCTATTGTTATAGGGGAGCCCCGACCACTACTCCCGTCTTACCGCCTCCCGCTTAGGGGAGGCGCTTCTAAAGGTTCCAGGGCTCCTGCTCCCGGTGGCCACCATGCCACACCTGGGACAGGATACCCATCTGATTTTACTGTTCCTCCTAATGTTTATGTTCCTCCTTTTGTTGATGACAGATCTATGCCACAGATGCTGGCAAGTCTTTGCACGCAGTTTAGCCAAAAACGGTTGGACGATAGTCTCTACCAGTACCCGGTCTACAAGGAGTATGCCACACAAGGTAGGCTCCCGACCGGCCAGTGGACTCACCCCTCCTGGTACACACCTCTCGCAGGCGGTCATGTCCATGGTGAAGCTTCAGGCTCTGCCTCAGGTGCAGGAGGAGGGTCTGAGGAGGATGGCGATGAGGGAGAAGGTGAGGAAAACGCTGAGCCGTTCTACGACTCAGCGGGATAGGGACATGCTTAACCTTACCCTCTTTGGGGTTCGGTTTGGGGAGGTCCCCCTTCCTTGGTTCGGTTTGGGGAGGTCCACATTTACTTTGTAAGTGTTTTCCTCCCTTAGATTTCCAATTTTCCTCTTTCGATTTCCAGTTTTCCCCTCCTTCCTCCATAGACTCTGTTTGTAGTTTTTAGTCTTTTTCCTTTTCTTTTCTTTGTTTGCTTCTTTTCTGCCTACCCCCATCCCTTTGCTGTGGTTGTATGCTGATGAGCACAATGAGGGCATTGTGCGTTTTGGTTTGGGGAGGGTGTTTGCATACTCCTTTGTGAGTATGCAATTGTTTTTGTGTCTTTTGTTTTTCGTTCCTTTAGGTGTTTTCCTTGTTTCCATCCCCTCTTGCCGCGTGTCCTTCCCTGTCGGGCATTCTTCTCTGTCTTAAGTCTTTAGGTCGAGTCGGAACGGATAAATACAATTCATGCCTCACATGACATTTATTGCTTTGCCTTGCATTTTTTTCAAAATTTTCAAGCTAGTCTTTTGCATTATCTACAAGTTTTTGTTGATTTCATGCTAAATTATTAGACTTGACTCCCTTTTTGGCAAACTACTACATATTCTAAGGATTAGAGCTTAATAAATCGGTGACATCCATGACCGATTTCATATAGGTTGTGAGTAGTTTCTCCTCTTGAGGCATGTTACATCAATATGCATAAACATGAATTTTGTCTTCTTAATACCTGTATGCATTCGGTTTTGTGGTTTGTTGACACATGTGGTAGAGGTTCCCCTTTCTCATTATTCCCATTATCCTCACATAGCCAAATTGAACCCTTTTACCCATTAGCTACATTCTAAAAATTGCTTACCCTAGCCGAGCTAGTAATTTAGTAATGGGACTGTTTTTCTTGCTATCCTTTGGCTTATGTTTCATCAGTGAATTTTGATTTTGGGAAAATGAAAAAAAAAAAAAAACGGAACAGCCTGTCTTCAAGGCTGGTCGGTCGACCAGTTCCCCTGGTCGGTCGACCAGGACCATTGGGTAGGTTCGTTTTTCAAAAAAAAAAATAAGAAAAAAAAAAAAGAAACAGAAAAAGAAAAGAAAGAAAAAAAAAGGGGAAAGGAATAAAAGTTGGAAGAATTGTGGAGCATTGGCGTATATGAAAGAAAAAAAAAACAATAAGAAGTGATCTTATAGTATGGACAGACGGATGATAGCTTGGCTTAACCCCTCTTCCCATAACTTATTTTAACCCCTTCTTACCTTTAGCCTCATAATCCCAAATTTGCCTCGGCATGTGTCATGGTTTTTTTAGTGTGGGAATGCATATGTACGGTTGTAGAGATCTTATTCATGTTAGATTGCAGGCATGTTCTTACGGGTCGCAGATAGGTGAGAGTCCTTACTTTTATTTATCTTCTTATCTTTCACATATGTATTTGACCCTTTGCTTTCATGAGTGTCTCGAGCGTACCGCGAGAGTCCAATTAGAATGAGTCTTGCAAAGTCGAAATTTTAGCATGCTTTTCCAACATGTTTAACTCGTTTTGCTCTTGACATTATGTTTGATTATAGTTGAAGGATGCATTAAATTGGTTAAGCATAGTGTTATGTTTAGTTATGAAGAGTATGAAGTCCGTTCCATTAGGAGTTTTTATTTTCTTTTGAGTCTTAGTGCTTGCTTGAGGACAAGCAAGGTTTGGTTTGGGGAGATTGATACGTGCCTATTTTATGCATTTCATTTACTCTTTTGGCACGTATTTTCATTCACTTTCGTGACTTTTTAGTTGCTTTTTCTCCCATATTGTCTACTTTGGTGTTTCTATGTTTTGTATGCAGGAATACGCGGAAGTAAGCAAAACCAAGCTTTATTTGCCTTTAGGAGGCTGTTTTTGGAACAATAAATTCGGATGGAGCATTCAAATACAATCATCGGGCCGGATAAAAGCTGAGAAAAAAGAGAAGCGGTCGACCGACCGAGATATCAGGTCGACCGACCGATGTCGAATATGTAATCAGGCCCAACTCTCCGCGGAAGCCCAAATACGAAGAAAATAAATCTGTCTCAGCAGAACCGGTCGACCGACCGAAGAAACAGGTCGACCGACCACTGGCTGTTTCGAGACTTCTGTTTTCTTTTCTGATTTCCTAATCTTGTAATATTTCTTATTTAAGGAGACCAAAACTCTTCTATTAGGTTAAGCAGTTTTTCAGCAAGTTTGTATCGAAGTAATTTTCTTTCAAGTACTTTATGTTTGGAGATTCCATTGTGAGAATATTATCACAAAGCTTTCATCTTTGTTCTTGAGATTTCCTTTCAAGTTGTAAGTTTGTTCTAATTAATCTTTCCTTTAATTCAATCTTGTTATTCATCTTGTTGTTACTTTCTTGTTTTATGTTTTCTCTTTTATTAACTTCTTTAATTATGTTTATTTCTTTAAGATTCTTGATAATTGTTATTTCCATAATTAAAAGTATGCTTAGCTAATTCTTGTGATTAGGAATTAGGGGAACCATGTGAAAACTTGACTTTGATAAATTTGATGATTAAATTACCAATCCCCCATTGTTGTTGGTGAACTAATCCTTGGGATTGAAAGATTATTAGGATTAGTTTAACAACCACTTTGGGATTGCCCTTGAACGAAAGTTTAGTGCTTTTGTAGGAACCCTAAGACCGTAAGGATTGGGTAGAATATTGACCAAAAGGTTTATTCTTTGTTCCTTGGGATTGTGTTATTTGATTATTCTTACCCTTCATTGACTTGTTTTGACCATGGGGAACCAAAGTTCCTAATCTCCTTTTTATCTTATCTTAATTATCTTGTTAGTTCATTATTTTAGTTATTAGTTAAAATCCCAATTCAAACCCCCCTTTTTTGGTTACTTGCAATAGACTTTAAATTTACAAACATAATTTACCCTGTCTCTCTGTGGTTCGACCCTTGACTTATCCTATCTGAGTTTAAGCTGAGGTTTTATAAATCTTATCTTTGGCACCCCTCAACGACGGGTGTCAGCCGTGTGACCGGCAGACGGTCTGGCACCGGCTGAGAGCCCCTGTGCTATTTAAAGTGTTTTATCTTTTGATCGGCTTGTCAGATTTGCTTGAGACTTGTTCCGTATGCCTTATATGTGTGTTTGAGGTCCCCAAGGTTCGGGCGGCACAATATTGGGTTCGGGAATGGAGTGAGGATAGAGACCCCCCGGCCGGGCAACCTAATGGGAAACCGGCTCTCCCTCAACTTAGTTCTTGGGGTCAATTAAGTGTTGATTAGAGGTTAGTATAGTTAGGGCTAAGGACCTAGTTGTAGTACGTATCGGAATATGTCTGAGTTGGGACCGCTAGAGTACGATATGTACTGATGTTTGATGCATGTCAAGGTATGTCTGAGTTGGCACCGCTAGTTTGACATGTGAGTGTTTGTAGCGTGTCGGCCATGTCTGAGTTGGGACCTCTAGACCGTCACGTGTATGGATGATGCGTAGGAGATGTCTAAGTTGGGACCTCTGTCCTTTCGTGAGTTTGTATGCCCGTGGTGAATTGGGTCTGAGTTGGGATTCTGATTCACTACGAAGGGTAATGGTTCTGACTTAGTTGCGTTATGAACCATTATTAGCTGATTGGTATCCACTCGTGCCTGAGTTGGGGTTCACGGGTGTATGCTTGCTGATTTGTGTACCAAGTTTACATGAGCTGGGGTGTGACTTGGACACAGCTGATTGTGTTTAGTTCTTGCCTGAGTTGGGGTTATTTCTAGATACTGCTGATTGCATCTGCTTGCCTGAGTTGGGGTACAGTGTCAGATGTTGTTGATTGAGTGTTGATATAGAGTATTGTTTATCTTAGTATTGTTCGTCCAAGGCATTGGATGACTCTTAGACTGGTTTCGTAAACGTTTTGGAGTGAAAGACCCCCCGGCCGGGCAACAGGAAGGGACACTAGTAGAAAAAACCCCTATTACGACGCCTTAATCGTGGCGGTTCTTTTAGAAACGTCGTAAAAGGCCCAGAAAATTTGCGGGAGTGAGTTTTTCATATATTGAAAAGTCTATTACGACGGTTTAAATTAAGAACCGACGTAATATTAGTAGCTATTTATGGCGGTTTCATATAAGAAACGCCACGATAAGTCAATACGGCGGTTATAAAATACAAGCGCCATAATAACGACGCTAAAAATTAATAATACTTGACAATATCTTTAGATAAAAACCGCCATCATATGTTTTTAAGACGTTTTTTATTAAAAACCGACGTAATTAAATGAGAGCAACTCAATTACTTGTCATTATCTTTAAAAAAAAACTAAAAACCCTTAGACGTCAAATTAGAATAGCCGAGTTTCTTCATCTCCCCTGCGTCAAACCGCCATTGCTCACCTCCTCCGGGCGCACGAAATCGTCAAACATCAATCACTTATCACCGCTAAACCTCAATCATTAATCGTCGTCGTCCCTATTGTGCTCTGCGTCAATCCAGAGGACCTTCTATTACAGTTTTTCGAACTCCTTACACACGGCACCTACAACGGTTCTTGGAACAGGTACTTTATTTTGCCCCTATATAATTCTAATTATAATTTTTCATTCAATTATACAAGTAACAGTTGTTAATCAAGTTTAAAGTCGGGCAATTTTATCGAATTGATTGTTATTGAATGATTGTATTATTTTGTTATTGAATTGAATTATATGAAGTCAGGTGCTTTTGAGACGAACTGTGTAATTTAGTTGTTATTAGAGATTGCATGAGTCGAATTCAGTGGTGGACCATGATTTGTGGTTTGTTTTTATCACGTTTATATGCAAACGTTATTGGTTAGTTTTTATGCAGAAGATATTGGTTAGTTTTTATGCAGACGATATATTTGATGTTTGGGATTCGTGAAATTTTAATGGCTATCATGAATTTTATGTTCGTCTGTGCTCGCTCTTGATGAACAAAGAAAGCCGTAATCAAGGAAGATTCTCGTAATTGAATAAAAATTCATTCAAAGGGAATCATTACCATTACTACTACTCACTTGGTTGACTTCTAGTCTGAATCTACGATCTAGCTCTAGTCTACTGACTTCTAGTCTGATTCTGAAGTGCCACCTTCTCCCCGCACCTGACTAATAGAATCTGCTTGATTTATTTACTCAGACTGGGCCTCGGAACCATTACTAGTTTACTACTACTCACTTGGTTGATCAGGGACGCTATATATACATATACTGACTGAGTAAAATAATTTTTTTGTACACGTCTAGCACATACCATCAATAAACATCGTACTAGTTTTCGACCTCAAGCAAAGCAATAAACGGATGGAGCTCTTTGTTAAGATGAATGTCAGCAGAATTAATAATTATAACCGACCTGTCATTTGCATCTTTTATTGTTGGTTGGTTTCTTTACGAATTTTGGGTTGTCTTATTTTGCAACTAATCCAATGTGAATTTTGTACACTAAAGCTCTTTTAGATTGTTTAAACAGGAAGAGGAAGTCTCTGCTCAACATTTTAACTATAATGATATTTTGTATGCACCTATCATGAATAAAGTGTCAAAAGGAACTTGTTGGTAGCAATAACAATATATGTGAAGTGCGTACTTCAACTAATAGTTGTTTGGGACCCTCGGTGTCAGGCGACATAGAAAAAGTTAGTATTTTAGCTATGAAGCCCCTCTTACTGAAGAAACAAGTTTCTGGATACCCGTTTCAATTCCCCTTATGTCCAAAAGTGAGCGTGATTAGTGGACCCGTGGTTGTCCGTCAAATGGAGCTTTGTATAAAGAGACTGATAATTGGTTTGGCCATGAGAAAGAGCTGACTATGTTGGATGTGGTTGTTGAATTATTACTTGTCGGCCTTGTAAAAGTAGGCACTTTAATTTAGTGCCTAATGAGTCTGAAATCCTCAATGGTTCATCCATATCTAGCCATCTACTTCAGCAAGCACGGAAAGAAATAGCTTTAACTCTTACAGAGACTAATCTTAGTACGGTAAAAGAAATCCTAGAAACACAACCGCCTAAATGGTTACCTGACAGCTTTGTTTTTGCTTCTTTGCTGTGTGGTGTGAGGTTTCATCCAATCGTATGCTTTCATCATCATCCTCGATTCTGTGGAGGTGTCTTTTGTGGTTATTGCACCACGGGGAGAAGCTTGTTGCCATCAAGATTTCTTTGTGCAGCTCCAAAGCGTGTTTGTGATGTATGATGTGTGCGGCTTGAATCAGTTAAGCCTCATCTGAAGGATCAAGTAAGTCGTGCTACTCAATTACCTACCCATGACATCACTGGTAAGGTAAGTATTCTGCACCTACTGTAATTGTAAAGTTGCATTCGGCCAATGCAAATAAAGATGCAGTTTTCTTTATGGTTTAATTCGGGAACTCTTTGCGCCTCTGTTGTCATGTGATTTAAAAAGCGGTTAACAAAATAATTTGTTTTAAAAATCCCTATGCAAGGTTTGGATTTATTTAAGGACCATGAACGGATGAACCATATATACTTTAAAAAGCGATTACCAATGAGCTTAAGGTTGCCTTACACAAGTATTTGTGAATTTGTTTTGAACTTTCAGGTTCTAGATTTTATAACTAAGCTTTTTTTTTTAAATTGTGGACTCTGTACAATATTAGCTACAAAGAGTACAAAAATCATCCTCCATGTTACAAATTAAAGTAATCAATTGGAATAAGAGAAATGTGCCCCCGACGCCCAAATCCTGCCTCCACTGTTTGTAATATCAGCACAAGTATAAACTAATCCGTGTATAAGTTGTTCTTAGCTTTCTGGTTGCATTCCCTCTGTCAAACTTACTAATCAGTCTCCATTTTTTTAGACAAACCTTAACTGGGCCATTGTGCAAGCTTTGATGAGCAGCAAATTGGTGAATTTTATCCTGAATCCCTACAAAAACGACTAAGAACTCCGCTGCATCAGCCTCGCTTAACACCTTCTTCACTATAAGCTCCAACACCTTTGTGCCCCATGTCTCCACCTAAACCAACCTGACACTCCTCCTAGAAAAGAAAAACAATGGCTTGCATGACAAAATTTTAGGGAAATAAAATTATTTCATGATGCATGTTGTGTACTCCTAAAATTTTACGCTTTTAGCTTTATGTCTACAAATCTTCCATTTCACTCAGAAAAATGCTTAATATCTCAATTTATAACTAAGTTTGTGTTGGCAGACGTCCGTGTACCATATCTGCATTTCGAGATAATATACCCCGTATTGGAAACCCTATTACCGAACTCCTTGTAAAATAGCTACTTATACTACTAATATATATTTAGAAGTGTAAAGATAATGGACCTGAGTTTCTGACCCTTGATTATTACTTGCTTGATCTTGCTAAGCTCCAATTCTACAGCGGCAAAACCAGAGGAATTGGTTTGATTGGCTAAGAATGGGAGGCGGAGGATACATGATGTGATTTGTTAAATAACGCCATCAGCTGGAGTTGGTATAAAACCATGCTTTGGCAAAAATCACTTATTCCAGACAAGATGGTGCGACTCTACCTCATTCTGATCACTAGATATCCAGTTATACCCCTTCTTGAGAGAGTATTCATTGCCTGGTATACTGCTCCATTCATGCTGATCATTCGCTCCATGTAATTCATTTTTTATTTTATAGATTTTCTTCTATGTCCAACTGGCCTGAATAGGAGGGTTATAATCCATCCATGGAGTCCCCTTCAAAAGTAATTTTATTTGGTATGTACGACTATTCATGTTAGCCAACCTCAAATATTTTGCTATAAGGGCTTTGTTGTTGTTCCCGTATTACGATCATATGAAACCATTAAGAGCTAACCTAGGATACTCATTCTCGGTTAGAAGCATTCGATATAGGTTCATGTCCAAGTGTCGTACTTAATTAAAAACGTTGTATACTAAGTGTCATACCTATTCGCGAGTATTACACGGGATCATTTGAAAAGTCAGAGTAACTAAAGAGATGGCCGAAGTATGTGTACTCTGATGCATATTCTGATGCTTATTCAGCTGGTATATGGTTCGGCTTTTTCAGATGAAGATGCGTGGTGCAGGAATGATTGTATGATCTTTGCATTAGTGTGACTGATTTTTGCAAATAAGCTTTGATCTTTGCCTGTAACTGACCATTTTTTTGTTACTAAGGTCCACTAACCGAACATCTTTGCTTTGATTTTTTGTTGTTGTTAAGGTTAATTCTAAGACTTCAAATCCAAAGAGAAATGACAAAATTTAAAGACGCGGGGGAGTCTGCTAATAAAGTTCAAAAGCAAGTAAGTTTTCATCATTTCCCATGTTGTAACGCTTAAAATTTGGGTAAAGTATGTATGTATTATATGTAAAGTCTTATATTATTTAGTCTGCTCGGACTTTTTCTACCTGTTCACTAGTTTAACGGTGGAAGACGCAACTTTGCTAGAAAGAATAATAAACTAATCATAAAAGATGACATCCTGGTAGGTAAAATATGAACTCATTTTGTAACGATTAACTTTAAATTATAATTATATTTTATATGTTACATAATTAATATCATATTTTTTCTATAAATTTTAGTGTCCTCGGCAACCAAAGGATTACGAGTGTGGCTATTATGTCATGAAGTGGATGTATAACATAACTTTTTACTATTCGAGGAGTAAAGAAGAACAATTTGAGAAGGTATATCTTCTTTCCGTGGTTGGTAAGTTTTATTTATCTAGTTGTAGATTTATATTCTTACTAATTGACAAATTTGTTAATTATAGCTTATGGAGGAATCAACCATGTCAACAACCGATATTTATGAGATCAAGGAAGAGTGGGCGACCAAATGCTTAGCGAACTTGTAGATTAGTTTTTCAACTAGAGCGTGTATGTTTTTCATACAATTCGGATGTATTCTTAGTCATAGACTCATAGTGATGCAAGATTGGTGTAAGTTTGTTGGACAAATATTGTTTGGAATGCTATTTATGTGGTTACCTTTCTATTTATAGCATATACCATTTGGAATTATCAAATTTTCATATAATTGTTACGACGTTTTCTTTAAAACCGACGTAATAAGGTTAAATAAATTCTCTTTAATGACGGGTTTTCACAAAACAACCGACGTTGTAATCATTTTTAATGACGGTTTTTGGAAGGAAACCGACATTATGACCACCTTTCTTGGCGGTTCAGTAATTATAGCGACGGTTTTTAGAACTTTTAACGACGGTTTAACATCAAAGAATCGACGTTTTAATTATCTTTAGTGGCGGTTTTTGTAAATGAAACTGACATGATAAATACCTTTTCCGACGGTTCCGTAGCTATAATGGCGGTTTTTAGAACTTTTAACGACGGTTTAACACCAAAGAATCGACGTTTTAATTATCTTTAGTGGCGGTTTTTGTAAAGGAAACTCACATGATAAATACCTTTTCTGACGGTTCCGTAGCTATAATGGAACTTTTAAAGACGCTTTAACACCAAAGAATCGACGTTTTAATTATCTTTAGTGGCGGTTTTTGTAAAGGAAACTCACATGATAAATACCTTTTCTGACGGTTCCGTAGCTATAATGGAACTTTTAAAGACGCTTTAACACCAAAGAATCGACGTTTTAATTATCTTTAGTGGCGGTTTTTGTAAAGGACACTGACATGATAAATACCTTTCTCGAAGGTCCTGTAGCTATAATGGCGGTTTTTAGAACATTTAACGACGGTTGTAAAATAAACAACCGCCACAATAAGATAGCTAAAACGACGGTTGTAGAAACTTTATACGACGGTTGCAAACTTTATACGACGCCGCGATATACGACGCACCCTAAACCTCTCAAAGCCGCCACAAAAGGTCATTTATGACCGCCACCGTAGGGGTGTTTTGTACTAGTGGGAGATCGGCTGTCATTTCAAATAGTTTCCGAAGTTAGTTGAGAGCCTTTGCATAAGTGATGCATGTTGATATGAGAGTTGATATGTATATATGTACTTCGCATGTTATAAATGTTGGAGTATGTTGGATGCCTTATGTGTTACATGTTGCTAACAATAGGTGGCTAGGAGAACTCTAGTCACTCCCCACTGATTGTGGCGTAAATGTTTTCATGTATGTAGGTACGTGACAGGTTGTTGGAGGGTTACAAGAGGCTAGTGAGCGATGATCGTATCATCGATGTCTCTCCCGTTATCGTTTTAGCTAGACCTAGTTTTGATATACATTTGAGTGCCTGTAGGGATGTGCCATCCTAGGCTGTTTTTGTACTTATGGTTTTGCGTACTTAGACTTATATACTTATTTATGTTTGGTACATTTCAGTTGTATAGTTTGTTTTAATTCACCTCGTTTTATCTTACATGTTAAAGTTGAAATTCCGCGTAAATTTTGGCATGTTTGAATGTTTTATTTTTCCGCTGCGACGAGGGGTTTTACAGTTGGTATCAGAGCGTTATCGCTCCCGACACACTCATGTAACCCCCAACCTTAACTTAACCATATAATTGAATAATGAATAAGAGATGGGGTAGATTTAAATTTGTAGTCTGTTTGTGATTGTTATCTGCTAAGTTGATACATGTTTCTCTTTTGAAGGATGGTGAGGACTACTGCCGCAGAGAATACCATAATGCAAGCGCTTCTTCAGGTTCTTGAGAACAAAAGGAACCAAGCTGAAGCTTTACCTCCTCCTCCTCCGCACGACAATGATGCTAACAGACCTGGTGGCTTCTCCTGGATTGCCTCTCAGATGTCTAGGAGCCATGCTAAGACCTACGGCGGTAAAGTTGATCCAGTTGCCTTATCAGAGTTGTTTCGAGAGATGGAGAAGAGCTTCCTCATGTACTCAGTTGTTAAGGAGGATAGGGTGCGACTAGCCGTTCACTTTCTGACACTTGAGGCTGATAGGTGGTGGACTCTTACTGATCCAAGTTTCCTCCTTGATCCGTTGTTTGATTGGGACATGTTCAAACAGAAGATTGAGACTCGCTTCTATCCTAAGGAACTTCGTTCGCAAAGACTGAAAGAGTTTATGGATCTTAAGCAAGGGAAGATGGCAGTTCAAGAGTTCACAGACAAGTTCAACCAGCTAGCTTACTTTGATTCTAGGTTTGTGAGAGATGAGTCGGAGAGGGTGTACTTCTACAGAGGGAAGTTGGGACCCCGTATTGAGATTATGGTTCGTCGAGATTCCACTTCCTTTGTTGAGGTGTACGATGATGCCATCTGGGCTGAGAGTTCGTTTAGGGCTATTGATGCTGAGACTCGTGATGCTACTGCTAGTGCTTCTTCGCACCAAAGGTCTATCTATCAGGGCAAGAGACCTTTTGTTCTATCTATTGCACCTGCTACTTCTCAGAAGAAGAGTTTTGAGAGGTTTGTTGCTCCGGTCGCTAAGACCACTATTCACACAGATACTACTACAGGTACTTGTAACTTTTGTGGTAAACCTCCTCATCCTGGTTTTGATTGCTTAAGAATGCCTACAAGTGCTACACTTGTAATGGATTTGGGCATAGATCTTTTGAGTGTCCAGACAGGAACACTGCTATTGGCAAGGCTGCCATTGCTACTTCAGCTACTCGGGGAAGCAAGGCAAAGGGGGAGATCTTTGTGATGACTAGAGCAGAGGCTGAGGCTCATCCTGACATTGTTGCTGGTATATTTTCTGTCCTCGGTGTTGAGTGCTTGATCTTATTTGATACTGGTGCTTCATTATCTTTCATATCGACTCAGTTCGCCGATAGACTAGCTCTAGAGTCTTCTATTGTTGAGGAGACTTCTATCTCACTGCCTTCCGGAGATGTTTTCTCCTATTCTTCTTCCCATAGGGATGTACCTATTGTGATTGGCTGTGCCACATTTCCAGCGGACTTACTGAGATTTCCTCTCGATGAGTTTGACATTATCCTCGGTATGGATTGGTTGTCTCGGTACCATGCTCGCTTCGAGTGTCGCGACCAGAAAATATGCTTGAGGAGTTCCAGAGGAGTTCGTGTTTCCTATAAGGGAACTCGCCCCAGAAAGGGTGTTCGTCTTATTTCTTCGATGAAAGTTTCTTATCTTCTTAGGAAGGGTTGCCAAGCCTTAATGTGTGTTGTTTCAGCTGCGAAGCCATCGCTACCGAAGCTTGAAGATGTAGCCATTGTTCAAGAGTTTCCAGATGTCTTTCCAGAAGAGTTGTCGGGTATACCGCCTGAGAGAGATGTTGAGTTTACTATCGAGCTTGTACCAGGTACCGGACCTATATCTAAGGCTTCATATTGTATGGCTCCGCCTCAATTGAAGGAACTGAAGCAACAACTAGAAGAGATGATAGAGAAGGGATTTATTCGACCGAGTGCTTCTCCTTGGGGTGCTCCAGTGCTTTTCGCCAAGAAGAAGGATGTATCGATGAGATTGTGTATCGACTATAGGGAATTGAACAGGGTTACGGTGAAGAACCGATATCCTTTACCTAGGATTGACGACTTGTTTGATCAGCTTCGTGGTGCCTCCAGATTTTCCAAGATTGATCTTCGGTCAGGGTATCACCAGATTTCAGTTTGAGAGACTGACATTGCCAAGACTCCTTTCCGTACCAGATATGGACATTTTGAGTTTGTTGTCATGCCTTTCGGTTTGAAGAATGCTCCTGCGATATTCATGGATCAGATGAATAGGACGTTTAGTGAGTACTTGGACACTTGCGTTGTGGTGTTTATTGATGACATTTTGATATATTCGAAGACTGATGGTGAGCATGCCGAGCATCTTCGTTTGATACTTGGGATTCTGCGCAGACAGAAGTGGTTAGCCAAATTTTCGAAGTGTGAGTTCTGGTTGTCTCAGGTTGCCTTCCTTGTACATGTTATCTCTAGTGAGGGTGTTATGGTTGACCCCGCTAAGATAAAGGCTGTGATTGATTGGGAGAGTCCCAAAGATGTAGGAGAGATCCGTAGTTTCCCTGGATTGGCAGGACACTACCGACGGTTCGTAAAGGACTTTTCCAGATTGGCTCGTCCGATGACCCAGTTACTGAAGAAGGAAGCCAAATTTGTATGGACAGATAAGTGTGAGAGCTCGTTTCATGAATTGAAGACTAGGTTGACTTCAGCTCCCGTGCTTACTCTTCCAGAGATTGGTGTTGATTTTGATGTCTACTGCAATGCTTCTATGCTTGGACTTTCTTGTGTCTTGATCCAGAGTGGGAAGGTGATTGCTTATTCCTCCAGACAGCTGCGAGTTCATGAGGTGAACTATCCTACGCATGATCTTGAGTTGGCCGCCGTTTTTCATGCCTTGAATATGTGGCGTCATTATCTTATTGGTCCGCATTGCCGCATTTTCACCGATCATAAGATCTTGAAGTACATTTTTACTCAGAAGGATCTTAATATGAGGCAGCGTCGTTGGCTAGAGTTAGTCAAAGACTATGATATTGAGTTGTTGTATCATGAGGGTAAGGTCAATGTTGTTGTTGCTACGCTTAGCCGCAAGACTTCTCATTCGTTGAGTGCTATTCGAGTTTTGCCAGATGAGCTTTGTTCTGAATTCCGTAAGTTGAGGTTAGAGATGGTTGGTAGTGGATTCGATTGGTTGGCTGCGATGTCTGTTGAACTGACTTTGTATTGGGAGATTCACAAGAGTTTGCCTACAGATGCTACTTTCAGGAAGTTCGAGGCTAAGATTTCTAGTGGTGAGGTTAAGGACTTTGTGATTTGATTCTGACAGTTTTCTTCGTTTCCGAGGCCAAATGTATGTTCCCGATGCTCATAGCTTGAGAAAGAGAGTATTGGATGAGGCTCATTTGACTCCTTATTCTGTTCATCCGGGTGGAGAGAAGATGCATAAGGATCTTAGGCTCTTATTTTGGTGGCCTGGAATGAAGATGGACATCATGGATTACGTGAGTAGATGCTTGACTTGTCAACAGGTGAAGATTGAGCATAAGAGACCTGGTGGTCTGCTACAGCCGCTCCATGTTCCTCAATGGAAATGGGAGTGCATTTCTATGGACTTCGTGACCGCTCTACCTAAGACCGTTGGCGGTAAGGATGCCATTCGGGTAGTTGTCGACAAATTGACCAAGTGTGCTAGGTTTATACCTATTCGGGAGACTTGGGATATGGATCGCCTTGCTAAGGCTTACATTGTAGATATAGTTCGATACCATGGGGTTCCAAGAGAGATTGTTTCTGACAGAGACCCGCGTTTTCTGTTCCAGGTTCTGGAAAGCTCTTCAGGAGGCCATGGGTAGTCGTCTACTGATGAGTAAAAATTTTCATGCTGCGACTAATGGTCAGTCAGAGAGGACTATTCAGACTTTAGAGGATCTATTGCGTGTCTGTGCACTTGACTTTCAGACTTCTTCGGAGCAGAGTTTACCACTAGTCGAGTTCTCGTACAACAACAATTATCACTCGTCGATCAAGATGGCTCCATATGAGGCGCTTTATGGTAGGAAGTGCTGTAGCCCGATCTGTTGGGATCAGTCGAGCGACGTTCATGATTTAGGACTGGGCCAGTTGGCTTCAACTATTGATCACGTTCAGCTTATCCGACGTAGGATGAAGACCGCTCAGGACCGGCAGAAATCCTATGTAGACGTTAGTCGAAGACCACTTGAGTTTGAGGCTCGTGACAGAGTGTTTCTTCGAGTTTCTCCAATGAAAGGTGTCAAGAGGTTTGGTGTTAAGGGCAAGCTGAGCCCTTAATATATTGGGTCGTTCGAGATTTTGAAGAAGATCGGTGTTGTTGCTTACATATTGGATTTGCCTTTGAGTTTGGGCAAGGTGCATAGCGTCTTTCATGTTTCACAGCTCCGCAAGTACGTCAGTGACCCTAGTCACGTGCTTCATAGAGAGATCGACAACCTAGAGTCGAACCTTGCGTTCGAAGTGTAAGGTTTATTAGTTGCTCAAAACTAATTTACAGTAGTCATACTAAACTAACCTTGTAATTAACATTTTAATAACATATTATAAGTGATCTTATGCATGCCAATATATGCGGAAATAAGGAGATTTTGAACCCTTACACACGGTCCAAAATTATAGCAAGGATGATCCTCCAATGTTCAACAAGAACACCTCCTTTGTGATGCACCAAGACAACCCCTTGATCAACCGAAATCTTGTAGTAGCTAGACTAAGAACCGGTTTTCCTTAAACTATTCTAATCTCTCTAATTAGAATATTATTTCAATACTACAAATAGTATGTTTTTATTATCTTATAATATGAGTTTAGAGGTTATGAAATCTCTCTTTCACTTACAGTATTTTCGGCTAAGAGAGAGTAGAATGGGTATGTGATATATCTTATATATTGTTTAAACCCTAGTCTTTAATTAACAATTAACTAAGGATGTAACACCCCAAGAGTATGAGAGGAGATTTGTCCCACATTGGTAGAATATGAGGATTGTGATATGTTTATAATAGCTTCCACCCACCACTTAGTAACAAGGCCTTGTGCTTTTGGGCTTAAGTGAGGACAAATAGTGGGCCCAAAAGTGCACACCCATCTTATTGGGTTTGTGTTACGACGGTGGCGGGTTGGGTTGTCACAAATGGTATCAGAGCGACCCTGCAACCGTGTGATGAGCCTGTGGTAGGGAGTACCTGGGTCATCCACCTAGCGGGGGAGATTCTGGCCCTGGTTGTTGTCAAGTTTGAGGCAAAGTTTGAGGCACAACGAGGACGTTGTGTTCTTTAAGTGGGGGAGTTTGTAACACCCCAAGAGTATGAGAGGAGATTTGTCCCACATTGGTAGAATATGAGGATTGTGATATGTTTATAATAGCTTCCACCCATGTAATACCTCGATTTTGGGCATGATGGTATCTTATTTTTTTTATATGTATATGTGTGTGTGTCGTGCTAGTTAGGGGATTCGAACTAGAGATCTCTTATATATGTATCATGCTTGTGGTAGGGTTCGAACTTGGGATCACTAGGAGTAAGGTCTTGGGCCTCGAATTTCGTGTAACACAAGGAGCCCATGATTCACGTTACTCAAGTTTTATGAAACCCACACACACACCTTACTCCTGCCGCCATATAAGAGGTAGTTCGACCTAGTTCTGACCTATCTACAAACACCACCACTACCCTAGATTGCTCAGCCGCCATCACACTCCAGAAAGATCAGATCCCCACGGTTGTTTACCTCCGTCTAACCCCTTCGTTTCGAGTCAGAAAACAGGTATGCGCAGCCTGTGTCTTTCGTTGGTAATTTATTTAATTTGTTTACGTTTGTTGCTCTTTCGAGAGGGGTTTGCGTGTCGGGGTTGCGTTAGTTTTTGTGTTGTTGTTTTGCTAGTGTCTGAAGGTTGGTCAGGGGGTTAGTCATGGTGGTTTTGGGGTGTCAGGTACGGTGGAAAAGGGGTGATCGTTCTGCTGTCTGGTTCTCGGTGTTAGTCGAGGGTCAGGGATGTCGTCACAGGAGGTGTAAGGGGGTGGTACCACTGTTGACTCGGGGGAGGTCGACACAGTGGCACCACCGTGGTGTCTAGTGCGGGTGTCAGGGAGTGTCAGGGTGGTAGTTCCAGGGGTTGTCAAGGGCGTATGGCAGTGTCGATGGTGGTCTGAATCTTCAGCGCTGGTAGTTCAGTAGGGAGTCAGACCTGGGTTGGTGGGTTGTGGTCTGACTCGTCGGCGGTGGTAGCGTGGTTTGGTGGTGCCAGGGAGGTAGTGGGGTGTCGGTTGTGTCGCAAGGAGGTGTCTGCCGGCGGTCGAATTGGTGGGGTTACGTGGGTGTTGAGGGTCGAAGTCGGGGTAAAGGAGAAGTCGGGTTTGGGCTGATCTTGTTTTGTTAATTCGACTTTGACGATTTTATTATTATTATTATTATTATTACTATTATTTATTTATTTATTATTTTTATTATTGGTTGAAGGATTTTATTAATCATATTTTAATTGTGATTTTTCTACTAAGCACTAAAAGTCGTTTCTCGTTCCTTTTACTATTTCTTTATCGCGTAATTGAAGTTTATGAGTCGGGAATTTATAAGTTGGGGAAGTTTCTATTTATGGAAACTTTCCTTTTATAAAGGGTTTCTATTTTTGGAAACTTTCCATTTATGGAAGGTTTCTAATTAAAGTAAGTATAGGTTGTTTTTGGGTTCGGGAAGTGCTTTAATTGGTTACATATATCTTTTTAGGGAGCGAATTTCGAGTGGAACATTTCTAAGCATACCTCGGATTGTGTATACGTCCCTGCTATTTCAGGTAGGGGAAATACTGGTATCTGATAATGTGCAATCTGTTCTTATTTGGTTTGAGCATGTTTATTACATATATCGTGTGATCATTATATGGTGTTATCTATATATTATTCTGTGATATAATACATTGTGTTCATGATGGGCCTTGTGATATGGTGTTGGATCGGTGCGGAGTATATATGGTGTTGGATCGGTGCGGAGTATATAAGGTGTTGGATCGGTGCGGAGTATATATGGTGTTGGATCGGTGCGGAGTATATATATGGCGTTGGATCGGTGCGGAGTTTACTATATTGCTTTAATTATTGTTTTCCCTACTCAACCTCGTGGTTGACCCTGTGTATTCGTGATCACCTGTGATGAACCATTCATTGGGGCCAGATATGATCCAGGAGATGGTGGAGCAGGTTCAGATTATTCGACAGAGGATGAGGGCCGCTCAGGATAGACAGAAAAGCTATGCCTATCTGAAGAGGAGCGATATTTCATTTGAGGCCGGGGAGAAGGTACTACTTAAAGTCTCTCCGATGAAGGGTGTGATGAGATTCGGCAAGCGTGGCAAACTGAGTCAGAAATTTATTGGACCATTTGAGATTTTGGACAGAGTTGGAGAGGTGGCATATCGCTTAGCTTTACCTCCAACCCTATCCAAGGTCCATAATGTGTTCCATGTGTCTCAGTTGAGGAAATATGTGAGTGACCCATCACATGTGCTTCAGCACGAGGTGATTGAGGTAGATGAGCAGTTGGCATACATTGAGACTCCGAAGGGGATTCTGGACAGGAAGGTTCGAAAAACTCGCAATGGGGAGACGTCTTTAGTGAAAGTCCTGTGGACAAATCATATCCAGGAAGAGGCTACATGGGAACCTTAGGCGTCCATGAGAGAGCGTTATCCGCATCTATTCGATTGAGGTAAGTTACGCGGACGTAACTTTTCTTTAAGGGGGGTGGAATGTAACATTCTGTGATTTAAGTACACTTTTTGTGATGCTTTGTTTGTTTTGTGACCTAAACGGGGATGAACTTCGGGACGAAGTTCAATTTAAGGAGGGAAGACTGTAATACCTCGATTTTGGGCATGATGGTATCTTATTTTTTTTATATGTATATGTGTGTGTGTCGTGCTAGTTAGGGGATTCGAACTAGAGATCTCTTATATATGTATCATGCTTGTGGTAGGGTTCGAACTTGGGATCACTAGGAGTAAGGTCTTGGTCCTCGAATTTCGTGTAACACAAGGAGCCCATGATTCACGTTACTCAAGTTTTATGAAACCCACACACACACCTTACTCCTGCCGCCATATAAGAGGTAGTTCGACCTAGTTCTGACCTATCTAAAACACCACCACTACCCTAGATTGCTCAGCCGCCATCACACTCCAGAAAGATCAGATCCCCACGGTTGTTTACCTCCGTCTAACCCCTTCGTTTCGAGTCAGAAAACAGGTATGCGCAGCCTGTGTCTTTCGTTGGTAATTTATTTAATTTGTTTACGTTTGTTGATCTTTCGAGAGGGGTTTGCGTGTCGGGGTTGCGTTAGTTTTTGTGTTGTTGTTTTGCTAGTGTCTGAAGGTTGGTCAGGGGGTTAGTCATGGTGGTTTTGGGGTGTCAGGTACGGTGGAAAAGGGGTGATCGTTCTGCTGTCTGGTTCTCGGTGTTAGTCGAGGGTCAGGGATGTCGTCACAGGAGCTGTAAGGGGGTGGTACCACTGTTGACTCGGGGGAGGTCGACACAGTGGCACCACCGTGGTGTCTAGTGCGGGTGTCAGGGAGTGTCAGGGTGGTAGTTCCAGGGGTTGTCAAGGGCGTATGGCAGTGTCGATGGTGGTCTGAATCTTCAGCGCTGGTAGTTCAGTAGGGAGTCAGACCTGGGTTGGTGGGTTGTGGTCTGACTCGTCGGCGGTGGTAGCGTGGTTTGGTGGTGCCAGGGAGGTAGTGGGGTGTCGGTTGTGTCGCAAGGAGGTGTCTGCCGGCGGTCGAATTGGTGGGGTTACGTGGGTGTTGAGGGTCGAAGTCGGGGTAAAGGAGAAGTCGGGTTTGGGCTGATCTTGTTTTGTTAATTCGACTTTGACGATTTTATTATTATTATTATTATTACTATTATTTTTATTATTGGTTGAAGGATTTTATTAATCATATTTTAATTGTGATTTTTCTACTAAGCACTAAAAGTCATTTCTCGTTCCTTTTACTATTTCTTTATCGCGTAATTGAAGTTTATGAGTCGGGAATTTATAAGTTGGGGAAGTTTCTATTTATGGAAACTTTCCTTTTATAAAGGGTTTCTATTTTTGGAAACTTTCCATTTATGGAAGGTTTCTAATTAAAGTAAGTATAGGTTGTTTTTGGGTTCGGGTAGTGCTTTAATTGGTTACATATATCTGTTTAGGGAGCGAATTTCGAGTGGAACATTTCTAAGCATACCTCGGATTGTGTCTACGTCCCTGCTATTTCAGGTAGGGGAAATACTGGTATCTGATAATGTGCAATCTGTTCTTATTTGGTTTGAGCATGTTTATTACATATATCGTGTGATCATTATATGGTGTTATCTATATATTATTCTGTGATATAATACATTGTGTTCATGATGGGCCTTGTGATATGGTGTTGGATCGGTGCGGAGTATATATGGTGTTGGATCGGTGCGGAGTATATATGGTGTTGGATCGGTGCGGAGTATATATGGGGTTGGATCGGTGCGGAGTATATATATGGCGTTGGATCGGTGCGGAGTTTACTATATTGCTTTAATTATTGTTTTCCCTACTCAACCTCGTGGTTGACCCTGTGTATTCGTGATCACCTGTGATGAACCATTTATTGGGGAGCAGATTGACAGGTGCTGAGACTAAGGGGGAGCTATGGGAGGAAGAGCTTGGATCCGGACCAGATTAGATGTCTAGATCACCTTAGTCAGTTTAAAACGAGTTGTACTTTATTTATGTTGTTAAGACCTTTGGATATGTAAGAACATGTTTTGAGTTTAAAGTAATTTAAATTAGTGGTTATCTTCCTTTGTATCTACTGCCTCGGGAAACCGAGATGGTAACATCCTTATTTATCTGAGGAGTCCTAGTTCAGGCCCTTAAATAAATGGGGGTGTTACAACCCACCACTTAGTAACAAGGCCTTGTGCTTTTGGGCTTAAGTGAGGACAAATAGTGGGCCCAAAAGTGCACACCCATCTTATTGGGTTTGTGTTACGACGGTGGCGGGTTGGGTTGTTACAAAGGAGTATGGGGAGTGGTGGCCGGGTATGGGAAGGAGAAAAGAAGGGAACATGTTCTCTTCTCAAGGTTTCTTAGGGTGGCTATAGGTAGTCTTTCAAGACACCTTTAATGATTGTGTTTATACCCTAATAAACACTAATCATGCCATTAACAACCCCTCACCAAAACCGGCACCCTTAATCCATAAAATGGATTTCATTTTACAACTTGTCAATCTTACAATTTGTACAAAGTGTGACATCTTATATGTCACTAATTAATAAAATGTTTTAGTACATGTAAAACATATAAATATTTATGTTATAAATATTGTACATAATAAATCAAATTTATTAATTAAGTAATTCGAAATTACAATTGTTTGTAAAATGATATTTTTATCGTCAATACGATTTACAACCTTTGTATTAATTTCAACCCGATTCATTCTAATAACGATATAATAAAATATCGTTCAATGTTTAACAATTGACACATTTCAATTTTAAACATAAATCTTACATTAAGATTTAACCTCTAATGTCTCGATATACGAGCTTAAGGAATATGAAAAAATCGTATCAATATACATTTGATCATTTTTATCAATCAAGGGAATTGTCCTAAAGGTGTGACCTAAAGGGATCAACTGACCACCACCGTCATACGACAGTAATGTCAAACTCTAGCTAGCCAATCATTACCGATTAATGTTGGTCAGTTGACTAATATAAAATCGTATCATCCCTTGCGCATTCTCGTCATGAGATTTAATTACGTGATCGCACTATTGTTGAGGACACATTTCCCAACAATCTCCCACTTGTCCTCGACAAGTGTGCGTCACCAATTCTCTTGTCCTATTACAATCTCCCACTCAATGCAAGATGTCTCTCTGAGGTCGTACTTGCATTCGATCATATCATGAACGGTTTCCTCGATCTGGAGAATAACTGTTTGACCGGAATTATCTAACATAGATACCTTCCGAGCGTGGCCACGCATTTCCAGTTAACTTCTCCTCGAGTGGCCCTGAGATTTGAACAACCCTGACAAGGGGTGGACAATTTCTATCGCACTACTCCCTTTGACTAGTCACAGTCAGTCACAACCCAAAGCAATCCCATTTGACTCCAGTTACGAAAAGTCGTAGAGAATGGATCAAGGTTATGCCTAAACTGAAATCATCTTGGGAGAGTAGTATTTAGTCTAAGAATTGACTCACAAGAATACTATAGCAGCTCTCGCCACGACCCGGCTATTAAATTTCCATAACTCTATAAGCGGTCACATTGCCCGACAGAGTGTCTCTTACAGTCTGCCTATGTGATCGACTAGTCATCACATATGACTCTATGGCACTTGAACTTGCCTCAATCGCCTCACACTCTAGTCGCTTTGAGATGTCACCTCATGTAAGCGGCTAGGGGCCATGCTAAGTCAATCCAGTTCACTTATGGGTTCAATATTGTCTCTTACAACCCATTTGGATTCTGACAAAGTATCTTTTATCTTGAGTTAATCATAACTCAAATGACATTGTCATGCAAAAACAGTCAATACTATTTCATTGCATTTGATGCACAATCATCTATTTGTATTAAAGCTTTGCGAATAAACCTTTTATTCATTATTGCAAAATTTAAAAATTTTGGTCTCCTTCCGACTCATATTATCTCACATAATATGATCTTATTTGAGCACATTTCTAGAACACATTCTAGATTTTGAGTTTCCTTTCCTGAGGAAAGCTCCCACTGTTATCTTATAACTCGTGACGTATGAATATATTAGAGTGATTAAGAATCACTCGGAATTATCTAGCCACTTATGTGCTTAAATATATATTGCAGTTATTAGTGATTTCATCACTTTTACTATTTTCAAGCATCTCGGCTATTTTATCAAGGTTATTCAAAATTAACCATTTTGATTTTTATCAAGGTTATTCAAAATTAACCATTTTGATTTCTATTGGGCGACCTTTTATTATCAATATAATAAAACTTCCTGTAAAGCTCCATCATCGTATGATACAAGGTATTTGATTCATCTAGAATTGAAAACCTCTTATTCTTTACACCTTAAAGAATCACCCATCCTCTCAAAATGGTAGGCTTAATTCTTTTAATGAACATCGCTCCCACTAAAATCAACATTACTCGATCTCTTAAATGAACTTTTCATTTCTCGCATGTAAATCTTTTATTTATATCTTGAATCATTATCACCATCACTATCCCTATAGTGATCTATTTCCATTCAATCAATCATCACCCTCTTTTCATGTCTTCGTTTCCTCGAGACGAATATGACATGATAATTTCCTTATGACTACATTGAGAGAATTGAGATGATTTCTTCTCTTTTATCTTATAAACTTAGAAAAATCATTTATTAAGGAACCAGTCTTTCCTCCCGTATAGATAGATGATTTCTCCTCTATTATCTTATAATCTTTAAAAAATCATTATCTCAAGGAGCCGATATTCCTTTCGAATTCATACGGGGTTTCATGTCTCCTCTCTATGAAACAATGAACCTAAAGAACCTTTCTTCGAGTGTCCTCCCGTAGTTTCTTCAGTGTCCTCTCGTAGTTTCTTTAATTCATTTAGGGCTCTTCTTAAGACTCCCAAGTAGGAGTCTTCTCTAAGATCCTTTACTTTTATCATTGGTTTGCGAGCGAAATATTTTCTCCCACTCTATCCTTCTAACAATAACCTTTATTCGTATAAGGATAGCTATTTCGATTAACCAATGCATTATGAATGTTTGAAGTTTTATAGGTGTGATGAATACATTCTCATTTTCACTTAAAATGATCATCGTATAATGAATTAATGACTTCATAACTTGATTGAAAGTATCTCATGGGGTGTAGTTCTCCGTTTTAATCAACACTTTGATTATATTATATATTGATCGTATCAATGTTTATTGCGTGATATAATCACAATTATTCATGTTTAAACAAGGTATGCAATTTATTTGAGAAATCAAGACATTGATTAAGAACAAAAGTAGTGACTCGGGTTGAAAACCAAGTCACCAATATCCAAAATTACAACCATTGTTTTAGGATTTTAATCCTTGTCTTACAAGAAAGTAAATTGTTCCATAAATAAAATGCAAAATATGAAAGAAGACAATATGAAAATTAGAGGCTAGCTCTTCAAGTCATCGATCATTTGGATGCTACCGGAGTCATCCATGTAAGGAACCTCATGCTTCCTTCTCCTTGCCCTTATCGTTATTAGGAGGCGCCCCTTTAAAACATTTAAAAAGGGTAAATATCAACACATTTGTATCATTATACATAAGTTGATAAATGACATGAATTTAAACAAGAATTATTACCTACGGCGGTTGCTTTCCCATTTTTGAGATCGCTTAAGTATTTGGGGCAATTTCTCTTCCAATGACCGATCCTCGTACAATAATGGCACTTGTCTTCGGATTTCGAAGACGAGGTGGAAGCGCCTTTCGAAAAGGTCTTTTCTTTGGTCGCCTTGGGCTTGAACGTTTTCTTGCCCTTGCCTTTAGAGGCATTCCTTTTGAAGCTCGTTTTCCCTTTCTTTTCGATGTTCAAAACATCCTTGGTGGAACTTTCATGAAGTCCCATGACCCTTTCGGCTTGGACTAGCATCTTATGCAACTCATCCAACGTGGTCTCTTGGTTTCGCATATTGAAATTCACCCGGAATTGAGCATACGCTTTAACCTTATTGAGAGAGTGAAGAACTCGGTCAATAATAAGAGAGTCGGGAACATCAACGTCTTGCGCTTTTAATGTAAAACCCCTCGCGAAAGCGGAAATATAAACACATAAAAGTACCAAAAATGCAGTGGAATTAGAACTTTTTAAAGATAAAACATGCGAGAAGTCTTAGACTGAAACGTAAACTAAAACTGAAACCAAATAGATAAGTAACAGTTCTGAGTACTGAAATGAAATATATACATCAGCCGGGGATGGGACATCCCTACCGGCACCAAAACAAATGTAACAAACTACGAGTCCAGCTAAACGACATAAGGTAAGTCATGATGAACGGATCATCGCTCGCTAGCTCTCGTGAACCCCTGCTCCAACCAGCATGTACCTACATACATGAAAACATGTACGCCACAATCAGTGGGGAGTGACTAGAGTTCTCCTAGCCACCTTTTGTGACAACACGTAACATATAAAACAATACAGAATACTCCAACATATAACAACATGTGAAGTATAAACAACTCATCATCTGATCTCTTACTATCATGCGAATACCATGCACGGCTCTCAACTAACTTCATAAACAAATAGGAGGGAGAGCCGGTTTCCCTACTGGTTACCCAGTCGGGGGGTCTTTCAATCCGATTATTTATGAAACCGAACTAAGAGTCATCCAATGCCTTGGATGATTTAACCACAACTCATATAACAACAATAACATACTATGCATATCTGACACTGTACCATCAACAAGGCAAGCAGATATAAAACAGCAAGTACAAAGGTTCAGAGGCGACGTCTTAACGCATAACCTAAATACCAAGTTCACATTATCAAGCAAGGACTCAGAGGCGAAAACTCAACGCATGGACCGGCTATCACTGAACACTAGACTCAGAGGCGAAAACTCAACGCATGGACTAGCATACAATTCACTATCACAAGTAAGGAACTCAGAGGCGAAAACTCAACGCATGGACCCCTACCACATCACAAGATACTAGACTCAGAGGCGAAAACTCAACGCATGTTCTAGCACCAAACACCTGCACTCCGGGTAAGGTATGACAACCTGACTGCCCCGTCGTGCAGTTGCTCTACTCGTCAGACTCAGAGGCCAGCTTAAGGCATGTCCTGACGCGATCACACATACATGTCTGGACTCAGAGGCGAAAACTCAACGCATGTCCCAGACACGACAAACAGACATGTATGGAACTCAGAGGCGAAAACTCAACGCATGTTCCCATACACGACAAACAGTTCACGTATTAAGTTCAGAGGCCAGCTTAAGGCATAACTTAATACGCATCAAAACAATATCATTCAAGTCTATGAACTACTCTATAGTTCTACCTTTAACTTCTAATCAACATTCGATCGACCTCAAGAACTAAGATGAGGGAGAGCCGGTTTCCCTTTCGGTTGCCCGACCGGGGGGTCTCTATCCTTACTCTATTCCCGAACCCAATATAATGTTGCCCATCCTCCGGGGACCTCAAATACATGTCAAAGGTACACAAAACAAGTTTCAAGTAAAACCGATTAACCATTTGAAAGTTACGATTAAATTACAAAAACCTCAAAATAGCCTACAGGGGTCCCCAGCCGGTCGGCAGGCAGCCGGTCGGCCGGCTGGTGGTCCCTCAGCCTACACCTCTTTTTCAAAAACCAAGAAACACCAAAAAGGACTCCCAGCCGGTCGGCAGGCAGCCGGTCGGCAGGCAGCCGGTCGGCCGGCTGGGAACCCCATTCTCTAGCTTCTACTAAAATTCGTATCCATCCCCATATGCACTCCCAGCCGGCTGGCAGGCGGCCGGTCTGCCGGCTGGGCTCCCTTTCTTCCTAAGTATTTCGCAAACACCCACAATACAAAAATGACTACCAGCCGGTCGGCAGGCAGCCGGTCGGCCGGCTGGCAGTCCAAGGCCACTTTCACAAACATATGAAAAACACACTATACGCTCTCCCAGCCGGTCGACCGGCTCAGAGAGCCTGTAACGAAAATCGCAAATTTCCAGAATTCCTTATACTTCGCAAATCGACACCAAAACTCGAATAACATTAAAATTGATGTTTGCCCAACAATATAAATCATCCAATACTACTATTCTATCAGAAAACAAGTCCCATAACAATCCTCAAATGGTTTTAGCAAGTATCCGTCTTAACATATGAAAAAACTGAAATTTTACTTATGAACACATAACCATATTTCCAAGCATGAATTCTTCACATAAGCATAAACCTAAGCATGTTTCTAAGTCTAGAAACCTTAAACTCAAACATAAATCAGAAACCATGACAAGATTAACAACAAAAGTGCTAATATTCACAAATAGGCCGAGTTTCTCATTATCGTCACCTCTCAAGCGATTCCGGCTAAAGATCCTCCTCAACTAAGTTGCTAACACCCTCTGGATCGACTAAGCCTTCGCCTACAACATAAAAAAACGAGTTTAAGGACTTAAAACGAGATTTAGGGAAAACAACCCCATTTTCGAGTTTAAGGATTTGCAAAATGAAAGTGATAGATGGCTTGGAAATCGAACGAGGATTCCGAAAACGTACTTACTTTTGCGATTTGATGAACGGATGATGAAGAACTTCACAAAAGAAGGAGAGGTTTTAAGGAGGTTTTTGTGAGATTTGGTTTACTGTAAAATGAAAGTTGAAGGAGATGAATTATGTCGACATATTACTTATAAGAGGACAAGTGAGTCGTCCTTTCCGAATAATTAAAGTGGAACGGATATTACACGGATACTTGAGTCGGATATTAAAAGGTTTGCCAAGTTCGTATTCGTCTTAAGGACTTAAGGTTCTTAAGACGGATCTTACTTATTAAATTAAAGTCTTTCGAAATAAATTGCCAAATTATTATTTTATTACTTAAAATAATTTAAAACGCTTAAATCAGATTTTACGAAAATACGGGATGTTACAATCACCCAATCTTCAAAAAGTTTCGTCCTCGAAACTCGAAGGTGGAAGTAAAAATACAAATAACTCTAACTTCCAAAATATATCAAGCGGGTTATGATAACCCAAAACTTTATCTTGCAGAAAGGTTTCAAGCAATAAAAGGTTTCAAGGCACAAGTCTTGTCAATGGATGTCGGGATTCTCGTTACGTATTCAAGAGTCCATCATTCCAGATCTAAGACAAGTCCCATAATTAAATCAGCCAAAATTCGAAATTTGGGTCGATTCGGTGTCGATGGGCACAGTACGGGTTATCAGACGTCTCCAATAACTCGTTCTAGTGGCAATCAACGCTGAAGTCTGCCAAATTGTAAAATATCCAGTTCTTCAAAATCAAGTTTTCTTCCAAATTAACCTTTATTTCTCAAATTTTTGAAGAGTACAATGGTAACCATGACTAAAAGTTGCTTCTAACGGAAGAGAAAGCAGTTTCAACTTTTTAAAACAATTAAGCTTTTTCCAAAAACAAAGGATTTAAAGTCAACAATTGGGAAATAAGTTCCAAAATAGGCGCTCGAGAGCGCGGAAACGGTCGCAGAGCTTATTTTTGATAAGAAGGATTAGGGGTTCCAAGCCTCGCGGCTGTAAGGACACAAAAAGGAGGGTCGAAGAAACGGAACAATCAAGTCGAAGGTTAAAGAAGACGGTAACCTTTGCCAAACATGCGTGCAATAACCGCTAAATTCACAATCGAAACGTCCTTCCAACGATCCCTAGTATATCCCAAAAGGCAATTCCAGTAACCTCAATGCTCACAATGGTTCGCGGTTCCTATTACCCCTATCTCATCCACAAAACAGGGCATTCCTCAACAAGAAGGTTTCCAAATCTCTGAATCGAAACTCTGTTACGATAACAGTGAATCCTCAAAACTCAAGATATAGAATTCACTATCCTCTAACCTTAAATTCTGCTCATTAGATCCTAGCAACCTATTTCGCAAGGTTCAATATCTTAAATCCCCAAATTATAAACAATGAACATTCAAAACCAGATCTCAATAAGGTAACAACCTCCAAGTCAGGCACGACTATGACGGGTCTTCATGACTAGTTCCTCAAAACGATTCGAATCTCAAGGTTCCTCGAAGTCTAAAGCAACATTATCCTTTAAATGATTTATTCCTCAAAGGTTGAGATAGCTCGTCTCAGATAGTTCCCAAATGACGATTCAACCAAACTCTCAGACTACTCAGCTCATGTGATACATCTACTAGACTTGTATCACAGCCCACAATAACCATACTCAAATCAACGTGTTTCTGGACTTACATCTCTCAACAAATCATTCATTCTCAAACTGATGATGTATCTTATATTTTCCTTTAAGTCTTTCGTTAGATAAATGCTAAGATCCATTGAGTAACTAAAGGTCAACCACTCAGTTGCTTCCACAAGTTCTTGTATATGTTCCAACGTTCTCACACCGTTACTAACAACTCTCGTTCCTCAACTTCGAATAGCATTAGCTTGTCTCATTCACTTATCAGACAACGTCAGTACCGTAAGTATATTCCTCAAAATCAATCTTTACTCTAAGTTCCTCGAGATCCTCAAATGGATATTCCAAACTCACAATTTTCCATGATTCAGCAAGATTCTCACACCTAAGTCCAATCTAAAGCCACGTAAGACACTCTACCTAGCACCATTATCTCGTCATTCACTTACTCTTCAATTTGGTAACATAACAACACTAGGGTTATCCAAAACATATTCAATAAGCTCTTTAGGTTTCTCCCCAAGTAACGACACTCTCCAAATCACGGGTTACAGCTAATTGCAAGAGGTTTCCAAGTTCATCTATGGTAGGTTACCGCACAAGGTGTTTTAGGGGAAGCAAGTTATCAGGTTGAGTCGAAAGGAAAAGAAGACATATTCCAAAGAAGATTAACAGGAATCTAAGGAGGAGATTAAGATCTTAACGGTTACAAGTATATCAACCATAAATAAGACAGTTGGCATGAACATACCAGTCGGTGGGTCAGGATGAACTCCAGTCTCAGCTTGGTCCTGAACAGCTCTGGCTCCACTGGCCTCAGCCTCTAGGTCAGTAGTAACAGCTCTGTCAACAGCGGTGTTCCTCTCGGGGCACTCGAAGAAGCGATGCCCGGGCTTCTTGCAGGCATGGCAAAGATAAGGGTTACCGTGACAGTCTGCCCCGGGATGAAGGGTTTCGCGACACTTGAAACATCTCAGGGGTGCTCCTGTCGAGGGTTCCATGTCTCGATCCCTGGAAGTCTGAGGGTCAATAGTGATAGCTCGGTTGACGGCGCCCTTCCCTACGCGGCACTCGAAAGAGCGATGTCCAAATCTCTCGCAGGTAAAGCATTGATGCGGGTTGTCGTGGCAGTCAAGTCCAAGATGGAGATCCTTGTGGCACTTGAAGCACTTGAGGGAAACGTCCGATGGGAGGCTCATGCTCCGGATTTGGGAAGTCTTAACTCCCTGGGACTTCTTGTTCTTATGGGGACACTTCCTCTTTCCAAGAGGAGAAGAGGCAAGAGGGCTAAGAGGTCTCCCGCTTCGGCAGCTATGCAAAGGCGGTCGAGGAGGAGAGAAAGCTCTAGCTCTCTCACAATAGATCTCATAAGGGTCCTCCGCTCGCAGGACACTGTAATAACTCTGGAAGTAAGAAGTCGGGTCACCACTGGCTACACTCCTAGTCTCAGCATTAAGCTTGCTCCGAAACAGATAGGCTTTGTCTTCTTCTCTCTCAACTAGCTGGGGGACGAAGTGAATTAGCTCTTCAAATCGATTGGTGAAAGCTTGAACACAAAGGGTTCCTTGGCGAAGGTTCATGAACTCGGTCATCTTATCTTGGCGGATGTCCCTGTGGTAAAACCTCATGCCGAGAAGAGTCTTGAAACGACTCCAGGTGAAAGTAGGGTCACGAGTAGCAGGGGTACTGATCGTCATCCACCAACTCCTGGCCTCGCGAACTAAGAACTGGGATGCTACTCGGGTCTGATCCTCGGGTCGAACATCATAAATCATGAAATTCCTTTCCATGTCAAAGAACCAAGCAGTGAGGGTCGCAGCACTGGTCTCTCCGTCGAATGGCTTAGCTGCATTCCTCCACATCTGGGTGACAATCCAAGCCAATCCTCCAGGTTGGTTACTTCCCGAGATTTGTAATGAGGAAGAAGGCGTAGATGACCTAGCTTCGCAATCCCGAAGAGTCTTAATGAGGGCTCGCATCTCAGGACTCTCTTCATAGGTTGGCTCTGCCATTCTTCAATCATAAGAGTGTAAACTGTTAGACGTATTCTTAACAAGGCACAAACAGACTACAATATAAATCCTTAGATCTACCCATCTCTCATTCATTATTTATTTATCTGGTCAAGTTAAGGTTGGGGGTCATATGAGTGCGTCGGGAGCAATAATGCTCTGATACCAACTGTAAAACCCCTCGCGAAAGCGGAAATATAAACACATAAAAGTACCAAAAATGCAGCGGAATTAGAACTTTTTAAAGATAAAACATGCGAGAAGTCTTAGACTGAAACGTAAACTAAAACTGAAACCAAATAGATAAGTAACAGTTCTAAGTACTGAAATGAAATATATACATCAGCCGGGGATGGGACATCCCTACCGGCACCAAAACAAATGTAACAAACTACGAGTCCAGCTAAACGACATAAGATAAGTCATGATGAACGGATCATCGCTCGCTAGCTCTCGTGAACCCCTGCTCCAACCAGCATGTACCTACATACATGAAAACATGTACGCCACAATCAGTGGGGAGTGACTAGAGTTCTCCTAGCCACCTTTTGTGACAACACGTAACATATAAAACAATACAGAATACTCCAACATATAACAACATGTGAAGTATAAACAACTCATCATCTGATCTCTTACTATCATGCGAATACCATGCACGGCTCTCAACTAACTTCATAAACAAATAGGAGGGAGAGCCGGTTTCCCTACTGGTTACCCAGTCGGGGGGTCTTTCAATCCGATTATTTATGAAACCGAACTAAGAGTCATCCAATGCCTTGGATGATTTAACCACAACTCATATAACAACAATAACATACTATGCATATCTGACACTGTACCATCAACAAGGCAAGCAGATATAAAACAGCAAGTACAAAGGTTCAGAGGCGACGTCTTAACGCATAAGCTAAATACCAAGTTCACATTATCAAGCAAGGACTCAGAGGCGAAAACTCAACGCATGGACCGGCTATCACTGAACACTAGACTCAGAGGCGAAAACTCAACGCATGGACTAGCATACAATTCACTATCACAAGTAAGGAACTCAGAGGCGAAAACTCAACGCATGGACCCCTACCACATCACAAGATACTAGACTCAGAGGCGAAAACTCAACGCATGTTCTAGCACCAAACACCTGCACTCCGGGTAAGGTATGACAACCTGACTGCCCCGTCGTGCAGTTGCTCTACTCGTCAGACTCAGAGGCCAGCTTAAGGCATGTCCTGACGCGATCACACATACATGTCTGGACTCAGAGGCGAAAACTCAACGCATGTCCCAGACACGACAAACAGACATGTATGGAACTCAGAGGCGAAAACTCAACGCATGTTCCCATACACGACAAACAGTTCACGTATTAAGTTCAGAGGCCAGCTTAAGGCATAACTTAATACGCATCAAAACAATATCATTCAAGTCTATGAACTACTCTATAGTTCTACCTTTAACTTCTAATCAACATTCGATCGACCTCAAGAACTAAGATGAGGGAGAGCCGGTTTCCCTTTCGGTTGCCCGACCGGGGGGTCTCTATCCTTACTCTATTCCCGAACCCAATATAATGTTGCCCATCCTCCGGGGACCTCAAATACATGTCAAAGGTACACAAAACAAGTTTCAAGTAAAACCGATTAACCATTTGAAAGTTACGATTAAATTACAAAAACCTCAAAATAGCCTACAGGGGTCCCCAGCCGGTCGGCAGGCAGCCGGTCGGCCGGCTGGTGGTCCCTCAGCCTACACCTCTTTTTCAAAAACCAAGAAACACCAAAAAGGACTCCCAGCCGGTCGGCAGGCAGCCGGTCGGCAGGCAGCCGGTCGGCCGGCTGGGAACCCCATTCTCTAGCTTCTACTAAAATTCGTATCCATCCCCATATGCACTCCCAGCCGGCTGGCAGGCGGCCGGTCTGCCGGCTGGGCTCCCTTTCTTCCTAAGTATTTCGCAAACACCCACAATACAAAAATGACTACCAGCCGGTCGGCAGGCAGCCGGTCGGCCGGCTGGCAGTCCAAGGCCACTTTCACAAACATATGAAAAACACACTATACGCTCTCCCAGCCGGTCGACCGGCGGCCGGTCGGTCGACCGGCTCAGAGAGCCTGTAACGAAAATCGCAAATTTCCAGAATTCCTTATACTTCGCAAATCGACACCAAAACTCGAATAACATTAAAATTGATGTTTGCCCAACAATATAAATCATCCAATACTACTATTCTATCAGAAAACAAGTCCCATAACAATCCTCAAATGGTTTTAGCAAGTATCCGTCTTAACATATGAAAAAACTGAAATTTTACTTATGAACACATAACCATATTTCCAAGCATGAATTCTTCACATAAGCATAAACCTAAGCATGTTTCTAAGTCTAGAAACCTTAAACTCAAACATAAATCAGAAACCATGACAAGATTAACAACAAAAGTGCTAATATTCACAAATAGGCCGAGTTTCTCATTATCGTCACCTCTCAAGCGATTCCGGCTAAAGATCCTCCTCAACTAAGTTGCTAACACCCTCTGGATCGACTAAGCCTTCGCCTACAACATAAAAAAACGAGTTTAAGGACTTAAAACGAGATTTAGGGAAAACAACCCCATTTTCGAGTTTAAGGATTTGCAAAATGAAAGTGATAGATGGCTTGGAAATCGAACGAGGATTCCGAAAACGTACTTACTTTTGCGATTTGACGAACGGATGATGAAGAACTTCACAAAAGAAGGAGAGGTTTTAAGGAGGTTTTTGTGAGATTTGGTTTACTGTAAAATGAAAGTTGAAGGAGATGAATTATGTCGACATATTACTTATAAGAGGACAAGTGAGTCGTCCTTTCCGAATAATTAAAGTGGAACGGACATTACACGGATACTTGAGTCGGATATTAAAAGGTTTGCCAAGTTCGTATTCGTCTTAAGGACTTAAGGTTCTTAAGACGGATCTTACTTATTAAATTAAAGTCTTTCGAAATAAATTGCCAAATTATTATTTTATTACTTAAAATAATTTAAAACGCTTAAATCAGATTTTACGAAAATACGGGATGTTACATTTAAAGCCTCCGCGAGCTCAACGAGTTTGAGCATATGAGGGCTTATCTTTTGCCCTTCCTTGAATGTAATGTCAAAGAAGGCGGAAGCCGCCTCATATTGAATCACCCTTGGAGTTTGCGAAAACATGGTCGCAAGCTTGGTGTATATCTCATATGATGTGGTCAACTTAATCATACTCCTTTGGAGATCCGGCTCCATGGAGAAGATGAGCACATTTTTAAGAGCGGAGGACTCTTTCATGTAGGCTTCATAGGCCTCACGAGTTTGGACCGACGAACGAGCAGTCGGAGCGGGAGGAGCGGCTTCGGATAAGTAACGACTCTTATCGTCACCTTGAGCGGCCAAAAGTAATTGCGCATCCCAATCCTTAAAATTGGAACCATGCTTATCGAGTTTGCAACGATCCATAAAGGACCGAAGCCATGATACGTTAGTGAGAGGTGGAGCGTTTGTTGCCATTGTCGATGTTGAAAAATAAACTACAATAATAAAAGGAAAAACAACATCATTTTAAAAATCATAATTTTAACTAGAAACTTAAACAAGTTAAGTATATTTACTTAATGATCTCTTACCCAATTAAGTAAACAATCCCGAGACCCAAACCCATACTAATCCGGGCACGGTGTAGCCGATTCAACCCGTATCGGTATAATTTGGTGGATTAACTTTTAATCGGTTCTACTCTTAGAACTCTCGGTCGACAATTTTCTTAAAATTATCTTTAGCCCGAACTTATTGCAACTACGGTTACGAATACTTTCGTTGAGATCAACCAAATTTCAAGGTGTAATCTTATTTCCCCACTTGCCCAACGTAACAATTTTAGTACCCCGGTGTAGCCGAGCCTACGTTCTTGTGAAGAAGGGATTCATGGGTCCGTACTTTTTGGTAAGGCTAAGTCTCAATATTTATATGTAAGAGATCTAGTCAAATTATTATCTATCTCCGTTTAAGTGAACTAAGTCGGTGAATAATCGATAAAATAAAAGACTAGGTCGACTAAATCGAAAATGCATGAGACGATATATGACGATTTGGCTATGCATGCAAACATATAAAAAGCAAAATAAAAGCATAAAATAAACCCTAGTATGGCCTTTCCTAGAAAAGAATTAATAAAAGTACAAATTCGGAAACCAACTCCTTTGGTCCCTTGAACTTCACGCGGCACGCACTTCGAGGTAAACACCGTCCTTTCCGAATGGCACCGTCTTCAAGGAACTCCGGATATTACAAATATTACAAATTTTCTAGTCTAATTTATACATTATAAAATAGAAATAAATTACAATTGGGTGATGCGAGATCACAAAATTACAACCCAATCGGTAACCCCTTACATTACGGGAAATACCGAGTTAAAAACTAAGGCCATACTAAGTAAATTACATAATTCCCAAAATTACGTAAATAAAATCATGACATTCATAAGTAAAATATGCAATGCTTATAAATATATGAACTATCATGCAAATCCTAAGCCAAATCGTCCTATTTAAAACACTTATTTAAATAGTTATCGCAAACCTCGGTTTATGGAATCGCGTGTTTTAACGTTTAACAACACTATGCATTATATGAAACGGTTTTCATCCTTAAGTTAATCATCCTAACTCTTATAGGTTTCAAAATTTAGTCTCACTCAAACTTTGAACATGACTTAACTTAATATATTTCAATATTGATCGGTATTACTCGGTTTTACGGAAAAATAATATAAAAGCCCAAAAGAGTCATTAAAATTTCGAAAAATTCAAAATTCAAATTTTGAAAATTCCAGAATGTTCTTAAAATTTCAGAACCTTAAAAATATTAGTATTTATACGGTTTTAACATTATTTCGAAAAAAATACGTAAAACGAGCATTTTAAAGTCGGAAAATCCAATAATTAACTTCATAAATGCAAATAAAATACTAATAAAATTTTTACACTTTCCAAAACACTTTAAGAACACAAAATGGACGGAAAATAAATTACACACTGCCCAAGAGCCGAAACTTTAATTTAAAGACTCTTATTATTTTAATTTTAAATGCAACTTTTCAACAATTAAAATTAAATTAAATCAGAAACTTTTGGCTCCCAAGAAAATTTCAGTGATGAACATATCATATATTACTATTATGGGTCAAATTTTTCGACCATTTTAACAACTATTGCAAATTTTAACGATTTTCGTCATATATCGTACGATTTTAACCTTTAAAATTATTTCTCAAGCATAAAATAAGATAAAATTCTCGAAAATTTTATACATGCTGGAAATAATATATATGACATCGTGTTAAATTTTGTGGCCAAATTCCAACTTAAACTATTAAAGTCGAAATTATGTCACTAATTACCCGATTTTTACATTAAAAAATCTATAATATTGCAATATTTGAGATAAATTTCTGGAAAATTTAGCATAAATTTTAAATATTGCATGTGACATTCTCATAAATTTTTATAGTCAAATTCATAATATAACTATACAAACCCAATTTTATTCATCTTATTGCATTTTAACCCTTAAAATTCATATCACACGTTTTATAAGTCCATAATTTACGAAAATTCATATTCATATTATAGAAAATACATGTGATAACATACTGAAAAATATAGGCCAAAAGATGACTTTAGCTATTGTTCCCAAAATAAACGATTTTAACCATTAAAATTCTATAAAATCCGAGATTTAATATACCATAAGTCAATATTCATGCATAATATATTTCAAATATTCTAAAACATTTTAGAAAACAGTAGGTATTCATGCTAAAATTATTTCGTGCATATCTTATATCAAACGAAAATTTCAATTTTATTTTGTTATCTCTATAACTCCGTAAAAACGTAAACGGAAAGCATGCAAACAACCTATTGCTCTGATACCAATTGTAAGGTTTATTAGTTGCTCAAAACTAATTTATAGTCATACTAAACTAACCTTGTAATTAACCTTGTAATTAACATTTTAATAACATATTATAAGTGATCTTATGCATGCCAATATATGCGGAAATAAGGAGATTTTGAACCCTTACACACGGTCCAAAATTATAGCAAGGATGATCCTCCAATGTTCAACAAGAACACCTCCTTTGTGATGCACCAAGAAAACCCCTTGATCAACCGAAATCTTGTAGTAGCTAGACTAAGAACCGGTTTTCCTTAAACTATTCTAATCTCTCTAATTAGAATATTATTTCAATACTACAAATAGTATATTTTTATTATCTTATAATATGAGTTTAGAGGTTATGAAATCTCTCTTTCACTTAGAGTATTTTCGGCTAAGAGAGAGTAGAATGGGTATGTGATATATCTTATATATTGTTTAAACCCTAGTCTTTAATTAACAATTGACTAAGGAGTATGGGGAGTGTTGGCCGGGTATGGGAAGGAGAAAAGAAGGGAACATGTTCTCTTCTCAAGGTTTCTTAGGGTGGCTATAGGTAGTCTTTCAAGACACCTTTAATGATTGTGTTTATACCCTAATAAACACTAATCATGCCATTAACAACCCCTCACCAAAACCGGCACCCTTAATCCATAAAATGGATTTCATTTTACAACTTGTCAATCTTACAATTTGTACAAAGTGTGACATCTTATATGTCACTAATTAATAAAATGTTTTAGTACATGTAAAACATATAAATATTTATCTTATAAATATTGTACATAATAAATCAAATTTATTAATTAAGTAATTCGAAATTACAATTGTTTGTAAAATGATATTTTTATCGTCAATACGATTTACAACCTTTGTATTAATTTCAACCCGATTCATTCTAATAACGATATAATAAAATATCGTTCAATGTTTAACAATTGACACATTTCAATTTTAAACATAAATCTTACATTAAAATTTAACCTCTAATGTCTCGATATACGAGTTTAAGGAATATGAGCAAATCGTATCAATATACATTTGATCATTTTTATCAATCAAGGGAATTGTCCTAAAGGTGTGACCTAAAGGGATCAACTGACCACCACCGTCATACGACAGTAATGTCAAACTCTAGCTAGCCAATCATTACCGATTAATGTTGGTCAGTTGACTAATATAAAATCGTATCATCCCTTGCGCATTCTCGTCATGAGATTTAATTACGTGATCGCACTATTGTTGAGGACACATTTCCCAACACGAAGAGCGTCCAGTGAAGATTTTGGATCGTCAGGACCGGACGCTGAGGAGCAAGGTGGTGCCCCTGGTGAAGATCCTATGGCGTTGTGGCGACGTTGAGGAGCAGACTTGGGAGACAAAGGCCTCGATGCGCGCTACGCATCCGTCTCTTTTCGACTGAGGTATAGTTTACTTAGATTTATCTTCGTTCAAGTTTAGTTTCGAGGACGAACTTTTTGAAAGTTGGGGTGATTGTAACATCCCGTATTTTCATAAATAATATTTTAATAATTTGTAAGTATTTTTCGGAAAATCATATTATTTTATTAATAAATCGTATGTTTTATTTTAAGTTTTTCGTTAAGTTCCGTCTTAAGATTATTTTAAATCTTAAGATGCTCTTTCACTTGGCATTTCCCGACTTGAGTTCCGCTTCATTTAAGTAAAACAAACCCAACTCAAGTATAAAAAGGACACTTAACCTAGTTCATTCAACGACCTATCATTTCTTCACAATTCACTTCACAGTAACTCTCAAACTACATTTTCCTCTTTTCTTTAAGAACTTCAAAAGATCATCTCGAACCCTTCCACAACTTGTATCAAGGTAAATTATATATTTTCGGAATCCTCTCGGAATTTGTGATTTTTATATCACTTTCGATTTTCAGTTCGTGGATTTCCGTTTTTGGGCTGTTTTGCCCTAATTCGTGTTCAAGCCCTTAATTACCGTTTTCTTGCTTGTAGGAGTTGGTTTAGAGGACCCGACGTCGATACATACGTGGTAGAAGAGGATTACGGAGCTTAAACCGCTTTGAGGTGACTATTATGAGTAACTCAGCCTTATTGTTAAATTAGCACATTTTGTGATTGTTTGTGGTGTTCATTCGTAAATTATGAGTTTATATTGAAGTATGAATTTAGGAACATGTTAGGAATCTGTTTTACATATTGGTCATATGATTTAGTTGATGTTTTTAAAGCCCACATGTCTCATATGTCCATTTTCAGTTTTTGAGAAATTGTGACGGATATGATGAATTGATATTAAGACAATTGCTTTTGATGATTAAGTGGTGGAATATGTTTCATATGTGTGTTAATATGCTGGGCAAACAATTGTTGTAGCAATTTACAAGTCTAGTATCGATTTCTAAGGATTTTGTTTGATGTCGAGGAATGCGTTTTTTCGGGCTAAGGGTGTAACACCCCCATTTATTCAGAGGCCTGAACTAGGACTCCCCAAATAATTAAGGATGTTACCATCTCGGTTACCCGAGGTAGTAGTCAACAAAGGAACAAACCAGTACTTTATTAAGTAATTTAAAGTCGACATATGTCTCTACAAGATTACAACCGTTTATATAAAAAGAATTAAATGTTCAACATGTCGAAAAACTATAAAAACTGAGCTATAACTAAACTGGTCTGGTCCATTTCCTCTCCACCCGTCCAGTATGCACCAGTCTAAACTTGTCATTCTGCTCCCCAATAAATTGGATCAACGCAGACACAATCAAACAAATAGAAGGGTCAACACGAGGTTGAGTAGGTAATATAATCGCAACATGAATAAACAATCACAATAACTCCTCCAGCTCCTCCACAACCACCACATCTCCAACACACCCCATCTCCACACACACCACACCTCCCATGGCCATATCACAAGTCCCATATCACAAGACCCATATCACAAGACCCTTTTATCACAAGACCCATTCTCCACAGTTCTCATTCAATCATGATATAACAAACAATAAAGATATATATGCCAACCAAATACAATGTTCTCATGTCAGATCACAATTACAACACAGATATTCCCCTACCTCAAAACTGCAGAAGATAAAGGCAAGTGAGCAACGGCTACTAAAAATGTTCCACGCGGAAATCACCACCTAACATAAATTATATAAATAATGAGGTTCCCTAAACTTGTAATATACCCACATTTATTTATAGCACTTCCTAACACACGGAATACAAATATGGTTGCTATAAATAGAACTTTCCTAAAAAGGCACCTTCCAAAAATAGTAACTTCTATAGTAGGTAACTTTCCAAAATTAGATACTTCGGTTTGAAATTCAAATTTATTTAAAATATGCATTAATACCAAATCTTACAATAAATGTCAAATCATTTCCTTTAATGACCATCATATTTTTACCAATAATAAAACTAATGCCATAAATAATAAATTATGCTAATAATAATAATAATAATAATAATAATAATAATAATAATAATAATAATAATAATAATAATAATAATAATAATAATAATAATAATAATAATAATAATAAACTAAGTACCCAACCACGAACCACAAGCAACCCGCGACACAACCATGTAAAACCACCCTAAGACCACCGTGACACGCCCCTCTACCGCCAACAACCACCCTCACCTGTTCCCAGAACCACCCTCCACCATTCCAACCACCAGCAGCCCCCTCGCCATCTGCCGGTGATCGGAACCAGACACCCCAAACCGACCAGACCCTACGCCTATCCTCCTGACAACGCCCTTTTTGACAACCCTTCAACACCAGCCCAGCCACCACCGACACCCGATCTATCCTCCCACACCTTCCCTTGACACCAGACTCGAGACACACGGTGGTAACATCGTGTTGACCTCCCCCGAGTCACCGATGTTACCACCCCAACACCCCGTACCCAAAACCAGACAACGACCTGTACCCAGAAACCCAGACCACACTGAGAACGAACACCCCCTTCGACTCTGACTCCGCCGTCTGTAGCCACCAAGACAACCACCAAAAGGGAGCCCTAACTACCACCAGACCATCTACCATATTACCCAGAACAACCGTTAACCCAGTTAACATCGAAACCACACACAAAGACACCCGTCCCTGACTCTGTTCTGAAATAGACGAAAACATCGTCTGACACAGGCGACAAAATCACCACGACTGGTGGTCCTCGGTGGTCTAAGGTGACTCTACAATGGCCAAAACGTAAATATTAACATCATAGATAAATCTTAAATAAAATAAAGAACTTGTAATCCTCATTATGTGACCAAAACAGACGAACTAAATGAGAGGAAAAACTGCGAAATCAGAAACAGTGGTGTTCATACCGGTTTCTTGGCCACTTCGAGGTACCCTAGGTCAGTCTATAACCACCGTGAGCAGGCCCTTCTCCTTCCCTACAGTGACGGCTGCAAATTTGTGAGATCTGGTTTGTGTCTTTGTGGTGTCTAGGGCACGGAAATCTATGGTATATATAAGGCGGTTGTGCTAAGTTGTTCTTAATTTCAGAATTCCGTGTGGGCTTGGTCTGTTGTCACGCCAATCGAGGCCCAGAGTAGGGTGACAACAGGTCCCAAGTTCGAACCACACTATCACCATGACACATACATTGCTACTAGGTACTTAGGTTCCCAACTCGAATCCCACAGTAGTACGAAAATCACTCGACAAAACGAGTATGCACAAGCTTATAAAACGACTATAACTCATCGCTCGATCATAACTTTCCCACGAAACCACCATTTTAAATAATAAAATTCGGGTTATTAAAGTCTTCCCCCCTTAAAATGAACTTCGTCCCGAAGTTCACCCACTCATAAAGTCGGCACATAACTCTCAACATGCTAAAACATGTTAAACTATATGGAGTATTACATTCTACCCTACTAAAAGAAAAAGTTTTGTCCTCGTAACTTACCTCAAACGAATAGCTGCGGATAACGCTCCTTCATAGACGTCTCGGACTCCCAAGTAGCTTCCTCCGTGTTATGATTGGTCCATAAGACCTTTACTAACACCGTCTCGCCATTCCGCGTCTTTCGAACCTTCCTATCCAGAATCTCCTTCGGTAGCTCAACGTAAGTAAGTTGCTCATCTACCTCAATCACCTCATGGCTCAACACATGTGAAGGATCACTCAAATACTTCCTTAACTGGGATACATGGAACACATTATGGACCCTGGAGAGAGCTGGTGGTAAAGCTAATCGATATGCCACCTCACCAACCCTGTCCAAAATCTCAAATGGTCCAATAAACTTTTGACTCAGTTTACCTCACTTTCCGAACCTCATTACACCCTTCATAGGAGATACCTTAAGTAATACCTTCTCGCCCACCTCAAAGGAAATGTCACTTCTCTTGAGGTCTGCATAACTCTTTTGTCTGTCCTGAGCGGCCCTCATTTTCTGTCGAATTACCTGAACTTGTTCAACCATCTCCTGAATCATTTCCGGACCCAAAACCACGGCGTCAGCTCGATCATCCCAGCACACAGGACTCCGGCACTTCCTCCCGTACAATGCTTCAAATGGAGCCATACCAATACTGGCGTGGTAGCTATTATTATAAGAGAACTCTATCAACCCCAGTCGGTCTTCCCATGATCCCCCGAATTCCAACAAACAAGCTCTCAACATATCCTCCAGGGTTTGGATAGTCCTCTCGGTCTGACCATCCGTAGTTGGATGAAAAGCCGTACTCATCTTTAGCTGTGTGCCCAACGCGGCTTGCAGCTCCTGCCAAAATCTGGAGATAAATCTCGAGTCGCGATCAGAAACAATATCCTTAGGAACTCCATGCAATTTGACCACGTTCTGCACATAGGACCTTGCCAACTCAGCCTTACTCCAGGTATCCTTCATTGGAATGAAATGAGCGGACTTGGTCAATCTATCCACGATTACCCAGATCATATTGTTGCCCTTCTGAGTGCGAGGCAACCCCACAATGAAATCCATAGAAATATTCTCCCACTTCCATTCAGGTACATCCAGGGGCTGAATCTTCCCTTAAGGCCTCTTGTGCTCGCCTTTTACCCTCTGGCATGTCAAACACCGCGACACGAACTCGGCAACCTCTCTTTTCATATTGGGCCACCAAAAAGTCTTCTTGAGGTCTTTGTACAGCTTATCGCCCCCTGGGTGAACGGAATAAGGCGTAGCGTGAGCCTCCGTTAAGATTTTCTTTTTCAACTCGTCATCATCCGGAACACACCTTCCCCCACTGAATCTCAGGCTACCATCATCATGGACACTGGATTTGGATTCGGTCCCTCTATCACTGCCTTCGATTATCCCTCGCCACTTTTGAATCCGTGCATCTCCTTTCTGCAACTCCCTGATTTCACCATATAATTCTGGTTCCACCGTCAGATCACTAAGAGTATCTCCTTTTCGAATCATGTAAATCCCCATTTCTCCTAACTCACTGAGCAGTCTTACCCTTGATCTGGCACAAATCAAGGCATGAACATATTTCCTACTCAAGGCGTCAACAACCACCTTAGCCTTGCCCTCATGATAGACTATCTGCATATCGTAGTCGCCAATCAGTTCTATCCACCTTCGTTGTCTCATATTTAATTCCCGCTGGGTGTAGATGTACTTCAAGCTTTTGTGGTCGGAAAACACTTTAAATGTGGCCCCGTACAGGTAATGGCGCCACAGTTTTAGTGCGAAGACCACCGCCCCCAACTCTAGATCATGAGTAGGATAATTCTCTTCATAGGTCTTCAGCTGCCGAGAAGCATAAGTTATCACTCTCCCATTCTGCATTAACACACACCCTAGCCCATGCTTCGAAGCGTCGGTATACACCTCAAAGTTATCACTCCCATCTGGCAAGGCAAGGATAGGAGCCGTTGTCAGACGTTCCTTAAGAGTTAGGAACGCCTTCTCACAACTCTCATCCCAAATGAAACGATTCTCCTTCCGCATTAAAGATGTTAAAGGCTTGGCTAACTTTGAGAAATCTTTAACAAACCTCCTGTAGTACCCAGCTAACCCCAAGAAACTTCGGATCTCCCCCACGTTCTTTGGACTCTGCCATCTTGTGACAGCTTCGATCATGCTGGGGTCCACAGACACCCCCTCTTTGGAAATTACATGGCCCAAGAAGGCAACTTTCTCCAACCAGAATTCGCATTTGCTCAACTTAGCATATAACCCATTCACCTCCAGAGTCTTCAACATGGTCCTCAGATGTTCCTCATGCTCTTCTTTGTTCTTGGAATACACCAAAATGTCATCGATAAACACAACCACGAACTTATCCAGGTACGGACTGAATACTCAGTTCATTAAATCCATGAACACTGCTGCTGCATTAGTCAACCCGAACGGCATAACCACAAATTCGTAGTGGCCATACCTTGTCCTAAAGGCGGTCTTGGGAATATGTTCATCTTTAATTCCCAGTTGTTGATAACCCGATCTCAGGTCAATTTTCGAAAAGACCCCGGCTCCACTCAACTGATCGAATAGATCATCTATCCTTGGCAAAGGGTAGCGGTTCTTGACAGTCACATTGTTCAGCTCTCGGTAGTCGACGCAGAGTCTCAGACTCCCGTCCTTATTCTTTACGAAAAGTACGGGTGCTCCCCAAGGCGATACACTAGGCCGGATAAATCCCTTCTCGGCCAATTCATCCAGTTGCTTTTTCAGTTCTTCCATCTCCTTTGGTCCCATTCGGTAAGGTGACTTTGATATCGGTCCTGCACCAGGCTTAAGGTCGATAGAGAAGTCGACCTCCCTCCTTGGTGGCAATCCTGACACATCGTCCCGGAACACCCCCTCAAACTCCCTCACTACAGGTATCTCACTAACACTTGGAGTTTCTGCCTCACAATTCCACATCTGGCACAAGATTAAACTTTCTCCCTTCCGCAGACTCGACTTAAGGGTATTAACTGATATAAACTTGACTTTAGGTTTAACCACGAATCCCCTATAGGTCACTCTCACCCCCTTAGGTCCTTTCAAATAAATTTTCTTTTGGTGGCAATCAATAAAAGCTCGGTATTTCCCCAGCCAGTCCATTCCCAGGATTACTTCAAAACCCCCCAATGGAAACTCGATAAGGTCGCAGTGGAAAACTACTTCTCCAATCCTGATGGGTACACTCCTAAAGACTCGATTACATGACACCGACTCCCCGGATGGTATTGTTACAGAATCCTCAACCCAATCATAAATAACAAGTCCTAACTCTCTAGCATGATCTCTAGACACAAAGGAATGGGTTGCGCCGGAATCAAAAAGTACAAAGGTAGGTTTAAAATTCACAAGAAATGTACCAGTCACGACATGGGCGTCATCCTGGGCAGCCTGTTTCTCCATGGCAAAGAGCTTGCCACTCGTCTTTACTCCACTCTGGCTTGTAGAGGCTACTCCGGTCTGCTGATTGCCATCAGCTACGGTCTTCTGGTTATTGCCACTCCCGTTGTACTGGTTATGTTGGGAACGGTTTTGATAGTTGTTGTAACTCTTCTGGTAGTTATTGTTAGTACCTGATCTCGAGTTCCCTCTATAGCTTGACATAGGGGTACGGTAACCTCCACTCCCCGAGGTGTTCATGCGGGACCCACTGTACCCCGAAGTTGGAGTACGGTAACCCCCAGATTGGTTTCCGCCTGAAGATCGACATACAGCCTGCTTATGTCCCGTCTTTCCGCACCCTTAACACACAATTCCCACAGAACTGGTTCCCGAATTTCCACCCCTATAATTTCCCCCACTTTGGTTCCAGTTACCAGTCGAGGTACTGTTGTTAAAGTATCCGCTGAACTTGTTAGAATTCTGTTTTTTCGACCCTGAATTGTCACTCAAGGTCTCCACCTTCCTCTTATCACTCCTCGTCTTCTTTTCTTCCTTAATTATTTCTGCCAATCTCTCAGCTGCCCCAGCCCGCAAATAGATATCACGGACTGTGGTGGGTGGTGCAGCAATGAGCCTCTTCTTGACAGCAATGGTGAGTCCCCTCTCGAACTTCATGGCAAGCATAGGCTCATCCATCCCCATCTCCCCCACATGGCCCAGCAGCTGAAGAAATTTCCTGTAGTACACTTCCACCGTCATCTCATCAGTCATTCTGAATAGCTCGAACTCCTGTCTCAGTTTGCTCTTTTGGAATTCAGGTAAGAAAACTTCGAACACGATCCTCTTGAATGCGACCCACTCCACATGATTTATTCCATCCTCGACAGCAGCTTCACGGATCTCTCCCGTGTTTCCAGTCCACCAGTCGCCAGCCATACCCCTCAAGTAGTGAGCAGCTTGGTCCACTCTCAGCTCTTCTGGACAGTCTATCAGCTCGAACAGATTGCTAAACTCCCTACACCATTCACCAAGGAGGTGGGGTTCCCCTTCCCCGGTGAAGTGAGTAGGGTTATGCCTTGCGATTATGGTACTCATTTTAGCAGAGTCTAAGCGTTTGGCCTTTAAGGCCTGATTTTCAGCTAGCAGTAGATCCAACTCCTCTTGGGTGATATTAGCAGCGTTGTTCCTTCTTGGAGGCATTCTAAAACATATAAGGAAAGATAAGTCCCGATTTTAAATATGGGTCCTCATATATACTAAAGTTATGACCTTAAACACCGGCCCACATAAGCAACTGAGGTTTAAATTGATAGTACTTTCTACCTATGGCTCAGGGATCACATAACCGCATATTACTAGGCATGCATAACTATTAATATAACACTGATCATGGTATATATGCATATCATTATATATACCTTTGTAAGCAACTATACAATTATGATATTCTTACTTTTCTCTGCATTGATGCCCATCATTTTTATATATAGAAAGGTTCTTATAACCTCTATCACATTCTTACCATAAACTCCACCGTTTCCTATTCTACCCTTTTTGCTCGTATTCACTCAAGGTATCCGGGTAAAACTGAGAGGGCCTATGGTTCGGTGTGAGGGGGCCCCAGACTCATACTTCCCCTTTTGTGTGCTCCTAACAGTTCTATCCCGAGGTTCATTTTATTTAGACTCTCCTATATTCATTGGGTTCATTGGGTTAGGCCTGAGGATCGTTCTCTCTGATACCACTTTGTAACACCCCCATTTATTCAGAGGCTTGAACTAGGACTCCCCAAATAATTAAGGATGTTACCATCTCGGTTACCCGAGGTAGTAGTCAACAAAGGAAGAAACCAGTACTTTATTAAGTAATTTAAAGTCGACATATGTCTCTACAAGATTACAACCGTTTATATAAAAAGAATTAAATGTTCAACATGTCGAAAAACTATAAAAACTGAGCTATAACTAAACTGGTCTTGTCCATTTCCTCTCCACCCGTCCAGTATGCACCAGTCTAAACCTATCATTCTGCTCCCCAATAAATTGGATCAACGCAGACACAATCAAACAAATAGAAGGGTCAACACGAGGTTGAGTAGGTAATATAATCGCAACATGAATAAACAATCATAATAACTCCTCCAGCTCCTCCACAACCACCACATCTCCAACACACCCCATCTCCACACACACCACACCTCCCATGGCCATATCACAAGTCCCATATCACAAGACCCTTTTATCACAAGACCCATTCTCCACAGTTCTCATTCAATCATGATATAACAAACAATAAAGATATATATGCCAACCAAATACAATGTTCTCATGTCAGATCACAATTACAACACAGATATTCCCCTACCTCAAAAATGCAGAAGATAAAGCCAAGTGAGCAACGGCTACTAAAAATGTTCCACGCGGAAATCACCACCTAACATAAATTATATAAATAATAAGGTTCCCTAAACTTGTAATATACCCACATTTATTTATAGCACTTCCTAACACACGGAATACAAATATGGTTGCTATAAATAGAACTTTCCTAAAAAGGCACCTTCCAAAAATAGTAACTTCTATAGTAGGTAACTTTCCAAAATTAGATACTTTGGTTTGAAATTCAAATTTATTTAAAATATGCATTAATACCAAATCTTACAATAAATGCCAAATCATTTCCTTTAATGACCATCATAATTTTACCAATAATAAAACTAATGCCATAAATAATAAATTATGCTAATAATAATAATAGTAATAATAATAATAATAATAATAATAATAATAATAATAAACTAAGTACCCAACCACGAACCACAAGCAACCCGCGACACAACCATGTACAACCACCCTAAGACCACCGTGACACGCCCCTCTACCGCCAACAACCACCCTCACCTGTTCCCAGAACCACCCTCCACCATTCCAACCACCAGCAGCCCCCTCGCCATCTGCCGGTGGTCGGAACCAGACACCCCATACCGACCAGACCCTACGCCTATCCTCCTGACAACGCCCTTTTTGACAACCCTTCAACACCAGCCCGGCCACCACCGACACCCGATCTATCCTCCCACACCTTCCCTTGACACCAGACTCGAGACACACGGTGGTAACATCGTGTTGACCTCCCCCGAGTCACCGATGTTACCACCCCAACACCCCGTACCCAAAACCAGACAACGACCTGTACCCAGAAACCCAGACCACACTGAGAACGAACACCCCCTTCGACTCTGACTCCGCCGTCTGTAGCCACCAAGACAACCACCAAAAGGGAGCCCTAACTACCACCAGACCATCTACCATATTACCCAGAACAACCGTTAACCCAGTTAACATCGAAACCACACACAAAGACACCCGCCCTGACTCTGTTCTGAAATAGACGAAAACATCGTCTGACACAGGCGACAAAACCACCACGACTGGTGGTCCTCGGTGGTCTAAGGTGACTCTACAATGGCCAAAACGTAAATATTAACATCATAGATAAATCTTAAATAAAAGAAAGAACTTGTAATCCTCATTATGTGACCAAAACAGACGAACTAAATGAGAGGAAAAACTGCGAAATCAGAAACACTGGTGCTCATACCGGTTTCTTGGCCACTTCGAGGTACCCTAGGTCAGTCTATAACCACCGTGAGTAGGCCCTTCTCCTTCCCTACAGTGACGGCTGCAAATTTGTGAGATGTGGTTTGTGTCTTTGTGGTGTCTAGGGCACGGAAATCTATGGTATATATAAGGCGGTTGTGCTAGGTTGTTCTTAATTTCAGAATTCCGTGTGGGCTTGGTCTGTTGTCACGCCAATCGAGGCCCAGAGTAGGGTGACAACAGGTCCCAAGTTCGAACCACACTATCACCATGACACATACATTGCTACTAGGTACTTAGGTCCCCAACTCGAATCCCACAGTAGTACGAAAATCACTCGACAAAACGAGTATGCACAAGCTTATAAAACGACTGTAACTCATCGCTCGATCATAACTTTCCCACAAAACCACCATTTTAAATAATAAAATTCGGGTTATTACAGTCTTCCCCCCTTAAAATGAACTTCGTCCCGAAGTTCACCCACTCATAAAGTCGGCACATAACTCTCAACATGCTAAAACATGTTAAACTATATGGAGTGTTACACAGGGACTATGAGCCAGTCGGCCGACCGACAACCGGTCGGCCGGCTAAGGGGCTTTTCTTGTTTTTCTGAGAAATTTAGGAAATGTGCATAGGGCTCTGAGCCGGATGGTCGGCCGCCGGTCCACCGGCTTAGAGTCCTTATTGGTTGAAAGTTTTCGAGAAAAGAACCTAGGGAAGGGATTCCTAGCCGGTTGGCTGGCGGACGGTCGACCGGCTAAGAACCCTTTCTCCCTTTTGTAAAATTGTAGAAATGTTAGGGGACGGAATTCCCAGCCGGGTGTCCGGCGGCCGGTCCACTGGCTGAGGTCCCTATCTCCTTGGTTTTTATACGTCGGCTGCATGATGGCAAGGGACTCCCAGCCGGCTGACCGGCAGACGGTCTGGCACCGGCTGAGAGCCCCTGTGCTCATTTAAAGTGTTTTATCTTTTGATCGGCTTGTCCGATTTGCTTGAGACTTGTTCTGTATGCCTTATATGTTTGTTTGAGGTCCCCGAGGTTCGGGTGACACTATATTGGGTTCGGGAATAGAGGGAGGATAGAGACCCCCCCCCCCCCCCCCCCCCGGTCAGGCAACCGAAAGGGAAACCGGCTCTCCCTCAACTTAGTTCCTCGGGCCAATTAAGTGTTGATTAGTGGTCAGTAAAGTTAGGGCTAAAGACCTGGTTGTAGTACGTATCGGAATATGTCTGAGTTGCGGCCGCTAGAGTACGATATGTACTGATGTTTGATTCATGTCAAGGTATGTCTGAGTTGAGACCGCTAGTTTGACATGTAAGTGTTTCTGGCGTGTCGGCCATGTCTGAGTTGGGACCGCTAGAGTACGATATGTACTGATGTTTGATGCATGTCAAGGTATGTCTGAGTTGGCACCGCTAGTTTGACATGTGAGTGTTTGTGGCGTGTCGGCCATGTCAGAGTTGAGACCTATGGATCGTCACGTGTATGGATGATGCGGTAGGAGATGTCTGAGTTGGGACCTATGTCCTTCCGTGAGATTGTATGACCGTGGTGAATTGGGTCTGAGTTGGGATTCCGATTCACTACGAATGGTAATGGTTCTGACTGAGTTGCGTTATGAACCATTATTAGCTGATTGGTATCCACTCGTGCCTGAGTTGGGGTTCACGGGTGTATGCTTGCTGATATGTGTACCAAGTTTTCCTGAGTTGGGGTGTGACTTGGACGCAGCTGATTGTGTTTAGTTCTTGCCTGAGTTGGGGTTAGTTCTAGATACTGTTGATTGCATCTGCTTGCCTGAGTTGGGCTACAGTGTCAGATGTTGCTGATTGAGTGTTGGTATCGAGTATTGTTTATCTTAGTATTGTTCGTCCAAGGCATTGGACGACTCTTAGACTGGTTTCGTAAATGTTTTGGAGTGAAAAACCCCCCGGCAGGACAACCGGAAGGGAGACCGGCTCTCATTTCAAATAGTTTCCGAAGTTAGTTGAGAGCCTTTTCATAAGTGATGCATGTTGATATGAGAGTTGATATGTATATATGTACTTCGCATGTTATAAATGTTGGAGTATGTTGGATGGCTTATGTGTTACATGTTGCTAATAATAGGTGGCTAGGAGAACTCTAGTCACTCCCCACTGATTGTGGCCCACATGTTTTCATGTATGTAGGTACGTGACAGGTTTCTGGAGGGTTACAAGAGGCTAGCGAGGGGTGATCCTATCATCGATGTCTTACCTGTTATCGTTTTAGATAGACCTAGTTTTGATATATACATTTGAGTGCCTGTAGGGATGTGCCATCCCAGGCTGTTTTTGTACTTATGGTTTTGCGTACTTAGACTTATATACTTATTTATGTTTGGTACATTTCAGTTGTATAGTTTGTTTTAATTCACCTCGTTTTATCTCGCATGTTAAAGTTTAAATTCCGCGTAAATTTTGGCATGTTTGAATATTTTATTTTTCCGCTGCGACGAGGGGTTTTACACTATGAGCTTCTGTATGCCTCGGGTTCTCACCTGACTGCATTGTGCTACTGGTTTATCGTATAGGCTTGGTCGTCCCGGTCAGGTTTCAGGTTGTCCGCCCACCTTAGGGCGTACCTCGTTCTTTGCTGGTTCGGTTGGAAGTCTCTTGGGCACTTGTCAAATTGGGGACCGTAAATTGTTTACGCCCTGAGAGTCTGGCCAGGTTTAGACTAGGACAGTCATATAGTCGAGTCGATTGTCGACCTGTCTCATAGTCGTCTAATAGAGTCGATTGTTGACCAGTATAATAGAGTCGATTGTCGACCTATCTTGTAGGAGTCGAGTCACTTGGTTGACCTATCTCATTTGTTGACCCGTTATATGGTGACGTGTATAATTGTGTTGTGGTTGCCGCTAGACCTGACAAACAGATCGGGTCGTGTCGTGTTCGTGTTCGTGTCACATGTAAACGGGTCACGAAACCTCCTACCCAAACCCGACCCAATTAAACTTTGTGTCGTGTTCGTGTCGACCCACTTAGATAAATAGGTCATCAAGCCTTAAACCTAACCCGTTAATTTCGTGTCGGGTTCGTGTCGTGTTTTCGTGTCATGTCCATATTTGGAAAGTTTAAGTATATTTATGTGATGGACGATAAAAAAATCAGGATTAATTTAGTAAACAGGTCATTCGTGTCGGGTTCGTGTTTAAAGAGCGCAACCCAAACCCGGCCCAATTAAATATTGTGTCGTGTTCGTGTCGACCCACTTACATAAATGGGTCATAAAGCCTTAACCCAAACCCGTTAATTTTGTGTCGGGTTTTCTTGTCGTGTCATTATTTGCCAGCTATAGTTGCCGCTCTAGTTGATGTGCTTGTGTTGAATATATTTGAGTTTGTGATTATGGATGCATGATAATTGGTTATCTATTATAGTCACATATTGATGTAATGCCTTCATGCTTCACATGATTATAGTTTATGTTGGAGTATGCTTATATATTTATATGTTTACGTGTTTATTGACATTAAGTGGCTTGGAGAACCTCTAGTCACTCCTCACTGACTGTGGCGTACATGTTTTCATGTATGTAGGTTTGTGCTGTTTGGATGGGGATTCCGCTGAGAGCTAGCGAGCGATGTATTCATCGACATGACATTTACCCTATCGTGTAGCTAGACTCATTTTTTTTATCTTTTAAAGTTTTGGTGTCTGTGGGACATCATGTCCCGAGTTGTTGCTTTGTATAGACATCTTATACTTATCTAGTTTGTTTTTATTCCGCTTGTTAGTTCGTAATTCACCTCGCATGTTATTTCTAATCATGTCAAAAGTTTTAATTCCGCGCATTTTTCATGCCCATTGTGTGTTTACATTTTTGCTACCGCGAGGGGTTTTACACCCGTCCTTTGGAACCTCTAGGAACTTGCATGAAAAGTATTATTAGGCTGAAATCCAGCATTTGGAAACATATGATGATAATCATGTTGATTAAAGTAGTTGTCAAGAGGATTTGAGGCATCCTAATGATGATCAGGTTGATATTTATCAACATCCAAATTAGAAGATAGCAAAATACGGAGAAAGAAAGAAGAAGATGTTCATAACATTTTGATGAACTATAAATAGGTCGGGGATCTAAAGAAATCGTAGTAAGGGAACCCTTATAATCCCCCAAAATATGTATCCCTAAAACGACGATTGGGTAAGCCTTTTGTAAAACCAAGGAAACCACATAATACCCAATGGTGAAGAGGTATGTGATGATTAAAGAGTAATGAATATGTAAACTAAAAACTATAGCAAACTATGGGAATGTCTTGAGACTAGTGAATGCCCAGTGAATGAGTAGAAAAAAAGAGAGCAGAGAAGAACAGAAAAAAGCTTTGGTTAAGGAGAGGATAAAGGTCTCTCTTATTATTTCGAGAGAGAAAAAGTTAACCTTTTCAATACTAAATAAAGAATGGAATAGACACAATCCGTTATATTATCCCAACTTCTAATATATAAAACTTCTCCCAAAAGTATGTGTAAAACCCCTCGTCTGGGAAAAAAAAACATACAACATGCCAAAATTTACGCGGAATTTAAACTTTAACATGCAGATAAACGAGGTGAATTAAAACCAAACTTTACAAACTGATATAAACAAAAACATAGATAAGTATAATTGTCTAAGTACTAAAAGTAATATATACAAACAGCCTGGGATGGTACATCCCTACAGGCACTCAAAAACTGAAATGTATATCTAGAGTCTAGCTAACGAAAGTGTAAGGTCAACCGATGAAGGATCATTGCTCGCTAACTCCATGCAACCCATCCGATCCAACCTGTCATGTACCTACATACATGTACACATGTACACCAGAATCAGTGGGGAGTGACTAGAGTTCTCCTAGCCACCTTTTGTAACGACAGGAAGCACATAAACAACCAACATACTCCAACATATATATAACATGTGAAGCATATAAATTGCACTATCAATCTCATATCAGCATGCAAATACTATGCAAGGCTCTCAACCAACTTCGGAAAATATTTGAAGGAGAGCCAGTTTCCCATCCGGTTGCCCGGCCGGGGGGTCTTTCAATCCAAACCATTTACGAAACTAGCCAAAGAGTCATCCAATGCCTTGGATGAACAGTTCTAAAATATACAACACTCTATATCAACTCAAACAATCAGCAACATCTGCACTGTACCCCTACTCAGGCAAGCAGATGCAATCAGCAATATCTAGAACCTACCCCTACTCAGGCAAGAACTGGACACAATCAGAAGTGCCCAAGTCATACCCCTGCTCAGGTTAGACTTGGAACACAAATCAGCAAGCATACACTCGTGATCCCTGCTCAAGCACGAGTGGATACCAATCAGCTAGCAATGGTTCCTAGACCCTGCTCAGTCGTGACTATTACTCTTCGTAATGAAATTGGGATCCCTGCTCAGACCTAACCCACTACGCACACACAAACTCACGGTAGAATAGCGGTCCCTTCTCAGACATATCCTACCGCATCAAACATACACGTGTCGGTCCAGAGGTCCCTGCTCAGACATAGCCGACACGCCACAAACACTCACATGTCAAGTTAGAGGATCCCTGCTTAGAGCATAACTTGACACGCATACAAACATCAGCACATATCGTACTCTAGCGGTCCCTGCTCAGACATATTCCGATATGTACTCAACCAAATTCTTATAACTAGTCTTTCTAGACCTCTAACAACACTTAATTGACCCCGTGAACTAAGTTGAGGGAGAGTCGGTTTCCCTTTCGGTTACCCGATCAGGGGGTCTCTATCGTCTCTCCATTCCCGAACCCAATATAGTGTCGCCTGAACCTCGAGGACCTCAAACACACATAAGCATATAAGAGATAACCAAGTTCAACATCAACCATGAACAACCTAAGGCTCTCCTTCTACAAGTCTAAGGGTTCTTATACAACCAACTAAGTCCACTAGGTCTCATCAACAACCTAAGATAAAGACTAACTTAAGATAAGAAACAACATACTAAACATTGCTTACTAACTACTCATAAACCTTAAGGACTAACTAACTTAGATAAGGAACAACCAACTTAAGACAATGGATAAATACTTGCTAGCCATTGCCCAATACAATTCCAGTATATAGAAACCAACATGTGTCACTAAAACATACATTAAAACTAGTATAGAAACCCTACACACAAACCACTACAGACCACGCACAAACAGCACAGGCCCGCAAAAACCGCAGCCTGCGCAGCCTGCGCAAAACAGACCGCAGGCCTGTGGTGAAAGCCGCAGCCTGCGGTTTCCACTGCAGGTCGTGATTATGTTTCCTGCACATCACGAAAGCCATACAAATTCGCCATTTCCGATTTCCATTCTTTCCAAGCATGAAATTCTACTATACTACAGCATACAAATGGCCCAAACAATCCCAAGTATAGCTCAATATGATCTTTAAACAAAATCCAACAATTAAAACAATCATAAGAACAATAAACCCGAATTCTACTGATCTCCATGTATACTCCAAATTTCCACTTAAATCATGAATTCAACAACACACTTCCACAATAACATTATAAGAGGCATAAATGATATTAAAGCAACCCTAAGCATGTTCCTAAACACAAGAAAACAATCAAAATTGCATCAAGCATGCTTCTTTAACAAAAAGGCCGAGTTACTCGTAATTGTCACCTCAAAAGCGGTTAAGCTCCGAATTCATCTTCAATAACAAAGCTATCAACTTCAGGATCTTCTACTCCAACCCCTATAACAAAAGAAACGGGTTTTATAAGCTAAAAACGGAATTTACCCAAAACAGCGTCTTTTTCGAGTTTGATAAAATTGAAATCGAAAGAGTTATAAAGCTTGGAAATCTCGCAAGGATTCCGAAAACGTAAGACTTACCGCGATTCGAGTTCGAGAAGAGGTCGGAAAGTTGATTTCAAGCTCTCAAAAAGAAGAACAATGGAGGAAAAAGGAGAAGCAGTGAAATGAAGATGATGTCGATGGAATAGGGTTTATGGTGGGGTTTAAGTAGTCCTTTCCTTATTATGAGTCGGGTTACTTGTTTTTGTGAAACGGATTCAAGTTGGGTTAAATTATGCCAAGCAATTAACATCTTAAGAACTTAAGGATATTCTTAAGATGGATCTTAACGGAAATCTTTAAATTAGATCTACGATTTATTATTAAAATATTATTATATTCCGCAAAATAATTTAAAACCTTTAAAATATTGTTTACGAAAATACGGGATGTTACAATCACCCCAACTTTTAAAAAGTTTCGTCCTCAAAACTTGAACGAAGATAAATCTAAGTAAACTATACCTCAGTCGAAAAGAGAAGGATGCGTAGCACGCATCGAAACCTCTGTCTCCCACGTGTGCTCCTCAACGTCGCCACAACGCCAAAGGATCTTCACCAGGGACACACCTTGCTCCTATGCTTCCGGTCTTGACGATCCAAAATTTTCACTGGACGCTCTTCGAACGCAAGATTCGGCTCTAGGTTGTCGACCTCTCTCTGAAGCACGTGACTAGGGTCACTGACGTACTTGCGGAGCTGAGAAACATGAAAGACGCTATGAACCTTGCCCAAACGGGTGTCATGACAAAATTACTTCTTTCTATCTTTTACATATACTCACCCTTTGCTTCATGAGTGTCTCGAGCGTACCGCGAGAGTCCATGGTATAAAGTCTCTATTGTCTCTAGGTTTGCAAGCTTGACGACACCATAACTCGTTTGCATGATTTGAATATTATCTCATTTTGTACTTGGCATTGGTATAGGCTTACATGTAAATTTCGCTCTGAGATTGAAATCGTTCCATTAGTTAAGATCGAGTCTACTTCTTGCTTGAGGGCAAGCAAGGGTTTGGTTTGGGGAATTTGATGCGTGTCTATTTTATGATGTTTTTCATCTATTTTTGCACGCATTTGGTTGCTCATTTACTATGTTTTAGCCCTTATTTCCCAACAATCGTGTACTTTCGTATTTTTATGCACTTTTGCAGATTTATGCGGAAAAGGGACGATTTTGCACTAAATTCATGCCCTCGGAACTTTTGCATAATTAAGGAACGAAGGAAAGTCAACTGGAGTCTTTATTTAAGTACCAAGAGTCAAATCGAGAAGAACCGGAGAATTTTTACGGGGAAACGAGTCGACCGACCTACTAAATGGGTCGGCCGACCTGGCCTGAATTTTGAGAAGTCCAGAATCCTAAGAAAGCCCAGATTCTTCCTAAGCCCGTAAAAGAGGTCGACCGACCCACATAGTAGGTCGACCGACCTCAGCGAAGCCCGGAGAAGCTTTTCGGAAATAGTTTAGAAGTATGGAGTCTTTAGGAAACTCTTAAATTGTAACACCCCCATTTATTTAAGGGCCTGTACTAGGACTCCTCAGATAAATAAAGGTGTTACCATCCCGGTTTCCCGAGGCAGTAGATACAAAGGAAGATAAACAGTACTTTAAATAGCAATTAACTCAAGTTTGTCCTTACATCCGTAACCAAAAGTCTTAACAATATAAATAAAGTACAACTCATTTAAACTGACTAAGGCGATCTAGACATCTAAACTGGTCCGGATCCAAGCTCTTCCTCCCATAGCTCCCCCTTAGTCTCAGCCACCTGTCATTCTGCTCCCCAAAATTGGTTCATCACAGGTGATCACGAATACACAGGGTCAACCACAAGGTTGAGTAGAGAAAACTGTAAATAAACCACATTACTATAAATAGAAAGCTGAACTTCTCCACTCCGAATCACAGACCCTTTTTCTCCGCACCAAACACAGACCCTTTATCTCCGCACCAAACACAGACCCTTTATCTCCGCACCACACAGACCCTTTATCTCCGCACCATACCGTATCACAGAATTATATATCACATTATACCAATCATATAACAATACAGATGAACATAGTTAATATCAACCAATAAACAGATTACACATCTCATATAGGCAGTATTCCCCTACCTCGTAATTTTAGAAGAAAATGGCAAAGTGCACAACCGTTCTCAAAAGTGCTCCACACGAAAACTTCCACCTAAAAGTATATTACTTAATTAATAAACTTCCTACTCTCGTAACACGTATACACATTTCCATTTATAGTAACTTTCTATATATAGCAGCTTCCAAACATAGCAACCTTGGTTTGAAATTCAAATTCAAATTATTTAAAATGTGCTTAAATACCATATCTTACATTAAATGCCCAAAATCATTTCCTTAATATCACAATATCTTTACTTAACAACATAATATACCATAATTAAATAATTAATATAACAATAATACTAATAATAAAAATAATAATAATAATAATAATAATAATAATAATAATAATAATAATAATAATAAAGCTAACAAACATAGAAATAACAAAAGAATAAAAACAAACACACTAAACCCGACAGCCCCTCCTCACGACTTCAGCCCACTCCCTCACCGCCTACCACCATAACGACCACCAGCAGACCACCCCTCATGACACCAGCGACACCCACTACCTCCCTGGCACCACCAAAACGAGCGACCACCGCCGACGAGACTGGTCAGACCCCCCCTAACTCAGGTCTGCTCCACGTCCGTGCCACCGACTGTCTGCAAAACAGACCCAATTCGAACTCCCAACAACACCCCTAACACCACGACTGACCCCACCATAACCACCTCCGTCAACCCATCTGTAAGACACGGTGGTGTTACTGTATTGACCTCCCCCGAGTCGACAGTAACACCACCCCCAAATCAGACTCCCTGACTGAAAACAACCAACAACCGAGACAACAGGAACCATAAAACAACCCTTCGACGCCGACCCTGCCACCCATTCCCGCCGTGACAACCACCCTACATCTACCCTGACTTCCACCAGTAAGATGGCCCTAACCACGACCAAGGTCGACGACCAACCACCCCTCGATCAGACCGCAAAATAAGGACAGACGCAACAAACAAAAGAACGAGTGACAGACCCCTACACGTACCTGACTTCAGACCCCAAAACGAACAGGCTAGGCACGACTAATTGACCGGAAAACACCTTCTCTTACTGCTGTGTGGTGGCGGCTGTAAAACTAGGGTGTAGGTTGTGTTGTAGATAGGTCAGAAGTAGGTTAAAAACGTGTCTTATATGGCTGCTGCGTGAGGGTTTGCTTAAGCTAATATGACGGGCTGTTTTGTTTTAGCACAACTATCGAGGCCCAAAACTCCTACCTAGAGGTCTCAAGTTCGAACCCCAAGAATGACACAACCTTTAAATAAAAAGGAAAATATAAACACCTAGCATCCATGATAAAATAACCAATAAAACATCGTAACTTTGTAAATAAAACTTTATAAATAAACGGGGTATTACATAAATTCTGCCCTATATAAACTAATCTTGTGATTAGGGTTTTGCATTCAGTTTCGAAGAGAGTTTTGCTCAGTCTTTAATTTATTTTTATCTTTAGTTGTAATCTTCCAATAATCATCAAACACTTTTAGTTTTGTTCTTCAAATCTTTCAAGCATTCATCAATAAAGTTTGTTCCTTTCTGCCTTAATTCCGATCTCTGGTAATTATTCTCTTAATTTAGTTTTATTATTGTTTTTTTTATTGCATTCGATTAAGATAGAATTCCCAAGCTTTATTAAATCTTGCATGCTTAGATTAATATTCACTATGTTTTCCATGCTTATTCCCGTTTTCATCATTGTTTTAGTAATCATGCGTAGCTAAATACATATGTTAGGATGTAGGGGATAAATATGCGTAGGTAGTATAACGTTCGAGACCAACCTGTAGCAGAGCCGTGGTCGGCCGACTCAAATAATGGGTCGGTCGACCAAGGCGGTGGTCGGCCGACTGGAATAGCTGGTCGGTCGACCCACTCGCGTCTGTATTCTGTTTCGTCTTTCTTTGTCGACTATAATACCCTACAATGAGACTGAAAGAAGACTTGTAGGATATTAGTAATGACCTACCCAAGATTGAGAGATACGGGAAGGACATTGGTTTACACCTTAAGACGGTTAGGTTATTCAAGACTGAAAGGTATATGACCTAGAATTTAGGAATCACCCTTATTGTTGACACCCAATAATTGTGAGACCTAGGAACTAATAGCATAGGCCGAAAGGAGCTATTAGGTACCATAGAACGAAAGGATATGTTACACCCCTTACGCGACTGCAATACATGTTGACCTTAGGATTTATATTACCTTAGCTATTTATTACCCAAACATCCTAGCATCCCTTTTATTATTTTATTATCATCTTTATTTACTTGCTTTATTTTTAATCCTTACTTTAGACTTAGTAAACAACAATCAACCTCCAATTTTGTTACTTTAAACATAAACATCAAACAATAAATACTCCCCACCTCTTTGTGGTTCGACCCTGACTTTCACTATCTATAGTTTAATTTTAGGAATTATAAATTTATCTTTGGTACCCTCAACAACGGGCATCAACTGACGTACTTGCGGAGCTGAGAAACATGAAAGACGCTATGAACCTTGCCCAAACTAGGAGGCAGGTCCAATCTGTAAGCAGCAGCACCAATCCTCTTCAAGATCTCGAACGGTCCAATATACGTAGGACTCAATTTGCCCTTGACACCAAATCTCTTGACACCCTTCATTGGAGAAACTCGAAGAAAAACTCTGTCACCGGCCTCAAACTCAAGAGGTCTTCGACGAACGTCTGCATAGGATTTCTGCCGATCCTGTGCGGCCTTCATCCTACCTCTGATAAGATGAACGTGATCAATCGTCGCAGCCAACTGGTCAGATCCTAAATCATGCACGTCGCTCGATTGATCCCAACAGATCGGGCTACGGCACTTCCTACCATAGAGCGCCTCATACGGAGCCATAACAATCGACGAGTGATAGCTGTTGTTGTACAAAAACTCAACCAACGGAAGACACTGTTCCCACGAACTCTGGAAGCCATGCGCACAAGCACGAAGCAGGTCCTCTAAAGTCTGGATAGTCCTCTCTGACTGCCCATCAGTCGCAGCATAGAACGCTATACTCAGCAGTAGATGGCTACCCATAGCCTCTTGAAGGGCCTTCCAAAATCTGGAACAGAAACGCGGATCTCGGTCGGAAACAATCTCTCTCGGGACACCATGGTAGCAAACTATCTCTGCAATGTAGGCCTTGGCTAAGCGGTCCATATCCCAAGTCCCACGAATAGGGATAAACCTAGCACACTTGGTCAATCTGTCAACCACCACCCAAATATCATCTTTGCCTCCAGCTGTCTTAGGCAAGGCAGTCACGAAATCGATCGAAATACACTCTCATTTCCACCGAGGGACATGGGGCGGCTGTAGCAGACCACCAGGTCTCATGTGCTCTATCTTCACTTGTTGACAAGTCAGACATCTACCCACATAGTCCAAAATGTTCTTCTTCATCCCTGACCACCAAAATAGAAGTCTAAGGTCCTTATGCATCTTCTCGCCATCCGGATGAACAAAATAAGGCGTCAAGTGAGCCACATCTAACACCCTTTTCCTCAAATCAGGTACATCTGGCACATACATCCGGCCTCGGAACCGAAGAAAACCATCAGAACCAATCACAAAATCGTGAGCCTCACCACTAGCAATCTTGGCCTTTAACTTCTGGAAAGCATCATCTATAGGCAAACCCTTGCGAATCTCCCAATACAATGTCGGCTCAGCAGTCATAGCAGATAACCAATCAAATCCACTACCAACCATCTCTAATCTCAACTTCCTGAACTCAGAACAAAGCTCCTCTGGCAATACATGAATGGCACTCAACGAATGAGAAGTCTTGCGACTAAGTGCATCAGCAACAACATTGGCCCTACCCTCATGATACAACAACTCAATATCATAGTCCTTAACCAACTCTAACCATCGACGCTGTCGCATATTAAGGTCCTTCTGTGTGAAAATTTACTTCAAACTCTTATGATCGGTGAAAATGCGGCAATGAGATCCAATAAGATAGTGACGCCACATCTTCAAAGCATGAACAACTGCGGCCAACTCAAGATCATGCGTAGAATAGTTCACCTCGTGAACTCGCAGCTGTCTGGAGGAATAAGCAATCACCTTACCACTCTGCATCAACACACATCCAAGTCCAAGCATAGAAGCATTGCAGTAGACATCGAAATCAACACCAATCTCTGGCAAAGTAAGCACTGGAGCAGAAGTCAATTTAGTCTTCAATTCCTGAAATGAGCTCTCACACTTATCTGTCCATACAAATTTGGCTTCTTTCTTCAGTAACTGGGTCATCGGACGAGCCAATCTAGAGAAGTCCTCAACGAACCGTCGGTAGTATCCAACCAAACCGAGGAAACTACGAATCTCCCCCACATCTTTGGGACTCTCCCAATCAATCACAGCCTCAATCTTAGCGGGATCAACCATAACTCCCTCACAGATATAAGATGTCCAAGAAAGACAACCTGAGACAACCAAAACTCACACTTCGAAAATTTGGCGAACCACTTCTATCGGCGCAGAATCTCAAGTATCAAACGAAGATGATCGGCATGCTCAGCATCAGTCTTCGAATAAATGAGGATATCATCAATAAACACCACAACACAAGTTTCTAATTACTCACTGAACGTCCTGTTCATCTGATCCATGAATATCGCCGGAGCATTCGTCAAACCGAAAGGCATGACAACAAACTCAAAGTGTTTATATCTGGTACGGAAAGCAGTCTTTGCAATGTCAGCCTCTCTAACTGGAATCTGGTGATAACCGGAACGAAGGTCAATCTTTGAAAATCTGGAAGCACCTCTAAGCTGATCAAACAAGTCGTCGATCCTAGGTAAAGGATATCTGTTCTTCACCGTAACTCTATTCAATTCCCTGTAGTCGATACACAGTCTCATTGATCCATCCTTCTTCTTGACGAAAAGCACAGGAGCACCCCAAGGAGAGGCACTCGGTCTAATAAATCCTTTCTCGATCATCTCCTCTAATTGCTGCTTCAACTCTTTCAACTCAGGTGGAGCCATACGGTATGGAGCCTTAGATATAGGTCCGGTACCTGGAACAAGGTAAACTCAACATCTCTCTCAGGCGGTATACCCGGCAACTCCTCTGGAAAGACATCTAGAAACTCACGAACAATAGCTACATCCTCAAGCTTTGGTAGCGATTGCTTTGCAACTGAAGCAACACACAGGAAGGCTTGGCAACCCTTCCTAAGTAGATGAGAAGCTTTCATCGATGAGATAACACGAACACCCTTTTTAGGGCGAGTTTCCCTATTGGAAACACGAACTCCTGAAGAACTCCTCAAGCAGATTTTCTGGTCGCGACACTCGAAGCGAGCATGGTATCGCGATAACCAATCCATACCGAGGATAATGTCAAATTCCTTGAGAGGAAATCTCAGTAAGTCCGCTGAAATGTGGCACATCTAATCACAATGGGGACATCCCTATGGGAAGAAGAACAGGAGAAAACGTCTCCTGAAGGCAATGAGATAGAAGTCTCCTCAACAACAGAAGACTCCAGAGCTAGTTTGTCGGCGAATTGGGTTGATATGAACGATAGAGAAGCACCAGTATAAAATAAAATAAGGCACTCAGCGCCAAGAACAGAAAAGATACCAGCAACGATGTCAGGATGAGCCTCCGCCTCTACTCTGGTCATAACAAAGATCTTCCCCTGTGCCTTGCCTCCTCTAGTAGCTGCAGCAGCAGTGGCAGCCTTGCCGATAGTCGTGTTCCTCTTAGGACACTCGAAAGACCTATGCCCAAATCCATTACAAGTGTAACACTTGTAGGCATTCTTAAAGCGATCAAATCCGGGGTGAAGAGGTTTACCACAACGGTTACAAGCAGTCGATGTAGTATCTGTGTGAACAGTGGTCTTAGCGACCGGTGCAACAAACCTCTCAAACCGCTTCTTCTGAGAAGTGGCAGGTGAAGAAGATGGAACAAAAGGCCTCTTTCGCTAGTAGATAGACCTCTGGTGTGAAGAAACACTAGCAGTAGCAGCACGGGTCTCAGCATCAATAGCCCGGATAGAACTCTCAGCCCAGATAGTATCATCGTAAACCTCAACGAAGGAAGTAGAGTCTCGGCGGACCATACACTCAATGCGGGGTCCCAACTTCCCTCGATAGAAGTAAACCCTCTCAGCCTCATCTCTCACAAACGTCGAAGCAAAATGTGCAAGCTGGTTGAATTTATCGGTGAACTACTGTACCGTCATCTTTCCCTACTTCAGGTCCATGAATTCCTTGAGTCTCTGTGATCGAAGCTCCTTAGGATAGAATCTAGTCTCAATCTTCTCCTTAAAAGCCTCCCAGTCAAAAATTGGGTCCAGCACAAAAGTCGGACCAGTCAAAGTCCACCATCTATCAGCCTCCAAGGTCAGAAAGTGAGTGGCTAACCGTACCCTATCCTCTCTGACTACTGAATACATGGCAAAACTCTTCCCCATCTCTCGAAACAACTCAGAAAGAGCAACAGGATCAACTTCGCCTTCGTAGGTCTTCGCGTGACTCCTGGACATCTGTGATGTGATCCAAGAAAAGCCACCAGGTCTGTTGGCATCATTGCCTGGCGGAGGAGGTGGAGGAACAGTCTCAGCTTGATGTCTCCGGTTCTCAAGCATTTGAAAAAGCGCTTGCATGATCGTATTCTCTGCGGCTGTATTCCTCACCATCCTTCAAAAGAAAAGCAAGTGTTAACTTAACAAATAACAATCACAAACATGCTATAATATAAGTCCTTAAATTTACCTCATCTCTCATTCATTATTCAATTATATGGTCAAGTTAAAGTTGGGGGTTACATGAGTGTGTCGGGAGCGATAACGCTCTAATACCAACTGTAAAACCCCTCGTCGCAGCGGAAAAATAAAACATACAACATGCCAAAATTTACGCGGAATTTAAACTTTAACATGCAGATAAACGAGGTAAATTAAAACCAAACTGTACAAACTGATATAAACAAAAACATAGAGAAGTATAACTGTCTAAGTACTAAAAGTAATATATACAAACAGCCTGGGATGGTACATCCCTACAGGCACTCAAAAACTGAAATGTAAATCTAGAGTCTAGCTAACGAAAGTGTAAGGTCAATCGATGAAGGATCATCGCTCGCTAGCTCCATGCAACCCATCCGATCGAACCCGTCATGTACCTACATACATGTAAACATGTACGCCACAATCAGTGGGGAGTAACTAGAGTTCTTCTAGCCACCTTTTTGTAACGACACGTAGCACATAAACAACCAACATACTCCAGCATATATATAACATGTGAAGCATATAAAGCGCACTATCAATCTCATATCAATATGCAAATACTATTCAAGGCTCTCAACCAACTTCGGAAACTATTTGGAAGAAGAGCCGGTTTCCCTTTCGGTTGCCCGACCGGGGGGTCTTTCAATCCAAACCATATACGAAACTAGCCAAAGAGTCATCCAATGCCTTGATAAACAGTTCTAAAATATACAACACTCTATATCAACTCAAACAATCAGCAACATCTGACACTGTACCCCTACTCAGGCAAGCAAATGCAATCAGCAATGTCTAGGATCTACCCCAGCTCAGACAAGAACTAGACACAATCAGCAGTGCCCAAGTCACACCTCTGCTTAGGTTATACTTGGTACACAAATCAGCAAACATATACTTGTGACCCCTGCTCAGACACGAGTGGATACCAATCAGCTAGTAATGGTTCCTAGACCCTGCTCAGTCGTGACCATTACTCTTCGTAATGAAATTGGGATCCTTGCTCAGACCCAACCCACTACGCTCACACAAACTCACGGTAGAATAGTGGTCCCTGCTCAGACCTATCCTACCGCATCAAACATACACGTGTCGGTCCAGAGATCCCTGCTCCGACGTAGCCGACACGCCACAAACACTCACATGTCAAGTTAGAGGATCCATGCTTAGACCATAACTTGACACGCATACAAACATCAGCACATATCGTACTCTAGCGGTCCCTGCTCAGACATATTCCGATATGTAATCAACCAAATCCTTAGTCCTAGTCTTTCTAGACCTCTAACAACACTTAATTGACCCCGGGAACTAAGTTGAGGGAGAGCCGGTTTCCCTTTCGGTTACCCGACCGGGGGGTCTCTATCCTCTCTCCATTCCCGAACCCAATATAGTGTCGCCTGAACCTCGGGGACCTCAAACACACATAAGCATATAAGAGATAACCAAGTTCAACATCAACCATGAACAACCTAAGGCTCTCCTTCTACAAGTCTAAGGGTTCTTATACAACCAACTAAGTCCACTAGCTCTCATCAACAACCTAAGATAAAGACTAACTTAAGATAAGAAACAACATACTAAACATTGCTTACTAACTACTCATAAGCCTTAAGGAGTAACTAACTTAGATAAGGAACAACCAACTTAAGACAATGGATAAATACTTGCTAGCGATTGCCCAATACAATTCAAGTATATAAAAACCAACATGTATGTGTCATTATAACATACATTAAAACTAGTATAGAAACCCTACACACAAACCACTACAGACCACGCATAAACAGCACAGGCCCGCGAAAACCGCAGCCTGCGCAGCCCTGCGGTGAAAGCCGCAGCCTGCGGTTTCCACTACAGGTCGTGATTCTGTTTCCTGCACATCACGAAACCCATACAAATTCGCCATTTTCGATTTCCATTCTTTCCAAGCATGAAATTCTACTATACTACAGCATACAAATGTCCCAAACAATCCCAAGTATAGCTCAATATGATCTTTAAACAAAATCCAACAATTAAAACAATCATAAGAACAATAAACCCGAATTCTACCGATCTTCATGTATACTCCAAATTTCCACTTAAATCATGAATTCAACAACACACTTTCACAATAACATTATAAGAGGCATAAATGATATTAAAGCAACCCTAAGCATGTTCCTAAACAAAAGAAAACAATCAAAATTGCATCAAGCATGCTTCTTTAACAAAAAGGCCGAGTTACTCGTAATTGTTACCTCAAAAGCGGTTAAGCTCCGAATTTTATTATATTCCGTAAAATAATTTAAAACCTTTAAAATATTGTTTACGAAAATACGGGATGTTACTGTATGTTTATCGTGAAATAAATCATGTTATAGATTGAATGAATTAGAATTGCATACAAATATTTTTCTCATATATACTATGAAATGTCACAAAAATCTAAACGTGCATATAAGCTTGCACAATTGTTTGTTGCATCAAATGTTTGTGATACCTATTTCACTTTATTAACAAAAACCGTGGTTTAAATGGGCGTACTTGTAAGAAACATTTATTTATGCACAAATTTTTATTGAAGACGGACATTATCCGTCATAAGCTGAAGACGGACATTATCCGTCATAAGCTGAAGACGGATAGCGTGTCTCTCACAATATGCAAGTGGTAATCAAGTGGAACTTAAATGAAGCCCTCCACTTGCCTTTCCACTTGTGATACTGTAAGAGGGATACTATCCATTTTTAGCTTGTGACAAATAGTAGCCATTTTTAATAAGACTAACTGTAATTTATGATGGATATGTAAGATGCAAGAAAAGTATTTCTTAGAAGCAAGCTCTTGGTAGAGATTAAATCAAGGTAGAATATTAAGGATAGTTAGCCTAGAAAGGAAGTACACCGTAGGTGTTTAAATAGACTAATCATAAACGCATCGCCACATAAAAACGCCAAGATAATTAAACAAAGGGAGAAAGAAAATACGATATAGTAGTAAACAACAAAACAAAGGGCAGATATGCTATCCACCTGGATGTCATATTATGATTTGATGAGTTAAATTTGTTCTTACTAGTAAATCAAATGGATTTAGAATAGTTGTTGCTGGTTGTTTACCTTATTTCTTAATTTAAGGTTAAGAATTCGATTTCTTTCCTATGAAATAAAGTTTATTTACTAGTTATTTGCCTATTTATAAAAGAATCTATGACAAAAAATTATACATTATTGTTGACGGGGATAATCGGTTAACCCAAAAGAAAAATGTTGTACAAATAGCGTACTACTAATCATCATTCATCATCACAACCGACCCAACATATTGGCACACCTATGATTCCACTCACTTCATCTCCTGTTCCCCCCCTTTTTTTTATTGCTAATCCTCGACAGACGAATCATTGCTGACATGCAATTTTTCATGAATTCAACATTTTGTTTTGGATAAAATCGATTTACACGTAATAATGGAAATATAAGTGTTACTAGTATGTATGATTTTGAGTTGGTGAACATGTTCATAGCATAGTAATAACATAAGAAAAATAAAATACGATGAACATAAATAAAATTATTATATTCGTAAAATAGTGTTTCATCTATGTCAATTATTTGTATATCTTTTATATTCTTTGGAATGAGTATTTTGGTTAATTATTGGTCGTAAGTGAGAAGAAGTAAAAAAACAATAAATCAAACCTTATCTACAACATTAATTTTTTGTCTCCATACTATGCAACATCTTTCACCGAAAAATTTTAGACAAAAGATCTCTATAAGTTATTGGCAAGTCATAATTTTAAATGTATTTTTTACACCTTTTTCGTTATTTTTAATGAGTCCAAATATTTCTTTAATTTGTTAGATGTTTTCATAACATTTGTACCTGCTTTATTATATATTGTAACCATTTTATTAATACCTCATTTAATACAAGCACCGATTTATTACTTTTCTATACTATATATTCAATCATATGTAATTAATCTTATAATAAATTTATTAACAAACGGTCCCTTATAATTTTTCATAGGGCCTACTCCACTCTCTAATCCTCAAATAAAAGATCGCCAATGACCGAATATATTTTGGGGAGTATTTGTCTATCAACTTATAAACAAACATGCATGTAAACATATAAAACACCCGCTAAACTAGACATCGTATTATCTCATTTGAGTGTGGCGTATAGTGATGTAATTAAGTTAATACCTTAATAGTTAATACATACTCTCTCCATCGTAATTAATTTTATGTCTTATGGGATATAATAAGGGTCTGTTTTGTCTGACTTAATTTTTGCTTAACTATATTCAGTTTTTCATTCATCTTAACTTTATTCAGTTCAGCTTAATTTATTTTTTCACAAATTAACTCTTGTTTTGTAGTTTAACATCAATTAATTTTATCAGTAAAAAAAATAGAGCCTAAAGCCTAAAAAGATAAATAATATATGGTTCAAAATAAAGGATGAGAAGAGATGTGAAGAGAAAGCATAATAATCCCAAATATCAAACAAAAGAAGAAAGATTTGAAATCCGAAGTTTAAAGATAGATATTAAAAACATAAAATTAGTAATTTTATAAACACAAATGGATGGAGGAAGTACCTATGTGTTGTAAATTGTCTAAAAGAAAAAAAAACAATTAAAAAATGATTGTGAAGAGTATAAATTACAATAACTTTATTCACAACTTTAGTTATATATGTTTCCTTTCATTAGATTGCTTGAAGAGTTAAAGAATAAGTTCTTCGTTCCCCACCCCCTAATCACTAACTCAAGCAAGCAATGTCAATACACACATATATATTCTCCACTAGCATGTCATTTTCATACTTGTTAACTATAATTTGCGTCTCTCGTTTTTTTTCTGTAAAGCATTCGTTATTACTTTGTTGTACATATATAAGAAGATTATCTTTTTCAAAATTTACACAAATTTCTTAAATATTAACTTTGAGATCGATCTTATCCATCATGATGATCCATGTATAATTAAATTATTGTTGTATTCTTTATACAATAGGGCTAATGTTTCAAACTTTTATATAAAACCTTCAGCTAAAACTCAATCTGTTGTGTGGAAGCGTGAATATCTCGTATTGGGCGTCTACTGCATCGACAGTTCGACATTACCGATGTAGAACATGAATTTGCACCCTAACACAATCTATCCTGACAAAAATGACGCCTTCTTTTTTTTCAGAAGAAAATTGGTTCTCTATGATAGACACAATAACAACAACAATAGCTTATTTAGTTGAATTAAAATATTGAAAATAAACAAAGGATATGGTGATGATGATATGGTGAATGTCAAGTAGTTATACTTATGCATATATATGAGTGCGATATATGTGTGCAACTTACAAAAACTTTATGAAAGTTGATTAGATGTCAACCATTATTAATAGATATATTACTATCTACTCCATTGAGAATCGTCCAAAACAAATTTATAGCACCCCATTTTCTTACTTTTGTGTAATTAAATTACTTTATCTTTTAAATAACAAATATAAACACATTATATGTTGATAAATGTGTACGTAATTAGCTGATCAATGTATAAGTGTAATACGGGGCATATTTTTTTGTACCAAAGAAATGTATTCAAGAAATGTATGCTTAATATAAAATAATAAATAAATGAATGAGACGATTAAAATAAAAGTTGGTAAACAATACTATAAGATCTAGTTGCCACTTTGCCAAAACTCTTTCTCATTGCATTGCATAGTTGCATTGGATTACATTAGATTGTGCAGTTGGTAAACAAACAAAGTTTCTAAGTTTATACAATATACATTTTCCACCTACAAAACCCCAAATATATAAGGACTAAAGATGCAAACATAGGATTTAAAAAGAAAAAAAGAAAAAAGGAAAACAAAAATAAGAAAGCAACAGAACAAAAAGTATGACATACATCTGGGTCATTTTCTAGCTCAAAGTCTCTAAAATCCCCTGAACATAGCAGGACAAAATTGACACCCCTTGAAGGAGTTTAAATTTTTGTTTTCCTAATATGGCACTAATTAATGACATTAGGGTCATTAAGAGAAGTTAATTATATATGTTGTTGTTCATCATGTTCATCATCCTTAACCTTATCGTCGTCCTTGTTGTCGTCATCATCATTAGCAGTACTACTACTACTGCTTGTAGTGCTATCATCTTTGGTAACTGATCCGTCAAGTGCCGGAAGTTGTTGGTTAGGAGTGGGATTAAGGTGTAATTGAACAGGATTAGCCAAGAAGGTAGGCATATGATTACCAGCCATAATAACAACAATTTTGTCTTCAAAAACAGCAGGGTTTTTCATCTTACTAATTCCTTCTCCTTTCTCCAAGTCATCCTCATTTTGTTGGTTTTCATTGTCTGAAGAAAGCCTCCAGTAAGAGCAGGCTAATATGAGAAGGGCAAATGCTATGAGGCCTAGCATTGCGGCGAGTCCCCCGAATAAGTATGGCACCGGTGAGTGCCATGGTGATCTAATTTCTATGCTTCTTGTAGCGGATGCTTCCGGAGCTAACCCGAATGAATGAGTATTTGCTGATGGACTGCTGCTTAAGATGGTTGCCATTTTAAGGTGGAGGTATTTTCTTGTTTTAGTATATATTGCTTTGAGGTGAGAAAGAATGATGGGTTTGCTTATGTTGTACTAGTACTTGTTGCTGTGGGTGAGGCTTATGAGGGCCGTCTATTGTATTTATAGGACGAGGGAAAAGTAGGATATATATTCAAGATTAACTGGTTTATTTAATTACATAAGATACTCTTTGGGTAATAAGCCTATGTTGTTACATCTTAGTATTTCTTAAATTCATTTTCAAATATGCTTTTATATATGATTTATTAAGTAATTAACGTTATATTTTTATGTGCGATCATCGCATGTGTCCACGTAATTTATTATATTTGTTTATTATTTCCGATCATTCTATGTGTACACTCAAGTTATATTAATTCATTAATGAAGTTAAGTATTAAGTATGTCATACAAACAAAATTACTACACTCGGTCTCTTTCAAAACGAATATATAAATACGTCTTAAATTAAAACGGCCCAAATAATAATTTAATGGTTAAATGAACAAATCTTTTCATTGTTTTAGACATTATGTTTTTATCTCATTCATTCGATTTCACATATTCTAAGTTTAAAACAAATATACAGGTATTAAATTTAGAATAATTTGTGAAGTTTTATATAAATTGATACACTGATCTCATTGATGAAACCCTCACCATAGTCATTTGAAGCAATGACTCACAAAAATAAGGCACATATCCAACAACAATAAGTTCACTTAGCTTGTTACGGATATATTCGTTATAAACTTGTGACGGGTCGGATAGCTCTCACTTTGTGTAGATAAGACAAGTATAAGAAATAACAAAGGATTTGTCTTTTAATATTTGATATGTCACAAGCTTATGACTCACAATTGAAAATTTGTGATCCAACAATTAATAAAACAAGAGGCTAACTCGTCTTCAATCTTACAAAATCTAAACTGTGAGCATAATTAACCACGGTTTCCTGGAAAGAGGAAGCATAAAAAAAAGAGGATGAGGCAGAGTGTGTATGATGGGCAACTTCAGAAATAGGATCCTGTGTAGTGTCGTTATATGTGCAGATTTGAAGTGGGTCCATCAATGCATCAGCAAATAGTTTTGCAAGGGCAGGGACCCATCCTATCACTAAACCCTAATTCTATTGGTGTTGTTCCTCTGGAAATGTGGATGTGGGACACTCCCCTGCGAATTGTCTTTGGATGATAAACGGACCAATCTTTTTCATCATGCTTCATCCCAAATATAACCTTCATCATTCCACCACCATTATCAGCATCGTCCTCGTCGTCCACCGTTTTCACTTTCCACTCCTTCACTCCTTTCCTATTTGTAGAATAAATACAGAAAGAAATGTTTGGGGAAACTCTTATTCATTCATACTTGTAATTAAGGTATATCCATGAAATTTTAGCACTAGAAAATAATATAACTATTAGGCCGTCTTAGGCCCATATCATTTACTTAGTCCATTAGTATTAGGGCTTTATGTCTTTATGTCTTCCCATCTCATCTTTTGTAATTGTATTTAAAGACTTGTTCACTAATTAATGAAACACAATACATTTCACCCATACATTGTTTTAACATGGTACGAGAGAATTGGTTAGATCCTTTCCCCTAAAAAAAACAAAAACCCAAAAATCAAAAGCACAGAAATCATAAACTTAAAACTCAGACTCTCAGAAACTCCCTCCAACGTATCTTCTTCCCTTTGTTTTCTCTGTTCGTCTTCTCCATGACGAATTCAGATGGTGAAAAATCCCAAAAATCAATTGATATCATGTCTCCCTTCTATATTGGTAGTCATGATATTCCTAGCCTCGTTCTTACGGATATTAAACTTGGACCCGATAATTATGAGGAATGGAGCCGTTCTATGAAAATGTCGCTCAAATCGCGCCGAAAATTTGGTTTTTGTGATGGCTATGTTGACAAGCCAACAGACGAAACTCTCCTTGGATAATGGGAGGTTATCCACTATACGGTTGTTCAGTGGATTACGCGCACCATAGATCCTTCAATTAAAAGTAGCATTTCCTATTTTGAAGACACTCGTTCTCTCTGGGACGACTTGGCCGAGCGTTTCTCCACTATCGATGGCTCCAAAATTCACGCCTTGACATCTGATCTCCATGACTGTAAACAGGAGAAAGGTATGACCGTCACCACCTATTTCGGTAATTTAAAGGCCTTATGGGATGCTCTCGCGAATCATGAACCCCCTTTCGCTTGTCGCTGTGGTCGGTGTACTTGCGGAATTTCCACCACTGCTCTTGCTCGACAAGACACTGAGCGTCTCCACAAATTTTTGATGGGTCTCGACCGTTCCATTTATAGTACCTTACGTTCTCAATTATTGTCCCTCGAAACTCTCCCCACTCTCAATCGTGCCTTTCAACTTACCCTACAAGAAGAACGGTTGCAAAGTGGAACTACTACTCTCGGGGATCCGACTGATTTGGCTGTCTTCCATGTTCGCCCCTCTTCAAAGGCTGCTCCCTCTGATTGGAGAACCCTCCGTGAATTAGAACGCGCCGAACGCCGTAAAATCATCTGTTCTTTTTGCACCGGTTCTGGCCATGACGTTCCAAATTGTTTTATAAAGTCCCAAAAATTTCCCGACCAACCTCGGACTGTGGAGCAGATGCGTGCCCGTGCCCGCAGCAACACGGGGACTTCAACCTCTTCCTCTGCTCGTGTTAATGCTGCCGTCGTGAGTCCTTCTTCGTCTTCACAGGATCGTTTATCTGGTACGTTTTCGTCCTCTTGGATAATTGATACCGGTGCGTCTCACCACGTTACGGGCGACCTTACATGGCTCACCAATACTTACTCTATTTCGACCTGCCCAATTACTCTCCCTAATGGAAGTCAAGTCTCGGCCTGTTTGGCTGGCACGGTGTATTTTTCGGAGCAAGTAATTCTTACCAATGTTTATTATGTTCCTAGCCTTACGTGCAGTCTCTTATCCGTTTCTCAACTCGTTGCGGATACCAATTATGTGTTGGATTTTACTAATGGTTCTTGCTTTATTCAGGACCCTTCTTTGAGGACGAGGATTGGAGCCGGTGATCTGCGAGACGGACTGTATTTTTTACGTGTGGTGGGTCGGCCAGTTGTTGTTCATGCCGTCTTTGCATTGTGGCACCGACGTTTGGGTCATCCTTCTACCAAAGTCATACAATTACTTCCTCAAGTTAGCCATTCTAATAATGTTATTGAATTACCATGTGACGTTTGTCACGAAGCCAAACAAAGTCGTCATCATTTTCATTTAAGTACTAATAAAGCGTCGGATATTTTTTCGTTAATTCATTGTGATCTATGGGGGCCTTATTGGACTCCGTCCTCATGTGAAGCCAAATATTTTCTGACAATTGTCGATGATTTTTCTCGAGCCGTGTGGGTTTATCTCTTGTTTGATAAGACCGAAGTCACCACTATTTTTAAAATTTTTTTGGCTATGGTTAATACACAATTTTCTAAGACTGTCAAAATGGTTCGTTCCGATAACGGTACTGAATTCAATGCAATGGCCGAATATTTTGGAGAAAATGGTATTTTGTTTCAGACCTCTTGTGTAGGTACCCCTCAACAAAATGGGCGCGTAGAACGGAAACATCGTCATATCTTAAATGTCGCTCGCGCCCTTCTCTTCCAAGCTCATTTGCCTATCTCTTTTTCGGGTGAGTCTATTTTGACAGCTGCTTACTTAATCAATCGCACTCCATCCCCACTCCTTCAAAATAAAACTCCATACGAGCATTTATTTAAAAAAACCCCGTCCTATGAAAATATTCGAATATTTGGTTGTTTATGCTTTGTACACAATCAAAACACTAAAGGCGATAAGTTTGCTAAACGTAGCCGAAAATGTGTGTTTGTTGGCTACCCGTATAATAAAAAGGGTTGGAAGGTGTTTGATCTCACAACGGGTAAAATTTTCGTCTCGCGAGATGTTTATTTCTATGAAAACATATTTCCGTATCCTATTGAAGAGTCTCTTGACTTGAACTCTAGTGACATCCCACTTACTACCCCCTTTTACGATACCCGAACCCAAACTCCTATCACATTGGACCCTCCTTCCAATTTTGGAACAAATACCATTGGGCCTGACCATTTGGAGCCCACTCTCCAAAATGCACATAATGTCAATCCAAGTATTGGGCCTGACCAATTGGAGCCCAATCTCCCAAATGAACATAATGTCCATCAAAGTCTGGACCCTGCTCATCCAGCTGACGCAAATGTCGGGCGCGGATATCGAATTAAAATCCCTTCGACCCGGCTTCGCGACTTCCTTGTTGGCTCTACGGCTGACCCCACCACACCACCGTCTTCGCCTGATGCGTCACCCTCCTCTCCATCCTCCTCCTCAGGTACACCTTACTCCTTGTCCAAATATGTTAACTGTGCTAAATTTTCTGCTCCCCATTGCCGGTTTCTTGCAGCAATAACGGAAGGTATTGAACCTCCCACCTTTCGCGTTGATATTTCCGACCCACAATGGTGTCAAGCCATGCAAGAAGAAATCGATGCTCTTGAAAAAATGAAACCTGGGAGCTCGTCGATTTACCCGCGGATAAAAAGGCCCTTGGTTGTAGGTGGGTCTACAAAATAAAATATAAATCGAATGGCTCGCTGGAACGATATAAGGCTCGACTTGTCATTTTTGGCAACCACCAAAAAGAGGGGATCAATTATGGAGAAACTTTCGCTCCTGTAGTAAAAATGGTCACCGTTCGCACATTGCTTGCTGTCGCCTCTGTTCGAAAATGGGAGCTTCATCAGATGGATGTTCATAATGCTTTCTTACATGTCGATTTACTCGAGGAAGTTTATATGCGCTTACCACCTGGTTTTAGCAAAGGTCACGAAGGCAAGGTCTGTAAACTACGCAAATCATTGTATGGGTTGCGTCAAGCGCCGCGTTGTTGGTTCGCTAAACTTGGCACAGCCCTTCGCGATTATGGGTTTGTCCAATCTTATTCGGATTATTCTCTTTTTAGCCTTCTCAAAGACCAGGTTTGCATTCACGTCTTAGTTTACGTTGATGATTTGGTTATCGCGGGTAATGATTCGTCCGCCATTCTTTCATTTAAAGCCTATCTAAATCAATGTTTCCATATGAAAGATTTGGGTTCGCTTAAATATTTTTTGGGCATTGAAGTGGCCCGTAATTCAGAAGGCATTTTCTTGACTCAGCGTAAGTATACTCTTGATATCATCACCGAAACTGGGTTACTTGGTGCCAAACCCGCTGCCACTCCGCTTGAACAAAACCACAACTTGGGTCTCGATACTAGTGCTCTTCTCTCGGATCCGGAACCATACCAACGGCTGGTCGGCCGTCTTGTGTATTTAGCAGTTACTCGTCCCGACCTTGCCTATGTGGTCCACACCCTTTCCCAATTCCTCCAAACCCCTCGCGAAAACCACATGGCTGCTGCACTCAGGGTTGTCCGATACCTCAAAGGTCATCCAGGTCAAGGGCTCCTATTGAAAACCGATACCGATTACAATGTGACCGGGTGGTGCGATTTCGACTATGATAGTTGTCCTTTAACGCGTCGATCGGTCTCTGGCTGGATTATTTTTTTTGGTGGCACCCCGGTTTCCTGGAAGACAAAGAAGCAACATACCGTTTCAATATCATCATCCGAAGCGGAATACCGTTCCATGGCTAATATCCTTTGCGAGTTAAAATAGCTCGTTGGTCTCCTTTCTCATCTCGGTGTCACGGTACCTCTTCCCATGCGCTTATTTTGTGACAATCAGTCCGCCCTTCATATCGCTCATAATCCCGTCTATCACGAACGTACAAAGCACATTGAGGTTGATTGTCACTTTATTCGAGATGCCATTACCGATGGTCTTATTGTTGTTTCCCATGTCAACACCAGCTCACAGTTAGCAGATATTATCACTAAAGCCCTTGGCTCGGCTCAATTTCATTCTCTTCTCGGCAAACTCGGCGTTCTTGATCCCCACGCTCCAGTTTGAGGGAGGGTATTACGCCGTCTTAGGCCCATATTACTTAGTCCATTTGTATTAGGGCTTTATGTCTTTATGTCTTCCCATCTCATCTTTTTGTAATTGTATTTAAAGACGTGTTCACTGATTAATGAAACACAATACATTTCACCCATACATTGTTTTAACAATAACCGACTTCACTAGTAACATGAAATGACGCTCAATAATTACTTCATAAACTCTATAATAAAAGATCCATAATAAACTCTTTATTGTAACTGACAGAAAATCATTAATCATCATTATTAGTCAAGAATTTGAATCAATTCTCAACACTCCCCTTTGATTCAAATTCACTAATGGCTAACTTAGGCACAAAGAATTGATGATTGGCTACCGGAAGCGACTTTGTAAAGATATTGCTACTTGGTCGTTTGTGCCACAAAATTTTAGAATAACTTTACCATCAGCTACTAGCTTGTGAATGAAATGATGCTGCACATCTATGTGCTTAGTTCGAGCATGAAATGTTAGATTCTTGGCCATTGTGATTACTGATTGATTGTCACATTAAATCACAGTACCTTTCTCATTCTCAATGAGAAAATCACCCAGTAATTTCTGGAGCCACAATGATTGTCTTACTGCTGAACTTCTTGCCGCATATTCAGCTTCAGAAGAAGACAATGCCACCTTTCTTGTTTCTTCGAACTCCATGTCATAGCCTCAGAACCAAGGCTAAAAATATTGCTCGATGTACTCTTTCTATCATCCACACATCCAGCCCAATCAGTATCCGTGAACCCAACAAGTTTAAACTATGCCACTTTAGTATACTAAATCCCGTACTTTAGTGTTCCAGCAACATACTTAAGTATCCTCTTTGCAGCACCAAGATGTTGCAGTGTGAATTATGCATACACTAACAGGAAAACAGATATATGGCCTAGTGTGTGAGAGATAGTTTATTTAATCCTCCTACAAGACTCGTGTACAACCTGCCATCAGCATGCTCCGTTTCATCTTCACGCTGCAACTTTTCATTAGCGTTCATAGGAATAACAGTTGTAGCACACTTTGACATATGGAATTTCTTCAGCAAATCTGTAGCATATTTCTCTTGGGATAGAAATATACCCACTTTCATTTGTTTCACCTCAAGCCCCAAAAAAATACTTAAGTAAACCCAAATCTGTCATCTCAAATTTTTTAATCAAGCCATCTTTGAATTTATCAACTAAGGACTGAGATGAACCCAAATAAATCATGTCATCAACATATAAACAGACCAGAAGAAAATCATCACCTTTCACTTTCACATAAAGAGTTGGCCCATTTTCACTTCTTTTGAAGCCACTGGACTGGAAGAAAGCATCAATCTTGTTGTACCATGCTCGCGAAGCTTGCTTTAACCCATACAAAGCTTCGCGTAAATGATAGACTTTATCTTCATGTCCACCATAAATAAAGCCCTCTGGTTGAGAAACATAGACCTCCTCTTGCAACTCCTCATTTAAAAATGCATATTTTACATCAAATTGGTACACAGGTAACTCGAATTGTGCAGCAACTGAAAAAAAAAAGACTCTCACAGTTTCAAACCGAGCAATAGGAGAGAAAGTCTCCTCATAATCCACGCCTTGTTGTTGTGCATATCCCTTAGCCACGACCCTTGCTTTTTTACTTTTGAATGCTCCCATCAGAGTTATACTTTGCGCGGAAGACCCACTTGAGCCCAATCACATTCTTGTCTTCAGGTAGCTCAACTAGTTTCCATGTCTCATTTTTCTCTATGGCTGAGATCTCCTACTTCATAGCATTTTGCCATACCTCACTCTCGGATGCTTCTTCATAAGTGACAGGATCAGAGACATATAACACAAATTTACATGTCCTGTAGATATCCTCGAGTGACCGATAACGTTTTGGAGATGATTCCCTTGAGGTGCTTAAAGGTGAGTCTGGTGGTGATTTAGTTGGACTTCCAGATTCACTATCAGACCCATTTTTGTCAGCCTCCACTTGACCTTCATGTTCTGGTTCTGAATATTCATTAGGCGGTAGTGGAGCTACTGTCACATCCTCACTCCACAACCATTTTTCTGCTTCATCAAACTTAACATCACGATTTATAATCACTTTATATGATTTTGAACAGCTCTTGTAGGTAAAATGTTGAGTAGGTGTACTACAGTAGCCACTGCTTGTCCCAAAAAACGGTATGACAACTCTTTTGCCTTGAGCATACTTCTTGCCATCTCTACTATGGTCCTGTTTTTTCGTTCAGCAATGCCATTTTGTTGTCGTGTGTATGGTGCAATCAATTCGCTTTGAATACCATGCTCCTCACAAAAATTTATGAACTCATTTGACATGAATTCTCCACCGCGTTCTGTTCGTAGTGTCTTAATTTGTTTGTCACTTTGGTTCTCTACCAAAGCTTTGAACTTCTTAAACTACTCAAAAGCCTCAGATTTATACTTCAAGAAATAAACCCAATTGATACAAATATAATCATCTATAAACAGCAAGAAGTAAGAAATTCCACCAATTGACTCTATTCTCATTGGACCGCATAAGTCAGCATGAACCAGATCAAGGTAATTAGAGGCCCTCCATGACCTTCCACTAGGGAATAGTGCTCTACATTGCTTTTCATAGACTCACCCTTCACAAAATACATGTTCATTAATTTTGGGCAAATCTACCACCATTTCTTTTTAACTCAACAATTTTAAGTCGTTCACACTCAGGTGACCACAGCGCAAATGCCATAACTCGAACTCGCTATTTCCTTTAACAAGTAAGGGTCTACCGGACACATCCGAGGAAAAAATATTATTTAAGGACTTGTCAATACTAGCGATAATCTGCCCAAATTTCTTATCACTAATAATGACACCCGTCGTTGAGGGGTGTCAAAGATAAGATTTATAAAAAAACCTCAGCTTAAACTAGATAGGATAAGTCAAGGGTCGAACCACAGAGAGACAAGGTTAATTATGGTTGTGAATTTAAAGTCTATTGAAAGTAACCAAAAAAGGGGGGGTTTGATTTATGGTTGGGACTAACAACTAATAGCAAAATAAACAAGAGAATTAAAATAAGGTAAAAAAGGAGACTAGGAACTTCGGTTCCATATGGTTAAAACAAGTCAATGAAGGGTAAACAACCAAATAACACAATCCCAAGGAACAAAGAATAAACCTTTAGGTCAATATCCTACCCAATCCTTACGGTCTTAGGGTTCCTAGAAAAGCACTAAACTTTCGTTCATAGGGCAATCCCAAAGTTGTTGTTAAACTAATCCTAACAATCTTTCAATCTTAAAGAATTAGTTCACCAATAACAATGGGGGATTGGTAATTTAATCATAAAACTATCAAAATCAAATCTTTACCATGGTTCCCCTAATTCCTAATCACAAGAATTAGCTATGCATAATCTTAATCATAAAATTAACAATAACTAGATTTAAGAACATCAAAGGAAATAACATGATTAAATATGAGAATTCAAAAGGAAGAAACATGAATTGAATAGCATTAATAAGATGGACAACAAGATTAATTGAAAAGGGAAAGATTAAATTGTAGCAACTTACAAACTTAATTGGAATTCAAGAACAAAAGATGAAAACTAGGAAAATCTTCTCTCTAAACTTAGGGGTTTTCTCTAATCTGGACTGCTTAACCTAATTCTCTAGTTTAGGTGTCCTTAAATAGATTCCTAATTACAAGATTAAAAGAGAAAAGCCGAAAATAAAAATCGCGGAATCTGTCGCCAGGTCGGTCGACCTACTTTGTGGGTCGGTCGACCTCTTATGCTGTTGTCAGGCTTTCTTAATACTGCGCATTGGTCGGTCGACCTCTTTAGTAGGTCGGTCGACCTATTCCTGTACGTTCCAGCCTAAAATTGGCTCGTATGCACCACTTGGCAAAGAATCCGGATCCTTGCTTCGCGTAAACACTCAAAAATGGCTTCCGGAGGACGATTAAAGTTCGGTTTTGCTCACTTCCGCATATTCCTACATTTAAAACATAGAAATGCCAAAGTAAACCGTTTCAGGAGCAATAGCAACTAAAAGTCACGAAAACGCATAGAAATACGTGCCAAAAGTATAAATAAAATGCATAATATAGGCACGTATCAAACTCCCCAAACCAAACCTTGCTTGTCCTCAAGCAAGCACTAAGACTCAAAAGAAAAGGAAAAACTTCTATTGGAACGGATTTCATACTCCTAGAACCAAACGTAACACCATGCCTAACCGGTTTAATGCAACTTTCAAATAAAATCAAGCATAATGTTAAGAGCAAAACGAATTGAACATGTTGGAATAAAATGCTAAACTTTCAACCTTGCAAGACTCATTCTAAATGGACTCTCGCGGTACGCTCAAGACACTCATGAAGCAAAGGGTCAAATATGTAAGTGAAAGATAAGAAGATAAATAAAAGTAAAGACTCTCACCTATCTACGACCCATAAGAACATGCCTGCAATCTAACATGAATAAAATCTCTACAACCGTACATATGCATTCCCACACTAAATGACCATGACACATGCGGAGGCAATTTGGGATTGTGAGGCTAAGGTAAGAAAGGGTTAAAATAAGTTATGGGAAAAGGGGTTAAACCGAGCTAACAACCATCAATCCACACTATAATATTACTTCCATTATTTTTTTTAACATGCCAATGCTCAAAATTTGAGAGCAAGAATCACAATTCCTCCTTTTTCTCCCTTCTTTCTCCTTTTTTTTCAAAAACGCAGCCTGTCCAGTGGTCGTGGTCGACCGACCCGTATTTTAGGTCGACCGACCACCCTTGAAAACAGGCAGACTCGGAATTTTTTTTTTCTTTTTTTTTTCAGCCGATGATTTTTTCATTCTTCCTTCTTTTCCTTTCTTTCTCTTTTTTTCTGATTTCAATCACCGAATTATTCTTTTCATTTCATTTCTTTTTCTCCTTTACACCACTCTCACAATATCAAGATTTATCAATGAAACACATACCAAAAAGATGGCCAAAAACAGTCCCATCACTACGTTACTAGCTCGGCTAGGGTAGGCAATTTTTAGGATGTAGCGTATGGGATAAAAGAGTCAATTTGGTTATGTGAGGATTATGGGTAAAACAAGGAAAGGGAACCTCTACCACATGTGTCAACAAACCACAAACCCAAATGCATATAGGTATTACGTAGACAAAATTCATGCTTATGCACATTGATGTGACATGCCTCAAGAGGAGAAACTACTCACAACCCTATATGAAATCGGTCATGAATGTCACCGATTTATTAAGCTCTAAACCTTAGAATATGTAGTAGCTTGCCAAGAAGAGAGTCAAGTCTAATAATTTAGCATAAAATCAACAAGAACTCGTAGACAATGCAAAAGACTAGCTTGAAATTTTTTTGAAAACGCAAGGCAAGGCAATAAGTGACATGTGAGGCATAAATCGTATTTGTCCGTTCCGACTCGACCTATATGCTAAAGAAACGTGCATTTTTTTTGATGATGTTTTTGTTTTTTTTTTTTTATGTATGCAAACTGAAAGGAGAAAAAGTAACTGAAATGCAATAAACGTGCGACAGAAAAAGATGAAATAAAAATGCAAAAGGGAAAAAAACACAAGACACAAAAACAAATGCAGACTCAACAGAAGTATGCATATACCCTCCCTAAACCAAAACGCACAATGCCCCCATTGTGCTCATCAGCATACATCCACAGCATAGGGATGGGGATAGGCAAAAAACAAATAAAAGATGGAAAAGGAAAAAGACTAAAGCCTGCAAAAAGAGGCTAAGGAGGAAGGAGGGGAAAACTGGAAATCTAAAGAAAATAAAAGAAAAAACTACTTACAAGATGGAGAACCTCCCCAAACTGAACATCGAAGAGGGGAGGTTGGGGCACGTCCCTAGTCCTCTGGGTCAAACTCCGACCCAGAGTCTTCTCCTGCCGCCTCTTCCTCCTCTTCCTCATCATCGGACCCTAAGCCTGCTGACGAGGCGGATCCTGAGGCTTCTCCGTACCCATGACCGCCCGCCTGAGGTGTGTACCAGGTGGGATGAGTCCAAGGGCCGGTGGGGAGCCTACCCTGAGTAGCATACTCCGAGTAGCCCGAATACTGGTAGAGACTATCGTTCAACTGTTTTTGGTTGAACTGCCTGCAAAGGTCCGCCACCATGAGTGGGAGAGATCTGTTATCAACAAAAGGAGGAATAGGAACATTAGAAGGAGCAGAAAAATCAACTGGGTACCCCGTCCCAGGTGCATCAAAGTGGGCACCAGGAGCAGGGACCCTACGGCCTCTAAAGGTGCCTCCTCTAAGTGGAAGACGGTAAGATGGAAGGAGTGGTCTAGGCTCTCCCCGGAAATCATCAAGAAGTAACATGGGAGGAGCCATGGTGATGGGGATGCGATCACTGAGGTAGGTATCTACCTTCCAATAATCCTTCTTATCCATCCAATGCACGGACTTGACATAAGTCATGTCCATGTACCGGGAGAGAGGGTCAATCGCATCCTCAAAGCGAGGGAACTGAGGAACAAGTAAACGGGTAAGTGAACGATACTGAGAGGCGACCAAATAGGCAGTGTTAAAAAACAATAGTAGTGAAAGAAGTTCCCTCGCCCACCGACACAAAGTGAGAGGCGACCAAATAGGCAGTGTTAAAAAACTGCTGACCCTTACGTCTGACATTAAGATAGCCGGACAAAATGGAGAGCTCAATGTTTTTAACATTTTGAGACTCTTTACGGCCAAAAACAGTGTTAGCCAAAAGACGCAAATAATAACGGGGGGCGGGTAAGTGAACGATACTGTTTTTCTTCTTCCTATCGCTGGAATCAGAAAGACAGGACCACATGACATTGTACGACCCAGAAGGATCACTCAAATGACCCGTAGAAGATAAGCCTAAAAATTGGGCAAACTCATTTAAAGTTAAAGAAAATGTTTCATTGAACAAGCGAAAAGAAATGCACTTATTATCATAGTCGGGATTATAAGCTTGGACATTAAAAATAAAGGAGGAAAAGAATTCAAGAGTAAGGAGGGTATAGGTGACTCATAGGTGACTCATCCATAGTGACAAGTCCTGGAAAACCCGTCCCATTGAGCAAGGACACCAGATCATCATGACAGCCCAAAGCTTGCAATGCCGGAGCACAAAGGAACCGGGTGACCACCACGAAGCAATAAGTAGAAAGATGGAGGAACCGGGCTTTTTGCGCCGGAGTATGGAAAATGATTTGCAGATAGTTTGGTAGACTATCCGTATCAATCACCGTCAACCCGCTTGACCCACTAGCACGGCCTCGTGATGTACTTGCTCCGGAAGTGCGAGATCGTTTCCCTCCATGTCTGCGGCTAGCCATAGCAAATCTGTAAAAATTCAATAATTGTTCTCAATATTTAAACTTTGTGCAACATTAAAACATTCTCTTAAGCAAAAGGAAGCAAAAAAAAAAAACGAAACAGAAGTTCCTGTAACAGTAATGGGGTCGGCCGACCTCACCTCGAGGTCGGTCGACCAACTATCAGCAAAATCTGCATTCCTGTAACGACACTGAGGTCGACCGACCTCATAACCCAGTCGATCGACCAACCAAACAAAGAACGAATTTCTGGAAAATTGCAGTTTGGTCGGCCGACCCTTATTTTAAGTCGGTCGACCTACGATAAGCGCAGTAAGGATGCGCGGGTTTCGGAATTTGACAGAAATTGAGCATAGAAATTGGAAGGGAAAATCATGCTAACCCTAACAGCACAAAACCACACACAATTACAGATCTAAAACTATAGAACTAAAACAAGAAGGAAATTTAAAAGGAAAACACAAATATGTATAAAAAACAAATTATAGGCATCAAAACAAACTGAAAAAGAACAAACAAAAACTACCTAAAACGGAAATAAGAGACTATAGAACGAAAAAGAAGAAGAAAAACATACCTTTTGTGGGAAAAAAAAGAGAAGGCAAGAAAAATGAGTGAAGGATGAAGGAGGGAGGTAGTTAGGGTTTTTAAGAGAGAGGGGGATGCTTTAGAAAGTGTGAGGAGAGAATGTGTTTTCAAACCAAAAAAATAGATTTAAGACCCCTTACTCATAAAAACCGGAACACTGCCTCGAGGTCGGTCGACCTAACGCGTAGGTCGGTCGACCTCTTTCCTGCGTACCTGCTCTGTCAGAAATTATTTAATGCTGTCAGAAGGTCGGTCGGCCTTGCTAGTGGGTCGGTTGACCTACTTAACTGACGATTCCTCCTATTTTTCCTGCAGAGGCTCAAAATTCCATCAAAAACTAAAAAACGACAGAAAAAGTACCAAAAATTACAGAAACATAAAATTAAGCTAAAACACGGGTTGCCTCCCGTTTAGCGCTGGTTTAAGAGGTCCCGCACGACCTTTCTACCTGTCAAGAAGCATCCGAAAAAGGGTCAAAGTAAGAAACTTCAACCTTACCAATAAATTCATTCTCTCTACGGAAGTGCTTCACATACTGGCCATTAACTTTGAACCTCTCACCGGATGAGGTTTCTAATTCTATGGACCCAAATTTTGAGACAGCGGTGATAGTGTAAGGTCCGCTCCACCTGGATTTCAGCTTAACAGGAAAAAGACGAATGCGAGCATTAAAAAGCAATACCTTATCACCTACTTGAAAATCACGCCTAATGATTCTCTTGTCATGCCAGCGCTTTGTTTTCTCTTTGTAGATTCTGGCATTGTCATAGGCTAACAACCTGAATTCCTCTAACTCGTTGAGCTGCAGCAAACGTTTCTCGCGGGAAAGGTTAGGGTCTAAATTAAGATCACAAATAGCCCACCAAGACTTACGTTCTAACTCTACTGGTAAATGACAAGTCTTACCATAAATCAACCGGAATGGTGACATTCCGATTGGGGTTTTGAACGCAGTTCTATAGGCCCATAAAACATCATCAAGTTTTAGACTCCAATCTTTCCTAGATTTAGAAACAACTTTGGCTGGGGTCTCCTTGAGTTCTCTATTAGAGATCTCAACTTGACCACTAGTCTGAGGGTGATATGCTAGACCCCTACGATGTTGGACACCGAATTTATTTAACAAGTCACCTAATCGTTTCTCTTTAAAATGCATACCTCCATCACTAATGACAACCATAGGGACACCAAAACGAGGAAATATGATTTTCTTAAACAATTTAACAACAGCCTTTGCATCACAATGGGGAGTAGCAATAGCTTCTACCCACTTAGAAACATAATCAACAGCTACAAGAATATACCTGTTACGTTGACTACTGGGAAAAGGTCCTTGATAATCAATGCCCCAAACATCAAAAATCTCTACCTCTAAAATACCAACCTGCGGCATCTCATGTCTTTTTGAGACATTCCCAGTTCTTTGACAAGCATCACAGCTACCTACAAAATTCCTACAGTCAGCATGCAAAGTAGGCCAATAAAAACCAGACTGTAATACCTTGGCCACGGTCCTAGATGGACCGTGGTGACCACCATACGCAGAAGAGTGACATGCTTCCAGAATGTCCTTCACCTCCCATTGGGGGACGCATCTCCGGATAAGTCCATCTCCGCATTCCTTGAAAACATAGGGTCATCCCAAAATACTGTTTTGCATCAAACATAAATCTCTTCTTTTGTTGCCATGACAACTCAGGAGGGATTTTACCTGTGACAGCAAAATTAGCAACATCAGCATACTAAGGAGGGGAATAAGAACCTGAACTATTAATGACAAATAAACTTTCATCAGGAAATGAATCATCAATAGGTAAAGAATCTTCCCCATCAGTCAACTGAAGACGAGATAGGTGGTCAGCTACCACATTTTCCGCGCCTTTCTTGTCCCGAATCTCAATATCAAACTCTTGGAGAAGGAGTATCCACCTTAAAAGCCTTGGCTTTGAATCTTTCTTCTGGAAGAGACCCTTCAAAGCTGCATGGTCAGTGTAAACAATTACCTTATTACCTACCAAATAGGACCTGAATTTCTCTAAGGCAAAGATCACAGCTAGCATCTCCTTCTCAGTAGTGAAATAGTTGACTTGAGTCTCATCTAGGGTGCGGCTCGCATAGTATATAGCATTAAGAGCCTTATTCTTCCTTTGGCCAAGCACAGCACCCAAAGCATAGTCACTAGCATCACACATGATCTCAAAAGGGAGATCCCAATCTGGTGGCTGGATGATCGGTGCTGAGACCAAAGCTTCCTTCAACCTGTTAAAAGCTGAAAGGCACTCATCAGTAAAATCAAAGACAGCATCTTTAAGGAGCAATTGTGTAAGTGGTTTAGCAATTTTAGAAAAGTCCTTAATGAAACGCCGGTAGAAACCTGTATGTCCTAAGAAACTTCTCACCCCCTCAACATTAACAGGAGGGGGTAATTGCTCAATCACCTGCACTTTTGCTTTATCTACATGTATACCTTTATCAGAAATTAGATACCCTAACACTACCCCCTCAGTAACCATAAACTGACACTTTTCCCAGTTTAAGACAAGGTTTACATCAATACATCGCTGCAAGACTTTATCAAGATTAGCTAAACACTGATCAAACGCATTACCATAAACAGAAAAATCATCCATAAATACTTCCATGATGTTTTCTATAAAGTCAGAAAAGATACCCATCATACACCTTTGAAAGGTAGCAGGAGCATTACATAACCCAAAAGGCATCCTGCGATATGCAAAAACACCTTGTGGGCATGTAAAAGTAGTCTTACTCTGATCATCAGGATGGATGAGAATCTGGAAAAAACCTGAGTAACCATCTAGAAAATAGAAGAATTTATTAGAAACAAGTATTTCAGTCATTTGGTCAACAAAAGGAAGGGGGAAATGGTTCTTCTTGGTGGCAGCATTTAACTGTCTATAATCAATGCACATCCGCCACCCAGTTACTACTCTAGTGGGTATTAATTCACTTTTATCATTTTTTACCACTGTGGTCCCTCCTTTCTTAGGAACCTCCTGAACTGGGCTAACCCATTTGGAGTTGCCAACTGAATAAATAATACCTGCATCAAGAAGTTTCATTACCTCAACCATAACCATCTCCTGCATCTTAGGTTTCAACTTACGTTGTCCCTGTCTATAGGGCTTATGCCCTTCCTCTAACTCTCTCCTATGCATGCAAACATCAGGACTTATGCCCTTAATGTCATCCAAAGAATAACCTAAAGCTTTCCTATTCTTTTTGAGAACAGTCATTAAAGCAGAAAGTTGGTTAGGGTCAAGTTTAGAGTTAACAATCGTACGCAACTGTTCAGTTTCATCTAAGAAAACATACTTAAGATTAGGAGGAAGTGGCTTACGCTCTGGTACCTTTACCTCAACGGCCTGAATAGAATCAGTACTAATAGAATAGCATTAGCCATGCTTATGAGCTTCTCATTCTCTTCTTCAGTAAGCTTATATTCCTCTATCTCTGCTTCCATCACATCCAGCTCTTCAGCATCCTCAGCTGGATTACCTGCACACTTATCCAAAACTGTCAAATCATCTAAGGGATCCTTGGTCAAGGATTCCCTCTAGTTAAGGATAACATTCCTGTCTATAATATCAATGGAGCAACAAGTATCATCAGTAAGAGTAGTTGCCTTATGGGCAAGACTAAACTCGATAGTGTCATCTCCAACCTCTAAGGTAATGATCCCGCGTTTGACATCTATTACAGCCCCAGCTGTGTGTAAAATGGGTCTACCTAAAATAATAGGTATTTGACTATCCTCAGCAATGTCTAAAACAACGAAATCATCAGGAATAAAGAACTTTCTCACTCTAACTGGGACATCCTCTAAGACCCCTAATGGTCTTTGGGTTGATCTATCAGCCATCTGTAGGGTAATATTGGTGACTTTAAGTCTACCTAAATTAAGTCTTTCACAAACAGAATAAGGCATAACACTGACACTAGCCCCTAGATCACAAAAGGCCTTCCCTATAACATGATTACCTATAGTACAAGGGATAGAAAAACTACCTGGGTCTTTTAACTTGGGTGTTGTATTATTTTGTGAAAGAACATAATATTCCTCCACAAAAGAAACAGCACCTTCGTCCTGAAAATTACTCTTACGACTCAAGATATCTTTCATAAATTTAGCATAAGAAGGTACCTGGGTAATTAAGTTAGTGAAAGGGATGGTTACCTCCAGATTCTTCACCATCTCCAAAAACTTACCGAATTTCCGATCCTCTTTGGAATTCTTCAATCGTTCGGGATACGGAACGGTAACACTAGCCGTAGGATCAGCAACCTTTGGCTTTTTCAGCTGTAGAATCTCAGTGAGGTCTTGAATTAAGGAAGGATCCGACGAATCAGGATTAGAAATTGCAATCTGCTCAGGAACTCTGGTCGGTCGACCTGGAATAGTGGTCGGTCGACCAGACGCTATATTATCGGAATTTTTTTGTTTTGCAGAAACTGATCTCTCGTCAGGTGTTGAGGTCGGTCGACCTGATATAGTGGTCGGTCGACCTCCTGACCTGTGCACGGGATCAATTTCTTCTTCCTGAACTGCGGCAGAATCATCCTTTGGGGTTGGTTCTTCATAAGTACGACCACTCCTAAGGTTTATAGCATTTAATGTCTCCATGGAACTCTCACAACTGACCGGAGAGCTAGCAATTTGATTAGCAGCTAAGATCGCTAATCGGCTTTCAAAAGTCTTCCTAGAAGCTTCTTGAGCCTTTTCCATTTCCAAAACTTGTTTCATTAGAGCATGAACAAGCTCTCTCAACTTCGCAGTTTCACCCGTGTTGTCAACCGTAGTAACTAGGTTCGCACTTTCAAGCTTCAGCTGGGTTACCTCAAGCTTTTCAAAACGGGCTTCAACGGTTGTCTCAAGAGCTAAAACTCTATTCATCTCCACATTCAACCTTCGCGAATTCCCACGTGAACTCCCAAATTCGGCCCTATGCACCGCCATGTCTTCGATGGTGTTCCAACCCTGCATATGGTTGGTACTGTTCTGGAATCTTCCATTGGCGGCCGCATCAAGAATCACCTTATAATCATCGTAGAGAGCGTTGTACACAAGTACCATTGAGGAAAACCGTGATGAGGAATAGAACGGACCAATTTCTTGAACCGACTCCATGCTTCACAAAATTCTTCATCCGGCCCTTGTTGAAAGTTAGTAATTTGGCTTCTCAAGTCATTGGTCTTCGCAAGGGGGAAGTATTTTTTGTAGAAAGCCAATGCCAAGGAAGCCCAATCTGTAACCTTCTCAGCTACCCTATCAAGGTAACGGTACCAATCTCTCGCGGCATCCTTTAATGAATAAAGGAACATCATTGTCTTCACCTCATCCTGAGTCACCCCGGCAGGTACATGTATGGAACAGCAATAATCCGTGAATGTCTCAACATGCCTCAACGGATCCTCGTCGGGTAGACCAGAAAATTGATTCTGCTCCAACAGAATGATGTAGTTCGGGTGGACCTCAAAGGAACCAGTTGTAGGAGTAGGCAAGGTGAACCCCTTCGGTAAATCTTGGACTTTTGGTTGTATGTGGTCATAAATAGTAGCCATGTCTAAATATGGGAGTACTCAAGCCTTCCTCTCAAAAACCTGTCTTCTAATATGCAAAAACAACACTAGAAGAAAAGGTAAGTAACGGTCTTAAGGAACCTAGGTTCCTTAAGACAAGAAAAAAATAAACTAAAAATCTACAAACAAAATTATACCGTCTCCCCGGCAACGGCGCCAAAATTTGACACCCGTCGTTAAGGGGTGTCAAAGATAAGATTTATAAAAACCTTAGCTTAAACTAGATAGGATAAGTCAAGGGTCGAACCACAGAGAGACAAGGTTAATTATGGTTGTGAATTTAAAGACTATTGAAAGTAACCAAAAAAGGGGGGGTTTGATTTATGGTTGGGACTAACAACTAATAGCAAAATAAACAAGAGAATTAAAATAAGGTAAAAAAGGAGACTAGGAACTTCGGTTCCCCATGGTTAAAACAAGTCAATGAAGGGTAAAACAACCAAATAACACAATCCCAAGGAACAAAGAATAAACCTTTAGGCCAATAACCTACCCAATCCTTACGGTCTTAGGGTTCCTAGAAAAGCACTAAACTTTCGTTTATAGGGCAATCCCAAAGTTGTTGTTAAACTAATCCTAACAATCTTTCAATCTTAAAGAATTAGTTCACCAACAACAATGGGGGATTGGTAATTTAATCATAAAACTATCAAAATCAAATCTTTACCATAGTTCCCCTAATTCCTAATCACATGAATTAGCTATGCATAATCTTAATCATCAAATTAACAATAACAAAATTTAAGAACATCAAAGGAAATAACATGCGATTAAAGATGAGAATTCAAAAGGAAGAAACATGAATTGAATAGCATTAATAAGATGGACAACAAGATTTATTGAAAAGGGAAAGATTAAATTGTAGCAACTTACAAACTTAATTGGAATTCAAGAACAAAAGATGAAAACTAGGAAAATCTTCTCTCTAAACTTAGGGGTTTTCTCTAATCTGGACTGCTTAACCTAATTCTCGAGTTTAGGTGTCCTTAAATAGATTCCTAATTACAAGATTAAAAGAGAAAAGCCGAAAATAAAAATCGCGGAATCTGTCGCCAGGTCGGTCGACCTACTTTGTGGGTCGGTCGACCTCTTATGCTGTTGTCAGGCTTTATTAATTCTGCGCATTGGTCGGTCGACCTCTTTAGTAGGTCGGTCGACCTATTCCTGTACGTTCCAGCCTAAAATTGGCTCGTATGCACTATTTGGCCAAGAATCCGGATCCTTGCTTCGCGTAAACACTCAAAAATGGCTTCCGGAGGACGATTAAAGTTCGGTTTTGCTCACTTCCGCAAATTCCTACATTTAAAGCATAGAAATGCCAAAGTAAACCGTTTCGGGAGTAATAGCAACTAAAAGTCACGAAAACGCATAGAAATACGTGCCAAAAGTATAAATAAAATGCATAATATAGGCACGTATCAAATAACACATGGGTCATCCTTAAACACAACAGTATACCCATGCCACTACTCATTAGTTGACCAACACTTAACAAGTTGTGAGCTAAACTAGACACAAATTGCACATTATAGAGAAGTTTAACATCACCATTTATAGTTTTTCTAGCCACTGTACCTTTGCCATCGACCATAACTTGTTTGTCATCTCTCATTCGAACTTCTCCCTTTTGCTTTTCATCAAGATCTCTGAACAAGCATCTTGACCCGGTCATGTGATTCGAGCACCCATTATCCACAAACCAAATAAACATTGTCAGTAACATAAGATCCACTAGATTGAGCCATGAACAACTTACTTTCTTCTTTGACTTCTTCTATAAAGTTTGCCTTTTTCTCATCCTTATTCTTGAACCAACAATTTGCCTCCTTATGCTCATACTTCTTGCAGTAATAACATTGAGTTCGACCTATGTTCTGACGCCCTTCAATATTGCGTCTTGTTCCTCTGCCTCTTCCTCGACCTCGACCGCGAAATATGCCTCTACCATTTCCTCGACCACCTGAACTTGAGCCTTCTGTTTTCCCTTTCTGGGACGACTCCCCTTTCACCTAAAAATCTTTCTCTTCTACTTTCTCACTAGTCCTATTTAGCTTATCCTCATGAGCCAACAATGAACTCATTAATTCATCAAATGTATAAATAAATAGGTCTTTTGATTCCTCTATGGCAGCAACTTCTTTATTTTCTTAATTCATCAAATGTGTTATTGTCCATATAAATTATCTATTTTCATGGAATTTGTTTAACATACTCCCTCATATTCTAAATATATAAACTTCTTTATTTTCTTTATCGTCTATTCACAATCACTTTCCTATTTCTATTTTAGTAGGGGTTTTTGTGGTTTAAATTCTATGTATAATGGGGTATTGTGTTTGTGTGGACCAAATTTAATTTTACATACATAAGATGGGAGAAGTTTATTAAGAAGATTAGAAGATGAGGGAATATATATAGTAGAACAATTGTATATGTATATCAAAATTAAATAAGTGAAAAAAAGTACTTCGTCCATTTTTTTAGGATTATTTAACCAAAATACTCCAAATTACAATCATTTGATAATGATCCAAACTTTGTTTAATTTCATAATAAACAATACTATTGACTCTCTTTTCTCACATTAAACATGATGAATTTACACCCTATTACAGAAGGAAAACTGACATGGCATGTAATTAAAGATATAGCATTAAATATATAATATTAACTCTTTACAAATACATACTATTTCTCCTAAAATATCTACCATAGCAATTTGTGTTTGAAGGAACTACCATAACAATTATACAACTACCTTTTCGAAATAAAAAATATAAAACCAAAATTCATACGTTGTTTTTCATGAAAAAACAACCATCGATTATTAGCGTAATAGTTGCAAAAAAATGATTAATAACGTCAATTTTTTCTTTTGTTATCGTCAAGTTTTGACTAATAATAAACGTAAAATTTGTATAATTTGTCAAGTTAAGTTGTTTCCTTGATAAACTACATTAACTTAATATTAATTAAGTTGATATTATAGTCTGCAACTAGTGTAACACCCGTGAAAATTTACGAGATTGTTCAATTCAATAATTTTTATAAAGAATGATCAATTAAGTTATTAAATATGCTAATAACAGATGTGGTGTATAAGTAAACGATTTAATAAAAATAAATTAAAAAAAGTATATATATAATAAGATAAAAGTTTTTATTTTCAAATACAAAGTACTATAAAGTACGATATAAAAATTGGAAAGTTTAAGAGAAACTCATAGTTTTTCGAAAATCTCCTTGTATTCAACATTACTTGTTATAGTAGATGTGCCTTTGTTGTCATCTAAAATAAAGACTTTTAGACCATCCTTATTTGTAACCCGGGAGATAGCAACGTACAACTGTCCATGGGTGAAGACTCGTCTAGGAAGATAAAGACCAACACGGGATATAGTTTGCCCTTGACGCTTGTTAATAGTCATTACAAAGAAAACTGCTAAAGGAAATTGTCTCCTTCCGAACTTAACGGGAAAGATAGACTACCTAAAAGATTATCAATTATAAATCACACCTTAAAACAATGAAAGAGTCAAAGTCTAATATATATGAACACCGAAAATTGAGTAGAAATAACTAAAAACCAAAAACTAAATACAAAAACAACAATAACATCATTTGTTAATTGTTCTCTAGAGTTGAGGTGCTTTAATGGTTTAGAAGTGCGCGCTTATCGTGTTTTCGACAAACATTCTAAATTTGTAATCATGTGATAATTATTAGCAATCCGCTAAATTAAATTCCAAGTAATTCTAATAAAATATAAATACCAAGTATAATTGTTTTATAATTTCAATTTTATCGAAATTTGATTTTTTTTATAGTAATTGCATTAATAGCGCAAGCTGATTTGATGTTGTATTATAATTGAACAATTTTGAGTGATAAACATCGAAGTGATCTAATTAAATTGATCTTATAAACGTCATGTATCTAACTGTTGCAGCCTTCACTTGAGGCATGTAATGCTATTTTTTTTATTATGTTGCTTAATTGTCTTTATCCTAAGGTGACTTCGTGAACTATTTTCTTTCCACATTCCCAAATTTCACATTATTTCCTTATAATTTGTTCTGTTTCATACCGAGTATATATATTTCATTATAACCAATTTTTATTATATGGGTTTTTTCTTATTCAAAAATCAATTCATATTGGTGTTGCTTAATTATATATTTCATTATAACCAATTTCACATTATTTCCGTATTCATTATAATCACTTTGTTGCTTTTTAGTTCACTGTTCCTTTAATTCATTAGTGTAACACCCGTGAAAAATTACGGGGTTGTGTACTTTTTTTTTAAAGAAGACGACAAATTATAGTTATTATATAATCAATGCAAGATTGAACGACAGAAAGAATGAATTAATGCAATATTGAACGACAGAATGAATGAATTAATACTACACATACCGTACAACACTTTTTTATCTCAAGGAAATGTAGGAAGGAGAAAATATTACTATTGATTTCTTGGGTATTGCGATGACTTGGGTATTGCAATGAGTAAAACAGTTTTTTAATAGGTTTTGAGAATTGTTACCCATATTAATTATGGGACGTACTTTTTCACATACGGATTTTACGCTTTCACATACGATTTTTACCACACTGCCCTTGTCATTTCTTTTATCATTCACTCAATTAATTTTCTCTCTCTTCTTATCTTAAACACAAGTGATTAACACCAACCAACTACTCCGTTCACCACTTCTCCGTCACCAACTAAAACTATGTAAGTAACAATTAATTAATTAAATAAAGTCAAAAACAAAATTTTAAAAAAGAAGAAACAAAAACTAAAAAAGGAAAAACTAAAACTAAATAAAAAAGAAAGGAAAAACGAAAACTAAAAAACCAAAAAATAAACAACTAACACACTTGATATTAAAATAAAAAAAAAAGGAAAAAAAGGGAAAAGGAACACACAACAACAACACAACAACAACAAAGCAACAATACATTGGACGCCGCCAATAATAAACAATTATCAATTAACAACACGCCGACAAGGCGGCAACACAATAAACAATCAACAATAAACATACGGACGCCGACAACCCGATAAATGCCAACAACCTAAAGGCGTTGACCACCACAGTTAACCATTATGTATATAATTTCAATAAAACGTATTAATAATCCTTAATAAATAATATTATTTTAATAATTAGAGTATTGTAATCCATTGTTTAAGTTTTTAGAGTAATTGATTCAATTTTAGGGTAAAGATGCATATATAACAGTTGTTATGTCTATGTTTAAGAAATAAAGTTTATGTTTACGAAAAGGGTACCATATGGAAATTTTATGAAAAAAATATATGTGAAAGAGTAAAGTTCGTATGTGAAAAAGTAATTTCGTTAATTAATATGATTATAATAATTACGCACGGTTAATTATGTGGTTCTCAATTAATTTCAGTTTTTTATTTGTTTTAGTTTGCTGATGTGGAAAGATGACCAACCCGGTTAAGAATGATTGATTTTAAAAAAACTAAAATTGTGAGATTGAATGATAGACTTGCATTAGCTAATTCTGAATCCACATTGTGCCACATAGACAGTTTTCCAAGATTCCTTTATATATATATATATATACTGATAATGATGATTAGGGTATTGCCTTTTTTCAATAAAAAATGGTTTGCTTACACCACTGGCCACTACACCAGTGATTGAATTTGTAAAACGTGAAATTCTGCAGCATTGTTCATCCGCTATTGAAACAACCAAGTCATGAATCTATCTTTAGCATTTTCTTATTCTCATCACCAATTATTAGCTAAAAATCATGATTGATATTAATACCTTTGTAACAACCCGACCCGCCACCGTCGTAACACAAACCCAATAAGATGGGTGCATACTTTTGGGCCCATTGTTTGTCCTCACTTAAGCCCAAAAGCACAAGGCCTTGTTACTAGGTGGTGGGTGAGAGCTATTATAAACATATCACAAGCCTCACATTCTACCGATGTGGGACAAATCTCCACACACGCCCACATTCTACCGATGTGGGACAAATTTCTCATGGAGTGTTACAAACTCCCTCACTTTAAGAACACAACGTCCTCGTTGTGCCTTAAACCTGATCGCACCCAGGGCCAGAATCCACGCCCGCTAGGTGTGTCACCCGCGTACTCCCGACCACAGGCTCACCACAAGGTCGCAGGGTCGCTCTGATACCATTTGTAACAACCTGACCCGCCATCGTCGTAACACAAACCCAATAAGATGGGTGCATACTTTTGGGCCCATTGTTTGTCCTCACTGTAATATCCCATATTTTAGTCTCGGTCAAGAACTGTCAAACCATGTTTTTACACGTATTTCAAACGGATGCTTATTAATTATTCACGTAAACTGTTATTATTTTATAAATCGTATTTCTACGATTATTTCGTATTTTATAATCATTTTTATATTTGATGATTATTTCACTCGTATTTATTGAATTGTAATATTACATTTGTAAATTAATATATTTTCTATTTTATATTCATTTCTCATTTATACTTAATTTTTATTCTTTTTTTAAGTGTAATTTTATTTAAATCCTATTTGTGTTATATTTGTGAGTAATTACTAATATTTTCTCATTTAGTAATTACTAAAATTAAAGTTACGTGTAATACTCGTGTTTTCTTTATGAATAATTGGACCGAGTAAGAAGAGTGTCGGGTTCGGATTTTGTAGCTAAGAAACCGAGCAAACCAAGCAAAACCCTACCTTACCCTAACTTAGATTGACATAAACTAGCCTCTCCTTCTACCTTTCCCCTTCATCGACAAAACATAAATAAAACCTAATTCATATCAGTCACCATGGGATTGAGGAAGAACGAGAACGACATCCACCTTCATCACCATCGTCATCGTCATTGTAAGACAAAGCTAATTCACGTTTCGATTTAGTACTCTGTTTCGTCCTTTTAGTTGCTTTATTCGAATGTTTTTCTGATTGAGTCATGGTACGAGTCTGGATAATGGTTCTAGTATGTTTATAGTCCACATTGATGGTTGAGGGGTGGCGCGTGGTGGCTGGAGCACTACCGTAAGAAGGGTTGTGCAGCGTCGGGATAAAAACAGGGGAAAACAGGGAGACCTGTATCGTTTATTTGAGGGTGTTTTACAGGCGGTTGTGGGGCTGTCGAGGACTGGTGGTTACCACCAGGGGTGTCGTGGGAGGAGAGAAAGGTCGAGGGTGGTGTTATGTGGTGGTTAAGGTAGTCGTATTGGTGGTGGGAGTCGGTTTTTCAGAGAGGGAACACAACTGTAGCGGTTGTTGTTGGTGTCGAGGGGTAGTTGTTGGGGGCAATTGAGGACGGTTCCGGTTTGAGTCAGGGTCTGGGAGTAGGGTCATATGGTTCGTCGTGGTGCACTGGTGGCAGCCACGGTGAGGTAGTGGTGGTTCAGATGGTCTATGGGGCTTCGAAAGGGTGTCGTTGGGGAGTTGTCGGGGCTGTCAACAGGCTGTTTGTGTACGTTATTGTTGCTTTTCATTGTTGTTGTATTACTGTGTACTATTATTATTTTTAAATTATTATTATTATGTTTGTTGTATTGTTACAATTATTATTATTATTATGTTTGTCGTGTTGTTTGTTATTATTATTATTAGTAGTAGTATTACTACTATCATTATTATTGATCATTGTTATTATATGTTAGTATTATTATTGGTGATATTGTTGTTATTGTTATTATTAGTAATATATGTTTATTATTATTAACAATATTGCTCGTACCTTAATTATTAGTGATACATTTTATATCAATTGTTATTTAATTGTTTTTAATAACTAGTGTTGTTAATGATTAGTGTTGATACGGTTTTACTCTCTAATCGTCGTACTATTGGAGCATGTAATTTTATAGTAAAGAATAATTAGTTATAAAGGATTTTATATTATTAGAGTCGCATTTGGTATTAGTGTACATAATAGTTACGTGTTTTTGTATGAGTTCATATGACTTTTGTCTACGAGTAGTTATATGAGGTAATAATGGTAGAACATTGTAATAGTTAGTAATCGGATAATTTATAATTGTTAGGTGACGGTATTGAAGTGACATTATTCTGTTGACTCGTTGGTTTGCTTTTGGACTATATTGCTATTCCAGGTAGGATACACTGGCACTATATACTCTATGATGTGTTATGAATGGATTTTGGATTGTCTGTTATGGATGCTGAGCATGATTGATATGAGAATGATATTGGTTGGATTGAGTGTTGATTATTATTATTGGCATGAGCATTGCATCATTTAATATCATGTTTGATTAAGAGTATTGTTGCATTCATGAGCATGTCATATGCATTGGTTACTGGGAAAGTTACAGAATGGATATTGATTTGATATAAAGCCCAGGGTGGTCTGTAGGCTAGGCCTGGTGTCTTCAGCTTTATGTTGGAAGTCGACGATGGTCGATGATACTCTGCCGGGAGGTTCGGTATGGGTTGGTGCAAGGGTTTGAGAATGAGATTGAGATTGAGCTCGAGCATATCATGACATTTGCATATCATATTTGTTGCATTATGATTTTGTGTTATCCTACTTGACCGCGAGATTGACAGTGTATTCGTGTGACACCTACGATGATCCGGAATGGGAAGTAGACTTTACAGGAAAGAGACAGATGAGCTAGGAGCTAGGGCAGGAATGTGAGATGCAGACTTTGGATCGACTTAGAATTATATCACATCTAGAGAAGTCATCAGTTGTATTTTCTTTTCCGCTGAGCAGTAATTGTAATAACAAAGGTTTAAATTTTATCAGTTTTATATAAAGTATTTCGGTTGTTTTAGTTTGTTATACATTACCTCGGACATTCCGAGATGGTAACAGTCCTATTTATTTGGGAAGGTCTTGCTAAAGGCTCTTAAATAAATGGGGGTGTTACAACCGTCTTCATTTTTGCTACGTTTTTTTTCCTGAGAAAAGATGGTGTGCGCCAAGTACTCTACTTTCCCTCACCGGCGGCAACATCGTGCCCCTCCCTCAACAAACCTAGCTCCTTTATTTCGTTGTACAATTGACCAATAAATTTCCATCATGCTACCTCTACGCTAATTTGATTTATACATATGTAATTAACAAAATAAATAACCTTTTATCAATTTTTGTTTATAGTAGAAAAAATTTACAGAGTAATTAATCTGAAAGGTTGTAGTGCTAGTAAGAGAGAAAGTTCTTTGTTGACAAGGGTATGCTAATAAAAAAAAATATCGCGCACAAAATACTATAATGACTAAACAAAAATACTGTGAAAATAAACTACGAAAGTAAAACGTGAAACAATTTCACAAAGTAATATCTTAAACAATCTAAATAATAATGGTATATTCGTATATACTAATTCGGTTTTTTTTAACTTGTGCCCTTAGCACACACATTAATAATCTAAATACGAAAAGATTTACAACATACTTTCATCTGATTCTTAGGTAAAAGTCATTTTTACCATAATTAACAAAAATATGGTGTGATCTTTCCGCATTTAGATTATTAACGTGTGCCTTTATGACACACGTTAAAAAAACCAATACTAATTTAGGAAAAATAAATAAATTTGAAATTAGATTTTTTTGATTTTGGCTCCCCAATTTTTGATAAAATCAAACTTTAAAAACTATTTTCTCATATTCCACCTTTATCACATGTGGTAACGTTACTTGCAGTGAGTAGAAGATTCTATACACTGTGTGTAACCGTAGCCTTTTCTCATTATATTTTAATTAGATTATATTTCTTTTTATCATCCTTTGTAATTGCTATATAAGCTTCCATTGTTATCAATAATATTCAAATAATCACTTCCATTAATTATAATTTTCTTATTAAGTTATTAGCTTATCCACCTAATTGACATGCAGGGAATTTTATGTAGTACCTAGGAACTTTGCTGTTCGACGATTAGATGTACTTGAGAACCTTGGCCACATAAATAGATTCTCTATCTTTCCTTAATAAATTTATAGAAATCCCAACTTTAGCGTACAAGATCGAATGTCAAATTGTCAATAGCTGATTAGTTGCAGAGATTAACTAATAGGCTTCCTGATATACACAGTACAAATGTTGTGGTTTGTGTTCCAATGCTGCAGAAGTTTCCTAAATAAAAAAATGTGCCAACTAAAATAAAAGTAACCACATATTTTGATACATGGGCTACCACATAACTCATGTGCACTTGGATTGGTCAGGATAATTATATTTAGCTTCATATAATATTATATAATCAAATCATAATCCTTTGTTAATGATTGCTTAAGGAGTGTGTCTACTCTTATATTCTCCACTATGCTTATCTCATTGAATAAAATAACAAGTGGAATTCATAATGGTCGATGTATTGATCATCCACGACTTGATGCAACACTTAGCAAATAAATGACCTTGGGAATTCACATATTCATGTTTCACAAATACAACAGAGGAGATGTATCCATCGGTTCACATAAATTAGTAATAATTTGTACGGATTTGAGAAAATAATTCATTTTTTCTTATCTACCAATATCCAATCTTCTTTACAATCTACTAAAACAATGCGAGACGCTCTTGTTTTTTTCGTCTAAGAATTAGAATGTTATCTGAATATTCTCATATTATTATGTATATATTTCACGGTCACCCTCGATTTTGGTAAATAAGTTGTATTTAGGGTTTTTAGAGGTCTTTGTTGGAGGTAATAAACAAAGGGTAAGTGAATTAAAGTTTCTGATTTCCTTTGTTAATGCTTGTTTGAGATAGATAAAGGGATTGCAACTCCCTCCTTTACCCTCAAATTATTCTAACTCCTTACCCCCACCCCTCCAGGTGAATGAAATTTCATTCCCCATTATCCAACTCATCAACCAACAACCGCCTCACTCGCCAAGCACCACCATTGTCACCATACTTCTTACCACCACCACTGTACGCCTACCAACACATCACCACCATCACCCACACCTCCAACCAACGACAGGTCGACGACGACTCTGAGCCGACATCTATGGCGACTCTGAGCCGACATCTATGCATGGTACCTCCTCAGTCCCGTAACTGTCACGCCCAACGTCGAAATTCATGCCCACACCCAAAAAATACTAGATCTGAAGTTTTTAATTAAGGGTTAGTGAGTGACTTTCAGTTGTGAGGGAGGGGTTTTAGAGGCTCTAAGAAGGTTGTTTATGGTGGTGGGGTGGGGTTGTAATGGTGTGGTGGGTCGTACCACGGCAGGGCCTGTGTCCGACGACTTTTGAGGGTGGCAAGCCATCCAAGGTGTTTGTGGTGGTGTACTATTGATGCTTGGTATGTTTGTGTGGATTATGAAATGATGGTTTTTAGTATTCCCTTTCCTTAGAAAAACTAACCAAACAATAAGGTAGTTTTTGGGCAATCTCATTCATTTCCCTCTCTTACCATTTCTTAATTTCATTCTCTTTTCGTTTCCGGTACCAAACGCCCCTTTAACAATTCGTGTAATTTATTGTTTCCTAGATTACGTAGCCTAGAACATCTAAAATATACATCGTTTATTCATCAATGGAAATAAATCTTTTCTCAAATCTCGTTTCTTTATACGGTATCAGACTATCAGGTTAGGCTTTTCATACACATACAAAATTCTTCCTTATTTTCTCTTTTCGCGATAGCCACGACGGAAAAGGCTATAGATACACATTGTGTATGGAAAACTCCATACACGACCAATCACGTCGCGCCACGTAGATAACCCGACTTAAACTACATTAGTTAGTTTTAGGGTAGTTTAGTAATTTTACAAGTGTAGCTAACATGTAGTTAGCATTAATTTAGGAAATTTGATAATTTTGTTTAAATTTTATTCTCTTAACAAAATTGAAAGAGTTTATTTGTAAAATAAATATTTTTGTAATATGTAAATCAATTAATATTTTTGGAATTTATTTTTAAATTTCTGTTTTAGTTAGTAATTAATCAATAATAATAATTTTTTAAGTAATAATAATATTTTATTTTCGATTTTTTTTAATTGGTTTAGTTATTAATAAAATTAATATTCCAGAAGTTATTATTTTGGAAATTAACTATTTTTTTGAAAAATGAAAATTAATTAAATTTAAAAAAACGAAATTCATTAAACTAGAAAAAACGAAATCATTACATTAAAAAAAAACAAAATTCATTACATAAAAAAATGAAATTTTATTAAAAAAAATACGAATTAGCTTTAAAAAATTAAAAACTGTTGTTAGTGGGGTTCGACCCTAGGATCAGTTACACACAAGTCAATGTTTGCAAGCAAAGTTATAACCAATTAATCTGGGATGTCAGCACGTCTATTTATGAATTACAATTGTTAATATTTTGAAATCTACTAAAATAATATATTTAGGGAATGAAATCTACTAAAATAATATTCTCGAAAATCTTATTGCATATAATGAATTTTTTTAGATATTTGAAATAAGATATTTAGGGAATGAACTAACGTAACACCCGTGAAAATTCACGGATTGTTCAATTTTAATTTTGACGGGAAATGATTAATTAAAGTTGTTAGATATTCTAATAATATATGTGGTTTATATGTAAATACTTTAAAGAAAAATATAAAAAGTATATCTATAACATAAGATATATAAGAACATGTTGACATTAAAAGTTTGAGGTATAAGTTGAAAAGCGTAAAATATAATTAAAAAATGTAAACTTATAACTTTCCAATAAAATGAGGTTTTAGTAATAGAATAGAAAAAGATATAAGGGGTGAAAAAGATTAAGTGAGATAAAATAAGATTTAGGAGAAAGAAAGAATAAAAGATAAATAAGGTAAAAAAGAGAAATTTAAGTAGTTATATGGTTGAAATATTAATTAATAAGTTGATATTTAATGAATGTTGACATGGCTGTTATTATTCACGTTATTGGCCGAAAAAAAACTGAAATTATGAGGTTGAATGAGAGAGCTTCGTTAGCCTAATTCTGAAACCTGGTTGCGCCACATCATCAGTTTTACATTTTGCTTTTATATATATAATGATCTTATTATTGTTAGGTTGTATTTAAAAAAAATATTATTATATTTAGTATAATTTAGTTACCTATTGTAGTGAGATATGGTGAAAAATGTGAGATTTTGTAATATTTATTACGGGTTAAATAAAAATACAATATTTTGAACTCTACTAAAATATTTTTGGAAACTCGTAATTCAATAAATAAGAAAAAAAAATGGTTAAATTAAAAAATGAAAAGTAATAAATTTTAAAAAATGAAATTCATTAAATTAGAAAAACGAAATCATTACATTTAAAAAACCGAAATTCATTACATAAAAAAACGATTTTTTTTTTTTTATTTTAAATTGTTATATCAGAATATTAACAATTGTAATTTCAGAATATTAACAATTGTAATTCATAAATAGATGTGTTGATAACCTTGATTAAATGGTTAAAACCCTACTTGCAAACATTAGCTTGTGTGTCAATGATTGCAGGTTCGAATCCTACTAACAACATTTTAAAATGTTTAAAATTAGCAAGTCATCTTTAATTAAATTTGTATAATCGAAGAATTGATTTCACAAAAAAAAGACGAGCCAACTTATTAAAATACAAAAAAAATCCAATATTAATTTACTAAAATATTTTCCAAATCGATAGTAATAAAATACAAAAATAAAAAAACGTCTAAATTAATTACGTACAAAAAAAATTAATTTGCAGAATATTAATTTACTAAATAATTTCCAACTGAATATTAATATAATACAAAAAAAATCGTGTAAATTAATTAAATACAAAAAAAATTATTTTCCGGAATATTAATTTACAAAAAAAAAAATCCAACAATATCATAAATTAATATTCCCGAAAATTTAACTAAATACAAAAAATAACAAAATATTTTTAAAAAATAATAAATTACTTAAGACATAATAGAGTCCTAACAAAAATAACAAATATTCCTAAATTATGCTAACTACACGTGGTTAAGAAGTTAACTATATTTGTATAATTACTAATATACCTAACACTAACTCATGCAAATTAACTATGGTTATACACGTGGCGCGATGTGATTGGTTGTGTATGAGTTTTTCCATACACAATGTATATCTCTATCGCCTTCCAGCGGACCCTGTTACTTCTTCCAAATTTTGGAAATCAAGTCTTCACGCCTTATACTCTCTTCACTAATAAAAAATCTAGTGCCTCAATTTGCCAGGTGATGCTTGTTGGTGATAACATAGAAACTAGGTCTAACAAGTTATGTTATTCTCGAACGTTGAGCTTAACACTTTTGGAGTACACAAATATTAAGCCTAACATAATTCTTATTTTTTATTTGCCACTATCTATAGAGGAATATATTTTACCAAAATATTTTGTATCATATATTTCATCTTTCTGTCACTTAGAACTACACATTGAAGAATGTAAACTCTAACATCAAATTTATAATTTTAATTGCCAAATTTCTCTATACATTACAATTTAGAAAACCGTGCATTTGCGCGAGATCTAAATTAGTTACCTATATAATCTTTGTTAAATGGAAGATATACAAGTGAATGAGACCCTTTAAAATAAAAACAGGTAAATAAATAATCGACATAAAAGGAGCACATTTGATCCTCTTATTGTCCATTGCAAATTCATTTATTATAAATATGCATGCATTCATGCATGAGATACATTCCTACACAAAAATATTATCCCTTAGTATATTACGAAGTTCCTCTGAGTGCAAATTTTATCCGGATTCCGATATTTTACTATTTAATATTTGGTACATTAGATAGATTAGCTTAGATTTTTTCTACAGTTAAGCCATTTTTGGAGGGTAATGGAACAATATGAGATCAGCCGATATATTCAGCAACCTCAAAAGAGATTGATGAATATGGGAATATATGATTGTGGGTAAAGGTCCATCAACAAATTATACACCCATGGCATAATTTTAAGCTTAATAAATTGAAATATATCCTACATCTTATGACGTGACGTGCCGCATTGTTGTCTAAAAACTTATTTGAAGTAGTGGTATGTGACCTAACCAACATTGCAATTTTTATGTATCTATAGAGAATGTTATAAGCATAATCTATAGAGAATGTTATAAGCATAACTAGGTTGTAACCCGTGAAATTTACGGGTATCTTTTTTAAATTATAGATTAATATAATTATTAATATCAAAGATAAACCAATTAATTATTTATAAAAGTATGTTTGTAGAGCTGTAGATATATATAATTAATATTATCAAAGTTAAACAAATTAATTACTTACGGATAAATTATTTTTGAATTGTTCATCACATATATCGGTATACATAAGCTATCATATATTTTGTTCATTAAGATGATCGACTTCTAAGAAAAATAGTACACGTCTAATTACCCATTGCACCTTTTTTAAAATATGTAAAATAGTCATAAAATAAAGTTGTATATTACATAGCGTACAATAAAGGCAAAACGTAAATAATTTGTCCAGGCGTAAGTATTAAATGGATAATTGGGTTAAAAACGTAAATTTGAATATACTTACTAAAGATATTTATAGTAAATGACAATTATTGTGTGCGATTGTCTTATAGTGAGACAATCCAATTTTATTAAAATACTATTCATTTATGTAACACCCCCCATTTATTTAAGAGCCATTAGCCAGACATTCTCAAATAAATAAGACTGTTACAATCTCGGAATGACCGAGGTAGTGAATAACAAAGTAAAACAACCAAAGTACTTTATATGAATTTGATAAAATTTAAACTTTGATATTACAACAACTACGCAGCAGAAATAAAAGTACAACTGACGACTACTCTATATGTGATATAGTTCTAAGTCGGTCTCAAGCCTGTATCTCACATTCCTGTCCCAGCTCCTAGCCCAACTGTCTCTTTCCTGTAAAATCTACTCCCCATTCCAGATCATCGTAGGTGTCACACGAATAAACAGGGTCAACCACGAGGTTGAGTAGGAAAACATAGATAAGACATAAATTATAATAGATCACAACACATATCCGCCTCCGTATCACAAGATCCAATATCACCCCACGCCATATCACAAGACCCAGTATCACGCCACACAATATCACAAGACCTATTATCTCCACATCATATCACAAGACCCATTATCTCCGCTCCATATCACAAGACCCAATATCTCCACTCCATATCACAAGACCCAAATCTCCGCTCCATATCACAAGACCCATTATCGCATTTCCGCATCATAAGAATATACAGATAATTAATAACATTATAACATTAATCATTCAGTATGACGTATAAAACTCACGACAGTTAATAATCACGTCTCATATCATAAACGAGTTCACATTTATTCCCCTACCTCAACTTTCAGAATAGAAATGTCAACCACGCAGCAGCTAGAAATGTTTCACGCAGAAACCGTCACCTAAACATATATTACGTAACGATTAATAATCTTCCCAAAGCCCCCATAACACAAAGTACACCTACTATAAATAGCAACCTTCTAAAGGTGAAAAGTTTCCCAAAATGGAAACTTTCCCGAAATAGCAACTTTCTTAAATTAGAAACTTTCCCGACTTGTAAAGACCTTCAATTTGTACAACTTAATAAACTACCTAATATACTATTCCAACCAATACAAAACAATAACAATAATAATGCTTCTGATAACATACTAATAATAATAATATAATAATATAATAATAATAATAGTAGTAATAATAACCACGTGAACCAAAAACCTAGCAAAACTACTACCCAAAGCAAAACCCCGCCTACCCATACCCGCGTAACCAGCCCCTCCAACACCACGCTACACCTCTACTCCCCGCCGACAACCACCATACCAGCAACCCCTCGACTTTAACCGGTGAGTTGAACCAGGGCCATAACCAGGCCCTGTTCATCACGCAACCACCACGGAAAACGCCTGTACCATGACTCCGCCATCGCCACTTGAAACGTTAACACCACCCAGAACCACCACCAACGCGACCCCTGACATCAGACTCAGACGACAACCGTGGTACCACCGTATCGACCTCCCCCGAGTGAACGGTGGCACCACCCCAAACCCTTACCCGCAACGGACTTAAACACGTAGCCCTCTGTCGACTCCTACCGCCGGCAACCACAACTACGCCGGACACCCAAACTTAAACCAACACACTCGCCCGTCATCCATGAGACCAACTGTAACCACCAAGGCGACTCGACTCCGGTGACACACTAATCACGACATGACCACCGTATAAACTAAAACAAAATACGAGACTCACCTTAAACACGCCTGGCTAGCTTTGACCGCTTCTGCAACTGCCCTTAACCACCGCCTCTCTCTCTCTCTCTCTCTCTCTCTCTCTCTCTCTCTCTCTTTTGTTCTTACACAACCGTCACAAGGTTGAGGGGAAGAAGAGTATAACGTTTAGGGTTTTGGAAGTTGGGAGTCGTGATGTATAATGTAACGTATACTAGGGAAGTAGGGTTTGTGTAATAGGTCAGTATGCGGACGTGGGCTTGACCCATTTACGAATACGATCTTCGTCTTAATTACTACGAACCAACCTCAACGCGATGTATAAATATAATATAACACGTAACACTATTATTAATTTAGTCGATATACGATAATATAATATACTACGTAGAACTTATAATATTATCTCGAGTTAACTTATAATATAAGTCTCGGGTTAACTTATAATATCACAACCCGAGTCTAAAAAAAAGTGAGGTATAACATATTCGATAAATTAATTATCGATTACTAATGTTCAAATACGATTAATACGTCAATATAAACAATAAATGTCATACTAAAATACGAGGTATTACAATTTAATATATTAAATAAATAGTTTTCTTATTTAAATGAATCACCTTAGCATGAAGAATGGTCTTTATAACGATAATGTACTCTAGTTAATTATCTGTGGGAAAATATCTGTATATAATCTCAATTCTTTATATGTAGGATTATAACAAATTTATAATGTATGATTTATAGTCATAAACGAAGAACAAGATACAAAGATTGGGATCAAGAATTAACCTTCTGTCTTTGCAAAGGCCTAAGATCAGATATCAAAACAGATATCCTCCTAATCGTTGCACCCAAGATGTTCCAAGAAATACCCCTTCTAGAACTAGAAACTGCAAAATTACCTTTAATTTTGTGTAAGATGAAAGCTAGAGAGAGAGAGAGAGAGAGAGAGAGAGAGAGAGAGAGAATATGTATGTCGTGTAACTCGTGTTCTTTAAGTGCAAAGTGAATGTCCTATTTATCGCAGCAAACAACCTTGCTATTAGACATCAACTAGGATTCCCCAAATCAGTATTTGGTTCTACCTACAACACTTCATAACAACTGAACATCTTAATAATTGCTCAGACCGAAATTCTATCTTTATAGAATCGGTTATATCTCTCTCTTGTGTAATATTTTATCTTATAAGTATCTTATATTATAATCCACTAATTTAATATAACCTTTTATATTTAATTAAATCATTTAATCTTTATTAAATAATTTCATTACACATAATTAAATATAACATTTTATATTTAATTAGGAATTAACATTTTAATTCGTCTTAACTAATATTATTTAATCAGTATTAAATAATTATGTCATCTTTACTTTGACTAACCGTTTAGTCGTATAGGGTATCAATATGATTACATTTTCATCTAATCATATCTCTCAGATTCCATTCTTTAGGTGTGACTCTTAGGGAACAGTTGATTACCGCCATCTGTATGACAATAACGTCAAACTTTATAGCAAGCCAACCGTTATTGATAAACGTGAATCAACTGGCTAAAATACAAAGTATACCCTGTGTTCCTTTAAGAGATTTATACGTGTTGTTGCACTAACTGTTGAGGACACTAGCTCCAACAATCTCCCACTTGTCCGTACAAGTGTATGTGCGATAACCGATTCTCATATCCAATTAAATTTCTCCCACTCAATGTATAACAATTTGCAAATCTGTATTCACAAAGGTCGTATTTTACAAGTGATTTGTATCAAGAGTGGTTTTCCCGACTAGAGAGTAACTCAACTGATAACGAATCATTATTCGAGCTTGGCCAAGTATTTCAGTTACTACTCCTCGAGTGGCCCTGAGAAATATTAAAACCTAATGAGGGGTGGATATTTCCTTCAACTCGAATCTTGCAGATGTAAGCACAATATGAAATGACCCAAAAAAAATCTGCTTAGCCCCAGTTACGGTCAGCTAGTGAGAAAGAAATCAAAGTCACCCAAAACTGCCCTTTATCTCAAGAAACAGTCGACAGTCAAAAGAATCGACTCAGGGAACACGATGGACGTCCTATCCACGACCCGACACCGAATGTTCAATAACATTTAGGACTCCATTGCGTCGTCACGAAAATTGTCCTACGAGTTATCGTTATAATCTCGTATCTGTGATCGATCAGTCAACGGTTTGACTTATGGTTTATTGAACCCACCATCAATCGACGTCACAAAATAATTGCCAGAGTTATCAGCTCGTGTAGGCGATTATGGACTAAAACAAATATAATGTAATTCAGTTCACTTTTATGGTGTTCAATGTTGTCAGTACAATCCACATGAAAAACAATATATAAAACAAATTCGATGGTGTTATAAATAGTATATGAAATAGATAGAATATCCAATTCACAAAAAGTACTAATACAATCAGGAACACGTTTAATTCCCATTGAAATAACGTGCCCTTCATGTTTATCATGTCTTAATGGTTTAGTGAGAGGATCTGCGATGTTGTCATCTGTCGCAATCTTGTCTATCACTATCTCCTTTTGCTCCACGTAGTCTCGAATGAGGTGAGCTTTCCGCAGGGCATGTCTAGATTTGTTGCTAGACTTAGGCTCCTTAGCCTGGAAGATGGCACCTCTATTATCGCAATAGATGGTGATCGGGTCGTTTGAACTAGGAACTACAGTGAGTCCTTGTAAGAACTGACGCATCCATATAGCTTCCTTTGCAGCTTCCGAAGCGGCATAGTACTCGGACTCAGTAGTAGAATCTGCAATAACACTCTGCTTGGAGCTTTTCCAACTGACAGCAGCGCCATTAAGAGTAAAAACGAATCCAGACTGAGATTTCGAGTCATCTCGGTCCGTTTGGAAGCTAGCATCTGCGTAACCGTTTGCGCAAAGCTCAGTGCCTCCACCATAAGTCAATACCCAATCTTTAGTCCTCCGTAGGTACTTAAGAATGTTTTCACAGCCATCCAGTGTGGTTCACCTGGATTGCCTTGGTATCGACTCGTCATACTCAAAGCATATGCCACGTCTGGACGTGTGCATATCATGGCATACATGATCGATCCTATAGCTGACGCATAAGGAATGCGACTCATGCGCTCGACCTTTTTCGGTGTCTTAGGTGCCTGAGTTTACTCAAATGCACCCCCGAGATCATCGGAAGTAACCCCTTTTTGGAGTTGGTCATGCTGAATCTGTGAAGAATCTTATCTATATAAGACTCCTGACTCAGTGATAACATCCGTCGTGATCTATCTCAATAGATACGGATCCCCAATATACATTGTGCCTCACCCAGATCTTTCATCTGGAAATGGTTCTTTAACCATACTTTAACCGAAGATAAGAGAGGGACGTCATTTCCGATCAAGAGTATATCGTCGACATACAACACCAGAAAGACGATCTTACTCCCACTCGACTTGATATATAAGCATGGTTCTTCGACTGATCGAATAAAACCATTCTTTTTTATCACTTGGTCGAATCGATGATTCCAACTCCTAGATGCTTGCTTAAGTCCATAAATGGAACGCTTAAGCTTGCACACTTTCTTAGCATTTTTAGGATATGTGAAACCTTCGGGTTGTACCATGTACAAGTCCTCCTCCAAATAACCGTTTAAGAAGGCCGTTTTCACATCCATTTGCCATATTTCGTAGTCATGAAATGCAGCAATCGCTAAGATAATCCGAATGGAACGCAGCATGACTACGGGTGCAAAAATCTCATCATAGTGCAACCCTTGCACTTGAGTGAAACCTTTTGCCACTAGTCGTGCCTTATAGGTGTCTGGTTGTCCCTCGATGGAGCTCTTTATCTTATAAAGCCATTTGCACTGAGGAGGTCGTACCTTATCAGGCAAATCAACCAACTCCCATACGTCATTCTCATACATGGAGTCCATTTCGGATTGCATGGCATTAAGCCATAGCTTTGAGTCGGAACAGGTCATGGCACCTTTATAGGTCACGGGTTCATTACTCTCTAAGAGAAAAACGTCAACTCCGTCAAGTTCCTCGATCATACCGATGTATCTATCTGGAGGAATGGAGTGTCTACCCGACCTTCTGGGTTCCTCAGAAATACTGACCGCAACAGAAGATGAAGGAACAGTTTCCTCCATTGGTTGCTCAGTAGTTGGTTCTTGAATCTCCGACAGATCGAAGGTTCTATTACTTGTCTTATTCTCGAGAAATTCTTTCTCTAAGAACTTCGCACTAGCCGCAACAAAAACGCGGTGTTCGGTAGGCGAGTAGAAGTAATGACCAAACATTCCTTTTGGATAACCAATAAAGTATGTCTTGACCGATCGTGGGCCGAGCTTATCCTCGTGTCTCCACTTGACATAAGCCTCGCAGCCCCAAACCCGAATAAAGGACAAGTTAGGGACGGTTCCCTTCCATATCTCATATGGAGGCTTGTCAACAGCTTTAGACGGACTTCGGTTAAGTATAAGAGCAGCTGATAATAGAGCAAAGCCCCATAATGAATCCGGCACAACTGTGTGACTCATCATGGATCGAACCATATCTAATAGTGTTCGATTTCTCCGTTCGGACACACCATTTAATTGTGGTGTTCCAGGTGGAGTTAACTGTAGTACTATGCCACAGTCTTTAAGGTACTGATCAAACTCATGCGAAAGATATTCACCACCACGATATGATCGTAGTGCTTTAATTTTTCTATCCAGTTGGTTTTCAACCTTCGCCTGGAATTCCTTGAACTTTTCAAAGGATTCACTTTTATGCTTCATTAAGTAGACATATCCGTATCTACTTAAATCGTCCGTGAAAGTGATGAAATATCTATAGCCGTCTCGTGCGGTGATTGACATAGGTCCACATACATCTGTATGTACGAGGCCTAATAGGTCAGCAGCGCGCATTCCAACACCTTTGAAGAAAATACGAGTAATTTTGCCTATGAGACATGATTCACATGTGCCAAATGATTTATAATCAAATGGAGATATAGCGCCATTCTGTATTAGCTGCTTTACACGTTTCTCATTTATGTGTCCCATACGACAGTGCTATAGATATGTTTGATCTTTGTCACCAACCTTTAGTTTCTTATTATTCATGTGTAATATTTCAGTCGATTGATCTAAGACATATATACCATTCATGGAAACCGCTTTCCCATAAACCATTCCATTTAAAGAGAAAATACAACTATTATCCTTTATTAAGAATGAAAATCCGTCTTTATCGAGTACGGAAACTGAAATAATGTTCTTAGATAAACTGGGTACATAATAACAGTTATACAGATATAACTCGAATCCGCTCGGTAGCTGGATCACATATGTTCCCATGGAAGCAGCAACAACTTTTGCTCCATTCCCGACTCGCAGGTCCACATCACCCTTTGCGAGAGGTGTGATGTTTTTTAGGCCCTGCAACACAGATGAGAACCACAACCGGTATCAAGTACCCAAGTTCCGAAACTTGCATGGTTAATCTCAATCATATGAATATAAGACGACATGCCAACAGGAGTGACGCGGCCTGCTTTTATGTCCTCACGGTACACTGGACAGTTCCGCCTCCAATGCCCAGTCTTGTGACAATGGTGGCACTCAATGTTACCGTCTTTGCTCTTTGTCTTGCCTTGTGAGCTACTTGTCTCACCAGGCCCACTCTGAAATCCGGCCCTTTTGAATTTAGGAGGCTTAGCTACTGTTAGCTCTGTTTGAGCTTTTCCCTTTCCCTTTCCCTTCTTTGCAATCATGAGAACGTCTTGCTTCATGCCCCCACTCAAATTAAGATCCTTCTCGGTCTGTACGAGAAGGGAGTGTAGCTCATGAGGACTTTTCTTCATGTCATTCATGTAATAGTTTGCCCTGAATAAGGAAAAACCATCATGAAGTGAATGAAGCATTCGATCAATGATTACGTTCTCACTGATCTTGCAGTTCAGGGACTCCAATTTCTCGACATTCTCAATCATATTGAGAATGTGTGGGCTAACTGGTTGGCCCTTTTGGAGTTTCGCATCGAAGAAGCGACATGTGTGCTCATATGAAACGATTCTCGGTGCTTTTGAGAATTCGTTTGTGAGCGTGGTGAAAATCTTATTTGCACCATGAGAAATGAAGCGTCTTTGCAAATTGGGTTCCTTTGCAAAAATGAGTACGTTCTTTATCGCACCCGCTTCCATAACGAAATCACTATAAGCTTGTGATATGTTAGCTCTAGCAGTGGGGCCTGGGTTAGGTGGTAAAGGCTCAGTTAAATACTTGAGCTTACCAATCAGCTACAACTGCATTCCGTAATGCAGCCTCCCAGTCCGCAAAGTTGGATCCATCATTTTTCAGTCGTGTGGACTAATTCATGTGGTCCATGAAAGCCTTAAGCCATGATTCTTTTCTTAGTGTGGCACTAGGCATAGAGGCATCATTATGACCAGCCATAGTATTTGCAGTATTATTGTTTTGTTTAGGTGAATTCTACACTGTAAAGAAGAAATTAAAACATAATAAGCATACCATCGTTTTGTAAATAGTCTAGCAAAAACAGTTTAATGCGAGGAGTTTAGCATTTATATAATTGATCTTCCTCAAGAACTATATAAACGATCCCAAGACTCAATTTCAGTAAATTGATAAGCCAACCTCTTGGCTAATTCTACATTTAGAATTCTTGGTCGATAAATTTCTGTAAATTCTATCTTTAGTCCACCATAACCACAGGATCGTACGAGGGTCATGATGTTGAGGTAAAATAAGTCAACAACTACTACTTACCTAACGTAGAAGGGGTCATATGGAGAGTAAGGTCCTATATGCCTGGCGACGAAGAAGGGATTCATAGTAATTTGACTTATAAAAGACTAATCTCAATTTTAGGTTATAGAGGAAGATCCCATCATCTTTAATTTTAATTCATTTAAGTGAACAAATATCTAGCATGCGAGAATGAATAAACTAAGGTGATGGCTTTAAGGGAAAAACGTGTGACATCTTTATGTCGACACAGACTAGCATACATACTATATGAGTCAATTTTCATGCAATTCAGGTGGTTTGGTTTAGGCGGAAAAAGTGAGCAATCCGATCTCCGTCTTGGTCTTCTTATATATATTTGAAGAATTACATAATAAAATCCTATTATTACATTCTAATTCCCAAAAACGTAAAAAAAAATTACACAAGGGAGATTCGAGATCTCAAAAATACATCACAAATTATGCTTCCTTTATTACGAAAACATAATTTACTAAGGCCACACTAAGTATTACAAAATACAACTGATTGCGAAATTGTAAATAAAACCATTCATTCATTCAACAATATAATATATATAATGCATCATACTAATTAAATTAATCTTCCAAGACATAATTCCGTAATTATGTAGAGTAATTTACCCAAACCACCATTTAATGATTTAAATTATGTGATAATTCCGTAATTATTCTCATAATTTTAATCAAACAAACATATTCATATTATCGTATAATATGATTAATCCAACATTATTTTAAACCGTTTTAAAATAATTTAGGTATCAAAACTTGGTGAACTTTTTCACCCAAAAAGAAAAATTACACATTATCTTTATAATGTATATATAAAAAAATAAGGATAATTTGTGAGAAACTACCTTACATTTATGTCCATTTGTGAACAACTACCTTACTTTTATTTTTTTGTCAAAAACTACCTTTTATTTTAATTTTTTGTTAAAAACTACCTAAAAAAAAGTTTTGAGGCCAATTTCTATTTATGAGTTGGATTTCACACGTGTGAGTTCTCTAAATTTTCATTCTTATCCACGAATAGCATAGAGTTCATACGATTTAGCCCATATTCATCATCCGGAGCAATTATTCCACATGCTTAAAGAAATAAATTGAAGCTAATGACAAGAATTCCCTTTCGTTTAGAACTTTAGATAAGAAGGATAAGCTTGGATATCAAGTTTAACGACAAAATAAGAATGAAAATTTAGAGAAATCACACATGTGAAACCAATAATAAATAGAAATTGGCCTCAAAACTTTTTTTTAGGTAGTTTTTAACAAAAAATTAAAATGAAAGGTAATTTTTAACAAAAAAATAAAAGTAAGGTAGTTGTTCACAAATGGACATAAATGTAAGGTAGTTTCTCACAAATTATCCAAAAAATAAACAAAAACAGCCGAAAAACATTAAAACAGCCGAGAAACAAACAAAACCGCAAAAGCGCTGTAACAAAAAAAACGCTGAAACAAAACTAAAAAAACACTTGAAACTGATTTCCGACGCTTTAAAACGCCAAAAAGAAAACGCAAAAAACTGAGAAATGACGCTTAAAAAGTGCTGAACTGAGCCAAGCGTCGAAACAGACCCAGAAAAGCGCTGGAACTTAGCAAAGCGTCGAAAACAGAAGTGTAGGAACTTAGCAAAGCGTCGAAAACATACCCAGAAAAGCGCTGGAACTTATCAAAGCGTCGAAACAGACCCAGAAAAGCGCTGGAAAGCCTTATTTCGAAATTCCTTTTTTTTCTTTTTAAAACTCATGAACTTGAATAACTAATGTCGGGTTGCTAAATACGAGATCGATGACCTTCAAAATTCTAATCTTTATTAGATATACTTGTAATCTTAATCATTCAAATTAACCTTTTAAGACGAATATCAAGATTATGGTGGGATCGGTCATTTAGCAAATTATGTAATTCAAGAACATAATGAGACGATTTCCTTTTACGTTTTAATTCAATCTTTATTAAATTAAAACATCAACAAATTTATTATTTTGTTATTTTAACTGTTTAAGACAACAACAACAATAAATCAAAAAGGAAAGCGACGAACAGAAAAATTTGTCTCGGCTACAAACATACACGGCTGTTTTTATTTTTTTTTCTTTAAATTTTCTCAAAACGTTTATGAAAATCATACAAAAATAAAATTTGTAAGCCTTAAGCTCTGATACCACTTGTGGGAAGATATCTGTATATAATCCCAATTCTTTATATGTAGGATTATAACAAATTTATAATGTATGATTTATAGTTATAAACGAAGAACAAGATACAAAGATTGGGATCAAAAATTAACCTTTTGTCCTTGCAAAGGCCTAAGATCAGATATCAAAACAGATATCCTCCTAATCGTTGCACCCAAGATGTTCCAAGAAATTCCCCTTCTAGAGCTAGAAACTGCAAAATTACCTTTAATTTTGTGTAAGATGAAAGCTAGAGAGAGAGAGAGTATGTATGTCGTGTAACTCGTGTTCTTTAAGTGCAAAGTGAATGTCCTATTTATCGCAGCAAACAACCTTGCTATTAGACATCAACTAGGATTCCCCAATTCAGTATTTGGTTCTACCTACAACACTTCATAACAACTGAACAACTTAATAATTGCTCAGACCGAAATTCTATCTTTATAGAATCGGTTATATCTCTCTCTTGTGTAATATTTTATCTTATAAATATCTTATATTATAATCCACTAATTAAATATAACCTTTTATATTTAATTAAATCATTTAATCTTTATTAAATAATCTCATTACACATATTTAATTACGAATTAACATTTTACTTCGTCTTAGCTAATATTATTTAATCAGTATTAAATAATTATGTCATCTTTACTTTGACTAATCGTTTAGTCGTATAGGGTATCAATATGATTACATTTTCATCTAATCATATCTCTCAGATTCCATCCTTTAGGTGAGACTCTTAGAGACCAGTTGATTACCGCCATCTGTATGACAATAACGTCAAACTTTCTAGCAAGCCAACCGTTATTGATAAACGTGAATCAACTGGCTAAAATACAAAGTATACCCTGTGTTCCTTTAAGAGATTTATACGTGTTGTCGCACTAACTGTTGAGGACACTAGCTCCAAAATTATCGCGAACACATTAGTGTATAAACCGAGCAAAATTAATTTAGTCCGAGATATATTTTCTAAGAATAAACAACCCGTTTCAATTGTTTGATTCGTAGTACTCATGTCATTTTTGAGTCAACTATTTTGCGATATATAAAATGGAAGACCTAATTTCTACCGATTATATCTAGAATTGGCCAACGTATATTTATGTTTAGTTTACATATATAAATAGCGCAAAGATTATTTCAATGATTTTAGCATGTCACTTATTAAATTTGAATGAATCTCCTTAATTTTAGCATAACCCTATCAAATTTCTAGTTGAAAAGAAATATTCATTCCGTCTTCCATATAGCATATCCTGCCATTAATTATTGCACTTTTTCATCTTCTGATGTTTTTTTTTCAAGTGATTTAAAAGACTGACACCTCAGCTTTAACTTGAAATCTGTGATGCCATGTCAGCAGATTGACTCTGCATTAAATAAATATATGATTAATATTCTCTTTCGAGTCTTGGTTAGGGATAAAATTACAATTTACTCCCTCTATTTTTTCCAAACGATAGTTTTTTATTTTGCACACTATTCACAAGTGAACCTTCAATTTTAATTTTCTCTCAATACATAAGAGAAAATATATTCATGTGGGGTCTTATTTGATTCGTCTTTGCGAGTACATTGGAAATATATAACTTTTATAATTTTTGTAAATACGTAGCTAAAGATATTAACGACGTAAAACGTGCGTTGACAAACGTGAAAAGGCAAAGTTATCATTTGGATTTGAATACAGGGAGTATATCCTAGGTGACATGGCAAACAAAAATTGGAAGAGCATGCATTTATTAGTGAGGTGGCAGTGTGGGCTATTCAACTATAAGCCTATGCGAAAATTTGTTACCTTCCTCCAACATATTCAGAAGCAGTCAGCAGAACTACCTCATAGATAAGGAAAACCGCCCAAAAATGTAGGAGCGAGACTAGCAAGCAATAAGAAATCTGAAAACCCTATTTGGCAGCCAGTATAAATACCAGTAGCCGCAAAAAAATCAGGACACTCAACACACGTTCACCCGTATTATCACAAGCAAGCTAGTCCAAACTAATAGCAATCATTGTATTCCCTTGTCCGTAATATTTATTCTCGATTATAGTGTCAAGTTGGTGGGAATCAGATCCCCCCGCCCGGTTTTCCCCATATTGGGTTTCCAGCGTAAACAAATTTCTTGTGTCGATTGTATATTTCGCTTCCTTTGATTTTCGTTCCAACACGTCCATATAGGGGCGAAGCTCAGCACGGGCCCAAGCGGCTATAGCCGGGCTGCATTTTTGGGATATATACAATAATAATAGTAATTTTTACATTGAAGAAAAAGTAGCATAGTTGAAAATAGTGTGGTTATCACTCAACTCATGATGTCTGAGGTTCAAGCCCCATAACATACCATTTTTGCGATATTTTTTCTTGGTTTTCATAAACCGGCCCCTTACTTTTTTATTCTAGCTTCGTCTTTGCGTCCATAAGTCCATATTCGTGGCTGTAGTTCCATCATTTTGACCCACATCACACTTAAAACGTTAACCCGGTAAGTTTTTACCAAAACAAGTTAACAATCACCGTAGGGCATAGGGATAACTTTTTATAGCAAACCCACCCGTTATCATGTCTGGATCTAGTCAGAGCCTTCCCAGCATGCAGAGTATGACCACCTTACCTTCGGGAGAGCGACTCATCACCGCCTCGGTAGGGCCAATCAGTGCAATCTCCACCACCAGCCTGATGACTCCATCCAACCTGTCTCCGAGAAACCAACCTCTAACTAAATTACTAGACTACCGCAGATGCCAAAGCCCGCCGATACCACCAGCTAGCCTAGATCCAGCAGGGAGAGAAGACCCAGCATGAGCAAAACTCCAGCAGGTCCCCGGATCCAAGAAGGTACACCCGAAGGAAATCCCCGGAGGACAGGAACCCAACTATTGGTTCTGAATTCCGATGCATATGGTAATGGAAGGAATCAACACTCTGCGCCAGGTCGTGAAGAGTCTGAAGAAGGACAATCGAAACATGCGAGCCCATACTCAAACGGTAGTCCATCTCAAGGCAGCGTCCATCCTGTTGCTCATGGAAGCAACGGACCCAACCACTAGTGTAGGACCATTCCAGTCCATCCCGTCAAAATTGTTCACTAGACTGGATCTAGAAAAAGCGTCGTCCTCCATACCCATTGAACCCAAGGGGATTGGATTCTTGTTATTCGACGAATTATTCAGCCAGCAGTAGTCCTCATGTAACATTCTGCCCACCCGTCCTTGTCTAAAAACTAATTAGCAGCCTTTTGCAAGAACCCCCGCCTAGCAAGCAGTAGGATGGTATCGTGGATCCATCACCGGCACAACAAATCCCCTGTTAGGTAGGACGTAGTTAGGAGGTACTTCGGCCCAACCAACGTTATAATGGCAGTTAGGATCTTTAGTGAACGTACCACCGCTGACCAACTACCCTGCGTCCAACCAACTGAAGGGAGGACCTTCGTTCAAAGGTACAACTTCTAGTTTCTTTTCGCCTATCCTTAACCTTGTTGTAGGAACAAGAAGTACCATATAACAGTAGTACATGAGCCAAGGGATATGATTAGCAAGATAGTAGGCATACCCTGTTCACTAGAGAAAGCTGCCAAAGACAATTACGCTAACTCCCCGTTCATAGACAACATATCCTTTATTAGTGTACCTAGATTCGTGCCACCGACTATGACGGTCTATGACAAAAAGACGGACCCCTTAGAACACATTAACCAGCATAAGAAGAAGATGATGATGGGCATGGCAACATGATCACTGAAAGAGACATGCATGTGTAAAGGGTTTGGATCCAACTTATCTGGAGCAACTTTCATTGGTTTGTTAGCATGCCCAACGGAAGCATAATCTCCTTCGTGGAGATGGTCAATGCCATTAATCAACAGTTCGCCAGCAGCAGAAAACTAGAGAAGTAGACCAGTGGCTTGTACCGGATAATACAAGGATTTGAAGAATCCACTCGGACTTCCTAAAAAGCTTCAATATGGAAAATGTGGCCATCTCAAGGTGCGACATATCAACTGATATCAAAGCTTTTCGTCACGGCTTGCACCAGAATTCTGACCGATATAGGGACATCACTAAAAACCCATGCACCATGTTCGAGGATGTGGGAACAAGGGTATTAGCGGCCATACGACTGAAGGAGGACTCAGAATCCAGAAGAACGACCTATGACGCAGATTCCTTATCAAGAACAGCTAATGTGGAAAAGAAGAGCGAGTGGCCCAAATCTTATAGTAGAACCATGAATCGACTCTTTAGAGGCAAGGAAGGAAAGACATATGCAGAAGCGCTCCCCAAGGTAAGTGAGTATGGTTTTAATACCAATCTTGCAAGACTACTCAAGGCCTTAAGGAGCTGGGTCGGAAAGTGATGGCCAAATCCCTAGACCGAAAGATACCCTAATAGTGGAAAGAACAACGACAACAAGTGTGAATTTCAAGAAAGCCACACTCTCGATAAAGACAAGTTCCACATACTCATAAGAGAGGTTAAATACCATTATTACCAAGGAAACCAGGATCACCTTCTGCCGTGGAACTCGACCAAAGACAATTCAGCAAATCAGGTTCTGCCATCTCCCTCCTTTGTGTATTATAGTTCATAATATCATTACTTGAGGCTCAGAGTTGTGTGGTGATGCGTGTCTATTATATGATGTTTTACACCTCATTTCACACGCATTTAAGAGCTCATTGTTTAGTTTAGGCTACTATTTCCCCTATTTCGTCTACTATCGTATTTTTATGTGAAATTGCAGATTAATGCGGAAACGAGTAGATATTGAGCTAAATCCGTCCCCGAGTGCTTAGGATATCATTTGACATGAAGGGGATGCTTAAGGAATCAACTTGCCGTGTGCTTCAAGGCCTGAAGATAGTACAAGCAAAGGTGCGTACAGTACAAGCTTTAACAAGCAAAGATTCGCTTCGCGATATTGCAGCCTGTTTCAAATGGCTATATCTCGAGTTCTAGAGATGAAAATCAAGTGATTCCAATTGGAGGTGAAATCTTATCCTCTTAGCTTTCCAACGCCGTGATAATCGCTTTATTCTGATAAGTAACAAAGAAATGGCAGCTGTTTTAAGATCGGCGCGCGCTGTAGAATTTGTCAGAATGCATTACTGTACCCTGATATTTGGTCGATCGACTGACATCCATGGTCGGTCGACCGAGGCACCTGATGAGCGAGATTTCAGAAGTCAAAATTAGAAGATCAGAAGCTTCAATGAACCCGACAACTGGTTGATCGGCCAGTACCACCAGTCGGTCGACCACTCGGCCCTTTCCGAAAAATTAAGAACGTGATTAAAGCCCATAAGCAAGATTAGGTTTTTAAGGAGACTTGAGCAGATTACTAGATAATGTGATTTTTTCCTCTGTATTAGGCATCTAGGTTTTTACATAGCTTGAGAACATCAAAGAATTTACTTTTTCTATGTTTTGTTTAGGGTTTTGTTCTCTAGTTTATGATAATCTTTCAGTTTTGGCATTATTCAATAAAGTTAATCTTCCTTTTCTTAATTCCTTTTTGTCACGGTAATTCCTTCTCTTTTAATTCAGTTTATCTACAGTTTTCATAGATTTAGTTTCCGGATAGTTAGAATCCCATGCTATTGTTCTTATTTGCAATTTCATTCATCGTAATCATGTTTTCCCTTGTTGTGATTATTTTAGTTTCTTCTTTCATTACCGTTATAAGTAGCTAAACTTCATATGTTAGGATGTAGGCGAATTATAACGAAGATGACATAGTTTAGGGCAACCTGTAACAATGTTTGGTCGACCGACTGACTTCTCTGGTCGGTCGACTAAGCAGGTTGGTCGATCGAACGGATTAGCTGGTCGGTCGACCGACTTTGCGTCTGATCAGTTTTGTTTTATCCCGTTAAGTGCAATATCTTTCAATGAGACCTTATGGAGACTTGTTAGATGCTTAGTAATGACCAACCCATAGATCGAAAGACAAGGAAGGGCATTAGTTAACGGTTTAAACGATTAAGTTACTTATGATCAAAAGATTTGTGACTTTGGCTTTAGGAATCGTTAATCGTGTTGACACCTAGTATTAGTGAGACCTAGGAACTAGTAGCATAGGCCGAAAGGAGCTATTAGTCAACCTGGACCGAAAGGACTCGTTGTACCCATCTTACGCGACTGCAATACGGACTTACCTTGTATTATGTGCCATCGTAACTATAGTGAACCGATCATCCTAGCATCCTTTTATCTCTTGTTTACATCTTTAATTTTAGTTTTGCTTTTTTTTTTATTACTTTCTTTATTAGCTATAGTTTAATCCAATCACCAACAAGACCCCCCATTTTTGTGACTGAACAATTAAAAAACACTTGAGGGTGTGTGATTCGGGAAAAAAGACCTGGCAAAAAAGGTCGATTCAGCGGAGAAACGAAGGACTCCCTAATAGAAATCATGATCCCTACCTACGTGGGGGAAATAAACAAATATGTAAGATATCTAGTGAATGACGGACCCTTTACTTAAAACGTAATCCTTGGTAGACCCTGGATCCACGAAATGAAGGCAATACCATCAACGTTGAGGAGTACAAGCCATAGTAGGGGATCAGAAAGATGTTAGGGATTGCTACAAAGTGGCTCTAAAATCAACAAATATCCCCCATCATAGCAATCACAGAGCTAACACATCCAAGAAGATTACATGAAAGCACCACAGAAATAACTGGATGAAGTACCTCTGGACGCACTACACCCAAAAACAACCGTGTTAATCGGATGTGAGTGTACATGTAATATACCTCAGTCACTTGTTCAGTTGTTGCGAGCTAACATGAATTATTTTTCTTGGTCCCACAACGAGATAATAGAGATAGATCCAAACGTGATAAATCATAAGTCGAGTGTAGATCCGAGTTACAAGCCAATCCAACAGAAAGGAGAAAGTTTGCCTTCGAGAGAAATTAGGTTATAAACCAAAAGGTGGATAATCTCTTCACTGTAGAAAAATCAGAGAGGTAAAATACCCAAAATGGCTATCCAACGTAGTGGTGGTCGCAAAGAAGAACGACAAGTTGAGAGTCTACGTAGAAGTCGTATACCTAAACAATGCCTGTCCGAAGGATCCATTTCCACTACCACACATATAAGCCATGGTAGACGCCACTGCAGGACACAATATGCTTACATTCCTAGACGCGAGGAGTGGCAATAACCAGATCAAGATACATCCCAGCGACTAGGAAAAAATAACATTCCAGTCTGAATGAGGTATCTATTGTTATAATGTTATGCCTTTTGGACTGAAAAATGCAGGATCTCCCAACCAGAGGCTGGTAAACATGAAGTTCAAGGAACAAATAGGCTGCACCATGGAAGTCTACATTGACGACATAGTGGTAAAGTCTAAGCAAACCCTACAGCATGTCGAGTACCTATTCGAAACATTCAACACCCCGAGGAAGTACAAAATGAATGTAAACCCAACTAAGTGGACCTTTGGGGTCTCCAATGGGAAGATTTTGGGATTTATGGTGACCCAAAGGGGAGAAGAGGCAAATGTCGAGCAGATCAGAGCCATCTTGCAGCTAGAGTCACAACAGAAATCAAAAGACATGCAGCGCCTGATACCCAGAATAACAACCTTGAATAGGTTCATATCCTGATCCCTAGACATATACAAGTTATTCTACGACATACTCCGGAAAATAAAAGGTTTGAGTAGATGGAAGATAATAAGACAACCTTGAAAAAATTAAAACACTATCTCAGCACTCCACCACTCATGTTAAAGCCAGAGCCAGGGGAACTGTTGTTTATGTAACTCTCAGTAACAAAAGAAGTTTTAAGGGTGGTCTTGGATCAGGTGCAGGAACGAATGCAGCACCTAGTATACTATTTCAGCAAGTCTCTACTTCTATAAGAGACCAAATACACATCACTCGAAAAAATGGTTCGAGCACTTGTTATTGCCTTTCAGAAGTTACGTCTGTTTTTTGAGTCTCAAACTATTTATGTTGTGACTACCTATCTTCTTAAGACTATCATGAGGAAAACAGAACTTTTAGGAAGGATAGCTAAGTGGTTAGTGCAACTCAGCGGCTATGATCCGAAGATCAAACCACGCACAACCATCAAATCTCAGGCTTTGGAAGATTTTGTATCCGAATTTAGCCCGACTCCACAGACTAGTCTGAGAAAGACACCTTAAGCCTAGAAGAAGACAAAGGAGAGTAGGTTTGGGAGTTGCATGTAGGTAGAGCATTAAACATGAGAGGGGCATGAGTAGGTCTGGTTCTAAGTGTTAGGTTTAAATATCTCAAAACCTAATATTTTAGTCATACTAAATAAATATGATAATTAACATTTTAATTATTGCTTTTAGATCTTATGCATGCTTATACAAAAATGCGGAAATAGGATTCGAATTACTTACAATCCGACGAAATCAACACAAGGATGATCCTCCTTAGTATTCAAAGAGAACACCTCCTCCAAGATGCACCCAAGACACCCCTTATGATGAACCGAAACTTTTAGGTATGCTAGTACAAGAATCGGTTTTACCTTAAACAATATCCTAATCTCTTATTAGAAATATTAAATCAATACTACAACTTATTATAGTATAAGTTATTATCTTATAATAATTTGAGAGGTTTTTGTATAATTTTCTTACTAGAAAATTTTGCCAATATAATGGATCAATTAATTTTGTGAGCATGTCACAATATTTAAGAGAGTGGTGTTTTGGATTGTGGGTGGCCGGGTATGGGACGGGAACACAAGGGAACATTTCTCTTCTCAATGTGTCTAGGGTGGCCATAGGGTGTGTTCTCAATGCTTACTTTAAACATAATGATTAAAGTGTAATTAACACACTAATCACCCACAACCACCTCCACTAGCCGTCCACTTTAAGCATAAAATGGACTTGATTTTATATTTTTGTCAATTGCACAATTTATTTGTACATTATGTGACATACAATATGTCATAATGTAATAAAATACATTTGTTTTAATTTAAAACATAAATATTTATCAAATAAATATTATTTATAAATTAAACAAATCACATTTATCAAGTTGACAAGTAATTCGTAATTACTAATATAAAATGGTCATTCATAATAATCGTCAATACGATCTACAACTTTTGTAATAATTCTAACCCGATTCATTCTTATTACGATATAACAAAAACATCGTTCATTTGTTTAACAATTGATACGTTTCAATTATAAACATAAATCTTACAATAAGATTTAACCTCTAATTTCTCGGTATACGAGTTTAAGGAATATGATCAACTTGTATCAATATACATTTGATCATTTTATCAACTAAGGGAATTGTCCTATAGGTGTGACCTAAAGGGATCAACTGACCACCACCGTCATACGACAGTAATGTCAAACTCTAGCTAGCCAATCATTACCGAGTAATGTTGGTCAGTTGACTAATATAATTTCGTATCATCCTTTGCGCATTCTCGTCATGAGATTTAATTATGTGATCGCACTATTGTTGAGGACACATTTCCCAACAATCTCCCACTTGTCCTCGACAAGTGTGCGTCACCAATTCTCTTGTCCTATTACAATCTCCCACTCAATGCAAGGTGTCTCTCGGAGGTCGTACTTGCATTTGATCATATCATGAGTGGTTTCCTCGATCTGGAGAAAAACTGTTTGACCGGAATTATCTACCATAGATACCTTCCGAGCGTGGCCACGCATTTTCAGTTAACTTCTCCTCGAGTGGCCTTGAGATTTGAACAACCCTGACAAGGGGTGGACAATTTCTATCGTACTACTCCCTCTAGGTAGCCACAGTCAGTCACAACCCAAAGCAATCCCTTTTCACTCCAGTTACGAAAAGTCGTAGAGAATGGAGCAAGGTTATGCCAAAACTGTACCATCTTGGGAGAGTAGTCTTTAGTCTAAGAATTGACTCATAAGAATACTATAGCAGCTCTTGCCACGACCCGGCTATCATGAAATTTCCAAAACTCTATAAGCGGTCACTTTGCCCGACAGAGTGTCTCTTGCAGTCTGTCTATGTGATCGACTAGTCATCACATATGACTATATGGCATTTGAACTTGCCATCAGTCGCCTCACATTCTAGTCGCTTTGAGATGACACCTCATGTAAGCGGCCAGGGGTTATACTAAGTCAATCCAGTTCACTTTATGGGGCCCAAAGTTGTCTCGTACAACCCATTTGGATTTTGACAAAGTATCTATCATTGAGAGTTAATTATAACTCAAATGACATTGTTATGCAAAAACAGTCATTACCGTTTCATTGCATTTGATGCACAATCATCAATGTGTATTAGTGTTTTGCGTATAAACCTTTTATTCATGTTTTCAAAATCTACAAATTTTGGTCTCCTTCTAACTCATATTATCTCACATAATATGATCTTATTTGAGCACATATCTAGAACTCATTCTAGATCTTGAGTTTTCTTTCCTGAGGGAAGCTCCCACTGTTATCTTATAACTCGTGACGTATCGTCACTTATGTATTGAAATCTATATTGTAGTTATTAATGATTTCATTACTCCAATATTTTCACTCATCTTGGCAATTTTAATAAAAAAGTTTTAGGTTTACATTCATCAATATGAATAATGTAACCAACCATTTTGAATTCCAATGGGTACCTTCCCGTGAAGCTCCATCATCCTATGACACATATCATTTTATTCATCTAGAATTTTGAGAATTTCTTATTCTTTACACTGTAAAGAATCACCATTCTCTCTAAATGGTTTGTTCATTTCTCTAATGAATATCGCTCCCACTAAAATCAACATCACTCCTTTTATAACGATTGATATTTCTTAAATGAACCTTTCACTTCACGCATGTTATTCATTTGCTCTTACTTGAACCAGTATCACTATCCTATAGTGGTTTACCTCCATTCAATCAACAACACTTCTTTTATGTCTTCGTTTCCTCGAGACGAATATGACATGATATTCCCTTATAACTACATTGAGAGAATTGAGATTATTTTTTCTCTTTTATCTTATAATTTTAGAAAAATCATTTGTTAAGGAACCGTTTTCCTTCCGATTTCATACGGGGTTTCCTTTATCCTTTCTTTGAACCAATGAACATAAGGAACATTTCCTCTTGTGTCCTCCCGTAGTTTCTTCAGTGTCCTCTCGTAGTTTCTTTTATTCATTCATTTAGGGTTCTTCTTAAGACTCCCATGTAAGATTCTTCTCTAAGATCCTACATTTATATCATTGGTTTGCAGGCGAAATATTTTCTCCCACTCTATCCTCTTTAAAAATAACCTTTATTTGTATGAGGATAGCAATTTTCGATATAGCCAATGCATATGAATGTTTGAAAAGTTTTATAGGTGTGATTAATACATTCTCATTTTCACTTAAAAGGATCATCTTATAATGAACCAATATTCATTTTGATTGAATATTTCTCTTAGAGGTGTATTTTCTCGTTTTTAATTAATCAACGCTTTGATTCTTCATATTGATCGTATCAATGTTACTTTACAATGAACGTTTCATGGTTTTTATCTAGTGATTTATAGAAATCACTTTGATTCATGTTCGACAAGTTTTACAATTTATTTTAAGAATCAATGATTCGATTAAGAACAAAAGTAGTGACTTGGGTTGAAAACCAAGTCACTAATATCCAAAATTACAACCATTGTTTAGGATTCAAATCCTTGTCTTACAAGAAAGTAAATTGTTCTCGGAAATAAAATGCAAAATATGAAAGAAGACAATAATGAAAATTAGAGCCAAACTCTTAAGTCTTCAATCAAATGGATGCTACCATAGTCATCCATGTAAGGAACTTCATGCTTCCTTCTCCTTGACTTTGTCATTAGGAGGTTGCCCTTTAAATCAATTAAAAAGGGTAAAATCAACAATTTGTATCACTATACATAAGTTGACAAAATAACATGAATTTTGAACAAGAAGTATTACCTACGGCGGTTGTCTTTTCATTTTTGAGGTCGGTCAAGTATTTGGGGCAATTACGCTTCCAATGTCCTAACCTCGTGCAATAATGGCACTTGTCTTCAGATTTCGAAGATGAGGTGGAAGCGCCTTTCGAAAAGGTCTTTTCTTTGGCCGGTTTGGGCTTGAACGTTTTCTTGCCCCTTGCCTTTGAAGGCATTCCTCTTGAAGTTGGTTTTCCCTTTCTTCTCGATGTTCAAAACATCCTTAGTGGAACTTTCATGAAGTCCCATGTCCCTCTCGGCTTGGACAAGCATCTTATGCAATTCATCCAATGTGGTCTCTTGATTTCGCATGTTGAAATTCACCCGGAATTGAGCATACGATTTCACCTTATTGAGAGAATGAAGAACTCGATCAATGATGAGTGAGTCGGGAACATCAACTCCTTGCACTTTTAGAGTCTCGGCGAACTCAACTAATTTGAGTACATGAGGGCTTATCTTTTGTCCTTCCTTCAAGCTAATGTCGAAGAAGGCGGAAGCCGCCTCATATTGAATCACCCTTGGAGTTTGTGAAAACATTGTCGCAAGTTTGGTGTATATCTCATATGATGTGCTTAACTTGATCATACTCCTTTGGAGATCCGGCTCCATGGAGAAGATAAGCACATTTTTAAGAGCGGAGGACTCTTTCATGTAGGCTTCACAGGCCTCACGAGTTTGGACCGCGGAACGAGCGGTCGGAGCAGGAGGAGCGGCTTCGGAGAGGTAACGAGTCTTATCGTCACCTTGAGCGGCCAAAAGTAATTGCGCATCCCAATCTTTAAAATTGGAGCCATGCTTATCGAGTTTGCAACGATCCATAAAGGATCGAAGCCATGATACATTAGTGAGAGGTGGAGCGTTGGTTGCCATTGACGATGTTGAAAAATTAAACTACAATAAAAATGAAGGAATTAAAACAACATCATTTTAAAACTCGTAATTAATTTTTAAACAAGTTTAGTTATTTACTTAATGATCTCTTACCCAATTAAGTAAACAATCCCGAGACCCAAATCCATATTAATCCGGGTACGGTGTAGCCGATTCAACCCTTATTGATATAATTTGGTGGATTAACCTTTTAATCGGTTCTACCTTAAAACTCTCGGCCGACAATTTTCTAAAAATTGTCTTTAGCCCGAACTTATTGCAACTACGGTTACGAATACTTTCGTTGAGATCGACCAAATTTCAAGGTGTAATCTTATTACCCCACTTACCCAACGTGACAATTTTAGTACCCCGGTGTAGCCGAGCCTACATTCTTGTGAAGAAGGGATTCATGGGTCTATACTTTTTGGTAAGGCTAAGTCTCAATATTCATTTGTAAGAGATCTAGTCAGAATATTATCTATCTCCGTTTAAGTGAACTAAGTCGGTGAATTATCGATAAAATAATAGACTAGGTCGACTAAATCGAATAAAATGCATGACATGATATGACGATTTGGCTATGCATGCAAACATATAAAGCAAAATAAAAGCATCAAAATAATTAACCCTAGTATGGCCTTTCCTAGAAAAGAAAATAATAAAAGTACAAATTTGGAAAATAACTCCTTTGGTCCCTTGAACTTCACGAGGCACGCTTCCCAAGGTAAACACCGTCTTGGTCAGAACTCCTTTCCGAATGGCATCGTCTTCAAGGATCACCGGATTTTACAAAAATTACAACTTTTCTAGTCTACTTTATACATTATAGAATAGAAAACAATAAATAAAGTGATACAAGATCACATTAATTACATCCGAATCGATAACCCCTTACATTACGGGAAATATCGATTAAAAACTAAGGCCATACTAAGTAAAATTACATAATCCAAAATTACGTAAATAAAATCATGACAATCATAATTAAAATATGCAATGCTTATGAATATGAACTAACATGGAATTGCGTGCTTTAACTATTAAAAACACTAAACATTATGTGAATCGGAATTCACTCTTAAGTTAATGATCCCAACTCATTTAGGTTTCAAAATTTAGTCTTACTCAAACTTTGAACATAACTTAACTTAACATTATAATATTGTTCGGTATACTCGGTTTTACGGGAAAAATAATATAAAATTCAAAAAGAGTCATAAAATTTCGAAAAATTCAAAATTCAAATTTTGAATATTTTAAAACTTTCTTAAAATTTCAGAACCTTAAATAATATTAGTACTTTCACGGTTTTATAATTTATTGCGTAAATAATACGTAAAATGAGCATTTTGAGTCGGAAAATTAAATAATTAGCTCCATAAATCCAAATAAAATACTTATAATATTTTTACACTTTCCAAAACATCTTAAGAAACTGAAATGGACTGAAAATTAATTAGTACACTGCCCAATATCCGAAATTTTAAATACATGACTCTTATTATTCAATTTTTAAATATAACCTTTAACAAATAAAAATTAAATTAAACAGAAACTTTTGTTTCCCAAGAAAAATATGGTGATGAACATATCTAATATGACTATTATGGGTTAAATTTTCAGCCATTTTAAGAACCATTGCTATTTTTAACGATTTACGTCATATATCGTACAATTTTAACCATTAAAATTATTTCACAAGCATAAAATCAAGTAAAAATCTCGAAATTTTTATACATGCTGGAAATAATGTATATGACATTGTGTGAAATTTTTATGGCCAAATTCCAACTTAAACTATTAAAGTCGAAATAATGTCACTTTTATCCGATTTTTACATTAAAAATCAATAAACATGCAATATATGAGAAAAATTTCTGAAAACTTTAATATGCTTTTTAAATATTGCATGTGACATACTCAAAAAAATTTATAGTTAAATTCGAAATATGACTATATAAACCCATTTTTATCCATTTTATGGCATTTTAACATTTAAAATTCATAAACCATGTATTTTAACTCCATAATTTACGAAAATTCATATTCATATCATAGGAAATACATGTGAAAACATACTGAAAAATCTCGGCCAGAAGTTGACTTTAACTATTTTTCCCAAAAATAAACATTTTTAACCATTAAAAATAATAAAAACCAAAATAATAAACCTTATGAACAATATATATGCAAAATATACTCCAAATATCCTAAAATACATTAAGAATCAGTAGGTATTCATGCATTAGAAATTTCGGCCATATCATATACGAATTAAAATTTCAATTTTATTTTTGTTATCTTAATAACTTCGTAAAAATGTAAACGAAAAGCATGCAAACAACCGATTTGCTCTGATACCAATTGTTAGGTTTAAATATCTCAAAACCTAATATTTTAGTCATACTAAATAAATATGATAATTAACATTTTAATTATTGCTATTAGATTTTATGCATGCTTATACAAAAGTGCGGAAATAGGATTCGAATTACTTACAATCCGACGAAATCAACACAAGGATGATCCTCCTTAGTATTCAAAGAGAACACCTCCTCCAAGATGCACCCAAGACACCCCTTATGATGAACCGAAACTTTTAGCTATGCTAGTACAAGAATCGGTTTTACCTTAAACAGTATCCTAATCTCTTATTAGAAACATTTAAATCAATACTACAACTTATTATAGTATAAGTTATTATCTTCTAATAATTTGAGAGGTTTTTGTATGATTTTCTTACTAGAAAATTTTGCCAAGATAATGAATCAATTAATTTTGTGAGCATGTCACAATATTTAAGAGAGTGGTGTTTTGGGTTGTGGGTGGCCGGGTATGGGAAGGCACAAAAGGGAACATTTCTCTTCTCAATGTGTCTAGGGTGGCCATAGGGTGTGTTCTCAATGCTTACTTTAAACATAATGATTAAAGTGTAATTAACACACTAATCACACACAACCACCTCCACTAGCCGTCCACTTTAAGCATAAAATGGACTTGATTTTATATTTTTGTCAATTGCACAATTTGTACATTATGTGACATACAATATGTCATAATGTAAGAAAATACATTTGTTTTAATTTAAAACATAAATATTTATCAAATAAATATTATTTATAAATTAAACAAATCACATTTATCAAGTTGACAACTAATTCGTAATTACTAATATAAAATGGTCATTCATAATAATCGTCAATACGATCTACAACTTTTGTAATAATTCTAACCCGATTCATTCTTATTACGATATAACTAAAACATCATTCATTTGTTTAACAATTGATACGTTTCAATTATAAACATAAATCTTACAATAAGATTTAACCTCTAATTTCTTGGTATACGAGTTTAAGGAATATGATCAACTTGTATCAATATACATTTGATCATTTTATCAATTAAGGGAATTGTCCTATAGGTGTGACCTAAAGGGATCAACTGACCACCACCGTCATACGACAGTAATGTCAAACTCTAGCTAGCCAATCATTACCGATTAATGTTGGTCAGTTGACTAATATAATTTCGTATCATCCCTTGCGCATTCTCGTCATGAGATTTAATTATGTGATCGCACTATTGTTGAGGACACATTTCCCAACACTAAGATCACCTGAAGGAGACCTCATTGTCCAGTACGTACGATGTGAATTCAAAGCTACCAATAACGAGGCAGAGTATGAAGCACTGATCTAGGGCCTCCGCCTAGCTCTAGATCTGAAGGTTAGACGCATCATGGTCTGCAGTGATTCCTAGCTCATAGTTAATCATGTAAATAATTCCTGTATAGCCAGAGATTTGAAAATGAGGGCCTACTTGGAGGTAGGTAAGGAGTGAACCCTCAAGTTCGATACATTCAGCATCAGACAAATACCCAAAGATCAAAATGCAAAGACAAACGTTTTGGCCACGTTAGGGGCTACTTCTAGGCCGACACCGTTTCCGCAATACCATTCACATGATGGAACCAAAACCGGCGCAGCTAGGAAAATACTCCGAAGAAGACAAGACCTGTATCCAATGGCTGAAGGAGTTAGAAGTACTCAGCAATACAACCGGCCAAGAAGTCACCATCGACTAGAGGACACTATACATATATATGTTTGTAAAGTGATAATCTATCTGCAGAGAAAAAGGAGGTAAGAAGTTTTAAAATGAGAGCATCGAGGTTCATACTAATCGATGGTGTTTTATTCAGGAAATCCCTAGCCGAACCTTACTTAAGGTGCTAGAATGACGAAGAAGCTCATGCCATATTGCATTAAATCCACAGTGGGGACTGCAAAAATCATGCAGGGGGCAGGATTCTATCCAAAAAGGTGCTTAGACAAGGATAATTTTGGCCCACCATAAAGAAAGACGGAGCAGACTACGCAAAAAAATGTGACGCATGTCATAGTCACCAGTCATCAGAGCCGCTACTTCCCGTCATCTTGCCTTGGCCCTTCATGAAACGGGGGATCATTACTACAAAAAGAGCCAATAACAACACACTATTAACAACGCTTATTGACGATTATGACTTAAAGACGATGTTAATTGGATAATTTCATTTGGCTGAAATTACTAAACACTAATAACAACGGTTATAATTTTATTTTTCGTTGTTAATACTTATAACAACGGTTGTAGAAGATAACCAATGTTAATATCTTAACTATGAACAACGGTTATTGTATATATCACCGTTCACCGTTGTTATAAATAAGTTCACTTTGGCGCAAATCAGTGAAAACTAACAACAATAATTTATATTTAACCCGTTGTAATTACTTATTACAACATTTATTCAGTAAGAACCACTGTCAAATGTTAAGTTGTGACAACGGTTATTCATTAAAAACCGTTATTATAAGTCTTACAACAGGATTTTTTTTATACCCATTGTAAATAGTTTTAATACCACACTACAATAGAACACTCGAATAACCTACACAATCATTTGTTTTTCTTGTTGCTTAATAAACAAACAAACACAACCAATTTTCTCTGTCAACATCCATCGTCGTTGCTTCCTCATCGTCGTTGCCATTTTTACCAGGTATTTATCACCTAATAACCTACACAACCATTTGTTTTCCTTTTACATCTTATAGTTAGGTTATTGATGTTAGTTGATTATCGTCTTTGAGTTTTAACATCTTATAGTTAGATTGCTATAAGCTGATTATGTTATGTTAGATTATTGTTGTTAGTTGATTATGATATATCCCTTAACCTGCATGCGCACCTCTAATTTATATTTGCATCATTCTGGACCGTATTATTTATATTAATATTTATATATAGAGAGAGGGGAGTTCAAATGAGTCCACATATGAAGTTGAGTCCTTGACTCCTAATCTAAACCATTAGATCTTACAATATTAATGGTTGAGATTAAAACCAAAAAATACTCGCCAAACATAAATTTTCTCTCACATAACTTTAACTTTCAATTACTCACTTTTGAGTTTCAGAAACTTATGAGTGTAACTCTAATGTTGTACGAGTGTAACTCTATAGATTTATGAGTGTAACTCTAATGTTGCACGAATGTAAATTTCATATTTTATGCGGTTTTTAATATAAAAATTTATGAGAATAATTCAACTGTTTTATGAGTGGAACTCTATTGATTTATGTGTGAAACTCTATTGTTTTATGCGTGAAACTCTATTGTTTTATGCGTGAAACTCTATTGTTTTATGAGTAGAACTCTATTGTTTTATGCGTGGAACTCCATTATTTTATGCGTTGAACTCCATTGTTTTTATGTGTGGAGCTCCATTGTTTTATATGTGGAACTTCATTGTTTTATGGGTGAAACTTTATTGTTTTATAGGTGGAACTCCGTTATTTTATGTGTGGAACTTCATTGTTTTATGGGTAGAACTTCATTGTTCTTGTTCTATTACTGAAAGTCATGTTCTATTAGTCAAAGTCCATGTTCTATTGGTGGAATTCCATTGTTATATTGGTGGAACTCCATTGTTCTATTGGTGGAACTCCATTGTACTATTGGTGGAACTCCATTGTACTATTGGTGAAATTCCATAGTTTTATTGGTAGAACTCCATGGTTCTAATAGTGGAACTCCGTGGTTTGTTTGAGTGGAACTCCATTTTTTTGAGCAACCACCAGCATCCAAAAATAATCCAGATCTGAAAAAATCAAAAATTACCACCACCAATGATACCCACCAACGATAATAACCACCATCACCATCCAAAACAAATCCAGATCTGAAAAAATCTAAAAATCCATATGAACAAAGAACGTAAAAGCCCCATCACCCCTACGACATCACCACTGCCACCATCCCCATACATGACCTACCACCACCAACAAAAAATAAAAAACAAATAAATATAAATCTGAAAAAATAAAAAAAATAAAGAATAACAAATAGAAAATAAAATAAATTACTCAGATCTTAAAAAAATGAAATTTGCATGTTCATGTTTTTGATTTTTTCAGGACACAAATAAATAATATAGATTTTAAAAAAATCTAAAAAAATAACAAATAAATTAATCAGCACACAAATAAATAATATAGATCTTTAAAAAATAACACATGTTGAAGCTACAACTGAAAATGGGACGGAATGGCGGCAGTTTTTGACAGCGACGACATGGAACTGATGATGGTGGTGGTCATCGGTGTTGGGTGCGCGACGTGGGACAGATGATGGTGGTGGTCATCGGTGTTGGGTGCGCGACGAGGGGCTGATGATGGCGGTGGTCATCGGTGTGAGATGCGCGGCGAGGGACTGATGGCGGCGAGGGACTGATGATGGCGGTGGTCGTCGATGTCGACGGTGGTCATCAGTGATTTGTTTGGTTTTCAGAACATTTGATTTATTTGGTTTTTAGAGGGAGAAGTTATGTTGAAGGAGGCATGAAGCAGGTGAATGAATGAATGAGGATTAGGGTTTGAGTCCCTTTTATAACTAGTCCATTTATTTTGTTTTAATCTACACTCTTCAATTGTTTTGATCCAATGGTTCAAATGAGAATTCAAGAACTCAACATAAAAGAGGACTTACCTAATCTGATCTCTCTCCCCCTCTCTCTCCCATATATATATATATATATATATATATATATATATATATATATATATATATATATATATATATATATATATATATATATATATATATATATATATATATATATATAATATATATGAATTGGGATCCTATGAGAACCACCAATATAATGAGAACTCAACCTTACGGACTTTTTAAAAAAATTTAATGACATATTTGGATTCGGCATGGAATTTTATGGCTAGAGAACATATTTCTTGGTCTAGAAAATATATACTAGTGACGGATATCGAGGTTTGATACGTTTTATTAATTTTCATGCACATACTACCGATTTTTACGTATCTATTATTTTTCATGCACCTAGAACTCGTTTTAATGCACGTAGAGCCTACTATTTTCATGCACCTAGTAGTCATTTTCATGCATGTAAAAAATTTCATGCACATAGTGGTCGTTTTTGTGCATTTATAGCCGTTTTAGTATACCTAATTGTATTTTGGTACACTAAGTATATATTTTGTTAATAAAATCAATAAATTTTGTTTTATGATACTAAAGTGTGTATTTGAATAAGTTAAACTAATGGTAAATGATCCATCTAAACTTTCGAAGCGAGATTTGGTGAAGATTTAGTGAAGGTTCTCATGGTTCTCATTATAAGGGTGGTTCTCATTATATATATAGATTTGAGATCCGATGAGAACTAGCAAGATAGTGAAAACTGTGAGAACCAACTTGCAGCCCTTAGAGGTAACTGAAATTTGACGATTGAATTTGGTTTTAATAATAGGTTCTCGAAACTTCCAAGCCATCAAACCCCTAAATCCTCCAAACTCACTCACTTTTCAAAAATCCTTTTTCTCTCTCTTCCATCGTCCTCCCAATCGTCCTCTCAATAAAATCACTCTCTGATCATCCTCTGTGATCATATCACTCTCCGATCATCATGGTTTTGACTCTTCTCAAACCGCATCACAATTAGTGTTCAATTCATCGACCACCATCATTTTCGCTCTTTCCAATGAGCACTTATGCGGATTTTGGTAAATGCGATTATTCTTTACACCTCCCCTAATTTGTTCTCTTTGGTTTTAACTAAGATTTCTCTGATTTTGAGTAGATTACAATTTTGGTAATTTCTCAATTTCTCATATTTCTCTTTTATTCCCCAATTTTACGATTTTTATTATACAAATTAGTTTGATTAGGGTTGAATTCTTAATTGCATTCTTAATTGCTAAAATTGGATACTAGGATTTTATTATAATAATTTCAAATTCTGGGTATCATCATTGATATTAGTGACATGTTTCATCTGGTTTACTGTCACATATTTACAATTTAAACTTTATTGGAAGTATGTTGTTTAAAAAAGTTTTAAAATTTTGATCATTTCGACTTTCAATTGAAAGTAAAAATTAAGAAATAACTCGTACTCCAACAGGTGGGAGTGCTATAAATGAATTATTAAGTTCGTCAAGGATTCTTAGATAGCGTTTTCACTTTTTCAACCATGAGCATTGATAAGTCTCAATTCGTTCGCGTTTTGCTTAATATAGTTATGTTTCTTTGTAATTGCGTTCTTTACACTGATTATCTTGCTTTGGTGTGTCTATTATTTCAGCCCCTCATCTTTGTCTTCAAAGTAAAATCTAACATAATGGCATATAAGACGAGGCTCTGTCTATATCGGTGGCTTCTGACCTTAAAATAGTTATAGATTAAGCCATTTCATCCGCAACTGTTTTGAGCTTTTCTATTTCTATTTATCAGTTGAGATGAAATCAATCTGCCTTAAGCCGTGTTTTCAAATTTTTCACAATCAAATTAATTTTTTTATTTATATATATTAGCAAAATGGTTTTATTGTTGATTAAGTATCATTTTTACAACAATTTATAGTTCGTTCCCATGAAGATTCATTTCCAAGCTTCTTTTTCATCATTTATGTAATTAGATTGTCTATTATTGAATTAGTGTTTACTATCAAATGCAAACTTCTAGTATAATGGTGTATAGTGTCTTAAGCGAATTGATACTAATAAGTCAAATTCCTAGAGAAAGGAAGGTAAGTAAAGAAATTATGTAAATGAGATTTATCTAGAACGTGGTTAAGTAGCCCTGGTAAAGCTATTGGTGAAGAGAAGGAAGATAGTTCCAACATAATAAAATTGAACGACTCTATTAGACGAGGTTAGGACAATTAGAATATCGTGATGTAATAGAAGACTTTGCCTTATAGTAGTTGAAACACTTTCCGTGGTAACTACTGCCAGCCCACTATACTTCTTTTTATAATCTTGTGAAACGCTCATTTCTATCTTCCATGCCCACCTATTTCTAAAGCATTAAAAGAACTGATGCTTGCTTATTGCTACCTTGTTAAAGTATAGGGGAACAACACAATTCTATTTAAAATCATATATGCGGAGGAATTCGTCTATCTCTTTTTGTCCTTGTATAGAAGTCGACGACGTGAAACCATATACACCGGAGATAATGTGTAGTGTGTAAGTATACAAATACAATCACATTTTTGGAGGGAAGTTATTTGGTTCGATCTCGCTGGTTTGATTCCTACAAACTCAAGAAGCCCTCCTACTTCTTTGCAAATATTGCCAACATTCCTAGGCGAGATTTTACTAGTGATATTATTGGTGTTCAAATCAAGCCAAACAAAGGTGGACATGTACTCATAAGAGAGACAGAAGGATTCAGGCACTTGTGTTTACTGCTTACTGCCACACCATATGGATGAAGAGGTACATGGCTAGGCTAGATGGAAAGTTGGTGCACCCCACAAGGGTAGTCAAGGAGATACAGGAAATGGTTAAGGGCAAGGCCAGGGTAATGAACGGGAATCTGCAACTTCCTGCAGATAATTCTTTACTAGCTAGTATTCTGATGTACTTTTGGCTTCTTTGAAGATAGACCAATTGGTCTAGGGCTCTTTTGTATATCTGTTCCTTTGATATTTATATACTCACATTTACACCAAAAAAAACAAGGTTGTGCAATTACCCAGTTCTATAGTTCTATCGTTATTTCACCTGTTCTAGAGGCTAACAACATTATTGTACTAGGAGTTTGAATTTCGATAGCAAGCATTTGCATTTTAACCCTATATGTGCATGAAATAAGCAAGGTTCTATGAACTGAACGAAATAAGGTCGTATGTGCATGAAATAAGTGTTAAGTGGGCATGAAATAACGAGTTCGAATTTCAATAGCAAGCATTTGCATGTTAACCCTATATGGGCATGAAATAAGTTTCTATGTGCATGAAATAAGGTCTTATGTGCATGAAATACGTGTTAAGTGAGCATGAAATAAGGTTCTATGTACATTAAATAAGGTTGTGTGTTTGAAATAAAGTTCTATATGCATGAAATAAGGTTCTATGTGCATTAAAAAGTGTTTGAATTGCATTGTTAGTTATATTGTGATACTAATTATTGTTGGTTAAAGACATTAATTTTAATTCTATGTGCATCAAATAAGATTCTATGTGCATGAAATACGGTTCTCTATGCATGAAATAAGGTTTTATTGCATTAAAACGTTTTTCAGTTGCATCAGGTGGTTAAATTATGATACTCTTGGATAACGACATGAATTTTAATAATATGTGCATGAAATAAGGTTCTATGTGCATATTAAGTTTCTATGTGCATGAAATAAAAGGTTTTATGTACATGAAATAAACGAATTGAATATGAAGAAGATTTAATGTATGTACTGGCCTTTTAAGGCATTTTAGTGTATGTACTTATGTCAGTTATTTAGGCGGCATTAATTATAAGATACACTCGTTATTTTATACTCGTATTTGTTTAGCGTATTCTAAAGGCTATAGCTCAATGGTAGAGCGTTCTGCACATTTTGCACAAAGGTATGGGTTCAAATCCCATATAGTCTGTTAAATAAAAATCCCATGATTGAAAGTTTTCAAGATGCAAGCAGTATAGTACAACTAAAATTAAATAGGCCATAAGCATACTAGGGCAATGACGAGTAGGCTATAATTAGACTTACCCGTGCAACAATAATGCCAAGGAGCCAGTGTAATAGCATTGTTGATAAGAATTTCAAAGAGTAGCTTATGCTATTATGCATAGAAACTATGACCATATATTATGGCCTTTGGTGATCTCAATGTAAAAGAAACATTCTTACTTACTAGCCAATGTGGGAGTTGAACTCACATCTTGTGCATTGCACAATGCTCTACCATTTGAGCTAATTGGCTCACGAAATAAGTAAAATATAAGTAGTTGTAATGTAAAAACAGTAATGATGATATCAAAGATAGTACAAATTGATATGTTAATGTTTGATTAAATCATTATTAATGAACACATGTGATCAATTAACAATGAATAAGGCCAACTAGCAAGAAACACTTCTAGGAAGTGTGTGCCACTCATATCAGATCAGTAATAAAGAAGAGAATAAGTTGGGTATATAAGTAGATGACAACTATAAATCATTTCTATGCTGTAAATAACAACATATATATATATATATATATATATATATATATATATATATATATATATATATATATATATATATATATATATATATATATATATATATATATATATATATATATATATATATATATATATATATATATATATATATATATAGACTTGGGATCCGGTGAGAACCACCTTACAATGAGAACCTTGTGAGATCTCTACCTTACGGACTTTTTAAAAAAAAATTAATAACATAATTGAATTCGGCATGACATTTTATAGCTAGAGAACATATTTTTTGGTCTAGAAAATAAATACTAGTGACGGAAATCAAGGTGAGATACGTTTATTTATTTGCATGCACCTACTATCTATTTTTTCGTATCTATCATTTTTCCGCCACTAGTATTTATTTTCTAGACCAAGAAATAAGTTCTCTGGCCATAAAATTTCATGCCGAATCCAATTATGTCACTAATTTTTTAAAAAAAACTCCGTAAGGAAGAGTCCTCACCGGTTTTCATTGTAAGGTGGTTCTCACCGGATCATATATATATATATATATATATATATATATATATATATATATATATATATATATATATATATATATATATATAGAATTGGGATCCTATGAGAACCACCAATATGATGAGAACCATGAGAACTCTACCTTACGAACTTTTAAACAAAAAATTAATGACATATTTGGATTCGGCATGGAATTTTATGGGTAGAGAACATATTTCTTGGTCCAAAAAATATACTCTAGTGACGGAAATCGAGGTGAGATACGTTTTATTAATTTTCATGCACCTACTACCGATTTTTACGTATCTATCATTTTTCATGCACCTAGAACTCGTTTTAATGCACGTAGAGCATCTTATTTCATGCACCTAGTACTCATTTTCATGCATGTAAAAAATTTCATGCACGTAGTGGTTGTTTTCGTGCATTTATAGCCCTTTTTGTATACCTAATTGTATTTTCGTACACTAAGTATATATTTTGTTAATAAAATCAATAAATTTTATTTAATGATACTAAAGTGTGTATTTGAATAAGTTAAAGTAATGCTAAATGATCCATCGAAACTTTCGAAGCGAGATTTGGTGGAGATTTAGTAAGGGTTCTCATGGTTCTCATTATAAAGGTGGTTCTCACCGGATCTCGACCCTATATATATATATATATATATATATATATATATATATATATATATATATATATATATATATATATATATATATATATATATATATATATATATATATATATATATATATATATTATATAAAGGCCGGATCCGGTGAGACTCTTAATTATGGTGTGGCCGCCGAACCCTTAATATGTTGGACATGATTTTCAATGTTCATTGGACTAATTTCAATGGGATGAAAATTATGGGTCATTTCTAGCATTACATTTGGCCCAAATATTTTCTCTATCTAAAAAAATTATCCATTTTGCTCTTTTTCTTATTTCATGAAACTTGGAATTAAAATGTTTTAATTTCTTATTTCGTGAATCTTGAACCTTAATTTGTGAAACTGAGATCTTATTTCGTGAAACTTGGACTTTTTTTTTGTTTGGCAGGTGGATACAAATGGCTACTGCTTAATAGCATGTTTAGCCATATTATGTGCTCTAAAGTTTCGTTGTCTACAGACAACAAAACTAATACTAAGACAGTGAAAAAAAGGAACAGAGGCTTGTATTTTTCTAATAATACTAGAAGCAGTATGTGATGGCTGTTGTTGAGCCGATATTTGTAGAACGATATTGATGCAGTCTGTTGCAATAGAAACGTGATAGTAGTTGTTCTGGACCGCCCATTGTAATCCAAAAAGAACAGCAATGGCTTCAGCTTGCTCACAGCTCTCGGCAGTGGTTCGTTTGTTGTTCAGATATCCATTGAAGCAAGGTTTGTCAACATCATTTGCATTTGACATGTAAGGCCTAAACCTGTAGTAAAGTTAGTACACAGGCAGCATCAACCGTGATCCATATCTGTGAACAACTCCTCTGTTTCCCAACCAGATAAAAGGAAACCTTCTTTTTTAGCTGTTCCATTTCCTCGGAATCATTTGGATAATCATTATTGAAATTATCTGGCTTAGATTGGTCAATAGATAGTCCATTAATACCCTTCAGAACCTCAGCCTTGTAAACAGGAATAGTGTTATAAACATTAGCCTCAATTCCCTTGAAGACTTTATTATTTCGAGCATACCAAATGGAGGATAAAACAGCCATGAACTGTACAACCAGGTGATCGCAGTTGCCCAATTTTCTGAAGTAAGCCAACCAGTTCAAATATTCAAACCTAACGAACACAAAGGATTAACACGTATTCCAAGATCTGAAGTCTTCCACATTTTCATTGCAAAATCACATTTTTTGAAGAGATGTTCAACCGTTTCCTCCATCTCTCCAAAAGCACACAGTTGACAGTTACACAAAAGTGTTGGCATTCGCTTATTGAGTTCCTTACCAGCAGGCAAAGTATTAGTACAGATTTTCCACAACAAGATTCGCCATTTTGAAGGTCCTTTCAAATGCCAAATATTTCCTATCATTGCTCTAGATACACACTTTAGCCTATATCTGTCCTTCTCAGTTCCATTCGTCTCGAGAATAGAGGCAACAACAACATTATATCCTTGCTTGACCTTATATGTCCCATCCTTCGACAAATTCCAAAAACATGGGTCATGATCATTCTCATCCGGGATTTGGATAGCCGTGATTTTCCTTACAGTTTCAAAATTGAAAAGGCTTCTAAGAAGCACCAAGTTCCAAATACCGTCATTAAAAAGATGCCGTACACGGATATTGGCTACTGATGGTTCCACATTAATTAACTCAATATTATTGAGTGTTGGAGTTTGTCCATTGACCTAATTATCAGTAAGAACACTAATATTTGATGAAGTCCCAATTTTCCATGTAATATTCTTTTTCAGGAGATCCCATCCCCACAAAATTCCCCTACCACCCCAAGAACAATTAGCTGGTTTCTTGAAATCTTTAATAAGAGAGTTATCATCATGGATGCCATATTTTTTCCGAGCGTTTTTGAAAGGATAGAGCTTTGGTCGGAAATAATGCGCCATGCATTTTTTCCCAATAAGGCTTGATTTAAGCACCTTGTATTCCGTATGCGTAAACCACCCACACCCTTTGGTTGTGCCAATACCAATTTACTGCACCAATGTATAGTTTTACTATTTCTCAGTCCCGCCCACCAAAAATGTGAAATCAAAGAATCAATCTTAGAAGTCACACTTACCGGTAATTTAAAAACCGATAGAAGATAACAAGAAATAGCATAGAGGACTGATTGAATAAGAGTAAGTCTACCAGCAGCAGACAGGTATAACGCATTCCAAGAAGATAATCGTCTTCTAATTTTCTCCAGAAGGGAATTATAAAAGAGACTTTTATCTTCACCAGTAACATAATAACTTGAAGGCGTGTTGTTTGTTTAACTTCCAATCATGTTGTGTAACTCCATTCAACAACTTGTGTAACTCTATTGAATAACTGGTGTAACTTTATTGCGTAGTCTGAGAAACTCTATTGAATAGTATTCGAAACTCTAACCAATATGTGTAACTCCATTGAAGAACTAGTGTAATTCTACTGAATAACTAGTGTAACTCTACTGAGTAGTTTGAGAAACTCTATTGAATAGTCTGTGAAACTCCAATGAACCAATATGTGTAACTCCATTCAACAACCTGGGTAACTCTATATGATAATATGTGTAACTCTAATGTATTAATATGTGTAACTCCATTGAACAACTAGTGTAACACTATTGAATAACTAGTGTAACTCTATTGAATAGTCTGTGAAACTCTATTAAATAGTCTGTGAAACTCAAATGTATTAATATGTGTAACTCCATTGAACAACTAGTGTAAATCTATTAAATAACTAGTGTGTAACTCTATTGTATAATATGTGAAATTCTATTGAATAGTCTGTGAAACTCCAATGAACTTCTATGTGTAACTCCATTGAACAACTAGTGTAACTCTATTGAATGTCCTATGTAACTATGTTGGACTAATGTGTGTATCTCCATTCAAAAACATGAGTAACTCTATTGGAAACAAAGGAGTAACTCTCTTGAATAAGCTGTGTAACTCCATTCAGCAACTTGTGTAACTCTATTGAATAGTCTGTGTAATTCTATTGAACAGTCTGTGTAATTCTATACAATGTCATCTGTAACTCTAGTGGATTAAATGATCAAAATTTGTAGGCAGTAGGTCTAACGACAACGAATCGGTTGTCGGTGAAGAAGAATTTGCCTTTGTTTTCACTAACGTTGCAGCGGATGAGTAATATAGAGTAGTTGAAAAACAGTTTACATCATACCTTAATCAGGTGTTCAGTAGCATCGTGGAAGCTACAAAATTCTACAAGGTGTACGCGCTTGCATGTGGTTTTGATGTGCGTAAGTACACGACAAAGAAGTGGCGGGATGGTACGCTGAAAACAAAGCTTCTGGTGTGTAACAGAGAAGGTTTTACATACTACAAGAGGATGACCAGTAATAACGAGGACGGAATATCCGCAGGCGAGGAAACAAGTGCCAACGGTGAAAATAAACAGAGTAGGAATAGGAAAATAAAAAGGATCCGATGCAAGGCTAGGATCAGACTGATATGTGGAATGGTATTTTAGTGGTTGACCAGTTTCATGCGGGACACTGTCACGATCTTCTTGACATTAAAGATAGACAGTTTCATAAGTTGTCGAGGAGATTACACAAGTATCACAAGGGCCTTATCCTATCGAATTCGAGGGTTAGTACAATACCTTTTTTCATTGCTCGATTTTTGGAACGTTTGCCATTTTAGTTATTAACTTTTATTTGATGTATACAGTTGAAAATAAGAGTTACGCGGACATTCAAAATCTCAAGGAACTACTTAGTGGCTACGGAAACATTTGCACGACCCTAAACGATTTCAAGAACTTCCAGAGGGATGTTAAATGCTACATCAATGAAAGGGACGGTCAATTGTTCGTAGACCTGCTGAAGGAGAAAGCAGCTACGAGTGAGGATTTTTACTTCGACTACACTAACGATGTTGACAGCAGTTTCACAATGGTCTTTTGGGCGTACTCAATATCACGGAAGAACTACACCGTATATGGGGACGCGGTGTCGTTCGACCCGACATAAGGGACGAACAAGTACAGGATGGTGTTTGCGCCCTTCACCGACGTTGATAATCACAAGCGCTCCATAACTTTTGGTTGTGCCTTGATTTTCAGGGAGCACCCCTCCTACTTCAATTGGGTATTCAAGAACTTTTTATTGGCAATGGGTGGCAAGGAACCCCGTTATATCATAACCGACCAAGACCCGGGGATTATACTATCCGTAAACAATGTTTTCATGCAGGCCCGACACCGGTTCTGTATGTGGCACATAATGAACAAGGTCCCCATCAAGTACGTGAGTTCTTCCAAAGATTATCCCTACTTCATAAAAAAGTTGAATGCAATAGTGTGGGACGATGAGATTGAACCGGCTGAATTTGATACGCGGTGGTGTGATTTTGTGCTAGAACACGGGGTCCACAATGTAGACTGGTTTAAGGAGATTTATATAATAAGGAATCATTGGGTTTTGGCCCATTGCAGGGACCTCGAGATGGGTAGTGTTATGAGGACGACCCAGCGATTTGAAAGTGAAAATAGCTTCTTGAAGAAATTTGCAGACCTCTACGGGACGTTGGTGGAATTTTGGTTGCGTTACACGAGTGCCATTGAACAAAAAAGATATACCTAAAAGAAATTTGATAACGTCAACAGACATTCATCGCTAAAATTGTAAACCAACTCCCCGATAAAACACGGCGAGAAGGTTTTCACCCATGTTGTTTTTGAAGAGTTCCAAGAAGAGGTTGTACAGTCGATGAATGGAATTAGTGCACGGGGATTCACGGAGACCAATGGAATGGAGATTACAAAGGTCCGGGATAGTGAAAAGGGCAAGCGTTTCGAAGTTCCGTTCAGATCAGGTATTAAAGAGTTATTTTTTTGAAGTTCAAATCAACGTTGATCTTTAAAGTTACACATGTTATTGTAAGGAGTTACACATATAGTCCTGTAGAGTTACACGTATATGACTATAGAGTTACACAGTCTAAATCTATGGAGTTACACTTGTTATTGGAAGGAGTTGCACAATACTAATGTATGGAAAAACAAATTTAAGACCACAGTGTTAGGTTCTTATACCTACTTAGTCATACTAATATATATTATCTTATAATAGATTGATCTTATGCATGCTTAACTAATGATTATGACGAGATTAAGGAGGAAGAAAGAGCTCCCTTACATTGTTATTCTCGGCAAGATTAGGGCACAAATGAAGTCACCTACTTCACTTGTTCTTGAGCTTATTCACTCGGATGATCCTCCTTGAACCTTCAAAGAGATGGCCTCCAAAATATGAACACCAAGACACACTATTCTCAATATTTGTATCTTATTTGGCTAGAATGAACACACAAACTATCTAGATGGAGAAGGAGGCTCACTGCTATGGTTTTAGAAGAAAGGAATTATTTTTCTTTCTTTCTCTTTTGTTCTCTCTAAACAACCAAAACCCTAATGAAGATGAATGAATGAATTCTAGTAAAGAGGGAACAAAACTCTCTTTTGTTCTCTCCTTTGGGACGGCCGAGAGCCATGGGTAGAGTGCCCAATGGTTGGCACCTCTACCTTACACAATGTTTCCCATGCTTAACATTTTATTAAATGCATGTTCTTACAATGTTCTCATATTATTTTATGCAATATGTATGTATGTGTGTCAATACACACGGTCCATTATTAGCAATGGACTCGTTTGAACCATCACATAAGAGCATATTAATTTACGTATTTGGAGTTTAACATTTAACCTTTCAATCGTAAATTAATAAGTAACTCAATCAATTACTTATAATATTTTTAGTTACTACAACAATTGTAGTTTTAAATAATTCATTCAACAAACTTTACGTTTCATAAACATACAAATAATAGTGATGACATTTCAATCACTAAAACAATTTATAATCTTATTATAAATTATCTCCTTATTTAATTCATAATCTAGAAATGAAATAACTCGTATCATATACAGTCATTACATTCATTGAGAGAGTTGTCCTAAAGGTGTGACCTAAAGGGATCAACTGGTCACCACCGTCATTACGACAGTAATGTCAAACTCTAGCAAGCCAATCATTACCGATTAATGTTGACCAGTTGACTTATGATAAAGAATCATCCCATGAATATTCTTTTATAGAGATTTGTCAATTAATATATAATTGACGTGATCACATTATTGTCGAGGACACTTACTCCAACAATCTCCCACTTGTCCTCACAAGTGTGGATCACCGATTCTCTTGTTCTATTACATCATCTCCCACTCAATGCAAGGTGTCTTACAGGTCGTACTTGCACGTGATCAAATCAATAGTGGTTTTTCTCGATATGGAGTGTAACTGTTAGACCGGAATTATCTACCATAGATAGTCTCCGAGCGTGGCCACGCATTTCCAGTTCACTACTCCTCGAGTGGCCTTGAGATATAAGATAACCCTGACAAGGGGCAGAACAATTCCTTTCCAACTGTTCTCCTTGGCCAACATCATCCATTGTGACCCAAAATATATCCATTTGACCCCTTTTACGGAAGATCGTAGAATATAAATTAAAGTCATTCTGAATAATGTCACCTCTAGAGCAACTAGTCTCTAGTCAAAGAATCGACTCATAAGAATATATATAGAAGCTCTTGCCACGACCAGGCTCAAATGAATTCTAAAGAACTCTATAAGCGGTCACTGCCCGACACAAGTGTACTTTACAGTTTGTCTATATGATCGACTAGTCATCCCTTATGACTCTATGGTGTGAGAACTCACCATCAATCGCATCATAATCTAGTCACTTCGAGACATCACCTGATATAAGTGACTAGGGGCAATACTAAGTTAATCCAGTTCACTTCTACAGGGTTTAGCAATTGTTTTACAATCCTGTTTGGATTTAACAAAGTATATATAAAATAAACAAGTTGTATAAAACTTTAAATGATGAACGAGAATATCTTATATGAACGTAAAAACAACATTTTTCATTTCATATCGTATAATCGGTTACACATTGGGTAAACTCTTAAGACCCATAGAACGAGCATGAGAATCATGCTTAGCTTGCGACAAGGGTTTGGTTAAAGGATCGTCAGCCACATTATCGCCTGTCCCAACCTTATATATCGCTATTTCCTTCCTATCAATGAAATCCCGAATTACATGATATTTTCTTGGTACATGCCTAGATTTATTACTAGACTTCGGCTCCTTAGCCTGAAAGACAGCACCACTGTTATCACAGTACAGGGTGATAGGATCTTCAGCATTTGGAACTACCCTTAGTCCCTCGATAAATTGCCTTATCCATACTGCCTCTTTAGCAGCTTCTGATGCTGCAATGTACTCTGCTTCCGTTGTAGAATCCGCAACGACTGGTTCTTTGAAGCTCTTCCAACTAATGGCACCACCATTCAAGATAAAGACAAATCCAGCCTGGGATTTAAAATCGTCTTTATCTGTTTGGAAGCTTGCATCTGTGTAACCCTTTACACACAAATCTTCTTCCCCTCCAAACACTAAGTATGAATCCTTAGTTCTTCTCAAGTACTTAAGGATGTTCTTGAATGCAATCCAGTGACTTTCACCTGGATTTGCTTGATATCTACTAGTCATGCTCAAAGCATACGAGACATCAGGACGAGTGCATATCATGGCGTACAAGATAGATCCCACGGCGGAAGCATAAGGGATCATTTTCATGCGTTCAACATCCTTGGGATCTGTGGGTGATTGAGACTTCCTCAATATAATGCCACTTCCCATGGGGATAAACCCTCTCTTGGAATTTCCCATGCTGAACCGTCGAAGAATCTTATCGATATAAGGTTCTTGACTTAGCGCCAATATCCTCTTGGATCTATCTCTATAGTCCGGATACCTAATATGCATTGTGCATTTCCTAGATCTTTCATCTGAAAATGGTTACCTAACCATCCTTTCACTGATGAAAGCATTGGAACATCATTTCCAATGAGTAGTATGTCATCCACATACAAGATTAGGAATACAACATTGCTCCCACTGAATTTCATATATAGATCAGACAAGGTTCCTCGACAGTTCGAGTGAAACCATTTTCTTTTATGACTTCATTGAAGCGATGATTCCAACTCCTCGATGCTTGCTTAAGACCATAGATGGATCTCTTAAGCTTGCATACCTTGTTAGGATTTTTAGGATCTTCAAAACCCTCAGGTTGTATCATATAAACATCTTCCTTTAAATGCCCATTTAAGAAGGCGGTTCTGACGTCCATTTGCCACACTTCATAGTCATGAAATGCGGCAATCGCTAACATTATCCTAATGGATCTTAGCATGGCTACCGGAGCAAAGGTCTCATCATAATGAAGACCGTGAACTTGGGAAAATCCCTTAGCTACTAGCCTAGCTTTATAGACATCATCATGTCCTTCTATGCCATTCTTCACCTTGAAGATCCACTTGCTTTGGAGAGGTCTCATCTCCTTTGTCAAGTCTACCAAGTCCCATACTTGGTTTTGATGCATAGAATCCATCTCGGATACCATGGCCTCTTGCCATTTGGCGGAGTCGGGACTAGAGATTGCAGCTTTGTAAGTGATAGGCTCATCACTTTCCAAAAGTAATACGTCTAGGCTACCATCTTCCTCAATTAGTCCAACATACCTATCAGGTTGATGTGGGACCCTACTCGACCTCCTGGGTGGAATAGGTACCGAAGTGGATGAAGAAGGAACATCTTCATCTGTCTCAGCTTCAGTTTGTGGCTCTTGAACTTCGCGAACTTCATTAAGTTCAAATAACATCTTCATCTGTCTCAGCTTCAGTTTGTGGCTCTTGAACTTCGCGAACTTCATTAAGTTCAAAATTTCTCCCACTCTGTCTCTTAGAAATAAACTCCTTTTCTAAGAAGACAGCCTCAGAAGACACAAACACTTTGTTCTCATGAGTTTTGTAGAAGTGGTAGCCACGTGAGGTGGTTGGATAACCAACAAATATGCATTTTTCGGATCTTGGTGCGAGTTTGTCATCGTTTTTAGACTTGACATAAGCATCGCATCCCCATATCTTCATATAGGATAAGTTAGGAACCTTTCCTTTCCACATCTCATATGGAGTCTTATCGGTCGCTTTCGTTGGACTATTGTTCAACGATTTGATGGCTGTGAGGATCGCAAATCCCCAAAATGAATTAGGTAAATCAGTTTGGCTCATCATTGATCGGACCATATCCAATAAGGTTCGATTCCTCCTTTCTGCCACACCATTAAGTTGTGGTGTTCCTGGAGGTGAAAGTTGTGACACAATGCCACACTCCTTTAGATGTGAATCAAATTCATTACTAAGATATTCTCCACCACGATCGGATCGTAATGTTTTAATCTTCCTGTCGAGTTGGTTCTCTACTTCATTCTGAAATTCTTTAAATTTCATAAAAGCTTCACTCTTATACTTCATTAGGTAGATATACCCATACCTACTTAATCATCGGTGAAGGTGATGAAATAGTCATAATTGCCTCTAGCGGTGATTGATAGTGGTCCGCATACATCCGTATGTATTAGTCCCAATAACTCACTGGCTCGTGTCCCTTTACCACTAAAGGGGTTACGAGTCATCTTTCCTAGAAGGCAAGCTTCGCATGTACCATAAGATTCATATTCGAATGGTTTGATTATATTGGTCTTTACCAATCTTTTAATGCGATTTTCATTTATGTGACCAAGTCGACAATGCCAAACATATGATTCATTTGGATCACTCGTTTTAATCCTTTTGTTATTAACGTTGTAGATATTATTAGACGAGTCGGATGTTTCCAAAACATATATTCCATTAATTGAATTGGCACGGCCAACTACCATGTCATTCTTAGAAATTACACAACAATTGTCTTTAATGGAAAAATTATATCCCTCAATGTCTAACATTGCAACAGAAATAATGTTTTTGGAAAGAGACAGTACAAAATAACAATTATTAAGTTTTAGCTCGTATCCACTCGTCAAGGCAAGAGTGCAAGTTCCTTTTGAAGTGGCCGCTACCCGAGCTCCATTTCCAAGTCGGAGATCAATATCACCCTTGTCCACCTTCTCCACTTCTCTTAAACCCTGCAAACGATTACAAAGGTGAGAACCACATCCGGTATCCAATACCCATGATGTGTTGGATGTAAAATTTATGTCAATAACAAAAATTTCAGATTTGGAATTACCTAACGGAATCACAAGACCTTCTTGGATATGACGTAAGTACTTGGGGCAATTCCTCCTCCAATGGCCCATGACACTACAATAGTGTCACAACTTAACAGATGGGGTTACACACCTACTGTTTTGGAATTACACATTGATTGCTAAAGCGTTACGCGATTTAAACCTATGCAGATACACATCCAATGACATAGAGTGTCACAACTTATTTTATAGAGTAACACATGTTATCACATGGAGTTACACTTCTACATCTATACAGTTTAACATGTTAATCGCTTTTTTGTACAAGTTCGTACGAGACAACTTGCACTTGCAAAATATTCGAAAGATCCGGACTAATATGTAGGCACAATATTTGGATTTACTCAAGCAACGGTATCAAATCAATTACAGATAAATATCTGTCTCAACGGTGGACAAATGAGGCAGTCCGTATCGAGAATGGTGGGATGAAAATAATTGATGCCACTTAGGTCGAGATGACGAAGTTGTGGTCAGAGGTGCACGAGACGGTTGGAATTCTGCGAGGCAAAGATAAAGGTGATATCGAATCACTGACAAAATTAATCTAAGATTATAGAGCAAAACTAGCCCCGTCTGAAGAGGTAATGACAAAGCAACATGAAATTGAGCAGTTGCTTGGATGTAAAACCTCTCGTCGCAGCGGAAAAATAAAACATACAAACATGCCAAAATTTACGCGGAATTTAAACTTTAACATGCATGATAAAACGAGGTGAATTAAAAAAACCTATACAAACTGAAATGATCAAAGCATAATTAAGTATATAAGTCTAGGTACGAAAGTATAAGTATAAAAATAGCCTGGGATGGCACATCCCTACAGGCACTGATATGTATATCAAAACTAGGTCTAGCTACACGATAACGGGTATGTCATCGATGATAGGATCATCGCTCGCTAGCCTCCTGTAACCCACCAGCAACCTGTCATGTATCTACATACATGAAAACATGTACGCCACAATCAGTGGAGAGTGACTAGAGTTCTCCTAGCCATCTATTGTTTGCAACATTTAACACATAAAACATCCAACATACTCCAACATTTATAACATGCGAAGTATATATATATATATATCAACTCTCATATAGACATGCATCACTTATGCAAAGGCTCTCAACTAACTTCAGAAACTATTTGAAATGAGAGTCGGTCTCCCTTCTGGTTGCCCGACCGGGGGGGGGGGGGGGGGGGTTTCACTCCAAACCATTTACGAAACCAGGGTAAGAGTCGTCCAATGCCTTGGACGAACAATAGCTGAAAAGACAATACTCTATAACAAACAATCAATCAGCAACAACTGACACTGTACCCCAACTCAGGCAAGCAGATGCAATCAGTAGTATCTAGATCTAACCCCAACTCAGGCAAGAACTAAACACAAACAACAGTGTCCAAGTCACACCCCAACTCAAGTAAACTTGGTACACAAATTAGCAAGGATACACCCGTAGCCGCAACTCAGGCACGGATGGATAACAATCAGCTAATAATGGTTCATAACGCAACTGAGTCAGAACCATTACACTTCGTAGTGAATCAGAATCCCAACTTAAACCCAATTCACCACGGTCACACAAACTCACGGAAGGACAGAGGTCCCAACTCAGACATCTCCTACCGCATCATCCATACACGTGACGACTCAGAGGTCCCAACTCAGACATGTTCGCTACGCCACAAACACTCACATGTCAAACAAGAGGATCCCAACTCAGATCATACCTTGACACGCATCAAACATCAGTGCATATCGTACTCTAGCGGACCCAACTCAGACATATTCCGATATTTACTACAACCAAGCTAAGTCCTAAGTCCTAGTTTTACTAACCTCTAATCAACACTTAATTGACCCCGGGAACTAAGTTGAGGGAGAGCCGGTTTCCCTTTCGGTTACCCGACGACCGGGAGGTCTCTATCCTCACTCCATGCCCGAACCGAATATAGTGCCGCCCGAACCTCGGGGACCTCAAACACACATACACATGTAAGAGAAAGGCCAAGTCTAATTATTAAAAGCACTAGCAACCTAATACTCTTCTCCTACAAGCCTAAAGGTCACCCTACAAGGCTACAACTAACTAAGTTCACTAAGTTTCATAAGCAACCTAAGAAATTAATTAGCTTAAGATAAGAAATAAATTTGCTAAACTATTGCTTACTACGTTACCCATTACAATTTAAGTATATATATATAACAATATATAACATCTAATTATACTATGAAGCTAGTATAGAAACAATGCAAACAATCCATCAGAAGCTACGAGCGAACAACCCAGGCTCGAAAAAACCGCAGCCTGCGTAAAAAAGGCCGCAGGCCTGCGGTGAACGCCGTAGCCTGTGGTATTCACTGTAGTCCGCGATAACATTCCTGCACAACACGAATCATCCCCAAATTTTGCCATTTCGATTCTAAGCATTTCTCAAGCATGAAATTCACTTAAACTACAGCATACAAGTGTCCCAAACAATCCCAAATGAGTCTCTTATACAATCTTACACCAATTCAAGCATTAACAACAAAATTCCCAAATTCAACTGGTCTCCATGTATACTCCAAGTTCCATCCAAAAGATGAATTCAACATAATTTAACAACATAACAACAAACTGAATATTATGAATACTAAACATAATTAAAACCTATCTCATGCCTCAACACATAAACACATCAATCTTAAAAAAAACTTGCTAATTTAACAAATAAGCCGAGTTACTCATAATTGTCACCTTAAAGCGGTTTAAGCTCCAAAGTATTCTTCCACCACGTAAGTATCGACCTCCGGGTCCTCTAATCCAACTCCTACAACCATAAAAACGGAAGTTATAAGCTTAAAACGGAATTAGGGCAAAACAGCCCAAAGATGAAAGTGAACGAAATGAAAATTGGAAGTGATAGAAAGATTAGAAATCACGAGAGGAATCCGAATATGAAATTCTTACTTTGATTCGGGTTGAATTGAAGCTTTGGATGAACTTTTAGAGCTTTTGAGGAGGAATTATGGAGGATTTAAGTTGCAGTGAAATAAGTTTTGGGAAAAAGAAGATGTCGATGGAAGGGGGTTTATGAGTGGTTCTAGGCTGTCCTTTTATTTATGAGTCGGGTTTATTTCATTTAAGTGAAGCGGAAACTAAAGTTGGGGAAATACCAGATGAGACAACGTCTTAAGATTAAAATATTCTTAAGACGGAACTTCACGGAAAACTTAAAATAAAACTTACGATTTATTATTAAAATAATATTATATTCCGGAAAATACTTTAAAAATATTAAAATATTTTTTTTACGAAACTACGGGATGTTACAATAACCCCAACTTTCAAAACGTTTCGTCCTCGAAACTTGAACGAAGATAAATCTAAGTAAACTATACCTCAGTCGAAAAGAGTCGGATGTGTAGCGCGCATCGAAGCTTCTGTCTCCCATGTCTGCTCCTCGACGTCGCCACAACGCCATAGGATCTTCACCAGGGGCACCACCTTGCTCCTCAGCTTCCGGTCCTGACGATCCAAAATCTTCACTAGACGCTCTTCGAACGCAAGGTTAGGCTCTAGGTTGGCGATCTCTCTCTGAAGCACGTGACTAGGGTCACTGACGTACTTGCGGAGCTGTGAAACATGAAAGACGCTATGCCGCTTGCCCAAACTTGGAGGCAGATCCAATCTGTAAGCAGCAGCTCCAATCTTCTTCAAAATCTCGAACAACCCAATATACTTAGGACTCATCCTGCCCTTAACACCATATCTCTTGACACCTTTCATTGGAGAAACTCTAAGGAACACTCTATCACCGGCCTCAAACTCGAGTGGTCTTCGACGAACGTCTGCATAGGATTTATGTCGGTCTTGAGCGGCCTTCATCCTACCTCTAATAAGCTGAACGTGATCAATAGTTGCAGCCAACTTGTCAGGTCCTAAATCAAGAACATTGCTCGGCTAATCCCAACAGATCGGGCTACGACACTTCCTACCATAAAGCGTCTCGTAAGGTGCCATCTTGATCGACGAGTGATAACTGTTGTTGTACGAGAACTCAACCAGCGGTAAATTTTGTTCCCACGAAGTCTGAAAGTAAAGTGCACAAGCACGCAATAGGTCCTCTAAAGTTTGAATCGACCTCTCTAACTGGCCGTCTGTAGTAGCATGGAATGCTGTGCTCATCAATAATCGGCTACCCTTAGCCTCCTGCAGAGCGTTCCAGAATCTCGAACAGAAACGCGGATCCCTGTCTGAAATAATCTCCTTCGGAACCCCATGCTATCGAACAATTTCTACAATATAAGCCTTAGCTAGGCGATCCATATCCCAAGTCTCTCGAATAAGTATAAACCTAGCACACTTGGTCAATCTGTCGACAACTACCCAAATAGCATCCTTACCGCCAACGGTCATAAGTAGAGCGGTCACGAAGTCCATAGAAATGCACTCCCATTTCCACTGAGGAACATGGAGCGGCTGTAGCAGGCCACCAGGTCTCTTATGCTCAATCTTCACCTCCTGACAAGTCAAACATCTGCTCACATAATCCAAGATGTCCTTCTTCATTCCAGGCCACCAAAATAAGAGCCTAAGATCCTTATGCATCTTCTCTCCACCAGGATGAACAGAATAAGGAGTCAAATGAGCCTCATCTAACACTCTCTTTCTCAAATATGGGGCATCGGGAACATACATTCGGCCACGGAAACGAAGAAAGCTGTAAGAATCAATCACAAAATCTTTAGCCTCGCCACTAGCGATCTTAGCTTCAAACTTCCTAAAAGTAGCATCTGTAGGTAAACTCTAGCGAATCTCCCAATACAATGTCGGCTCAGCAGTCATCGCAGCAACCAATCAAATTTACTACATACCCACCATCTCTAATCTCAACTTCCTGAACTCAGAACAAAGTTCATCTGGCAACACTCGAATGGCACTCAACGAATGAGAAGTCTTGCGGCTAAGCGCATCAGCAACAACATTGGCCTTGCCCTCATGATATATACAACAACTCAATATCATAATCCTTGACTAACTCTAGCCAACGACGCTGCCTCATATTAAGATCCTTCTGAGTAAAAATGTACTTCAAGCTCTTATGATCGGTGAAAATGCGGCAATGTGAACCAATAAGATAATGACACCACATCGTCAACGCATGAACAACGACGGCCAACTCAAGATCATGCGTAGGATAGTTCACCTTATGAACTCGCAGCTGTCTGGAGGAATAAGCAATCACCTTCCCACTCAGCATCAACACACAACCAAGTCCAAGCATAGAAGAATCGCAGTAGACATCAAAATCAACACCAATCTCTGGAAGAGTAAGCACGGGAGCAGAAGTCAACCTAGTCTTCAATTCCTGAAACGAGCTCTCACACTTATCCGTCCATACAAATTTGGCTTCCTTCTTCAGTAACTGAGTCATTGGATGAGCCAATCTAGAAAAGTCCTCTATGAACCGTCGATAGTAACCAGCCAATCCAAGGAAACTACTAATCTCTCCCACATCTTTGGGACTCTCCCAATCAATCACAGCCTCTATCTTAGTGGGATCAACCATAACACCCTCACTAGAGATAACATGTCCAAGGAAGGCAACCTGAGACAACAGAAACTCAAACTTCGAAAATTTGGCGAACCACTTCTGTCGGCGCAGAATCCCAAGTATCAAACGAAGATGTTCGGCATGCTCAGCATCAGTCCTCGAGTATATCAAAATGTCATCAATAAACACCACAACGTAAGTGTCTAAGTACTCACTCAACGTCATGTTCATGTGATCCATGAATATCGCATGAGCATTCGTCAAACCGAAAGGCATGACAACGAACTCAAAATGTCCATATCTGGTACGGAAAGCAGTCTTGGCAATGTTAGCCTCTCTTACTGGGATCTGGTGATACCCTGACCGTAGATCAATCTTGGAAAATCTGGAGGCACCACGAAGCTGATAAAAAAGGTCATTGATCCTAGGTAGAGGATATCGGTTCTTCACCGTAACCCTGTTCAATTCCCTGTAGTCGATACACAGTCTCATCGATCCATCCTTCTTCTTGACGAAAAGCACTGGAGCACCCCAAGGAGAAGCAGTCGGTCGAATAAATCCCTTCTCTATCATCTCTTCTAGTTGCTGCTTCAGTTCTTTCAATTCAGGCAGAGCCATACGATATGGAGCCTTAGATATAGGTCCGGTACATGGTACAAGCTCGATAGTAAACTCAACATTTCTCTCAGGAGGTATACCCGACAACTCTTCTGGAAAGACATCTGGAAACTCACGAACAATGGCTACATCTTCAAGCTTCGGTAGTGAAGGCTTCGCAGCTGAAACAACACACATGAAGACTTGTCAACCCTTCCTTAGGAGATAAGAAGCTTTCATTGAAGAAATGACGCGAACGCCCTTTCGGGGGCGAGTTCCCTTATAGGAAACACGAACTCCTGAAGAACTCCTCAAACATATTTTCTGGTCGCGACACTCGAGGATATGTACCGCGACAACCAATCCATACCGAGGATAATGTCAAATTCCTCGAGAGGAAATCTCAGTATGTCCGCTGGAAATATGGCACAGTCAATCACAATAGGAACATCCCTATGGGAAGAAGAGCAGGAGAAAACATTTCCGGATGGCAATCACATAGAAGTCTCCTCAACAATAGAAGATTCCAGATCTAGTCTATCGGCGAACTGAGTCGATATAAAAGACAATGAAGCACCAGTATCAAATAAGATCAGACACTCAGCACCGAGAACAGAAAATATACCAGCAATGATGTCAGGATGAGCCTCAGCCTCTACTCTAGTCATAACAAAGGTCTTCCTCTTTGCTTTGCCTCCTCGAGTAGCTGCAGTAGTAGTGACAGCTTTGCCAATAGCAGTGTTCCTCTCTGGACACTTGAAAGACCTATGCCCAAATCCATTACAAGTGTAACACTTGTAGGCATTCTTGAAGCAATCAAACCCAGGATGAGGAGGTTTACCACAACGGTTACAAGTACCCGTAGTAGTATTTGTGTGAACAGTGGTCTTAACGACCGGAGCAACAAACCTCTCAAACCTCTTCTTCTGAGAAGTAGTTGGTGCAGTGGATGGAACGAAAGGTCTCTTCCCCTGGTAGATAGATCTCTAATGTGAAGAAGCACTAGCAGTAGCAGCACGAGTCTCAACATCAATAGCCCTAATCGAGCTCTCAGCCCATATGGCATCATCGTACACCTCAGCAAATGAAGTAGAATCTCTGCGAACCATACTATCAATACGGGGTCTTAACTTCCCTCTGTAGAAGTACACCCTCTCTGACTCATCTCTCAAAAACCTCGGAGCAAAATGAGCTAGCTGGTTAAACTTATCTGTGAACTCCTGTACCGTCATCTTCCCTTGCTTAAGATCCATAAATTTCTTCAGCCTTTGCGAACGAAGCTCCTTAGGATAGAAACGGGTCTCAATCTTGTCTTTAAACGCCTCCCAATCGAACAGTGGGTCAACTAGAAAAGTGGGACCAGTAAGAGTCCACCACCTATCAGCCTCAAATGTCAGAAAGTGAGCGGCTAAACGCACCCTATCCTCCCTAGCAACTAAGTAAATAGAGAAGCTCTTCTCCATCTCTCGAAACCACTCTGATAAGGCAACTGGATCAACTTCGCCGCCATTGGTCTTAGCGTGGCTCCTAGACATCTGAGAGGCAATCCAGGAGAAGCCACCAGGTTTGTTAGCATCATTGTCGTACCGAGGAGGAGGAGCAGCAGCAGCTTCAGCTTAGTTCCTCTGGTTCTCAAGAACCTGAAGAAGCTCTTGCATTATAGTATTCTCTGCGGCAGAATTCTTCACTATCCTTCAAAAGAGAAACATGTGTTAGCTTAGCAAATAGCAGGCACAAACAGACTACAAATATAAGTCCTTAAATCTACCCCATCTCTCATTCATTATTTCATTATATGGTCAAGTTAAGGTTGGGGGTTACATGAGTGCGTCGGGAACGATAACGCTCTGATACCAACTGTAAAAACCCCTCGTCGCAGCGGAAAAATAAAACATACAAATATGCCAAAATTTACGCGGAATTTAAACTTTAACATGCATGATAAAACGAGGTGAATTAAAAATAACTATACAAACTGAAATGATCAACGCATAGTTAAGAATATATGTCTAGGTACGATAGTAGAAGTACAAAAACAGCAAGGGATGGCACATCCCTACAGGCACTCATATGTATATCAAAACTAGGTATAACTACACGATAACGGGTATGTCATCGATGATAGGATCGTCGCTCGCTAGCCTCCTGTAACCCACCAGAAACCTGTCATGTACCTACATACATGAAAACATGTACGCCACAATCAGTAGGGAGTGACTAGAGTTCTCCTAGCCACCTATTGTTAGCAACATGTAACACATAAAGCATCCAACATACTCCAATATTTATAACATGCGAAGTATATATATATATCAACTCTCATATCAACATGCATCACTTATGCAAAGGCTCTCAACTAACTTCGGAAACTATTTGAAATGAGAGTCGGTCTCCCTTCCGGTTGCCCGGGCGGGGGGTCTTTCACTCCAAACCATTTACGAAACAAGAGTAAGAGTCGTCCAATGCCTTGGACGAACAATAGCTAAAAAGACAATACTCTATAACGTACAATCAATCCCCAACATCTGACACTGTACCCCAACTCAGACAAGCAGATGCAATCAGCAGTATCTAGATCTAACCCCAACTCAGGCAAGAACTACACACAAACAGCAGTGTCCAAGTTACACCCCAACTCAAGTAAACTTGGTACAAAAATCAGCAAGCATACACCCGTAGCCGCAACTCAGGCACGGACGGATACCAATCAGCTAATAATGGTTCATAACGCAACTCAGTCAGAACCATTACCCTTCGTAGTCAATTAGAATCCCAACTTAGACCCAATTCACCACGGTAATACAAACTCACGGAAGGACAGAGGTCCCAACTCAGACATCTCCTACCGCATCATCCATACACGTGACGACTCAGAGGTCCCAACTCAGACATGTTCGCCACGCCACAAATACTCACATGTCAAACTAGAGGATCCCAACTCAGATTATACCTTGACACGCATCAAACATCAGTACATATCGTACTCTAGCGGTCCCAACTCAGACATATTATGCTATGCACTACAAGTCTACAACCAAGTCCTTAGTCCTAGTTTTACTAACCTCTAATCAACACTTAATTGACGTCGGGAACTAAGTTGAGGGAGAGATGGTTTCCCTTTCTTGAACCTAATTGATGCTCAATCCATTCTTGAACCCAATTGATGCCTGTCGTTGAGGGTACCAAAGATAAAATTTATAATTCCTAAACTTAAACTATAGATAGTGAAAGTCAGGGTCGAACCACAAAGAGGTGGGGAATGTTTATTGTTTGATGTTAATGTTTAGAGTAACAAAATTGGGGGTTTGATTGGTTGATTACTAAGTCTAAGCAAAGATTAAAATAAAACAAGAAATAAAAGACAAGATTAAAACTATGAATAAAGGGATGCTAGGATGATTGGGTAATAAATAGCTAAGGTAATATAAATCCTAAGGTCAACATGTATTGCAGTCGCGTAAGGGGTGTAACATATCCTTTCGGTCTATGGTACCTAATAGCTCCTTACGGCCTATGCTATTAGTTCCTAGGTCTCACAATTATTGGGTGTCAACAATAAGGGTGATTCCTAAATTCTAGGTCACATACCTTTCAGTCTTGAGTAACCTAGCCGTCTTAAGGTGGAAACCAATGCCCTTCCCGTATCTCTCAATCTTGGGTAGGTCATTACTAACATCCTACAAGTCTCGTTTTAGTCTTATTGTAGGGTATTATAGTCAACAAAGAAAGACGAAACAGAATACAGACGCGAGTGGGTCGACCGACCGGTTATTCCAGTCGGCCGACCACCGCCTTGGTCGACCGACCCATTATTTGAGTCAGCCGACCACGGCTCTGCTACAGGTCGGTCTGGGAATTCTATTACCTATGCATATTCATCCCCTACATCCTAACATATGGAATTTAGCTACACATGGTAATTGAAACAATAATAAAAACGGGAATAAACATGGAAAACATAATGAAAATCAATCTAAGCATGCAAGATTTAATAAAGCTTGGGATTCTATCTTAACCGAATGCAATAATAATAAGAACAATGATGAAACTAAATTAAGAAAGTAATTACCAGAAATCGTAGTTAAGGCAGAAAGGAACAAACTTTATTGAATGCTTGAGAGTTATTGAAAGATTACAACTTTAAAGAGAAAACTAAAATATGTCTGAATGCTAAAAACTGAATGATTCTGAATTTATTACTCTCTAAGATAAAAACTAGATGATAAAACCCTAATCAAAAGATTAGTTTATATAGGGCAGAAAATAGGAGTTTCCTAAAGACTCCATACTTCTAATCTATTTCCGAAAACGCTTTTGGGCTTCGCTGAGGTCAGTCGACCTGTTATGTGGGTCGGTCGACCTCTTTTACGGACTTCAGGAATTACGGACTTCAAAGAACTGGTCGGCCGAACAATCCCAAATGAGTCTCTTATACAATCTTACACAAAATCATACACCAATTCAAGCATTCACAACAAAACTCCCAAATTCATCCGGTCTCTATGTATACTCCCAAATTCCATCCAATAGATGAATTCAACATAATTTAACAACAACAAACTGAATATTATGAATACTAAACATAATTACAACCTATCTCATGCCTCAAACACATAAACACATCAATCTTAACAAAAGCTTGCCAATTTAACAAATAAGCCGAGTTACTCATAATTGTCACCTTAAAGCTGTTTATGCTCCAAAGTCTTTTTCCATCACGTATGTATCGACCTCCGGGTCCTATAATCCAACTCCTACAACCATAAAAACGGAAGTTATAAGCTTAAAACGGAATTGGGGCAAAAGAGCCCAAAAATGAAAGTGAACGAAATGAAAATTAGAAGTGATAGAAAGATTAGAAATCACGAGAGGAATCCGAATATGAAATTCTTACTTTGATTCGGGTTGAATTGAAGCTTTCGATGAACTTTTAGAGCTTTTGAGAAGGAGGAATTATGGAGGATTTAAGTTACAGTGAAATGATTTTTGGGAAAAAGAAGATGTTGATTGAAGGGGGTTTATGAGGGGCTGTAGGTTGTCCTTTTATTTATGAGTCGGGTTTATTTCATTTAAGTGAAGCGGAAACTCAAGTCGGGTAATGCCAAGTGAGACAACGTCTTAAGATTAAAATATTCTTAAGACGGAACTTCACGGAAAACTTAAAATAAAACTTACGATTTATTATTAAATTAATATTATATTCCGGAAAATACTTTTAAAATATTAAAATATTATTTACGAAAATACGGGATGTTACATTGGATGCACGTCCAACAAAGAGATAACGATATTGCCTTCGAAATACGCGAGAAACAAGGGGAGTCGGACCTGACTTACGTCTACTCGTACTAAAGTAGTTGAAAAGAGCTCTAAACCTAAACGAATGTGCAACAATTGCAAGCAAATGGCACGCCATGACAAAAGAAACTGTCCAAACCCGTTTGTTGAGCGTCCGATGTCGCACCCCGAAACATCATCAGACGAGGATGGGTAACCGGGGGAGGAAGACGATGTGGATGAATCCGATTAGACTACGTTATGTAATAAAAATATACTCAGTCGTTTAACGATTGGTGTTAAATGATTTCTGCGTTAGTATCATTTTGATTAATGATTTATGTGGACTCATTTTGTGTCATGCTTTATATTAACTAAAACGAAATTCGATCGTCTACTAGAAAAACGGAAACAAGCGTAAAACAGCGACATTCAATATCAGATATTTCTATAATACGCGGGGACAACCCCGGAAAACCATAAAAAACCCTTTTCATGTCCCACCAACCACGCAACTCTGGAGCACCACTGACATCCGGGTGATTCTCATCATACATTCTAATAACGTCCGTAATATGGCAATACACTCGCATTGCCTGTTGGTATAAGACTAGGAGTTGATGACTTAACATGTTTCTCGCTTCAGCCAAACGACGGGTCTCCGACGTCGAGGGTACAAACTTGTTGATGATGATGCAGATTGGTTCACTAACCGGACTGCGTCGCACCTCTTGATCCAGTAATTGCGTTGATGTTCAAGGGATGCTTTCACCAGCGGGTGTTCCGCTGCAGGGCTTGTGAGTTCCATATCAACTTCTGCGATCCGCTGAGAAATCCAAACTTAATCGTTGACAAAAAATGGGTTGGAAGCCATTAGTCTAAATTATTTGCGTTTATATTTTGAAAAGGGGGTGTTGTATTGTAATTTAAGTGTAGTGTCGAGTTTATATACTCTAGTACTGGCAAATTAGGCGGCATAGTGTGAAAAATAAACCGCCAAATACAACAAAACATTAGAATTAATTTTGGCGGGGAAAAGGTTACATTTACCGCCAAATACAACAAAACTGTGAAAAGGGTAAGTCTGTAGAATAAGTGTAAATGAGTATTTGTGTAACTCTATAAGAGTATTTGTGTAACTCTATTGAACAATAAGTGTAACTCTGTAATACCACATGTCTAACTCCATGTACTGATACATAGCAAAGTGTAAGTCATTAGAAAACTCTATATAACCAAATGTGTAACTCTATTGACTAAATTGTGGAACTCTATTGAACATAGCAGTTGATTGTGTGTGTTGACACCCGTCGTTGAGGGGTGTCAAAGATAAGATTTATAAAACCTCAGCTTAAACTAGATAGGATAAGTCAAGGGTCGAACCACAAGGAGACAAGGTTAATTATGTTTGTGAATTTAAAGTCTATTGCAAGTAACCAAAAAAGGGGGTTTTGATTTGAGATTTAAACTAACAACTAAGGTAGCAAACTAACAAGAAAATTAAAATAAGATAAAAAGGAGATTAGGAACTTCGGTTCCCCATGGTCAAAACAAGTCAATGAAAGGTAAAATAATCAAATAACACAATCCCAAGGAACAAAGAATAAACCTTTAGGTCAATATTCTACCCAATCCTTACGGTCTTAGGGTTCCTACAAAAGCACTAAACTTTCGTTCAAGGGCAATCCCAAAGTTGTTGTCAAACTAATCCTAATAATCTTTCAATCCTAAGGATTAGTTCACCAACAACAATGGGGGATTGGTAATTTAATCATCAAACTTATCAAAGTCAAGTCTTTATCATGGTTCCCCTAATTCCCAATCACAAGAATTAGCTATGCATACTTTTAATTATGGAACTAACAATTACTAAGAAAATTAAAGAGATGAACATAATTAAAGATGACAATAAAAGGGTAAACATGAAATAAGAAATAACAACAAGATGAATAACAAGATTAAATAAAAAGGAAAGATTAATTGTGACAAACTTACAACTTGAATGGAAAATCTAAGAACAAAGATGAAAGCTTGGTACCAAGAATCTAACAATGGAGTTCTTCTAACATAAAGTGCTTGATAAAAATAAAGAGGTTCTTTCTAATGGAATTACTTGATTTTCTAATTAGAGAGTCTAGGTCTCCTTAAATAACAATTATTACAAGATTAGGAAAGTAGAAAACACAAAACAGAAATCCGGAACAGCTTCTGGTCGGTCGACCAGCCATACGGGTCGGTCGACCGATTCTGGCACTGTTGGTTTATTTTTCGCAAGAATGGGCTTTTGTGAACTGGGCTTCGGTCGGTCGACTGCTGTTGCTGGTCGGTCGACCGCTTCTCGTTCTTTTCGGCTTTAATCTGGCCCATTAACAATACTTGAATGCACCATCTGGATCCTTGCTCCATATTAGTACTCTAAACAGCTTCTTAAAGGCAAATAAGGCTTGGTTTTGCTCACTTCCGCGTATTCCTACATATAAAACATAGAAATGCCAAAGTAAACCGTTTCGGGAGAAAAAGCAACTAAATAAAACGCATAAAATAGGCACGTATCAAACTCCCCAAACCAAACCTTGCTTGTCCTCAAGCAAGCACTAAGACTCAAAAGAAAATAAAACTTCTAATGGAACGGATTTCATACTTTTCACAACCAAACATAACACTATGCCTAACCAATTTAATGCATCCTTCAACTATAATCAAACAAAATGTCAAGAGCAAAACGAGTTAGACATGTTGGAAAAGCATGCTAAAATTTCAACCTTGCAAGACTCATTCTAATTGGACTCTCGCGGTACGCTCGAGACACTCATGAAAGCAAAGGGTCAAATGTATATGTGAAAGATAAGAAGATAAATAAAAGTAAAGACTCTCACCTATCTACGACCCGTAAGAACATGCCTGCAATCTAACATGAATAGAATCTCTACAACCGTACATATGCATTCCCACACTAAATAACCATGACACATGGCGAGGCAAATTTGGGATTGTGAGGCTAAAGGTAAGAAGGGGTTTAGAATAAGTTATGGGAAGAGGGGTTTAACCGAGCTAACAACCGTCTATCCATACTATAAGATCACTTCTTATTGTTTTCTTTTTCTTTCATACATGCCAATGCTCAAAGTTTTGGAGCAAAAATCACAATTCCTCCAACTTTCTCCCTTTTCTTTTTTTTTCTTCTTTTTTTCTCTCTCTTTTTTTTTCAGAAAACTAACCTATTCAATGGTCCTGGTCGACCGACCAGGAAAACTGGTCGACCGACCAGCCTTGAAAACAGGCTGTTTCGTTTTATCCATCATTTTTTTTTTTTGATCATAAAATTTTTTCGTGTCTTTTTTTTTTCTTTTTTTTTATCATTCTCCCAAAGTCAAAATCTATCATTGAAGCATAAACCAAAGGATGGCAAAAACAGTCCCATCACTACTTTACTAGCTCGGCTAGGGTAGGCAATTTTTAGGATGTAGCAAATGGGTAAAAGGATTCAATTTGGCTATGTGAGGATAATGGGAAAAATGAGAAAGGGGTACCTCTACCACATGTGTCAACAAACCACAAACCCGAATGCATACAGGTATTAAGAAGACAAAATTCATGTTTATGCATATTGATGTGACATGCCTCAAGAGGAGAAACTACTCACAAACCTACATGAAATCGGTCATGGATGTCACCGATTTATTAAGCTCTAATCCTTAGAATATGTAATAGCTTGCCAAGAAGAGAGTCAAGTCTAATAATTTAGCATGAAATCAACAAAAACTCGTAGATAATGCAAAAGACTAGCTTGAAAATTTTTGAAAAATGCAAGGCAAAGCAATAAATGATATGTGAGGCATAACTTGTATTTATCCGTTCCGACTCGACCTAAAAACTTAAGACAGAGAAGAATGCGCGACAGGGAAGAACACGCGACAAGAGAGGATGAAAACAAGAAAAACACCTAAAGGAAGGAAAAACAAAAGACACAAAAACAATTGCATACTCACAAAGGAGTATGCAAACACCCTCCCCAAACCAAAACGCACAATGCCCCCATTGTGCTCATCAGCATACAACCACAGCATAGGGATGGGGGTAGGCGGAAAAGAAGCAAACAAAGAAAAGAAAAGGAAAAAGACTAAAAACTACAAAAGAGCCTAAGGAGGAAGAAGGGGAAAAACTGGAAATCTAGAGGGGAAAATTGGAAATCTAAGGGAGGAAAACACTTACAAAGGAAATGTGGACCTCTCCAAATCGAACCAATCAAGGGGGACCTCCCCAAACCGAACCCCAAAGAGGGTAAGGTTAAGCACGTCCCTAGCCCTCTGAGTCGTAAAACGGCTCAGGGCTCTCTTCTCCTTCCTCCTCATCGCCATCCTCCTCAGACCCTATGCCTGTTCCCGAGGCAGAGCCTGAAGCTTCACCGTGGTCACGACCGCCTGCGAGAGGTGTGTACCAGGTGGGGTGAGTCCATGGGCCGGTTGGGAGCCTACCTTGTGTGGCATACTCCCTGTAAACCGGGTATTGGAAAAGACTATCGTTCAGCTGTTTTTGGCTGAACTGCCTGCAAAGGCTCGCCATCATTTGTGGCATAGATTTGTCATCAACAAAAGGAGGAACATAAACATTAGGAGGAGCAGTAAAATCAGATGGGTACCCCGTCCCAGATGTGGTATGGTGGCCACCGGGAGCAGGGGCCCTGAAGCCTCTAGCGGTGCCTCCCCTAAGTGGGAAGCGGTAAGACGGGAGTAATGGTCGGGGTTCCCCTACAACATTAGAAATGGGAAGCATAGTGGGAGCCATGGTGATGGGGATGCGGTCACTGAGATAGGTGTCTATCTTCCAATAATCTCTCCAGTTTACCCAACGCACGGACCTGACATAAGCCATGTCCATGAACCGGGAGAGAGGGTCGACCGCATCCTCATAGCGAGGGAACTGGGGTACAAAAGAGCGGGCTAATCGGGTGACTAGCCCACCACAGACAATAGTAGTCAAGGAAGTTCCCTCGCCCACCGACACAAAATGAGAGGCGACCAAATAAGCAGTGTTGTAGAACTGCTGACCCGTACGTCTGATGTTAAGATAACCAGACAAAATGGAGAGCTCAATGTTGTTAACATTTTGAGACTCTTTGCGGCCGAAAACAGTGTTGGCCAACAGACGCAAAAAATAAGGGGGGGTGGGAAGGTGGATGGTACTGTTTTTCTTCTTCACATCGCTGGAATCAGAAATACAGGACCACATATCAAAATACGACCCCGTGGGGTCATCAGTAAGACCCTCATAAGACAAGCCTAAAATTTGGGCAAATTGGGTTAAAGTTAAAGCATATATTTCATTGAACATGCGAAAAGAGATGCAAAAGTTATCATAGCCGGAGCGAAGTGCCCCTAAATCAAAGGTAAAGGAGGAAAAGAACTCAAGAGTGAGAAGGCGGTAGGTGATCTCGTCCATAGAGACAAGGCCTGCAAACCCGGTCCCAACGAGCAAAGATACCACCTCGTCATGGCATCCCAAGGCATGCAAGGCTGGAACACACAGGAAACGGGTCGCCACTACTACGCAATAGGCAGTAAGATGGAGGAATCGGGCCTTCTGGGCCGGAGTGCTGAAAGTGATTTGCGGATAGTTTGGTAAACTATCCGTGTCCTGCACCGCCAAACCTCTCGTCCGAGTGACACGTCCTCTAGAAGTGCTTGTACCCGAAGTGCGGGCGCGCTTCCCACCTTGATCACGGCTAGACATCGTAAAGCTGAAAAGTTCAAATAAAGATATAAGTCTTATGAGCATGTGAAAACATTGCTTTAACAAAATTAGGCACGAAATATGCAGAAACAGAAACTTATAAAACAGGCTCTGGTCGGCCGACTGCATATGTAGGTCGGTCGACCACTTCTATGAGTCAACACGTAATTTCAGCAGAACAAACGGTCGGTCGACCGTAAAACTAGGTCGGTCGACCAATTTACGAAAGAAATTCAGAAACTGCAAAAAATAAACTCAGGAAAACAAGGCAGGAAAACAAGGTTCTGGTCGGCCGACCTCAGTTTCGGGTCGGTCGACCAACTATCGTCAGAAAAGTGCAGATCTGTAAATTAAAAACCCAGAAAATTCAAATTTCGGTCGACCGACCTCATTTTCCGGTCGGTCGACCGTGAACAGTGTAGGTGTCGGCTTTTCGCGGTTGAATTCGCGCGAAAAAGGGCATAAAATTTTTAAGGAGGAATTAAACTATCCTAATCAGCACGAAACCACCAAAAATTTACAGATCTAAGCATATAAAATCAAGAAGAAGAAGAAAACTAAGATAAAAAACACAGAAACTAGTATGGAAACGGAATTAAGAGCATTGAACTTAAAAAGATAAACTAATACTACCTAAAACGGAAGTAAGAAGATATAAAACCAAAAAGAGAGAAAGAAAACTAAGGAAAACATACCTTGGATGAGGAAATTGAAAGAAAGTAAGTAAATTGTTGAAGGATGAAGGTGGGTGAATTTTTCTAGGGTTTTAAGAGAGAAAGGGAATGCTGGGAAAGTGAAGAAGTGAAAGCAATTATTTTTATTTTCAAAACACAAATTACCCATGACCTTTGACTCAGAAAAAATAAAACCGTAAAAAAAAAAACCCGTGGTCGGTCGACCACAAAAGTCGGTCGGTCGACCGACGTCCTTTTACCTGCTCTGCAATTTTTACTTACTCTGTCAGGAAAATTGAATAAAGCTGTCAGTTTGGTCGGTCGACTTAATAACTCGGTCGGTCGACCGCTGTACTGACGGATTCCCTTTTTTTTTTCTTTTTCTGCCGAGATTTCAATTTTCTCCTAAGGATAAAACGAAAATAGAACAACAAAACGTAAAGTTAAACTAAAGCACGGGTTGCCTCCCGTGTAGCGCTGGTTTAAGAGGTCCCGCACGACCTTTTTACCTATTAAGGAGCATCTTAAAAAGGGTCAAAGTAAGAAACTTCGACTTTTCCGACAAATTCATTTTCTCTTCGGAAGTGCTTCACATATTGGCCATTGACTTTGAACCTCTCACCAGATGAGGTTTCTAATTCGACTGATCCGAATTTTGAGACAGCTGTGATGGTGTAGGGTCCGCTCCACCTGGATTTCAGCTTACCAGGAAAAAGACGAATACGAGCATTAAAAAGCAATACCCTATCACCTACTTGAAAATCACGTCTAATGATTCTCTTGTCATGCCAGCGCTTTGTTTTCTCCTTGTAGATCCTGGCATTGTCATAGGCTAACAACCTGAATTCTTCTAACTCATTGAGCTGCAATAAACGTTTCTCACGGGAAAGATTAGGGTCTAAGTTAAGATCACATATAGCCCACCAAGACTTACGTTCTAACTCAACTGGTAAATGACATGTTTTACCATAAATCAATCTGAATGGTGACATTCCTATTGGAGTTTTGAACGCGGTTCTATAGGCCCATAAAACATCATCAAGTTTTAGGCTCCAATCTTTCCTACACTTAGAAACTACCTTGGCTAGGGTCTCCTTGAGTTCTCTATTAGAGATCTCAACTTGACCACTAGTCTGAGGGTGATAAGCTAAACCCCTACGGTGTTGGACACCGAATTTATTTAACAAGTCACCTAAGCGTTTCTCCTTAAAATGCATACCTCCATCACTTATGACAACCCTAGGGACACCAAAACGAGGAAATATGATTTTTTTAAACATCTTAATAACAGCCTTTGCATCACAATGGGGGGGTAGCAATAGCTTCTACCCACTTAGATACATAATCAACAGCGACAAGAATATACCTGTTACCTTGACTACTAGGAAAAGGTCCTTGATAATCAATGCCCCAGACATCAAAAATTTCTACCTCTAAAATACCAACTTGTGGCATCTCATGTCTTTTTGAGACATTCCCAGTCCTTTGACAGGCGTCACAGTTACCTACAAAATTCCTACAGTCAGCATGTAAACTAGGCCAATAAAAACCAGACTGCAATACCTTGGCCACGGTCCTAGATGGACCGTGGTGACCACCATATGCAGAAGAGTGACATGCTTCCAGAATGTCCTTCACCTCCCATTGGGGGATGCATCTCCGGATAAGTCCATCTCCGCATTCTTTAAAAACATAAGGGTCATCCCAAAAATACTGTTTTGCATCAAACATAAACCTCTTCTTTTGTTGCCAAGACAACTCAGGAGGGATTTTACCCGTAACAGCAAAATTAGCAAAATCAGCATACCAAGGAGGGCGATAAGAACCTGAACTATTAATGATAAATAAACTCTCATCAGGAAACGAATCATCAATAGGTAAAGAATCTTCCCCATCAGTCAGCTGCAGGCGAGATAGGTGGTCAGCTACCACGTTTTCCGCGCCTTTCTTGTCCCAAATCTCAATATCAAACTCTTGGAGAAGGAGTATCCACCTTAAAAGTCTTGGCTTTGAATCCTTCTTTTGAAAAAGACCTTTTAAGGCTGCATGGTCAGTATATACAATTACCTTATTACCCGCTAAATATGACCTGAATTTTTCTAAGGCAAATATGACAGCTAGCATCTCCTTCTCGGTGGTGAAATAGTTTACTTGAGTCTCATCCAGGGTGCGGCTCGCATAGTATATAGCATTAAGAGCCTTGTTCTTCCTTTGACCGAGCACAGCACCTACAGCGTAGTCACTAGCATCGCACATGATCTCAAAGGGGAGATCCCAATCTGGTGGCTGGATGATTGGTGTTGAGATCAAAGCTTCCTTCAACCTATTAAAAGCTGAAAGGCACTCATCAGAAAAATCAAAGATGGCATCTTTAAAAAGCAATTGTGTAAGTGGTTTAGCAATTTTAGAAAAGTCCTTAATGAAACGCCTGTAAAAACCTGCGTGTCCTAAGAAACTTCTCACCCCTTTGACGTTAACAGGAGGGGGTAATTGCTCAATCACCTGCACCTTTGCTTTATCTACATGTATACCTTTATCTGAAATTAGATGCCCTAACACTACCCCTTCAGTAACCATAAAATGACACTTCTCCCAGTTTAAGACAAGGTTTACATCAATACATCGCTGCAAGACTTTATCAAGATTAGCTAAGCATTGATCAAAAGCATTACCGTAAACAGAGAAATCATCCATAAATACTTCCATAATGTTTTCTATAAAGTCTGAAAAGATACCCATCATACACCTTTGAAAAGTAGCAGGAGCATTGCATAACCCAAAAGGCATCCTGCGATAAGCAAAAACACCCTGTGGACATGTAAAAGTAGTCTTACTCTGATCATCAGGATGGATGGGAATCTGGAAGAAACCTGAATAACCGTCTAGAAAACAGAAGAATTTATTTGAAGCCAGTCTTTCAGTCATTTGGTCAACAAAAGGAAGGGGGAAATGGTCTTTCTTGGTGGCGGCATTTAACTGTTTATAATCAATGCACATCCGCCACCCAGTTACAACTCTAGTTGGTATTAACTCATTTTTATCATTCTTAACCACTGTGGTTCCTCCTTTCTTAGGAACCACCTGAACTGGGCTAACCCATTTAGAGTTGCCAACCGGATAGATAATACCTGCATCAAGAAGCTTCATAACCTCAGCCATAACCACGTCCTGCATTTTAGGATTCAACTTACGCTGTCCCTGTCTATAAGGCTTATGCCCTTCCTCTAACTCTATTCTATGCATACAAACATCAGGGCTTACACCCTTAATATCATCCAAAGAATAACCTAGAGCTTTTCTATTCTTTTTAAGAACAGTCATTAAGGCAGAAAGTTGGTCAGGACTAAGTTTAGAGCTAACAATCGCAGGGTACTGTTCAGTATCATCTAGGAAAACATACTTAAGATTAGGAGGAAGTGGCTTACGCTCTGGTGCTTTTACCTCAACTGCCTGAACAGAATTAGTATCTATAGAATAGCACATGTTTACCAGACTTGCATTAGCTAGGCTTATGAGCTTCTCATTCTCTTCTTCAGTGAGCTCATATTCTTCTTCCTCTTCTTCTATCAAATCCAGCCTTTCAGCATCCTCAGCTGGATTACCTGCACACTTATCCAAAATCGTCAGATCATCTAAGGGATCCTTGGTCAAGGATTCCTTCTAATTAAGGATAACATTCCTGTCTATAATATCGATGGAACAACAAGTATCAGCAGTAGGAATAGTTGCCTTATGGGCAAGACTAAACTCGATAGTGTCATCCCCAATCTCTAAAGTAATGGTCCCGCGTTTGACATCCATCACAGCCCCAGCTGTGTGTAAAAAAGGTCTACCTAAAATAATAGGTATTTGACTATCCTCTGCAATGTCTAAAACAACGAAATCCACAGGAATAAAGAACTTTCCCACTCTTACTGGGACATCCTCCAAGACCCCTAGTGGTCTTTGAGTTGATCTATCAGCCATCTGTAGGGTAATATTGGTGACTTTAAGTCTACCTAAACCAAGTCTTTCACATACAGAATAAGGTATGACACTGACACTAGCCCCTAGATCACAAAGGGCTTTCCCTATTACATGATTACCTATGGTACAAGGGATGGAAAAACTACCTGGGTCTTTTAACTTAGGTGCTATATTATCTTGTGAAAGAACATAACATTCCTCCACAAAAGCAACAGCACCGTCGTCCTGAAACTTCCTCTTACGACTCAAAATATCTTTCATGAATTTAGCATAAGAAGGTACCTGGGTAATTAAGTCAGTGAAAGGGATGGTCACCTCAAGATTCTTCACCATCTCCAAAAACTTACCAAATTTCCGATCCTCTTTTGAATTTTTCAGTCTTTCAGGATAAGGAACGGTGACTTTTGCCATAGGATCAGCAACCTTTGGCTTTTTCAGCTGTAAAATTTCGGTCAGGCCTTGAATGAAGGAGGGATCCAGCGATTCCGGAGTCAAAACAGCACTCTGCTCAGGAACGTCGGTCGGTCGACCGGTAGCAGTGGTCGGTCGACCAGAGTCTGCAACATCTGAATTTTTCTCTTTTTCAGAATCTGATCTCACGTCAGGAACCGCGGTCGATCGACCTACAGTAGCGGTCGGTCGACCTCCTGTTCTTTTGATGGGATCAGATTCTTGGTTCGGAATCTTGGCTGGATCATCCTCTTGAGTTGATTCTTCACAAACACGGCCACTCCTTAGATTTATGGCGTTTAGCGTCTCCATGGGTCCCTCACAACTAGCTGGAGAGCTAGTCATTTGGCTGGCTATGTTTTTCAAGTGATCTTCAAAAACCTTTGAGGAGGTAAAGTGAGCCTTACTCATCTCCATAACTGCCTTTGTTAAAACATCAACAAGGGTTCTTAAGTTCTCAATCTCACCCGTGTTGTCAACCGTAGTAACTAGGTTCGCACTTTCAAGCTTTAGCTGGGTTGCCTCAAGCTTTTCAAAACGGGCTTCAACTGTTGTCTCAAGAGCCATTACTCTATTCATCTCCACATTCAGCCTTCTTGAATTCCCACGTGAACCCTTAAAAGTAGCCCTATGCACCGCCATGTCTTCAATGGTTTTCCAACCCTTCATATGGTCGGTGTTATTCTGGAATCTTCCATTGGCGGCCACATCAAGAATCATCTTATAGTCATCGTAAAGAGCGTTGTAAAATAGGTTACACAGGTCCCATTGTTGAAGGTTATGGTGAGGGATAGAACGGACCAATTTCTTGAATCGATCCCATGCTTCACAAAATCCTTCATCAGGTCCCTGTTGAAAGTTACGGATTTGGTTTCTCAAGTCCTCGGCTTTTGCAAGAGGGAAGTATTTCTTGTAAAAGGCCAATGCCAAGGAAGTCCAATCCGTAATCTCCTCACTTGTCCTGTCAAGGTACCGGTACCAATCTTGCGCGTCATCATTTAAGGAGAACAAGAACATAGTTGCCAGCACCTCGTCTCTAGTTACCCCTTCAGGTAGGGGTATGGAGCAACAATAATCCGTGAAGGTTGTAACATGCTTTATTGGATCTTCGTCGGGTAGACCAGAAAATTGACTCTGTTGCACCAAAGAGACATGAGTTGGGCGGAGTTCAAAGGAGCCAGTGGTGGGGGTAGGCAAGGCGAATCCCTTCGGTACATCTTTAGCCTTCGGCTGTAGGTAGCTATAAATAGAATCCATAAAGAGAGTACTCAAGCCTTCCTCTCCAAAACCTGTCTTCTAAACAAAACTAGAAGAAAAAGGTAAGAACGGTCTTAAGGAACCTAAGTTCCTTAAGACAAGAAAATAAACTAGAAATTAACAAACAAAATTATACCGTCTCCCCGGCAACGGCGCCAAAATTTGACACCCGTCGTTGAGGGGTGTCAAAGATAAGATTTATAAAACCTCAGCTTAAACTAGATAGGATAAGTCAAGGGTCGAACCACAAGGAGACAAGGTTAATTATGTTTGTGAATTTAAAGTCTATTGCAAGTAACCAAAAAGGGGGTTTTGATTTGAGATTTAAACTAACAACTAAGGTAGCAAACTAACAAGAAAATTAAAATAAGATAAAAAGGAGATTAGGAACTTCGGTTCCCCATGGTCAAAACAAGTCAATGAAAGGTAAAATAATCAAATAACACAATCTCAAGGAACAAAGAATAAACCTTTAGGTCAATATTCTACCCAATCCTTACGGTCTTAGGGTTCCTACAAAAGCACTAAACTTTCGTTCAAGGGCAATCCCAAAGTTGTTGTCAAACTAATCCTAATAATCTTTCAATCCTAAGGATTAGTTCACCAACAACAATGGGGGATTGGTAATTTAATCATCAAACTTATCAAAGTCAAGTCTTTATCATGGTTCCCCTAATTCCCAATCACAAGAATTAGCTATGCATACTTTTAATTATGGAACTAACAATTACTAAGAAAATTAAAGAGATGAACATAATTAAAGATGACAATAAAAGGGTAAATATGAAATAAGAAATAACAACAAGATGAATAACAAGATTAAATAAAAAGGAAAGATTAATTGTGACAAACTTACAACTTGAATGGGAAATCTAAGAACAAAGATGAAAGCTTGGTACCAAGAATCTAACAATGGAGTTCTTCTAACATAAAGTGCTTGATAAAAATAAAGAGGTTCTTTCTAATGGAATTACTTGCTTTTCTAATTGGAGTGTCTAGGTCTCCTTAAATAAGAATTATTACAAGATTAGGAAAGTAGAAAACACAAAACAGAAATCCGGAACAGCTTCTGGTCGGTCGACCAGCCATACGGGTCGGTCGACCGATTCTGGCACTGTTGGTTTATTTTTCGCAAGAATGGGCTTTTGTGAACTGGGCTTCGGTCGGTCAACCGCTGTTGCTGGTAGGTCGACCGCTTCTCGTTCTTTTCGGCTTTAATCTGGCCCATTAACAATACTTGAATGCACCATCTGGATCCTTGCTCCATATTAGTACTCTAAACAGCTTCTTAAAGGCAAATAAGGCTTGGTTTTGCTCACTTCCGCGTATTCCTACATATAAAACATAGAAATGCCAAAGTAAACCGTTTCGGGAGAAAAAGCAACTAAAAATCATGAAAGTGTAAGAAAATACGTGCCGAAAGAGTAAATAAAACGCATAAAATAGGCACGTATCATGTGTAACTCCATATCATAATGTACGTAACTCTATTACCATATGTTGTGTAACTCTGTAATACCACATGTGTAATTCCATATACTGATATTATAGAAAAATTACGTAACTGTTAAAATATATAGCAGAGTGTAACTCCATTAGAAAACTCTATAGAACCAAAATGTGTATGTCTATTGTATAAATTATGGAACTCTATTGAACATAATTGTTGACTGTGTAACTCCATATCAAAATGTACGTAACTGTTGGGAAATGTGTCCTCAACAATAGTGCGATCACGTAATTAAATCTCATAACAAGAATGCGCAAGGGATGATACGAATTATTAGTCAACTGACCAACATTAATCGGTAATGATTGGCTAGCTAGAGTTTGACATTACTGTCGTATGACGGTGATGGTCAGTTGATCCCTTTAGGTCACACCTTTAGGACAATTCCCTTAATTGACAAAGTGATCAAATGTATAGTCATACGATTTGATCATATTCCTTAAACTCGTATATCGAGAAATTAGAGGTTAAATCTTAATGTAAGATTTATGTTTAAAATTGAAACGTGTCAATTGTTAAACATTAAACGATATTTTAAGATATCGTAATTAGAATGAATTGGGTTGAAATTAATACAAAGGTTGTAAATCGTATTGACGATAAATGATCATTTTACATTAGTAATTTCGAATTACTCATTAATTGAATAAATATGATTTATTTAATTATGTACAATATTTATAGGATAAATATTTATATGTTTTATATGTACTAAAACATTTTATATCTTAATGACATATAAGATGTCACACTTTGTACAAATTGTACATTTTACAAAGTTGTAAAATGAAATCCATTTTATGGATTATGGTAGCCGGTTTTGTGAGGGTTCTTAATGGTATGATTAGTGTTTATTAGGGTATAAACATAATCATTTAAAGAGTCTTGGAAACTCTAACCTAAAGACACCCTTTAATACCTTGAGAAGTGTTGATGTCTCCTCTTTGACACTCCCTAAGCCGGCTACCCCCTTCCCAAGTGAGCATGCTTAAGTTAGTTTATATGATAATTAGGAGGCATGCTCATCACATATATATTAGGATATATCATATTCATTCATTCTTCTTCTCTTCTTCTAACCCTAGCCGAAATCCTACACTAGTAAGAAGAGATTACTTAACCTCTATTAATTATTATAAGATAATAAAATTTATACTAAAAGTAGTATTCATATTCATTTCTAATAAGAGTGATTAGAAATAGTTTAAGGAAGAAAACCGATTCCTAGTCTAGCATACAAAGTTTCGGTTCATTGGGGCTTGTCTTGGTGCATCCGGAGGAGGTATTCTATATTGGGTACTCGGAGGATCATCCTTGCAATATATTTGGACCGAGTGTAAGAACACGGTTTTTCTCCTCTTTCCGCATTTTATTAGCATGCATAAGATCATAATAAACGAGTTTATTATCTTGTTAATTAAAGGTTAATTAAAAGGTTTGTTAGTATGACTAAATTAGTTTATGAGCAACTAGTTAAACCTATCAATTGGTATCAGAGCAAAATGGTTGTTTGCATGCTTTCCGTTTCGTTTTTACGGAGTTATTATGATAACAAAAATAAAACTTGAATTTTCGTATGATATAAGATATGGACGAAATATTTTTAGCATGATACCTACTGTTTTCTAATATGATTTAGAATATTTGGAATATATTTTGCATGAATATTGATCATTGGTATTTTTAATTTCGGTTTTTAATACGTTTTAATGGTTAAAAATGATTAATTTTGGGAAAAATAGTTAAAATAAACTTCTGGCCGAGATTTTTCAGTATGATATCACATGTATTTTCTATAATATGAATATGAATTTTCGTAAATTATAGACCTTTAAATCGTGTGATATGAATTTTAATGGTTAAAATACAATAAGATGAATAAAAATGGGTTAAAATAGTTATATTATGAATTTGACTATAAAAATTTATGAGGATGTCACATGCAATATTTAAAATTTATGTTGAATTTTCCAGAAATTTATCTCATATATTGCAATATTATAGATTTTTAACGTAAAAATCGGGTAATTAGTGACATAATTTCGACTTTAATAGTTTAAGTTGGAATTTGGCCATAAAAATTTAACACGATGTCATATATATTATTTCCAGCATGTATAAAATTTTCGAGAATTTTATCTTATTTTATGCTTGAGAAATAATTTTAAATGTTAAAATCGTACGATATATGACGTAAATCGTTAAAATTTGCAAATGTTGTTAAAAATGGCCGAAAATATAACCCATTTTAGTCATATGTGATATGTTCATCATGAAAATATTCTTGGGTGCCTAAAGTTTCAGATTTTATTTGCATTGATTTAATTTTGTTTTGTTAAAAGTAGCATTTAAAATTAAATAAAAGGAGGCGTGCTTTAAAATTTCGGCTATGGGGCAATGTGCCATTTAATTTTCTGTCCATCTTGTGTTCTTAAAAAGGTTTTGGAAGGTATAAAATTATTATTAGTATTTAATTTGCATTTATGAAGTTAATTATTGAATTTTCCGACTTAAATTGCTCGTTTTACGTGTTATTTTCGAAATAATAATAAAACCGTATAAAATACTAATATTTTAACTTTCTGAAAATTTTAAGAACATTCTGGATTTTTCAAAATTTGAATTTTGAATTTTCGAAATTTTAATGTCTCTTTTAAATTTTATATTATTTTTCCCGAAAAACCGAGTAATACCGATCAATATTAAAATATATTAAGTTAATTCATGTTCAAAGTTTGAGTAAGACTAAATTTTGAATCCTATGCGAGTTAGGATGATTAACTTAAGGATGAAAACCGTTTCATTTAATGCATAGTGTTGTTAAACGTTAAAACACGCAATTCCATAAAAACCGAGGTTTACGATAACTATTTAAATAAGTGTTTTAAATAGGACGATTTGGCTTAGGATTTGCATGTTAATTCATATTTATATAAGCATTGCATATTTTATATTATGAATGTCATGATTTATTTTACGTAATTTTGGGAATTATGTAATTTACTTAGTATGGCCTAGTTTTTAATCGGTATTTCCCGTAATGTAAGGGGTTACCGATTCGGTTGTAATTTTGTGATCTCGTATCACCCAATTGTAATTTATTTCAATTTTATAATGTATAAAGTAGACTAGAAAAGTTGTAATTTTTGTAAAATCCGGAGTTCCTTGAAGACGGTGCCATTCGGAAAGGAGTTCCGATCAAGACGGTGTTTACCTCGAAGTGCGTGCCGCGTGAAGTTCAAGGGACCAAAGGAGTTGGTTTCCGAATTTGTACTTTGTTATTTCTTTTCTAGGAAAGGCCATACTAGGGTTTATTTATGCTTTTATTTTTGCTTTTTATATGTTTGCATGCATAGCCAAATCGTCATACATCGTATCATGCATGTTTCGACCTAGTCGACCTAGTCTTTTATTTTATCGATAATTCACCGACTTAGTTCACTTAAACGGAGATAGATAATAAATTGACTAGATCTCTTACATATAAATATTGAGACTTAGCCTTACCAAAAAGTACGGACCCATGAATCCCTTCTTCACAAGAACGTAGGCTCGGCTACACCGGGGTACTAAAATTGTCACGTTGGGTAAGTGGGGTAATAAGATTACACCTTGAAATTTGGTTGATCTCAACGAAAGTATTCGTAACCGTAGTTGCAATAAGTTCGGGCTAAAGATGATTTTAAGAAAATTGTCGACCGAGAGTTCTAAGAGTAGAACCGATTAAAGAGTTAATCCACCAAATTATACCGATACGGGTTGAATCGGCTACACCGTGCCCGGATTAGTATGGGTTTGGGTCTCGGGATTGTTTACTTAATTGGGTAAGAGATCATTAAGTAAATATATATAACTAAACTTAAAATTTTTAGTTTAAATTATGAATTTAAAATGATGTTGTTTTTCCTTTTATTATTGTAGTTTAATTTTCAACATCGACTATGGCAACCAACGCTCCACCTCTCACTAACGTATCATGGCTTCGATCCTTTATGGATCGTTGCAAACTCGATAAGCATGGTTCCAATTTTAAGGATTGGGATGCGCAATTACTTTTGGCCGCTCAAGGTGACGATAAGAGTCGTTACCTATCCGAAGCCGCTCCTCCCGCTCCGACCGCTCGTTCGTCGGCCCAAACTCGTGAGGCCTATGAAGCCTACATGAAAGAGTCCTCCGCTCTTAAAAATGTGCTCATCTTCTCCATGGAGCCGGATCTCCAAAGGAGTATGATCAAGTTGACCACATCGTATGAAATATACACCAAGCTTGCGACCATGTTTTCGCAAACTCCAAGGGTGATTCAATATGAGGCGGCTTCCGCCTTCTTTGACATAACCTTCAAGGAAGGGCAAAAGATAAGCCCTCATGTGCTCAAACTAGTTGAGCTCGCGGAGACTTTAAAAGCTCAAAATGTTGATGTTCCCGACTCTCTTATTATTGACCGAGTTCTTCACTCGCTCAATAAGGTTAAGGCATATGCTCAATTCCGTGTGAATTTCAATATGCGAAACCAAGAGACCTCGTTAGACGAGTTGCATAAGATGCTAGTCCAAGCCGAGAGGGACATGGGACTTCATGAAAGTTCCACCAAGGATGTTTTGAACATCGAAAAGAAAGGGAAAACGAGCTTCAAGAGGAATGCCTCGAAAGGCAAGGGCAAGAAAACGTTCAAGCCCAAAGCGACCAAAGAAAAGACCTTTTCGAAAGGCGCTTCCACCTCGTCTTCTAAAGAGCAAGACAAGTGCCATTATTGCACGAGGATCGGTCATTGGAAGCGAAATTGCCCCAAGTACTTAAGTGATCTCAAAAATGGGAAAGCTACCGCCGTAGGTAATAATTCTCGCGTATAATTCATGTCATTTATCAACTTATGTATAGTGATACAAATGTGTTGATATTTACCCTTTTTAATTGTTTTAAAGGGCCACCCCCGAATAATGATAAGAGCAAGGAGAAGGAAGCTTGAGGTTCCTTACTTGGATGGCTCCGGTAGCATCCAAATGATCGAAGACATGAAGAGCTAGGCTCTATTTTCATATCGTCTTCTTTCATATTTTGCATTTATTTATGGAACAATTTAATTTTCTTGTAAGACAAGGATTAAAATCCTAAAACAATGGTTGTAATTTTGGATATTAGTGACTTGGTTTTCAACCCGAGTCACTACTTTTGTTCTTAATCAATGATTTGATTTCTCAAATAAATTGCATGCCTTGTTTGAACATGAATGATAGTGATTTAATATTGATACGATCAAGTATAAGATAATCAAAGTGTTGATTAAAACGGAGAACTACACCCCATGAGATAGATTCAATCAAAATGAGACTATATCAGTTCATTATAAGATTTTCATTTTAAGTGAAAATGAGAATGTATTCATCACACCTATCAAACTTCAAACATTCAAACACATTGGTTGATCGAAATAGCTATCCTTAAACAAGTAAAGGTTATTGTTAGAAGGATAGAGTGGGAGAAAATATTTCACTCACAAACCAATGATGTAAATAAAGGAAGGATCTTAGAGAAGATTCTTACTTGGGAGTCTTAAGAAGAACCCTAAGTGATTTGAAGAAACTACGGGAGGACACTCGAAGAAAGGTTCTTTGTGTTCATTGTTTCATAGAGAGGAAACAAAGCCCTAAGTGATTTAAAGAAACTACGGGAGGACACTCGAAGAAAGGTTCTTTGTGTTCATTGTTTCATAGAGAGGAAACAAAGCCCTAAGTGATTTAAAGAAACTACGGGAGGACACTCGAAGAAAGGTTCTTTGTGTTCATTGTTTCATAGAGAGGAAACTTGAAACCCCGTATGAAATCATCGGTAGGAAAACGGTTCCTATGTAGTTATAAAGAAATTATCATGTCATTTTCGTCTCGAGGAAACGAAGACATGATAAGAAGGTAATGAATGATTGAATGGAAACAGATCACTATAGGGATAGTGATGGTAATAATGATTCGAGTAATAGTTTAACATGCGAGAAATGAAAGGTTCATTTAAGATATCGAGAGATATTGATTTTAGTGGGAGCGATTTTCATAAAAGGAATTAAGCCTACCATTTAGAGAGAATGGGTGATTCTTTAAGGTGTAAAGAATAAGAGGTTTTCAATTCTAGATGATCAAATACTTTATATCATAAGATGATGGAGCGATACGGGAAGGTTTATTATATGGATAATAAAAGGTCGCCCACTAGTAGTTAGAATGGTTGGATACATTATTCATAACGATGAATGAAACCATTAACAAATAGCCAAGATGAGTGAAAATTATTAAAATGATGAAATCATATATAAACTACAATATAGATTTCAGTACATAAGTGACTATAGAGAGTGATTTTAATCCCTCCAGTATATCGATACGTCACAAGTTATGAGATAACAGTGGGAGCTTTCCTCCGGAAAGGAAACTCATAATCTAGAAAGAGTTCTAGATATGTACTCAAATAGAATCATATTATACGAGATAATATGAGAATAAAGGAGACCAAAAGTTGTAAGTTTTGCTATCATGAATAAAGGTTATTCGCATGAATAAAGGTTATTCGCAAAACGCTAATACAAATAGATGATTGTACATCAAAATGCAATGTAATAGTGTTGACTATTGTTGCATAACAACATCATTTGAGTTATGATTAACTCAAGATAAAAGATACTTTGTCAGAATCCAAATGGGTTGTATGAGACAATATTGAACCCCATAAGTGAACTGGATTGACTTAGTATGGCCCCTAGCCGCTTACATGAGGTGACGTCTCAAAGCGACTAGAGTGTGAGGCGATTGATGGCAAGTTCAAGTGCCATAGAGTCATATGTGATGACTAGTCGATCACACAGGCAGACTGTAAGAGACACTCTGTCGGGCAATGTGACCGCTTATAGAGTTCTGGAAATTTTATAGCCGGGTCGTGGCGAGAGCTGCTATAGTATTCTTGTGAGTCAATTCTTTGACTAAAGACTACTCTCCCAAGATGGTACAGTTTAGGCATAACTTTGATCCATTCTCTACGACTTTTCGTAACTGGAGTCAAATGGGATTGTTTTGGGTTGTGACTAACTGTGACTAGTTGAAGGAAGTAGTGCGATAGAAATTGTCCACCCCTTGTCAGGGTTGTTCAAATCTCAGGGCCACTCGAGGAGTAATTAACTGGAAATGCGTGGCCACGCTATCTATGGTAGATAATTCCGGTCAGACAGTTATTCTCCAGATCGAGGAAACCATTCATGATATGATCAAATGCAAGAACGACCAGAGAGAGACATCTTGCATTGAGTGGGAGATTGTAATAGGACAAGAGAATTGGTGACGCACACTTGTCGAGGACAAGTGGGAGATTGTTGGGAAATGTGTCCTCAACAATAGTGCGATCACGTAATTAAATCTCATAACAAGAATGCGCAAGGGATGATACGAATTATTAGTCAACTGACCAACATTAATCGGTAATGATTGGCTAGCTAGAGTTTGACATTACTGTCGTATGACGGTGATGGTCAGTTGATCCCTTTAGGTCACACCTTTAGGACAATTCCCTTAATTGACAAAGTGATCAAATGTATAGTCATACGATTTGATCATATTCCTTAAACTCGTATATCGAGAAATTAGAGGTTAAATCTTAATGTAAGATTTATGTTTAAAATTGAAACGTGTCAATTGTTAAACATTAAACGATATTTTAAGATATCGTAATTAGAATGAATTGGGTTGAAATTAATACAAAGGTTGTAAATCGTATTGACGATAAATGATCATTTTACATTAGTAATTTCGAATTACTCATTAATTGAATAAATATGATTTATTTAATTATGTACAATATTTATAGGATAAATATTTATATGTTTTATATGTACTAAAACATTTTATATCTTAATGACATATAAGATGTCACACTTTGTACAAATTGTACATTTTACAAAGTTGTAAAATGAAATCCATTTTATGGATTATGGTAGCCGGTTTTGTGAGGGTTCTTAATGGTATGATTAGTGTTTATTAGGGTATAAACATAATCATTTAAAGAGTCTTGGAAACTCTAACCTAAAGACACCCTTTAATACCTTGAGAAGTGTTGATGTCTCCTCTTTGACACTCCCTAAGCCGGCTACCCCCTTCCCAAGTGAGCATGCTTAAGTTAGTTTATATGATAATTAAGAGGCATGCTCATCACATATATATTAGGATATATCATATTCATTCATTCTTCTTCTCTTCTTCTAACCCTAGCCGAAATCCTACACTAGTAAGAAGAGATTACTTAACCTCTATTAATTATTATAAGATAATAAAATTTATACTAAAAGTAGTATTCATATTCATTTCTAATAAGAGTGATTAGAAATAGTTTAAGGAAGAAAACCGATTCCTAGTCTAGCATACAAAGTTTCGGTTCATTGGGGCTTGTCTTGGTGCATCCGGAGGAGGTATTCTATATTGGGTACTCGGAGGATCATCCTTGCAATATATTTGGACCGAGTGTAAGAACACGGTTTTTCTCCTCTTTCCGCATTTTATTAGCATGCATAAGATCATAATAAACGAGTTTATTATCTTGTTAATTAAAGGTTAATTAAAAGGTTTGTTAGTATGACTAAATTAGTTTATGAGCAACTAGTTAAACCTATCAGTAACTCAATTACCTTATGTTGTGTAACTCTATAATACCACAAGTGTAACTCCATGTATTGATATTTAAAAAAATTACAACTGTTGAAATAAATACCGAAGTGTAACTCCGATCCATTACAGAGTATGTGTATATCTATAGACCCATTTGTGTAACTCTATTGAACAGATTGCGAAACTCTATTGAACAAGCTGTCAAAATTAGTTAGTTAACGGTGCGACTCTATACCAATACTTGAGGTACTCCATACACCTCCTTCTAAAACTCCAAAATTTGGCTATTGCAATATTCTAGAACATTATAATTATGTACATCTAGATTAGGCTTCCTACCAAATGTACACTAAATATAGTACATTACATTAATATATCACTTGTGAATTTTAATGCATATTTTTTTGTTTCTTCTCAGGAGTTGCAACTCTGTCAAATGGACGGATTTATCTACTATCCATTCGTCGAGCCTCTTCATTACTGTATCTCTTTCTTAATTTATGTCAGCTAGTACAAGGGAGGCAACCAATTAGACTAATATGTACCGCCGTTGTCTCTTGTTGTTTAGATCATCGTGCTTGAAAGGCCTCCCCTCGTACATTAGCATGTGTACCATTGTGAAAATTCCAGACTCGTCATCCCTTGGGGAAGCGTGCAACCAATCAAAAACAACCTGACGGGACTTGAACGTTGCCACATTTGGTGCCCATGGATCCCCCTTACATTCCAGGAAATCGGACATACATCCACTCTGCAAAACAAACCAAAAACGATAACATTATTAACAGGTAACTGTTCGGCATTTAATTTGCAACTTTTTTTTGGTCAAAGAACTGCCATAAATAGTATAGAGCTGAGCATTAAAAATGAAAAGGCTGGATCAATGGTAATGCATGCATCCAGGGGTGGTCAGACAAGGGACTTTAATGCAAGATGAGTCACATTTCCCATTATAAAAAACAGTAAACCTAACACAATACCATTCATACAATTCAAATACAAGCAAAAGATATAAATTAGTGACTATGTCTCCTCTATATGTTAAACCTTTTTGCTGCATAATGGCAAATATGTCAGGCCATTACGAAGGGGGTAAGTACGTAGCAAAGAGTTTTAGTGTTGTGAGGAATAGGCTTTGTGAACGTGGATACATGGTATCCAAGGTGCAGTCCATATGGAACAGAGATGTGTTGGAGCTTGTGTCCTCCACATGTAGTGTGATAACGTCATTGCACATACCCTTGTACGGACAAGTGGGAGATTGTTGGGGCTGGTGTCCTTGACAATTAAGTACAATGACTTAATAAATCTCTTTAAGGATCACAAGGGCATACTTTTGTATTATTACCAGTTGATCCACGTTTATCAATAACGGTTGGCTTGCTAGATAAGTTTGACGTTATTGTCATACGGATGGCGGTGATCAACTGGTCCCTATACGTCACACCTATAGGACACGTTTGAGAGATGTGAAGGTATGAAAATACAGTCACATTTTGCCGGATATGACTAAACAGTTAGTCAGAGGTATTGACTATTAAATTAGTCAATAAGATGTTGAGATTATTATTTAATACGGATTAAATAATTTTAGCTAATATGGATTACATGTTTAATTCGTAAATTAAATATAAACGGTTATATATTTAATTAAATATTGTATTCGCGTATTAATATAAACAGTTATATTAATTTGGGTAATTATACAATATCGTATTTTGTCAGACCATTATTAATATTTCGACTGTATTAATATCTGATAACATATTAGGATTTATAATTAAAATCCCGCGAATAACTTATAGCTAAATGGGTCGAATCATGAATTAGAATAAGGTAAGAGTGGAAAGCCCACCCTTACCCTATTCAAATATTTCGGCCAAGTGTAGTATATGAGGAGGAGACTTCTCCTTATGTATATTGACTATTGATTTACTGATAATCACATCTCAAGAAAAATTAGGGTTTTGAGAGCATTCTTCTCCCAAAACCTCAGATCTCACATCTAAAACCTTAATAGCTCTCCCAATATTGCAAGGCAGTTGGAGAGGATTTCTAGCACACGCGGCATCATCTCAAACAAAGTCTTGGGTGCAAGTTATAGGAGGGAATTTACTTTAATTCATGTTCTTAGGCCTATTCAAGCAAGGACCCAAGGTTGATTTCTTTTTCATGCTTTTTATTAACTTATGACTATAATCACAATTGTATGTTTCATTATAATCCTACAAGTTTGGGGCGAATACATGCTTTATTCCCCACAAGTGGTATCAGACCAAGGCCATGAAATTTTACTTTTGTGTTTTTCATAAAGTTATAAAATCTGAAAAAATCGTGTTCTGCCGCTAAGTCGGTCGATCGACCCCCTGTTGCGGTCGGTCGACCGCCTCCTGCGTAATTTTCTGTTTCGACAGTTTATCTTTTGTGAGAAATCGTTTTCAGAAACTCGGTTTCGTATTTTGTGGTCGGTCGACCTGTTTTTCGGGTCGGTCGACCATTCTACTGTTTAAAAAAAAAAAAAAATTTTTTTTTTTTCGTCAGGTGGTCGGTAGACCTGTTTATTTGGTCGGTAGACCTCTTTCATGTAACAGACTCGTTTTTTTTTTATTTTTCGAAAATAACCTGTTTTTATTTTCACATGGTCTTTAGTAATATACTATATACGGAAATAGTATATTATTACGGTTCGCCCTAGTATGATACATATTATTTTAAAACGGTTTAAGATAATAGGATTATAAATTTATTAAAATTGGTGATTAAAACGGTATAGTCACATAATTTTAATCCCGTAAAGGTGGTTTGGTAAAATTTGTTAATCATAATAACAGTATTATGTCATGAATGAATTTTGTTTTAGTTGATGCATTTTATTTATCGTCTTGTTGAATGCCTTGTGAATGCTTTCAATAACGTATTTTATTTTTGCAAACGGTTGTAACTTAGTGTGGCCTTAGAAGATTGTGTCACCGTAATGATGGGACACGATCTTGCTTGTAATTTTGAGATCTTGAATCTCCGTTTTGGGTTTTTGCCATGTAATTACTTTGGTATTTAAATTAGAATGTATCTAGGACTACTATTGTAATTTAAATTAGTATTTTTGTGAAGACCAAAGACGGAGACCGGATGCTCCCTCCCGCTGCAAGGACCAAGATGGAACATCAAGGCAAGCTTCTAGGGCCCAACGGTGGATTCCAAGTTGTTTTATGTTTATTTTGGTAGGATAGGCCACACTAGGACTTTTTATTTACGTTTATTGCTTTCATCGATAATAGCTTGCATCATATTCCGCCTAAAACCAAACCACCTTTAACATGCCTGAAAACTGACTCATGTAGAGGTTACGCGTTAGTTTTCTGTGACAATACAGATGTCACATGTCACATGTAAAGCCATCACTTTATTTAATTCATTCACGCATATGCTAGATTTTAGTTCACTTAATATGAATAAATAAAAGTTGATGGGGTCTTCCTCGTATAACCAAAAATTGAGACTAGTCTTTATAAATCAGACTCCCATGAATCCCTTTTTCGTCGGTAGGCATAATATGACCCCTTCTACGTCGGGTAAGTGGGAACAGATGATTTATTTTATCTCAACATCATGGTCACTCGATAATATCTAGCGACTGAGATGGACTAATAGATAGGATTTACGGAAATCTATCGACCAAGAGTTCCAACGGTGGAATTAGCCAAACTGTGAGCTTATCAATATACGGAAATTGAGTCTTGGGATCGTTTATATAATTCTTGAGGGAGATCAATTATATAAATGCATGAGTCTACGAGTTTAAATTCAATTTAATATAGACTTAAATCACAACAATGAGTTGCTTATATGGTTTTGTTTTATCTTCTTTTCAGTCTAGAACACGTTCAATTAAACTGCTGTATAACTAAATGGCTGGTGAAGACCCAATGCCAAGTGCCAAGCTAGCACGTGAATCCTGGCTAAAAGCCTTCATGGACTCCATGAATCAGTCCACAAGACTGAGGAATGATGGGTCAAACTTCTCTGACTGGGAGGCAGCACTACGGAATGCTGCCATTGCTGACGGAAAGCTCAAGTACTTAACTGAGCCCATTCCGCCACACCCAGGAACTGGAGCTAGAGCTAACGAAGTTCGCGCTCATAGCGACTTCGTCATGGAAGCGGGTGCGATAAAGAACGTACTCATCTATGCAATGGAATCCAATTTGCAAAGACGCTTCATAACCCATGGTGCAAACAAGATTTTCACCACGCTCACTAACGAATTCTCAAAGGCTCCGAGAATCGTTTCTTATGAGCATACCTGTCGCTTCTTTGAGGCGAAACTCCAGAAGGGCCAAGCGGTTAGCCCACATATTCTTCACATGATTGAAAATATCGAAAAACTGGAGGCCCTAAACTGTAAGATCAGTGAGAACATAACCGTTGATCGAATGCTTCATTCGCTTCATGATGGGTTCGCCCTCTTTAGGGCCAACTACTACATGAACGACATGAACAAGACTCCTCATGAGCTCCACTCCCTTCTCGTATAGACTGAGAAGGATCTGAAGTTAAGTGGGAGCATGAAGCAAGATGTTCTCACGATCTCCAATAAGGGTAAGGGTAAGGGTAAAGCTAAAGCTCAGGGCGACCTAACAGTAGGCAAGCCCAAGTTTAAGAAGTCAGGATTTACTAAGAGTGGGCCAGGTGAGTCGAGCAACTCACAGGGCAAGACAAAGAGCAAGGATACAAGCATGGAATGTCACCATTGCCACAAGACTGGGCATTGGAGGCGCACATGCCCCGTGTATCGTGACGACATTAAAGCAGGCCGTGTTACTCCTGTTGGTATGTCTTCTTCTTCTTTTATTCACATGATTGAGATTAACCATGCAAGTTGCGGAACTTGGGTACTTGATACTGGTTGTGGTTCTCATCTATGTAATCATGTGCAGGGCCTCCGAAACCAAGAACCCCTAATCAAGGGTGAGGTTGACCTGCGTGTCGGGAATGGAGCACGTGTTGCTGCAATCTCGAGGGGAACATACGTAATCCAGCTTCCAAGTGGATTCGAGTTATCTTTATATAACTGTTATTATGTTCCTTGTTTGTCCAAAAACATTATTTCAGTTTCTGCGCTTGACAAACTCGGTTTTTCATTTGTAATAGAGAATAATAGCTGTATTTTCTCCTTACACAATATGATTTATGGCAAGGCAGTTTCCATGAATGGAATTTATGTTTTAGATCAAACCACCGAAATATTACATGTGAATAATAAGAGATTAAAGGTAGGTGACAAAGATCAAACTTACCTATGGCATTGTCGTATGGGACACATAAATGAGAAACGCGTGAAACAGCTCATACAGAATGGAGCTATCTCGCCCTTTGATTTCGAATCATATGGCACGTGTGAATCATGTCTCATCGGTAAGATGACTCGTACTTCCTTCAAAGGTGTTGGAATGCGCGCTGCCGACCTATTAGGACTCATACATACGGACGTATGTGGCCCTATGTCGATCAACGCACGAGAAGGCTATAGGTATTTCATCACTTTCACGGATGATTTGAGTAGATATGGCTATGTCTACTTAATGAAGCACAAAAGTGAATCCTTTGACAAGTTCAAAGAATACCAGAATCGGGTACAGAACCAGCTGGGTAGAAAGATTAAAGCACTACGTTCTGATCGTGGTGGTGAGTATCTTTCACACGAGTTTGATCAACACCTTAAAGACTATGGCATCGTGCTACAGTTAACTCCACCTGGAACACCACAATTAAATGGTGTGTCCGAACGGAGAAATCGAACTTTACTTGATATGGTTCGATCCATGATGAGTCACACCGTTGTGCCTGATTCATTGTGGGGCTTTGCTCTTTTGTCGGCCGCTCTAATTCTTAACCGAAGTCCGTCTAAAGCTGTTGACAAGACTCCATACGAATTATGGAAGGGAACGGTCCCCAACTTGTCCTTTAAATTTATTCGGGTTTGGGGCTGCGAGGCTTATGTCAAGTGGAGACACGAGGATAAGCTCGGCCCGCGATCGGTCAAAATATACTTTATAGGCTATCCAAAGGGAACTTTTGGTCATTACTTCTACTCGCCAACCGAACAACGTGTTTTTGTTGCGGCTAGTGCGACGTTCTTAGAGAAAGAATTTCTCGAGAACAAGTCGAGTAATAGAACCTTCGATTTATCGGAGGTTCAAGAACCAACTACCGAACAACCATTGGAGGAAACAGCTCCTTCAACCGAGGCTACGGTAGATATCCCTGAGGAACCTAGGAGGTCGGGAAGAGTCTCTATTCCTCCGGACAGATACATTGGTATGGTCGAGGAACGTGATATGGATGACGTCTTACTCCTAGAGGGTAATGAACCCACAACCTATAAAGGTGCCATGACTAGTTCTGACTCAAAGCTATGGCTGGAAGCCATGCAATCCGAGATGGACTCCATGTATGAGAACAACGTGTGGGATCTTGTGGACCTACCTGCAAAGGTACGTCCCCTTCAATGCAAATGGCTTTACAAAATAAAGCATGCCGTGGAAGGTAAACAAGACATCCATAAGGCAAGACTAGTTGCTAAAGGTTTCACCCAAGTGCCAGGCTTGCACTACGATGAGATCTTTGCACCCGTAGTCATGCTACGTTCCATTCGGATTATCTTAGCGATCGCCGCATTTCATGATTATGAAATATGGCAAATGGACGTTAAAACCGCCTTCTTAAACGGTTATTTGGAGGAAGAGTTGTACATGGTACAACCCGAGGGTTTTATCGATCCAACACATCCTAAGAAAGTTTGCAAGCTTAAGCGTTCCATCTATGGACTTAAGCAAGCATCGCGGAGTTGGAATCATCGCTTCGACCAAGTGATAAAAGAGAATGGGTTCATTCGATCAATCGAGGAACCATGTCTCTATATCAAGTCGAGTGGGAGCAAGATTGTATTCCTAGTACTGTATGTCGATGACATACTCTTGATTGGGAATGACATACCTCTCTTATCTTCGGTTAAAGCATGGTTGAAAAACCATTTCCAGATGAAAGATCTGGGAGAGGCACAAAGAATTTTGGGCATCCGTATCTACAGGGATAGATCACGACGGATGTTGTCTCTCAGTCAGGAGTCTTATATAGATAAGATTCTAGAGAGATTCAGTATGACGAACTCCAAGAAAGGGTTCCTTCCTATGACTCCTGGGCTTCACTTGAGCAAGACTCAAGAAGCTAAGTCACTGGAAGAGAAAGAGCGCATGAGTCGGATTCCTTATGCTTCGGCAATAGGATCGATCATGTATGCCATGATATGCACACGTCCTGACGTTGCATATGCATTGAGTATGACAAGTCGATTCCAAGCTCATCCAGGTGAACAACACTGGATGGCCGTGAAAAACATTCTTAAGTACCTACGGAGGACTAAAGATTGGGGATTGACTTACGGAGGCAACTCGACGCTCTGCGCCACGGGTTACGCAGATGCTAGCTTCCAAACGGATCGAGATGACTCGAAATCTCAGTCTGGATTTGTTTTTACTCTTAATGGCGCTGCTGTCAGCTGGAAAAGTTCTAAACAGAGTGTTACAGCAGATTCTACGACTGAGTCCGAGTACTATGCCGCCTCAGAAGCAGCTAAGGAAGCAATATGGATGCGTCAATTCTTACAAGGACTATCAGTAGTGCCTAGTTCGAATGACCCAATCACCGTTTATTGTGATAATAAAGGTGCCATCTTCCAAGCTAAGGAGCATAAGTCTAGCAACAAAGCTAGACATGTACAACGGAAAGCTCATCTAATCAGAGATTACGTGGAGCAAAAGGAGATATTTATTGATAAGATCGCTACGGATGACAACATAGCTGATCCTCTCACAAAAGCATTACCACGTGATAAGCATGAAGGACACATTCATTCCATGGGAATTAGATGTGTTCCTAAGTTGTAGTACTCTTTTATGAATTCATGTAATAATTCATTTTCTCGTGTACTCTATTCAACCTTATTGTTATGATATAAAATGTTTTGTTTTTCATGTGGAATTGTACGCCAATTTTGAACACCACAAAGTGAACTGATTAACATTACATCGTTTTGGTCCTTGATTACCCACTTGAGCTGATAACTCAGGTAATCATTTTGTGACGTTGGTTGATGGTGGGTTCAACGAGCCATAAGTCACGTGGATGACTGACCAATCACAAAGGCGAGTTATACGGATATCTCGTAGGACACCCCGTGACAACGTTATGGAGTCCTAAATGTTTTATAACATTGGGTGCCTGGTCGTGGATAGGACCTCCATAGTGTTCCTTAGAGTCGAGTCTTTTGACCTTCAACTGTCTCTTGAGATTAAGACAGATTTTGGGTAACTTTGGTTTCTTTCCCACGGTCACCGTAACAGGGGCCAAGAGGATTTTTTCTGGGTTATTTCATGCTGGGCGATATCGGCAGGATTTGAGTTGAGGGAAATATCCAAACCCTTATCAGGATTTTATCATTTCTCAGGGCCACTCGAGGAGTAGTAACTAAAATGCATGGTCATGCTCGAATACAGATTCGTTTTATCAGTTAAGTTACTCTCTAGTCGGGGAAACCACTCTTGATACAGATCGCTTGTGAGATACGACCTTTGCGAATGCGGATTTGCAAATTGTCTTACATTGAGTGGGAGAAATTTTAAAAGGATATGAGATTCGGTTATCGCACCTACACTTGTACGGACAAGTGGGAGTTTGTTGGAGCTTGTGTCCTCCACATGTAGTGTGATAACGTCATTGCACATACCCTTGTACGGACAAGTGGGAGATTGTTGGGGCTGGTGTCCTTGACAATTAAGTACAATGACTTAATAAATCTCTTTAAGGATCACAAGGGCATACTTTTGTATTATTACCAGTTGATCCACGTTTATCAATAACGGTTGGCTTGCTAGATAAGTTTGACGTTATTGTCATACGGATGGCGGTGATCAACTGGTCCCTATACGTCACACCTATAGGACACGTTTGAGAGATGTGAAGGTATGAAAATACAGTCACATTTTGCCGGATATGACTAAACAGTTAGTCAGAGGTATTGACTATTAAATTAGTCAATAAGATGTTGAGATTATTATTTAATACGGATTAAATAATTTTAGCTAATATGGATTACATGTTTAATTCGTAAATTAAATATAAACGGTTATATATTTAATTAAATATTGTATTCGCGTATTAATATAAACAGTTATATTAATTTGGGTAATTATACAATATCGTATTTTGTCAGACCATTATTAATATATCGACTGTATTAATATCTGATAACGTATTAGGATTTATAATTAAAATCCCGCGAATAACTTATAGCTAAATGGGTCGAATCATGAATTAGAATAAGGTAAGAGTGGAAAGCCCACCCTTACCCTATTCAAATATTTCGGCCAAGTGTAGTATATGAGGAGGAGACTTCTCCTTATGTATATTGACTATTGATTTACTGATAATCACATCTCAAGAAAAATTAGGGTTTTGAGAGCATTCTTCTCCCAAAACCTCAGATCTCACATCTAAAACCTTAATAGCTCTCCCAATATTGCAAGGCAGTTGGAGAGGATTTCTAGCACACGCGACATCATCTCAAACAAAGTCTTGGGTGCAAGTTATAGGAGGGAATTTACTTTAATTCCTGTTCTTAGGCCTATTCAAGCAAGGACCCAAGGTTGATTTCTTTTTCATGCTTTTTATTAACTTATGACTATAATCACAATTGTATGTTTCATTATAATCCTGCAAGTTTGGGGCGAATACATGCTTTATTCCCCACAAGATGGTCAATTCTCAGGGGTCGTGTTGGTGGAGTTTGGGATGACTCAGGCCCACTGTCTTTCTGCATTTAAGCTGCAGCAAATGTTCAGCTGTGAGGATTGGCTGGCCAGGCCGACCAGTGCCGTAGGTGGTGGCCCTTATCTCTGGGTGGCCAAGCGCCAATAAAGAGAGCACTTTCGTCGGCCTTTCGACGTTGCTGAAATACGTGGTGATTTAATCGCTGAAGCTGAGGCCGCTGCCTATGCGGACATCTACGACCCCTACGACATGATTGTTGCAGCTCTATGCGACCACTTAACTGATTCAATATGGTTTTATCATGTTCTTTTTTATTTGAGTGTATGTTGTTTTTTTCAACTAGCTTTTAAAGCTTTCTATAACATCCCAATATTTCGGGACTTGGAAGTTTAAAGATTTTAAGTTCAAGTTCGAGAAATAAATTATATTTCGTAATTCTTGGTATTTCATTTAAATAACTAATTAATTTATGTGAAAATATTTTAAAGGATTTAAATAAGACTTCATCTAATTGCGTAATTTACGTCTTCGCAATTTAATTTCATAGTCCGAAAATATTTATATCGTCTTAAGTTTATAGTGACCTTAAGTCGGTGTTCTTAGCTTAAACGGTCTTAAAACTTGTCTTATGGGCCTAACTTGCTAATGGACACATTTACCCTCTTTTTCCTCACAAAACCCTAACCCCACCACCCTCTACCTCACTCCTTCATTTCATTTTTCAGATTTGTAAACATAACCACAAACACCATTCTTATGAATTTCTCCTTCAATCTTAAAATGCTCATAGAATCTTCGTTTCTTATCCGATTGAGACGATTTTCGCGGCCACGGATTCCTCTTCTCGAGCCCGTCGTTTTAAGGTAATCAATCTTACAATTTGTGACAGTTGGATTTCCGGCCTGTTCACTTGATTTCGAAATTCGTGATTTTCTTCGATGTTTGTGTTGTTTTAGGCGGTGTTTGTGTTAACCCGGAAGAGGACTTGGTGATTATTGAACAAGATCTCGAAGGTTTCGCTAAGTAAAGGTGACGATAATGAGAAACTCGACCTTTATTTGTTATAATAGCATTTTTTCATGAGTTGTTGTGGGAAGTTTCTGATTTTGCATATTGATGATGTTATTGGGACTTAGAAACATGTTAGGATTGTTCATGTGTGATGGTTATATGCTTAGATTATGATTCACATGCTTAGATGTTGAGTTTTAGAATTTCTATGCTTAAGACGGATATAAAGTATGAGCTTAATGTGGCATAATTGTGGAAATTGATGCTTGCTTGTGATACATATAAGTCTTATAGATGCTGGGTAATGTATATTGGTTGCAATTTTGGAAGTTTGGATTCGATTTGTGAAGATTAGAATCATATACGAAAATGCGATTTTTTGCGTGCAGGGACTCTGAGCCGGTAGGCTAACCGGCAGCCGGTAGGCTGACCGGCAGCCGGTCGGCCGGCTCAGAGTCAGGCTTGATTTTGAATGCTCTGCAATTTGTGAAGGAACTCTGAGCCGGCAGGACGGCCGCCGGTCGACCGGCTAAGAGTCCCTTCTTGGATTTTGGGAAAATTGTAAGAAGGCTATGGGAGGGACTCCCAGCCGGCAGACCGGCAGACGGTCCACCGGCTGAGAGCCTCTTCCCTTCATATTGTTGAAATTAAGATAGCTTGTGGGAAGAGACTCCCAGCCGGTAGACCGACAGACGGTCCACCGGCTGAGAGCCTCATTTCCTTGTTCTTCAGATTTTAAGATGGCATTGGGAAGGGACTCCCAGCCGGCTGACCGGCAGACGGTCCTAGACCGGCTGAGAGCCCCTATTCTCACTAAATCAGTTTTTAACTTTTGATTGGTTGATCGGTTTTGTTTGATATTCGTTCCGTGTACCTTATATGTGTGTTTGAGGTCCCCGGAGGATGGGCGACACTATATTGGGTTCGGGAATAGAGAAAGGATAGAGACCCCCCCCCCCCCCCCGGCCGGGTAACCGAAAGGGAAACCGGCTCTCCCTCATCTTAGTTCCCGGGATCAATTAAGTGTTGTTTAGTGGTCTAAGAAGTTAGAACTATAGGTTAGTTTCTATCTTTGGATGTTATTGGTTGATGCGTGTTAAGGTATGCCTTAAGCTGGCCTCTGAGCTTAACAGGTGAGTTGTATGTCGCGTGATGGGATATGTGTTAAGTTCACCTCTGGACCCATTACGTGTTTTGCTTGTGGCGTGTCAAGATATGTGTTAAGTTCACCTCTGGACCTGACACGTGATCGGTTGTCGTACACGGGATATGTGTTAAGTTCACCTCTGGACCCGGTGTGCGATAGCTGTGTATTGGGATAAGTGTTAAGTTCACCTCTGGACCCAATACTTGTTTGTAGCATCGGGATATGTGTTAAGTTCACCTCTGGACCCTTTGCTTGTGGATGTATGTTGGGATATGTGTTAAGTTCACCTCTGGACCCGACATTTGTTTGTAGTGGGATATGTGTTAAGTTCACCTCTGGACCCATTACCGTGTTATGTATTTGGGATATGTGTTAAGTTCATCTCTGGACCCTTTACTTGGATTGTATGTTGGGATATGTGTTAAGTTCACCTCTGGACCTGACATTGTTTTGGTAGTGGGATATGTGTTAAGTTCACCTCTGGACCCATTACTTGTGTTTGTTGATATCAAGGTCTATGCCTTAAGTTGGCCTCTGAGTCCTTGATTGAGAAAGTGTTTAAGTATTTAGGTTATGTCTTAAGTTGACCGCTGAACGTCTTTACATGATGTTTTATATCTGTGATGAGCTCCATTTTGGTCATCATTTTCTTTTCATATTCTTTATTTTCGGTCACGATTCGACCTCGATTTGCGTGTCTTTGGTTGTTTTTACGTCCGTTGCCTCGTATATTCCTATTCTATCCACTTTTTGTAGGTATTGCGGCGGGGGCAAAGAAACGGGACGAAACGAGACGGATTTGGAGCGAAATATGAAGAAGTTTGAAGGAATTAGCAAGAAAGCCTCCCAGGGCCTCCCAGCCGGTCCCCAGCCGGCGGCCGGTAGGCCGGCTGGGGATCTTAACTTGACTTTTTGAGAAAATGTGTTGAAGTTTCGTCCAGGCTCAAGCAAAAGGCTCCCAGCCGGTGGCCTACCGGCAGCCGGTCAGCCGGTTGGGATGCATATTCCTTACTTAGCCATTTTCGAAGAATTGAAGAAAAATTGATGTTTGGGCAGATTACTGAGAAAAGGCTCCCAGCCGGTGGACAACCGGCAGCCGGTCCACCGGCTGAGGGGACCTGTAGCTAAGAAAAGAAAAGAAGAAAGTCAGATTGAAGGAATTGGCCTCCCAGCCGGTGCCAGACCGGCAGTCGGCCGGTCGGCTGGGAATCATGGTTATTCGTAGAAGTTTTCACAAGTCCCTATTTGGACTCTCAGCCGGTCCTAGACCGGCAGCCGGTCGACCGGCTGAGAGGCCCTTTTCGTATTTTCGAGCACTATATAAACCCGCACTTGTATCATTTTGTGATCACGCATTTCTAAGCTTATTTTCTAGGGTTTTACTGTTTCATTAGCAATTACTTAGTCTCAAAAACTCTCTTGAAATATTTAATACTCCTTGGATCTTAGTTTAATCTTTCAATTCTTGTTAATCTTTCTTTAGTAATCTCTTTAGTAATCTTCTTGGGTATTTGTAGAGGATATTTTGGGTTGTAATTTGAAGGGTTTGAAAGAATTCTTCATCTTGTTATCCAAGTTACTTCCTTTTCCTTTGCTATTGGTATAATATTTCTAATCTCTACTTAGTTATTTCATTTATTTAAGTTTCTTTAGTTTATTTGATTGTTCTTACCATAATCCAACATGTTTATCATTTACCCATGAATTGTTTACATGTTTTCCTTAACAATGAGTGAGTAGTTTTATTTCTACGGTTAGGGGGAACTTGGGTGGTGTTTAGATAATAAATTCATGCTAGTTTGTTGATTAGTTGTTCTTGATAAAGTAGTTTTCCATTTGTTGCATGCTAGGTGTTTGATGATTTGCCTCAACGAAAGTTGGGCTTTGATTTTAGCGTGACTTGCCTTTAGCGACGGTTGGGGGTTTGTCTTAGCATGTTTAATGGTTGGTTGTGGTATTTGTAGCGAAAGCTAGGGTATTCCGACCTAGGTTAGTCGACTCGAGAGAAGAGACTACCCAAGACTACTTGTTTAAGACCTTCTAGTTTGCTTTCTCGTATCTTCGTCTACCCGTCCTAGTGACCCCCGACACCCTAGTCTTCCCTTCCATCGATTCAATCTTAACTAGCTTGCTTTAATTGTTTGCTTTAGTTGTTCTTTAGTCATTAATCAATCACAAACCTATTACCCCGACTCAAGTTATAATTAGAACATAACTATACAACTATCCCCACCGTCTTCGCGAACGATAACCCTATTATACTACTAATTTGGGTTTTTTATAAATGTGTTTGATCGTGAGAACCGACGACTAAATCTCGCGCATCAAAATGGCGCCGTTGCCGGGGACGGTGTTAGAATTTGTGTAGTTTAGTTTTAGTTTTAGTCTTGAGTTAGTTGAGCTTGTTTTGTTTTGATCAAAGATTTGGTAGTTAATTGTAGAGTGGTTGCTATATTGCACACCCTAGTGTCATAACAAACACTAGGATGACTAATTTGTGTGCTAAGTTTTATGCCTAGGGGCGACTCTAATTCCTTGTTGTCAACTTCCGAACCGGACAGGCTTTTTCGGGCCTTAAGGAGGAAGACCATTGCAAGAGTAAGGATTGCCTCTCAAGCATCTACTAGCCATAACAACCCCTTTTCACCCGAACCACCAAGCCCCAATCAAAGCAATCCTAGCCCATCATCCGAAAGTTTCGACAATCCGTTTTATCAATGACCACCACAATCACCACACGTTCCAAATCACCACCAAATTCATATAATGGCCGCTCTTCGTGATCATAACCGGCCCAATCACAATGACACCACCAATCCAATCAACTTTGGTACTCTCGTTCCTCAAAATTTTGAAATACACCCTTCGCAAATGAGTTCTATCGAGAAGAACGCCTTTAACGGGGCTTCTCACGAAGATGCTCATGGGCACTTAAGAAAGTTCAAGGGTAAAGTCTCAATGATAAAGAAAACGGGAGTACCCGAGGAGACATTAAGGCTTATGCTCTTCCCCTATTCCTTAACCGACAAGGCGGATAGGTGGTTAAATGTGCATGCTTCAAACACATTCACCACTTGGGACAACTTGGCAACGGCCTTCCTTGCCAAGTACTACCCGTCCTCTAAGACCGCGATGCTCCGAAATGAGATAACTCAATTTCAGCAAGACGAGGGAGAATCTTTGGGAGAAGCTTGGGATAGATACCAAGATTTGCTTGCTAAGTGCCCACACCACGGGATACCGACTTGGTACACGACCCAAACCTTTTTTCAGACTCTTCTCCCACGGACGAAAGAAATGGTTAATGCATCGGCGGGTGGTAGCTTTGACCACTTGCCGCATGAGGAGGGAATGGAGCTAATAAAAAAGATCGTTGATTCGGAGGAAAATTATGGTACTAGGGGGAATGTCTTGAGAAAGAGTAGCAAGTACCCTAGTGAGCATCTTTCCAACTCAAAGGCGAACGAGGAAACCAATGCTAAGTTGGACATGTTAACCATGAAATTGAAAGAATTGACTAAGGGCTCCACTAGCAAAGAAACCAAGAGCAATGTCCCGGGGATGTACCAAGTAAATAGTGTTGCCTCATGTGATTTGTGTGGCGGAAATGGGCACACATTTGAAGTATGTGCAAACAACTCAATTGAGGGAAGTGGATGTGAGGAAGAATTGTATGCTTTCCAAGCATTCAATAATTCTAGAGGGCAAAATACTTTCAACCCCAATTCAAACTACTATCATCAAGGGATTCAGGGGAGTCCGTACATGAGTTACAAAAGCACCAATTTGTTGAATCCTCATCAAATCCAACAACCTCAAGTGCAAAACCCCCCCGGTTTTCAACCAAGGGGTGGAAACTTCAACCCGAGGAACAATTTCAACAACAACAATTTCTACCAAGGCAACCAATCTAATCAAGCCAATCAAGGCTTTCAACAAAGTTTCAATGACCCGAACTTTAACCCCAATTTCCAAAACAACCAAAATCCACAAAATTTCAATCCAAATTTCAACAACAACAATCCAAATTTCAACAACAACCAAAACCACAACCAACACCAAAACCAAAACTTCAATCCACCACCATTTCAAAACAACCCCAATCAAAGTCAAAACAACTACAACCACAACCCACAAAATCCCAACAACCCAAATTACAACCAAAATTTCAACCAAAACTTTCCACCAAACAATCAAGGCCAAAACTTCAACAATCAAGCTCCGAAAGGCAACTCCCAAGGTGGGGGTGCAAGGAATGATTATGGGTTGCCCTTGCCCCTCACCAATGCAGCTCACCAAGATACTAGTGATTCCCAAGTGGGAGAGTTATTGAAGCTTGTCAAGAACATGCAAGCAACTCACACCCAAGAGATGGCTAATTTGAAGAGTGCCAACCAAAGGGAGATACGGGAAATGGAGGCTCGAGTTGCCTCTCAAGCTCTAGCAAACCCACAAAGGCCACCGGGCGGCTTCCTTGCCCAAGGTCAAAGTTCCAAAGATGCCTCACACAATCACCAATCACATGCGGTGATCTTGAGAAGTGGAACGGAGCTAGAGGACCCGTACAAAGACTACACTTATGGTGAAGAGGAGCCTATTTTGGAGCTTGTGAAAGAAAAAGGAAAATAAGTTGATGGTGGTACTTCAAGGGATGATGACTTTTATGTGGAGGACCTCCCTTATGAGGAGAAAGAAGAAGAAGTTATCTTGGAGGAGGTGGATGCTAGACAAGAGGAGTTGGTTGCACAACCAACTACTAAGGTAACAAGCAAACCAACACCCACCAAGGTACTATCTAACCCTCAATCTACTAGCTTGCCTTATCCTTCAAGGGCCTTGAAGGGAAAAGAAAACTTCAAGTTCACAAACTTTTGTAAAATGATTGAAAAACTTAAAGTGACTCTTCCCTTTACGGAGGTGATATTGAATATGCCGACTTACTCCAAATTTTTAAAAGAAATCTTGTCGGGCAAGAGAACCTTGGGTGACCAAGAAGTGATGGCTCTGAGGGAGGAGTGTAGTGCACTTCTCCTCCAAAAGGAGCCAAAGAAACTTGGTGACCCGGGGAGTTTCTCTATCCCTTGTATAGTCGGTGGCATTCCAATCTCTCGTGCCCTTTGTGATTTAGGAGCTAGTGTAAGTGTGCTCCCTTTGAAAGTTGCAAAAAGAATTGGTTTGAATGATTTAGTTCCCACAAGTATCACCCTCCAATTGGCGGATAGGTCCGTCAAGCGCCCTTTGGGATTGCTTGAGGACGTACCCGTCAAGGTGGGTAAACATTTAATTCCCGCCGATTTTGTTGTCCCTGATATCCCGTAGGATAGCCACACTCCCATCATCCTTGGTAGGCCTTTCTTGGCTACCGGAGGCGTCTTGATAGACGTTAAGAATGGGCGGCTCACCTTTAGAGTTGGGGATGACAAAATTGAGTTTAATATACCTACTATGGTGAAAGGTCCAAAGCATGATGAGGCATTTACATTGGACATTGTGGAGCAAGTGGTAAGGGAGATGGTAGAGATGGAAGAACAGAAGGAAAGTCACATGGAACAATTATGTGGCATCACAACTTGTGAAGACAAAGAAATGGATGAGAACATTGAGCTAGAAGATGAGGAAGTTGAGAAGGTGGAGGGAATGCTCCCTCCAAAGGTACAACTCAAAACCCTTCCTCCCTCCCTCAAGTATGCCTTTCTTGGGGAGGGAGAGGCTTACCCGGTGATCATCAATGCCAACCTCAATGAGCAACAAGAATCCAAACTCATTTCAACTTTAAAGGATCATAGGAGCTCATTGGGGTATAGCCTTGATGACATCAAGGGGCTAAGCCCGAGCCTTTGCATGCATAGAATAATTCTTGAGGAAGGGAGTCGACCTAGAGTGGAAGGTCAAAGGAGATTGAATCCGAAAATGGCGGATGTAGTGAAGGGTGAAGTTCTTAAGTTGCTTGAGGCCGAAATCATATACGAGATCACGGATAGCCGGTGGGTGAGCCCCGTCCATGTTGTCCCCAAGAAGGGGGGTGTAACATTGGTTACACAAAAGGATGGGACTCTCCTACCGACTCGTCCGGTGACGGGTTGGAGGATGTGTATTGATTACCGCAAGTTGAATGCGGCCACTCTCAAAGACCATTTCCCAATCCCCTTCATTGATCAAATGTTAGAGAGACTTGCGGGGCATTCGTACTATTGTTTTCTTGACGGTTATTCCGGGTTTTTTCAAAAACCCATTCACCCGGAAGAACAAGAGAAAACAAGTTTTACATGCCCCCAAGGTGTGTATGCTTATCGGAGGATGCCATTCGGGTTGTGTAATGCACCCGGCACCTTTCAAAGGTCCATGATGGCCATCTTTGCCGATTTTCTTGAGAAATCTATGGAGGTTTTTATGGATGATTTTAGTGTTCATGGTGATTCTTTTGACCTAGGGCTTTCTAATCTTGTAAATGTGTTGAAAAGATGTGAGGAGCACAACCTTGTCCTCAATTGGGAAGAGTGCCATTTCATGGTAGAGGAGGGGATTGTGCTTGGTCACATAGTGTCCAAGAGGGGGATAGAAGTTGATGGTGCAAAAGTGGCGGTCATTGAGAACTTGTCACCCCCCACCAATGTGAAAGGGGTGAGGAGTTTTCTTGGGCATGCCGGCTTTTACCGGCGTTTTATTAAGGATTTTTCCAAAATTGCCAAACCATTGACTTCTCTTATTCTCAAGGATGCTCCCTTTTTGTTTACTAATGATTGTCTTGAAGCCTTTTCTAGGATCAAAGAAGCACTTGTGACGGCTCCTATTATTCGTGCTCCGGATTGGGGATTGCCTTTTGAGATCATGTGTGACGCATCCGATTACGCGGTAGGAGCGGTCCTAGGTCAAGTTGTGGATAGGAAACACCACGTGATATACTATTCAAGCAAGACTCTTGATCAAACTCAAGCAAAATATTCCACGACCGAAAAGGAGATGTTGGCAATCGTGCATGCCATTGAGAAATTTAGACAATATCTCATGGGATCTAAAGTGGTGGTGTACTCCGATCACACTGCTTTGAGGCAATTAATGTTGAAGAAGGATGCCAAGCCAAGACTCTTGAGATGGGTCCTTCTACTCCAAGAATTTGATCTAGAGATAAGAGCCAAGTCGGGGTCGGAGAATGTAGTTGCGGACCACTTGTCTAGATTGACTTTTGAGGATCATGGTTTGCATGATAGGGATGGCCCGATCAATGAATGGTTGCGTGAGGATAGTTTGATGGCAATAGGCAATAAGTTGCCTTGGTTTGCGGATATTGCCAATTATCTTGTTAATGGCTTTATCCCGGAGGAGTTGGAAGCAAGAGATAGGAGAAAATTGAAAGTGGATGCTAAGAGATATTTTTGGGATGATCCTTACCTTTTCAAAAAGTGTGGGGATGGACTCTTGAGGATATGCGTGTCAAAGGAAGAGGGGCTTGAAATTGTGGATAGGCTTCACAACTCCGCCTATGGAGGGCACTTGGCGGCTTCACGGACTATAGCCAAGGTTCTTCAAGGAGGATTCTTTTGGCCTTCTATGTTTAAAGACATTCACGATGTAGTTAGATCTTGTGACGCTTGTCAAAGGTCGGGCAACATCGGTAAAAGGAATGAGATGCCCCTAAAAACCATCTTGGAGATTGAGTTATTTAATTGTTGGGGGATTGACTTCATGGGACCTTTCCCCAATTCATGCGGGAATGAGTACATCTTGGTAGCCGTGGACTATGTCTCGAAATGGATAGAGGCGGTTGCCTCCCCCACCAATGACTCCAAGGTAGTGGTAAAGCTCTTCAAGACCATCATCTTTCCCCGTTTTGGTGTACCCCGAATTGTGATAAGTGATGGAGGTTCCCACTTCCGGAAACACACATTCAAAGCCCTTATAGCCTCTTATGGAGTGACCCACAAGGTAGCACTTGCCTACCACCCTCAAACTAGTGGGCAAGTGGAGGTTTCAAACCGTCAAATCAAGGCTATTCTAGAGAAGGTGGTGCAAAAGAACCGGAAAGATTGGTCCCAAAAGTTGAATGATGTGCTATGGGCTTTGAGGATGGCTTACAAAACGCCTATAGGAATGACTCCCTACAAGCTTGTGTACGGGAAAGCATGCCACCTACCGGTGGAGCTTGAGCACAAGGCTTGGTGGGCCTTGAAGGAGATGAACTTCGACTTAGATATGGCCGGGGAGAAAAGATTCTTGCAAATGAGTGAACTTGAGGAGCTTAGATATGAGGCTTATGAGAGTTCAAAACTCTATAAGGAGCAAACGAAGAAGTGGCATGATGCCAAGTTAATGCAGAAGAATGTAAGCATAGGAGACCTTGTTCTCCTTTTCAATTCAAGAGTCAAGAACTTTCCGGGAAAGCTTAGATAACGATAGTCCGGGCCCTTCAAAGTAATGGATATTTCACCTCATGGGGCCTTTGAACTTTGGAGTGAAGGCGGTGGCACCTTCAAAGTCAACGGACATCGGATTAAGCGCTATTATCAAGGAGATTCCAAAGGCACCGTAGAATTTATTGACCTCGGGGACCCACTCCCCGAGGAGGATTGATTTCAAGGAAGTTTGTTCATGAAAGGTTTGGTGGAGTCACTTAATAATCACCGGTTGTAAGTATTAGTTTTCTCTCTTTCAAGTAGTTTGCATGATCGTTTAATGGTTAGTTCGGTTTTTAGTTTAATTTTTAGCTTGCATGAGATATTTGGATATGATGGTTGCTTGTTTGTGGGTAATTCATGAGTATAGTCGGAGGATTATTGGCAAAACCGTTGTTGGCAAAGTCGATTTTTATGTTCAATTAAATTTTTTTTCGAAATTGTGTACAGGTACTCCCAGCCGGCCTACCGGCCGACGGTACCATACCGGCTGGGAGGGCCTGGACACATTTCTGTTTTTGATAGTTTATTTGGACAGATTTCAGATTTTGCATCCCCAGCCTGCACCTAACCGCAGCCGGTCAGCCGGCTGAGAAGACGAATACTTATTCAAAAATCGAAAAATTCGAAGGAAACTTGATTCCCAGCCGGTAGGCCGGCGGCCGGTCCACCGGCTGAGAATCTTGAAGTGTGAACCAAGTTGAAGAAAAAAGAAGTAGGAGAAAGCATCCCTAGCCGGTTAGCCGGCTGGGAGTTTTTGTAAGTGAAAGAGTTGAAGAAAGAGAAGACGAAGGAAGTTAGTGAAGAAGGACTTTGAGCCGGTCGGCCGGCAGCCGGTCCGCCGGCTCAGAATCAAGCCCCTTAGAAAAATTTCGAAAAACCAAAAAAACCCAAACCCTAACTCTCAGCCGGTCGACCGGCGGCCGGTCCCTGACCGGCTGAGAGTGTTCTGTCGCGTAAAATAAAAGCCACGAACAACCCCTTTCTTCCTCATTTCTCTTCATTTCTTCTTCTCTCTTCCTTATTTCCTCCTCTCCCTTTCATCCCTTACCTTCAAAAACACCACCAAACTCTGCCAAATCAAAACCCCCTTCATTCCCTCATCACCTCACCTTAAAAATCACCATGTCTGGAAGAACGGAAAGGCGATCCAAATCTAGGCACGACCCTATGGTGGAGCAAGAAGTGCAGAATGTGATGGATAGTAGCAACATTGGTCCGGATCCTTGCTTTCCCGGACTCCACTTTGCTACAATTCAACAAAAAGGTAATTTCACCTATTTTAAGCATCGCCCCCTTCACCCGACTAGGTTTATTGATAGAGCCGGTTTGAGGGAATTAGGGCTTGAGAAAATAACTGCGGCTCTTTTTTACGGTATGGGTATGAAAGCTTTGTATGAAACGAAACCGGTTCACACATCTCCCCGGTTAACTTGGGAATTTCTGAGTTCTTTGGTAGTCACTAAGAACCGAACCGTGGGAAAAATTGCCTTCTTAGAGTTCCGATTGATGAATAAGGAACACCGTCTCACATTAGATGAATTTGCCTTAATTTTTGGGCTCGACGGAAAATTGCCCATTAAGCCTCCGAAGGGCTTTAATACCGAGCTCATCTGGACAGCCATCACCGGTCTTGTAAGTGATAGAACAAGAAAGAAACCGGCTAATAGGGTGCATTTGGCATCGATTAGGATATGGCATAGGTTCATGGGGTGGACCGTTTTCTCTAGGGATGAACCGCATAATTTCACTACTACGGAGCTCGAGATACTTGGTTGTTATTTGGTTGGTGGCCCGAAACTAAACATTGCTCACCATATGGCCCTTCATTTGAGTAGGTTGGCATCCCAACCTCAGCTTACTACCCCTATTTGTGTTGGGGGGATGGTCACTTTGATTGCCAGTAACCGTTGTCAGAGGCACTTCACTGTTGACTACATTCAGGGTGAGAACGTGTTATCTCGCCGGTACTTACATGAGGCTTTGGGGTGGATCAAGTATAACCCCAACGTTAACGATCGTAATGAGTATTGGCAGATTCGCGTGGATAATAAGTTCAGGAACTCGGTGCCCTTGCCTAACACCGAGAGGATGAGAGTTGTGCCCGGGAACACCTCCTACCTCGTTGATATAGAGGTGGACCCCGAGGAGCTCCCTCCCGACCAGCGTGCTCCGAGAGTTTACGCCAGAGATAGAGTCGGTGTCACTCCTTCCGACCTCCAGTTTGAGCCATTTCAGCAGCCCCCCATTACCATGCCCCAGTTCCAGAGTGGTCCTTCATACTTCCAGGGATCTACCTCCGCCTCCGGTTCATCTTCATCTTCATGCCCCCAAGAGATTTTAGATTTCATGGCCCGGGTTGACTTGGGAATGAAGAAAGCAGCGGATCTAGCAAACGAGCGCCAAGCATTGGCCGATGAGCGCCATAGGGATGTGACCTATAGGCTTGATTACCTCTACCATGATCAAGCCTATGGGACATTTCCGAGTTATGATCAGTCCGTTCGCCAGGGTCTTCATCATCCGGACAGTGGTCGATCGTCATACTACATGCCTCCTGATAGGGGTTATGTGCCCCCCGAGGGGCGTTTTTACGGGGAGATTAATGTTGCCCCTGGGTACTTCTCCAACCCGATCTTTCCCCCGAATTTTCGTGGAGTCCCGGACCCTCCCCCTCGAGGACACCCTTCTCCTCATGGCATGTATGGTGATTAGGGAGCTAGTGGGTCGCATGCCTCTCTCTTCCGTGATTTTGTGACCAACCCGGGTGACTACATGGTGGTAGATGAGGGCAATGGAGAAGGAGATGTAAGCGGTACCGGAGGTGATGGAGATGATGATGATGGTGATGAGTGACCACCTTTGGAGGTGGTTGGTGATGATTATGCTCCCCATTGAAAAATCCAAAGCAAGTAACCCCCTTAATCCAAATTTCGATTTAGTTTGCATTTCCTTTCTAGCATGCATTTAGAGTAGTTAGTTTAGTTTAGTTAGTTGGTTTTAGTTTTTTATTCATCATCTCATATCATTAGTTTTGTAACAACCCGACCCACCACGGTCGTAACACACCCCCAATAAGATGGGAGGTAAGCCTTTGGGCCCATTATTTGTCCTCACTTAAGCCAAAAAGCACAAGGCCTTGTTACTAGATGGTGGGTTGGATCCATTATAAATATATCATTAGCCTTACATTCTACCGATGTGGGACACACTTTCCTCTCATACTCTTGGGGTGTTACAAATGGTATCATAGTCAAAGGCAGTCAACACCAAAAAAATCGAAAAATTTGAAAAATTCAAAAACATGTTTTTATCTTATTAGTGTAGAATTGTATATACTTGTGTTTGTTTTCTCTCCTTTCGCATAGGCAACACTCGCTTGAGCACCGCTTTGGATTTTGAAGACGCCACGGTATGATCGTTCCAACCTCTATCTCACTCTCATTTTCATTCTTTTGTTACAATTGAGGAGGATGGGCATGTATTTGGAGGATGTGGAGTGTATTGTGGAGTTTGTGTGTGGCTTGTGTACTTTTGTGCTGTTAGGAGATGTGTTAGTTTTGTTTGCCATGTAGTTTGATAGTCTTTTTTGCTTTATAACATGTCTATATTAGTTGCATTCATGGCTGTAGTTGTGTTTAGTATAATGTTTTGAAAATGCCTAATTGAGAACTTTGACAAAATCGTTTAGGCCATTGCAAATAATTCTTCTACTTGTGACTTTGTCTTTTAGAATGATTTGTAAAATACCCTAGGTCATGCTTTTCTAGTATCTTTCTGACCATGGTCCAATACCGAGTCAAGGGTTTGCATGTGAGTCACCTTGTCCACCCCCGTGATGTGAAGTGGTTTTGATTATCTTGTCTTGGTGACCTTGTTCGACTTGGCGGTTTGGCAACCCAAAAATAACTTTCATGAATAAATTTGGAATGCTCTTTTCAATAATTCTAAGATGTGGAAATGTTTTGAAGGAAAAAGAAACCTCAAGTGAAAAAGAGAAAAAAAATGGTTGTTGAAAAAGAATAAGAGCATGTTGTTTTGGTGGAGGCGTACCATTTCGATGTGCTTTGGAGGGTAGCCATTGAGTTGGCTTTCCACTTGGTTGTGAATTCGACCGCCCAAAGACAGAGTGATTGTCACCCCGATAAGCTATTGTCTAGAGGTTAACCGGTTGCCTAATAAGCGATTGGCGAAAGCAAAGGACATTAGCACGCGTGGGACAAACCCCATTTTAACTCATGAAATGAAAAAGAAATGAAAAATTGAATGAGGTTAAGTTTTGAATGAAATCCACCGTTTTGCATTGATTTGAGCATTTCACTCCAAAAAATCAATTTTGCCATGCCGTTTTGTCAATCTTGGGACGACCCATGACCTTTACTTTGTGAAGAATCTAGACTTGTTGTATCTTTTGCCTTTAGCATCGCGGGGATCATCATTCCATTCCATCTGATCGCCTTTGACAAAAGTATTTGGATAACGGTTATGAAAGTAGCCTAGTTTAGCATGATTTGGCGGTGTTTTGTTGTCATCCTTCTTTTCTTAGTGGCTTGTAGAATTAATATTTGTGAGGGAGTTTACGATTTTGAATTTGTTCCCTTTTAGTTGTTTTCCGCCGCTTGAATGAGGCAAGTGGTTGTCTTTTCTTTCTTCTCCGATGCTTGTTACTTGTCTATACGTGTTATGTTTTTACTTGTTGGCATCAAAAGTTTTGTAGCAAGACCTTACTTGCCTTGCAATAGGGCATTCTCCCTCACGAATGTCAAATTGTGAGTTGAAAGGGCTACGGGTGTAGCTAAACCCGATTCGGCTTATAGTTAGCTTAGTGAGTTGTTTCTTTGTTTTCTAATAAGGGGTATGTAGTTACTTGATCTCTTACTCGAGGACGAGTAAAGTTTAAGTGTGGGGAATTCTGATGAGCTCCATTTTGGTCATCATTTTCTTTACATATTCTTTATTTTCGGTCACGATTCGACCTCGATTTGCGTGTCTTTGGTTGTTTTTACGTCCGTTGCCTCGTATATTCCTATTCTATCCACTTTTTGTAGGTATTGCGCGGGGGAGGGGGGGGGGGGGGCGAAGAAACGGGACCAAACAAGACGGATTTGGAGCGAAATATGAAGAAGTTTGAAGGAATTAGCAAGAAAGCCTCCCAGGGCCTCCCAGCCGGTCCGCAGCCGGCGGCCGGTAGGCCGGCTGGGGATCTTGACTTGACTTTTTGAGAAAATGTGTTGTAGTTTCCAGGCTCAAGCAAAAAGGCTCCGAGCCGGTGGCCTACCGGCAGCCGGTCAGCCGGCTGGGATGCATATTCCTTACTTAGCCATTTTCGAAGAATTGAAGAAAAATTGATGTTGGGGCAGATTACTGAGAAAAGGCTCCCAGCCGGTGGACAACCGGCAGCCGGTCCACCGGCTGAGGGCACCTGTAGCTAAGAAAAGAAAAGAAGAAAGTCAGATTGAAGGAATTGGCCTCCCAGCCGGTGCCAGACCGGCAGCCGGCCGGTCGGCTGGGAATCATGGTTATTCGTAGAAGTTTTCAGAAGTCCCTATTTGGACTCTCAGCCGGTCCTAGACCGGCAGCCGGTCGACCGGCTGAGAGGCCCTTTTCGTATTTTCGAGCACTATATAAACCCGCACTTGTATCATTTTCTGATCACGCATTTCTAAGCTTATTTTCTAGGGTTTTACTGTTTCATTAGCAATTACTTAGTCTCAAAAACTCTCTTAAAATATTTAATACTCCTTGGATCTTAGTTTAATCTTTCAATTCTTGTTAATCTTTCTTTAGTAATCTCTTTAGTAATCTTCTTGGGCATTTGTAGAGGATATTTTGGGTTGTAATTTGAAGGGTTTGAAAGAATTCTTCATCTTGTTATCCAAGTTACTTCCTTTTCCTTTGATATTGGTATAATCTTTCTAATCTCTACTTAGTTATTTCATTTATTTAAGTTTCTTTAGTTTATTTGATTGTTCTTACCATAATCCAACATGTTTATCATTTACCCATCAATTGTTTACATGTTTTCCTTAACAATGAGTGAGTAGTTTTATTTCTAGGGTTAGGGGGAACTTGGGTGGTGTTTAGATGATAAATTCATGCTAGTTTGTTGATTAGTTGTTCTTGATAAAGTAGTTTTCCATTTGTTGCATGCTAGATGTTTGATGATTTGCCTCAACGAAAGTTGGGCTTTGATTTTAGCGTGACGTGCCTTTAGCGACGGTTGGGGGTCTGTATTAGCATGTTTAATGGTTGGTTGTGGTATTTGTAGAGAAAGCTAGGGTATTCCGACCTAGGTTAGTCGACTCGAGAGAAGAGACTACCCGAGACTACTTGTTTAAGACCTTCTAGTTTGCTTTCTCGTATCTTCGTCTACCCGTCCTAGTGACCCCCGACATCCTAGTCTTCCCTTCCATCGATTCAATCTTAACTAGCTTGCTTTAATTGTTTGCTTTAGTTGTTCTTTAGTCATTAATAAATCACAAACCTATTACCCCGACTCAAGTTATAATTAGAACATAACTATACAACTATCCCCACCGTCTTCGCGAACGATAACCCTATTATACTACTAATTTGGGTTTTTTATAAATGTGTTTGATCGTGAGAACCGACGACTAAATCTCGCGCATCAAAATGGCGCCGTTGCCGGGGACGGTGTTAGAATTTGTGTAGTTTAGTTTTAGTTTTAGTCTTGAGTTAGTTGAGCTTGTTTTGTTTTGATCAAAGATTTGGTAGTTAATTGTAGAGTGGTTGCTATATTGCACACCCTAGTGTCATAACAAACACTAGGATGACTAATTTGTGTGCTAAGTTTTATGCCTAGGGGCGACTCTAATTCCTTGTTGTCAACTTCCGAACCGGACAGGCTTTTTCGGGCCTTAAGGAGGAAGACCATTGCAAGAGTAAGGATTGCCTCTCAAGCATCTACTAGCCATAACAACCCCTTTTCACCCGAACCACCAAGCCCCAATCAAAGCAATCCTAGCCCATCATCCGAAAGTTTCGACAATCCGTTTTATCAATGACCACCACAATCACCACACGTTCCAAATCACCACCAAATTCATATAATGGCCGCTCTTCGTGATCATAACCGGCCCAATCACAATGACACCACCAATCCAATCAACTTTGGTACTCTCGTTCCTCAAAATTTTGAAATACACCCTTCGCAAATGAGTTCTATCGAGAAGAACGCCTTTAACGGGGCTTCTCACGAAGATGCTCATGGGCACTTAAGAAAGTTCAAGGGTAAAGTCTCAATGATAAAGAAAACGGGAGTACCCGAGGAGACATTAAGGCTTATGCTCTTCCCCTATTCCTTAACCGACAAGGCGGATAGGTGGTTAAATGTGCATGCTTCAAACACATTCACCACTTGGGACAACTTGGCAACGGCCTTCCTTGCCAAGTACTACCCGTCCTCTAAGACCGCGATGCTCCGAAATGAGATAACTCAATTTCAGCAAGACGAGGGAGAATCTTTGGGAGAAGCTTGGGATAGATACCAAGATTTGCTTGCTAAGTGCCCACACCACGGGATACCGACTTGGTACACGACCCAAACCTTTTTTCAGACTCTTCTCCCACGGACGAAAGAAATGGTTAATGCATCGGCGGGTGGTAGCTTTGACCACTTGCCGCATGAGGAGGGAATGGAGCTAATAAAAAAGATCGTTGATTCGGAGGAAAATTATGGTACTAGGGGGAATGTCTTGAGAAAGAGTAGCAAGTACCCTAGTGAGCATCTTTCCAACTCAAAGGCGAACGAGGAAACCAATGCTAAGTTGGACATGTTAACCATGAAATTGAAAGAATTGACTAAGGGCTCCACTAGCAAAGAAACCAAGAGCAATGTCCCGGGGATGTACCAAGTAAATAGTGTTGCCTCATGTGATTTGTGTGGCGGAAATGGGCACACATTTGAAGTATGTGCAAACAACTCAATTGAGGGAAGTGGATGTGAGGAAGAATTGTATGCTTTCCAAGCATTCAATAATTCTAGAGGGCAAAATACTTTCAACCCCAATTCAAACTACTATCATCAAGGGATTCAGGGGAGTCCGTACATGAGTTACAAAAGCACCAATTTGTTGAATCCTCATCAAATCCAACAACCTCAAGTGCAAAACCCCCCCGGTTTTCAACCAAGGGGTGGAAACTTCAACCCGAGGAACAATTTCAACAACAACAATTTCTACCAAGGCAACCAATCTAATCAAGCCAATCAAGGCTTTCAACAAAGTTTCAATGACCCGAACTTTAACCCCAATTTCCAAAACAACCAAAATCCACAAAATTTCAATCCAAATTTCAACAACAACAATCCAAATTTCAACAACAACCAAAACCACAACCAACACCAAAACCAAAACTTCAATCCACCACCATTTCAAAACAACCCCAATCAAAGTCAAAACAACTACAACCACAACCCACAAAATCCCAACAACCCAAATTACAACCAAAATTTCAACCAAAACTTTCCACCAAACAATCAAGGCCAAAACTTCAACAATCAAGCTCCGAAAGGCAACTCCCAAGGTGGGGGTGCAAGGAATGATTATGGGTTGCCCTTGCCCCTCACCAATGCAGCTCACCAAGATACTAGTGATTCCCAAGTGGGAGAGTTATTGAAGCTTGTCAAGAACATGCAAGCAACTCACACCCAAGAGATGGCTAATTTGAAGAGTGCCAACCAAAGGGAGATACGGGAAATGGAGGCTCGAGTTGCCTCTCAAGCTCTAGCAAACCCACAAAGGCCACCGGGCGGCTTCCTTGCCCAAGGTCAAAGTTCCAAAGATGCCTCACACAATCACCAATCACATGCGGTGATCTTGAGAAGTGGAACGGAGCTAGAGGACCCGTACAAAGACTACACTTATGGTGAAGAGGAGCCTATTTTGGAGCTTGTGAAAGAAAAAGGAAAATAAGTTGATGGTGGTACTTCAAGGGATGATGACTTTTATGTGGAGGACCTCCCTTATGAGGAGAAAGAAGAAGAAGTTATCTTGGAGGAGGTGGATGCTAGACAAGAGGAGTTGGTTGCACAACCAACTACTAAGGTAACAAGCAAACCAACACCCACCAAGGTACTATCTAACCCTCAATCTACTAGCTTGCCTTATCCTTCAAGGGCCTTGAAGGGAAAAGAAAACTTCAAGTTCACAAACTTTTGTAAAATGATTGAAAAACTTAAAGTGACTCTTCCCTTTACGGAGGTGATATTGAATATGCCGACTTACTCCAAATTTTTAAAAGAAATCTTGTCGGGCAAGAGAACCTTGGGTGACCAAGAAGTGATGGCTCTGAGGGAGGAGTGTAGTGCACTTCTCCTCCAAAAGGAGCCAAAGAAACTTGGTGACCCGGGGAGTTTCTCTATCCCTTGTATAGTCGGTGGCATTCCAATCTCTCGTGCCCTTTGTGATTTAGGAGCTAGTGTAAGTGTGCTCCCTTTGAAAGTTGCAAAAAGAATTGGTTTGAATGATTTAGTTCCCACAAGTATCACCCTCCAATTGGCGGATAGGTCCGTCAAGCGCCCTTTGGGATTGCTTGAGGACGTACCCGTCAAGGTGGGTAAACATTTAATTCCCGCCGATTTTGTTGTCCCTGATATCCCGTAGGATAGCCACACTCCCATCATCCTTGGTAGGCCTTTCTTGGCTACCGGAGGCGTCTTGATAGACGTTAAGAATGGGCGGCTCACCTTTAGAGTTGGGGATGACAAAATTGAGTTTAATATACCTACTATGGTGAAAGGTCCAAAGCATGATGAGGCATTTACATTGGACATTGTGGAGCAAGTGGTAAGGGAGATGGTAGAGATGGAAGAACAGAAGGAAAGTCACATGGAACAATTATGTGGCATCACAACTTGTGAAGACAAAGAAATGGATGAGAACATTGAGCTAGAAGATGAGGAAGTTGAGAAGGTGGAGGGAATGCTCCCTCCAAAGGTACAACTCAAAACCCTTCCTCCCTCCCTCAAGTATGCCTTTCTTGGGGAGGGAGAGGCTTACCCGGTGATCATCAATGCCAACCTCAATGAGCAACAAGAATCCAAACTCATTTCAACTTTAAAGGATCATAGGAGCTCATTGGGGTATAGCCTTGATGACATCAAGGGGCTAAGCCCGAGCCTTTGCATGCATAGAATAATTCTTGAGGAAGGGAGTCGACCTAGAGTGGAAGGTCAAAGGAGATTGAATCCGAAAATGGCGGATGTAGTGAAGGGTGAAGTTCTTAAGTTGCTTGAGGCCGAAATCATATACGAGATCACGGATAGCCGGTGGGTGAGCCCCGTCCATGTTGTCCCCAAGAAGGGGGGTGTAACATTGGTTACACAAAAGGATGGGACTCTCCTACCGACTCGTCCGGTGACGGGTTGGAGGATGTGTATTGATTACCGCAAGTTGAATGCGGCCACTCTCAAAGACCATTTCCCAATCCCCTTCATTGATCAAATGTTAGAGAGACTTGCGGGGCATTCGTACTATTGTTTTCTTGACGGTTATTCCGGGTTTTTTCAAAAACCCATTCACCCGGAAGAACAAGAGAAAACAAGTTTTACATGCCCCCAAGGTGTGTATGCTTATCGGAGGATGCCATTCGGGTTGTGTAATGCACCCGACACCTTTCAAAGGTCCATGATGGCCATCTTTGCCGATTTTCTTGAGAAATCTATGGAGGTTTTTATGGATGATTTTAGTGTTCATGGTGATTCTTTTGACCTAGGGCTTTCTAATCTTGTAAATGTGTTGAAAAGATGTGAGGAGCACAACCTTGTCCTCAATTGGGAAGAGTGCCATTTCATGGTAGAGGAGGGGATTGTGCTTGGTCACATAGTGTCCAAGAGGGGGATAGAAGTTGATGGTGCAAAAGTGGCGGTCATTGAGAACTTGTCACCCCCCACCAATGTGAAAGGGGTGAGGAGTTTTCTTGGGCATGCCGGCTTTTACCGGCGTTTTATTAAGGATTTTTCCAAAATTGCCAAACCATTGACTTCTCTTATTCTCAAGGATGCTCCCTTTTTGTTTACTAATGATTGTCTTGAAGCCTTTTCTAGGATCAAAGAAGCACTTGTGACGGCTCCTATTATTCGTGCTCCGGATTGGGGATTGCCTTTTGAGATCATGTGTGACGCATCCGATTACGCGGTAGGAGCGGTCCTAGGTCAAGTTGTGGATAGGAAACACCACGTGATATACTATTCAAGCAAGACTCTTGATCAAACTCAAGCAAAATATTCCACGACCGAAAAGGAGATGTTGGCAATCGTGCATGCCATTGAGAAATTTAGACAATATCTCATGGGATCTAAAGTGGTGGTGTACTCCGATCACACTGCTTTGAGGCAATTAATGTTGAAGAAGGATGCCAAGCCAAGACTCTTGAGATGGGTCCTTCTACTCCAAGAATTTGATCTAGAGATAAGAGCCAAGTCGGGGTCGGAGAATGTAGTTGCGGACCACTTGTCTAGATTGACTTTTGAGGATCATGGTTTGCATGATAGGGATGGCCCGATCAATGAATGGTTGCGTGAGGATAGTTTGATGGCAATAGGCAATAAGTTGCCTTGGTTTGCGGATATTGCCAATTATCTTGTTAATGGCTTTATCCCGGAGGAGTTGGAAGCAAGAGATAGGAGAAAATTGAAAGTGGATGCTAAGAGATATTTTTGGGATGATCCTTACCTTTTCAAAAAGTGTGGGGATGGACTCTTGAGGATATGCGTGTCAAAGGAAGAGGGGCTTGAAATTGTGGATAGGCTTCACAACTCCGCCTATGGAGGGCACTTGGCGGCTTCACGGACTATAGCCAAGGTTCTTCAAGGAGGATTCTTTTGGCCTTCTATGTTTAAAGACATTCACGATGTAGTTAGATCTTGTGACGCTTGTCAAAGGTCGGGCAACATCGGTAAAAGGAATGAGATGCCCCTAAAAACCATCTTGGAGATTGAGTTATTTAATTGTTGGGGGATTGACTTCATGGGACCTTTCCCCAATTCATGCGGGAATGAGTACATCTTGGTAGCCGTGGACTATGTCTCGAAATGGATAGAGGCGGTTGCCTCCCCCACCAATGACTCCAAGGTAGTGGTAAAGCTCTTCAAGACCATCATCTTTCCCCGTTTTGGTGTACCCCGAATTGTGATAAGTGATGGAGGTTCCCACTCCGGAAACACACATTCAAAGCCCTTATAGCCTCTTATGGAGTGACCCACAAGGTAGCACTTGCCTACCACCCTCAAACTAGTGGGCAAGTGGAGGTTTCAAACCGTCATCAAGGCTATTCTAGAGAAGGTGGTGCAAAAGAACCGGAAAGATTGGTCCCAAAAGTTGAATGATGTGCTATGGGCTTTGAGGATGGCTTACAAAACGCCTATAGGAATGACTCCCTACAAGCTTGTGTACGGGAAAGCATGCCACCTACCGGTGGAGCTTGAGCACAAGGCTTGGTGGGCCTTGAAGGAGATGAACTTCGACTTAGATATGGCCGGGGAGAAAAGATTCTTGCAAATGAGTGAACTTGAGGAGCTTAGATATGAGGCTTATGAGAGTTCAAAACTCTATAAGGAGCAAACGAAGAAGTGGCATGATGCCAAGTTAATGCAGAAGAATGTAAGCATAGGAGACCTTGTTCTCCTTTTCAATTCAAGAGTCAAGAACTTTCCGGGAAAGCTTAGATAACGATAGTCCGGGCCCTTCAAAGTAATGGATATTTCACCTCATGGGGCCTTTGAACTTTGGAGTGAAGGCGGTGGCACCTTCAAAGTCAACGGACATCGGATTAAGCGCTATTATCAAGGAGATTCCAAAGGCACCGTAGAATTTATTGACCTCGGGGACCCACTCCCCGAGGAGGATTGATTTCAAGGAAGTTTGTTCATGAAAGGTTTGGTGGAGTCACTTAATAATCACCGGTTGTAAGTATTAGTTTTCTCTCTTTCAAGTAGTTTGCATGATCGTTTAATGGTTAGTTCGGTTTTTAGTTTAATTTTTAGCTTGCATGAGATATTTGGATATGATGGTTGCTTGTTTGTGGGTAATTCATGAGTATAGTCGGAGGATTATTGGCAAAACCGTTGTTGGCAAAGTCGATTTTTATGTTCAATTAAATTTTTTTTCGAAATTGTGTACAGGTACTCCCAGCCGGCCTACCGGCCGACGGTACCATACCGGCTGGGAGGGCCTGGACACATTTCTGTTTTTGATAGTTTATTTGGACAGATTTCAGATTTTGCATCCCCAGCCTGCACCTAACCGCAGCCGGTCAGCCGGCTGAGAAGACGAATACTTATTCAAAAATCGAAAAATTCGAAGGAAACTTGATTCCCAGCCGGTAGGCCGGCGGCCGGTCCACCGGCTGAGAATCTTGAAGTGTGAACCAAGTTGAAGAAAAAAGAAGTAGGAGAAAGCATCCCTAGCCGGTTAGCCGGCTGGGAGTTTTTGTAAGTGAAAGAGTTGAAGAAAGAGAAGACGAAGGAAGTTAGTGAAGAAGGACTTTGAGCCGGTCGGCCGGCAGCCGGTCCGCCGGCTCAGAATCAAGCCCCTTAGAAAAATTTCGAAAAACCAAAAAAACCCAAACCCTAACTCTCAGCCGGTCGACCGGCGGCCGGTCCCTGACCGGCTGAGAGTGTTCTGTCGCGTAAAATAAAAGCCACGAACAACCCCTTTCTTCCTCATTTCTCTTCATTTCTTCTTCTCTCTTCCTTATTTCCTCCTCTCCCTTTCATCCCTTACCTTCAAAAACACCACCAAACTCTGCCAAATCAAAACCCCCTTCATTCCCTCATCACCTCACCTTAAAAATCACCATGTCTGGAAGAACGGAAAGGCGATCCAAATCTAGGCACGACCCTATGGTGGAGCAAGAAGTGCAGAATGTGATGGATAGTAGCAACATTGGTCCGGATCCTTGCTTTCCCGGACTCCACTTTGCTACAATTCAACAAAAAGGTAATTTCACCTATTTTAAGCATCGCCCCCTTCACCCGACTAGGTTTATTGATAGAGCCGGTTTGAGGGAATTAGGGATTGAGAAAATAACTGCGGCTCTTTTTGACGGTATGGGTATGAAAGCTTTGTATGAAACGAAACCGGTTCACACATCTCCCCGGTTAACTTGGGAATTTCTGAGTTCTTTGGTAGTCACTAAGAACCGAACCGTGGGAAAAATTGCCTTCTTAGAGTTCCGATTGATGAATAAGGAACACCGTCTCACATTAGATGAATTTGCCTTAATTTTTGGGCTCGACGGAAAATTGCCCATTAAGCCTCCGAAGGGCTTTAATACCGAGCTCATCTGGACAGCCATCACCGGTCTTGTAAGTGATAGAACAAGAAAGAAACCGGCTAATAGGGTGCATTTGGCATCGATTAGGATATGGCATAGGTTCATGGGGTGGACCGTTTTCTCTAGGGATGAACCGCATAATTTCACTACTACGGAGCTCGAGATACTTGGTTGTTATTTGGTTGGTGGCCCGAAACTAAACATTGCTCACCATATGGCCCTTCATTTGAGTAGGTTGGCATCCCAACCTTAGCTTACTACCCCTATTTGTGTTGGGGGGATGGTCACTTTGATTGCCAGTAACCGTTGTCAGAGGCACTTCACTGTTGACTACATTCAGGGTGAGAACGTGTTATCTCGCCGGTACTTACATGAGGCTTTGGGGTGGATCAAGTATAACCCCAACGTTAACGATCGTAATGAGTATTGGCAGATTCGCGTGGATAATAAGTTCAGGAACTCGGTGCCCTTGCCTAACACCGAGAGGATGAGAGTTGTGCCCGGGAACACCTCCTACCTCGTTGATATAGAGGTGGACCCCGAGGAGCTCCCTCCCGACCAGCGTGCTCCGAGAGTTTACGCCAGAGATAGAGTCGGTGTCACTCCTTCCGACCTCCAGTTTGAGCCATTTCAGCAGCCCCCCATTACCATGCCCCAGTTCCAGAGTGGTCCTTCATACTTCCAGGGATCTACCTCCGCCTCCGGTTCATCTTCATCTTCATGCCCCCAAGAGATTTTAGATTTCATGGCCCGGGTTGACTTGGGAATGAAGAAAGCAGCGGATCTAGCAAACGAGCGCCAAGCATTGGCCGATGAGCGCCATAGGGATGTGACCTATAGGCTTGATTACCTCTACCATGATCAAGCCTATGGGACATTTCCGAGTTATGATCAGTCCGTTCGCCAGGGTCTTCATCATCCGGACAGTGGTCGATCGTCATACTACATGCCTCCTGATAGGGGTTATGTGCCCCCCGAGGGGCGTTTTTACGGGGAGATTAATGTTGCCCCTGGGTACTTCTCCAACCCGATCTTTCCCCCGAATTTTCGTGGAGTCCCGGACCCTCCCCCTCGAGGACACCCTTCTCCTCATGGCATGTATGGTGATTAGGGAGCTAGTGGGTCGCATGCCTCTCTCTTCCGTGATTTTGTGACCAACCCGGGTGACTACATGGTGGTGGCAATGGAGAAGGAGATGTAAGCGGTACCGGAGGTGATGGAGATGATGATGATGGTGATGAGTGACCACCTTTGGAGGTGGTTGGTGATGATTATGCTCCCCATTGAAAAATCCAAAGCAAGTAACCCCCTTAATCCAAATTTCGATTTAGTTTGCATTTCCTTTCTAGCATGCATTTAGAGTAGTTAGTTTAGTTTAGTTAGTTGGTTTTAGTTTTTTATTCATCATCTCATATCATTAGTTTTGTAACAACCCGACCCACCACGGTCGTAACACACCCCCAATAAGATGGGAGGTAAGCCTTTGGGCCCATTATTTGTCCTCACTTAAGCCAAAAAGCACAAGGCCTTGTTACTAGATGGTGGGTTGGATCCATTATAAATATATCATTAGCCTTACATTCTACCGATGTGGGACACACTTTCCTCTCATACTCTTGGGGTGTTACAAATGGTATCATAGTCAAAGGCAGTCAACACCAAAAAAATCGAAAAATTTGAAAAATTCAAAAACATGTTTTTATCTTATTAGTGTAGAATTGTATATACTTGTGTTTGTTTTCTCTCCTTTCGCATAGGCAACACTCGCTTGAGCACCGCTTTGGATTTTGAAGACGCCACGGTATGATCGTTCCAACCTCTATCTCACTCTCATTTTCATTCTTTTGTTACAATTGAGGAGGATGGGCATGTATTTGGAGGATGTGGAGTGTATTGTGGAGTTTGTGTGTGGCTTGTGTACTTTTGTGCTGTTAGGAGATGTGTTAGTTTTGTTTGCCATGTAGTTTGATAGTCTTTTTTGCTTTATAACATGTCTATATTAGTTGCATTCATGGCTGTAGTTGTGTTTAGTATAATGTTTTGAAAATGCCTAATTGAGAACTTTGACAAAATCGTTTAGGCCATTGCAAATAATTCTTCTACTTGTGACTTTGTCTTTTAGAATGATTTGTAAAATACCCTAGGTCATGCTTTTCTAGTATCTTTCTGACCATGGTCCAATACCGAGTCAAGGGTTTGCATGTGAGTCACCTTGTCCACCCCCGTGATGTGAAGTGGTTTTGATTATCTTGTCTTGGTGACCTTGTTCGACTTGGCGGTTTGGCAACCCAAAAATAACTTTCATGAATAAATTTGGAATGCTCTTTTCAATAATTCTAAGATGTGGAAATGTTTTGAAGGAAAAAGAAACCTCAAGTGAAAAAGAGAAAAAAAATGGTTGTTGAAAAAGAATAAGAGCATGTTGTTTTGGTGGAGGCGTACCATTTCGATGTGCTTTGGAGGGTAGCCATTGAGTTGGCTTTCCACTTGGTTGTGAATTCGACCGCCCAAAGACAGAGTGATTGTCACCCCGATAAGCTATTGTCTAGAGGTTAACCGGTTGCCTAATAAGCGATTGGCGAAAGCAAAGGACATTAGCACGCGTGGGACAAACCCCATTTTAACTCATGAAATGAAAAAGAAATGAAAAATTGAATGAGGTTAAGTTTTGAATGAAATCCACCGTTTTGCATTGATTTGAGCATTTCACTCCAAAAAATCAATTTTGCCATGCCGTTTTGTCAATCTTGGGACGACCCATGACCTTTACTTTGTGAAGAATCTAGACTTGTTGTATCTTTTGTCTTTAGCATCGCGGGGATCATCATTCCATTCCATCTGATCGCCTTTGACAAAAGTATTTGGATAACGGTTATGAAAGTAGCCTAGTTTAGCATGATTTGGCGGTGTTTTGTTGTCATCCTTCTTTTCTTAGTGGCTTGTAGAATTAATATTTGTGAGGGAGTTTACGATTTTGAATTTGTTCCCTTTTAGTTGTTTTCCGCCGCTTGAATGAGGCAAGTGGTTGTCTTTTCTTTCTTCTCCGATGCTTGTTACTTGTCTATACGTGTTATGTTTTTACTTGTTGGCATCAAAAGTTTTGTAGCAAGACCTTACTTGCCTTGCAATAGGGCATTCTCCCTCACGAATGTCAAATTGTGAGTTGAAAGGGCTACGGGTGTAGCTAAACCCGATTCGGCTTATAGTTAGCTTAGTGAGTTGTTTCTTTGTTTTCTAATAAGGGGTATGTAGTTACTTGATCTCTTACTCGAGGACGAGTAAAGTTTAAGTGTGGGGAATTCTGATGAGCTCCATTTTGGTCATCATTTTCTTTACATATTCTTTATTTTCGGTCACGATTCGACCTCGATTTGCGTGTCTTTGGTTGTTTTTACGTCCGTTGCCTCGTATATTCCTATTCTATCCACTTTTTGTAGGTATTGCGCGGGGGAGGGGGGGGGGGGGGGGGGCGAAGAAACGGGACCAAACAAGACGGATTTGGAGCGAAATATGAAGAAGTTTGAAGGAATTAGCAAGAAAGCCTCCCAGGGCCTCCCAGCCGGTCCGCAGCCGGCGGCCGGTAGGCCGGCTGGGGATCTTGACTTGACTTTTTGAGAAAATGTGTTGTAGTTTCCAGGCTCAAGCAAAAAGGCTCCGAGCCGGTGGCCTACCGGCAGCCGGTCAGCCGGCTGGGATGCATATTCCTTACTTAGCCATTTTCGAAGAATTGAAGAAAAATTGATGTTGGGGCAGATTACTGAGAAAAGGCTCCCAGCCGGTGGACAACCGGCAGCCGGTCCACCGGCTGAGGGCACCTGTAGCTAAGAAAAGAAAAGAAGAAAGTCAGATTGAAGGAATTGGCCTCCCAGCCGGTGCCAGACCGGCAGCCGGCCGGTCGGCTGGGAATCATGGTTATTCGTAGAAGTTTTCAGAAGTCCCTATTTGGACTCTCAGCCGGTCCTAGACCGGCAGCCGGTCGACCGGCTGAGAGGCCCTTTTCGTATTTTCGAGCACTATATAAACCCGCACTTGTATCATTTTCTGATCACGCATTTCTAAGCTTATTTTCTAGGGTTTTACTGTTTCATTAGCAATTACTTAGTCTCAAAAACTCTCTTAAAATATTTAATACTCCTTGGATCTTAGTTTAATCTTTCAATTCTTGTTAATCTTTCTTTAGTAATCTCTTTAGTAATCTTCTTGGGCATTTGTAGAGGATATTTTGGGTTGTAATTTGAAGGGTTTGAAAGAATTCTTCATCTTGTTATCCAAGTTACTTCCTTTTCCTTTGATATTGGTATAATCTTTCTAATCTCTACTTAGTTATTTCATTTATTTAAGTTTCTTTAGTTTATTTGATTGTTCTTACCATAATCCAACATGTTTATCATTTACCCATCAATTGTTTACATGTTTTCCTTAACAATGAGTGAGTAGTTTTATTTCTAGGGTTAGGGGGAACTTGGGTGGTGTTTAGATGATAAATTCATGCTAGTTTGTTGATTAGTTGTTCTTGATAAAGTAGTTTTCCATTTGTTGCATGCTAGATGTTTGATGATTTGCCTCAACGAAAGTTGGGCTTTGATTTTAGCGTGACGTGCCTTTAGCGACGGTTGGGGGTCTGTATTAGCATGTTTAATGGTTGGTTGTGGTATTTGTAGCGAAAGCTAGGGTATTCCGACCTAGGTTAGTCGACTCGAGAGAAGAGACTACCCGAGACTACTTGTTTAAGACCTTCTAGTTTGCTTTCTCGTATCTTCGTCTACCCGTCCTAGTGACCCCCGACATCCTAGTCTTCCCTTCCATCGATTCAATCTTAACTAGCTTGCTTTAATTGTTTGCTTTAGTTGTTCTTTAGTCATTAATAAATCACAAACCTATTACCCCGACTCAAGTTATAATTAGAACATAACTATACAACTATCCCCACCGTCTTCGCGAACGATAACCCTATTATACTACTAATTTGGGTTTTTTATAAATGTGTTTGATCGTGAGAACCGACGACTAAATCTCGCGCATCAATCAGCTTGCCTTGAAATTGGTACAGTGTCAGATATGCATGATGAAGTTAATGATTGTATTACTTTGGTTATAGTCTGTTCACCCAAGGCATTGGGTGACTCTTTGGTCAGTTTCGTAAATAGTTTGGACTGAAAGACCCCCCGACCGAGTAACCGGTAGGGAAACCGGCTCCCCTTCCAAATAGTTTCCGAAGTTGGTTGAGAGCTGTGCTTTAGTGATTGCATGATGATATGAGATCAGTTATTCAGATATTGATATACTTCACATGTTTATATATGTTGGAGTGTTCTGTTTGTATTGCTTGTTACGTGTCGTTACAAAAGGTGGCTAGGAGAACTCTAGTCACTCCCCACTGATTGTGGCGTACATGTTTTCATGTATGTAGGTACATGCAGGTTGGACGGGGTTCATTGAGAGCTAGCGAGTGATGATCCACTTGTCATCTTATGACTTACACTTTCGATTAGCTAGACTCTAGTTTGATACTGTTTATCTTTTGGTGCCTATAGGGATGTTCCATCCCAGGCTTTGTACATATTTGGTTTCCAGTACTTAGAACTGTTACTTATCTATTTTGTTTATATCAGTTTTCAGTTTCAGTTTTAATTCACCTCGCATGTTGTTTATGTTTAAAAAGTTTTTAATTCCGCTGCATTTTTAGTACTTTGTGTGTTTATTTATTTCCGCTTCGCGAGGGGTTTTACAGTTGGTATCAGAGCGTTATTTCTCCCGACGCACTCATGTAACCCCCAACCTTAACTTGACCATATAACTAAATAATGAATGAGAGATGGGGTACATTTAAGGACTTATATTGTAGTCTGCTGTGTGATTGCTCTTATTAGGCTCTAACGTGTTTGTTGGTTGTCATTGACTTCACTTTTATATCTTTCGATCGACGAACCGTGGGCTTATCCATTTGGCGGTGGAGATCGGAGTTTCTACCGAAGATATATAGAAGATTCGTGCTATTGTTGGAGAATGCTTCTGGACCTTGAAGATACTCCTCTTTCGTTGTGTATCACCTTCTTTGATAAATCCGGATGCACATTCTTCTTGTAGAATATTTGTCTATCTTGCTTGAACAAATCTTCACATCTTTTCAATTTAATTTTGTTAGCTTACTATCTCAAGGTGCCTTGTAGGTAATCTTCCTTTTGTAGAATTTTGAGGAACTAGTCACAGTATAACTGTAAATACGAGTGATGAGAAGGTTGTTATTTGAGGAAAAACTTAAGAGGTATCGTGAGACATGCTTTGATGATCCAAGTGTCTAGTTGTCTATCCAATTGGGAGAGTGACAGTGAGTGATAGGGTACTTGCTTGAAAGTTGCGTTGTATACTTAGTATTCGGTGGAACCTAACCTTGAGAACCATGCTTAGATCGTGAAAGTTTGTGGATTGTAGAGTACTGTTAAGGAGTTAGATAAGATAATTGAGGATATAGGGCGACCTAGAAGAATAGGCTTAAGATGCTAATGAAAAAGAATAGATGAGTAAAGTGAGTTAGTATCAATTGACTTAGGTGAGTGATTGAGTTGAGAAAGGTCCGTTGTTGAGGAATACGAATCATTGGCTTTAATAGTTGAATACTCAAAGAGTTTATGACTTAAGCTTAGAAGAAGTGAATCACTATTTGACCCTAGGTTTCTTAACGTATCTTAGAGTTTATTTATTGAAAAACTTAAGAGAAATTTGAGGATGCACCACAGTCTGTGGATAGAATAAAGTAATCTATTGGGAGACGAGAATCCGGAAAACTTGATGGTTTAGGAATTGTTATCGGGTGGACAGTAAGGTAAGTAAAGTAGATATAGCATATGGGGGTGATGACCCGAAAGTGTTATTGAATTGTCATTTGAGGAACTAGCAGAGATGCGACATCTCAAACTTTTGGGGATAGGTAGTTGATTTGACGATATCGTTTAAAGTTTGGAAGATTAGGGTATATAAATCATTGGAGAAATTGTTCATGAAAACCGATAATTGAATGACTTGATTTGGAAAGTAAGAAGTGAGAACCCTGTGAGAATAGTGAGAGACCCGCACCTTGGGAGATTTCCGTAATCGTTTCTTTCATATCACTTCTCTCCTTTCCTCTCCTTTGCTTCTCCTTATGATTATGGCTTCAATTTTATTGGAGTCCATAGCCTAAAGTTTCTTACCTTGTCATCTAGTTGTCCCTCGAGTTGTTTTCCTATGACTCTCTCGAGGTCTGTATCATGTTTGCCCCTGAAGTTCGTATCTCATCCGATCTTCTCTTCTGTGAGCCTTGTTCCCTCTCTTATAGAATGGTGGCGAGATTGGTTTGTTCTTGGAGTCGTGATGCATGCCTTGAGGAATGCTTGGTTACGCGTTGTCAGGATTTAGTTGAGAGAGTTGGTGAGAATTATGTTCGAGCAATGTTGGATAGTGTACCGTCTTGAGAGTTCCTTGTAGGATGGGTCGGTGTGTAAGTGGTATTTGTAGAGTTTGAAGTACCATTTGAGGATTTGAATAGAATGCTTGGAGTTCTAGATGAATTTAGAGGAATATACCTTGGATAATGATGATGTGGTTAATTGGTTGAATGAGGTAAGTTAGTGCTACTTAACCTTGAGGAATTTTTGTAATGCAAAAAGGACCAGATTTCAGGAGCGAGAGTTATTGGTAACGGTGTGAGAATATTGAGACATTTACAAGTGGACTTTTAGAACTGACTGAGTGTTGACCGTGAGTTACTTATGGAACCTCGACATTTGCCTATTGATGTACTTACAGGTAACCGTTGATGTTTGAGGTAACAGTAGAGTAGAAATTTGAAACTTATAAGTGTTCATAAATATCAATTGAGGAATCTCGGAATGTTAATGTCTGGGTCCTGTGGAACCTATAAGAGTGAAAGTTGTTACTTCTTTGGAACTTTCTTTGGGATGTATATTGTTGGTAGATGGTTGAAATCAGGATTTAGAAGTTGTTACCTTAGTAAGATCTTGTTTTGAATGTTCATTGTGATAATGAAATTTGGGAATTTAAGATATCGAACCTTGTGGAATAGGTTTGCTAGAATCGAACTGTCAAAATTTAAGGTATAGAATAATGAGTACCGTATCTGGGGTTTTGAGGTTCGTTGTTATGGTAGTAGAGTTTCGGTTCAGCGTTTTGGAAGACTTATTATTGAGGAATACCTTGTTCTGTGGAGGAGATAATGATAAGAGGGATCGTGAAACCTCGGAGAGTCTAGAGATCACTTGAAAATCCTTCTTGGGATATACTGGGAATCGTTGTAACAATGTTTTGATTATGGATTGAGCGGTTAGTGTACCCATGTTTGGCAAGAGTTACCGTCTTCCTTGACCTCTAACCTGGTTGTTCCTTTCCTTCAACCCTTCCTTGTACGTTCTCTCAGCCGTGAAACAAGAGAAACTCGCAATCCTTCGTGTCGAAAGTAATCCCTATGAACGTTTCTACACTCCTGGTGACTGTTTTTGGAATTTGTTCACTATTGTTAACCCTAAAAGTTGTAATTTTTGGAAAATCTTAATTGTTTTGAGGATTTGGAAACTGCTCCCTCTTTTGTTGAAAGTAAATAAAGGTCGATTTTGAAGAAAACTTGATTTTAAAGAGCAGAACGTTTTACAACTTTGATGGATTTCAGCGTTGGTTGCCACGGGAACGTGTTATTGGAGACGTTTGATAACCTGTGCTGTGTTTATCAACACCGAATCGATCTAAATTTCGAACTTTTAATGATTTAATTTTGGGACTTGTCTCAGATTTGGAATATCGGACTCTTGAATACGTAACGAGAATCCCAATGTCCATTGACGAAGACTTGTGCCTTGGAATCTATTTCTACTTGAAACCTTTTTGAAAGATAAAGTTTTGGGTTACCATAATCCGGGTAGTACGTTTTGGTAATTAAAGTTGTTTTCGTACTTACTTCTGTTTTCAAGTTTCGAGGACGAAACTATTTGAAAGATGGGGTGATTGTAACATCCCAATATTTCGGGACTTGGAAGTTTAAAGATCTTAAGTTCAAGTTCGAGAAATAAATTATATTTCGTAATTCTTGGTATTTCATTTAAATAACTGATTAATTTATGTGAAAATATTTTAAAGGATTTAAATAAGACTTCATCTAATTGCGTAATTTACGTCTTAGCAATTTAATTTCATAGTCCGAAAATATTTACATCGTCTTAAATTTATAGTGACCTTAAGTCGGTGTTCTTAGCTTAAACGGTCTTAAAACTTGTCTTATGGGCCTAACTTGCTAATGGACCCATTTCCCCTCCTTTTCCTCACAAAACCCTAACCCCACCACCCTCTACCTCACTCCTTCATTTCATTTTTCAGATTTATAAACATAACCACAAACACCATTCTTATGAATTTCTCCTTCAATCTTAAAATGCTCATAGAATCTTCGTTTCTTCTCCGATTGAGACGATTTTTGCGGCCACGGATTCCTCTTCTCGAGCCCGTTGTTTTAAGGTAATCAATCTTACAATTTGTGACAGTTGGATTTTCGGCCTGTTCACTTAATTTCGAAATTCGTGATTTTCTTCGATGTTTGTGTTGTTTTAGGCGGTGTTTGTGTTAACCCGGAAGAGGACTTGGTGATTATTGAACAAGATCTCGAAGGTTTCGCTAAGTAAAGATGACGATAATGAGAAACTCGGCCTTTATTTGTTATAATAGCATGTTTTCATGAGTTGTTGTGGGAAGTTTCTGATTTTGCATATTGATGATGTTATTGGGACTTAGAAACATGTTAGGATTGTTCATGTGTGATGGTTATATGCTTAGATTATGATTCACATGCTTAGATGTTGATTTTCAGAATTTCTATGCTTAAGACGGATATAAAGTATGAGCTTAATGTGGCATAATTGTGGAAATTGATGCTTGCTTGTGATACATATAAGTCTTATAGATGTTGGGTAATGTATATTGGTTGCAATTTTGGAAGTTTGGATTCGATTTGTGAAGATTAGAATCATATACGAAAATGCGATTTTTTGCGTGCAGGGACTCTGAGCCGGTAGGCTGACCGGCAGCCGGTCGGCCGGCTCAGAGTCAGGCTTGATTTTTGAATGCTCTGCAATTTGTGAAGGAACTCTGAGCCGGCAGGTCGGCCGCCGGTCGACCGGCTAAGAGTCCCTTCTTGGATTTTGGGAAAATTGTTAGAAGGCTATGGGAGGGACTCCCAGCCGGCAGACCGGCAGACGGTCCACCGGCTGAGAGCCTCTTCCCTTCATATTGTTGAAATTAAGATAGCTTGTGGGAAGAGACTCCCAGCCGGCAGACCGGCAGACGGTCCACCGGCTGAGAGCCTCATTTTCTTGTTCTTCAGATTTTAAGATGGCATTGGGAAGGGACTCCCAGCCGGCTGACCGGCTGAAGGTCCCAGACCGGCTGAGAGCCCCTATTCTCATTAAATCAGTTTTTAACTTTTGATCAGTTTTGTTTGATATTCGTTCCGTGTACCTTATATATGTGTTTGAGGTCCCCGGAGGATGCGCGACACTATATTGGGTTCGGGAATAGAGAGAGGATAGAGACCCCCCCCCCCCCCCCCCCCCCGGTCGGGTAACCGAAAGGGAAACCGGCTCTCCCTCATCTTAGTTCCCGGGATCAATTAAGTGTTGTTTAGTGGTCTAAGAAGTTAGAACTATAGGTTAGTTTCTATCTTTGGATGTTATTGGTTGATGCGTGTTAAGGTATGCCTTAAGCTGGCCTCTGAGCTTAACACGTGAGTTGTATGTCGCGTGATGGGATATGTGTTAAGTTCACCTCTGGACCCATTACGTGTTTTGCTTGTGTCGTGTCAGGATATGTGTTATGTTCACCTCTGGACCTGACACGTGATCGGTTGTCGTACACGGGATATGTAATAAGTTCACCTCTGGACCCGGTGTGCGATAGCTGTGTATTGGGATATGTGTTAAGTTCACCTCTGGACCCAATACTTGTTTGTAGCATCGGGATATGTGTTAAGTTCACCTCTGGACCCTTTGCTTGTGGATGTATGTTGGGATATGTGTTAGGTTCACCTCTGGACCCGACATTTGTTTGTAGTGGGATATGTGTTAAGTTCACCTCTGGACCCATTACCGTGTTATGTATAGGGATATGTGTTAAGTTCACCTCTGGACCCTTTACTTGGATTGTATGTTGGGATATGTGTTAAGTTCACCTCTGGACCCGACATTGTTTTGGTAGTGGGATATGTGTTAAGTTCACCTCTGGACCCATTACTTGTGTTTGTTGATATCAAGGTCTATGCCTTAAGTTGGCCTCTGAGTCCTTGATTGTGAAAGTGTTTAAGTATTTAGGTTATGTCTTAAGTTGACCGCCGAACCTCTTTACTTGATGTTTTATATCTGCTTGCCTTGAAATTGGTACAGTGTCAGATATGCATGATGAAGTTAATGATTGTATTACTTTGGTTATAGTCTGTTCACCCAAGGCATTGGGTGACTCTTTGGTCAATTTCGTAAATAGTTTGGACTGAAAGACCCCCCGACCGGGTAACCGGTAGGGAAACCGGCTCTCCTTCCAAATAGTTTCTGAAGTTGGTTGAGAGCCGTGCTTTAGTGATTGCATGATGATATGAGATCAGTTATTGAGATATTGATATACTTCACATGTTTATATATGTTGGAGGTTCTGTTTGTATTGCTTGTTACGTGTCGTTACAAAAGGTGGCTAGGAGAACTCTAGTCACTCCCCACTGATTGTGGCGTACATGTTTTCATGTATGTAGGTACATGCAGGTTGGACGGGGTTCATTGAGAGCTAGCGAGTGATGATCCACTTGTCATCTTATGACTTACACTTTCGATTAGCTAGACTCTAGTTTGATATTGTTTATCTTTTGGTGCCTGTAGGGATGTTCCATTCCAGGCTTTGTACATATTTGGTTTCCAGTACTTAGAACTGTTACTTATCTATTTTGTTTATATCAGTTTTCAGTTTCAGTTTTAATTCACCTCGCATGTTGTTTATGTTTAAAAAGTTTTTAATTCCGCTGCATTTTTAGTACTTTGTGTGTTTATTTATTTCCGCTTCGCGAGGGGTTTTACACTTTCTATCCGGTGTGATGTACTATGACTATCCTATCAATAAAATTAGAATTATTAAACTTAGGCGTACAAAATATTACAACAATAAACCACGCAGAAAACTAATCAATAGAAAGACACATACCAGCTTCTCAACCACCCTCCATATGAAGGACTTCGGCACGAGTTTCTGACAGTCGAGAACGTCGATACATTTGTCCTTGAAATTTACACACATGCATTCAATGTGGTGTTCAATTTTGATTGGAATGAAAATTAGGTCAACCCCGAGGTTTAAAGTGTTGCCACATATGTCTCGGAAACTATCCCAATGACTATGAATACCATCAATCTTACTGTCTAACGGTGTAGCGTCATATGGCATGTACACCAACTACAAGAGGTCGTCCTGCGAACAAAATATGCAGTTGTAAAAAAATGGATATCCACATATAATATAATGGAGTTACACAAGTACTGGTATAGGCTTACAGAGGTGGTAGTATTCAATTACAAAATAATTGAATGGAGTTACACAAGTAATGTACTGGAGTTACACAAGTCAATGTAAGGAGTTACACATGTTGTTCAATGGAGTTACAAAATTTATTCTATGGAGTACCACAGGTAGTTGCTTGGAGTTAAACAAGTTGTTCTAAGGAGTTACACAGCATTACGTGATGGGGTTGCATAAATTATCCCATGGAGTTACACAACTAATTGACTGGAGTTAGACAAGTCAATATAAGGAGTTACATACATTGTTTAATGGAGTACCACAAGTAGTTGCATGGTGTTACACAATTTGTTCTAAGGAGTTACACACACTGATTAATTGAGTACCACGGGTAGTTGCATGGAGTTACACAATTTGTTCTTAGGAGTTACACAACATTGAGAGAGTAAAGTATCATGAAGTTTAACAGCTTATCAATGGTTGTTAGCTCATACCATGTGACGTAATCCGAAGAACGCCATCCTAGCAGGTTCAGACCCATCTGACGCTATCATATTTAGCAAAATTGACCAGCATTCAATGATTAACGACGTCATATGTTTACCCGGTAACATGGAAATAAAGTCGCTCCTCCGGAGTTCTATATCGAGGTCGTATCGAGCAAGAACCTCGCTGCGTTAAAACAGATTAGTGTCAGTGTCCGACCATAGAAACTTAACATTTATATATCTATGTACAAGGGATGTAAACTTACAAGTCCAACAATTTACCATCATCTAACAAGCAGTAGTCAGCCGCGTGCTTTCGCCGGTCACTTACATTGCTTAGTAGCGCCTGATTGTTCCTAAGGACATTAGACAAAACCAGAACTCCGACACCTGACACCTTCCTGAAATCGAGGGTGGAACCCAGCTCGTCTCCCTTACCCCGTCGGCGGCTGCTCAGCACTGATAACGACCCACCAGCGGAAATTGGTGAACACCAACGCTTGTATGTCATCTGAGACCCGCCCGCAACGCCCATCTTTCTCTCTTGACACAAGTTTTCGGGGGCGGGGATCTGAAAGAGGTTGGAGTACTGGTCAACCGCTGCCTGAATGAAGCAACCCTGGCTAACACCTCATCCCTGCACTTGTTAATATCGCTGAGCATAAGGATAACTCCAATTTCTACGCGGTAAAGCTCAATGTTTTCCATTTCCCCTAGGCCGCATTCAAAAGGAGAACCATGGTAAAACATCATATGCAGCATTAGGTATACCCCGCAGTCGTTCTTACTGAACCCTACACCCTGCCATTTAAAAGGCACATTCAACAACTTAAAATTGTTGACCCTCGCCCCTCTCTCAATATTTCTGTGCTTGAGCTACGTGCCCATCACATCAGCCTGGTCACGCGATTATAACAACACAAATAAGGCTAATGAAGAATCACGTAAAAATGTAAATAAAAAAACACACAAAAAATAATGGCGTACAACGATGCATGCGATTCCGGCATACGGTAACTTCTCAAAATCTTCATCATACGATCGGTTATCGAGAAGCTCCACCTGCTGCGAAATGAAGTTGATGCATGCACAACAATAGTGATCATTATTGCCAGTCAAAACTGGAATGAAAACATAGAAACACAATCAATCACATTATGACAGAACGATATATTGTCCGTATTCAATAAGATTATTGACAAGATGGGGAAACAATGTTCAGTCCACGAGTCAAATGTTGAGAACAGCTCAGAAGTCAGGGTTACTCGTTCCCCTTCGGCTTCTGGGAGTGATCCTGCTTTCCATAAATTTAAGGCAGTGATCTGAACATGAAGGTAAACGCACAAAAGTGTTAGACCCTAAGGAGATTCACACTTAAAAGTTATGTGAAAGTCCATAACAGTACTTAAGGACTTCCATCTTAATACATGTGTAACTCTGTCCCCACTACAGGTGTAACTCCTTTTGAGCTCATGTGTAACTCCATACTGATATTTGTGTAACTTCATACTAGTGATTGGGGAACTCCATAAGGGAACATGTGGAACTCTATATGAGTAATTATGAAACTCGACTCTAACACATGGGTAACTCTGTCCCACGACATGTGTAACTCCTTCAGCGCACATGTGTAACTCCATACTGACATTTGTGAAACTCCGGACCAGTGATTGAGAGACTCCATAAGGGGACATGTGTAACTTCATTCTACTATATGTGCAACTCCATCCAGTATCTGTGTACCTCCATCCCGGTATCACAGGATGGAGTTCTTCACATCATTCGGTGGCATTTCATACCCAATTCATGGAGTTACACTGTCAAAGATATGGAGTCCCACAGTAGACACTACTGAATTACAGCATAATTGACATTTAATCTTACTGTGTGGGTGAGGCCGAAGAAGCATCGGTTGCTTGCAGCTGCTGCCGAAGTTGATTTCATCATGTGGTTCAACAGCAAAATCCAACACTCAATGATACTATTTTCAACTTGGTTACCAGGCAAAACCGACATCATGTTCTCTCTATTGACCATGAAGATATCGGAGTATTTCAGCAATTCCTCCCTACAAAACGAAGCATAAAATAAATAAGATTACCACCGTAAAAATATATTGAATACTGTTTACAGTAATAACATACTTATCACTTATTGTCTGAAGCGGTCTCGCTAAATGCATAATCCATGACAGCCTTCATCAGATTGAGGACATACGATAATTTATCCTTCCGACTGCTAATAAATTATGACGCGACACGCTGTTTAGGGGCGGGTTGTCCGCAGTCAATTGAGCACCCCATGTTTTTCGGTTTGGCGTCCATGCATGGTAGCGCACGTGGTGAGTGGAGTAAGAAGGGATGGTAGATAACAGCAATGTGAGGGTCAGAAATCTCATTGGCCAACGTACTCCCCACCGCTAATTCAGTTGCCGCCTTCCCATTCTTCATGGAAGCTATGACCTGTGCTACCTCCAACGGGCCATATCCTGCTTCCTGCAAGTCGGACTTGAGCATAGTATCGGTGGTAATGGTCATTGGTTCCTCTACCTCCGATGCATGCTCCCCCGCTGCTGCCTAAACTTCCATTATTTGAGCTATTTCAGCCGTTCCGTAAGACACCAAGCTTCTAAACTCCCCGTACAATGGGGTTTCTTCGTTTGATGCCATCAACCCCTCGTTGCCTGCGCACACTACCGCGTCATCCCCCAACCGTTGTATTGGGGTAACATTGGATGCAGCGTCTGTGCCACGCCTATTCGAATTAAGTTCCCTAGTTGCGGCGTCGGGTTCACCCTCCAGCATACCGCTTTCACTCAAGTCAGACAACACCCCATCTAACTGAGCGGTCGCGACCTGCTGTTCGTCCTCGTTTACTACGTCATCAGCCCTCTTGTCAAGCAACTGCTTCACCGCCACTGGTACATTAGCAACTAATACCTCTATCCGGTCGTTAATCTCTTCCACCTCATCACAGAATATGTGGAGCTCTTCGCACTGCCAGAATTCTTAAGTTGACTACGATGGGACGAAACGGTCTTGGCCGGAGCGGCCCTTCATCACGTCCTTTATGTTGGATAGAGCCTCAGTGTACCACGCATGAAAAACAGCTCCATTCCTTTGAACCTTCAGATAGAGTTCATGTACCTCCTGAAATGGAAACAACACCTCGGCATTAACGTACAAGGTGTAAATAAAAATGACATTAAAAGAAAGGAACGCGTGAAAATAGTGCCTACATCCAACACTCGCTCCTTTATCTGCTCGTCGTCCTCAACACCTTCAGGGATCTCAATCTGAAGGAACCTCTTCCTGACATTTGACGCTTGCTTTTTTGCAAGTTCATTGCTTGCGAATTGAGGTAAACGGAGAACCTCAGGACCCCCGGCTAATAGGAGCTGGTTGTTATTGGCTGCACGCATGCAGCGTGGGTACTTCATAATGGACCGCGGCTGGTAACCCAGCCCCTATTCTCCATTTCATCTTCGATTCACTTCCTCATCCTTTCCTCGTCCCAGTGATTGATCAGCGGTAGATCGTGACGAGGATACTCACCCCGGAAATTAAACCGCTGAAAATATATTATCATCAAAAATGGGATGCACCCCACGACGAAAGATTTGTCACCCATTGCATCTCAACCCGCTCCGATGATAGCCTTCAGTATATAAGTACACCAGTCAAGCAGATGTATGATGCCTACATCCCCGACCGCCCATAGAAGCTTGAAATAAACCATGTTGTTGATGGTTGGGGCAAGGAAAGACGATGTACATAGCATGACGAACAAGCGGCAAAAATGTTCACCCCCTCCTGGTCTGCCAATATTGCATTTTTTTATCTTACCTAGGGGTATGCCGTCTTTGGAATTCTTGACGCGAAACATATTCCTCCACCGGGATTTCAAAGCCACAAATACCGAAGCATCTGACCCTTTTTGCTTCCCAGTTGATACAATGACGAGTTCGTCGGGTCCACAAGGGAGAAGGGAACAGTCTCAAACGTCGTGTTTCGTGATCATGAACTCTTTTGATCAGCTGGGTAATCTAAAGATATACGTCCCATCCGATATGCAGTACATAAAATCCAGCTCATGGCGTAAAGGATACTGCCCAAACTTAAGCTCTAGCATCCCTCCAAAACTTATTCTCGCAACCGCCGCTCTTTGGGCATCATTAAACGTATCAATGATGTCGAATAATATCCTCGGCCGACATTTGGCATCTACTTTAGCCGTCATTATGTACAACTCTTAGGATGCAGACATCTACATCAACAAAAAGCAAGGGATTAACACGATAACGACCAGTTATCAAATGCACAGTGCAACAAGCCACACATGGAACTTACATGTTATGCAATGAAGTTACACTTGTTATGCAATGGAGTTACACAGGAACTATGAAATGACATAGGACATGTAATGCAATGGAATTACACAATTCGTCCTATGAAGTTACATAAGTTGTTCTATAAAGGTACACACTTTGTTCCATAGAGTTACACATACTGTTCAATGGAGTTATTCATGTTATTTAATCAGGTTGATCAAAAGAGTTACACATATCCTGCAATTGAGTTACACATATCCTGCCAATAAAATTACACAGTTGCTCTAATGGAGTTACACATATATGCCAATAGAATTACACATGTTGTGCAGTGGAGTTTCACCAATAAAGTTACACCAATAAAGTTACACACAATACTCCTATAGAATTACATAGTTGGTGCTATAGAGTTACACATAATATTCTAGAGTTACACATACCGTGCGATAGAGTTACACATGTAATGCACAAATCGTCCAATAGAATTACACGGGTTGTTCAATACAGTTTAACATATTGTTCAAAAGAGTTACACATGATGTTGGATGGAGTTACACAAAATGGTACACGAAATTACCTAGGTTATAACACCAACCTATTTCGCGAATGCTAATAATAAACATAAACAAAAGAATCCCAATTAAGCAGACAAAAGTAATGCCAGCATACAAAACTGGAAAAAAAAAAAAACTAAACATAGTAAAGAACAATCTGAACAAAACTAAACTAAAAAACTACAGCGAAAATCATATAAAATAACAATGCAAATTAAGTTCATAAATAAAGCTACAGTTATAAAAACTAATCTAAAACAACTGAGTCAAGTACAAAAATAATAAGAAGAACTATATATACCTTATAAATGGCTGATACTAGGGGAGCTGATGATAACAGCAGCAATATAGGTGTTCTTGCATAAATTTACGAAGACCAGGTATGCCAAAAATATTGATGGAGACGAAGAACGATGGAGGATTTCAGAGTTTTGTTTTTCGCAGGGTTTGAGGAAGACGAAGAGGTTAGCACAGAAGAAAGTTCAAAATTGGAAAATTTGGAAAAATGAGAGAGAGTGGATACATGATAGTGGGAAACGTGAAACACGGTGAATTTTTGTCAGTTTGGAAGAATGTGCAAATGATTAGTTAGTTGACATGCATAAAAAAATGTGTTTTAATTACTTACTAAACCTTAATCTCAGCCATTGAGTTGTTTTGATCCAAGGGCTAGTATTAGGACTCAAGGACTCAACATTAGGGGGTGGACTATATATATACATGAGTCCACCTCTTAGTGTTGAGTCCCTAAGTCCTTATATCATCCCTTAGATTAAAATTATTCAATGATTGAGATTAACCTGGATTAAATAAATTAAACGTTTTTTTTCATCCCAACTACGTAATCATTGCACATTCTCCTAAACTAACACAATTTATTGTATCACGTTTCTCACTCTCTCATTTTCCAATTTCTAATTTTGAAACTACCCCCTGCGAAAACATTCTCGTCTTCCATCAAACCCTGCGAAAAAAATTCCCGCAAACCTCTATTATTCTTCATCTCCAGTATTCTTTACTGCAAATTTGTGCTGCGAAAATTTATACAAAGCCACCGAAACCGCTGCCGTTATCATCTGCTTCTTCCAGAGGACGCCATTTGTTGGAGTTTCAAAAACCTCCATTATTTATAAGGTATATATTCTTCTTCTTTAAACATTTTGTTTGAGTTTTTAGATATGTGTGGATTATTTATGAACTTAGTTTGCATGTTGATATCTTACTTACATTTCTTTTTATCTGATTTTGATGTAGTGTTGTTTATTGTTCGTATTTGGTTTTGAACTTTTTTCCAGATTTATATATTGGTATCATTATACTCTGCTTAATTGTTATACATTTTTTTTGTTTATTATTCGCATTTCGTGTCAGAAATTGTTTGCATTCTATGATATGTAGTTATTGCAACCTGTGTAATTCCATAGAACATTATGTGTAACTCAATATGTTAATTTGTGTAACTCCTTAGAATAATATGTGTAACTCCAAATTATCATATGGAGTTACACATATCGGAAAACCTGTGTAACTCCATATGATAATTTGGGTAACTCCGTAGAACAACTTGTGTAACTCAATATGATAATTGTGTAACTACATAGAACAACCTGTGTAATTCCATAGAACAATATGTGTAATACCATATGAGAATTTGTGTAACTCCATAGTACAACATGTGTAACTCGATAGTATAATTTGTGTAACTCCATAGAACAACTTGTGAAACTCCATAGTATAATTTGTGGAACTCCATAGAACAACCTGAGTAACTCCATAGAACAAGTTGTGTAAGTCTAAAAAATATAATGTGTAACTCCATAGCATTACATAACCTGTGTGATTTCATTATGTAGCCTGTGTCATTCCATTGCATAACTTGTGTAATTCCATTACATAACTTTGGGGAATAAAGCATGTATTCGCCCTAAAACATGAAGGATTATAACGAATTTTACAGTTGTGAATTATGGTCATAAGATAATTAAAAACATGAAAAAGAATACAACCTTTGGTCCTTGTGTTAAAGGCCTAAGAACAGGAATTAAAGCAAATTCCCTCCTATAGCTTGCACCCAAGACTTGATTGAGACGATGCCGCGTGTGCTAGAAATACTCTCCAATTGCCTTGCAATATGGGGAGAGCTTTTGTGAGTTTTGATGTGAGATCTGAGTTTTGGGAAAATAATGTTCTCAAAACCCTAATTCTTGAGATTGTGATTAACCAGTAGAAGAGTCATCTGACAAAAGGAGAAGTCCTCTCCTTTTGTAATACTCCATCTAGTCGGCCGAATTGGGTCTTGGGTAGGAGTGGGCTTTCCACTCTTACCTTATTCCAATGCGTGATTCGACCCGTTTTGCTAAAATATAATTCGCGGGTTTTATTTATAAATCGCATACATGTTATCAGATATTAATGCAGTCGATGTATTAATAATGGTCTGATAACATTACGATTGATGCCCGTCGTTGAGGGTACCAAAGATAAAATTTATAATTCCTAACTTTAACAATAGATAGTGAAAGTCAGTGTCGAACCACAAGGAGGTGGGGAATGTTTATTGTTTGATGTGAATGTTTAAAGTAACAATTTTGGGGGTTTGATTGGTTGATTACTATATCTAAGGCAAAGATTAAAACAAACAAATAATAAAAGATGAGAATAAAATATAATAAAAGGGATGCTAGGATGTTTGGGTAATAAATAGCTAAGGTAAAATAAATCCTAAGGTCAACATGTATTGCAGTCGCGTAAGGGGGTGTAACATATCTTTTTAGGTCTATGCTACCTAATAGCTCCTTTCGGCCTATGCTATTAGTTCCTAGGTCTCATAATTATTGGGTGTCAACAATAAGGGTGATTCCTAAATCCCAGGTCACATACCTTTCAGCCTTGAGTGACCTATCCGTCTTAAGGTGTAAACCAATGCCCTTCCCGTATCTTTCAATCTTGGGTAGGTCATTACTAACATCCTAAAAGTCTCCTTATGGTCTCATTGCAGGATATTATAGTCAACAAGGAAAGACGAAATAAGAAAACATACGCGAGTGGTCGACCGACCGGCTACTCCAGTCGGCCGACCACGGCCTCGGTCGACCGACCAGCTACTCCAGTCGGCTGACCGTGGTCCTGCTACAAGTTGGTTTTTCGAATTTTATTTACCTACGCATATTCATCCCCTACATCCTAACATATGAAATTTAGCTACTCATGGTTGTTAAGACGATTATGAAAATGGGATTAAACATGGTAAACATAATAAATAATCTAAGCATGCAAGATTCAATAAAGCTTGGGATTTCTATCTTAATTGGATGCAATAGTAATAAGAACAATAATAAAAACTAGATTAAAGAGTAATTACCACAATCGGAATTAGGGCAGAAAGGAACAAACTTTATTGAATGCTTGGGAACTATTGAAAGATTACAAAACTAAAAGATAGTAAAAGATGATGATAGATTGACAACTCCTCCGATAAAAAGATAAAAGATATCTAACCCTAATCACAAGATTAGTTTATATAGGGTATAAAACTAAGAGTTTCCTAAAGACTCTAATTCTACTTTATTTCCGAAAAGAATCGTTTGGGCTTCCGCTGTGGTCGGTCGACCTACTATTCGGGTCGGTCGACCGCTTCCTTCTGGGCTTCTTTTATTTTTTGGCCTTTCTTGAGATTTTGGGCTTTATTAGAGTTCAGGCCTGGTCGGCCGACCCGTTTAGCTGGTCGGTCGACCGCCTCTGTATGGAAATCTTCGGATTTCTTCTTGTTTTGACTTCTGGGCTCTTGACTTTGAGTCCAGTTGACTTTCCATTTATTCTTTAATTATGCAATAGACTCGAGGATATGGATTTGGTGCTAAATCGTCTTTTTTCCGTATAAATCTGCAAAAGTGCATAAAAATACGAAAGTACACAATTTGTGGGAAATAAAGGCTAAAACATAGTAAATGAGCGACCAAATACGTGTAAAAATAGATGTAAAACATCATAAAATAGACACGTATCAAATTCCCCAAACCAAACCCTTGCTTGCCCTCAAGCAAGAAATAGACTCGATCTTAACTAATGGAACGATTTCAATCTCAGAGCGAAATTTACATGTAAGCCTATACCAATGCTAAGTACAAAATGAGAAAGTATTCAAATCATGCAAACGAGTTATAGGGTCGTCAAACTTGCAACCATAAAGACTATAGAGACTTATACCATGGACTCTCGCGGTACGCTCGAGACACTCATGAAGCAAAGGGTGAGTATATGTAAAAGATAGAAAGAAGTATATTTGTCATGACACTCACCTAACTATGACCCATGGAAACATGCCTGCAATCTAACATGAACAAAAATTCTGCAACTTTGTATAACAATTTCATTTAAGTGGCCTAGATACATGCAATTGAGGTAATGAAAGATATGTGAGGTAAAAGGTAAAAAGTGGTTAAGATGTTTTTGGATATGTGGGGTTAGTAGCCAAGCTAGTAAAACCGATTCCCAACAACATATTTCACAACTTTTTGATATTAAGAAAGTGCTCTGTTTGTGGCACAACTCTCACATTAAATATAAGAAAGGTCTCCCAAATATTTTTAATGAGGTACGGGAGTGATAACATATAAAAGAAAGGAATTTCCGGAACGAAATTTTGATACTGATTCTGCCAGGTGGTCGGCCGACCCATTGAAGCGGTCGGTCGACTGGCTCTGTACGTTTTTGACTTTTTTTTCGTTTTTCTTTTCTTTCTTTCTTTCTTTCTCTGAATTTTTCTGTTCTCTTTTTTTTTTCTTTTCTTGCTTTCTTTCTTTCTTTTCTCTTTTTGCTCATGATAGCATACAAACCAAGATGCCTCAAAAAATAAACCAAAGACCACAAATACTAGCTTGGAAGGGTAGGCTAAGTATGGGATGTAGTTTTGGGGGGAATAAAAAGGCAATTTTGGCTATGTGAAGCTTATGGGTAAATATGAGAAAAGGGATCCCAAATGCACGTATCAAGACTCACAAAACGAGAAAGTAAAACAAGTATTTAGCAATTCAAGTTCATATTTATGCATATTGATGTAACATGTTCCAAGGGGAGTACTACTCACATTCTAGATAACTGGTTTAAGAATGGAACCAGGAAATAAGCTCTAAACCTCAGAATGTATAGTAGGTTGCCAAGGTATAAGTCAAGTCTCAAGATATGCAAGTTGATAAAACTCGTAGATATGCGAAAGACTCTCATAATAAAACAAGTTGACAAGGAAAGATAAAGGCATAAACATGTAAGATAGCTAAATCATCCTTGAAATACTTTTGTTCCGACTCGACCTATATGCTAAAATAAACGTGCATTTTTTGGAATTTTTTTTTTTTTTTTATTTTTTTTAATTTCGGATTTTTGTTGTATATATAAGCAAAATAAAGAAAAGAACGATGCAAGACAGAAATGCAGTAAACGTGTGACAAAATGCAATGCATGTGACATGAAACCATTCCCCAAACCAACCCGCACAATGTCCCCATTGTGCATTAGCCTAAGTAAAGGTTTCAGAAAATTAAAAGACAAATGCAAGAAAAAAATTAAAAACTAAGGAAAAACTGGAAAGAACTCACTGGGTTAAAAGATGTATGAGAAAAAACTTCCCCAAACCAGCGTAAGCTGGGAGGTTTTTGGTGGCCAGCAGTGCCATTCAAGCAACCAAGTCAATTTCGCGATTTCCAAGGAAGAGAAACGAAAGACTGCAGCGGACAGTAGGTCGACCGACCGATGTAACAGGTCGACCGACCTCCTGTGAACCACAGAAAAATCAGCGATACAGCGTCTCTGGTCGACCGACCGATGTTTCTGGTCGGTCGACCCTCTGCGTCCTGGAGGTCTTCGTTTCTTCGTAAAATCTGAAAAAAACAAGAAAGTACGTGCGCCCAACAATGCGCGGGACGCCAAAAACGATTCTAAAGTCTTAACTACTCAAACATAAAGGAGAGGATCTAAAACTACGAGCAAACCAAAATTAAAAAGTCTCACACAACAAAAAATAAATTGTCTTAAAACTGCAACTTAAAAACAACTATCCGCTAAAGATGCGGAAGATATCCGACCACGGCTTCTGACGACATGCCGTAGTCTCCACGGTTTTTGCTTTAGTAGCAAAACACATCTTCTTTCCGCCGTCGCAAAGCATATGCGACGGTCTCTCCTCTTGAGCTTGCCTCCTCTTCTTTTTCTCCTCCCGATCCACGACGTCTGGGTCCTCATCTTCTTCATAGCTTAGGCATCCCATTCCTCCTCTCTGAATGATGATTTCCTTTACTTTGGGTTTCCCCAAACCAGTTCCTGCAATAGTCATAATAGAAGTGTCCTCCCTACTGCTCCCAATCTGGGGCGGAGGTGTAAAAACGGATACAGGAACAGGTAATAAAGATGGAGAAGTAGTGATGACCTCACACTTCTTTTCAGAAGTGATAGCATTACATGTGATGGGGGTCATAGCATCCTTCTTCCTATAAGATAGGCCATAGATAATAGAATGCTTGCCTACTTTGAAGGTTAGAGTCCCAGTGCCTACATCTATAATGGCACCTGCAGTGTGAAGGAAAGGTCTTCCTAGAATTATAGGTATATGGGCATCCTCTGGGATGTCCAAAACTACAAAGTCAACTGGGAAGAAGAACCTGTCAATACGCACAGGGATGTTTTCCAACACCCCTATAGGTTCCATAGATGTGCGATCCGCCATCTGGACTGTCATACTGGTCAATGCAAATTCGGTCATTCCTAGTTTTAAGGCAACGCTTAGGGGCATGACACTTATACTAGCACCTAAGTCGCATAAAGCCTTCTTAACTGGGAAAGTTCCTATATTACAGGGGACAGAAAAACTACCAGGGTCCTCTAGTTTATGAGGGGCAATGACATGTGACAAAAAGCTAGATGACTCTTCAGTGAGGGCCACCGACTCAACCTTTTCTAAAAACCTCTTCCTTGACAAAAGCTGTCTCATGAATTTAAGATAGGAAGGAACTTGTTGAACTAATTCTAAAAACGGGACTTGAACATTTAATGAACGAATCACATCCTTAAATTTGTCAAAAGATACCTGATCCTTTGAAGGCACGAGCCTTTCTGGGAAAGGAGCAGCTGAGGATTCAGTATTTGCAGCCCTTTTTAGAAACCTGGGGGTCTTATCACCCCGGAAAAGAAAATCCCGCAAGTTGTTCGGCAAATCTGGGCGAAAGGGAACTTCGGGTTCTGCTTCAGTGGTCGATCGACCAGTATCTTCGGTCGGTCGACCAGTCTCCTGTTCAGGCAAAATTTCCGGATCCTGATCTGTGGTCGGTCGACCAGAAGCTTTGGTCGGTCGACCGCCTTCACTGCTACTCGCCTGTTTTTCCTTCTCAGCCCCCACTTTGGCTCCACTTCTTAAGGTTACGACGTTTAGAGTCTCCTTTTTCTGGTCCGGTTTGGTCGGAAGTTGACCCGGAGCCCTAGTATCATTCTTGCTTGCAATTTGAGCAATCTGGGACTCTAACATCTTCATTCCTGCCTCTCTAGCCTGTGACTCCTTCTGAACCAACCCAATAAGATTTTGGATAAGAGCATCTGTGTTGGGTGGTGGATTAGAAGGTGGTTGAGGATTGAAAGGTGGTCTTTGAAATTTTTTTTTATGTGGGGGTACATAGGTGGAATTTTGCTGAGGTTGCATGTGTTGTGGGTTTTGAACATTCTGGCTTGTCCACCTTAAGTTGGGATGGACATTATTGTTATTCGGGTCATAGAAATTGTTCCCACGGTAATGCTGAAAAGCGGCACATGTTTCATTAGATGAAGTACAGAATTTCGACACATGCCCTTCTCCACCGCACCTCTCACAAGCAAAGGGTCCGTCCTGAACGGCGTTCACTTGGTATATTCCTCCCTTGCTTCCACTCCCTAGATCGAGCTTTCCTGCAGCCTCAAATTTTTCTAACTTGGCTGTCAAGGCCTCAATAGCTGATAGGTTGTATTCAGGTTTCCTCTGATTTCCTCTGGAAGTGCCGTGCTCAGCGCGGTGCACAGCAACATCTTCTATCAACTTGAGACCCTTAGTCTCTCCTGAATTATCTTGGAATCTCCCATTAGCTGCAGCATCTAGATAGGCCATGTTGTCATCGTAGAGACCATTGTAGAACTGGTTGCAAAGAAACAATTGTTCGAATCCGTGATGTGGTATGGATCGAACAAGTCTCTTGAACCTGTCCCACGCCTCGCTAAAATCTTCATTGGGACCTTGCTTGAAATTAGTGATATGCGCCCTTAAAGCATTAGTCTTTGATGCAGAATAGTATTTCCTGTAGAATGCCAAAGCTAGGGTATTCCAATCTGTGACTCCCGCAGCAGTGCGGTCTAGATCTCTATACCACTCTCTCGCAGAGTCCCTAAGGGAGAAGATAAACATGGTCTGTTTAATCTGATCCTGCGTCACTCCTTCTGGGGGTGCTATAGAGCATATGTAATCTGTGAAGATTTCAATATGCTTAGCAGCATCCTCATTGGCCGAGCCTCCAAATTGGTTTCTTCCAACCATAGTAATATAGGCAGGTTTGGCCTCGAATGGCTTCCCAGTACCTGCAGGTAAAGTGAACCCTTTGTATAGGTCCTTTGCCTGAGGCATGGAGTGACTGGCAATAGTAGCTTCTTCTGCCATATCTTCTTCTTCTTTAGGAAAAATTGGAAAGTAGGTAAAAGATGGTGTTTTTGGTGAAAGCGGATTGATGGGTGAATTTGGTGAAGATGGTGTTTTTGGTGAAGATGGTAATGACGGTTGTTCGAATAAGTCTTCTTGAAATAAGGAAGATGGTGAACCTCCTTCCTGATTTGCTAGAAGTTGCTTTCTTCTTTCTCTAAGAGTCCTCTCAATTTCGAGGTCAAGTGGTAGGAGTTCTCCTTGAACTGACCTGCACATAAGATGGAAACTACAAGAAAAAGGTAAGAAGGTTTAAGGAACAAAAAGTTCCTTAAACAAAGAGAAACAAAAACAAAAAACAATAAACACTGGCGTCACCTCCCCGGCAACGGCGCCAAAATTTGATGCCCGTCGTTGAGGGTACCAAAGATAAAATTTATAATTCCTAACTTTAACAATAGATAGTGAAAGTCAGGGTCGAACCACAAGGAGGTGGGGAATGTTTATTGTTTGATGTGAATGTTTAAAGTAACAATTTTGGGGGTTTGATTGGTTGATTACTGACACCCGTCGTTGAGGGGTGCCAAAGATAAGATTTATAAAACCTCAGCTTAAACTCAGTTAGGATAAGTCAAGGGTCGAACCACAGAGAGACAGGGTAAATTATATTTGTAAATTTAAAGTCTATTGCAAGTAACCAAAAAAAAGGGGGTTTTGAATTGGGATTTTAACTAACAACTAAAGTAACAAAATAAACAAGAGAAATAAAATAAGGTAAAAGGAGATTAGGAACTTTGGTTCCCCATGGTTAAAACAAGTCAATGAAGGGTAAAATAATCAAATAACACAATCCCAAGGAACAAAGAATAAACCTTTAGGTCAATATTCTACCCAATCCTTACGGTCTTAGGGTTCCTAGAAAAGCACTAAACTTTCGTTCAAGGGCAATCCCAAAGTTGTTGTTAAACTAATCCTAATAATCTTTCAATCCTAAGGATCAGTTCACCAACAACAATGGGGGATTGGTAATTCAATCATTAAACTATCAAGATCAAATCTTTACCATGGTTCCCCTAATTCCTCATCACAAGAATTAGCTATGCATGTTTCTAATTATAAAACTATCAATTACCAAGAACATTAAAGATGTAAACATAATCAAAGATGATAATAAAAGAGTAAACATGAAATAAGAAAATAACAAAAAGATGAATAACAAGATTGGATTAAAGGAAAGATTAATTATCACAAACTTACAACTTGAATGGAAATCCTAAGAAGAAAGATGAAAGCTTGATAAAAATCCTCTAACAATGGAGGCTTCAAACATAGAGTACTTGGTAAAATTCCTAGGGTAGAAAATTACTGAAAAACTACTTAACCTAATAGAAGAGTTTTGATCTCCTTAAATAAGAAATATTACAAGATTAGGAAATCAGAAAACAAAACGGAAATCCCCAAAACAGGGTCTGGTCGGTCGACCTGATTTCTTGGTCGGTCGACCGGTTCTGCTGAAACGAACTTATTTTCTGCGAATTTGGGCTTCCGTGGAGAATTGGGCCTGATTACATATTCGACTTCAGTCGGTCGACCTGATATCTCGGTCGGTCGACCGGTTCCTCTTATTCTCAGTTTTGATCCAGCCCGATGATTGTACTTGAATGCACCATCCGAATTTATTGCTCCAAAAACAGCTCCCTAAAGGCAAATAAGGCTTGGTTTTGCTTACTTACGCGTATTCCTGCATACAAAACATAGAAATACCAAAGTAGACAAAATGGGAGAAAAAGCAACTAAAAAGTCACGAAAGTGTAAGAAAATACGTGCCAAAAGAGTAAATAAAATGCATAAAATAGGCACGTATCAAATTCCCCAAACCAAACCTTGCTTGTCCTCAAGCAAGCACTAAGACTCAAAAGAAAATAAAACTCCTAATGGAACGGACCTCATACTTTTCATAACCAAACACAACACTATGCTTAACCAATTTAATGCATCCTTCAACTATGATCAAACACAATGTCAAGAGCAAAACGAATTAAACATGTTGGAAAAGCATGCTAAAATTTCGACCTTGCAAAACCCATTCTAATTGGACTCTCGCGGTACGCTCGAGACGCTCATGAAAGCAAAGGGCCAAAAGTAAATGTGAAAGATAAGAAGATAAATAAAAGTAAGGACTCTCACCTATCTACGACCCGTAAGAACATGCCTGCAATCTAACATGAATAAAATCTCTACAACCGTACATATGCATTCCCACACTAAATAACCATGACACATGCCGAGGTAAATTTGGGATTGTGAGGCTAAAGGTAAGAAGGGGTAAAGATAAGTTATGGGAAGAGAGGTTAAACCGAGCTAACATCCGTCTATCCATACTATAAGATCACTTCTTTTTGTTTGCCCTTTTTTTTTTCATATATGCCAATATTCCACAATTTCTTCCAAATTCTTTTTCTCTTTTTTTTTTTTCTGAAAAAATCAGCCCATTCAATGGTCCTGGTCGACCGACCGAGGGAACTGGTCGACCGACCAGCCTTGAAAACAGGCTGCTCTGTTTTTTTTTTCGTTTTCTGCGTTTTTCTTTTTCTTTTTTTTTTTCTTTTTTTTTTTTTTTTTTCTTTTTTTTTTTTCATCATTCTCCCAAAATCAAAATTCACCGATGAAGCATAAACCAAAGGATGGCAAGGAAAACAGTCCCATTACTAAATTACTAGCTCGGCTAGGGTAAGCAAGTTTTAGAATGTAGCAAATGGGTAAAAGAGTTTAATTTGGCTATGTGAGGATAATGGGAATAAAGAGAAAGGGGGACCTCTACCACATGTGTCAACAAACCACAAAACCGAATGCATACAGGTATTAAGAAGACAAAATTCATGTTTATGCAAATTGATGTAACATGCCTCAAGAGGAGAAACTACTCACAACCTACATGAAATCGGTCATGGATGTCACCGATTTATTAAGCTCTAATCCTTTAGAATATGTAGTAGTTTGCCAAAAAGAGAGTCAAGTCTAATAATTTAGCATGAAACCAACAAAAACTCGTAGATAATGCAAAAGACTAGCTTGAAAATTTTCGAAAAATGCAAGGCAAAGCAATATGTGATATGTGAAGCATAACTAGTATTTATCCGTTCCGACTCGACCTAAGAACTTAAGACAGAGAAGAACGCCCGACAGGGAAGAACACGCGACAAGAGAGGATAAAAACAAGAAAAATACCTAAAGGAATGAAAAACAAAAGACACAAAAACAATTGCATACTCACAAAGGAGTATGCAAACACCCTCCCCAAACCAAAACGCACAATGCCCCCATTGTGCTCATCAGCATACAACCACAGCATAGGGATGGGGGTAGGCGGAAAAGAAGCAAACAAAGAAAAGAAAAGGAAAAATACTAAAAATTACAAACAGAGTCTATGGAGGAAGAAGGGGAAAACTGGAAATCTAAAGGGGAAAATTGGAAATCTAAGGAGGGAAAACACTTACAAAGTAAATGTGGACCTCCCCAAACCGAACCAATCAATAGGGGCCTCCCCAAACCGAACCCCAAAGAGGGTAAGGTTAAGCATGTCCCTATCCCGCTGAGTCGTAGAATGGCTCAGCGTTCTCCTCACCATCTCCCTCATCGCCATCCTCCTCAGACCCTACTCCTGTTCCTGAGGCAGAGCCTGAAGCTTCACCATGGTCACGACCGCCTGCGAGAGGTGTGTACCAGGTGGGGTGAGTCCACGGGCCGGTTGGGAGCCTACCTTGTGTGGCATACTCCTTGTAAACCGGGTATTGGAAGAGACTATCGTCCAACCGCTTTTGGCTGAACTGCGTGCAAAGACTCGCCAGCATTTGTGGCATAGATCTGTCATCAACAAAAGGAGGAACATAAGCATTAGGAGGAGCAGTAAAATCAGATGGGTACCCTGTCCCAGGTGTGGCATGGTGGCCACCGGGAGCAGGAGCCCTGGAACCTCTAGAAGCGCCTCCCCTAAGCGGGAAGCGGTAAGACGGGAGTAGTGGTCGGGGCTCCCCTATAACAATAGAAAGGGGGTACATAGGGGGAGCCATAGTGATGGGGATGCGGTCAGTGAGATAGGTGTCTATTTTCCAAACACCTCTACTGTTTACCCAACGCACAGACCTGACATAATCCATGTCCATGTATCGGGATAGAGGGGTGACCGCATCCTCATAGCGAGGGAACTGGGGTACAAAATAGCGGGCTAATCGGGTGACTAGCCCACCACAGACAATAGTGGTCAAAGAAGTTCCCTCACCGACTGACACAAAATGAGAAGCGACCAAATGAGCAGTGTTATAAGACTGCTGACCCGTACGTCCGATGTTAAGATAACCGGACAAAATAGAGAGCTCAATGTTGTTAACATTTTGAGACTCTTTGCGGCCGAAAACAGTGTTGGCCAACAGACGCAAAAAATAACGGGGGGTGGGAAGGTGGACGGTACTGTTTTTCTTCTTCACATCGTTGGAGTCAGAAATACAGGACCACATATCAGAATACGACCCCGTGGGGTCGTCAGTAAGACCCTCAGAAGACAGACCCAAAATTTGAGCAAATTGGGTTAAAGTTAAAGCATAAGTTTCATTGAACATGCGAAAATAAATACAAAAACTATCATAGCCGGGGTGAAGAGCCCCTAAATCAAAGGTAAAGGAGGAGAAAAACTCAAGAGTAAGAAGGCGGTAGGTGATCTCGTCCATAGAGACAAGGCCTGCAAACCCGGTCCCAATGAGCATAGCAACCACCTCATCATGGCACCCCAATGCATGCAGAGCTGAAATACAAAGGAAACGGGTCGCCACTACCGCGCAATGAGCGCTCAGATGGAGGAATCGGGCCTTCTGGGCCGGAGAAATGAAAGTGATCTGCGGATAGTCCGGTAGACTATCCGTGTCCTGAACTGCTAGTCCCCGAGACCTAGAGACACGTCCTCTAGAAGTGCTTGCACCCGTGGTGCGTGCGCGTTTCCCTCCTTGATCGCGGCTAGACATCGTAAAGCTGCAAAGTTCAATTAAAAATATAAGTCTTATGAGCATAAGAAAACATTGCTTTAACAAAATAAGCCACGAAGAATTGCAAAACAGAAATTTTTGTCACAGTTCTGGTCGGCCGACCAGAGTAGTCAGTCGGTCGACCATTTTTTCAAAACGGTCTGTATTTTTCTGTTGCAATGAGAAATCAGAAACTGAGAAAATCATGAAGAATGCAGGTATGGTCGGTCGACCGTAATTACAGGTCGGTCGACCAGACTACGAGAAAAATCAGAAGCTGTTCAACAATTAAACTCAGGAAAACGCGACTTTGGTCGGCCGACCACATTTTCCGGTCGGTCGACCGACCGTTGTCAGAAACGAAACCCAGATCTGCAAAATTTAAAAAAAAAACAGAAATTCAAATTTTGGTCGGCCGACCTCAGATTCCGGTCGACCGACCGTAACAGTGATGGCGTCGGGTTTGAATTTCGCGCGGAAAAAGGCATAAAATTTGCAAGGAAGAATTAAACTATCCTAATTAGCACAAAATCACCCAAAATTTTCAGATCTAAGCATATAAACTCAAGAAGAAGAAAAAGCTAACATAAAAACACATAAACAAGCATGAAACGGAATGAAGAGCAAAATTAAACTTTAAAAAGATAAACTCATGCTATCTAGAACGAAAATAAGAAGGTAAAAACTAAAAAGAAAGAAAGAAAATGGAGGAAACACATACCTTGAAGATGGAAGTTAAAAAAGAAAGTAAGTAAAATGGTGGAGAAGGAAGAAGGGTGAATAGTTTTTAGGGTTTTATGGGAGAGAGGGAATGCAGGTGGAAAGAATAGGTCAAAGCAATAATATGATGTTCAAAGCACAACAAACCCATGACATTGATTCTGAAAAAAATAAAACCGTAAAAAATCGTGGTCGGTCGACCAGAAAATCTGGTCGGTCGACCACTGTACTTTTACCTGCTCTGCGATTTTACTTACTGTGTCAGAAAAAATTCAAAAAGTTGTCAGTCTGGTCGGTCGACCAGAAAAGCTGGTCGGTCGACCACTGGACCGATTAATACCGATTTTTTCTTTTTCTGTAGTGATTTCAATTTCCATCTGAGGATAAAACGAAAAATAAAAGGGAAAAACGTAAATTTAAGATTAAAGCGCGGGTTGCCTCCCGTGTAGCGCTGGTTTAAGAGGTCCCGCACGACCTTTTACCTTCTAAGGAGCATCCTAAAAAGGGTCAAAGTAAGAAACTTCGACTTTTCCGACATACTCATTTTCTCCTCGGAAGTGCTTCACATATTGGCCATTGACTTTGAACCTCTCACCAGATGAGGTTTCTAATTCGATTGACCCGAATTTTGAGACAGCTGTGATGGTGTAGGGTCCGCTCCACCTGGATTTCAGTTTACCAGGAAAAAGACGAATACGAGCATTAAAAAGCAGTACCCTATCACCTACCTGAAAATCACGTCTAATGATTCTCTTGTCATGCCAGCGCTTTGTTTTCTCCTTATAAATCCTGGCATTGTCATAGGATAACAACCTGAATTCTTCTAACTCGTTGTGCTGCAATAAACGTTTCTCACGGGAAAGATTAGGGTCTAAATTAAGATCACATATAGCCCACCAAGACTTACGTTCTAACTCAACTGGTAAATGACAAGTTTTACCATAAATCAATCTGAATGGTGACATTCCTATTGGAGTTTTGAACGCGGTTCTATAGGCCCATAAAACATCATCAAGTTTTAGGCTCCAATCTTTCCTAGACTTAGAAACTACCTTGGCTAGGGTCTCCTTGAGTTCTCTATTAGAGATCTCAACTTGACCACTAGTCTGAGGGTGATAAGCTAAACCCCTACGATGTTGGACACCGAATTTGTTTAACAAGTCACCTAAGCGTTTCTCCTTAAAATGCATACCTCCATCACTTATGACAACCCTAGGGACACCAAAACGAGGAAATATGATTTTTTTAAACATCTTAATGACAGCTTTTGCATCACAATGGGGAGTAGCAATGGCTTCTACCCACTTAGACACATAATCAACAACTACAAGAATATACTTGTTACCTTGACTACTGGGAAAAGGTCCTTGATAATCAATGCCCCAAACATCAAAAATTTCTACCTCTAAAATACCTACTTGTGGCATCTCATGTCTTTTTGAGACATTCCCAGTCCTTTGACAGGCATCACAGTTACCTACAAAATTTCTACAGTCAGCATGTAAAGTAGGCCAATCGAAACCAGACTGCAATACCTTGGCCACGGTCCTAGATGGACCGTGGTGACCACCATATGCGGAAGAGTGACATGCTTCCAGAATGCCCTTCACCTCCCATTGGGGGACGCATCTCCGGATAAGTCCATCTCCACATTCTTTAAAAACATAAGGGTCATCCCAAAAATACTGTTTCGCATCAAACATAAATCTCTTCTTCTGTTGCCAAGACAACGCAGAAGGGATTTTACCTGTAACAGCAAAATTAGCAAAATCAGCATACCAAGGAGGGGGATAAGAACCTGAACTATTAATGATAAATAAACTTTCATCAGGAAACGAATCATCAATAGGTAAAGAATCTTCCCTATCAGTCAGCTGCAGGCGAGATAAATGGTCAGCTACCACGTTTTCTGCGCCTTTCTTGTCCCTGATCTCAATGTCAAACTCTTGGAGAAGGAGGATCCACCTTAAAAGTCTTGGCTTTGAATCCTTCTTTTGAAAAAGACTTTTTAAAGCTGCATGGTCAGTATAAACAATTACCTTATTACCTACTAAATATGATCTAAATTTTTCTAAAGCAAATATGACGGCTAGCATCTCCTTCTCTGTGGTGAAATAGTTGACTTGAGTCTCATCCAGGGTGCGGCTCGCATAGTATATAGCGTTGAGAGCCTTGTTCTTCCTTTGACCAAGCACAGCACCCAGAGCATAATCACTAGCATCGCACATGATCTCGAATGGGAGATCCCAATCTGGTGGCTGGATGATTGGTGCTGAGATCAAAACTTCCTTCAACCTGTTAAAAGCTGAAAGGCACTCATCAGAAAAATCAAAAATGGCATCTTTAAGAAGCAATTGTGTAAGTGGTTTAGCAATTTTAGAGAAGTCCTTAATGAAACGCCTGTAAAAACCTGCGTGCCCTAAGAAACTTCTCACCCCTTTGACATTAATAGGAGGGGGTAATTGCTCAATCACTTGCACCTTTGCTTTATCAACATGTATACCTTTATCTGAAATTAGATGCCCTAAAACTACCCCTTCAGTAACCATAAAATGACATTTCTCCCAATTTAAGACAAGGTTTACATCAATACATCGCTGCAAGACTTTATCAAGATTAGCTAAGCATTGATCAAAAGCATTACCATAAACAGAGAAATCATCCATAAACACTTCCATAATGTTTTCTATAAAGTCTGAAAAAATACCCATCATACACCTTTGAAAAGTAGCAGGAGCATTGCATAACCCAAAAGGCATCCTGCGATAAGCAAAAACACCCTGTGGACATGTAAAAGTAGTCTTACTCTGATCATCAGGATGAATGGGAATCTGGAAGAAACCTGAATAACCGTCTAGAAAACAGAAGAATTTATTAGAAGCCAATCTTTCTGTCATTTGGTCAACAAAAGGAAGGGGGAAATGGTCTTTCTTGGTGGCGGCATTTAACTGTCTATAATCAATGCACATCCGCCACCCAGTCACAACTCTAGTTGGTATTAACTCATTTTTATCATTTTTAACCACTGTGGTCCCTCCTTTCTTAGGAACTACCTGAACTGGGCTAACCCACTTAGAGTTGCCAACTGGATAAATAATACCTGCATCAAGAAGCTTCATAACCTCAGCCATAACTACATCCTGCATCTTAGGGTTCAGTTTACGCTGTCCTTGTCTGTAGGGCTTATGCCCTTCCTCTAAATCTATTCTGTGCATACAAACATCAGGGCTTATGCCCTTAATATCATCCAAAGAATAACCTAGAGCTTTTCTATTCTTTTTAAGAACAGTCATTAAGGCAGAAAGTTGGTCAGGACTAAGTTTAGAGCTAACAATTGCAGGGTATTGCTCAGTATCATCTAGAAAAACATACTTAAGATTAGGAGGAAGTGGCTTACGCTCTGGTGCTTTTACCTCAACTGCTTGAACAGAATTAGCATTTACAGAATAGCATATGTTTACCAGGCTTGTATTGGCTAGGCTTATGAGCTTCTCATCATCTTTTTCAGTGAGCTCATATTCCTCTTCCTCTTCTTCTATCAAATCCAGCTTTTCAGCATTTTCAGCTGGATTACCTGCATACTTATCCAAAACCGTCAGATGATCTAAGGGATCCTTGGTCAAGGATTCCCTCCAATTAAGGATAACATTCCTGTCTACAATATCGATGGAACAACAAGTATCATCAGTAGGAATAGTTGCCTTATGGGCAAGACTAAACTCGATAGTGTCATCCCCAATCTCTAAAGTAATGGTCCCGCGTTTGACATCTATCACAGCCCCAGCTGTGTGTAAAAAAGGTCTACCTAAAATAATAGGTATTCGACTATCCTCAGCAATGTCTAAAACAACGAAATCCACAGGAATAAAGAACTTTCCCACTTTTACTGGGACATCCTCCAAGACCCCTAGTGGTCTTTGGGTTGATCTATCAGTCATCTGTACAGTAATATTGGTGACCTTAAGTCTACCTAAACCAAGTCTTTCACATACAGAATAAGGTATGACACTGACACTAGCCCCTAGATCACAGAGGGCCTTCCCTATTAAATGATTACCTATGGTACAAGGGATGGAAAAACTACCTGGGTCTTTCAACTTGGGTGCTATATTATTTTGTGAAAGAACATAACATTCTTCCACAAAAGCAACAGCACCGTCGTCCTGAAAATTCCTCTTACGACTTAAAATATCTTTCATGAATTTAGCATAAGAAGGTACCTGGGTAATTAAGTCAGTGAAAGGGATGGTTACCTCAAGGTTCTTCACCATCTCTAAGAACTTACCAAATTTCTTATCTTCCTTTGAATTTTTCAGTCTTTCGGGATAAGGAATGGTGACTTTAGCCATAGGATCAGTAACCTTTGGCTTTTTCAGCTGTAAAATTTCAGCAAGGCTTTGAACGAGGGAAGGGTCCAGCGATTCCGGAGTCGAAACGGCACTTTGCTCAGAAGCGTCGGTCGGTCGACCAGTAAAGTCGGTCGGTCGACCAGAGTCTGCAAAATCCGATTTTTTTTCTTTTTCAGATTCTGATCTCGCGTCAGGAACAGTGGTCGGTCGACTGACAGAAGTGGTCGGTCGACCTCCTGCTCTTTTGACGGGATCGGATTCTTGACTTGGAATTTCGGTTGGATCATCCTCTTTAGTTGAATCTTCACAAACACGGCCACTCCTTAGATTTATGGCATTCAGCGTCTCCATGGGTCCCTCAGAACAAGGTGGAGAGCTTTTTCTTTGGTTGGCTATGTTTATCAAGTGTTCCTCAAAAATCTTCGTGGAAGTGCAGTGAGCCTCATTTATCTTAAAAACTGCCTTGGTTAAGGCATTAACAAGGGCTCTTAATTCCTCAATTTCTCCCGTGTTGTCGACCGTAGTAACTAGGTGCGCACTTTCAAGCTTTAGCTGGGTTGCTTCAAGCTTTTCAAAACGGGCTTCAACTGTTGTCTCAAGAGCCATCACTCTATTCATCTCTACATTCAGCCTTCTTGAATTCCCACGTGAACCTTTAAAAGTAGCCTTATGCGCCGCCATGTCTTCAATGGTTTGCCAACCCTTCATATGATCGGTGTTGTTCTGGAATCTTCCATTGGCGGCCACATCAAGAATCATCTTATAGTCATCGTAAAGAGAGTTGTAAAAGCAGTTACACAGGTCCCATTGTGGAAGGTTATGGTGAGGGATGGAACGGACCAATTTCTTGAATCGATCCCATGCTTCACAAAATCCTTCATCAGGTTCCTGCTGAAAGTTACGGATTTGGTTTCTCAAGTCCTCGGCTTTTGCAAGAGGGAAGTATTTCTTGTAAAAAGCCAAGGCTAAGGTGGTCCAATCTGTAATTCCTTCACTTGTCTTTTTAAGGTCCCGGTACCATTCTTGCGCGTCTCCATTTAAGGAGAATAAGAACAGAGTTGCCAGCACCTCATCTCTAGTTACCCCTTCAGGTAGGGGTATAAAACAACAATAATCTGTGAAGGTTGTAACGTGCTTTATTGGATCTTCATCAGGTAGACCAGAAAATCGGCTCTGCTCCACCAAGTTAATATGAGTCGTGCGGAGTTCAAAGGAGCCAGTGGTGGGTTTAGGCAAGGCGAATCCTTTCGGTAAATCTTTAGGCTTCGGCTGTAGGTAGCTATAAATGGAGTCCATAAAGAGAGTACTCAAGCCTTCCTCTCAAAAACCTGTCTTCTAAATAGCACTAGAAGAAAAGGTAAGAACGGTCTTAAGGAACCTAAGTTCCTTAAGACAAGAAAAATAAACTAAAAATTAACAAACAAAATTATACCGTCTCCCCGGCAACGGCGCCAAAATTTGACACCCGTCGTTGAGGGGTGCCAAAGATAAGATTTATAAAACCTCAGCTTAAACTCAGTTAGGATAAGTCAAGGGTCGAACCACAGAGAGACAGGGTAAATTATATTTGTAAATTTAAAGTCTATTGCAAGTAACCAAAAAAAAGGGGGTTTTGAATTGGGATTTTAACTAACAACTAAAGTAACAAAATAAACAAGAGAAATAAAATAAGGTAAAAGGAGATTAGGAACTTTGGTTCCCCATGGTTAAAACAAGTCAATGAAGGGTAAAATAATCAAATAACACAATCCCAAGGAACAAAGAATAAACCTTTAGGTCAATATTCTACCCAATCCTTACGGTCTTAGGGTTCCTAGAAAAGCACTAAACTTTCGTTCAAGGGCAATCCCAAAGTTGTTGTTAAACTAATCCTAATAATCTTTCAATCCTAAGGATCAGTTCACCAACAACAATGGGGGATTGGTAATTCAATCATTAAACTATCAAGATCAAATCTTTACCATGGTTCCCCTAATTCCTCATCACAAGAATTAGCTATGCATGTTTCTAATTATAAAACTATCAATTACCAAGAACATTAAAGATGTAAACATAATCAAAGATGATAATAAAAGAGTAAACATGAAATAAGAAAATAACAACAAGATGAATAACAAGATTGGATTAAAGGAAAGATTAATTATCACAAACTTACAACTTGAATGGAAATCCTAAGAAGAAAGATGAAAGCTTGATAAAAATCCTCTAACAATGGAGGCTTCAAACATAGAGTACTTGGTAAAATTCCTAGGGTAGAAAATTACTGAAAAACTACTTAACCTAATAGAAGAGTTTTGATCTCCTTAAATAAGAAATATTACAAGATTAGGAAATCAGAAAACAAAACGGAAATCCCCAAAACAGGGTCTGGTCGGTCGACCTGATTTCTTGGTCGGTCGACCGGTTCTGCTGAAACGAACTTATTTTCTGCGAATTTGGGCTTCCGTGGAGAATTGGGCCTGATTACATATTCGACTTCAGTCGGTCGACCTGATATCTCGGTCGGTCGACCGGTTCCTCTTATTCTAAGTTTTGATCCAGCCCGATGATTGTACTTGAATGCACCATCCGAATTTATTGCTCCAAAAACAGCTCCCTAAAGGCAAATAAGGCTTGGTTTTGCTTACTTACGCGTATTCCTGCATACAAAACATAGAAATACCAAAGTAGACAAAATGGGAGAAAAAGCAACTAAAAAGTCACGAAAGTGTAAGAAAATACGTGCCAAAAGAGTAAATAAAATGCATAAAATAGGCACGTATCAATTACTATATCTAAGGCAAAGATTAAAACAAACAAATAATAAAAGATGAGAATAAAATATAATAAAAGGGATGCTAGGATGTTTGGGTAATAAATAGCTAAGGTAAAATAAGTCCCAAGGTCAACATGTATTGCAGTCGCGTAAGGGGGTGTAACATATCTTTTTAGGTCTATGCTACCTAATAGCTCCTTTCGGCCTATGCTATTAGTTCCTAGGTCTCACAATTATTGGGTGTCAACAATAAGGGTGATTCCTAAATCCCAGGTCACATACCTTTCAGCCTTGAGTGACCTATCCGTCTTAAGGTGTAAACCAATGCCCTTCCCGTATCTTTCAATCTTGGGTAGGTCATTACTAACATCCTACAAGTCTCCTTATGGTCTCATTGCAGGATATTATAGTCAACAAGGAAAGACGAAATAAGAAAACATACGCGAGTGGTCGACCGACCGGCTACTCCAGTCGGCCGACCACGGCCTCGGTCGACCGACCAGCTACTCCAGTCGGCCGACCGTGGTCCTGCTACAAGTCGGTTTTTCGAATTTTATTTACCTACGCATATTCATCCCCTACATCCTAACATATGAAATTTAGCTACTCATGGTTGTTAAGACGATTATGAAAACGGGATTAAACATGGTAAATATAATAAATAATCTAAGCATGCAAGATTCAATAAAGCTTGGGATTTCTATCTTAATTGGATGCAATAGTAATAAGAACAATAATAAAAACTAGATTAAAGAGTAATTACCACAATCGGAATTAGGGCAGAAAGGAACAAACTTTATTGAATGCTTGGGAACTATTGAAAGATTACAAAACTAAAAGATAGTAAAAGATGATGATAGATTGACAACTCCTCCGATAAAAAGATAAAAGATATCTAACCCTAATCACAAGATTAGTTTATATAGGGTATAAAACTAAGAGTTTCCTAAAGACTCTAATTCTACTTTATTTCCGAAAAGAATCGTTTGGGCTTCCGCTGTGGTCGGTCGACCTACTATTCGGGTCGGTCGACCGCTTCCTTCTGGGCTTCTTTTATTTTTTGGCCTTTCTTGAGATTTTGGGCTTTATTAGAGTTCAGGCCTGGTCGGCCGACCCGTTTAGCTGGTCGGTCGACCGCCTCTGTATGGAAATCTTCGGATTTCTTCTTGTTTTGACTTCTGGGCTCTTGACTTTGACTCCAGTTGACTTTCCATTTATTCCTTAATTATGCAATAGACTCGAGGATATGGATTTGGTGCTAAATCGTCGTTTTTCCGTATAAATCTGCAAAAGTGCATAAAAATACGAAAGTACACAATTTGTGGGAAATAAAGGCTAAAACATAGTAAATGAGCGACAAAATACGTGTAAAAATAGATGTAAAACATCATAAAATAGACACGTATCAACGATATTGCATAATTACCCAAATTAATATAACTGTTTATATTAATAAGCGAATACAATATTTAATTAAATATAACCGTTTATATTTAATTTACGAATTAATCATGTAATCCGTATTAGCTAAAATTATTTAATCCGTATTAAATAATAATCTCAACATCTTATTGACTAATTTAATAGTCAATACCTCTGATTAACTGTTTAGTCCTATCCGGCATAAATGTGACTGTATTTTCATACCTTCACATCTCTCAAACGTGTCCTATAGGTGTGACGTATAGGGACCAGTTGATCACCGCCATCCGTATGACAATAACGTCAAACTTATCTAGCAAGCCAACCGTTATTGATAAACGTGGATCAACTGATAATAATACTAAAGTATGCCCTTGTGATCCTTTAAGAGATTTAGTAAGTCATTGTACTAACTGTCAAGGACACCAGCCCCAACAATCTCCCACTTGTCCGTACAAGGGTATGTGCAATGACGTTATCACAATGCATGTGGAGGACACAAGCTCCAACAAACTCCCACTTGTCCGTACAAGTGTAGGTGCGATAACCGATTCTCATATCCTTTTAAAATTTCTCCCACTCAATGTAAGACAATTTGCAAATCCGCATTCGCAAAGGTCGTATCTCACAAGCGATCTGTATCAAGAGTGGTTTCCCCGACTAGAGAGTAACTTAACTGATAAAACGAATCTGTATTCGAGCATGGCCATGCATTTCAGTTACTACTCCTCGAGTGGCCCTGAGAAATGATAAAATCCTGATAAGGGTTTGGATATTTCTCTCAACTCGAATCCTGCAGATGTAAGCGCAGCATGAAATAACCCAGAAAAAATCTTCTTGGCCCTTGTTACGGAAGACAGTGGGATAGAAACCAAAGTTACCCAAAATCTGCCTTAATCTCAAGAGACAGTTGAAAGTCAAAAGACTCGACTCTAAGGAACACTATGGAGGTCCTATCCACGACCCGGCACCCAATGTTATAAAACATTTAGGACTCCATAACGTTGTCACGGGGTGTCCTACGAGATATCCGTATAACTCGCCTTTGTGATTGGTCAGTCATCCGTTTGACTTATGGCTCGTTGAACCCACCATCAACCAACGTCACAAAATGATTACCTGAGTTATCAGCTCAAGTGGGTAATCAAGGACTAAAACGATGTAATGTTAATCAGTTCACTTTGTGGTGTTCAAAATTGGCGTACAATTCCACATGAAAAACAAAACATTATATATCATAACAATGAGGTTGAATAGAGTACACGAGAAAATGAATTATTACATGTATTCATAAAGGAGTACTACAACTTAGGAACACATCTAATTTCCATGGAATGAATGTGCCCTTCATGCTTATCACGTGGTAATGCTTTTGTGAGAGGATCAGCAATGTTGTCATCCGTAGCTATCTTATCAATAAATATCTCCTTTTGCTCCACGTAATCTCTGATTAGATGAGCTTTCCGTTGTACATGTCTAGCTTTGTTGCTAGACTTATGCTCCTTACCTTGGAAGATGGCACCTTTATTGCCACAATAAACGGTGATTGGGTTATTCGAACTAGGCACTACTGAGAGTCCTTGTAAGAATTGACGCATCCATATTGTGTCCTTAGCTGCTTCGAAGGGGGCATAGTACTCGGACTCAGTTGTAGAATCTGCTGTAACACTCTCTTTAGAACTTTTCCAGCTGACAGCAGCGCCATTAAGAGTAAAAACGAACCCAGACTGAGATTTCGAGTCATCTCGATCCGTTTGGAAGGTAGCATCTGCGTAACCCGTGGCGCAGAGCGTCGAGTCGCCTCTGTAAGTCAATCTCCAATCTTTAGTCCTCCGTAGGTACTTAAGAATGTTTTTCACGGCCATCCAGTGTTGTTCACCTGGATGAGCTTGGAATCGACTGGTCATACTCAATGCATATGCAACGTCTGGACGTGTGCATATCATGGCATACATGATCGATCCTATAGCCGAAGCATAAGGAATCCGACTCATGCGCTCTTTCTCTTCCAATGTCTTAGCTTCTTGAGTCTTGCTCAAGTGAACCCCAGTAGTCATAGGAAGGAACCCTTTCTTGGAGTTCGTCATGCTGAATCTCTCTAGAATCTTATCTATGTAAGATTCCTGACTGAGAGACAACATCCGTCGTGATCTATCCCTGTAGATACGGATGCCCAAAATTCTTTGTGCCTCTCCCAGATCTTCCATCTGGAAATGGTTTTTCAACCATGCTTTAACCGAAGATAAGAGAGGTATGTCATTCCCAATCAAGAGTATGTCATCGACACACAGTACTAGGAAGACAATCTTGCTCCCACTCGACTTGATATAGAGACATGGTTCCTCGACTGATCGAATAAACCCATTCTCTTTTATCACTTGGTCGAAGCGATGATTCCAACTCCGTGATGCTTGCTTAAGTCCATATATGGAACGCTTAAGCTTGCAAACCTTCCTAGGATGTTCCAGATCAATAAAACCCTCGGGTTGTACCATGTACAAATCTTCCTCCAAATAACCGTTTAAGAAGGCGGTTTTAACGTCCATCTGCCATATTTCATAGTCATGAAATGCGGCGATCGCTAAGATAATCTGAATGGAACGTAGCATGACTACGGGTGCAAAGATCTCATCGTAGTGCAAGCCTGACACTTGGGTGAAACCTTTAGCAACTAGTCTTGCCTTGTGGATATCTTGTTTACCTTCCACGACATGCTTTATTTTGTAAAGCCATTAGCATTGAAGGGGACATACCTTTGCAGGTAGGTCCACAAGATCCCACACGTTGTTCTCATACATGGAGTCCATCTCGGATTGCATGGCTTCTAGCCATAGCTTTGAGTCAGAACTAGTCATGGCACCTTTATAGGTTGAGGGTTCATTACCCTCTACGAGTAAGACGTCATCTATATCATGTTCCTCGACCATACCAATGTATCTGTCCGGAGGAATAGAGACTCTTCCCGACCTCCTAGGTTCCTCAGGAATATCTACTGCAGCCTCGGTTGAAGGAACTGTTTCCTCCAATGGTTGCTCGGTAGTTGGTTCTTGAACCTCCGATAAATCGAAGGATCTATTACTCGATTTGTTCTCGAGAAATTCTTTCTCTAAGAATGTCGCACTAGCCGCAACAAAAACACGATGTTTGGTTGGCGAGTAGAAGTAATGACCAAAAGTTCCTTTTGGGTAGCCTATAAAGTATGTCTTGACCGATCGCGGGCTGAGCTTATCCTCGTGTCTCTACTTGACATAAGCCTCGCAGCCCCAAACCCGAATAAAGGACAATTTAGGGACTGTTCCCTTCCATAATTCGTATGGAGTCTTGTCAACAGCTTTAGACGGACTTCGGTTAAGTATTTGAGTGGCTGACAAAAGAGCATAGGCCCACAATGAATCAGGCACAACAGTGTGACTCATCATGGATCAAACCATATCAAGTAGAGTTCGATTTCGATTTCTCCGTTCGGACACACCATTCAATTGTGGTGTTCCAGGTGGAGTCAACTGTAGAACGATACCACAGTTTTTAAGGTGTTGATCAAACTCGTGTGAAAGATATTCGCCACCACGATTAGACCGTAGTGCTTTAATCTTTCTGCCCAGTTGGTTCTGTACCCGATTCTGGTATTCTTTGAACTTGTCAAAGGATTCACTTTTATGTTTCATTAAGTAGACATAGCCATATCTACACAAATCATCCGTGAAAGTGATGAAATACCTATAGCCTTCTCGTGCGTTGATCGACATAGGGCCACATACATCCGTATGTATGAGTCCTAATAGGTCGGCAGCGCGCATTCCAACACCTTTGACGGAAATACGAGTTATCTTACCGATGAGACATGATTCACACGTGTCATATGATTCGAAATCAAAGGCCGAGATAGCTCCTTTCTGTATGAGCTGTTTTACGCGTTTCTCATTTATGTGTCCCATACGACAATGCCATAGATAAGTTTGATCTTTGTCACCTACCTTTAATCTCTTGTTATTCACATGTAATATTTTGGGGGTTTGATCTAAAACATAAATTCCATTCATGGAAACTGCCTTGCCATAAACCATATTGTGTAATGAGAAAATGCAACTGTTATTTTCTATTACAAATGAAAAACCAAGTTTGTCAAGTGCAGAAACTGAAATAATGTTTTTGGACAAACTAGGAACATAATAACCGTTATATAAAGATAACTCGAATCCACTTGGAAGCTGGATCACGTATGTTCCCCTCGAGACTGCAGCAACACGTGCTCCATTCCCGAAACGCAGGTCAACCTCACCCTTGATGAGGGGTTCTTGGTTTCGGAGGCCCTGCACATGATTACATAGATGAGAACTACAACCAGTATCTAGTACCCAAGTTCCGTAACTTGCATGGTTAATCTCAATCATGTGAATAAAAGAAGAAGAAGAAGACATACCAATAGGAGTAACACGACCTGCCTTAATGTCCTCACGATTAACGGGGCATGAGCGCCTCCAATGCCCAGACTTGTGGCAATGGTGGCATTCCATGCTTGTATCCTTACTCTTTGTCTTGCCCTGTGAGTTGCTCGACTCACCTGGCCTACTCTTAGTGAATCCTGATTTCTTGAACCTGGGCTTACCTACTGCTAGGTGGCCCTGAGCTTTAGCTTTTCCCTTACCCTTACCCTTGCTGGAGATCATGAGAACATCCTGCTTCACGCTCCCACTTAATTTCAGGTCCTTCTCGGTCTGTACGAGAAGGGAGTAGAGCTCTTGAGGAGTTTTCTTCATGTCGTTAATGTAATAGTTGGCCCTGAAGAGGGCGAACCCATCATGAAGCGAATGAAGCATTCGATCAACGATTATGTTCTCACTGATCTTGCAGTTTAGGGCCTCCAGTTTCTCGATATTCTCAATCATGTTGAGAATATGTGGGCTAACCGCTTGGCCCTTCTGGAGTTTCGCCTCAAAGAAGCGACGGGTATGCTCATAAGAGACGATTCTCGAAGCTTTCGAGAATTCGTTAGTGAGCGCGGTGAAAATCTTGTTTGCAACCATGGGTTATGAAGCGTCTTTGCAAATTGGATTCCATTGCATAGATGAGTACGTTCTTTATCGCACCCGCTTCCATGACGAAGTCGCTTTGAGTGCGAACTTCGTTAGCTCTAGCCCCAGTTCCTGGGTGTACCGGAATGGACTCAGTTAAGTACTTGAGCTTTCCGTCAGCAATGGCAGCATTCGGTAGTGCCGCCTCCCAGTCAGAGAAGTTTCACCCATCATTCCTCAGTCTAGTAGACTGATTCATGGAGTCCATGAAGGCTTTTAACCAGGATTCACGTGCTAGCTTGGCACTTGGCATTGGGTCTTCAGAAGCCATTAGATATACAACAGTTTAAATGAACGTGTTCTACACTGAAAAAGAAGATAAAACAAAACCATATAAGCAACTCATTGTTGTGATTTAAGTCTATTATTTTAAATTGTATTTAAACTCGTAGACTTATGCATTTATATAATTGATCTCCCTCAAGAATTATATAAACGATCCCAAGACTCAATTTCCATATATTGATAAGCCCATAGCTTGGCTAATTCCACCGTTGGAACTCTTGGTTGATAGATTTCTGTAAATCCTATATATTAGTCCATCACAGTCGCTAGATAGTATCGAGTGACCACGATGTTGAGATAAAATAAATCATCTGTTCCCACTTACCCGACGTAGAAGGGGTCATATTATGCCTACCGACGAAGAAGGGATTCATGGGAGTCTGATTCATAAAGACTAGTCTCAATTTTAGGTTATACGAGGAAGACCCCATCAACTTATATTTATCCATTTTAAGTGAACTAATATCTAGCATATACGTGAATGAATGAAATAAAGTGATGGCTTTGCATTTGACATGTGACATCTGTATGGTGACAGAAAACTAACGCGTAACCTCTACATGAGTCAGTTTTCAGGCATGTTATAGGTGATTTGGTTTTAGGCGGAATATGATGCAAGTTATTATCGATGAAAGCATAAAATAAATGCGATAAACGTAAATAAAAGTCCTAGTGTGGCCTATCCTACCAAAATAAACATAAAAACAACTTCGGAATCCACCGTTGGACCCTAGAAGCTTGTCTTGATGTTCCATCTTGGTCCTTGCAGCGGGAGTGAGCATCCGGTCTCCGTCTTTGGTCTTCACAAAATTACTAATTTAAATTACAAATATAACCCTATTTATATTCTAATTTAAATACAAAAGTAATTACATGGCAAAACCCAAAACGGAGATTCAAGATCTCAAAATTACAAACAAGATTGTGTTCCATCATTACGGTGACACAATCTTCTAAGGCCACACTAAGTTACAACCGTTTGCAAAAATTAAATACGTTATTGAAAGCATTCAAGGCATTCACAAGTCGATAAATAAATAAAATGCATCAACTAAAATTAAAATTCATTCATGACATAATACTATTATTATGATTAACAAATTTTACCAAACCACCTTTACGGGATTAAAATTATGTGATTATACCGTTTTAACCACTTTAATTTTAATAAGTTTATAATCCATTATGTTAAACAGTTTTAAAATAATATGTATCATGCGAGAGTGAACCGTTTCACAAAAATAATATACTATTTCCATATATAGTATATTACTAAAGGCCAAAGAAAAAAAAACAAGTTATTTTCGGGAAAAATAAAATGACTGTTACAGGGACGAGGTCGATCGACCTCAACACGGGGTCGACCGACCTTCTATCAGAGAAAAAAAAACTTCCTGTAACAGCAGTATGGTCGACCGACCACAAAACAAGAAACCGAGTTTCCGAAAACGCAAAATTGCTGCACTTGAAATCAAAACAAGTTTTTACCTTTGATTCAAAACGCGTAAATCAAATTAAACAACAACAAGGGTTCACATATTGCCAAGAATATCGATTAATTAACAATATGCAAACAGGAATCGAAAACAAGATCGATTACTCACAAAAGATAAACTGTCGAAAACAGAAAACCTACCAGGAGGCGGTCGACCGACCGCATCAAGGGGTCGACCGACCCACACGCCGACAGAAAACGATTTTCAAAATTTTTAAATTAAAACTTATGAAAAACACAAAAGTAAAAGTTTCGTGGCCTTGGCTCTGATACCACTTGTGGGGAATAAAGCATGTATTCGCCTTAAAACATGAAGGATTATAACGAATTTTACAGTTGTGAATTATGGTCACAAGATAATTAAAAACATGAAAAAGAATACAACCTTTGGTCCTTGTGCTAAAGGCCTAAGAACAGGAATTAAAGCAAATTCCCTCCTATAACTTGCACCCAAGACTTGATTGAGACGATGCCGCGTGTGGTAGAAATACTCTCCAATTGCCTTGCAATATGGGGAGAGCTTTTGTGAGTTTTGATGTGAGATCTGAGTTTTGGGAAAATAATGTTCTCAAAACCCTAATTCTTGAGATTGTGATTAACCAGTAGAAGAGTCATCTGACAAAAGGAGAAGTCCTCTCCTTTTGTAATACTCCATCTAGTCGGCCGAATTGGGTCTTGGGTAGGAGTGGGCTTTCCACTCTTACCTTATTCCAATGCGTGATTCGACCCGTTTTGCTAAAATATAATTCGCGGGTTTTATTTATAAATCGCATACATGTTATCAGATATTAATGCAGTCGATGTATTAATAATGGTCTGATAAAATTACGATATTGCATAATTACCCAAATTAATATAACTGTTTATATTAATACGCGAATACAATATTTAATTAAACATAACCGTTTATATTTAATTTACGAATTAATCATGTAATCCGTATTAGCTAAAATTATTTAATCCGTATTAAATAATAATCTTAACATCTTATTGACTAATTTAATAGTCAATACCACTGACTATAACTGTTTAGTCGTATCCGGCATAAATGTGACTGTATTTTCATACCTTCACATCTCTCAAACGTGTCCTATAGGTGTGACGTATAGGGACCAGTTGATCACCGCCATCCGTATGACAATAACGTCAAACTTATCTAGCAAGCCAACCGTTATTGATAAACGTGGATCAACTGATAATAATACTAAAGTATGCCCTTGTGATCCTTTAATAGATTTAGTAAGTCATTGTACTAACTGTCAAGGACACTAGCCCCAACAATAACATGTGTAACTCCTTACTATAACTTGTATAACTCCGTACTATAATATGTGTGACTACATAGTATAACCTTTTGTGGCTCATTGTAAAATTATTTGATTGCATGTTCGATATCGTACAAATTACTTTGTTTATGCTAATGTAGATGTCTGCTGAAATGTCTGAAGATGACTACATCTCGACGGCTAAAGTAGGTGTCAGATGTCGGGCGTGGATTTTATTTGATGTCATAGATATATTAAATGATGCTAAAAAATGGCGGTTGCGAAAATTGGGTTTGGAGGTATGCTTGAGCGGAAGTTCGGGCAGTATCATTTACAACACGTGCAGGTACCGATGGATTGTTTTTGTTTAGAACACCTAACAAATCAAAACAGTTCATGCTTACTAAACATGACGTACGAGATTGTTTCCTCATACCTTCCAGCCCTGACGAGCTTGTTGTTGTACCAACTGGCAAGTAGGGAGGGTCAAACGCTCCGGAATTTGTGGCTTTGAAATCCCATTGGAGGAATATGTTTGGCGTCAAGAATTCCAAAGACGGCATAACCCTCGAGAAGATTAAGAACGCAATTTTGGCAGACTAAGAGGGAGGTGATCATTTCTGCCGCTTGTTCGTCTTGTTGTGTATGTCGTCATTTCTTGCACCGACCATCAACAATGTGGTTGATTTCAAGCTCCTACGAGCGGTCGAGAATTGTAGGCGACATCCATCGGCTTGACTATTGTTCATATGTCTTGAAGGCAATCATCGGAGCTAGTCAAGACGCTCTAACATACAAATCGTTCGTGGTTTGATGTATCCCTTTTTTGATGATAACATATTTCCAGTTGTTTGATTGTCGATTATCGGGGTGAGATTTCTCTTCATGATCTACCTCTAATCAAGCACTGGGACGAAGAAAGACTAAAGAACAGGGTTGAAGGTGAAATGGCAGATGGAGGGTTTGGTCGCCAACCACGGTCCGTTGTGAAGTACCCTCGCTGCATCCGTAAAGACAATAATAATCAGCTTAATTTAACCGGCGGCCCTTAAGTTCTCTGTTTACCGCAAACTACTAGTAACGCACCGTTGAATAAGGCAGCCTTAAAGTCCAGCAAGAAGTTCTTGGAGATCGAGATACCCAAAGAAATTGAGGATGACTAGCAGATTAAGGAGCGAGCTTTGGATGTAGGTCCTATTGCACACGTATTTTTTTTAAGCTCTTCTTTTATCCTTTAGACTTCAATACTGATCTGTTTTGATCAATTTCAGGAGGTTCACGAACTCTATCTGAAGTTTTAGAGGAATGCAGTTGTCTTTCATGCATGGTACGCTGAGGCTTTATCGAGTATCAAGGACGTGTTGAAAGGCAGCTCAGTTCAAGACCGGTTCGTCCTATCGTAGTCAACGAATGGATGAAGGCCTCCGTTGCGAATGCACATGTAGCAGTGAAGCTGCTGGTGGACAATAGTGTTGCTGCTGCAGTTAGGGAGGACGAAGAGAAGGTTGTGACCGCTCAGTTATCTAGAGTGCTGTCAGACTTGAGAGAAAGCGGTATGCTGGGGGTTGATCCTGACGCCCCAACGAGGGAAGTTATGCTGGATGGGCGTGACACGACGAAGCCCCCCACGATACACCGACCCAACAGTTGGGCGATGACGCGACGGTCTGCATAGACAACGATGGATTGACGACCTCTAACGAAGAAATCCCATCTCACGGGGAGTTTAGCAACTTGGTCCCTTACGACACGGCTGAAATGGCTCAAATAATGTCCGATATGAGAACGGGACATCATGCGTCAGAGGTAGAGGGACCAATCCCCATTACAACTGATACTTTTGTCAAGAGAGACCTGGAGGGCGCAGGATATGGCCCGTTGGAGGTTGCAAAGTATCTAGCTGGTATGAAGAACGGGAGGAGGGCCACTGATCCAGGTATGGGTATAATATTGGCCGCTGAAATTTTTTAGCCTAACACTGATGTTATCCACCATCCATTCCTACTCCACTCGCCACATGAACTACCATGCATGAATGTCGTACCGGAAAACATAGGGTGCTCAATTGACTGTGAGCAACCTCATCTTAATCATCGGGTTGCGTCAGAATTTATCAGCAGTGGCAAGAATATTTTCTCGCCTGTCTTCAGTCTGAGGAAGGCCGTAATGGATTACGCGTTTAGTTCGGTCGTGAGAGCTTAAAAGTCGTAAGTGAACACCAGCGATGTTATTTCTTTAAATATTATTCACTATAGTTTTACGGTTTTATAGATTTATTTATTTTATGGTTCGTTTGTAGGGAGCAACTGGTGAAATACTCTGATGTCCACATGATTCCTCGAGAGGACATGATGTCGCTGCTGCCTGGGAGCCAAGTTGAAAATAATATCATTGATTGTTGGGTTTTGCTACTGAACCACTTGATGAATTCAAGGATGGCAGCAGCTGCAAGCAGCTGATACTTCTTTGGTCTCATACATACAGTCAGAGTTAACGTTAATTATGTTGTAATTCTATAGAATTAGACGTTAATAGTGTAACTCCATGTTAGTAAGTGTGATATCCTATTGTATGAAGTAAGGAACTCTATTCACTGATAGGGTGATGGAGTTCTACGTGTATTAGGAAGGAGTTATATAGGTATTTGGGAGGCAGTTGCATAGGTATTGGGGATGAAGTTCCAGATTTTATGGAGTTACACATGTCATACTATGGAGTTCTACATTTGTTAATATGAAGTTCCATAATTACTGGTGTGGAGTTTTACATTATCATGCTATGGAGTTACACCATAGCTTTAACTGTGGAACTCCTTAAGTTCTAACACCATAACTTTAATTGTGAAACTCCCTAGGGTCTAACACATTGCGTTTACCTTTATGGTCAGATCACTACTATAAATCTATAGAAAGCAAAAGACGAAGGAGAACGAGTAACTTTGACTTCCGAGTTGTTCTCAACATGGGACATGTGGATTGAGTGTTGTTTTCCCTTCTTTAATACTGCAGCTGACATGGTATTGTACTGTCAATTTCCTATCACAAATCATTTTAAATACATTCAATATATTGATCTGATATAATTTGTTGGATTGATATGCAGGTCTTTATTCCATTGTTGACGAGTAATAATGATCACTATTGTTGTGCATGCATCAACTTCTTTTCGCAGTAGGTTGAGTTTCTCGACAACCGATCATACAATGAAGATTTTGAACAGTTACCTTACGCCGGAATCGCACGGATTGTTGTATGTCATCTTTTATGTGATATTTTTTTCATTTATTTATTCACCACACGTAATCTTTTCATAACCTCATTGTGTTGTTACACTTATGATCAGGCCGATGCGATGGGCACGAAAGGGACGAGGGTCAACGAGTTTAAACTCCTAAACGTGCCTTTTAAATGGCAGGGGGTAGGGTTCATTAAGAATGACTGCGGGGTATACTTGATGCTACACATGATGTTTTACCGTGGATCGCCTTTTGAGTGTGGCCTAGGGGTCATGGAAAACATTGATTTATACCGCGCGGAAATTGCAGCTATCCTTATTCTCAACGACATTAACAAGTGAATGGATGAGGTGTTGACCGGAGTTGCTTCCTTTACAACGATTAATGGGTTCTCCAACTTCTGTCAGAACTCCGTCTCACAACAGTGGATACAAGAGAAAGTTGGACGATGAGGGCAGTTCTCAGTTGAAATATAAGCGTCGGTGTTCTCCAACGACCTATGATGGGTCGCTATTAGTGTTGAGCAGCCGTCGTCGCGGTAAGGGAGACGGGCTTGGTTCCACCCTCGATTTCAAGGAGGTCTCCGGTGTTGGCGTTCTGGTCGTGTCTGATTTCCTCCAGAACAACTAGACGTTATTGAAGGATATCAGCGACTTGAGGAGAGACGTGGTTGAGTACTGCTTCTTAGATGATGGTAACATGTTGAATACGTAAGTATACATTCCATGTACATAAGCTAACATATTTTATGTTTTTACGATGGGACACTGACACCCCAACCTATTAAACGCAACGAGTTCCTAGATCGGGACGGTCCTAATGCACAAATTTGGAGGGATGATTTGTTATCCATGTTGCCGGATAACAATATGATGTCGTCCGTGATTGAGTGCTGGTCAATTTTGCTTAATACGATAGAGTTTGTTGGATTTCGACTTGCTAGGATGACGTTCTTTGGATTACGTCAAATGGTATGACCTAACAACCATTGAATATGTCCTTTATTTTTGTATTCATATGATAAACTGTTGTGAAACTCCATAAAACAACCTGTGTAATTCCATACAATAAAATGATTCGTGTAACTCCATAGAACCACCTGTGTAACTCCATGTAATAATTTATGTAACTCCATAGAATAAACTGTTTAACTCCATATAAAGACTTGTGTAACTCTATGAAACCACCCTTGTAATCCAATCTAGTAATTCGTGTAGCTCCATAGAACCACTTGTGTAAGTCCGTAGTATAATTTATGTAACTCTATAGAACAAACTGGGTAACTCATATAATAATTTTGTGTAACTCAATAGAATAATCTGTGTATCTCCACATAATTATTTGTATAACTCTAATGAAACACCTTTGTAACTCCATTCAGTAATTTGTATAATTCCACAGAACCACTTGTGTATCTCCATATAATGATTTATGTAACTCCTTAGGACAACCTGTGTAACTCCATACAGTTACCCGTGTAACTCCATTCAACTATGTATGTAACTCCATACAATTACCTGTGTAATTCCATACGACTACCTGTGTAACTCCATACAATTACCTGTGTAATTCTATACAATTACTGGAGTAACTCCATACAATTACCTGTGTAATTCCAAACAATTACTTGTATAACTCCATACAATTTCCTGTGTAACTCCATATAATTACTTGTGTAACTTCATACAATTACCTGTGTAACTTTATACAATTACCTGTGTAATTCCATACAATTACTTGTGTAAATCCATAAATTTACTTGTGTAACTCCATAACATTGTCTGTGAATCTCCATTTTATTATATGCTATGGAAATTCCGCATGTAGCTCCATATCAATGTTCTTTTGTTCGTAGGACGACCTCTTGTAGTTGTTGAACATATCATATGACGCTACACCGTCAGGCAGTAAAGTTGATTGTATTCATAGTCAATGGGATATATTCAGACACCTACGTTTCAACACTTTACACCTTGGTGTTGACCTGATTTTCATTCCAATCAAGACTGATAACCACATAGCTTGCGTCTGTATAAATTTCAAGGACAAATTTATCGACGTTCTCGACAACCAGAAACTCACGACGAAGTCCTTCACATGGAGGGTGATACATAAGCTGGTATGTGTCTTACTATTGCATAGTTTCTGCCTGTAGTTGTGTTGTTTTTTGGTCAGGTTTTTGAAATTATATTCCTAGGTATAATAATTCAAATTTTATTGATAACATGTTTAGAATACAACACACGAAATAAAAGAAATAAAAAAATATTAAGAAAAAAGACAACACACACAAATTCCATAAAACATAATAAAACCATAATATTATAAAATATAGATTAACAACTTCAGTTCAGTGGCGGCAAATAGCTACAACAATCATGTTGAATGGGTCGTAGATATCGGCATTGGCAGCAGCCTCAACATCAGCAATTAAATCGCTAGGAACTTCAGTAACGTCAAAAGGTCGACGAAAGTGTTGTCTGTCTTCGCGTGTGGCCACCCAAAGGATCGATAAGGGTCACCACGTATAGCGTCAGTCGGTCTGCCCAACCAATTATCACGGCCATGACCGTTCCGTTTGAACATTTGCTGCAACTTAAATGCAAAAAGACAGTGGGCTTGCGTCATGCCAAACTCCACCAACACCACCCCCAAGAACTGACCATCTCGGCTCCATGTGGACTGCACCTTGGATACCATGTACCCTCGTTCACAAAGCCTATTCCTGACAACGCCAAAACTCTTTGCTACATACTTATTTCCGTCGTAATGGCCTGACATATTTGCCATTATGTAGCAAAATGGTTTTAACATATAGAGGAGACATAGGCCCTGTTCTTTCTGGCTTTTTAGAGCTGAACTGAACTGAATGAGGCAGCGCTGAGCTGAACTAAACTGAATTGAGCTGTGCTGAATCGAGCTGAGTTGGACTGAACTGAACTGAACTGAACTGAACTCAGTTGAGCTTAACTGAATTTAATCAAGCTGAACTGAACTGAGCTGAATGAAATTGAAACTAATAGAAATAAATTAAGTTTAGTTAAAGTGTAATAACTACTACTACTACTACTACTACTACTACTACTACTACTACTACTAATAATAATAATAATAATAATAATAATAATAATAATAATAATAATATTATTATTAAAAAATGTTTGATTAATACAAATTTGCAATTTTTAAAAAAATAATTATATGAAAAAAAGATTAATATTTTAAGTAATTTTTTTGTAATCAACTCTAGTGGACTTTGCTTTTTCTTTTCTTGTGTTTTAAATATAACAAAAACAACATTTCCTATGTGTACTGCATGGAAACATGCTTTAGTTTTTTGCACAAAAAATTTCTAAAAGAGTTTTACCCACTTCCAAGACCTAATTTCTCCCCAACTACCCTTCTATTTTGTTTATATAACTAGCAAATCCTACATCCATTCTCCATATTATAAACTGTTGAAAAAATCAAAATACAGTACCCTTCGATAATGAAGCACATCAAGATGATACGGAAGTCAATAACGAAGCAACATAGATGATGTCTTTGTTAATGATATCTATATTTTCAAGAGTATGATTTTCGATTGTGTTAACAAATATTATTATTTGAATGTTATCAAATTTTACTTCTCAATTACATTTTTATCCTCTCTCTCATGTTTACTACTACTACTAATAATAATAATAATTTTTTTTTGGTGAATGGTAAAAAATATATTAAAATCATAAAGTTAGAAGGTAGAAACTTTCTTATAAAGCCTCATTACATCATCAAGCTATCTATCCAAGACTTATCCTTGCTAGGGATAAGTCCTTTACATCTGTTCAGAATTCTAAATTTCATATCTGTCTGAAAGTTTTTGAACACCACCTCTGGTCTCATTAGCTTGTAGTCCACTCTAGCCTTATAGTTTTGTATCCAAATATGATATATTGTTGCATTCAAGGTGCTATTGATCACTCCTCTTTTAAGTTTGGACCCTTTCCTTCTCAATCTCTATTCTGTGACCTGTGCATTTGGGATAGTCAGTTTCAGCCACTCCTGAATATGTATGATAATCTGCTTGCTGTAAAGGCACTCAAAGAACAAGTGTTTAGTCATTTCAGTAGCATTCCAACAGATGGAACACTGATCATCCTGTGTGATACCATATCTCATTAGCTTGTCTTTAGTATATAGCCCCTCACGGTGATGCATCCAATTCACAAAAATATGTTTAGGTATTGTCCATGTATTCCAGACCAAAGAGGTCCATTGAGGAGAATTATTTACTGGTTGCATCAGATCATACACCTTCCCTATGGAGTATTGATTTTGGCTGGCAGTTATGTCATAAGGGAGTGCAGTAATCATGTCTTTCATCTTGTAGATTTTTTTCCAAGTCCATGCCACATCTATAGGAGGATTGTAGTTATCCCAGCTTTGACCCTTGAGATAGGTGTGATTAACCCACTAAACCCAAAGCTTGTCAGGTTTAGCATGAATCCACCAAGCCAGTTTTCCCACAGCTGCTCTATTCCATATCTGATCGTTTTTAATGCCCAGTCCTCCTGTTGTTATAGGCCTACATGCCTTCTCCCAAGCCACTGGTGGAACCCTTTTATAATCAGACCCTCCACCCCATAGGAAATTTCTGCACAGGCTTTCCAAAGTATGCATTACTGCTGCAGGCAAGATGAAGATTTGTGCCCAATAGTTATGCAGAGTCTTGAGAACAGATTTGATGAGTACCAATCTTCCTGCATAGGAGAGTTTCTTAGTTCCTAGAGCCCTTATCCTTTCCATCACCTTGTCTATTATAGGTTTGCAGTCCCTCTCATTGAGCTTGGTAGGTTTTAGAGGAACCCCAAGTTACCTGAATGGCAATGTCCCTTCCACACAATCTGCCACCTGAGAAACATCAGCTTTAACATCACCTTGCACCCCATTGAAGTAGACATTAGTCTTCCCTGGGCGCATCTTCAGTCCTGAGGCTGCTGAGAATGTAGCAAAGGTTCTTAGTAGTATTATGATTGAGTGGATATCTCCTTTGCTAAACATCAATAAATCATCTGTAAACATCAAATGTGAGAGCTTCATAGGACCACACAGAGGATGGTATTATTTAAAGGCCATATTCAGAGTTGTGTGGTGTAACAACCTTGATAAGTACTTCATACAGATTGTGAACAACAGGGGGTGTAACATCCCGCATTTTCGTAAATTATATTTTAAAGGTTTTAATTTATTTTACGGAATAAAATAATATTTTAATATAAATTGTTAAGTTATTCTTAATTCTTTCGTTAAAGATCCGTCTTAAGAAACCGTAAGTCCTTAAGACGTAACAACTTGGCAAAGTTTAAAACCGATTCATAAAACCCGTTCACATCCAGTAACCCGGTTCATTTAACGGAAAGGACAACTTAAACCCTAAACCCAATTCATTATGTCGACATCCTTCATTTCTCAAAAATAAAGAACACTGTTATATTCATTCTCATTTCTCCTTCAACTTTTCAATCTTGAAATCGATTTTCAGAGATCATCCGAATTCCAAATCAACGTATGTTATACATTTCTGAAATCCTCGCGAAATTTCCAAGTCATCCGTCTCTTTCAATTTCAGTTTCGATCAACTTGAAAAAGGGACTATTTTGGGTAAATTCCGTTTTTAGCTTCTAATAATCGTTCTCCTTGTTGTAGGAGGGAATTTAGAGGACCTTGGGGTGGATAGTGTCGTGATTGAAGAGGAGCTAGGAGCTTAACCGCTTTCGAGGTGACGATAATGAGAAACTCGGCCTTTATTTGTTAAAATAGCATTTCTTGATGTTTTGATGTGGAAGTTTCTGAGTTTGTATGTTGTTTATGTTGTACGGACTTAGAATCATGCTAGGAATGCACAAGTATGATGTTCATATGCTTTGATTGTGTTTCACATGCTTATAGGTTGATTTTCAGAAATTGCTTCCTTAAGACGAATATGAGATACGATCCTAATATGCTTTAATGGTGGAAATTGATGCTTGCTATCGAGTTGTATAAGTCTTATGTATGCTGGGAAATGTTTTTTGGTAGCATTTTTAGAGTTGTAGTATCGATTTCATAGGAGTTTGAGTATGCTGCGTTTTACGATTTTCAGGCTCAGGAACTCTGAGCCGGTCGACCGACTGGGAGTGATTTATGAGGTTTTTCGCGTGTTTTGAATTGTAGGGAACATGGGTGCGCAGCCGGTAGGCCGGCTGCCTGCTGACCGGCTGGGAGCCCCTTTGTATTGTTTTGTGAAAGGCAAATTTGAGGGAATGGGTTCCCCAGCCGGTAGGCCGGCTGCCTGCCGACCGGCTTAGGGCCCTTATACGTTGTTTTGACTTTGAAGGAATTGTAGGAGGATGGGTTGCCAGACGGTCAGCCGGCCGCCTGCCCCTGACCGGCTGGCATCCCTGTTTACTTTAAATTGGTTTTTCTTTTGATCAGTTGATCGGTTTTGTTTGATATTCGTTCCGTGTACCTTGTATGTGTGTTTGAGGTCCCCGGAGGATGGGCGACACTATATTGGGTTCGGGAATGGAGAGAGGATAGAGACCCCTCGGTCGGGTCACCGAAAGGGAAACCGGCTCTCCCTCAACTTAGTTCCGGGATCAATTAAGTGTTGGTTAGTAGTATAAAAGATAAGAAATAAAGGCTTAGTTAATGTATTTGGATGCTATTTTATTGATGCGTATTAAGGTATGCCTTAAGCTGGCCTCTGAGCTTAATACGTGAGCTAGTTGTCATATATAGGGGTACGCCTTAAGCTGGCCTCTGAGCCCTATATGTGTATGGTTGTCGTGTCAGGGGTATGCGTTGAGTTGTCGCCTCTGAGCCCAGACATGTTTATTTGTGATCGCGTTGGAACATGCCTTAAGTTGGCCTTTGAGTCTGATGAGTAGAGCAGCTGCATAACGGGGTAGCTAGGGTGTTGATGCCTTGCCCGGAGTCCAGATGTTGATGGTAGAACATGCCTTAAGGTGGCCTCTGAGTCTAGTGTCTTGTGATGTAGTAAAGGGACATGCCTTAAGTTGGCCTCTGAGTTCTTTACTTATTGGGTGCTAGTCCATGCGTTGAGTTGTCGCCTCTGAGTCTAGTGTCTTGTTGATTAGCAGGTCTATGCCTTAAGTTGGCCTCTGAGTCCTTGCTTGTGATTGTGAATTTGGTATCTAGGTTATGCGTTAAGATGTCGCCTCTGAACCTTTATATTTGCTGAATATTTGGTATTTAGGTTATGTCTTAAATTGACAGCTGAACCTTTATACTTGCTGTTTTGCATCTGCTTGCCTAGTTTTGGTATAGTGTCAGATGTAGTTGTTGATATTGATGAGTATGGTGTTTTGATTATAGTATTGTTCATCCAAGGCATTGGATGACTCTTTGACTAGTTCCGTAAATGGTTTGGACTGAAAAACCCCCCGGCCGGGCAACCGGAAGGGAAACCGGCTCTCCTTCCAAATAGTTTCCTAAGTTGGTTGAGAGCCTTGCATAGTAACTGCATGATGATATGAGATACAGATATCGAGATTTATATGCTTCACATGTTTATATATATATATATATATGTTGGAGTATATTGTATGTTTAAGTGTTACGTGTCGTTACAAAAGGTGGCTAGGATAACTCTAGTCAGTCCCCACTGACTATGGCGTACATGTTTACATGTATGTAGGTACATGACAGGTGGTTGGCAGAGGGTTACATGGAGCTAGCGAGCGATGATCATATTCATCGATTTTGACTTACACATATGCGTTAGCTAGACTCTAGACTTTTGATCTGGATTGAATGCCTGTAGGGATGTGCCATCCCAGGTTGTTGTACATATTTACTTTCGGTACTTAGACATTTATACTTATCTATTTCTGTTATATAAGTTGTTTCAGTTTAAGTTTTAATTCACCTCATTTTTATGCATGTTAAAGTTTAAATTCCGCGTAAATTTTGGCATGTTGTATGTTTTATCTTTCCGCTGTGACGAGGGGTTTTACAGTTGGTATCAGAGCGTTATCGCTCCGGACGCACTCATGTGACCCCCAACCTTAACTTGACCATATAATTGAACAATGAATGAGAGATGGGGTAGATTTAAGGACTTATATTGTAGTCTGTTTGTGCCTTGTTAGGAATACGTCTAACGAGTTGTTCTCTTATGATTGAAGAATAGCAGAGCCAACCGATGATGTGAATGCTGTGACGCAAGCCCTCATTCAAACTCTTCAGAATTGCATAGCTATGTCGTATGTGCCCTCTTCTTCATTTCAAACCTCGGCAAGTAACCAACTTGGAGGATTGGCTTGGATTATCACTCGGATGTGGAGGAATGCAGCTAAGACATTCGACGGAGAGACCAGTGCTACGACCCTCACCGCATGGTTCTTTGACATGGAAAGGAATTTCATGATTTATGGTGTTCGATCTGAGGATCAGACCCGAGTAGCATCTCAGTTCTTGGTTCGTGAGGCTAGACGTTGGTGGTTGACGATCAGCGCTCCTGCTACTCGTGGCCCTACTTTCACTTGGAGTCGTTTCAAGACTCCTCTTGGCATGAGGTTTTACCACAGGGATATACGCCAAGATAAGATGACCGAGTTCATGAACCTTCGCCAAGGAACCCTTTCTGTTCAAGCCTTCACCAATCGGTTTGACGAGCTAATCCACTTTGTTCCGCAGCTAGTTGAGAGAGAAGAAGACAAAGCTTACCTGTTTCGGAGTAAGCTTAATGCTGAGACTAGGAGTGTAGCTAGTGGTGACCCGACTTCTTACTTCCAGAGTTACTACAGTGTCTTACGAGCGGAGGACCCTTACCAGATCTATTGTGAAGGAGCTAGAGCCTTCTCTCCTCCTCTACAACCTTTGCATAGCTGTCGAGGCAAGAGACCTCTTAGTCCTCCTCCCTCCTCCTCTCCTCCTAGAAAAGGAAAGCGCCCACAGTCCCTTGTGCAACCTGCTACAGTTAGGCCAGACAAGAACCGCCGTGGTAGACACGTCCACATGCATACATTTAGGAGAAGAGTTGATTCGGGGCTTGTTACTACCGTTTTTAGATGCACATAGGAGCAATGAAGGTTTATCAAGCGAAGGAAGAACTTCAATTTGCAAGTGCCTACTTTGGAGAGCCATATCTCGAGTTCTAGAACTGATAATCAGGGGATTTTAATTGGAGATGAAAGCTTATCCTCTTATCTTTCCAACGCCACCAAGAACGCTTGATTTGGGCGAGTAACGAAGAAATGGCGGCCATTTGAAGTTCAGTGCGCAGTGCAGGAAATACACGCTGCTCGATCGAGAACATCATTTGTTCGATCGAGAAGTTATGGTTCCCAAAGTGCTCGATCGAGAGGTTCTTTTCCTCGATCGAGAGGTTTTGATTCTTAAAGTCCTCGATCGAGAGGTTTTGGTTCCAAAAGTGCTCGATCGAGAGCTTTCCATAGCTATTCTTCTCGATCGAGAGGTTTTCCTCTCGATCGAGAGCCTTGATGGGTGACGGATCAGTTTCCCGAGAGATTTTTATCATTTTTCTTTTATTTTCGCTATAAAAACTGGGTTTGTGAGTTCATTTTAGGTTATCTTCTCTTAGCCGTCACTTTTAGAAAATAAAAAAATATACTTTTAGTTCTTATATTCTTAGTTCTTATTTTCTTGGTCACTCTTCGAAGGATTGTATACGGGTTTCATTCAGTTCTTACACCGGCTTTCGTCCTATTTGTAATCTTTCTCTCTCTCTCTCTTAATCTTTAATCCTATGCTCTTGTTTGTCTACTGTTTTCATCTCACGTTTTCCGTTTTGTTTCTTATCGTGTTTGTCTCGGTTTTATGCTCCGTCTCGTAACTCTGTTTTTGTGCTTTATTTTCGCCACTGTTTCCGTTTTATTTTATGCGTTTTGTTGCTGTTTTCCCTTCCCTTTATCATCCATGCTCTCATATATTAAAACACGTAATCATTTTGCCATATTCTTGCTAATCTGTCTCGGTAATCGTGCTACTGTTTTCCGTCATTAGTCTCGATAATCGTGTCCTCATGTTCGTCTATTCTCGTTTTTACAACCCATTTTACTCACTAATTTATCATTCTGTTTTTATTCCATATTATAGCATGTCAATTGTTAGTATGAATTTCGTAGTTGTATCCGTTTATAATTACGTTATGAGTAGCTAAATTGTTTATATGCCGGGATGAGGGAAACGGTGTCTTATGCATGATAGGTTGTAACCGGGTTGCGTAGTTTTGCGGTAGGAATATAATTGTCGTTAAGCAATTTATTTGTTGTTTGGTTGAATGAGTATACGCAGGAGACCATTCGTTTAGTTAAACCCCGACCTAGACCGGAAGGTTGGAAGGGTAAGACTTGCTTAATTATAATAACTAGTTTTTGTGAGGGCGGAAGTCAAGCAAAAATGACCTTAGGGCGACTTAAGACCGGAAGGTATAGTCGGGTTAGAGACGTGACCGTAATAACCTAGCCCTTCCTACCAATAATTTGACCAACCTAGTTTATACCGATAATGCTGACGACACAGTGACCCGAAATCCTGGCATATTCCTCTTTTCTGAATTTATTTTATATCTTTCTCGCTTCTTTCCGTAGTTTAGATAAAACAATTTTAAACCCCCATTTTGTGACATTCCGACAGACCAATTTAGACAGATAACTAGCAACTTTGTCTCCCTGTGGAGATCGACCCTATTTACCGCTAGCTTTCATTAGTAGTATTAGGTTATTATTTTTGGTAATGAAACGACCGTATCAAATTTTGGCGCCGTTGCCGGGGAGGCGACGCTTTTTATCTGTTTAATTTTGTCTGTTTTTCGCCTCAAGGGAATGCTAAGTACCTTGGGGCTGTTCTTATCTTTTTCTTTAGTGCTGTTTTGATAGGCCCACAGGTTTATTAGACAGGCTACGGAGGGAGATTATCGAAGGGAAGGCTTGAGTACCTTCGATCTCTTTGCCAAGATGACGTCCGTATCCCGACTGATCGCTCAGTTTGAAGCTCAAACTGAAAAATCTGCTAATTGGGAGAGGAATGAGTCTTGGGGTTGTGGTAACCACACACTACACCACAACCGGTACCACAACAAACCCCTCCACCTGCTGAAAACAATGAGTTCGCTGAAATAGTTCAGATGATAGAGGAATTGACGCTAAGGGTGCAATCAAACTCCAACGCTATCGGTCTTGAGAATTTGCAGGCCCAAGTTAATGAATTGAGCAAAGGAATTGACCGTGAGGCTGCTGACTTAAGAGCATCGAGAAGTAATCTTCTCGATCGAGTATCTGACAGTACTCGATCGAGCAATTTGGAGGGCAAACCTCTCGATCGAGCTACTGGCAATGTTCGATCGAGTATTTTTGAGGAAAAAGACCTCGATCGAGTAAACAAAAATACTCGATCGAACGAAAGCAAGGATAAAATTCTCGATCGAGTAGATGAAGATGCTCGGTCGAGCACTTATGATGATGAGGCTTTCTTTCAACTTTTCTCCGATGCTCAACCGAGTAATTTTATCGCTCGATCAGTTCCTTACCCACAACGGATGCTGCCACACCGTGGATTTATGGACCGCTTACGGGCTCTCGATGTCATGGCTCACTACGATGAGATGATTACTCAGGTACCTCCTTATCCTAATTTTATTTCTCAAATTAATTGGTCTAGGAAGGATACTATTGAGCCGGTAATAAACATAGCCATGAGTGACGGGTGTACCACGCTTCTTAGGAAGGGGACCCTCCCTAAAATACCTGACCCGTGTCAATTTGCTATTCCATGTTCTATAGGAACCCATTCGTTCGATAATGCTATATGTGACCTCGATTCTAGTGTGAACATCTTACCTTTACCTCTCGCAATGCGACTAGGATTGACTAAGTTTGTACGCGCTAGAACGACTATTCAGTTGGTTGACTACTCTTATGTAAAGATCAAAGGCGCTTTACATGATGTACCTGTTAGGATCGGGAATTTCTATATTCCCGTAGATTTCATTGTCTTAAGCATACCCGAGGACCGCAACGTTCCCATTATTTTGGGAAGACCATTTTTGTGCACTACTGGTGCAATTGTTGATGTCGGGGTTGGGACACTTACCTTACAAGTCGGAGGAGAGGATTTGGTTTTTACTAAGTCTGATGACCCTAGGGAACCCATATCTATCGTACATTGCGATGATATCCCTTTTGTAGAGCCCAGTGCCATTCCGTCAGAGCCACTTTATGAGTCACATATTCTTGCTGCTGTTATGACACCTCCGCCCCGTTCTGGGAGCAAATCGGAGGAACATCTCCTTGTTTCTATTTTTGCAGGATTTGACGAGTTTAAAGACTCGGGAGGTGTGATGGGTGCTCCTAACTTGGAATCAGGAACAACTTGGATAGATGACCCATGAGGAGGCGTTGATAATGTTATACCATCAAGGAAGAGGATGCGTACTGAGGTGGAAGTTTGGGAGCCGGGTGCTGTGAATAACTCCCATTTTTCAGTTGCCAAATTGTGGAGGACGGATGTTGACTTGACATCAGCTGAAGTTACCGCATTCAGTCAGAAGCCTCATAGAGGGCCATTAATTTGTGGTATTGGTTGATAAAGAGGGAGGTCGAGTTGTCACCGTTTAATCTAGCGCTACAGGCAGGCAACCCGAAGATTGGACTTTTTTAATTCATTTTCTGTTTTGGAACAATTAGCTTTTTATGTTTTGTGTGTTGTAATAATTGTGCTCGACTATAGACTTCGAACTCTCTAGCTTTCGTGCGTTTTTGGTAGTCTTGTGGAAGGTGTTGCGTAAGTGCAGGTGTCAAAGTGTGATCGAGTGCTTCATAGCTCGATCAAAGCAAATTTGATCTGTTAAATTGCAAGCTAAAGTGCTCGATCGATCAGCCAGACTATTCGATCGAGGGATATTACTAGCCAGAATGGTCGATCGAGCAACTCAATGATTTGATCGAGGAAATCACAGCACCGAACCATTCGATTGAGCGATGTTCTTCTCGATCTTGATGCCGCTCTTGTACCGACTGCTGTGAAGGATTTTTCTGCTAACTTCTACGCTTCGATTGCGACCTCTCTTTCTCATTCGGTTTGGGGAGGTCCGTGGTGCGCACACTTTTGTAAGTTCCCAACTCTTTCTCTTTAGTTTGCATTTCTTTTCCTTTACTTTGTACAATGCGGACATTCCATGATTTGGTTTGGGGAGGTTTTGCATCCATATCTGTGTCTGCATTTTGTTTTTACTGCATTTCTGTTTACACGTTTCAAATTTAGCATGCATTGTTGTTTTATTTCAAAAAATTAAAAAAAAAAAAAAAAGGATAAAATAAAAATCACGTTTATTTTTGCATATTAGGTCGAGTCAGATTGGAGTGTTTCATTGCTGAAAATTGTTGTATGTTTAAGCCTTGCACTGTTTCACGTGTTTTAGCCATTTCTATAGCAATTTCCCGAATTTCATTTCAAAATTTGTTGAACTAGTAGACTTGACTGAAAATTTTGGCAAACTACAATATCTTTTTGAGGTTTAGAGCTTAAACTGGTGTCATTCATGACTGGTTCATTTAGGATTGTGAGTAGTTACTCCCTGCATATCGTGTAACATCAAATTGCACAAGTATGATTTTTAATTGCTTATTGCGTGCATACATTCGGGTTTGTGGATGGTATCACGTGTTTGGAGAATGCTTGCAAAATCCCTTGTTATTCATTTTACCCGTCAGCTTCACATTAGCCAAAATTGCCAGTTGATCCTTTTGCTACAATCCATAAACTAAGCCTACCTTTTGCTAAGCTAGTTTAGTAAGTTCTTGTGGTATTCGGTTCTTTGCATCAATTTTGGCTCGATTCCTATTGTAAGAAGTTGGTAAATGAAGAAGTGGATTGAAAAAAATGGAGAAAAAGAAAATTGCCGAAAAAAAATGAAAAGAAAAAAATTGGAAAAATCGGAACAAAATCAAAAAAACCAAAAAGAAAAAGAAAAAAAAAAAAGAAAGAAAACGGCAAAAGAAAAGAAGAGAAAAATTTGGAATTTTTCTGCTATGTTTTGCAATTTTGGATTCGTGGGTTGATTGCCTAATCGTTAAGGCATTTGAGCTTAATTCAGTGAGTTAGAAGAGAATGTTTCGTTCGGTTTGATTAGGATGCTAGCTTGGCTACTTTCCCTCTCATTCCCATATTGTTTTGCCTCTTCTTACCCATAGCCTCACTTATCCAAAACTTTGCAAGTATTCGGCATGTGATGGACCCTGAATGGTTGGAATGTATGTGCACGGTAGCTAAAATTATTTATCATACTACATTGCATGCGCGATTTTGTTGGTCGAAGTCTAGGTGAGCGACTTTTACTTCTTTCTCTCTTACATATTATCTGCTTACCCTTTGCTTTGTTGAGAGAAGAGTGACCCGGGAGAGTCCAACTTTGAAAGTCTTGCAAGGTCGAAAGTTCAACATTTATTTGAAATATGCATAAATTCGTTTGCTTAGGATTTTGTGCTACTGAGAGTGATTCATGTGCAACAATTGGTTTGAGTTAACAGTTTTCAGCTTGTCCATGTTTTACTCCTATCTAGTTAGTCTTAGTTAGTTGCATGAGTTTGCTTGAGGGCAAGCAAAGGTTTGGTTTGGGGAAATTTGATGTGTACATTTTATATAGACCTTTTAGGCCATATTAGTACGCATTTCCATGCTTAATCCGTAGTATTTTGCTACAAATATCCCCCGAATAGTCCACTTTGGTTTGTTTTGCTATTTTGCAGATATGAGCCGAAGAAGATCATAATCAAGCCTAAAACACGTCCTCATGCATACATTTAGGGGAAGAGTTGAGTCGGGGCTTGTTACTACCGTTTTTAGATGCACATAGGAGCAATGAAGGTTTATCAAGCGAAGGAAGAACTTCAATTTGCAAGTGCCTACTTTGGAGAGCCATATCTCGAGTTCTTCACCAGATAATCAGGCGATTCTAATTGGAGATGAAAGCTTATCCTCTTATATTTCCAACGCCACCAAGAACGCTTGATTTGAGCGAGTAACGAAGAAATAGCGGCCATTTGAAGTTCAGTGCGCAGTGCAGGAAATACACGCTGCTCGATCGAGATCATTTGTTCGATCGAGAAGTTATGGTTCCCAAAGTGCTCGATCGAGAGGTTCTTTTCCTCGATCGAGAGGTTTTGATTCTTAAAGTCGTCGATCGAGAGGTTTTGTTTCCAAAAGTGCTCGATCGAGTGCTTTTCATAGCTATTTTTCTCGATCGAGAGGTTTTCCTCTCGATCGAGAGCCTTGATGGGTGACGGATCAGTTTCCCAAGAGCTTTTTATCATTTTTCTTTTATTTTCGCTATAAAAACTCGGCTTGTGAATTCATTTTAGTTTATCTTCTCTTAGCCGTCACTTTCAGAAAATAAAAAAATATACTTTTAGTTCTTATACTCTTAGTTCTTATTTTCTTGGTCACTTTTCGAAGGATTGTATACGGGTTTAATTCAGTTCTTACACCGGCTTTCGTCCTATTTGTAATCTTTCTTTCTCACTTAATCTTTAATCTTCTCCTCTTGTCTGTCTACTGTTATCATCTCACGTTTTCCGTTTTGTTTCTTATCGTGTTTGTCTCGGTTTTATGCTCCGTCTCGTAACTCTGTTTTTGTGCTTTATTTTCGCCCCTGTCTCCGTTTTATTTTATGCGTTTTGTTGTTTTTTTTCCTTCTATTTATCTTTCCTGCTCTCATATATTAAAACACGTAATCATTTTGCCATATTCTTGCTAATCGGTCTCGGTAATCGTGCTACTGTTTTCCGTCATTAGTCTCAAAAATCGTGTCCTCATGTTCGTCTATTCTCGTTTTTACAACCCATTTTACTCACTAATTTATCATTCTGTTTTTATTCCATATTATAGCATGTCAATTGTTAGTATGAATTTCGTAGTTGTATCCGTTTATAATTACGTTATGAGTAGCTAAATTGTTTATATGTCGGGATGAGGGAAACTATGTCTTATGCATGATAGGTTGTAACCGGGTTGCGTAGTTTTGCGGTAGGAATTGTCGTTAACCAATTTATATGTTGTTTGGTTGAATGAGTATACGCAGGAGACCTTTCATTTAGTTAAACCCCGACCTAGACCGGAAGGTTAGAAGGGTAAGACTTGCTTAATTATAATAACTAGTTTTTGTAAGGGCGGAAGTCAAGCAAAAATGACCTTAGGGCGACTTAAGACCGGAAGGTATAGTCGGGTTAGAGACGTGACTGTAATAACCTAGCCCTTCCTACCAATAATCTGACCAACCTAGTTTATACCGATAATGCTGACGACACAGTGACCCGAAATCCTGGCATATTCGTAGTTTAGATAAAACAATTCTGAACCCCCATTTTGTGACATTCCGACAGACCAATTTTGACAGATAGCTAGCAACTTTGCCTCCTTGTGGAGATCGACCCTATTTACCGCTAGCTTCCGTTAGTAGTATTAGGTTATTATTTTTGGTACTGAAACGACCGTATCAAGTTGGTTGTATTATCTTAAAGGAACTATCTGAGATTAGTTATCTAAGACCTTTGGGAATAGGTCATTGAAAGAATGATACTACTTTAGACTTTGAGGAACTTGGAGATCTGGATCGTTTTGAGGAAATAGTCGTGAAGAACCGATCATAGACTTGCTTAACCTGGAAGTTGTTGCTTAGTGAGACCTTACCTTGGAATGTTCACTTTATAGTAGTAGATGATTTTGAAGAACTTAGGATTTAGAAGTACTCCCATAGAATGAATTTGATGGAACTCAACTACGTAGGACTAAAGGATATAGGTGATTTTGGTTATGGCCTGACTGATTGGGAAGAGTTATGGTGATAGAATTCTGGGTTAGAATTTTGGAAGTGCGTGAACCTGGGAAGAGTCAAAGCGAGAAGAAAACAGGAGATTTTTCCATGCGGATACGGTCGACCGACCTACTTTATGGGTCGACCGACCAGGCCTAATTTTCATAAAGTCCGTAATCTTGAAGAAAGCCCAGAATTTTCTTAAGCCCGTAAAAGAGGTCGACCGACCCACCATAGTGGTCGACCGACCTCAGCGAAGCCCAGGAACGTTTTTCGGAAAGTAATTAGAAGTAGGAGTCTTTAGGAAACTCTAATTTTCTGCCCTATATAAGCTAATCTTGTAATTAGGGTTGGAGATATCAAGTTTTATAATTCAGAGTTTTAGATTCAGTTTTCGATCCAGTTTTATTTAGAAGAAGTTACAATCTAGTTTTATTCCAGCTTTAGTTTTGTAATCTTTCAATAATTCCCAAGCATTCAACAAAGTTTGTTCCTTTCTGCCTTAATTCCGATTTCTGGTAATTATTCCCTAATCTAGTTTAATTATTGTTCTTATTATTGTTGCATCCGGTTTAAGTTAGAATCTCAAGCTTTAGTATTTCTTGCATGTTTAGATTATCGTTCATCATGTTTTCCATATCAAATCTTGTTCTTATTATTGTTCCGGTAATTATGAGTAGCTAAATTTCATATGTTAGGATGTAGGGGATGAATATGCATAGGTAACGTAAATTCCGAGACCGACTTGTAGCAGAGCCGTGGTCTGCCGACTCAATTAATGGGTCGGTCGACCAAGGCGATGGTCGGCCGACTGAAATAGCCGGTCGGTCAACCCACTCGCGTATGAATTCTGTTTCGTCTTTCTTTGTTGACTATAATACCCTACAATGAGACTGAAAGGAGACTTGTAGGATGTTAGTAATGACCTACCCAAGATTGAGAGATACGGGAAGGGCATTGGTTTACACCTTAAGACGGCTAGGTTACTCAAGACTGAAAGGTATGTGACCTAGAGTTTAGGAATCACCCTTATTGTTGACACCCAATAATTGTGAGACCTAGGAACTAATAGCATAGGCCGAAAGGAGCTATTAGGTACCATAGACCGAAAGGATATGTTACACCCCTTACGCGACTGCAATACATGTTGACCTTAGGATTTATATTACCCTAGCTATTTATTACCCAAACATCCTAGCATCTCTTTTAATATAGTTTTAATCTCATCTTTATTTTCTTGTTTTATTTTTATCTTTGTTTCTAACCTTAGTAATCAACAACCAAACCCCCATATTTGTTACCTTTAAACATTAACACCAAACAATAAACATTCCCCACCTCTCTGTGGTTCGACCCTGACTTTCACTAGCTATTGTTAAAGTTAGGAATTATAAATTTTATCTTTGGTACCCTCAACGATGGGCATCAAATTTTGGCGCCGTTGTCGGGGAGGTGACGCCAGTGTTTATTGTTTTTGTTTTTGTTTCTCTTTGTTTAAGGAACTTTTTGTTCCTTAAACCTTCTTACCATTTTCTTGTAGTTTCCATCTTATGCGCAGGTCAGTTCAAGGAGAACTCCTACCACTTGACCACGAGCTTGAGAGGACTCTTAGAGAAAGGAGAAAGCAACTTCTAGCGAATCAGGAAGGAGGTTCACCATCTTCCCTATTCCAAGAATACATTTTTGAACAATCATCATCACCAAAATCCACTTTCACCAAGAACACCACCTTTTACCTAGTTTCCAGTTTTTCCAAAAGAAGAAGAAAACATGACAAAGGAAGCTACTATTGCCAGTCACTCCATGCCTCAGGCAAATGACCTATACAAAGGGTTCACCTTACCTGCAGGTACTGGGAAGCCATTCGAGGCCAAGCCTGCCTATATTACTATGGTTGAAAGAAACCAATTTGGAGGCTCGGCCAATGAGGATGCTGCAAAGCATATTGAAATCTTCACAGATTACATATGCTCTATTGCACCCCCAGAAGGAGTGACGCAGGACTAGATTAAGCAGACCATGTTTATCTTCTCTCTTAGGGACGATGCGAGGGAATGGTACAGAGATTTGGACCGCACTCCTGCGGGAGTTACGGATTGGAATACCCTAGCCTTAGCATTCTATAGAAAATACTATTCTGCATCCAAGACTAATGCTTTGAGGGCGCAGATTACTAATTTCAAGCAGGGTCCCAATGAGGATTTCAGTGACGCGTGGGACAGGTTCAAGAGACTTGTTCGATCCATACCACACCACGGATTCGAACAATGGTTTCTTTGTAACTAGTTCTACAATGGCCTTTACGATGACAACAGGGCCTATCTAGATGCTGCAGCTAATGGGAGATTCCAAGATAATTCAGGAGAGACTAAGGGTCTCAAATTGATAGAAGATGTTGCTGTACACCGTGCTGAGCATGGAACTTCCAGAGGTAATCAAAGGAAGTCTGAATATAACCTAGCAGCTATTGAGGCCTTGATAGCCAAGTTGGAAAAACTAGAGGCTGGAGGGAAGTTCGATCTAGGAAGTGGGAGCAAGGGAGGAATTTACCAGGTGAACGCCGTTCAGGACGGACCCTTTGCTTGTGAGAGGTGCGGTGGAGAAGGGCACGTGTCAAAATTCTGTACTTCATCCAATGAGACATGTGCCGCTTTTTAACACTATCGTGGGAACAATTTCTATGACCCAAATAATAATAATGTCCAACCCAACCTGAGGTGGACAAGCCAGAATGTTCTTAACCCACAAAATATGCAACCTCAGCAAAATTCCACATATGTCCCCCCACAAAAGCAAGGTTTCCAAAAACCACCCTTCAACCCTCAACCACCTTCAAATCCATCACCCAACACAGACACTCTTATCTAAGATCTTATTAGGTTGGTTCAGAAGGAGTCACAGGCTAGAGAGGCAGGGATGGAGATGTTAGAATCTCAGATTGCTCAAATTGCGGGCAAGAATGATACTAGGGCTCCGGGTCAACTTCCGACCAAGACGGACCAGAAAAAAGAGACTCTAAACATCATATCCCTACGAAGTGGGGGTCGAGAAAGAAAAACAGCCGAGTAGCAGCGAGGAAGGTCGACCGACCCAGGAGCCAGGTCGACCGACCTCTGAGCAGAATCTGAAAATTCTCGCTGAACAGGACAGTGGTCGACCGACCGAAGAAGATGGTCGACCGACCACCGAGGTAGAACCAGAAGCCCCTTTTCGTCCCGAATTGCCCAATAACTTAAGGGATTTTCTTTTCCGGGGTGACAAGACCCCTAGGTTTCTGAAAAAGGCTTCAAATACTGAATCTTCAGCCCCTCCTTTCCCAGAAAGACTCATACCCTCTAAGGATCAGGTATCTTTTGACAAATTTAAAGACGTAATTCGTTCATTAAATGTTCAAGTTCCGTTTCTAGAATAAGTCCAACAGGTTCCTTCATATCTTAAATTTATGAGACAGCTTTTGTCAAGAAAGAGGTCTTTAGATAAGGTTGAGTCGGTGGCCCTCACTAAAGAGTCATCTAGTTTTTTATCACATGTTATTGCCCCTCACAAATTAGAGGACCCTGGTAGTTTTTCTGTCCCCTGCAATATAGGAACCTTCCCAGTAAAGAAAGCTTTATGCGACTTAGGTGCTAGTATAAGTGTCATGCCCCTAAGTGTTGCCTTAAAATTAGGAATGACCGAATTTGCAGTGACCAGCATGACTGTCAAGATGGCAGATCGTACATCTATGGAACCCGTAGGGGTGTTGGAAAACATCCCTGTGCGTATTGACAGGTTTTTCTTCCCAGTTGACTTCGTAGTTTTGGACATCCCAGAGGATGCCCATATACCTATAATACTAGGAAGACCTTTCCTCCACACTGCAGGAGCCATTATAGATATAGGCACTGGGACTTTGACCTTTAAAGTAGGAAAGCATTCTATTATATATGGCCTATCTTATAGGAAAAAGGATGCTATGACCCCCATCACTTGTAATGCTATCACTTCTGAAAAGAAGTATGAGGTCATCACTACTTCTCCTACTTTATTGCCTATTCCTGTATCTGTTTTTACACCTCCGCCCCAGATTGGGAGCAATATGGAGGACACTTCTATTATGGCTAATGCAGGAATTGGTTTGGGGAAACCCAAAGTGAAAGAAGTCATGATCCAGAGAGGAGGAATAGGATGCTTAAGCTACAAGGAAGATGAAGACCCAGATGTCGTGGATCGGGAAGAGAAGAAAAAGAGGAGACAAGCTCAAGAGGAGAGGTCGTCGCATATGCTTTGCGACGGCGGGAAGAAGATATGTTTTGCTAATCAAGAGAACACCGTGGAGACTACGGCATGTCGTCAGAAGCCGTGGTCGGATATTTTCCGAATCTTTAGCGGATAGTTGTTTCAAAATTTCAGTTTTTAAGACAATTTACTTTTGTTGTGTGAGACTTTTTAATTTGGTTTGCTCGTAGTTTTAGAACTTTTTCCTTTATGCTTGCGTAGTTAAGACTTTAGACTTGTTTCTGGAATCTCGCGCATTTGTTGGGCGCATATTTAATGCTTTTTCAGGTTTTACGAAGAAACAAAGATCGCTGGGACACAGAGTGGTGGACCGACCAGATACACAAGTCGGTCGACCTAGACGCTGTATCGCTGAAATTCCTGTAGTTTACAGGAAGGTCGGTCGACCTCTTATACGGGTCGGACGACCTACCTGTCCGTCGCAGTCGATTCGTTTCTTCCTCGGAGATCGTGAAACCGTTCTTTGGTACTTGAGTGGCATTGCTAGCCACCAAAACCTCCCAGCATACGCTGGTTTGGGGAGGTTTTTCTCATACGCTTATCCACCCAGTGAGTTCTTTCCAGTTTTCCTTAGTTTTTTTTTTCCTTGCATCTTTCTTTTAATTTTCTAAAACCTTTTCTTAGGCTAATGCACAATGGGGACATTGTGCGGGTTGGTTTGGGGAATGGTTTCATGTCACATGCATTGCATTTTGTCACACGTTTATTGCATTTATGTCTTGCATTGTTCTTTTCTTTATTTTGCTTACCTATACAAAAGAAAAATACAAAAAAATAGAAAAAATTCAAAAAAAATGCACGTTTATTTTAGCATATAGGTCGAGTCGGAACGATAGTATTTCAAGGATGATTTTCCTTTCTTACATATTTATGCCTTTACCTTGCCTTTTCAACTTGTTTTAGTATGAGAGTCTTTTGCATATCTACGAGTTTTTGTCAAACTATCTGTATATCTTGATACTCGACTTATACCTTGGCAACCTACTATACATTCTAAGTTTTAGAGCCTTATTCCTGGTTTCATTTTTAAACCAGTTGTCTAGGATGTGAGTAGTACTCCCCTTGGAATATGTTACATCAATATGCATAAACATGAACTTGAATTGCTATATACTTGTTTTAATATCTCGTTTTGTAAGTCTTGATACGTGCATTTGGGATCCCTTTTCTCATATTTACCCATAAGCTTCACATAGCCAAAATTGCCTTTTTATTCCCCCAAAACTACATCCCATACTTAGCCTACCCTTCCAAGCTAGTATTTGTAGCTCTTGGTCCATCTTGAGACATCTTGGTTTATATGCTATTTTGAGCAAAAAGAGAAAAGAAAGAAAGAAAAGAAAAAGAACAGAAAAATCCAGAAAAGGAAAAGAAAGAAAAGAAAAACGAAAAAAGTCAAAACGTACAGAAACAAAGTCGACCGACCTCCTTAATGGGTCGGCCGACCCATTGACAGCATCAGAATGAAAAAAAAAATTCGTTCCAAATTCCCTTTCTTTTATGTGTTATCACTCCCGTACCTCATTCAAAATATTTGGGAGTCCGATCCTTTCTTATATAATGTGAGAGTTGTGCTTCAAAAGAGCACTCTCTTAATATCAAAAGTTGTGAAATTTGTTGTTGGGAAACGGTTTTACTAGCTTGGCTACTAACCCCACATACCCAAAAACATCTTAACCACTTCTACCTTTTACCTCACATATCTTTCATTTCCTCAAGTACATGTATCTAGGCCACTTAAATGAGATTGTTGTACAAAGTTGTAGAATTCTTGTTCATGTTAGATTGCAGGCATGTTTCCATGGGTCGCAGTTAGGTGAGTGTCTCAACAAAATATACTTCTTTCTATCTTTTACATATACTCACCCTTTGCTTCATGAGTGTCTCGAGCGTACCGCGAGAGTCCATGGTATAAAGTCTCTATAGTCTCTAGTGTTGCAAGTTTGACGACACCATAACTCTTTTGCATGATTTATATACTTTCTCATTTTGTACTTAGCATTGGTATAGGTTTACATGTAAATTTCGCTCTGAGATTGAAATCGTTCCATTAGTTAAGATCGAGTCTATTTCTTGCTTGAGGGCAAGCAAGGGTTTAGTTTGGGGAATTTGATGCGTGTCTATTTTATGATGTTTTTCATCTATTTTTACACGCATTTGGTCGCTCATTTACTATGTTTTAGCCCTTATTTCCCAACAATCGTGTACTTTCGTATTTTTGTGCACTTTTGCAGATTTATGCGGAAAAGGGACGATTTAGCACCAAATTCATGTCCTCGAGTCTTTTGCATAATTAAGGAATAAAGGAAAGTCAACTGGAGTCTTTATTTAAGTGCGAAGAGTCAAAGCGAGAAGAAAACCGGAGATTTTCCCATGCGGATACGGTCGACCGACCTACTTTATGGGTCGACCGACCAGGCCTAATTTTCATAAAGTCCGTAATCTTGAAGAAAGCCCAGAATTTGCTTAAGCCCGTAAAAGAGGTCGACCGACCCACCATAGTGGTCGACCGACCTCAGCGAAGCCCAGGAACGTTTTTCGGAAAGTAATTAGAAGTATGAGTCTTTAGGAAACTCTAATTTTATGCCCTATATAAGCTAATCTTGTAATTAGGGTTGGAGATATCAAGTTTTATAATTCAGAGTTTTAGATTCAGTTTTCGATCCAGTTTTATTTAGAAGAAGTTACAATCTAGTTTTATTCCAGCTTTAGTTTTGTAATCTTTCAATAAGTCCCAAGCATTCAATAAAGTTTGTTCCTTTCTGCCTTAATTCCGATTTCTGGTAATTATTCCCTAATCTAGTTTAATTATTGTTCTTATTATTGTTGCATCCGGTTTAAGTTAGAATCTCAAGCTTTATTATTTCTTGCATGTTTAGATTATCGTTCATCATGTTTTCCATATCAAATCTTGTTCTTATTATTGTTCCAGTAATTATGAGTAGCTAAATTTCATATGTTAGGATGTAGGGGATGAATATGCATAGGTAACGTAAATTCCGAGACCGACTTGTAGCAGAGCCGTGGTCGACCGACTCAATTAATGGGTCGGTCGACCAAGGCGGTGGTCGGCCGACTGGAATAGCCGGTCGGTCGACCCCCTCGCGTATGAATTCTGTTTCGTCTTTCTTTGTTGACTATAATACCCTACAATGAGACTGAAAGGAGACTTGTTGGATGTTAGTAATGACCTACCCAAGATTGAGAGATACGGGAAGGGCATTGGTTTACACCTTAAGACGGCTAGGTTACTCAAGACTGAAAGGTATGTGACCTAGAGTTTAGGAATCACCCTTATTGTTGACACCCAATAATTGTGAGACCTAGGAACTAATAGCATATGCCGAAAGGAGCTATTAGGTACCATAGACCGAAAAGATATGTTACACCCCTTACGCGACTGCAATACATGTTGACCTTAGGATTTATATTACCCTAGCTATTTATTACCCAAACATCCTAGCATCTCTTTTAATATAGTTTTAATCTCATCTTTATTTTCTTGTTTTATTTTTATCTTTGTTTCTAACCTTAGTAATCAACAACCAAACCCCCCAAATTTGTTACCTTTAAACATTAACACCAAACAATAAACATTCCCCATCTCTCTGTGGTTCGACCCTGACTTTCACTAGCTATTGTTAAAGTTAGGAATTATAAATTTTATCTTTGGTACCCTCAACGACGGGCATCAACCTCATTGTTGAGGAATAACTTCATCTGTGGATGAGATGATAGTAAGAGGGATCGTGAAACCATTGTGAGCCTAGAGATCACTGGAATTGCCCTTCTTGGGATATACTAGGAATCGTTGTAACGATGTCTCGATTATGGATTGAACGGTTAGTGTACCCATGTTTAGCAAAAGTTATCGTCTTCCTTGACTTTTAACTTGGTTGTTTCATTCCTTCGGTCCCTCCTTGTACGTCCTGTCAACTGTGAAACTTGTAATTTCTGATCCTTCGTGTAGAAGGTAATCCTTATGATCGTTTCTATGCTCTCAAGCGACTGTTTTTGAAACTTGTTCCCCTATTGTGGACTTTAAATTCGCTGTTTTTGGAAAGACTTAATTGCTTTCAGAATTTGAAACTACTTCCTCTTCCATTGAAAGTGACTTTTAGTCGTTATTGCAATTTTACTCTTTCGAGGATTTGGGAATAAAGGTTATTTTGGGAAATTTGGTTTTGAAAGAAATGGTTGATTGCAAATTGGATTGATCTCAACGTTGATTTGTCATCTGAACTCGTTATTGGAGACGTCTGATAACCCGTACTGTGCTTATCAACACCGGATCGATCGGGATTTTGAATTTTTAATGATTTAATTTTGGGACATTTCTCATATTTGGAATGTCGGACTCTTGAATACGTAACGAGAATCCCAATGACCATTGACAAGACTTGTAGCTTAAAATCTTTTGCTTCTTGAAACCTTTTTGAAAGACAAAAAAAATCGGGTTACCATAACCCGTGTGGTACATTTTGAAAGTTAGAGTTGTTTTCGTACTTATTTCTGTCTTCAAGTTTCGAGGACGAAACTTTTTGAAAGATGGGGCGATTGTAACATCCCGCATTTTCGTAAATTATATTTTAAAGGTTTTAATTTATTTTACGGAATAAAATAATATTTTAATTTAAATTGAGTTATTCTTAAATCTTCCGTTAAAGATCCGTCTTACGAAACCTTAAGTCCTTAAGACGTAACAACTTGGCAAAGTTTAAAACCAATTCATAAAACTCGTTCACATCTTGTAACCCGTTTCATTTAACGGAAAGGACTACTTAAACCCTAAACCCAATTCATTATGTCGACATCCTTCATTTCTCAAAAATAAAGAACAATGTTATATTCATTCTCATTTCTCCTTCAACTTTTCAATCTTTAAATCGATTTTCAGAGATCATCCGAATTCCAAATCAAGGTATGTTATATATTTCTGAAATCCTCGCGAAATTTCCAAGTTATCCGTCTCTTTCAATTTTAGTTTCGTTCAACTTGAAAAAGGGACTGTTTTTGGTAAATTCCGTTTTTAGCTTCTAATAATCGTTCTCCTTGTTGTAGGAGGGAATTTAGAGGACCTTGGGGTGGATAGTGTCGTGATTGAAGAGGAGCTAGGAGCTTAACCGCTTTCGAGGTGACGATAATGAGAAATTCGGCCTTTATTTGTTAAAATAGCATTTCTTGATGTCTTGATGTGGAAGTTTCTGATTTTGTATGTTGTTTATGTTGAGTGGACTTAGAATCATGCTAGGAATGCACAAGTATGATGTTCATATGCTTTGATGATTGTGTTTCACATGCCTATAGGTTGATTTTCAGAAATTGCTTCCTTAAGACGAAAATGAGATACGATCCTAATATGCTTTAATGGTGGAAATTGATGCTTGATATCGAGTTTTATAAGTCTTATGTATGCTGGGAATTGTTTGTTGGTAGCAATTTTGGAGTTGTAGTATCGATTTCATAGGAGTTTGAGTATACTGCGTTTTACGATTTTCAGGCTCAGGAACTCTGAGCCGGTCGACCGGCTGGGAGTGCTTTATGAGGTTTTTCGCGTGTTTTGAATTTTAGGGAACTTGGGTGCCCGGCCGGTAAGCCGACTGCCTGCTGACCGGCTGGGAGACCCTTTGTATTGTTTTGTGAAAGGCAAATTTGAGGGAATGGGTTCGCCAGCAGGTAGGCCGGCTGCCTGCCGACCGGCTGAGGGCCCTTATACGTTCTTTTGACTTTGAAGGAATTGTAGGAGGATGGGTTGCCAGACGGTCAGCCGGTCGCCTGCCTCTGACCGGCTGGGAGCCCCTATTTACTTTAAATTGGTTTATCTTTTGATCGGTTGATCGGTTTTGTTTGAGATTCGTTCCGTGTACCTTGTATGTGTGTTTGAGGTCCCCGGAGGATAGGCGACACTGTATTGGGTTCGGGAATGGAGAGAGGATAGAGACCCCCCGGTCGGGTCACCGAAGGGGAAACCGACTCTCCTCAACTTAGTTCCCGGGATCAATTAAGTGTTGGTTAGTAGTATAAAAGATAAGAACTAAAGGCTTAGTTAATGTATTTGGATGCTATTGTATTGATGCGTATTAAGGTGTGCCTTAAGCTGGCCTCTGAGCTTAATACTGAGCTAGTTGTCATATATAGGGGTATGCCTTAAGCTGGCCTTTGAGCCCTATATGTGTATGGTTGTCGTGTCTGGGGTATGCGTTGAGATGTCGCCTCTGAGCCCAGAAATGTTTATTTGTGATCGCGTTGGAACATGTCTTAAGTTGGCCTCTGAGTCTGATGAGTAGAGCAGCTTCACAACGGGGTAGCTAGGGTGTTGATGCCATTCCCGGAGTGCAGATGTTGATGCTAGAACATGCCTTAAGCTGGCCTCTGAGTCTAGTGTCTTGTGATGTAGTAAAGGGCATGCCTTAAGTTGGCCTCTGAGTTCTTTACTTATTGGGTGCTAGTCCATGCGTTGAGTTGTCGCCTCTGAGTCTAGTGTCTTGTTGATTAGCAGGTCTATGCCTTAAGTTGGCCTCTGAGTCCTTGCTTGTGATTGTGAATTTGGTATCTAGGTTATGCGTTAAGATGTCGCCTCCGAACCTTTATACTTGCTGAATATTTGATATTTAGGTTATGTCTTAAATTGACGTACCGCTGAACCTTTATACTTGCTGTTTTGCATATGCTTGCCTAGTTTTGGTACAGTGTCAGATGTAGTTGTTGATATTGATGAGTATGGTGTTTTGATTATAGTATTGTTCATCCAAGGCATTGGATGACTCTTTGACTAGTTTCGTAAATTGTTTGGACTGAAAGACCCCCCGGCGGGCAACCGGAAGGGAAACCGGGTCTCCTTCCAAATAGTTTCCGAAGTTGGTTGAGAGCCTTGCATAGTAACTGCATGATGATATGAGATACAGATATTGAGATATATATGCTTCACATGTTTATATATATATATATGTTGGAGTATATTGTATGTTTAAGTGTTACTTGTCGTTACAAAAGGTGGCTAGGAGAACTCTAGTCACTCCCCACTGACTGTGGCGTACATGTTTACATGTATGTTGGTACATGACAGGTGGTTGGCAGAGGGTTACATGGAGCTAGCGAGCGATGATCCTACTCATCGATTTTGACTTACACATATGCGTTTGCTAGACTCTAGACTTTTGATCTGGTTTGAATGCCTGTAGGGATGTGCCATCCCAAGCTGTTGTACATATTTAGTTTCGGTACTCAGACAGTTATACTTATCTATTTCTGTTATATCAGTTGTTTCAGTTTAAGTTTTAATTCACCTCGTTTTTATGCATGTTAAAGTTTAAATTCCGCGTAAATTTTGGCATATTGTATGTTTTATCTTTCCGCTGCGACGAGGGGTTTTACAGGGGGGACAAGGGGTCCCCTTGTCTAAGCCCTCTCTTTCCTTGAAAAATCCCAAAGGTATCACCATTAAGGCACAATGAGAATGAGGTGGTGGTCACACATTCCATAATCAGATTAATAAACTTATTGGGGAAATAAAGTGCTTGCAACATTTGAAGTAAGAAAGGCCATTCAATTGTGTCATATGCCTTTTGTAAATCTATCTTGAACATGTATCTTGGTGACACTCTCTTCCTCCCATAGAGCCTAATAAGATCCTGGCATATGAGTATATTCTCCATGAAGCTCCTTCCTTGAATGAACCCTCTCTGAGTAGGTGTTATGGTATCTGGGAGAACCCTAGCCAATCTGCTACAACGGAGCTTAGATATGATCTTGTACACTACATTACAACAAGCTATTGGCCTAAATTGAGTCACATTCTGAGGATTACTTAGCTTGGGAATCAATGTGACATTGGTTGCATTGATTTGCTTTAACATCTGCCCATTATTGAAGAACTCATGTACTGCTACACATACATCTCTCTCAATATACTCCCAGCTGGCCTTGAAAAACTTGCTGGAGTATCTATCAGGCCCGGGTGCCTTCTCATCATGGATACTAAAAATTATATCCTTAATTTCTGCATTAGTAATGCCTTGCTCCAAGATACTAATATGCTCATCTGTACAGGTTTTGCCCTCTTGCACTATATGATTGGCCACAGGTGTAGTCTTATGGTTAGTCCCCAAAAGGTTCTTATAGAAGGCCAGGAAACTCTCCTGAATATCATGTGGATTTGTATGCTTGTTACCCTCCCCATCTTCTATTTGATATATGGTGTTCTGTCTCCTTCTAGCTCTCAACATTCCATAAAAATAGGTTGTGTGGGCATCACCCTCCTGAAGCCACCTGACTTTGGCTTTCTGTTGTAGATAAATGTAGGCTTGGTTTTTCAGTAGTGTATACTTATCATGTGCCTCATACTCTTTTTGCATTAGCATTTGGTCCCCAGGATGTAAAATCAATTGTTCCTGGCAATGCTGAAGGTGAGTTATGGCCAGTTCTGCTGCAAGTTCAATATCTGCAAACTTCTGTTTATTCAAATCTTTCAGAGGCTGTTTCAGATCTTTCAACTTGTGCACCAATAAGTACATATTAGTCCCATATTTCTGAGTCTTCCAGTTTTGGTCTACCGCCTGCAAGAAGTCCTTAGTTTCACACCACATATTTTGAAATTTAAAAAGCATGTTATTGTGTCCATTTTCAGTCCTACTCTTGATGATGCAAGGATTGTGATCAAAGTATCCCTCAGGGATGTAATTAGCCTGCAGATCAGGAAGGAGGCTATCCCAAGCAGCATTTATAAAAACCCTATCCAGTCTGGTGTATACCCTTCCGTCTGGTTTTTGTTTTTTAGTCCAGGTGTAATAGGCCCCTACTGTTGGACATTCTGCCAGCTCACAATATGTTATACAATCTTGAAAAGGCGTGGCTTCTGCAAGACTAAACCCACCACCTAGCCTCTCCTCAGGTTGCATTACACAATTAAAGTCAATCCCACTGCCCAAGCCCCATTCATATCATCTGCCAATCTAGTCAGGCTTGTCCACAAAGCATCCCTTTCTGCAATCCCATTATAGGCATAGACCATTGTCATCCAAAATTTGACATGACTAAGTATATGTTCCACTGGTAAATGAATAAACTGAGGGTCATATTCCAAAAAATCCACCAAATAGTCATCAGGGTTCCACCCAATCCAAATCCTACCCCCTGGATGAGTATGAGCATTGGTGCTAATGCTCCAATTCTGAAAAATATTCATAGCTTGATGTTGATTCTGAGGCTTTATCTTAGATTCTAGTAAAGCAAATAAACCTACTCTATTCTGCAACAGCAAATTATTTATATCACGCTGCTTATCAACTTTATTCATGTTGGAGCTGGTGTCCGCCACATGTAGTGTGATAACGTCACTGCACATACACTTGTACGGACAAGTGGGAGATTGTTGGGGCTAGTGTTTTACAGTTAGTACAATGACTTATTAAATCTCTTAAAGGATCACAAAGGCATACTTTAGTATTTTTATCAGTTGATCCACGTTCATCAATAACGGTTGGCTTGCTAAATAAGTTTGACATTATTGTCATACGGATGGCGGTGATCAACTGGTCCCTATAAGTCACACCTATAGGACACGTTTGAGAGATGTGAAGGTATGAAAATATAGTCACATTTATGTCGAATACGACTAAACAGTTAGTCAGAGGTATTGACTATAAAATTAGTCAATGAGATGTTGAGATAATTATTTAATACGGATTAAATAATTTTAGCTAATACAAATTACATGATTAATTCGTAAATTAAATATAAACGGTTATATTTAATTAAATGTATAAAATGGGAGCTTTGACGGTATTAATATAAGCAGTTATATTAATTAAGCTAATTATACAATATCGTCATTTTCTTATCAGACCATTATTAATGTATCGACTTTACATTGTGACGAAGTAATACATTAGTATCTGATAACATATATACGATTTATAATTGAAACCCGCGGATTACATTTTATTAATTCGGGTTGAATCACGCATTAGAATAAGGTGAGAGTGGGCTTTCCACTCTCACCCTATGATAATTTCGGCCGAGTGGAATACAAAAGGAGAGTAATTCTCCTTTTGTCAACTACTGGAATTTATATTAAAAAAAACCTAGGGTTTTGAGAGCATCCTTCTCCCAATAACCTAGATCTCACATCAAAACTCACAAAAGCGATCTCCCTATATTGCAAGGCAATTGGAGAGTATTTCTAGCACAAGCGGCATCGTCTCATACGTATCTTGGGTGCAAGTTATAGGAGGGAATCTCGGTTGATTCCTATTCTTAGGCCTTTTTCGCAAGGACCTAAGTTTGTGCATCTATTCTTTTTCGTTTTATGTTTTTCATTTTATGACGATATTCACATGTAAAATTTCGTTATAGTCCTATAATTTTAGGGTGAATATACAGAAATTCCCCACAAGTGGTATCAGAGCGAGGCCACAAAACTTTTACAATTGTGATTTTCATGAAATGTTTTAAAATCAGAAATTTTAATCCTTTTGAGACTCTCGACCGTGTGCCCTTTTGTGAGAAATCGATCTTGTTTTTCGATTTTGATTTTCACATTGTTGATTAATCGATATTAATAGCAATATGTGAATCATTTGTTGTTCTTTATTGTTGATTTACACGAATTAAATCGACAATAAACATGAGTTTTGGTTATAAAAGTGCAGCAAATTGGGATTCTACGAACGAGCGAATTACTACTCGTTCGTAGTCTGCCTCTGCAACCCGTCACTCGATCGAGTGACACTGTGCTCGATCGAGTGATGTTGTTACTCGATCGAGTACGCTTTGACTCGATCGAGCAGTATTTGCTTCCAACCCGTCACTCGATCGAGCGTTGCTGTACTCGATTGAGTGACACTGTTACTCGATCGAACACATTTTGGCTCGATCGAGCATTTTTCTGGCAATTTTTCATTTTCTGAAATTTTGGTTTTCTGGCAGATTGTTTTGACTCGATCGAGTACCGTTGTTACTCGATCGAGCAAACACGTCTTTGTTTTGGCTCGATCGAGTACCGCTGTTACTCGATCGAGCAAACTCGTCTCTGCCAGTGCTGTTTTTATCCGTCAAGGTTACTCGATCGAGTACCCTAGTGACTCGATCGAGCAACCCTGTTTGGAAGGATCTCGAAAAAAAAATAAAAAAAAAATTTGGTTTTCTTTTGGCCCATGGTAATATACTATATACGGATATAGTGTGTTAACATTTGTGAAACGGTTCACACTCGATACATACATATTGTTTTAAAGCGGTTTAAAATGATGGATTATAAGATTATTAAGATTAATGTGAAAAAAACGGTTTAATCACATAATTTTAATCACGTAAGGTGGTTTGGTAAATTTATTAAACATAATAACGGTATTATGTCACGAATGAATTTGTTTTAGTTGATGCATTTTATTTATCGTATGTTGAATGCCTTTATAACGTTTTTAATTTTTGCAAACGGTTGTAACTTAGTGTGGCCTTAGTAGATTAATTGTGTTTCCGAAATTATGGAACATAGTCTTGGTTGTAATTTTGAGATCTCGCATCTCCGTTTTCTTTTTCCCTTGTAATTACTTTAGTTTTTAAATTAGAATGTAAAATAGGTTTATATTTGTAATTTAAATTTGTAATTTTGAGAAGACCAAAGACGGAGACCGGATGCTCATTCCCGCTATAAAGACCAAGATGGAACATCAAGACTAGCTTCTCGGGTCCAACGGTGGATTCCAAAGTTGTTTTAATGTTTATTTAGTAGGATAGGCCAAACTAGGAAATTTATTTACGTTTCTTGCTTTCTTTTATGCTTTCATCGGTTATAGTTTCCATCATATTCTGCCTAAAACCAAACCACCTATAACATGCCTGAAAACTGAGTCACGTAGAGGTTACGCGTTAGTTTTCGATGACATACAGATGTCACTTGTCAATAATTAAGCCATCACTTAATTTTATTCATTCACGCAAATGCTAGATTTTAGTTCACGTAAAATGAATAAAAACAAGTTGATGGGGTCTTCCTCGTATAACCAAAAATTGAGATTAGTCTTTATAAATCAGACTCCCATGAATCCCTTCTTCGCCGGTGATACGGAAAAACTAGTGGTCGTTATTACACTAATTATCTCGCCAAACAATTTATAAAACCTAAACTAGACTCGACTATACTCGAAATAAAAAGTAGTAAAGTGCAAGTTAAGGGTCGAACCCAAGAGAAAGGAAATAACTAAAAACTTGCTTACACACAACTAAACAAAGATTAGATGAAAACTTAGTGATGATTAGAGACTAAAGATAAATGACTTATTAACAAACCATGGATATTAACATAAATGAACAACAAGGAGATAACATAAATGCAAAGATAAATGATTGGAAAAGCATTCACAAAGACAACAAAAGAGCAATAAATGAGAAATGATTTTGGGCTAGGCAATACCACAAACAATAAATGTGCACAAATTCAATAAGAGAGAAAATCTTGGTGTAACCTTCTCAAAATACCTCAACAAAGACAAGGTCGACTCTATCACCCCTCCTATTTATCTACCCACTAAGAACATCCTAAGATAGTGAATCCCATGACTAAACCGTACATAGGGTTCCTTCGATTCTAGCCTAAGCCACTAAACCGTAACAAGAGGACTAAAACCAAGCGATTAAAGATTAAGCCAAAGGATGAACAAGGAAACTAATCTACACACATTAAACCATGCTAGTAGAATTAGTCATGTAAACTCTACTCAAAAGGTGTTTCCTTTAAACCAATTCCACACAATTTGAGTTTGCTACTACAAATCCTAAGTAAAAACTAAGCCATTTCCTTAGAACATGCAAAGATTGAACAACTAGAAGCAAGGATGATCAAACCCAACAACTAATTACTCAAAATAAAACATTAAAACAAAGAGAGAACATTAGATAAACTAGAGGGATGAAAGTGTCTTACAATATCAAAGTTGTATACTTTGATTAGGATTACACCAAGAATGAGAAGATTAGCTTCTCATTTGCATAATTACAAGCTTTAAATTAGGGAAAGATTACAATTAATTTTGAGAGTAAATGTTCTTGTTCTAAAGATAAGATGATGTCTTAAAACATTCTGAAGTTGAGTATTTATACCCCTGCACAAAACCCTAGGATAATTTCATTTTAAAAGCCCAAACACAGATTAGAAAATCCGTGTAAAACAGAGATGCGCAGGGGGCGCAGGCTGCGCAGGACCCCCCTTGCCTGCGCTGGAGGGCGCAGCTGCGCACGACTCTTGCGCAGGCTGCGCAGGAGCTCGCTGCTTGCTTTTCTTTGCTTCATTTGTTCAATTGACCATAACACTTGAGCTCTTCCTTTGTTTGCTTCCTTTTTGACCTTGAACTTGTACCCTTGGTTATCCTTCTCCTCCTTGGTAGAGAAGAGTTGTTTCAGGCTCCCAACAAAACACACAAAAACTCGAAATTACAATCACAAGAGTAAACCGGCATATTACATGAAAGTTTCGCTATGACCCGGTATCAAGCATGTTTGATTTGATAAAAATTACCTATTGACCCGTTACTATTTGACACTATCAAATACCCCCACACTTGGACTTTTGCTAGTCCCGAGCAAAACTCGAAACAAGGCTTTCGAAAGTCAACAAGGTAGTGTAGGTGCAATGATCTCTCTTCCCTTACAACACCCTTCTTATGCCTCCCTCGACACAAACCACCGATTAAAAAGAAAAAACTAGACTCAATTGTTTAACAATCACTCTTCCCTCACACGCCCTCCTTATACCTCCCTCTACACAAGACTCAACAAAACTCCAACTCCGAAATTTACACTTCCACCCTTCTTATAACTCCCTATCAAAAGATGACCACCCTTACCTCATCCCGAGGTGATAGCGAGGCGGCCTCAACATCCATCAAAATCAACATAATTTTCACTTATAACGCCCCCTTATCGCTCCATAAGATGCAAACCGTGATACTTGGTTGCCCCCAAACACCTAAAAATTGACAAGCCAAGTATCACAAGTGAAAACCACCGATTTAAAACCAAATTTTGCGACACAAAAAGAAATTAAACCTATATCTAACCTCCTTCCAAAACCTCCTTATCGCTCCCTTCTTGTCTCTCCATTTTTTTCTTCTTCTTTTTTTTTTTTTTTTTTTTTTTTTTTTTTTTTTCTTTTCTCTCATTTGCCTAAGGTGCCCTCTCGGGTTTTCACCTTAGCTTTTCCTTTCCTCTCGTGGTGGCTCGCAACTCAATTTTTCTTTTTGCCCGGAACGCCCTTTCGGGTTTTCATTCCTGTTGGAGATTGTGTCCTCCACATGTAGTGTGATAACGTCATTGCACATACCCTTGTACGGACAAGTGGGAGATTGTTGGGGCTGGTGTCCTTGACAATTAAGTACAATGACTTATTAAATCTCTTTAAGGATCACAAGGGCATACTTTTGTATTATTACCAGTTGATCCACGTTTATCAATAACGGTTGGCTTGCTAGATAAGTTTGACGTTATTGTCATACGGATGGCGGTGATCAACTGGTCCCTATACGTCACACCTATAGGACACGTTTCAGAGATGTGAAGGTATGAAAATACAGTCACATTTATGCCGGATATGACTCAACAGTTAGTCAGAGGTGTTGACTAATAAATTAGTCAATAAGATGTTGAGATTATTATTTAATACGGATTAAATAATTTTAGCTAATACGGATTACAAGATTAATTCGTAAATTAAATATAAACGGTTATATTTAATTAAATATAGTATTCGCGTATTAATATAAACAGTTATATTAATTTGGGTAATTATACAATATCGTATTTTGTCAGACCATTATTAATATATCGACTGTATTAATATCTGATAACATGTTACGATTTATAAATAAAACCCGCGAACAACTTAAAGCTAAACGGGTCGAATCACGCAAAGGTATAAGGTAAGAGTGGAAAAAGCCCACCCTTACCCAAGACCCATTCGGCCGACCTAAGTAATACAAAAGGAGAGTCTTTCTCCTTTTGTCACTGACGGGTAATTCATAATTCTCATAATTAGGGTTTTGAGAACATCTTTTTCCCAAAACTCAGATCTCACATCTAAAACCTCACAAAAGCTCTCCCCATATTGCAAGGCAATTGGAGAGTATTTTCTAGCACACGCGGCATCATCTCAATCAAGTCTTGGGTGCAAGTTATAGGAGGGAATTTACTTTAATTCCTGTTCTTAGGCCATAAGCACAAAGGACCAAAGGTTGAATTCTTTTTCTTATCCTTTTTAATCTTATGACTATAAACACAACTGTATTTTTCATTATAATCCTGCAAGTTTAGGGTGAATACATGCTTTATTCCCCACAAGTGGTATCAGAGCCAGGTTTGAAAATTTTACTTTTGTGTTTTTCATAAGTTTTTTTAAAGATTTTGAAAAATCTCGTTTCTGCCGCTGCGTCGGTCGGTCGACCAGTATTAGCGGTCGGTCGACCGCCCCTGTGTGAGTTTTCTGTTTTTTTTTTAAAACAGTTTCCTTTATGAGTTTTCGATCTTGTTTTTCGATTCCTGTTTACATATTGTTAATTAATCGATATTCTTAACAATATGTGAACCCTTGTTGATGTTAATTTTGATTTACTTGTTTTAATCAAAGTTTAAAAGGTAAAAACTTGTTTTAATTTCAAAAAGTGCAGCGTTTTGCGTTTTCTGAAATTCGTTTTTACTACTTGTTGGTCGGTCGACCTAATTAATAGGTCGGTCGACCGATTTTACTGTTGCAGATTTTTCCGTTTTTCGGCAGGAGGTCGGTCGACCACAAGTTTAGGTCGGTCGACCTCCCCCCCCTGTAACAGACTCGTTTTTTTTTTATTTTCGAAAATAACATGTTTTATTTTCACATGGCTTAAAATAATGTACTATATACGGAAATAGTGTATTATTTAGTGAAACGGTTCACCCTCGTTTGATACATATTGTTTTAAAATAGTTTAAAATAATGGATTATATGTTTGTTAAAACTGGTGATTAAAACGGTATAGTCACTTAATTTTAATCTTAAAAGGTGGTTTGGTATAAATTTATTAATCATAATAACAGTATTATGTCATGTATAAATTGTTTTTAGTTGATGCATTTTATTTATCGTCTTGTGAATGCCTTGAATGCTTTCAATAACGTATTTAATTTTTGCAAACGGTTGTAACTTAGTGTGGCCTTAGAAGATTGTGTCACCGTAATGAAGGGACACGATCTTGCTTGTAATTTTGAGATCTTGAATCTCCGTTTTGGGTTTTTGCCATGTAATTACTTTTGTATTTAAATTAGAATGTATCTAGGACTACTTTTGTAATTTAAATTAGTAATGTTGTGAAGACCAAAGACAAGACGGAGGCCGGATGCTCACTCCCGCTGCAAGGACCAAGATGGAACATCAAGACAAGCTTCTAGGGTCCAACAGTGGATTCCAAGTTGTTTTATGTTTATTTTGGTAGGATAGGCCACACTAGGACTTTTATTTACGTTTATTGCATTTACCTTTATGCTTTCTTCGATAATAGCTTGCATCATATTCCGCCTAAAAACCAAACCACCTATATCATGCCTGAAAACTGACTCATGTAGAGGTCTCGCGTTAGTTTTCTGTGACAATACAGATGTCACATGTCATTTAAAAGCCATCACTTTATTTAATTCATTCACGCAAATGCTAGTTTTTAGTTCACTTAAATATGGATAAATAAAAGTTGATGGGGTCTTCCTCGTATATCCAAAAATTGAGATTAGTCTTTATAAATCAGCCTCCCATGAATCCCTTCTTCGTCGGTAGGCATAATATGACCCCTTCTACGTCGGGTAAGTGGGAACAGATGATTTATTTTATCTCAACATCATGGTCACTCGATAATATTCCAGTGACTGAGATGGACTAATAGATAGATATACGGAAATCTATCGACCAAGAGTTCCAACGATTGGAATTAGCCAAACTGTGGGCTTATCAATATACGGAAATTGAGTCTTGGGATCGTTTATATAATTCTTGAGGGAGATCAATTATATAAATGCATGAGTCTACGAGTTTAAATTCAATTTAATATAGACTTAAATCACAACAATAAGTTGCTTATATGGTTTTGTTTTATCTTCTTTTCAGTGTAGAACACGTTCATTAAAACTGCTGTAAAACTAAAATGGCTGGTGATGACCCAATGCCAAGTGCCAAGCTAGCACGTGAATCCTGGCTAAAAGCCTTCATGGACTCCATGAATCAGTCAACTAGACTGAGGAATGATGGGTCAAACTTCTCTGACTGGGAGGCAGCACTACGGAATGCTGCCATTGCTGACGGAAAGCTCAAGTTCTTAACTGAGCCCATTCCGCCACACCCAGGAACTGGAGCTAGAGCCAACGAAATTCGCGCTCATAGCGATTTCGTTATGGAAGCGGGTGCGATAAAGAACGTACTCATCTATGCAATGGAATCCAATTTGCAAAGACGCTTCATAACCCATGGTGCAAACAAGATTTTCACCACGCTCACTAACGAATTCTCCAAGGCTCCGAGAATCGTTTCTTATGAGCATACCTGTCGCTTCTTTGAGGCGAAACTCCAGAAGGGCCAAGCTGTTAGCCCACATATTCTCAACATGATTGAGAATATCGAGAAACTGGAGTCCCTAAACTGCAAGATCAGTGAGAACATCATCGTTGATCGCATGCTTCATTCGCTTCATGATGGGTTCGCCCTCTTTAGGGCCAACTACTACATGAACGACATGAAGAAGACTCCTCATGAGCTCCACTCCCTTCTCGTACAGACTGAGAAGGATCTAAAGTTGAGTGGGAGTCTGAAGCAGGATGTTCTCATGATCTCCAGTAAGGGAAAAGGTAAAGGGAAGGCTAAAGCTCAGGGCGACCTAGCAGTAGGTAAGCCCAGGTTCAAGAAACCAGGATTTGCTAAGAGTGGGCCAGGTGAGTCGAGTAACTCACAAGGCAAGACAAAGAGCAAGGATACAAGCATGGAATGTCACCATTGCCACAAGACTGGGCATTGGAGGCGCTCATGCCCCGTGTATCGCGAGGACATTAAGGCAGGCCGTGTTACTCCTGTTGGTATGTCTTCTTCTTCTTTTATTCACATGATTGAGATTAACCATGCAAGTTGCGGAACTTGGGTACTTGATACTGGTTGTGGTTCTCATCTATGTAATCATGTGCAGGGCCTCCGAAACCAAGAACCCCTAACCAAGGGTGAGGTGGACCTGCGTGTCGGGAATGGAGCACGTGTGGCTGCAGTCTCGAAGGGAACATACGTAATCCAGCTTCCAAGTGGATTCGAGTTATTTTTATATAACTGTTATTATGTTCCTAGTTTATCCAAAAACATTATTTCAGTTTCTGCACTTGACAAACTTGGTTTTTCATTTGTAATAGAGAATAATAGCTGTATTTTCTCCTTACACAATATGATTTATGGCAAGGCAGTTTCCATGAATGGAATTTATGTTTTAGATCAAACTACCGAGATATTACATGTGAATAATAAAAGAATAAAGGTAGGTGACAAAGATCAAACTTACCTATGGCATTGTCGTATGGGACACATAAATGAGAAACGCGTTAAACAGCTCATACAGAATGGAGCTATTTCGCCCTTTGATTTCGAATCATATGGCACGTGTGAATCATGTCTCATCGGCAAAATGACTCGTATTTCCTTCAAAGGTGTTGGAATGCGCGCTGCCGACCTATTAGGACTCATACATACGGACGTATGTGGCCCTATGTCGATCAACGCACGAGATGGCTATAGGTATTTCATCACTTTCACGGATGATTTGAGTAGATATGGCTATGTCTACTTAATGAAGCACAAAAGTGAATCCTTTGACAAGTTCAAAGAATACCAGAATCGGGTAGAGAACCAGCTGGGTAGAAAGATTAAAGCACTACGCTCGGATCGTGGTGGTGAGTATCTTTCACGCGAGTTTGATCAACACCTTAAAGACTGTGGGATCGTGCTACAGTTGACTCCACCTGGAACACCACAATTAAATGGTGTGTCCGAACGGAGAAATCGAACTTTACTTGATATGGTTCGATCCATGATGAGTCACACCGTTGTGCCTGATTCATTGTGGGGATATGCTCTTTTGTCAGCCGCTCTAATACTTAACCGAAGTCCGTCTAAAGCTGTTGACAAGACTCCATTCGAGTTATGGAAGGGAACGGTCCCCAACTTGTCCTTTATTCGGGTTTGGGGCTGCGAGGCTTATGTCAAGTGGAGACACGAGGATAAGCTCGGCCCGCGATCGGTCAAGACATACTTTATAGGCTACCCAAAGGGAACGTTTGGTCATTACTTCTACTCGCCTACCGAACAACGTGTTTTTGTTGCGGCTAGTGCGACGTTCTTAGAGAAAGAATTTCTCGAGAACAAGTCGAGTAATAGAACCTTCGAGTTATCGGAGGTTCAAGAACCAACTATCGAGCAACCATTGGAGGAAACAGTTCCTTTACCCGAGGCTGCGGTAGATATCCCTGAGGAACCTAGGAGGTCGGGAAGAGTCTCTATTCCACCGGACAGATACATTGGTATGGTCGAGGAACACGATACAGATGACGTCTTACTCCTAGAGGGTAATGAACCCACAACCTATAAAGGTGCCATGACCAGTTCTGACTCAAAGCTATGGCTAGAAGCCATGCAATCCGAGATGGACTCTATATATGAGAACAACGTGTGGGATCTTGTGGACCTACCTGCAAAGGTACGTCCCCTTCAATGCAAATGGCTTTACAAGATAAAGCATGCCGTGGAAGGACAACAAGATATCCACAAGGCTAGACTAGTTGCTAAAGGTTTCACTCAAGTGCCAGGCTTGCACTATGATGAGATCTTTGCACCCGTAGTCATGCTACGTTCCATTCGGATTATCTTAGTGATCGCCGCATTTCATGACTATGAAATATGGCAAATGGACGTTAAAACCGCCTTCTTAAACGGTTATTTGGAGGAAGAGTTGTACATGATACAACCCGAGGGTTTTATCGATCCAACACATCCTAAGAAAGTTTGCAAGCTTAAGCGTTCCATCTATGGACTTAAGAAAGCATCGCGGAGTTGGAATCATCGCTTCGACCAAGTGATAAAAGAGAATGGGTTCATTCGATCAGTCGAGGAACCATGTCTCTATATCAAGTCGAGTGGGAGTAAGATTGTATTCCTAGTACTGTATGTCGATGACATACTCTTGATAGGGAATGACATACCTCTCTTATCTTCGGTTAAAGCATGGTTGAAAAACCATTTGCAGATGAAAGATCTGGGAGAGGCACAAAGAATTTTGGGCATCCGTATCTACAGGGATAGATCACGACGGATGTTGTCTCTCAGTCAGGAATCTTATATAGAGAAGATTCTGGAGAGATTCAGCATGACGAACACCAAGAAGGGGTTCCTTCCTATGACTCCTGGGCTTCACTTGAGCAAGACTCAAGAAGCTAAGTCAGTGGAAGAGAAAGAGCGCATGAGTCGGATTCCTTATGCTTCGGCAATAGGATCGATCATGTATGCCATGATATGCACACGTCCTGACGTTGCATATGCATTGAGTATGACAAGTCGATTCCAAGCTCATCCAGGTGAACAACACTGGATGGCCGTGAAAAACATTCTTAAGTACCTACGGAGGACTAAAGATTGGGGATTGACTTTTGGAGGCGACTCGACGCTCTGCGCCACGGGTTACGCAGATGCTAGCTTCCAAACGGATCGAGATGACTCGAAATCTCAGTCTGGATTCGTTTTTACTCTTAATGGCGCTGCTGTCAGCTGGAAAAGTTCTAAACAGAGTGTTACAGCAGATTCTACGACTGAGTCCGAGTACTATGCCGCCTCAGAAGCAGCTAAGGAAGCAATATGGATGCGTCAATTCTTACAAGGACTATCAGTAGTGCCTAGTTCGAATGACCCAATCACCGTCTATTGTGACAATAGCGGTGCCATCTTCCAAGCTAAGGAGCATAAGTCTAGCAGCAAGGCTAGGCATGTACAACGGAAAGCTCATCTAATCAGAGATTACGTGGAGCAAAAGGAGATTTTTATTGAAAAGATCGCTACGGATGACAACATAGCCGATCCTCTCACAAAAGCATTACCATGTGATAAGCATGAAGGGCACATTCATTCCATGGGAATTGGATGTGTTCCTAAGTTGTAGTACTCTTTTATGAATTCATGTAATAATTCATTTTCTCGTGTACTCTTTTCAACCTTATTGTTATGATATATAATGTTTTGTTTCTCATGTGGAATTGTACGCCAATTTTGAACACCACAAGTGAACTGATTAACATTACATCGTTTTGGTCCTTGATTACCCACTTGAGCTGATAACTCAGGTAATCATTTTGTGACGTTGGTTGATGGTGGGTTCAACGAGCCATAAGTCACGCGGCTGACTGACCAATCACAAAGGCGAGTTATACGGATATCTCGTAGGACACCCCGTGACAGCGTTATGGAGTCCTAAATGTTTTATAACATTGGGTGCCAGGTCGTGGATAGGACCTCCATAGTGTTCCTTAGAGTCGAGTCTTTTGACTTTCAACTGTTTCTTGAGATTAAGGCAGATTTTGGGTAACTTTGGTTTCTTTCCCACGGTCACCGTAACAGGGGCCAAGAGGATTTTTTCTGGGTTATTTCATACTGGGCGATATCGGCAGGATTCGAGTTGAGGGAAATATCCCAACCCTTATCAGGATTTTATCATTTCTCAGGGCCACTCGAGGAGTAGTAACTGAAATGCATGGCCATGCTCGAATACAGATTCGTTTTATCAGTTAAGTTACTCTCTAGTCGGGGAAACCACTCTTGATACAGATCGCTTGTGAGATACGACCTTTGCGAATGCGGATTTGCAAATTGTCTTACATTGAGTGGGAGAAATTTTAAAAGGATATGAGATTCGGTTATCGCACCTGCACTTGTACGGACAAGTGGGAGTTTGTTGGAGATTGTGTCCTCCACATGTAGTGTGATAACGTCATTGCACATACCCTTGTACGGACAAGTGGGAGATTGTTGGGGCTGGTGTCCTTGACAATTAAGTACAATGACTTATTAAATCTCTTTAAGGATCACAAGGGCATACTTTTGTATTATTACCAGTTGATCCACGTTTATCAATAACGGTTTGCTTGCTAGATAAGTTTGACGTTATTGTCATACGGATGGCGGTGATCAACTGGTCCCTATACGTCACACCTATAGGACACGTTTGAGAGATGTGAAGGTATGAAAATACAGTCACATTTATGCCGGATATGACTAAACAGTTAGTCAGAGGTGTTGACTAATAAATTAGTCAATAAGATGTTGAGATTATTATTTAATACGGATTAAATAATTTTAGCTAATACGGATTACAAGATTAATTCGTAAATTAAATATAAACGGTTATATTTAATTAAATATAGTATTCGCGTATTAATATAAACAGTTATATTAATTTGGGTAATTATACAATATCGTATTTTGTCAGACCATTATTAATATATCGACTGTATTAATATCTGATAACATGTTACGATTTATAAATAAAACCCGCGAACAACTTAAAGCTAAACGGGTCGAATCACGCAAAGGTATAAGGTAAGAGTGGAAAAAGCCCACCCTTACCCAAGACCCATTCGGCCGACCTAAGTAATACAAAAGGAGAGTCTTTCTCCTTTTGTCACTGACGGGTAATTCATAATTCTCATAATTAGGGTTTTGAGAACATCTTTTTCCCAAAACTCAGATCTCACATCTAAAACCTCACAAAAGCTCTCCCCATATTGCAAGGCAATTGGAGAGTATTTTCTAGCACACGCGGCATCATCTCAATCAAGTCTTGGGTGCAAGTTATAGGAGGGAATTTACTTTAATTCCTGTTCTTAGGCCATAAGCACAAAGGACCAAAGGTTGAATTCTTTTTCTTATCCTTTTTAATCTTATGACTATAAACACAACTGTATTTTTCATTATAATCCTGCAAGTTTAGGGTGAATACATGCTTTATTCCCCACAATTCCGTCCTCGGCCACCTTCCCAATTTTGCCTAGGCGCCCACCCTTGTGGATTTTTCACCTAGCCGGGATTTTTTTTCTTTTCTTTCTTACTTTTTCTTTTTCTTTCTTTTTTTTTTTTTTTTTTTTTTTTTTGAAACAAGAATGAAAAATACAAGGAAATTTGCTTTGAAATTACAAAAATACATCAATTTGATAACAACAAGGCTATCTACCTCCCCCACACTTACATTTCACATTGTCCTCAATGTGAAGGAAGTAGTTACTAGCCTTGCTCACTCATGGGAACCCGAGGAACCTCCTTTTTCATAGGTGCCTCGGTTCTTCCTTCTTTCTTCTCTTCTTCTTCTCTCTTGTTGAGCCCGGTTGTAAGTGTCATCAACAAACGTTTGATCCACAAGAGGAGGGGCACTTGGGTTAAGTTGCATCCCAAAGAGGCCCCGAATAATGCCAAGGGAGTCCTCTTGGAGGCGGGAGTCCTCATAAGAGTCATGGAGATACTCTTGATGCCATTGGTTTTGCACCTCAAAGTGATGGCTCATAGAGTTCCTCCAAGTTTTTGGTCATGCCATCTCTTTAACTCCTCCTCCCGGTGTTTATTTTGTTGCTCTCTCCATAGACGGTCTTCCTCTTGGCGCCTTTGCATATCTTCCATCAACTTTAGTTGGGCCCTCTCGGCCTCCTCATGCAACCGGGCTCTCTCATCTACCGTGGAGCGCCATGTATTGACCTCCCCTTGCCAATTATGGGCGCTCTCTACCCTCCCACCAATGGACTCCAAAGTACTCTTTGTGGAGTCAAAGTAGTCGAAAAGGCGTTGCTCCCAAGGAGCAAGTGGGTTGTGAGCACTCCCACTAACATCGGGCATAGGAGTATCATGTAAACCTTGCTCAAAAGACTCACGCTCCCTCTCTTCCACAACTTGAGGGTTGGAGCTTGACTCCACGGCTCTTCTCTTCCTTATCCTTTGTTGCGGGGCTCGGATAACATCTCCCTCACCGGGGCAAAAGAATTCCCGCGCCAAAAAACCACTAGGAAGGGGAGCATTACTAGGGAGCCTCATGTAAGAAACACCTCCCTCTCCCAACCACACACAACTCCACGGGACCGTGTCTAATGCTTGGATCATGTGGGTTTCCACAAGACCCGCTTCATTGTAAAGATTTGTCCCAAATAATTGAGGTTGGTCCTCGGGAATTATGTCCACAAAATGGCGGACGAAAAGGGTGATAAGTCCCCCACAATTGATGCTCCCCTTTTTCCCCTTATGCTTGATCCCATTTGTCACGAACAACCTCGCCCAATCCGGCACTCCTCCTCCCTCGGGAAGCATAGCCCACAAGCACTCTCTCACGCTATCATTGACCTTGGTTGGCTCCCCCATTGAGAAAAAGAATGATGCTATCATCCTAGCAAGGATCCGTAGGGGTGGGTTGGTGATAGCGGAAATTTTATCATTGTTGGTTTGGTGGGTTTTTCCCGTGATCCTACACCACATCTCATTTAGCTTTCCGGGTGGTGGGTTGATGGGGGAAGGAGGTTGGGTAATTCTAAGGATCTCCCTCACCGTCTCAAAGGAAATTGAATGCCACACTTTGTTTAAACGAAAACTCACCGTCTCATTTCCCCTTACTTCCTCGATACTTAGGGTGGCTAGGAACTCCAAAGTGTAAGCGGGGTAGGTGTTACATTGGAGGTTCATGTATCTCTCAAGCCCCACCTTGGCAAGAAATGCCAAGGTTTGATCAAAAATCCCCATATCGGTCAAAGTACTTGGGTGAAGGAATTTTGAGATGTGAAGTGGTTTGTTGTCAAGATTTTTGAAGTGATTTTTGTATGTGGCATTCAATCCCTCATTTCCGTTAAAAGGTTCGGGTGGGGGTGGTGGTGGTGGAGCATTGGATGATTCTCCCTGCTTTCCCTTTCCCTTAGATTTGCCAATACCGAAAACCATCTTGAATATAATTCCTTGTAATACAATTCAACTCAACTTGAACAAGCCAAATTTTTGAAAGAAATTTTCTAAGGGGCAATTCAACAAACACCTTGAAGGCACTAGTGATAAAACAAGTTCTAAGATGGTGTTTGTTAATTTGTTCCTTACCTAGCAGAAATTTTCCACAACAATCCTCAACCACAATCAACAAGAAATAATCTAAATCAACTAACAAAGAGTTCACTAGATTAAATCACAAAAGAAAAGTGAGAAAGTTTATACCGTCCCGAATTCCTCAATGCTTGTTGAAATGGAATGAGAACAAGTGAAACCTCCTATGCACCCTTCAAAACTTTTGCAAATCTTGAAAACAACCCGGAAAATTCTAGGGGTTTTTGGTTAAAATAGGGGTTTTGCAGAAATTTGGATGTTATAAAGTGGTTGTTTGATGGTGGGAAAGGGTTTTATGAAGGATTTGAGTGAAATGATTTTGAGTTTGTTGATGGTGGGAAAGATTATTGAAAGGGATGGAGTGTTTGAGAGGGGTTTTTGAGAAGGGGTTTGGGGTTGATGTGTGTCGATGGAAATAAGAATAAGGTATGAGGTTGATAAGAAAGAGGATAAAAAGAAAGATAAGGCGGAAATCTGGGCATGCGCAGGCTGCGCAAGTTTTGTGAAGTCCTGCGCTGGAATTGCGCAGCTGCGCTGAAGGGTTGCGCAGGCTGCGCCTCAGCTCGACATCTTCAATCCTTTTTTTTTTCTTTTGAAATTCCTGCGCAAGCTGCGCCCGTGACCGCGCAACCTGCGCTTTGCCTCGCCATTCTTTCTTCTCAATTCTTTTCACTCTTCTTCTTACTTAGCCAACTTTTCACCTAACTCGTTTCCCTTTTCCGACTCGGCCTACACCTATTCCCGAGCACGCTTCCTCCAAAGTCTTAAACGAATCACTACACCATTCAACAAACCTCAAGAGTACTTGAATTTCAAAGCAAATAGATTATTGAGACTAAAAAAAACGAACAAAGAACTAAGACATGAAATTAAAACTAGTCTAAGAAAGCAAGTAAATAAGGATAGAATATTTACAAACTTTGCCTTTATTTAATGTCGATGGCTCGACCACCTCTTTGCTTTCTCATTCTTGATAAACGGGGTCCTCGAGTTGGATCTCCCCTTCTCCATGCAATTCCATGTTTTAAGGTAATGTTTCAACCTTTGCCCATTCACCTTAATCACTTTCCCGGTTTTTAGGTCTTCCACCTCAATGGCTCCATGAGGTAGTACCTTTCGAATTATGAAAGGCCCAAACCACCTAGACCTTAGCTTTCCGGGAAAATTCTTGAAACGGCTTTGGAAAACTAGCACCTCCTCTCCTTCCTTGAAAACCCGACGAGTGATCATTTGATCATGCAACCTCTTTGTCTTCTCTTTGTAGATTGCGGCATTATCAAAAGCATCACTTCGTAGTTCCTCCAATTCTTGAATTTGAAGTTTTCGGTGGAGCCCCGACTCATCATAACTTTGGTTGAATGCTTTAATTGCCCAATAAGCTTTGTGCTCAATCTCCACCGAGAGATGACAACTTTTTCCATAAATTAGCCTATAGGGGGACATGCCGATGGGAGTCTTGTAAGCCGTCCTATAGGCCCACAAATCATCATTGAGTCTCTTGCTCCAATCTTTCCGGTCGGGGTTGACCGTCTTCTCCAAAATGCTCTTAATTTCTCGGTTTGACACTTCCGCTTGGCCATTGGTTTGCGGGTGATAGGCCGTGGAAATCTTATGGATCACTCCATACTTCTTCAAGAGGGAGCCCACTAATTTGTTGCAAAGTGGGTTCCCCTATCACTTATGATGCATCTAGGAAAGCCAAACCGAGAGAAGATATTGTCTTGCACGAAGGAACTCACAGTTTTCCCATCATCATTCCGTGTGGGGATTGCCTCAACCCATTTGGAAACATAATCTACGGCAAGTAGAATGTAGAGGTTGCCGCTTGAATTGGTGAACGGCCCCATGAAGTCGATCCCCCATACATCAAATATCTCAAGAAAAAGCATGGGTTGTTGAGGCATTTCTTGTCTTCTTGATATGTTGCCACAACGTTGACAACGATCACAGCTCTTCACAAATGCATTAGTGTCCCGGAATAAGCTTGGCCAATAGAATCCGCACTCCAACACCTTCCTAGCGGTTCTCTGAGGCCCAAAATGTCCGCCACACGCATATTCGTGGCAATGCTTAAGGATTGAAGGTACTTCAACATCCGGCACACACCTCCTAATCATTTGGTCTTGACAAATTTTCCATAGATACGGGTCATCCGAAATGTAGTAACGGGCATTCTTCTTAATCTTGTCCCGTTGACTCGAAGATACGGTGGTAGGGAACCTCTTGGTCACAATATAATTCACAAGGTTTGCATACCAAGGCTCAATCACTCTCAACCCATAAAGCGACTCGTGTGGAAGACTTCCATCGACCACTCCCATCTTCCTTGCCACATCTTCATTTATGTGGAGCCTACTCAAGTGGTCGGCCACCACATTTGCACTTCCTTCCTTGTCTTTGATCTCGATATCAAACTCACTCAATAGAAGCACCCATCTTATCAACCTCGCCTTGGTATCCTTCTTGTCAACTAGTTGTCTAATGGCCTTATGATCGGTGAAAATGACGACTTTTGCCCCCAAAAGATATGATCGGAATTTCTCGATAGCATACACCACCGCCAAGAACTCCTTCTCCGTGGTGGTGTAGTTCCTTTGAGCATCATTCAACAGCGATGAGGCATATTGGATCACATGTGCCACCTTTCCGACTCTTTGGCCTAGAATCGCGCCAAGAGCGTAGTCACTAGCGTCCGTCATAATCTCAAAGGGAAGGTCCCATCGTGGAGATTGAATAATAGGTGCCGTCACCAACCTCTCCTTCAAGGTGTCAAAGGCCAACCTACAAACATCATTAAACACAAACTCCACATCCTTGTGCAAGAGCTTGCACAAGGGGTAAGCGATTTTCGAAAAATCTTTTATAAACCTCCGGTAAAAGCCCGCATGTCCCAAGAACGACCTCACGTCTCGAGTATTAGTGGGATATGGCAAGGTTTTTATTACTTCCACCTTTGCCACATTCACCTCAATCCCTCTTTTAGACACTATGTGTCCTAACACGATGCCGCTTTTGACCATAAAGTGACATTTTTCGGAGTTCAACACTAAGTGTGACTCCGTGCATCGTGTTAGGACCATAGTGAGGTGGTCCAAACATGCGTCAAAGTGGTCTCCATGGACGGTGAAATCGTCCATGAAGACCTCTAAGACTCTCTCCACAAGGTCCGAGAATAGACTCATCATGCAACGTTGGAAGGTACCCGGAGCATTGCATAGCCCGAAGGGCATCCTTCGGTATGCATATGTTCCAAAAGGGCATGTGAACGTTGTTTTGGATTGGTCCTCCGGCTTAATTGGGATTTGAAAATATCCGGAGTAGCCATCCAAAAAGCAATAAAACTCTCTCCCCCCCCAACCTTTCTAGCATTTGATCTAGAAAGGGCATGGGGTAGTGGTCTTTGAAGGTCACGGCATTGAGGCGGCGATAATCGATGCAAATTCTCCACCCGGTTTGAATCCGAGTGGGGATCAAGGCTCCTTGTTTGCCTTCGATTACCGTCACCCCACCCTTTTTAGGTACACATTGAGTAGGGCTTACCCATTGGGAGTCGCTAATAGGATAGATGATTCCCATTTGGAGTAGTTTGATGATCTCTTCTTTCACAACCTCCATCATTGGAGGATTCAATCTCCTTTGCGGTTGTCGAACCGGCTTTGCTTCTCCTTCCAAACGAATCTTGTGCATGCAAATGCTTGGGCTTATCCCTTTAAGATCCGCAATACTCCACCCAAAAGCGCCTTTGTACTTTTGCAAAACCTCCACCAATCTCTTCTCTTGGTCACCCTCAAGTGTGTTTGAAATTATAAGAGGTAGGGTATTTTCTTTACCAAGAAAAACGTACTTCAAATGATCGGGAAGTGGTTTAAGATTTGGGATGGGTGGTTTTATAGTGGAGGGTAGTGGTCTTTCAAGGGAAGCCTCCAAGGGAAGGAACTTGTTTTGGAATGTGTAAGGAATAGTTGAAAAACAAGGCAAAACAGAGCTGGGAGCTGCGCAGGCTGCGTCTGGGGTGTGCGCAGGCTGCGCCTGCATTGCGCAGCTGCACCCGACCTCTGCGCAGGCTGCGCCTCTGGTCGCAGTTTGCTCCTTCTTTTCTTTTAATTTGTATTGCTTCCTTGAAATTCCTGCGCAGTTGCGCACCTCCTGTGCGCAGCCTGCGCATTGGCTCGCATTCTCACTTCCCATTTCTTTAATTTCCTCTCCTACTTTGATTTCTTCCAAGGGTTCTTCCTTCTCCAATGCTTTGATAGTTTCCTGCACATCATTAGACAACAAGAAACGCAACCCTTCCTTCTCCACATCGTTAGTGAGAGCCACTTCAAGAGGGCTCCTATGACAAAGTTTATAAACTTGATTTGCTAACGGCTCATTGACTCATACACATTGTATTTTATGATGTTTCCCTCAAATTCCATTGTTAAGTTGCCATCATACATATCAAGTTTGGTCTTAGAAGTTCTCATGAAAGGTCTTCCTAGAAAAAGGTGTGTAGCCTTGGAATCCGGCTCCATATCTAGAACATAGAAGTCGGCCGGGAACATAAATTTGTCAACTTCCACTATGACATCCTCAATAAAACCTTTGGGGTGAATTATGGATCGGTCCGCCAATTGAATGACGACATTGGACTTAGACAAAGGGGGTAACTCTAAGGTCTCATACACGGAGTAAGGCATGACATTTATGGAGGACCCCGAGTCTAACATGGCTCTAGCAAAAGACTCACCCTTAATGGAGCACGGTATAGTTAGCATGCCCGAATCATCACATTTTTCGGGAAGGTTCTTTTTAAAAATTGCCGAGACATGCCCACTAACCGTGACTCTCTCAATTCCTTTTCTTGGCTTCCGTTTAGGGGTACAAAGTTCTTTTAGGAACTTTGCATACCTAGGAATGGATTTGATAATAGTAAAGAGAGGGATGTTGACCTCACATTTCCTAAAAGTCTCATAAAGATCGGAGTCTTTATCAATCCTTTTAGGATTTGTGAGTGCACTTGGGAATGGTACCTCCGGTTCAAGGTCCTTTGAGAGAACCTCCAAAGTGTCATTTGCCTTCTTCCGGGGCTCTTTGCTTACTTCCTTGGTTGGCGGGGTGTTGTTGTCCACCTCCTTCTCTTTTCCTTTTGAGGATGCTTCAACCCTTGGAGTGACCTCTAGTTCCTCCTCCTCCACTTCGATTTCTTCAAGTACCCAATCCTTGGATTTAGCTCTTGTCTTCTTGGGAGGGGTGTCTAGAGTTCTTCCCTTCCTCAAGGTCATAGCGCTAGCATTTTGCCGAGGAGGAGGGACAGTGGTGGAAGGAATGGAAGATGAACTCCTTTGTTTGTTCTTTGCCATCTCTTCGGAAATTTGCCCCATTTGGTTCTCAAGGTTTGTAAACCTTGCATCATTCATGGTTTTCTCATTTGCCGACCTCTTGTCGGAATCCGCTTGTCCCTTCAAAAGAGCCTTGAGCATCTCTTTCATTGACATGTCTTCTTCATTAGGCTTTTGTGAAGTATTGCCTTGATTTCCACCATTGGGTGGCCTTTGAAAATTTGTGTTTCTTTGAAAATTTGTTCCTTGTTGATTTTGGCCTTGTTGATTTTGTCCTTGGTCCCTCAAGTGGTTGAATTGTCCATTCACAAAACTCTTTGATTTATCTCCTCCCCAACTAAAGTTTGGGTGATCTCGTGAGCCTATGTTGTAAGTGGCTCCACTTGGGTCATATTTGCAGTATCCACCACCGGAAGGATTCCTTGAGTTGTAGTGTCCTTGTCCCATAGCACTAACATTTTCAACCCCAACATCCTCCACTTGCATGATAGGACAAACCTCTACCGGGTGGGGACCTTGGCAAAAAGAACATTCAACTTGGCCACCTTGGTTTCCACCATCCCCTTGTGAGCCTACCAACATGTTGGCTACAAGAAGCTTGAGTTCTTCCACACTTTTCTCAAGTTTTGAACTTGATGAAGAAGAGGCTCCCATGGCGGAAGTATTCTTTGTAGCTTGACGGGACCTTCCATGCATTCTTGTACTAGCGGCGAGCCTCTCAATGAGCTCATTAGTCTCCACCACCGAATAATTTTCCAATCCTCCACCGGTGGTGGAATTGACCATCCGTTGGTCTTGCTCGTTTAGACCATCATAAAAATGAACAAGCAAATCATCTCCACTCAAACCATGGTATGGGCATTGAGCTACAAGCTTCTTAAATCTCTCCCGGTACTCATACATGGTCTCCCCACTCCCTTGCTCAATAGATGTTATCGCCTTCTTGGCATGATTGTGACGGGAGTCCGGATAGTATTTCTCTAAAAAGGCCGTCTTCATATCCGTCCATGTGTTTATGATGCCCGGAGGTAGATAATAAAGCCAATCTTTCGCACCATCGTGAAGAGAAAAAGGAAAAGCCCGCAACTGAAATTGATCCTCGGATACTCCGGTGGGAATGGTGCCTTGGCACATCATGTGAAATTCCGCTAGATGTCGGTTTGGATCATTTCCCGCTAAGCCATAGAACTTAGGAAGGTTGTGGATGAAATAACCCTTCAACTCAAAGTTTCCGTTGGCTCCCATTGGTGGATAGGTGATGCATGAGGGTTGTTCCTCATAATTCCAGGCACGAAGCTCCCGAATAGTTCTAGTGTCATCCGCCATTCTTGGGTATTCAACTTCAATTGGGTCAATCTCTATGGTTGAGGGTGAGTTCTCAATGGATGTGTAGCTACTAGGTGGACTTGCTTCTTCCTCTTGACGGTTACGGTGGTAGAAAGGGTTTGAGAAGAGCCACGAATATGCCGCACTTTCCTCAAATTCAATGTTGGTATCCCCTTCTTGTGACCTAGGCATAAGCAAAACACTACACACTAAACAAAACTAATTAGAACTACCACTTACTTACAAAGATATACCAAATTGACTAATAATGGCTAACAACAAATAAACAAAACACAACTAAAAGTTCAACACAACACAAAACACAAACAAGCTTTAGCTATGTTGCCCTTCCCCGGCAACGGCGCCAAAATTTGATACGGAAAAACTAGTGGTCGTTATTACACTAATTATCTCGCCAAACAATTTATAAAACCTAAACTAGACTCGACTATACTCGAAATAAAAAGTAGTAAAGTGCAAGTTAAGGGTCGAACCCAAGAGAAAGGAAATAACTAAAAACTTGCTTACACACAACTAAACAAAGATTAGATGAAAACTTAGTGATGATTAGAGACTAAAGATAAATGACTTATTAACAAACCATTGATATTAACATAAATGAACAACAAGGAGATAACATAAATGCAAAGATAAATGATTGGAAAAGCATTCACAAATACAACAAAAGAGCAATAAATGAGAAATGATTTTGGGCTAGGCAATACCACAAACAATAAATGTGCACAAATTCAATAAGAGAGAAAATCTTGGTGTAACCTTCTCAAAATACCTCAACAAAGACAAGGTCGACTCTATCACCCCTCCTATTTATCTACCCACTAAGAACATCCTAAGATAGTGAATCCCATGACTAAACCGTACATAGGGATCCTTCGATTCTAGCCTAAGCCACTAAACCGTAACAAGAGGACTAAAACCAAGCGATTAAAGATTAAGCCAAAGGATGAACAAGGAAACTAATCTAAACACATTAAACCATGCTAGTAGAATTAGTCATGTAAACTCTACACAAAAGGTGTTTCCTTTAAACCAATTCCACACAATTTGAGTTTGCTACTACAAATCCTAAGTAAAAACTAAGCCATTTCCTTAGAACATGCAAAGATTGAACAACTAGAAGCAAGGATGATCAAACCCAACAACTAATTACTCAAAATAAAACATTAAAACAAAGAGAGAACATTAGATAAACTAGAGGGATGAAAGTGTCTTACAATATCAAAGTTGGATACTTTGATTAGGATTACACCAAGAATGAGAAGATTAGCTTCTCATTTGCATAATTACAAGCTTTAAATTAGGGAAAGATTACAATTAATTTTGAGAGTAAATGTTCTTGTTCTAAAGATAAGATGATGTCTTAAAACATTCTGAAGTTGAGTATTTATACCCCTGCACAAAACCCTAGGATAATTTCATTTTAAAAGCCCAAACACGGATTAGAAAATCCGTGTAAAACAGAGATGCGCAGGGGGCGCAGGCTGCGCAGGACCCCCCTTGCCTGCGCTGGAGGGCGCAGCTGCGCACAACTCTTGCGCAGGCTGCGCAGGAGCTCGCTGCTTGCTTTTCTTTGCTTCATTTGTTCAATTGACCATAACACTTGAGCTCTTCCTTTGTTTGCTTCCTTTTTGACCTTGAACTTGTACCCTTGGTTATCCTTCTCCTCCTTGGTAGAGAAGAGTTGTTTCAGGCTCCCAACAAAACACACAAAAACTCGAAATTACAATCACAAGAGTAAACCGGCATATTACATGAAAGTTTCGCTATGACCCGGTATCAAGCATGTTTGATTTGATAAAAATTACCTATTGACCCGTTACTATTTGACACTATTAGTCGGTAGGCATACTATGACACCTTCTACGTTGGGTAAGTGGGAACAGATGATTTATTTTATCTCAACATCGTGGTCACTAGATACTATCTAGCGACAATAATGGACTAAAAGATGAGATTTACTGAAATATATCGACCAAGAGTTCTAACGGTAGAACTAGCCAAGCGGTTGGCTTATCAATTTACGGAAATTGAGGCTTGGGGTCGTTTATATAATTCTTGAGGGAGATCAATTATATAAATGCTTGAGTCTACGAGTTTAAATTCAATTTAAAATAGACTTAAATCACAACGACGAGTTGCTTATATCGTTTTGTTTTTATCTTTTTTTTCAGTGTAGAACACGTACAACTTAAAACTGCTAATAACAAATGGCTGGTAACGACCCAATGCCAAGTGCCACGCTAGCACGAGAATTATGGCTTAAAGCCTTCATGGACTCCATGAATCAGTATACCAGACTGAAGAATTATGGGTCAAACTTCTCGGACTGGGAGGCAGCATTACGGAATGCTGCTATTGCTGACGGAAAGCTTAAGTATTTGACTGAGCCTATTCCGGCACACCCAGGAACTGCGGCTAGAGCTGCCGAAGTTCGCGCTCATAGCGACTTCGTCATGGAAGCGGGTGCGATAAAGAACGTACTTATCTATGCAATGGAATCAAATTTGCAAAGACGCTTCATTTCCCATGGTGCAAACAAGATTTTCACCACGCTCACAAATGAATTCTTGAAAGCTCCGAGAATCGTTTCATATGAGCATACTTGTCGCTTCTTTGAAGTGAAACTCCAGAAAGGCCAAGCTGTTAGCCCACATATTCTCAACATGATTGAGAATATTGAGAAACTGGAGGCCTTAAACTGCAAGATCAGTGAGAACATAATCGTTGAATGAATGCTTCATTCACTTCATGATGGGTTCGCCCTCTTTAGGGCCAACTACGACATGAATGACATGAAGAAATCTCCTCATGAGCTCCACTCACTTCTCGTATAGAACGAGAAGGATCTGAAATTGAGTGGGAGCATGAAACAGGATGTTCTCATGATCTCCAGTAAAGGTAAAGGTAAAGGGAAAGCTCAAGGCGACCTAGCGGTAGGTAAGCCAAAGTTCAAGAAGTCAGGATCTGCTAAGAGTGGGCCCGGTAAGTCGAGCAACTCACAGGGTAAGACAAAGAGCAAGGATACAGGCATGGAATGCCACCATTGCCACAAGACAGGGCACTGGAGGCGCACGTGCCCCGTGTATCGCGAAGACATAAAGGCAAGTCGTGTTACTCCTGTTGGTATGTCTTCTTCTTCTTTTATTCACATGATTGAGATTAACCATGCAAATGACGGAACTTGGGTATTAGATAGTGGTTGTGGTTCTCATCTGTGTAATCATGTGCAGGGCCTCCGAAACCTCGAGCCCCTCGTAAAGGGTGAGGTTGACCTGCGTGTCAGGAATGGAGCAAGATTTTCTGTAGTCTCGAGGGGAACATACGTGATCCAGCTTCCTAGTGAATTTTTGTTATCGTTGTATAACTATTATTATGTTCCCAGTTTATCAAAAAACATTATTTCTGTTTCTGCACTTGACAAACTTGGATTTTCATTTGTAATAGAGAATAATAGCTGTATTTTCTCATTACACGATATGATTTATGGCAAGGCAGTTTCCATGAATGGAATTTATGTTTTAGATCAAACCACCGAAATATTAAACGTGAATAATAAGAAGTTAAAGGTTGGTGACAAAGATCAAACCTACTTATGGCACTGCCGTATGGGACATATAAATGAGAAACGCGTAAAACAGCTTATATAGAATGGAGCTATCTCAACCTTTGATTTCGAATCATATGGCACGTGTGAATCACGTCTCATCGGTAAGATGACTCGTATTTCCTTCAAAGATGTTGGAATGCGCGCTGCCGACCTATTAGGACTCATACACACGAATGTATGTGGCCCTATGTCGATCAACGCACGAGAAGGCTATAGGTATTTCATCACTTTCACGGATGATTTGATTAGACATGGCTATGTCTACTTAATGAAACATAAAAGTGAATCCTTTGACAAGTTCAAAGAATACCAGAATCGGATACAGAACCAACTGGGTAGAAAGATTAAAGCACTACGATCCGATCGTGGTGGCGAGTATCTTTCTAATGAGTTTGATCAACACCTTAAAGACTGTGGAATCGTTCTACAGTTGACTCCACCTGGAACACCACAATTAAATGGTGTGTCCGAACGGAGAAATCGAACTCTACTTGATATGGTTCAATCCATGATGAGTCACACCGTCGTGCCTGATTCATTATGGGGCTATGCTCTTCTGTCAGCCGCTCTAATACTTAACCGAAGTCCGTCTAAAGCTGTTGACAAGACTCCATACGAGTTATGGAAGGGAACGGTCCCTAACTTGTCCTTTATTCGGGTTTAGGGCTGCGAAGCTTTTGTCAAATGGAGACACGAGGACAAGCTCGGCCCGCGATCGCTCAAGACCTACTTTATAGGTTATCCAAAAGGAACTTTTGGTCATTACTTCTACTCGCCAACCGAACAACGTGTTTTTGTTGCGGCTAGTGCGACGTTCTTAGAGAAATAATTTCTCGAGAACAAGTCAAGTAATAGAACCTTCGATCTATCGGAGATTTATGAACCAACTACCGAGCAACCATTGGAGGAAGCGGTTCCTTCAACCTCGGCTGCGGTAGATATTCCTGAGGAACCTAGGAGGTCGGGAAGAGTCTCTATTCCTCCGGACAGATACATTGGTATAGTCGAGGAACATGACATAGATGACATCTTACTCCTAGAGGGTAATGCACCTACAACCTATAAAGGTGCCATGACTAGTTGCGACTCAAAGCTAAGGCTAGAAGCCATGCAATCCGAGATGGACTCCATGTATGAGAACAACGTGCGGGATCTTGTGGACATACTTGCAAAGGTACGCCCTCTTCAATGCAAATGGCTTTACAAGATAAAGCATGTCGTGGAAGGACAACAAGATATTCACAAGGGTAGTCGGGTATTGTATCCACAGAGAGATGGGCATTTTATAGTCTAATAAGTCCGTCTGAAGTAACCGGTTCAGGGGGTTTGTTTGATTTTGATTTCTAATGACTACGAGAAAAAGGTAGAGAAAAAACAGGAAGAGAAATCACTAGGATTGTCGGTTTACCATGGCTACTAAAGTCTGAATTAACAGTCATAAGGTACCCTAAATTCGGTCTGTGCGTAATGAAAAGGTCCTTCCAGTCCGCTATTCGCCCTAAGACTATACTAACTTAGCTTCCGCCCTAATTAGTAAGGTCCTAATAATCGTCGCAGAACTACCCCTATCCCAATCTTCCGATCCAGGTCAAGAGGGTTTCTATACAGTCAATTGGATGCGTCGACTCAAACAATTAACAGCTATTATATGCGATGGATACATAAAAACCAATTTACGGGTAACTAAAACTAATAAATCATCCTACGCCATGGCTACCCTAAATCCTAGCAATATAAATTAGCTATGCATGATTGATAACAGAACGAGTATAACTACGGGATAAATTATTAACAACGTTGCAGAAAATGATAAAGAATTGAAATGAGAGCAAAAAGACAGAAAATACCGAAATAGAGTAGTAACAAGAGAAAGGAAGAACGAAAAATTCGATCCGAGTACAAGAGAAAAAGAAGCAAAATTCTAATCTAAAAATGAGAATAAAAAGTAGCAGTAGTTTTTCTATATTTGTGAATGTGAGGGATGTCCCAGCCTTCTGTCTCGATCTGTTCTATTTATAAGACAACTCAGACATAAACTGACGCCTTAGTGCAACTGAACAGTCAGAAAACTTCTCGATCGAGAACAAAAAGCTCTCGATCGAGAAGAATGAGTACCAAAACCTCTCGATCGAGAAGAAAAGCTCTCGATCGAGGACTTTTAGAAGCAAAACCTCTCGATCGAGGACTTTTAGAAGCAAAACCTCTCGATCGAGGACTCTTGGAAGCAAAACCTCTCGATCGAACAAATGTTCTTCTCGATCGAGCAGCGCGTATTTCCTACACTGCGCACTGAACTCCAAATGGCTGCCATTTCTTCGTTACTTGCTCAAATCAAGCGTTCTTGGTGGCGTTGGAAAGCTAAGAGGATAAGCGTTTATCTCCTAATGGAATCACCTGATTATCTGTTCTAGAACTCGAGATATGTCTCCTCAAAGTAGGCACTAGCAAATTGAAGCTCTTCCTTTTGCTTGATAGACTTTGTCGCTTCTATGCGCATCTTAAAACGGTAGTAACAAGTTCCAACTCAACTCTTTTCCTAAATGCATGCATAAGGACGTGTTTTAGGCTTGATTATAATCTTCTCCGGCTCATATCTGCAAAATAGCAAAACAAACCAAAGTAGACTATTCGGGGGATATTCGTAGTGAAATACTACGGAATAAGCATAGAAATGTGTGCTAAAAAGGCCTAAAAGATCTATATAAAATGCACACATCAAACTTCCCCAAACCAAACCTTTGCTTGCCCTCAAGCAAACAACATGAAAAACTAATGGAACAAATAAACCTACAGCCCCTACAACTATCCACCGAACCAATTTAATGCAACAGTTAAACTTAGCAATGGTGTCCAATGCAAACGAGTTATCAAGATGTCTGAAAAATAGCTGAACTGTCGACCTTGCTAGACCTTAAATGTCGGACTCTCACGGACCACTCTTCTCTCATCTAGCAAAGGGTAAGGATATATGTGAACAAGAGAGAAAGAGGACAAGAATAATTCACCTAACTTCAACCTACATGAACATGCATGCATAAAAGTATGAAAAACAATTCTAATCACCGTGCATAAACATTCCAACCAACCGAGGTCCAATCACATGCTGAGTGCTTACGAAAAATATGGGAAAGTGAGATAATGGGTAAGAAGAGGCAAAACATTATTGGGAATGTGGAGGTAAAAGCCAAGCTAGCACCGAAACATAACCAAATTACACATCTGCTTCGAAACCCATGTGACAAGGATAGCATAAATTACCGAACTGGCAAACCACTCACTTTAACATAACGATCAACTCCTCAAAGAATAATAAAAGAGTGAAGTATAGGAGTAAACTGTCGAATCATAACACATTTTTTTTCTTCTTCTTTTTCTTTTCTTTTTCGATTTTTTTTTTTGTCTTTTTCCAATTTTTCATTTTTGAACTTGGTTCCTTTTCTCACGGAAACGCACTCCAATCAATGGAACATGGGCCAAACCAACACAAATAATGATATACCCTTTGGAAACAACACGCAAAGCTAGCTTGACGGGGCAGGCTAAATTTTAGATGTAGCTGGAGGGGTCAAAACGGCTAGATTTGGCTAATGTGGAGTTAACGGGTAATCTTGAGAAAAAGGTAACATAAGCACTCTCCGACATGTGACACCGGCCACTAACCCGAATGTTTACAGGCACAAAAGCAATTGAAATTCATACAAATGCAGATTGATGATACATGTCACGCAAGGAGTACTACTCACAATCCTAAAAGAAACCGGTCATGAATGTCACCAGTTTAGAATAAGCTCTATAACCTCGGAATATATGAGTAGGTTGCCAAACATGTCAGGTCAAGTCTATTCATTCAGCATCAAATTCAGACATAAAACTCGTAAGATCATGCAAAAGACTATGCTAAAGTAGAAACTGTGCAGGGCTCAGATGGAAAGCAGAAAGGAAAGCAAGTAAATATTGTTCCGACTCAACCTTAAGTGCAAAAATAAACGTGAAATTTTGAAAATTTTGTGATTTTTTTTTATAATGCAAGGAATAAAAAACAAATGCATGCAAAATTGAAACGTGATAACAAAAATGCAATTAAATAAAATGTAGACGCAAAATGGATGCATAATCTCCCCAAACCAAATCGTACAATGCCCTCATTGTACAAAGGAAAGAAAAGAAAATGCAAACTAGAGAGAGTGAGTCTGAAAACTACAAAAGAGCGCGTAACGAGGGGCCTCCCCAAACCGAACTAGAAAGTGAGGTTTTGGCAGATATGGAACGAACGACCCCCGAGGTAGCAGCGAAGAGCTCGATCGAACAGAAATAGGACGATCGAAGGATGAGAATTACCCGATCGAAATCACATGGTGGTCGATCGAGCAGCTTCTGGCAGGAACCATCTCGATCGAGCAGAAATGGCACTAGATCGAGAAAAAAAATGCAGGGGAAAGTTTACTCGATCGAGTAGTTGCTTTACACAATCGAGGATTTTGCATTTCGACATCCTCTTCCCTTTGCACATAACCGTCTTAGCTTTACCTGCAAAACCAACAGAAACGCATCCCCAACAATGCACAAACCACAGTATCTCAGCCTAAAATTATTCCGGTTCACGAATTGTCTCCTACGCTAACTACGATAGTCCAAGATAAGTCTAAAACATGGGAAAAATTGAGTCTAAAACAGTGTCTATTACAAATTGCACGGGGTTGCAAACCCGGCTTATTGAATGAGAACGCTTAACAAACCGCGACAGGGCCTCTGACTGAGCGCACTCACTTCGGCGATTAACAACTCCAACACAAGCCTCCATCGCATGACAACAAAATTACAGTAATGCGTCACGGCGTAAATCACGCCACCATCTGCCCTCTTTCGCACTTCCTCCTTAAACGAGATAAAATCTGCATTTTCTCCTCCCGGATCTTCTAATTTGTCAAGATTAGTGTAGGAAGAAACAAACCGATGTTCCTCTCCTTTCGGACCCGACTCAAGAAAGGCCACGAACCTCTTCATAAAAACATCAGGGATAATGCCCATAATGTCATCCGGTGAACTGCCTATCAATTTCCTGTCTTTCCTAATAAGTGCAAGCATCAAAGACGTTAAATGTATCTCATCTAGCTTAGGGCTAGCAACGATAGAAAAATGATTAGAAATATCAAGAAGAACATTTTGAAAAAGAGAACGAAGGGGCTTATGCTTGGGAATTATTACCTCGACAGAACGCAAGGTTCTTACCAAATGCTGTACCTTTCTTCCTTCGTCAACGGTCAGTTCTCGCTCATCCAAAGCAGCTTCAAGCAAATCCAACATCATCTCACAGCCACTTGGGTCATTTGCAAACTCGTCCAACAAAGTTAAAGCCTCCAACAGATCTTTTATTAATAAACCTTCATCCGTCCATGGTGCCCCCACAGCAGATGAGGGTACTTCCTTAATCAACTCGTCAAAACAAGCAGCCACACTCTCTTCTTCACTCGATCGAGTAAAACTTTCACTCGAGAAGATATTTCACTCGGTCGAGTGGTAGCTCCATTATAGTTGCTCGATCGAGAAGAGAAATTACTCGATCGAGAAGAGACGTTGCTTGATCGAACAGAGACTTCACTCGGTCGAATGATTGGCTTGTCAGCATTGGTTAAGTAATAAGCTTCAATTCCGCGTTCATCATCGGTGTCGTTCCAGGCATCATTGATCTCGGAATTGGGCTCAGAATGACTACCAATGCTAGGCATACCTGCAAATACTAACACTAAAACAAAAACATAAGAACTGCCTCAGGGAAAAAATTCCCTGAGACGAAAGACAAACAAATAAAACTATAAAATGTGACCGTCTCCCCGACAACGGCGCCAAAGTTTGACACGGCTGTCGCAACCCTATCAAAAATAAAACATAACTGGTCTCAACTAAATGTAGAAAAGGTAGTCGGGTATCGTATCCACAGAGAGATGGGCATTTTATAGTCTAATAAGTCCGTCTGAAGTAACCGGTTCAGGGGGTTTGTTTGATTTTGATTTCTAATGACTACGAGAAAAAGGTAGAGAGAAAACAGGAAGAGAAATCACTAGGATTGTGGGTTTACCATGGCTACTAAAGTCTGAATTAACAGTCATAAGGTACCCTAAATTCGGTCTGTGCGTAATGAAAAGGTCCTTCCAGTCCGCTATTCGCCCTAAGACTATACTAACTTAGCTTCCGCCCTAATTAGTAAGGTCCTAATAATCGTCGCAGAACTACCCCTATCCCAATCTTCCGATCCAGGTCAAGAGGGTTTCTATACAGTCAATTGGATGCGTCGACTCAAACAATTAACAGCTATTATATGCGACGGATACATACAAACCAAATTACGGGTAACTAAAACTAATAAATCATCCTACGCCATGGCTACCCTAAATCCTAGCAATATAAATTAGCCATGCATGATTGATAAGAGAACGATTATTACTACGGGATAAATTATTAACAACATTGCAGAAAATGATAAAGAATTGAAATGAGAGCAAAAGGACAGAAAATACCGAAATAGAGTAGTAACAAGAAAAAGGAAGAACGAAAAATCCGATCCGAGTACAAGAGAAAAAGAAGCAAAATTCTAATCTAAAAATGAGAATAAAAAGTAGTAGTAGTTTTTCTGTGTTTGTGAATGTGAGGGATGTCCCAGCCTTCTGTCTCGATCTGTTCTATTTATAAGACAACTCAGACATAAACTGACGTCTTAGTGCAACTGAACAGTCAAAAAACTTGTCGATCGAGAACAAAAAGCTCTCGATCGAGAAGAATGAGTACCAAAACCTCTCGATCGAGAAGAAAAGCTCTCGATCGAGGACTTTTAGAAGCAAAACCTCTCGATCGAGGACTTTTAGAAGCAAAACCTCTCGATCGAGGACTCTTTGAAGCAAAACCTCTCGATCGAACAAATGTTCTTCTCGATCGAGCAGCGCGTATTTCCTGCACTGTGCACTGAACTTCAAATGGCTGCCATTGCTTCGTTACTTGCTCAAATCAAGCGTTCTTGGTGGCGTTGGAAAGCTAAGACGATAAGCGTTCATCTCCTATTGGAATCACCTGATTATCTGTTCTTGAACTCGAGATATGTCTCCTCAAAGTAGGCACTAGCAAATTGAAGCTCTTCCTTTTGCTTGATAGACTTTGTCGCTTCTATGCGCATCTTCAAACGGTAGTAACAAGTTCCAACTCAACTCTTTTCCTAAATGCATGCATAAGGACGTGTTTTAGGCTTGATTATAATCTTCTCCGGCTCATATCTGCAAAATAGCAAAACAAACCAAAGTAGACTATTCGGGGAATATTCGTAGTGAAATACTACGGAAAGCATAGAAATGTGTGCTAAAAAGGCCTAAAAGATCTATATAAAATGCACACCTCAGTTTTATAGATCCTGATCATCCTAAGAAGGTTTGCAAGCTTAAGCGTTCCATTTATGGACTTAAGCAAGCTTCACGGAGTTGGAATCATCGTTTCGACCAAATGATAAAAGAGAATGGTTTCATTCGATCAGTCGAGGAACCATGTCTATATATCAAGTCGAGTAGGAGCAAGAATGTCTTCCTAGTATTGTATGTCGATGACATACTCCTGATTGGGAATGACATACTTCTCTTATCTTCGGTTAAAGCATGGTTGAAAAACCATTTCCAGATGAAAGATCTGGGAGAGGCACAAAGAATTTTGGACATCCGTATCTACAGGGATAGATCACGACGGATGTTATCTCTCAGTCAGGAGTCTTATATAGATAAGATTCTAGAGAGATTCAGCATGACGAACTCCAAGAAAGGGTTCCTTCCTATGGCTACTGGGCTTCACTTGAGCAAGTCTCAAGAAGCTAAGACATCGGAAGAAAAAGAGCACATGAGTCGGATTCCTTACGCCTCGGCCATAGGATCGATCATGTATGCCATGATATGCACACGTCCAGACGTTGCATATGCATAGAGTATGACAAGTCGATTCCAAGCACATCCAGGTGAACAACACTAGATGGCCGTGAAAAACATTCTTAAGTACCTACGGAGGACTAAAGATTGGGGATTGACTTATGGAGGCGACACGAGGGTCTGCGCTACTGGTTACGCAGATGCTAGCTTCCAAAGGGATCGAGACGACTCGAAATCTCAGTCTGGATTCATTTTTACTCTTAATGGCGTTGCTGTTAGCTGGAAAAGTTCAAAACAAACTGTTACAGCAGATTCTACATCTGAGTCCGAGTACTATGCCGCTTCGGAAGCAGCTAAGGAAGCAATATGGATGCGTCAATTCTTACAAGGACTATCAGTAGTGCCTAGTTCGAATGACCCGATGACCGTTTATTGTGACAATAAAGGTGCCATCTTCCAAGCTAAGGAGCCTTAGTCTAGTAACAATTTTAGACATGTACAACGGAAAGCTCATCTAATCAGAGATTACGTGGAGCAAAAGGACATATTTATTGATAAGATCGCTATGGATGATACCATAGCAAATCCTCTCACTAAAGCATTACGACGTGATAAGCATGAAGGGCACGTTAATTCCATGGGACTTAAACGTGTCCCTGAGTTGTAGTACTCTTTTATGAATCAGATTCATTTTCTTGTGTACTCTATTACAACCTCATCGTTATGATATTTTATGTTCTGTTTATCATGTGGCATTGTACGGCAATTTTGAACACCACAAACTGAACTGATTAACATTATATCGATTTTGGTCCTTGATTACCCACTAAAGCTGATAACTCAGGTAATTATTTTGTGACGTTGGTTGATGGTGGGTTCAACAAGCCATAAGTCAAACAGTTGACTGACCAATCACAAAGGCGAGTTATACGGATATCTCGTAGGACACATTGTGACAACGTTATGGAGTCCTAAATGTTTTATAACATTAGGTGCCAGGTCGTGGATAGGACCTCCATAGTGTTCCTTAGAGTCGATTGTTTTGACTTTCAACTGTCTCTTGAGATTAAGGCAGATTTTGGGTAACTTTGGTTTCTTTCCCACAGTCTTCCGTAACAAGAGCCAAGAGGATTTTCACTGGGTTATTTCATGCTGCGCTTACATCTGCAGGATTCGAGTTGAGGGAAATATCCAAACCCTTATCAGGATTTTATCATTTCTTAGGGCCACTCGAGGAATAGTAACTGAAATGCATGGCCATGCTCGAATACAGATTCATTTTATCAGTTAAGTTACTCTCTAGTCGGGGAAACCACTCTTGATACAGATCGCTTGTAGAATACGACCTTTGCGAATACGGATTTGCAAATTGTTTTACATTGAGTAAGAGAAATTTTAAAAGGATATGAGAATCGGTTATCGCACCTACACTTGTACGGACAAGTGGGAGTCTGTTGGAGCTGGTGTCCTCCACATGTAGTGTGATAACGTCATTGCACATACACTTCTACGGACAAGTGGGAGATTGTTGGGGTTGGTGTCCTTTACAGTTAGTACAATGACTTATTAAATCTCTTAAAGGATCACAAGGGCATACTTTAGTATTTTTATCAGTTGATCCACGTTTATCAATAACGGTTGGCTTGCTAGATAAGTTTGACGTTATTGTCATACGGATGGCGGTAATCAACTGGTCCCTATAAGTCACACCTATAGAACACGTTTGAGAGATGTGAAGGTATGAAAATACAGTCACAATTATGCCGAATACGACTAAACAGTTAGTCAGAGGTATTGACTATAAAATTAGTCAATGAGATGTTGAGATAATTATTTAATATGGATTAAATAATTTTAGCTAATACGAATTACATGATTAATTCGTAAATTAAATATAAACGGTTATATTTAATTAAATGTATAAAATTGGAGCTTTGACGGTAATAATATAAGCAGTTACATTAATTAAGCTAATTATACAATATCGTCATTTTTTTATCAGACCATTATTAATGTATCGACTGCACATTGTGACGAAGCAATACATTAGTATCTAAAACATATATACGATTTATAATTGAAACCCGCGGATTACATTTTAGCAATTCGGGTCGAATCACGCATTAGAATCAGGTGAGAGTGGAAAGCCCACTCTCACCCTATGATAATTTCGGCCGAGTGGAATAGAAAAGGAGAGTAATTCTCCTTTTGTCAACTAATGGAATTCATATTCTAAAAAACCTAGGCTTTTGAGAGCATTCTTCTCCTAATAGCCTAGATCTCACATCAAAACTCACAAAAGCTCACCCCATATTGCAAGGCAATTGGAGAGTATTTCTAGCACACGCGGCATCGTCTCATACGTATCTTGAGTGCAAGTTATAGGAGGGAATCTCGGTTGATTCCTGTTCTTAGGTCATTTTCGCAAGGACCTAAGGTTGTGCATCTATTCTTTTTCGTTTTATGTTTTTCATTTTATGACGATATTCACATGTAAAATTCGTTATAGTCCTATAATTTTAGGGTGAATATACGGAAATTCCCCACAATTCATACCTCTTACATTCCATATTCCCACAATCACTGATGACTTGTGGGTGATGGTGGCCTACTGATTCCTCCTTCCTGCAAATTGGAGCCTGACAATATGTCTTTAAAGGAAGGAATAGAGCTTGGTCCTTCTCTATCGGCTATGAATGACCTTGGCATGCCATATTCTGGGTCCGAGTCATTATCTTTTTCCTGTTCTGTAACTGCCTGAGCCCCTTGTTGTGGCCTAGGTGCAGGTGTAGATGTGATCACTGGTGGGAGGGGTGGTCTAGCACCTGAGGTGCCTACCTTCCTCCTTTACACATGTTGTGGCTTGTTTTGATGTCCCGATTGCTTCCTGTACCTACTAGCCAGATGACTAATATTCTTACACTTGTTGCATCTTTTAGGTGTCCATTCATACTCCACTTCAATATCAATAATGGATCCCTTCTCATCCTGCACTCTGATAGTATTTGGGAACTTCTGATCCACTTGTACCTCTATCAGTACTCGAGCAAAGCCCAGTCTGGTTCTCTTTTCTGTAGCCTCATCACGCTTTAAAAATTTGCCTACTCTCCCAACAATCTTAATAATACAAGCTCCCCATAGTTAAGAGGTAACTTGTGCAATCTAATCCATGTTGGTACAGATTTCACATCTTCCTTTTCCATATCAATATCGGGCATCCATTTTTTAATGATGACAGGTTTACTGTCAAACATATGCATTCCTGCTGCTAACACAGCCTCTTGCATCTCCCGTATTTGGAAACGTACCAAGAATACTCCATTATGCATAAAGGATATGGTCTCTATCTTGTGGTGTTTCCATATTCGCCTGAGATAACCTTCAAATACTAGCCAAGGAGGGTTTGATCCTATGACGAATCCATACACTGCATATTTCCAGAACTCAATCTCAGGCTGAACGTCCTCCTCTGTTATGGTAATGATTTCTTGATCATCATCAACAATATCTATTATCTTACGTCCATGTCTATCAAACCAGTCTCCCATAGCATCTTCATTTGGTTCATTAGTTGCCTCTACTGTCTGCCTTTGTTCAAAAGTATCAGTGAGATCAAAGGGTGCTACCCCTGCAATGGATGCAATACTTCCAAACTTTCCTGCCTCGTCTAAGTTCGGTCCTTTTGTCATCTGTTCCTTATTACTTCTGTCCTTACTTGCCATAGTTCTCCTATTGATGATGTTGCGTAGTTGTGATGGTGAAGGGTCCTTAGCCATAGTGCACAAGGTCTCCAAAAACACAGCCGTCAAATCTCCTCAAATCGCCATGGCTTAGAGCTTGCTAGGGTTTTTTTATTATCCTTATTATTATTATCTTATAATAATAATAATAATAATAATAATTATTATTATTATTTTTGACGCGGCTTTGCGTTCTCATCTAGAGCGTATTGTCACTGCTTTAGGACCGGGTTTTTGTGACTGGCAATGGCGGCTTGCCACCCTCTCCTTCTCCTTTGGTGGGCTTGGTGTGTACGCTGCCAGTGAGGTTCTGCACTATGCTTTCCTGGCTTCTCGGTTGCAGTTTGTGGATCTGCAGAATAAGCTCCTTTCGGTTTCGGGTGTCCATGACCCCGGACCATCGTTTCAGTCAGTTATGGATGCTTTTGCTACGGTTCCGAGTTCTGACTTTTTGCGCAACCCTAGTGAGATCGCTGCCACCAAACTTATGAAGAAATTGGGAGATGTTTATTTCACGAGGTTTGTTGCTTCGGCGGAGTCGGTTTTCTCTTTGACCCCTCGTCAGGTTGTGCTTTGGAAGTCCCAGCTGGGAGGTTGCTCATCTGATTGGTTGTGGGTTGTCCCTATTTCTAGGTTGGGGCAGACTATGAACAGTAGGACTTACCGGTGTGTGCTCAGCTATCGTTTGGGTGTTCCGCTGTTTCCGGTGTCCTTGCCTTATTCGGCTTGCTCCAGGGTTTTTGATGGAGATATCTTCAGGGATCATGCGGTCTCTTGCGTTAGTGTTGTTGGTATCAAACATCGGCATAACCTTGTTCGTGATACTCTTTTGGATATTTGCTACCGGTCGGGGATCTCTACTTGTCGAGAGGTGGATATAGGGTTGCTCGAAAGGGCGGGTAGGCCTTTGCGGCCTGCTGATTTGCTGCTCTATTCTTGAGACAGGGGGCGCGATGTTTGTGTGGATTTGGTTGGGTCCTCTCCTTTGACCCAGTCGGGCATGGCTGATTTTGTGCCAGGAGGGGTGGTGGTTGATAATGCTCGGAGGAAGTGCGCCAAGTACAGAGACTTGTGTGCGGGGCATGGTTATGACTTCTGTCCTTTCTCCTTCTCTTCTTTGAGGGAATTAGGGGAAGATGTTGTTTCCTTGCTCAAGCTGATTCAGAAGTTTGTTGTGTCCCAGGATGCCGGCTCGCGGACAGCTGCTTTTATTTTTTCTCGCATTAGTTTTGCTATTGCTGAGGGAGTGGGTTCCCAGCTAGTTTCGCAGGTGCCCACAAATTTCATGTAATTTCTCCATTATTTTTTTTAATAAAAGATCCCGGTTTATAACAAAAAAAATAAAAAATAAAATAATAAAATAAAAATGATAATAATAATAAAAGTTCCCGTTTCATGTAATCCTTTTATTCTTCTTTAATAAAAGTTCTCGTTTCATAAAAAAAAATAGTAATAATAATAATAATTATTATTATTATTATAAACAAAAAATATATATATAAAATAATAATAAGAAGAAGAAATAATAAAAACAACAACAAAATAAACAATACTTATCATAATAATAATTATTAATTAATAATGATAAATAGATTAATAAATAAATATAATAATAATAATAATAATAATAATAATAATAATAATAATAATAATAACAAAAACAACAACAATAGAATGAAGATGAGCTGAACTGAACTGAGCTGAACTGAACTGAACTGAGCTGAACTGAACTGAACTGAACTAAATAGACCTGAGCTGAACTGAAACGAGCTGAAAATTAGCCACAAAGAACAGGGTCATAGTCAGAAATTATATTTTGGTTTGTTTGATTGTCTGAATGGTATTCTCCGAGGTTATTCTGTTATTTATAAAGGGAATGTGACTCATCTTTCTCATATTAAAGTCTCTCTTTTGACCAAAAATGCATGAAATTAAATGCCAATCAGTTATATGGGAGGGGTTGGTTGAAATATATACATCTACATATTTATGTAACTCCATAGAATTGGTTGAGGAATTCTATACCATTATATATGTAACTATATAGAATTGACTGAGGAATTCTATACCATTATATATGTAACTCCATATAATAATATTGTGTAATTCCATAGAACAACTTGTGTAACTCCATGGGATGATTTGCGTAACTCCAAAGAACCACCTATGCAACTCCATATAATAATGTTGTGTAATTCCATAGGACCACCTGTTTAACTCCATTGCATTATCTGTGAAACTCCATGAAACAACCTGCGTAACTCTATATAATGATTCGTGTAACTCCATAGAGTTCTATGGAGGGTTGGTTGAATTTAAATGCATGAAATTAAATGCCAAACAGTTCTATGGAGGGGTTGATTGGAATATATACATCTACATATTTACGCCTTGTTTTTGTTACTAATGTTGTCGTTGTCCTTGCCTTTGTAGCGTGGATGTATGTCCGACTATTTGGAATGTAAGGGGGTCCTAGAGGAGATAAGGTGCCATCGTTTAAGCCTCGTCAGATAAAAATCGACTGGGTTCACAATTCCCCAAGGGACGATGAGTCTGGACTTTTTACAATGGACACATGTTAATGTACGAGGGAAGTCCTTTTATACATGATGATCTTAGCAGCAAGAGACAACGGCGGTACATAATAGGCCAATTGACAACCTTCCTTGTACTAGCGGACACAAATGAGGTAAGAGATATAGTAATGCAAAGGATCAACAGATGGATATCATCGAAATTCAAATATTGGACAGAGTTTCAATATCGTCGAAAAGTTAGAAAATTACGCATAAAATTGTCGAAGTGCATTCTTATACAAGATTTATTGTATAGTTGTAGGCATTCTAATTTAAATGTACATAACACTATACAAATGTACTATTTTATTTAATCTATTCAATATAATGGAGTGCTCTTTTATTTTGCAATATCTGACTCATCATATATAGAGTTCTACATGTTACTGAATAGTCCAATAACAAAATTAATGGAGTTTCACACGTAGTCGTATGGAGTTCCGCAACTATTTGTATAGAGTTCCACATTTGATGGTTTAAAGTTTCACATCCATTAGTATGGAGTACCATAAGTAATACTACATAGTTCTCTTGCTACGTTTTTTTAGAGTTCCACATCCAATGTCATGGAGTTCCACAGACAATCATATGGAGTTACACAGTTTGTTCTATGGAATTACACAACATTACTATATGGAGTTACACAGGTGGTTCTATGGAGTTACACAAATAATTGTATTGACTTACATAAATTATATAAGGGATATTCTACATGGAACCCCTCAATTTTTCGAGTTTTTACATGGTACCCCTACACTTTTTAAAACATACATGGTACCCCTAATTGTTGTCATTATTACTACGTGTACCCTTAAACTTTATTTTCCGTTAATTAAACTCATTTTTAAGCGTTACATGATTACTTAGACGCATAACCAAACTTGACATTTATCATCTCATGACATAAGTTACACAGGTTGTTCTATGGAGTTACACGAATCATTAAGTGGAGTTACGCAGGTTGTTTCATGGAGTTCCACAAATAATAGTATAGAATTCCTCAGCCAATTCTATGGAGTTACATAGATTTACATAAATTATGCTATGGAGTTCCACAAATAATATTATAGAATTCCTCCGCCAATTTAATGGAATTCCACATTTTATTCTTTGGAGTTTCACAGCTAATGCTACAGAGTTCCACAATTAATGTTATGGAATCCCGCAGCCAATACTACAGAGTTCCTCGCTTACATCTCTCACACCCAGCACACAAGTTTAATTGGCGGAAAATTTAAACTTTTTACCCGCCCACTTTATTATCACTGTGTTTAAATTGGCGGTAAACATTGGCGGTAGAATTTTCTCACTCTACCGCCTAATTTATTTCGCTATGTGTTATGACTGTAACACTCACATTTATTTAAGAGCCTTTAGCCAGACATTCTCAAATAAATAGGACTGTTACCATCTCGGAATGACCGAGGTAGTGAATAACAAAGAAAAACAAACAAATTACTTTATATGAATTAGATAAAATTTAAACTTTGATACTACAAAAACTACGCAGCAGAATAAAAGTACAACTGATGACTTCTCTATATGCGATATAATTCTAAGTCGGTCCCAAGTATGCATCTCACATTCATGTCCCAGCTCCTAGCTCATCAGTCTCTTTCCTATAGAATCTACTCCCCATTCCGGATCATTGTAGGTGTCACACGAATACACAGGGTCAACCACGAGCTTGAGTAGGAAGATAAACAAAACATAAACAACACTAGAATACAATACACTTCCATATCCATACCGTCTCATCAACCACTTTCCAATCAAACACCATTCATCAATCACAAGTCCCTACTCCTCCAATGGCCATATCACATAACCCAATATCACAAGACCCAATATCACACAACTCCATATCACAAGACCCAATATGACACCACTCCATATCACAAGACCCAATATCACAACACTCCATATCACAAGACCCTTAATTCTCCTCTCCGCGTCATATAGTAATATGCAAGATAATGACATCTCAACAACAACAATTATAAATAATAAACATCATATATCAATCTCATAATAACGAACAGTCTCATTTCACAACACAATCATAATTCACAGTCGATTCCCCTACCTCAAATTGCAGAATGACAACCGAAAAACTACTAGAAGTATTCCACCTCGAACTCAGTTCCTATAAATATTACTTAACATCAATTTCTACCATACAACCAAACACTACTAAATTATTCGATCTGTCCATAATTATATACTCATATTACATTATTCTTACATTTTCACAAACATGCTCATATACATGTCAATTATCATTGACCAACTATAACCTTACTATTTTTAGACTTACTATTTATAGCAAGAACTCAAATAACCAACTATTACTAAATCAATAACAATAACAATATAAATAATTAATAATACCCGCAATATTTAATAATAATAATAATAATATAAATAACATTATTATCATAAAATCATAAAATCAAAAAAACAATAATAATAATAATAATAATAATAATAATAATATCAATTATATACCTAATAATAGATGAATAATAAACAAGTAACAAACAATAACAATACAACTAATAATAATAATATTAATGTTAATAACATTATTGATAATAACAAAATATAATAATAATAATAATAAAACAAACAAATTAGTAAACCAAAGAACAACAATAATAATAACAGTAATACGCATGACACGCAACACGCAACACGCCCAAAACAAACAAGCACAATATGAACAACCCCTTTCCCGAAACCGTGACCAACCACCTCTACTATCACCGCTGCTAACACCAACCTCCACCACCGATTTCGCCTGCGACAATACCAGACCCACCTCTGAGTCGCAGTGGTTCCAGGAAAGCCATCGGTGACTGTCGACACCGCAACACAACCAATAACAACTGTTACAAAACCCATCAGTCACGCAATACTCTGTTTCCTCTGTTTTGACACGATACAGACACTCATTACAAAACCCACCATAAAAACCGTCATGAACTCTACGAACCATCGTGAGAACCACCAATCCAACCACCTGACTACCACCTTACAAAGTACTCTAACGCTCATAACAATTATAAACAGAACATAGATCGAATTGCAGTACAAAGGTCCATGTTCAGGGACTCTGTTCCGAAAACGAAACACACGACCGACACCTCACGCACTAGGGTCAACATACGATTACTATACGTTCTAGAATAAGTAGGTATAACAATCAAACCATGAGCATGTATATACGATCTATAAACGAATTGAAAACAGAAGCATAAAAAGAGGAACGATAGTAACGATGATGAACATACTTACTTCTCTATGAAAACGAACGGCCTTACACCCCTTAACCCACCGTGTGAACCTCCCTTCCTACACTCTGAAGTGGCGACAGAATAGAGAGGGTAGTTGCTATGAGTTGAACTGATTAAGGTTAGGGTTTTGGGTGGTGATTGTAGGGGACGGTAGAGCAGTGTGTGAGGGTTTCAGTTGATTTGTGTGTTGTTAACGAGATGGGTTGTTTTGGTTGGCACACAAATCGAGGCCCAAGTATAAACTTAAACACGATATATTTAACTAATACTCACACTCGTCATGCCACTAATAACATATAAAATATAGAACACTTAAATAAAATACCAAAATAAATATTCATTATCGAATACAACGTTTAATTACTATCAACTGGTCAACATAATTAATAAATATTACAATAAAATACGGAGTATTACAGTCTTCCCCCCTTAAAATGAACTTCGTCCCGAAGTTCGCCACCCCATAACGGTAACGTAACATATAACAAGCTTAAGACAATCACAAGTAGCACCTTTATCGGCTTTAAAATACGTATTGTTACATTCTACCCTCGTTAAGAAAACTTTGTCCCCAAAGTTTAGCGTATAACTAAATTAAAGGATATTTCACGAAACACAATACATTACTATTAACAGAAGTAATCAGGATTATCAAATATAAACAATCACCATATACCAATAGACATGTCATAACAACTTGCCATATCATAAAATCATTAAGATTTTACAATCCTATCCTCCTTAAGACATGGTTACGTCCCCGTAATCTCATTATAAAATTTCCGGCTCATTACTCCGTCTTACTCATTATTCTAACTCATAAAATCTTACTCAAAGTAACCAAGTATCCTATTCTCATTGTCGAACCTAAAACCAAAGACAAGGGGTGAGTGAACTGGCGTAACGAACCGCAAAACTATATTTCCATCACAATGTCAATTCCAAATTCATAAAAATATAACTCAATAACCATAGTCACTCTGGATCCTAAACATAACTCGACACAAAGGCCCTATAACTCAGTATTAGTAACCAATCTCAATCTCCATCTCAATATCAGTATCAATATCAATATTCATATCAATATCGTTTAAGGTTCACAAAACCGTGCTCCACACTTAAAGTATGAACTTTAAGCTACTCACCTACAAGTTAAGGTCAAAGAGAACGATTATAAAAATGCGTTACCAATTACCCACAATCCAATATATCAATTCCTTGTAAGTCGTATACTCCAATTCGGTCATAAACAAGCATTGTAAAGATTCTCAAATAGAATACCCCGTGTTCATTCGTAACACAACCAAACTAATATCAATATTCAAATATCGCAAAAACAAATTTCCATCTGCAACTAATCAAATGCTCACATTACCGCACAATATTAATGAGGTTAACATCAGTATTCCACACGAGAGTCAACTATAAAATCAATTGCTTGAGTACCTTATATATGTACGCTCTATCTCATAATCTTTATTCTCCCTATAGCACAACCCACTCGCAAAATAAAAGAACAACCGGTGACTCATAACATATGGATACTACTATATATTCAATAAAATTCTCAATGCCAACTCCTCAATAATTACCAACATATAAATAGTCATCAAAACATGTCAGCTTGAGTAAATATTGAGGCACATAGACTCCGACAGATCAATTATCACATATTCATATATCCTCGAACGATAATAAGAATAATAAGATCGGTAGAATCATGTTAGGCAGTAAAACAGGATCAGAGTAGTTAATACTTATATACTCCTTTGAAATTTTAACACAAACTCAGCATAATACACCAATGTAGACGATCATTAAACTCGTAGTTCATAATTGACAAATTAAAACATTTCATGTTCATAATCATATTATAGAAGCAAGACCATATTTTAGGAAAAGACATAGAGCAAAATTAATTAACGTAGTTAAACTTGGATCATTGACATATTTCAGAAGATATACACAAATTATAGACTAACAAGACCGTTTAACATTCCTAGATATCAATAAGTTAACAAAAATCACTTAGGTACATTTCCCGTCCACTCACATTACACCATTTATCATGAAACTATTAATATATATGACTTGCAAAATAAGGGTTTTATACAATAAGCAACAATTAAACATTCGAGCAAGATTTCATCGACACGTAACTACAGAATTGTCATATTGCAAACAATCACCATAATTATCAAACATCAAGCTTTATCCTGATTTATCACTTTGAAAATATTTTGAAACGTTTGAAACATTGAAAATGTAGTTTGTGACAATTATAAACTCAATTAGGGACTATTTTACCAGCTACAGCTCGGAATTAAGACTACACGGAGGCATTCTGATTCTTCTTTTCTAACATTGTTCTTGTAAATTGTAGCTCATGAATTATGAAAATTTAACGATAAAAGTAAACGAATTCACAAGACTAGTACTTCCGTAAATCACATGTCAAGTTTTCAACCAATTAATAATTCAATACATCGTGATCAGATTTTAAACATAACATTATGCACTTCACTTTATGGCATAACAATATACATGAAAAAAAATTATAAAGATTATTATCGGAGGGAACTAGTCAAAGATATACCATTAATATACGAAAGAACAACAACAAGATCCACATTGTTCAAATAATCACAATTAATTATAACAATTAGACTGTTATATAACTTTTACTCATGACATCATGCTTACTAGCTAAATTTCATTCTACCACTTGGCAAAACTCTTCTCTGATAAACATGATTTTAACATCACATACGAACATCACATAATTATTTGAGGTCATGACACTAGAAAGTAAGAGTGTCGGTATAATTGAAATTATTTCAGATAAAACTTGACGAAGTAAGTACGGTTACGCTATCATATGGTAAGGTTCATATTCAAATCATTTGCCTACTATTCATGTTATTAATGCCATATCAGGATATCACATGGTCACATCACATAATTCACATTTGATTAAACTATTATATGAAACTTACATAACTCACAATTTCACCAATTAAACATTATGCAGCAAATTACAAAAATCATAATTAAATAACCGCTTAGCGATCTTGCGAGCCATTATATTTTTTAAAAATATAAGGAATTAACTAATCATAGGAAAACGAATCGAATGTATATCTCAAGGGAATTATTTATAACAATTTTTACAACTCAATTGGTCTGAACGGAAACTTTACAGCAATTCAACAGAAAATTGGGCGTCTTGCAAAAATCACTATTAAATAACGACTCGTTAAGATTTTACATGGCTTATTATTTTGAAAACGCGAACGAATACTCTAAACAGTGGAGTTGGAATTATGCACTGACACCCGTCGTTGAGGGGTGCCAAAGATAAGATTTATAAAACCTCAGCTTAAACTTAGATAGGATAAGTCAAGGGTCGAACCACAAGGAGACAAGGTTAATTATGTTTGTGAATTTAAAGTCTATTACAAGTAACCAAAAAAGGGGGTTGATTTGAGATTTAAACTAATAACTAAAAGGACAAAATAAACAAGGGAAATAAAACAAAGTAAAAAGGAGATTAGGAACTTTGGTTCCTCATGGTTAAAACAAGTCAATGAAAGGTAAAATAACCAAATAACACAATCCCAAGGAACAAAGAATAAACCTTTAGGTCAATATTCTACCCAATCCTTACGGTCTTAGGGTTCCTAGAAAAGCACTAAACTTTCGTTCAAGGGCAATCCCAAAGTTGTTGTTAAACTAATCCTAATAATCTTTCAATCCTAAGGATTAGTTCACCAACAACAATGGGGGATTGGTAATTCAATCATTAAACTATCAAAATCAAGTCTTTACCATGATTCCCCTAATTCCTAATCACAAGAATTAGCTATGCATACTTTTAATTATGAAAATAACAATAACAAGAACTAAGAACATTAAAGGAATCAACATAATTAAAGATGACAATAAAGTTGAAAACATGAATTGAGAAACAACAATAAGATTGAAGAGTCTATTGATATAATATACTCAAGAAGGGGGGGTTGAATTGAGTATGCCTTCTTTTTAAATCTTCTTCGATGTGTGTACGTTTGTATGATGATCTTTGAGTAAAACAAATAATAAGGAGAGACACAATATTTTTGAAGTGGTTCATTCTCACACTTTGAGACCTACGTCCACTATTCTCGATTAATAAAATTAGTACCAACTCTGGATTACAATTTTATCAACCCTACTCGTGCGACTTTGATATTAGTCACAACTCTATCTAGATACCGTTAAATATCTAGCTATGACAAATACCGTTAAATATTTGCCTTACAATGAGTACCGCTAAATACTCGTTTTATCTTACATTAATAAGATAAAGTCTTCAATGTTTTCTTGATGTCACAATCTTGAATGAATAAGATCAATGCTTGAGCACTTGAATCTTGAATCGGATATGACAATGATAAGCTCGAATATTGAAGTAAACGATCAACGGCTCTCTCTCTCTATTTGCGTGTATATATGTGTATGTATTTCGTGTAGGCTAATGTGTCATAGGTAGTCTATTTATATAGAATATGTATCTAGGTAATTCAAACCCTAGATGATTTAGGAATATTACTTAAACTAGAATACTAGTCTTTTAGTAATACTACCTTAAATCTAATCTTAATATATTTAGGAAAGATTTAATAATATACTATAAGTATTATATAAGGAATCAATTTCCTAATTCATATTTAGGAAAGATCTTTATACAATAAACAATTAGTATCCTTATTAAAACAACTTCATAAACCATGTCAAAGATAATAAAATATATTATCACAATATAATCTTAGTTTGTTTTAAGATATTAAATAAATACATAATATTTACTTAATTTAATCCTACACGAATTATGGTAAACGTGACATGTTACACGTTTCCCAAAGTCGAAACAAACCCTATCTCGATTATATTTTATTTGACAATTAAGATCATATAAAAATCCTTAGTTTATTTTAGTAATAAATAATTGTCTCATAAGACAATTATTTATTTCTATTTCACTTAAAGATATTTTATATAATCCTATTAAGATTAACAATTCCATACTTAAAATAGAATACCAATTAACATTAATTGTACACGATATTACTTGAAAACAAACGCTTCATCTAAACACATATATTCCGATCATTTCTTCATAATATAGAGTTATAGCTACGAGCTATAACTTGAATCAATCTTGTACTAAAGCTATAGCTGATAAATATAACTTTAGTTCATTATGCGCGCTTGTGATCTTCTATCAATCTTCGACTTAGTCAATTCATTGACTAATATGCTTGAATCTTTTACACTTGATTGATTAGATCTTGTTACTAATATTCTGTACACTTAGCACACGATTATACGTACGAGTATATAATATATAAATAGCTAGACTTGTCATTATCAAAACATAAACATATATACTATATATTTATTTGAATATATGGTTTAACAAATTCCCCCTTTTTGATGATGGCAAGTCTTTCTTAGATTTTGTGTCTAAGTGTATGTTCCCCCTCAATATAATAATGGTTATTCATAGCAAAGATCAACTTAGGGTTTTTATCTTCTATCTATCCCATATCCTTTAAGGACCCTAAGAGACAATGAATTACGACAAGGAGCAAGCTTAGGCAAATTCTAATCTAAGTCGCATATTTCCCCCTCTTGACATCATCGAAAAGATGAGAACAAAGACATGAAACGACTAGAATAATATACGACGAAACATAAGCAAGCATCTAAACGAGTCTAAAAATATGAACATAAGAAATATCACACAAACACATACGTAATGTCAAAATATACACAACCAATCCGAATATACTATGCCAATGGGCCGAATTATTAACAAGAGAGTTGTAAGAAAACTGGGCCTGGCTAGGGTTAGGATAATATGGGCCAAAGCAAAATAACAAGAGATTTGGGCCACAGCAAAATAGGATAATGTTTGGGCCACGGTAGGATTAGGAAATCCGAGGGAGGCAAAAAGGAGCAGAGCCTCGGATTCAATTGGGCCAGGGAAAGGAAGTTGGGCCACAAGTATAAAAGTTCATTAGTCCAACCCAGGACTGAACAACAAAAACAACAAAACAACCCAAAATACGAAATCAGAAACGGAGGAAGAGAATCAAGAACGAGAGCTTGATGCAGGGGTCTTGGCATACGGACTCACATACTCGGGTCGGGTACGGAACTCAAGGGTATCCAATCGGTCCAAACAACTACTGACGTTTCTTCCTTGAGCATTTAGAGCCAACTCGAAGTTGAGTATTTTCAATGAAAGCGCCTTAACCGCTTCAAGAGCTTGACTCGCATCTTTGCACAACAACCCGTGATCCCTTACCATAGCACCACCTTGGGACGTGAGGAATGAGAGTCGATCACTAATAACGAGTAATTCGGAGCACATGACCGATACCTCCGATCCCAGTTTACCAAGTTGTTTATCAACTTTCATGATCCATGCCCTTAATTCAGTCTCGAACCCACGACTTCCCGTAGCACTACCACCTCCTGCCTCTGCTTTCTCCTTTTTCACTTCACACAATCCAAGAATCTGATCTACCTTAGCCTCAAGACCGGCAAACGAAGGTGAAGGAGTAGCCGAGGGCTCCGGTCCTACATTCTTGCCAAAGGTAAGATCAATCCCTTCGAAACAAATACCCATTAATTTCAAAACATTGTCACATATCCTATCACGAGGTTTAACACCAAAACTCGAGTCATCCACGACTCCCTTCTTCAACAAGAGCTCGGACACCCACATTCCGTATGGAATATCGAGTGTCGAACTTGGTTTTTCTTTGATTAAAACAGAGGAAGTAATACGATAGCCTCAATACTTGACAACTTATCACGACCACCTCTCCTAGGTAGAATCGTGTTCCAAAGATAGTTAACAAACAACTTCAATTTTGGTGAGAATGAATTTGTGAGTAGTGGAGAGACTTCAGTGGCATTAGGATCAAAATATTGTTTGATCATCATTTTTTGTTCTTGTGGCACCACCCCCCATTCCTTACGGGTATCAATATCAATTCCCCTTCGATCAAGATGAAAAATTTCACATATATCCTCTAAAGACACTTCGACATCCCTCCCATTAACCACGGCTTTCATCCCGGATTCAGTAGGTTTCACAGAAGCAAAGAACTGAAGTAATTCAATTGGAAATATTAACCCCGAAAAATTACTAATATATTCCCACCCCTGAAACTCTAAAAATTTCTTAAAGAAGAGCAGGGACTTAGATCCGTTTACCCAAGATGTCGGGTAAAACCGACCCGCATGAATGGAATAAGGAAGGAGACGGTCAATAAGCATACCTTCGTGCTTAGTCATGCGAACTCGCTCGAGACTCTCCTTAGTAGCTTCGACAGAATATTCTTTAAACAGAGGACGAGGATTCTTGGAATCGCTTTCTTGCATGTCGTCCGAAACAGAAGAGGCAACTCGGTTTAGTTTGCGACGTTTTCCGTTGTCTGGGGTTGGACCGGCGGTGGCAATGGGTGTCGGAGATGGTGGTGGTGAAGGGGTTGGTGAAGGTGGAGAGGGTTTCTTTTGTTGGGAGCGTGTGGCGCGTGATGGTGGCATTGTGGTGAAGAATGGTGGTGTATTTTAGGCGAGTGTTGGTGGAGGTTTTGATGGATGTTAATGGAGTTTTTGGTTTTGTGGAGGTTTGAGATTATTAATGGAGTTTTAGAAAATTTAGGACGGTAATAATGAAGGAGGTTTGAGGTAAGTTGAGGGAGTTGGGGTAATAATGGGAGATAGGTAAAAGTCAAAAGCTAGGGGAGTATGGGGAGGCACGTGGTAGTTTGTTGTGGGGCTAGGTGGGTTGTGGGACGTGGCAGGTGGCGTCATCACACACGGCTTGTGTGTGTTGTTTGAGATAAGTTTTTATAGTTTGATTTTTCCTTTTCTTTGTTTATTAATATATATTTGTGTAATATTATGTATTATATGTATTATATGTATATTTGAGGTAAATTATAATATGTGACGTAATATTATTTTGAGATCGGTTGTGCACACATTCATATGTAAATTGTATAACATAAATATGATCACAAAAAATTATCATCGAATACATACATACACATGCAGCGGAGTATACGGACACAGTCATATAATCTCATCTAAACCGTAGTCAATCATTGGGTTAATTTTGCTTTTAAGATTTGATTAGGTGCCACCGATTAAACCAATTTCCAATCGCAAAGTCTCAAAGCGTTCTCTAGCCAATGGTTTAGTGAAGATATCTGCCCATTGTTTTTCCGTACTACAAAATTCCAATTTTATATTTTTCTTTTCAACATGGTCTCTTAGAAAGTGGTGTCTAATTTCAATATGTGTGGTCCTCGAGTGCTGGGCTGGGTTTTTGGATATAATTATAGCACTCGTATTATCACATAATATAGGCACACATCCAACATCAACACCATAATCATGTAACTGTTGCTTTAACCATACAAGTTGAGAACATACCAGTGCGGCTTCAATATATTCTGCTTCAGCAGTTGAGAGAGCGACAAAATTTTGTTTCTTGGATCCCCAAGATATAATACAAGGACCTACAAAGGTAGCAAGTCCGCAGGTACTTTTTCTGTCTAAAGAACATCCTGCATAATCCGCATCTGAATATCCTACTAGGTTAAAGTTACAGTCCATAGGATACCATAGATATAACTTTGAGGTTCCGATTAGGTATCTTAAAATTCTCTTAACTGCAATCATGTGTGATTCTTTTGGTGCAGATTGGAATCTCGCACAAACACAGACACTAAACATTATATCTGGACGACTTGCTGTAAGATAAAGAAGTGAGCCAATCATACCTCTGTAAGTTGTTTCATCTACAGACTTACCATCTTCGTCTTTGGTTAACTTCTTATCTGTGACCATTGGAGTAGGCATTGCATGAGAGGTTTCCATTCCAAATTTCTTTAGTAACTCCTTGACGTATTTTTGTTGATGAACCTTGATTCCTTCTTCAGTTTGTTGTATTTGAAGTCCAAGGAAGAACTTTAGTTCTCCCATCATACTCATCTCGAACTCAGAAGTCATCAACTCAGAGAAGTACTTGCACAACTTTTTATTAGTTGAGCCAAAGATAATATCGTCAATATAGATCTGAACGACTAGTAGATCTGAGTTTTCGCTTTTAAGAAATAGGGTTTTATCTACAGACCCTCTCTTGAATCCACTCTCCAATAGGAACTTTGATAATCTGTCGTACCATGCCCTAGGTGCTTGTTTCAGACCATATAGTGCTTTGTCCAATTTGAATACATGATCCTTGAGTTTGCTGTCAGGAAATCCAGGAGGTTGTTCAACAAATACTTCCTCTTGGAGATAGCCATTAAGAAATGCAGTCTTAACGTCCATCTGAAAAAGCTTCATTCCCTTGTGTGCTGCAAATGCAATGAGTAGTCTTATTGCCTCAAGACGAGCAACAGGAGCAAAGGTTTCGTCATAATCGATTCCTTCCTGTTGGTTGTATCCTTGAACCACTAGTCTGGCCTTGTTTCGTACAATGACTCCAGTGTCATCCAGTTTATTTCTGAAAACCCATCTAGTTCCAATGACAGTTCTGTCCTTAGGTCGAGGAACAAGATGCCAAACTTTGTTTCTTTCAAATTGCTGGAGTTCTTCTTGCATGGCAACTATCCAGTTTGGTTCTGCGAGAGCTTCCTTGATATTTGAAGGTTCAATAGTGGAGAGAAAGGAGTAGAATGAGCAAAAGTTATTTAAGCTCCTTCGAGTTTGAACTCCATCTGTCAGGCTTCCTATGACATTGTCCAAAGGATAAGAGCCTTTGTATCTCCAGTTCCTTGATTGATTATTAGCATTACCTGAACTTGACTCGGGATCTTGACTTGTTCCCCCTAAATCCAAACCTGGGTTTATAGTAGGGTCAGGTATAACTCTGGCCTCTTCCCTTTGGTTTTGATTCAAAGTTACAGCTTCATTAGCTGTAACTCTGGGTTCCAAGTCATTGGTTTGAGAGTTATCTACAGTATCATCAACTGTAGTTTCATCTCTCGCACCATTTTCTCCCAAGTTGAGTTCATCATGAGTTCCTTGAGGTTCTCCTTCTTCAATTTCCATTTCATAAGGATCTTCCTTTGATAACCTGAAATCAGGTTCGTCTAGGTTTTCCTCTATATCCTGTAATGGCTTATCGAAGACATTATTTTCATCAAAGATAACATGAATACTTTCCTCTATGCATAGAGTACGTTTTTTGGAAACTTTGTAGGCTTTACTATGATCTGAATATCCTATAAAGATTGCTTCATCACTTCTAGGGTCGAATTTGCTTAATCTATTTTTACCATTGTTATGAACAAAGCATTTACTACCAAAGCATCTTAAATGAGATACGACCACGAAGAAGTTCATAAGGAGTCTTTTTAAGGATAGGTCTAATCATAGCACGGTTATGAATATAGCAAGCTGTACTAATAGCCTCAGCCCAAAAGTTTCTAGGTAGGCCACTACAAAGAAGCATTGTTCTAGCCATGTCTTCTAGGGTTCTGTTCATTCGTTCTACGACTCCATTTTGTTGTGGGGTTCTAGGGGCCGAGAAGTTATGTCCAACACCATTGATTTTACAGAACTCAATAAAAGCATGATTGTCGAACTCAGTTCCATGGTCAGTGCGGATTGTTACTAGGTTTGATTTATATTTGTTTTGGACAAGTTTCATGAGACTAACAAATTCATCAAATGTTTCGTCTTTTGAGTGGAGAAAGATTGGCCAGACAAATCTAGAGTAATCATCAACTAGAACGAAAACGTACCTGGAACCACCTCTGCTTCTTACCTTCATAGGGCCACATAGATCCATGTGTACTAGTTCAAGAGCTTTTTCTGTGCTTACCACTCTTTTTGGCTTAAAGGATGATCTGACGTGTTTACATCGTGCACATGTGTCACACATCTTTTCTTGATCAAATTTAATTTTTGGAAGACCTTCGACCAAGTCCCATCTTTTCAGCTTACTTAGAATAGGTGAGCTAATATGACCGAATCTCTTGTGTCATAGACATGGATCATCTAACGTAACTTTCATGCATGATAGAGAATCAGTAGGTACAACATTTAAATCAATCATATAACATTTTTCATCCTGTGACCTTCAAGTATTACTTTACTGGTGCCTTCTAAGATTATACGACATATATCTGAATGGAAAACCACTTTGTTTCCTTTGTCACATAATTGGGATATACTAATGAGATTATGTTTGAGACCACTTACAAGGTATACATCATTTATAGTATGAGAGGATGAAATACCTATTTTACCAATTCCGATGATCTTTCCTTTTTTGTTATCACCGAATGTGACTTTACCTCCATCAAAGGGTTTTAGGGTTTGGAATAGATTTACGTCGCCTGTCATATGTCTTGAGCATCCACTGTCGCGATACCATAGGTTATTTTCCTTGGCGACAAACTGCACGAATAATTTTAAAGACAGGATTTAGGTACCCAAGCATACTTGTGTCCTTTGTTGTTAGTAATCACAAATACATCTTCCTTTTTAACCCAAACTTGTCTTACATAGGTCTTTCTATATTGGTAGTAGTTGGGTTTTGATGTTCTTGTGTAAGTCTTAGTTTGGACTCTTGGTGACCAATTTTTGTGTGTAGTTTGAGGAGTTTGTTTGGTTCTATTTCTCTTTTCTTCGTAATCAAATGTCATGTCATAGAACCATCTGTGGTCAATATTTCTTTCCTCGGTTTTATCATCATCACTATCAGAGACAGAAATAGTGTCGCTTGGAATTCCTAAGGATTTAACAAACTTAACTCCGGTTTTAAAATCTTGTGCGTGTTTCACACAGTTTTCTCGGAGGTGTCCAGTATGGCCACAATAAGTGCATATTAAATACTCAGGAAGGTCGGCATATTTCCTTCTTCTAAAGTCTCTGTTCGTTGGGCTTTGTTTACACTTTGAGTGATCCCTTCTCCCATAACATTCGTGACCTAATCCCATCTTCATGTTGTTGTCGGATTGTTCAGTTAGGAAGTTTAGAACGTTAGTGCTTCCTTCCCATTTGTCGTGAACTTTCCGAGCATGAAGAAAGAGGTCTTTTAAGGAGTCTATTTCTTTCTTACATTCACTATGGTCAGTGCTGTTAGACTCTTTTAGGTTTTGAATGTCTTTATGAAAGTCGGACACAATCTTGGCATGTTCCTTCTTGATTTTAGATATATTGAATTCTAGATCCATGATTTTGCTTTCGAGGATCTCAACTTCTTCTAGATGAGTCTCATCTTCGATCATAATCGAAGATTTTGACTTTAGAAGCTCATTAGCCTTTCTTAAATCTGAAGTTATAGCTTCATTAGCTATAACTTTGGATTGAAGCTCTTTAATGTTGAGTTTCAGTTTTGAGGTTATAGCTTCATTAGCTATAACTTTAGACTCAAGAACCTTTTTCTCAGACATAACTGCTTCCAACTTTGCATTGGCTTCAATGCTTATTTTGGATTCAGTTTCTTAGCTTTGGCTTTCAGAAGTTGATTTTCCTCAGCAATATCGAGGATCTGTTCCTTCAAGTCATTTAATTCAAGACTCTGTTCATGACACTGGTCTAGGGTTTCCTCAAAGTATTTAATTAACATAGCTTTAGATAGATTTTTAACCTGACTTTTGAGTTGAAGAAAATTTACCTCTTCATCGTCGTCATCGTCTGAGTCGGATTCTCCAAGGAGACACATATGAGATGCGTCATCTTCATCATTGTTGTCTGAGATTAGATCTAGACTGACGTTGCTTAGGCACAGGTGTGCTACCTCTTCTTCTTGTGAGTCCTCGTCATCCTCAGATTCTAATTCTCCCCAGCATGACGCAAGCATTACTTTCTTGAACTCTGTTTTGGTCTTTTCTCTTTTTGACTTGTCTTTGATTTTGTCCCAGCTTGGACAATCCTTGATCATATGATCTTGTTGACCACATTTAAAACATCCTCTTTTGAAGAATGTTTGTTTGGTGTCAGTTTTCTTTTTGTCGACCGTTTTGTTGTTAGGGTTTTTGTATCTACCCTTGAAAACTGCTTTCTTAAATCTTCTTGCGAATAGAACTGTTTCGTCCTCTAGTTCTTCTTCGCATACTTCACTTGTGGAGGCTTGTAAGGCGACTCCTTTTCCTTTAGTATCATCGTCATCTTTGTTTAACATGATCTCGTGAGCCATTAGAGATCCAATCAACTCTTGGTAAGTAATCTGAGATAGATCACATGCTTCCTCTATGGCCGTGACCTTTGGTTGCCATTTTTTGGTGAGACTCCTAAGAATCTTTCGAATGATATCCTCAGAATCGATCTTTCTGCCAAGGTTCCGCAGTTCATTAATAATACAAGAAAATCGTGCAGACATGCTATCAATAGATTCATTCTTTTCCATATTGAAAAGTTCATATCTTTGAATGAGCAAGTCTATACGATGTTTCCTGACTGCGGATGTTCCTTCATAAGCAAGTTCGAGACTATCCCATATTTCCTTAGCGGAACTACAAGATGAGAATCTATCAAATTCTGAGGTTATCATACCGTTCTGTAGGAGGCTCATGGCCTTAGAGTTTTTCTCTACAATTTTGTAGTCACTTTCCACATAATCGCTTTCCATCTTTTCATAGGTTGTACCATTTGCGGCGGCGACCAAGATCTTCTTTGGTCCAGTTTGGATGATCTTCCAACATTCCCAATCACATCCCTTGATGTAATGAGTCATCATATTCTTCCATAGACTGTAGTTTTTGCCATCGAAGATAGGGCACTTGAGATGCTTGGAATCCATTGTTGAAAGAGTATATAATATAGAATCAATAGAAGGATCAAAACTCACGCGGCTAGGCGATCAAGAGCACGAGGCTCTGATACCAATTGAAGAGTCTATTGATATAATATACTCAAGAAGGGGGGGTTGAATTGAGTATGCCTTCTTTTTAAATCTTCTTCGATGTGTGTACGTTTGTATGATGATCTTTGAGTAAAACAAATAATAAGGAGAGACACAATATTTTTGAAGTGGTTCAGTCTCACACTTTGAGACCTACGTCCACTATTCTCGATTAATAAAATTAGTACCAACTCTGGATTACAATTTTATCAACCCTACTCGTGCGACTTTGATATTAGTCACAACTCTATCTAGATACCGTTAAATATCTAGCTATGACAAATACCGTTAAATATTTGCCTTACAATGAGTACCGCTAAATACTCGTTCTATCTTACGTTAATAAGATAAAGTCTTCAATGTTTTCTTGATGTCACAATCTTGAATGAATAAGATCAATGCTTGAGCACTTGAATCTTGAATCGGATATGACAATGATAAGCTCGAATATTGAAGTAAACGATCAACGGCTCTCTCTCTCGATTTGCGTGTATATATGTGTATGTATTTCGTGTAGGCTAATGTGTCATAGGTAGTCTATTTATATAGAATATGTATCTAGGTAATTCAAACCCTAGATGATTTAGGAATATTACTTAAACTAGAATACTAGTCTTTTAGTAATACTACCTTAAATCTAATCTTAATATATTTAGGAAAGATTTAATAATATACTATAAGTATTATATAAGGAATCAATTTCCTAATTCATTTTTAGGAAAGATCTTTATACAATAAACAATTAGTATCCTTATTAAAACAATTTCATAAACCATGTCAAAGATAATAAAATATATTATCACAATATAATCTTAGTTTGTTTTAAGATATTAAATAAATACATAATATTTACTTAATTTAATCCTACACGAATTATGGTAAATGTGACATGTTACACGTTTCCCAAAGTCGAAACAAACCCTATCTCGATTATATTTTATTTGACAATTAAGATCATATAAAAATCCTTAGTTTATTTTAGTAATAAATAATTGTCTCATAAGACAATTATTTATTTCTATTTCACTTAAAGATATTTTATATAATCCTATTAAGATTAACAATTCCATACTTAAAATAGAATACCAATTAACATTAATTGTACACGATATTACTTGAAAACAAACGCTTCATCTAAACACATATATTCCGATCATTTCTTCATAATATAGAGTTATAGCTACGAGCTATAACTTGAATCAATCTTGTACTAAAGCTATAGCTGATAAATATAACTTTAGTTCATTATGCGCGCTTGTGATCTTCTATCAATCTTCGACTTAGTCAATTCATTGACTAATATGCTTGAATCTTTTACACTTGATTGATTAGATCTTGTTACTAATATTCTGTACACTTAGCACACGATTATACGTACGAGTATATAATATATAAATAGCTAGACTTGTCATTATCAAAACATAAACATATATACTATATATTTATTTGAATTAGCTATGCATACTTTTAATAATGAAACTAACAATAACAAGAACTAAGAACATTAAAGGAATCAACATAATTAAAGATGACAATAAAGTTGAAAACATGAATTGAGAAACAACAATAAGATGAACAACAAGATTTAATTAAAAGGAAAGATTAATTGTAGCAAACTTACAACTTAATTGGAATTAAGAACAAAACTTGGGATAAAATCTCTTTCTAAACTATGGAGTCTTGAATAACATGGAATGCTTGTCTAACATAAATTGCTTCTCTAAAAATTGCTTGACCTAATTTTAGAGTTTAGGTCTTCTTAAATAAGTTCTAATTACAAGATTAGGTAAGTAAAAACACGAAACAAAAGTCCCGGGTACAGCTCCTGGTCGGTCGACCTCTTTTCCGGGTCGGTCGACCGCTTCTGTCGATGCTGGGTTTTTCCGCGAATTGGGCTTAGGTCGGTCGACCTCTCTGATGGGTCGGTCGACCGCTTCTTGTTCGTATCATCTTGAATTTGGACCAATGACAACACTCGGGTGTACAATCCAGATCCTTGCTCCGCATTATTACTCAAAACAGCTTCCAAAAGGCAAATAAAGTTCAGTTTTGCTTACTTCCGCGTATTCCTACATTTAAAACATAGAAATGCCAAAGTAAACCGTTTCGGGAGAAATAGCAACTAAAAGTCACGAAAATATAAGAAAATACGTGCCAAAAGAATAAATTAAATGCATAAAATAGGCAAGTATCAAACTCCCCAAACCAAACCTTGCTTGTCCTCAAGCAAGCACTAAGACTCAAAAGAAAAGAAAAACTTCTAATGGAACGGATTTCACACTTTTTACAACCAAACACAACACTATGCCTAACCAATTTAATGCAACCTTCAAATATAATCAAGCATAATGTCAGGAGCAAAACGAATTGTACATGTAGGAAAAGCATGCTAAATTTTCAACTTTGCAAGACTCGTTCTAATTGGACTCTCGCGGTACGCTCGAGACACTCATGAAAGCAAAGGGTCAAATGTATATGTGAAAGATAAGAAGATAAATAAAAGTAAAGACTCTCACCTATCTGCGACCCGTAAGAACATGCCTGCAATCTAACATGAATAAAATCTCTACAACCGTACATATGCATTCCCACACTAGATAACCATGACACATGCCGAGGCGATTTTGGGATTGTGAGGCTAGAGGTAAGAAGGGGTTAAAATAAGTTATGGGAAGAAGGGTTAAACCGAGCTAACAACCGTCTATCCATACTATAAGATCACTTCTATTACTTTTCCATACATGCCAATGCTCAAAAATTTGGGAGCAAGATTCACAACTTTTCCAAATTTCTCCTTCCTCTTTCCTTTCTTCTTCTTTCTTTTTTTTTTTTTTCAGAAACAGCCTGCTCAATAGTCGTGGTCGACCAACCCAGAATGAAGGTCGACCGACCACCCTTGAAAACAGGCAGACTCGTTTTTTTCCACTTTCTCTTTTTTTTTTCATTTGATTCCTTATTATTTTTTCCGTATCTTTTTCTTTTCTTTTTCTCCTTTCTACCATTCTCACAAAATCAAAATTTAACAATGAAGCACAAACCAAAGGACGGCCAAAACAGTCCCATCCCTAAATTACTAGCTCGGCTAGGGTAGGCAATTTTTAGGATGTAGCAAATGGGTTAAAAGATTCAATTTGGCTATGTGAGGATTATGGGTAAAATGAGAAAGAGGGACCTCTACCACATGTGTCAACAAACCACAAATCCGAATGCATACAGGTATTAAGTAGACAAAATTCATGTTTATGCATATTGATGTGACATGCCTCAAGAGGAGAAACTACTCACAAACCTACATGAAATCGGTCATGGATGTCACCGATTTATTAAGCTCTAATCCTTAGAATATGTAGTAGCTTGCCAAGAAGGGAGTCAAGTCTAATAATTTAGCATGAAATCAACAAAAACTCGTAGATAATGCAAAAGACTAGCTTGAAAATTTTTGAAAAATTGCAAGGCAAAGCAATGTGTGATATGTGAGGCATAAATTGTATTCGTCCGTTCCGACTCGACCTAAAAACTTAAGACAGAGAAGAACGCGCGACAGGGAAGAACACGCGACAAAAGAAAACGAAAAAAAGAAAAACACCTAAAGGAATGAAAAACAAAAGACACAAAGACAATTGCATACTCACAAAGGAGTATGCAAACACCCTCCCCAAACCAAAACGCACAATGCCCCCATTGTGCTCATTAGCATACAACCACAGCATAGGGATGGGGGTAGGCAGAAAAGAAACAAACAATGAAAGGAAAAGGGAAAAGACTAGAAATTACAAAAAGAGTCTAAGGAGGAAGGAGGGGAAAACTGGAAATCTAGAGGAAAAAACTACTTACAAAAGAAATGGGGACCTCCCCTAACCGAACCAAAGAATGGGGACCTCCCCAAACCGAACCCCAAAGAGGGTAAGGTCAAGCATGTCCCTAGGACTCTGAGTCGAAATCCGGCTCAGAGTCCTCTCCTCCTTCCTCCTCCTCGTCCTCTTCTTCAGACCCTATGCCTGTTCCCGAGGCAGAGCCTGAAGCATCACCGTGGACACGACCGCCTGCGAGAGGTGTGTACCAGGTGGGGTGAGTCCATGGGCCGGTAGGGAGCCTACCCTGAGTAGCATACTCCCTGTAAACCGGATATTGGCAAAGACTATCGTTCAACTGTTTTTGGTTGAACTGTCTGCAAAGGCTCGCCATCATTTGTGGCAGAGATCTGTCATCAACAAAAGGAGGAACATAAACATTAGGAGCAGCAGTAAAATCAGTTGGGTACCCCGTCCCAGATGCGTGATGGTGGGCACCGGGAGCATTGACCCTGTGGCCTCTAGAGGTGCCTCCTCTAAGGGGGAGGCGGTAAGACGGGAGTAGTGGTCTGGGCTCCCCTACAACAGTAAAAAGGGGTAACATAGGGGGAGCCGCGGTGATGGGGATGCGATCACTGAGGTAGGTGTCTACCTTCCAATAATCTCTCATGTTCACCCAATGCACGGACCTGACATAAGCCATATCCATGAACCGGGAGAGAGTGTCAATCGCATCCTCATAGCGAGGGAACTGAGGGACAAGAGAGCGGGCTAATCGAGTGACTAGCCCACCACAAACAATAGTAGTCAAGGAAGTTCCCTCGCCCAGCGACATAAGGTGAGAGGCGACCAAAAATGCAGTGTTATAAAACTGCTGACCCGTACGTCTGATGTTAAGATAACCAGACAAAATGGAGAGCTCAATGTTGTTAACATTTTGCGACTCTTTACGGCCGAAAACAGTGTTGGCCAACAGACGCAAAAAATAACGGGGGGCGGGTAGGTGAACGGTACTGTTTTTCTTCTTCCCATCGCTGGAATCAGAAAGACAGGAACACATATCATTATATGACCCAGTGGGGTCACCCGTAAGACCCGTAGAAGATAAGCCTAGAAACTGAGCAAATTGATTTAAAGTTAAAGAAAAAGTTTCATTGAACAAACGAAAAGAAATGCAAATGTTATCATAGCCGGGGTGATATGCTTGAAAATCAAAAGTAAAGGAAGAAAAGAACTCAAGAGTGAGAAGGGAATAAGTGAACTCATACATAGTGACAAGTCCTGAGAAACTCGTCCCATTGAGCAAAGACACCACCTCCTCATGACATCCTAAGGCTTGCAAGGTCGGAACACAGAGGAACCGGGTTACCACTACTAAGCAATAAGCGGAGAGATGAAGGAACCGGGCTTTTTGAGCCGGAGTGTTGAAGATGATCTGTGGATAGTTAAGTAGACTATCCGTGTCTTGCACCGTCAATCCTCTCGACCTAGGAGCACGGCCTCTGGAGGTGCTTGCACCGGAAGTGCGGGAGCGCTTTCCGCCTTGTTCACGGCTAGACATTGTAAATCTGAAAAGTTCAATAGGATTTTAGTCTTGTGCAAATATTGAAACATTTCTTTAACAAAATTAGGAACGAAAACGCATAACAGAAACTTTTGTAACAAACATGGGTCGGCCGACTTCACAGAGAAGTCGGTCGACCACTTTCGCGAGTAAAATCAAAGTTCCTGTAGCACAAGAGGTCGGCCGACCGCTAACCTAGGTCGGTCGACCAACTAGCAGAGAAAAATTCAGTAACTGCAAAATACGAAACTCAGGAAAATCATAGTTTGGTCGGCCGACCTCCGTTTTGGGTCGGTCGACTTTGAACAGTGTCAGAATCAGAATTTCGGGACTGAAATCATGCGGAAAAATGGCATAAAAACCGAAAAGAAGAATTATACTAACCCTAACAGCACGAAATCACACACAAATTACAGATCTGAGATTATAAAACCTAAAGGAAGAAGAAAACTAAAAGAGAAATACTTAAACAAGCATGAAAACGAAATTAAGAGCAAAAATAAACTCAAAAAGACAAACTAATACTACCTAGAACGGAATTAAGATGCTATGGAACGAAAAAGAGAGAAAGAAAACTAAGAAAAACATACCTTGAAGGAGAAAAAAATGAAAGAAGGCAAGCAAATTAGTGAAGGGTGAAGAAGGTGGGTGTTTTTAGGGTTTTTAAGAGAGAAAGAGGAGTGCAGAAAGTGTGAGCAAATGAGGGTAAAAATTGTGTTTTCAAAACACACAACAACCGTGACTCTGATTCTAAAAAAAAGCGGCCAAAACACCCGCGGTCGGTCGACCGAGATTCTGGGTCGGTCGACCTCCGTCCTGCAAACCTGTTCCGTAAATTTTACTTAACCTGTCAGAATGAATTTAAAGCTGCCAGAAGGTCTGTCGACCTAGTAATTGGGTCGGTCGACCGCTGTACTGACGAATTCTCCTATTTTCCTGCAGAAACTTAAAATCTCATCAAGGATAAAAAACGGAAATAAAAAAACGTAACTTAAGCTAGAGCACGGGTTGCCTCCCGTGTAGCGCTGGTTTAAGAGGTCCCGCACGACCTTTTTACCTATCAAGAAGCATCCTAAAAAGGGTCAAAGTAAGAAACTTCAACCTTACCGACAAATTCATTTTCTCCTCGGAAGTGCTTCACATACTGGCCATTGACTTTGAACCTCTCACCAGATGAGGTTTCTAATTCTATCGATCCGAATTTTGAGACAGCTGTGATGGTGTAGGGTCCGCTCCACCTGGATTTCAGCTTACCTGGAAAAAGACGAATACGAGCATTAAAAATCAACACCCTATCACCTACCTGAAAATCACGCCTAATGATTCTCTTGTCGTGCCAGCGCTTTGTTTTCTCCTTGTAAATCATGGCATTGTCATAGGCTAACAACCTGAATTCTTCTAACTCATTGAGCTGCAACAAACGTTTCTCACGGGAAAGATTAGGGTCTAAATTAAGATCACATATAGCCCACCAAGACTTACGTTCTAACTCTACTGGTAAATGACAAGTCTTACCATAGATCAACCGGAATGGTGACATTCCTATTGGGGTTTTGAACGCGGTTCTATAGGCCCATAAAACATCATCATGTTTTAAACTCCAATCTTTCCTAGACTTAGAAAAAACTTTAACTAGGGTCTCCTTGAGTTCCCTATTAGAGATCTCAACTTGACCACTAGTTTGGGGGTGATAAGCTAAACCCCTACGGTGTTGGACACCGAATTTATTTAACAAGTCACCTAAGCGTTTCTCCTTAAAATGCATACCTCCATCACTTATGACAACCCTAGGGACACCAAAACGAGGAAATATGATTTTTTTTAAACATCTTAATAACAGCCTTTGCATCATAATGGGGAGTAGCAATAGCTTCTACCCACTTAGACACATAATCAACAGCCACAAGAATATACATGTTACCTTGACTACTAGGAAAAGGTCCTTGATAATCAATGCCCCAGACATCAAAAATCTCTACCTCTAAAATACCAACCTGCGGCATCTCATGTCTTTTTGAGACATTCCCAGTTCTTTGACAAGCATCACAGTTACCTACAAAATTCCTACAGTCAGCATGCAAAGTAGGCCAATAAAAACCAGACTGTAATACCTTGGCCACGGTCCTAGATGGACCATGGTGACCACCATATGCAGAAGAGTGACATGCTTCCAGAATGTCTTTCACCTCCCATTGGGGAACGCATCTCCGGATGAGTCCATCTCCGCATTCTTTGAAAACATAAAGGTCATCCCAAAAATATTGTTTTGCATCGAACATAAATCTCTTCTTTTGTTGCCATGACAACTCAGGAGGGATTTTACCTGTGACAGCAAAGTTAGCAAAATCAGCATACCAAGGGGGGGATAAGAACCTGAACTATTAATGATAAATAAGCTCTCGTCAGGAAATGAATCATCAATAGGTAAAGAATCTTCCCCATCAGTCAGGTGTAGGCGAGATAGGTGGTCAGCTACCACGTTTTCCGCGCCTTTCTTGTCCCTAATCTCAATGTCAAACTCTTGGAGAAGGAGTATCCACCTTAAGAGCCTTGGCTTTGAATCCTTCTTCTGAAAAAGACCTTTCAAAGCTGCATGGTCAGTGTAAACAATTACCTTATTACCTACTAAATAGGACCTGAATTTTTCTAAGGCAAATATTACAGCTAGCATCTCCTTCTCAGTAGTGAAATAGTTGACTTGAGTCTCATCTAGGGTGCGGCTCGTATAATATATAGCATTAAGAGCCTTGTTCTTCCTTTAACCTAGCACAGCACCTACAGCGTAGTCACTAGCATCGCACATGATCTCAAATGGGAGATCCCAATCTAGTGGCTGAATGATTGGTGCTGAGATCAAAGCTTCCTTCAACCTGTTAAAAGCTGAGAGGCACTCATCAGTAAAATCAAAGATGGCATCTTTAAGAAACAACTGTGTAAGTGGTTTAGCAATCTTAGAGAAGTCCTTAATGAAACGCCTGTAAAAACCTGCGTGTCCTAAGAAACTCCTCACCCCCTGAACATTAACAGGAGGGGGTAATTGCTCAATCACCTGCACCTTTGTTTTATCTACATGTATACCTTTGTCAAAAATTAGATGCCCTAACACTACCCCTTCAGTAACCATAAACTAACACTTTTCCCAGTTTAAGACAAGGTTTACATCAATACATCGCTGCAAGACTTTATCAAGATTAGCTAAGCATTGATCAAAAGCATTACCATAAACAGAGAAATCATCCATAAATACCTCCATAATGTTTTCTATAAAGTCAGAAAAGATACCCATCATACACCTTTGAAAGGTAGCAGGAGCATTGCATAACCCAAAAGGCATCCTGCGATAAGCAAAAACACCCTGTGGACAAGTAAAAGTAGTCTTACTCTGATCATCAGGATGGATGGGAATCTGGAAAAGACCTGAATAACCATCTAGAAAACAGAAGAATTTATTAGAAGCCAGTCTTTCAGTCATTTGGTCAACAAAAGGAAGGGGGAAATGGTCTTTCTTGGTGGCGGCATTTAATTGTCTATAATCAATGCACATCCGCCACCCAGTTACAACTCTAGTTGGTATTAACTCATTTTTATCATGCTTGACCACTGTGGTCCCTCCTTTCTTAGGAACCACCTGAACTGGGCTAACCCACTTAGAGTTGCCAACTGAATAGATAATACCTGCATCAAGAAGTTTCATTACCTCAGCCATAACCACATCCTGCATCTTAGGATTCAACTTACGCTGTCCCTGTCTATAAGGCTTATGTCCTTCTTCTAACTCTATTCTATGCATGCAAACATCAGGGCTTATGCCCTTAATATCATTCAAAGAGTAACCTAAAGCTTTCCTATTCTTTTTGAGAACAGTCATTAAGGCAGAAAGTTGGTCAGAATTAAGTTTAGAACTAACAATTGCAGGGTACTGTTCAATATCATCTAAGAAAACATACTTAAGATTAGGAGGAAGTGGCTTACACTCTGGTACCTTTACCTCAACGGCCTGAACAGAATCAGTACTAATGGAATAGCACATGTTTACCAGATTTGCATTAGCTAGGCTTATGAGCTTCTCATTCTCTTCTTCGGTGAACTCATACTCCTCTTCCTCTCCTTCAATCACATCCAGCTCTTCAGCATCTTCAGTTGGATTACCTGCATACTTATCCAAAACTGTCAGATCATCTAAGGGATCCTTGGTCAAGGATTCCCTCCAATTAGGGATAACATTCCTGTCTATAATATCAATGGAGCAACAAGTATCATCAGTAGGAATAGTTGCTTTATGGGCAAGACTAAACTCGATAGTGTCATCTCCAATCTCTAGAGTAATGATCCCGCGTTTGACATCTATTACAGCCCCAGCTGTGTGTAAAAAAGGTCTACCTAAAATAATAGGTATTTGACTATCCTCAGCAATGTCTAAAACAACGAAATCAACAGGAATAAAGAACTTTCCCACTCTTACTGGGACATCCTCCAAGACCCCTAGTGGTCTTTGGGTTGATCTATCAGCCATCTGTAGGGTAATATTGGTGACTTTAAGTCTACCTAAACCAAGTCTTTCACATACAGAATAAGGTATAACACTGACGCTAGCCCCTAGATCACAAAGGGCTTTCCCTATAACATGATTACCTATGGTACAAGGGATAGAAAAACTACCTGGGTCTTTCAACTTGGGTGCTATATTATTTTGTGAAAGAACATAACATTCTTCCACAAAAGCAACAGCACCGTCGTCCTGGAAATTCCTCTTACGACTCAAAATATCTTTCATGAATTTAGCATAAGAAGGTACCTGGGTAATTAAATCAGTAAAAGGGATGGTTACCTCAAGATTCTTCACCATCTCCAAAAACTTACCGAATTTCCGATCCTCTTTTGAATTTTTCAGTCTTTCGGGATAAGGAACGGTGACATTAGCCATAGGATCAACAACCTTTGGCTTTTTCAGTTGTAATATCTCGGTGAGGCCTTGAATGAAGGAGGAATCCAGCGATTCCGGAGTTAAAACAGCATTCTGCTCATGAATGTCGGTCGGTCGCCCTACAGAAGGGGTCGGCCGACCAGACTCTGCAACATCTGAAATTTTCTGTTCTCCAGAAATTGATCTCACGTCAGGAATCAAGGTCGGTCGACCTACAGTAGGGGTCGGTCGACCTCCTGACCTGTTGACGGGATCAGTTTCTTTGTTTTGAACTTTGGCAGAATTATCTTTTTGGGCTGATCCTTCACAAATACGGCCACTCCTAAGACTTATAGCGTTCAACGTCTCCATGGGTCCGTCACAACTAGCTGGAGAGCTAGTTATTCGGTTGACTATGTTTATCAAATGTTCTTCAAAAGCCTTTGTGGAGGCAAATTGAGCCTTTCCCATCTCTATAACCTGTTTTGTTAGAACATTAACAAGAGCTCTCAATCTCTCAATCTCACCCGTGCTGTCAACCATAGTAACTAGGTTCGCACTTTCAAGCTTCAGCTGGGTTGCCTCAAGCTTTTCAAAACGGGCTTCAACTATTGTCTCAAGAGCCATCACTCTATTCATCTCCACATTCGGCCTTCGCGAATTTCCACGTGAACTTTTAAAGGCAGCCCTATGCACCGCCATGTCTTCAATGGTTTCCCAACCCTTCATATGGTCGGTGTTATTCTGGAATCTCCCATTGGCGGCCGCATCAAGAATCATCTTATAGTCATCGTAAAGGGCGTTGTAAAATTGGTTACATAAGTACCATTGTTGAAAGTTATGGTGAGGGATAGAACGGACCAATTTCTTGAACCGATCCCATGCTTCACAAAATCCTTCATCAGGCCCTTGTTGAAAGTTAGTGATTTGGCTTCTCAAGCCCTCGGCTTTTGTAAGGGGAAAGTATTTCTTATAAAAAGCCAATGCCAAGGAAGTCCAATCCGTAACCTTCTCAGCTGCCCTATCAAGGTAGCGGTACCAATCTCGCGCGGCATCTTTTAATGAGAACAGGAACATCATTGCCAGCACCTCATCTCGAGTCACCCCGTCAGGTATGCATATGGAACAGCGATAATTCGTGAAGGTCGTAACATGCTTCAATGGATCCTCGTTGGGTAGACCAGAAAACTGACTCCGTTCCACCATAAAGATGTTATTTGGGTGGAGCACAAAGGAGCCAGTGGTGGGGGTGGGCAAGGTGAATCCTTTTGGTAAATCTTGAGCCTTTGGATGTAGGTGGTCATAAATAGAATCCATATCTAAACAAGAGAGTACTCAAGCCTTCCTCTCAAAAAAAAACTGTCTTCTGAAGCAAAACTAGAAGAAAAGGTAAGTAACGGTCTTAAGGAACCTAAGTTCCTTAAGACAAGAAATATAAACTAAAAATTAACAAACAAAATTATACCGTCTCCCCGGCAACGGCGCCAAAATTTGACACCCGTCGTTGAGGGGTGCCAAAGATAAGATTTATAAAACCTCAGCTTAAACTTAGATAGGATAAGTCAAGGGTCGAACCACAAGGAGACAAGGTTAATTATGTTTGTGAATTTAAAGTCTATTACAAGTAACCAAAAAAGGGGGTTGATTTGAGATTTAAACTAATAACTAAAAGGACAAAATAAACAAGGGAAATAAAACAAAGTAAAAAGGAGATTAGGAACTTTGGTTCCCCATGGTTAAAACAAGTCAATGAAAGGTAAAATAACCAAATAACACAATCCCAAGGAACAAAGAATAAACCTTTAGGTCAATATTCTACCTAATCCTTACGGTCTTAGGGCTCCTAGAAAAGCACTAAACTTTCGTTCAAGGGCAATCCCAAAGTTGTTGTTAAACTAATCCTAATAATCTTTCAATCCTAAGGATTAGTTCACCAACAACAATGGGGGATTGGTAATTCAATCATTAAACCATCAAAATCAAGTCTTTACCATGGTTCCCCTAATTCCTAATCACAAGAATTAGCTATGCATACTTTTAATTATGAAACTAACAATAACAAGAACTAAGAACATTAAAGGAATCAACATAATTAAAGATGACAATAAAGTTGAAAACATGAATTGAGAAACAACAATAAGATGAACAACAAGATTTAATTAAAAGGAAAGATTAATTGTAGCAAACTTACAACTTAATTGGAATTAAGAACAAAAGATGAAAACTTGGGATAAAATCTCTTTCTAAACTATGGAGTCTTGAATAACATGGAATGCTTGTCTAACATAAATTGCTTCTCTAAAAATTGCTTGACCTAATTTTAGAGTTTAGGTCTTCTTAAATAAGTTCTAATTACAAGATTAGGTAAGTAAAAACACGAAACAAAAGTCCCGGGTACAGCTCCTGGTCGGTCGACCTCTTTTCCGGGTCGGTCGACCGCTTCTGTCGATGCTGGGTTTTTCCGCGAATTGGGCTTAGGTCGGTCGACCTCTCTGATGGGTCGGTCGACCGCTTCTTGTTCGTATCAGCTTGAATTTGGCCCAATGACAACACTCGGGTGTACAATCCGGATCCTTGCTCCGCATTATTACTCAAAACAGCTTCCGAAAGGCAAATAAAGTTCAGTTTTGCTCACTTCCGCGTATTCCTACATTTAAAACATAGAAATGCCAAAGTAAACCGTTTCGGGAGAAATAGCAACTAAAAGTCACGAAAATATAAGAAAATACGTGCCAAAAGAATAAATTAAATGCATAAAATAGGCACGTATCATGCACAATCAATAAACACGTTTTAAATGGTTTCCTTACAAAAACATGGGTCAAAACGGGACTGTGTAGTAACAATCTGACCACTGTCAACCATAATATTTATTTCTCTCAAAATATAACTCCTATTAACATGAAACCAAATACATTGAAAAGCTAACTCAGAAGGTTATCATACATAAAATTTTCATATACATATACGGAACACATTTAAGATGGCAGCCCGTACAAACAAGGTAACATTCAGGTAACTTATTAAAATTTTGGTTCCGTTACGATTTCACATTACTACATCGAAATTAAACCATTCTTCTTCCGAAACACGTTGACATATCATTGAAGCACAGACACCACCATATTAACATGTATGCATCATTCAAAATATAATTGTTATTTAGAACACGGTAAAGATTTCGAAACTGAAAATAGAACCAACTAAATAACTCAATATTTATACATGTATATACAAATGTAACACATAACAATATGTCATTCATGGCTTGGGCAACACATTCCGCATATCAATAGACATGGATTACTAATATATATAAGTCTGATCATTCGTATCCAAATACCAACAATATGTTACATAGTTACGATAATTATTTAATAACCAGATAATCACTTGGCCATTTCAAACACCAAAATCATATGATCACATCTCTCTTAACTATTACTCAACAAATACACATCCATACTTTTGAAATCTCAATTCAACCATCCAGCTCGATTCACATTTCAATATCAATCGTAATCTTCCAATAACATAATTGACCATCGTTCACGTATCACTTACCTCATTCTTCTCCTGTAGGAATGTTAGTACAATATAACTAGGTCATTATATAGTCTACCCTACTCTTCAATTACTCTCATTGGGTTCCCGAGATAGAACCGAAAGGGCCGATGGTTTGGTGTGAGGGGCCCCTAACTCATCCCGTTCCATTTTGGGGCTTCTATCAGTTTCATCTCGGGGTTCATTTTATTTGACTATTCCTACGTTCATTATTATTCATTTAGTTTAGGCCTGAGGATCGTTCGCTCTGATACCACTTTGTAACACCCCCATTTATTTAAGAGCCTTTAGCCAGACATTCTCAAATAAATAGGACTGTTACCATCTCGGAATGACCGAGGTAGTGAATTGTAATACCCCGTATGTTAGCCTCGGTCAATGGTAGTCAAACCATGTTTTATACACGTATTTCAAACGGAATGTTTATAAAACATTTTTCGTAAACCATTATTAATTTATAAATCGTATTTCTACAATTAGTTCGTATTTTATAATCATTTTTATAAATCGTATTTCTACGATTATTTCGTATTTCATAATCATTTTATATTTGACGATTATTCATAAAATGACATTTCATTCGTATTTCTATAATTTTGATAATATATTTATAATTAAATATATTTCTTATTTTATATTTATTTCTCATTTATACTTGATTTATTATTTAAGTCGTAATTATATTTAAATTCTAATTTTAATATATATTCTTATGTAAGTAATAATAACTTTATATTCTTATAATTAATTTAATTAATAATTACTAATACTAAATTACAAAATTTAATTAGTATAAATAATTTTACGTACTCGGTTATTTTAAGCTACAAGTCGAGTATAAGTCCTTGAAAAGCGTGATGGGCTTGGACTCGAGTAAGTTATGAGAACCGTGTAACCTTATGGGCTTTGAGAACCGTGTAACCACAACCTTAACCCTAACCTACCCATCGACATGTAAAACCTAATCCTAATTCATAAACATACATACATCAACATATAGAAAATATACAAACCCTATGTTATTAGCCCCCATAACCTCGTAAAACCCTAGTCACCATCTACTCGGCTGCCTCCATACTCCTACCTCAAACACCAGCCTATTCATCGTCAACCACCGTGGCTACCAGTGTAAGCTTTTGTTATCGTTGTTTTAATTGTGACGGTCTTATTTATATGCTTTTTAATTCGTTTATATCTCAACCATGGGACTGATACTAGACCACCTAAGGACTGACCGAACCCTAGAATAGACAATGACCACGCAGAACTCGAACCAGGCCGTAACCAACCACCGTGGTGGTGGTTGGGTTGAAAACAGAACAGGGGTAAACGGGTGTGGGGCTGTTTCTTTCGAGTTTCTGGGAACCTTTACGGACGTGTTCTACACCTGCTTGGTGGGTGGTGTTTTATAGGGTTAGGGGTAGCCACATTGGTGCGGAGGTGGTGGTCATAGGTAGAGTTTTATAACGGCGGTGCTCGGAGAAACAAGAACAGTAGTAGCGGTGTTGGAGGCAGAAAACACGGGAATAGCAGCGTGTTTGTGTCGGGTTTTGTAGCGGTTTGGATGAGTTTATGGGGAGGCGAGGACCCATGTTTACCAACCATGGAACCACCGTGGGTCAGTGGTGACCACGGTGGTGGCCAGGGCTGGTATGGCGCTTGGTGGTGAGAGAAAACACAGTGATAAAAGAGAGAGACGGACTGCGCGGAAACGGAATATTCGGGTTTGTGTCCAGGCTATTTCGACAGCCTGTTTCGGGCGGTTATGGTAGCCATTGGTGGTGGCTAATGGGTGGAACTTGTAGTGGGTAGTACATAGTTGAGGTTGGGTACAGTGGTGGTAGTGGTCGGGGACCGGGCTGTTGGTGGTGGTGTCGAGAAAAGGGCTGCAACAGGCATGTTCACGCCTTGCTTGGTGTCGTGGTCTGTGGTTTGTATGGGCTGATTGGTTTGTGTTTTTATTGTTATTATTATTATTATTATATCATTAGTATGTTACGTGTTTGTTGTTGTTTTGTTTACTATTATTATTATTATTATTATTGCTTACATAGTTGTTATTGTGTGGTGTTATTAATATTTATATTAGTATTATTATTATTACTAATATTATTATTATTGTTATTGTTGTTAATAATGTTAATGTTGGTATGATTATTATTATTAGTATATTTACTCATGTTGTTAATTACTAAGATTGTTAAGTGAATTATTATATGTGACGGTTATCAATAGTTGATTATATATTATATTTTCTATATTCGTTTGTTTAATCGAAGTCAGTTATAAAAGTAATAAGGACGGGTTAGTCAAGTTAATTGAAGTAGTCGTGTTTAATACGGTCTCGTTATGCGTAATATATTATTATTTAAATCGTTAAATTGAATAATTGATATATTATATTTGTTTACGTAGTTATATTAGTTAGTAATTATGTAATTATATTGTTAGGTGACGATTTTGAAGTGGCATTAATCTGTTTACTCGTTGGCTTGCTTTTGGACTATACTGCTATTCCAGGTAGGATACACTGACACTATACTCTATGATGTGTTATGAATGGATGTTGGATTGTGTGATATGGATGCTGAGCATGATTTATATGAGAATGATATTGGTTGGATTGAGTGTGGATTATTATTATTATTGGGATGCGCATTGCATTATTTAATAACATGATTGATTAAGAGTATTGTTGCATTCATGAGCATGGCATGTGCATCGGATACGAATTTGAGATGATGAGATATTATTGGGCCCAGGCTAGTTCTGCAGGACTAGACCTGGTGACCTCAGCTGTTATGCTGGTGTTCGGCGACGGCCGATTATTGTCTGTCGGGAGGTTTGGTGTGGGTGGGTGTTACGGGTTTGAGATTGAGAATTGAGATTGAGATTGAGCTCGAGCTCGAGCATATCATTGCATTTACATATCATAATTGTTGCATTATAATTATTGTGTTACCCTACTCAACTGCGAGGTTGACAGTGTATTCGTGTACACCTACGATGATCCGGAATGGGGAGTAGATTCTACAGGTCAGAGACAGATGAGCTAGGAGCTGGGGCAGGAATGTGAGATGCATACCTTGGACCGACTTAGAATTATATCACACTAGAGAAGTCATTAGTTGTATTTTCTTTTCCGTTAAGTAGTAACTGTAATAACCAAGTTTTAAATTTTATCAGTTTTATATAAAGTACTTTGGTTGTTTTACTTTGTTATTCACTACCTCGGACATTCCGAGATGGTAACAACTCTATTTATTTGAGAATGTCTTGCTAAAGGCTCTTAAATAAATGGGGGTGTTACAAAGTGGTATCAGAGCGAACGATCCTCAGGCCTAAACCTAATGAATAATAATGAATGTAGGAAGAGTCTAATAAAATGAACCCCAAGTTAGTAACTGTTAGGAGCCCCATGATTGGGATGAGTTAGGGCCCCCCTCAAACCAAGCCACTGGCCCTTTCAGTCTAACCTGGTAACCCGTGAGTGATGCAGAGAGTGGGTAGTAACAAAATAGAAGATCAGACCTTGTCTATATTGTATTAACAGTTTTGCAGGAGTGGAATGAGGTAAGTAATGATGTGAGTTATGGTTAATGTGTGTATTGGAAGAATGTGATTGATACTGAAATGCTGATTGATCTGAATGATTGAATGTGGTATTTTCAAAGAATGGATGTATGTTTATTGGACGATAATTTGGGTGAAAAGATCATATGATTTTGGTGTTTTGAAATGTCCATATGATATCTGGTTATTAAATGACTATCGTAACTATGTAATATATTGGTTGGTATTTGGATATGAATGATCAGATTTATATGTTATAGTAATTCATGTCTAGTGATATGCGGAATGTGTTACCCCAAGCCATGAATGCTACTATCCTCCGTTTTTATATAATGTACCCATTTGTTGAATATATGAGTGTAGTATTTTAATAAAATGGGTACATTATATAAAAATGGAGGAAGTATATATTTATGTGTGGCATAGGTCGTACTTAAAGTTTACAAGGAAATTTCTATTTACACACAATTAGTTTAGTTATAGAGTCAGTATTCAATAAGTGGCACCTTGGTGATTTCTGGGATACATATTTAAGTACTATTATGTTGTGATTGTTACGATGGTAGGAACTAATGCATTGTTCATACATGTATAACTATTGAATTATTTCGTTGATGCTACTTTTCAATTTCGCAATCTTTACCGTCTTGTAGATGGCAATTTTCGGTTAGTAATAATGAATACCTGTTGATTTGGTACAATGTAATTTCAATGATTCAAATGATATGTCAACATGTTTTGGAAGAAGAATGGTTGTATTTAAATGTGATAATGTGAAGTGATTTTAGGGAACAAAATTTTAATAAATTTTCAGAATGTTACCTTGCTTGTGAGAGCTGCCATTTAAAATGTGTTCTCTATATGAATCTGAAAATTTTATGTATGATAACCTTCTGAGTTAGCTTTCCAATGATTTTTATTTCATGTTAAAATGACTTATATTCTGTGAGAAATAAATATTTTAGTCGAGAATGGTCAGATTGTCACTGCACAGTTCTGTTTTGACTCATATTTTTGCAAAAGAAATCATTTAAAACGTGTTTACCATTTATGCATAATTCCAACTCCGCTGTTTAGAATATTCATTCATGTTTTCAAAATGATAAACCACGTAAAATCTTAACGAGTCGTTATTTAATAGTGATCCTTGGAAGTTGTCCAAATTTATGTCTAAGTGTTGTAAAGTTTTGTTCAGACCAACTGAGTTGTCAAATTTGTTATAAATAATTTCCGTTAGCTTTGCAATTGATTCTTTTCCTATGATTAGTTAATTCCTTATATTTTCTAAAAACTATAATAGCTCGCAAAATAGTCAAGCGGTTATGTAATTATGATTTTTTTTTTGGAATTTGCAACATGATGTTTGATTGTTGAAATTGTGAGTTATGTAAGTTTTCAATATAAAAGTTTAATCAAATATGAATTATGTGATGCAACCATGAGATATCCTGATATGGCATTACTGGCATGAACAGTAGGAATATGATATGATCATGAACTTTATTATATGATAATAAACCTCTTATAACTTTTTTTTTTTTTTTTACCGGTTTCATGATAAATGATATAATGTGAGTAGATGGGAAATGTACCTATGTGATTTTAACTTATTTGTACCTAGAAATGCTAAGCTGACTTGATAGTCTATGATTGGTGTATATCTCGTGAAATATGTTATTGCTTCGTGTTTAATTACATTAATTAAATAATTGCCTAATGTCCTTCTAAAATTTGTGTGCATAAACATGATTTTGCTTCTATAATATTAGTATGAACTATGAGTTAGTTGCTTCTCTACATTAGTGTAAATGTGTTCTATTGTGTTAAAATTTCCAGGGGTTTATAAGTGTTAGTTATCTTGATTTTTGCTGCGTAACATGAAATTGACAAGTATGTTTTGTTACTTTAAAAGTAGGGTGCTAGTTGTTCAGTATAGAGTTATTTACTTATCAGATGAATTGTGAATATTGTTTCAGTGATCTTCTTGAGCATTGGATGTGGAATTTTGTAATGGGGTTACGGGGACGTAACCATGTCTTAAGGAGGATAGGATTGTAAAATCTTGATATGGCTAGTTGTTATGACATGGCAAATTGATATGTAGTGAGTGTTTGACTATACTTGGAAATCCTGATTACTTCTGTTATATGCTATATTGTGGTTCTTTAAGTGTCATGTTTTACCGTTGTATGTTAAACTTTGGGGACAAAGTTTCTTAAGGGGGAAAGAATGTAACATTTCGCTTTCTGGGTACTCATATAAGTGCTACTTCCAATTGTTTCATGCTTGTTACGTGTTTCCTGATCGTTACGGGATGACGAACTTCGGGACGAAGTTCGTTTTAAGGAGGGAAGATTGTAATACCCCGTATGTTAGACTCGGTCAATGGTAGTCAAACCATGTTTTATACACGTATTTCAAACGGAATGTTTATAAAACATTTTTCGTAAACCATTATTATATTATAAATTGTATTTCTACGATTAGTTCGTATTTTATAATCATTTTTATAAATCGTATTTCTACGATTATTTCGTATTTCATAATCATTTTATATTTGACGATTATTCATAAAATGACATTTCATTCGTATTTCTATAATTTTGATAATATATTTATATTTAAATATATTTCTTATTTTATATTTATTTCTCATTTATACTTGATTTATTATTTAAGTCGTAATTATATTTAAATTCTAATTTTTATATATATTCTTATGTAAGTAATAATAACTTTATATTCTTATAATTAATTTAATTAATAATTACTAATACTAAATTACAAAATTTAATTAGTATAAATAATTTTACGTACTCGGTTATTTTAAGCTACGAGTCGAGTATAAGTCCTTGAAAAGCGTGATGGGCTTGGGCTCGAGTAAGTTATGAGAACCGTGTAACCTTATGGGCTTTGAGAACCGTGTAACCACAACCTTAACCCTAACCTACCCATCGACATGTAAAACCTAATCCTAATTCATAAACATACATACATCGACATATAGAAAATATACAAACCCTATGTTACCAGCCCCTATAACCTCGTAAAACCCTAGTCACCATCTACTCGGCTGCCTCCATACTCCTACCTCAAACACCAGCCTATTCATCGTCAACCACCGTGGCTACCAGTGTAAGCTTTTGTTATCGTTGTTTTAATTGTGACGGTCTTATTTATATGCTTTTTAATTCGTTTATATCTCAACCACGGGACTGATACTACACCACCTAAGGACTGACCGAACCCTAGAATAGACAATTACCACGCAGAACTCGAGCCAGGCCGTAACCAACCACCGTGGTGGTAGTGGTTGGGTTGAAAACAGAACAGGGGTAAACGGGTGTGGGGCTGTTTCTTTCGAGTTTCTGGGAACCTTTAAGGACGTGTTTTACACCTGCTTGGTGGGTGGCGTTTTATAGGGTTAGGGGTAGCCACATTGGTGCGGAAGTTGTGGTCATAGGTAGAGTTTTATAACGGCGGTGCTCGGAGAAACAAGAACAGTAGCAGCGGTGTTGGAGGCAGAAAACACAGGAATAGCAGCGTGTTTGTGTCGGGTTTTGTAGCGGTTTTGATGAGTTTATGGGGAGGCGAGGACCCATGTTTACCACCCATGGAACCACCGTGGGTCAGTGGTGACCACGGTGGTGGCCAGGGCTGGTATGGCGCTTGGTGGTGAGAGAAAACACAGTGATAAAAGAGAGAGACGGACTGCGCGAAAACGGAATATTCGGGTTTGTGTCCAGGCTTTTTCGACAGCCTGTTTCGGGCGGTTATGGTAGCCATTGGTGGTGGCTAATGGGTGGAAGTTGTAGTGGGTAGTACATAGTTGAGGTTGGGTACAGTGGTGGTAGTTGTTGGGGACCGGGCTGCTGGTGGTGGTGTCGGGAAAAGGGCTGCAACATGCATGTTCACGCCTTGCTTGGTGTCGTGGTCTATGGTTTGTATGGGCTGATTGGTTTGTGTTTTTATTGTTATTATTATTATTATATCATTAGTATGTTACGTGTTTGTTGTTGTTTTGTTTACTATTATTATTTTTATTATTATTATTGCTTACATAGTTGTTATTGTGTGGTGTTATTAATATTAATATTAGTATTATTATTATTACTAATATTATTATTATTGTTATTGTTGTTAATAATGTTAATGTTGGTATGATTATTATTATTAGTATATTTACTCATGTTGTTAACTACTAAGATTGTTAAGTGAATTATTATATGTGACGGCTATCAATAGTTGATTATATATTATATTTTCTATATTCGTTTGTTTAATCGAAGTCAGTTATATAAGTAATAAGGACGGGTGAGTCAAGTTAATTGAAGTAGTCGTGTTTAATACGGTCTCGTTATGCGTAATATATTATTATTTAAATCGTTAAATTGAATAATTGATATATTATATTTGTTTACGTAGTTATATTAGTTAGTAATTATGTAATTATATTGTTAGGTGACGATTTTGAAGTGGCATTAATCTGTTTACTCGTTGGCTTGCTTTTGGACTATACTGCTATTCCCGGTAGGATACACTGACACTATACTCTATGATGTGTTATGAATGGATGTTGGATTGTGTGATATGGATGCTGAGCATGATTTATATGAGAATGATATTGGTTGGATTGAGTGTGGATTATTATTATTATTATTGGGATGCGCATTGCATTATTTAATAACATGATTGATTAAGAGTATTGTTGCATTCATGAGCATGGCATGTGCATCGGATACGGATTTGAGATGATGAGATATTATTGGGCCCAGGCTAGTTCTGCAGGACTAGACCTGGTGACCTCAGCTGTTATGCTGGTGTTCGGCGACGGCCGATTATTGTCTGCCGGGAGGTTCGGTATTGCTGGGTGTTACGGGTTTGAGATTGAGAATTGTGATTGAGATTGAGCTCGAGCATATCATTGCATTTACATATCATAATTGTTGCATTATAATTATTGTGTTACCCTACTCAACTGCGAGGTTGACAGTGTATTCGTGTACACCTACGATGATCCGGAATGGGGAGTAGATTCTACAGGTCAGAGACAGATGAGCTAGGAGCTGGGGCAGGAATGTGAGATGCATACCTTGGACCGACTTAGAATTATATCACACTAGAGAAGTCATTAGTTGTATTTTCTTTTCCGTTATGTAGTAACTGTAATAACCAAGTTTTAAATTTTATCAGTATTATATAAAGTACTTTGGTTGTTTTACTTTGTTATTCACTACCTCGGACATTCCGAGATGGTAACAACTCTATTTATTTGAGAATATCTTTTTAAAGGCTCTTAAATAAATGGGGGTGTTACATGAATAACAAAGTAAAACAACCAAAGTACTATATGAATTCGATAAAATTTAAACTTTGATATTACAAAAACTACGCAGCAGAATAAAAGTACAACTGATGACTTCTCTATATGCGATATAATTATAAGTCGTCCCAAGTATGCATCTCACATTCCTGTCCTACCTCCTAGTTCATCAATATTTTCCTGTAGAATCTACTCCCCATTCCGGATCATCGTAGGTGTCACACGAATATACAGGGTTAACAACGAGGTTGAGTAGGAAGATAAACAAAACATAAACAACAATAGAATACAATACGCTTCCATCTCCATACTGTCTCAGCAACCACTTTCCGATCAAACACCACTCCTCAATCACAAGTCCATATTCCTCCAATGGCCATATCACATAACCCAATATCACAAGACCCAATATCACACAACTCCATATCACAAGACCCAATATTACACCACTCCATATCACAAGACCCAATATCACACCACTCCATATAACAAGACCCTTAATTCTCCTCTCCGCGTTATATAGTAATATGCAAGATAATGACATCTCAACAACAACAATTATAAATAATAAACATCATATATCAATCTCATAATAACGAACAGTCTCATTTCACAACACAGCTATAATTCACAATCGATTCCCCTACCTCAAATTGTAGAATGACAATCGAACAACTGCTAGAAGTATTCCACCTCGAACTCAGTTCCTATAAATATTACTTAACATCAATTTCTACCATACAACCAAACACTACTAAATTATTCGATCATGTCCATAATTATATACTCATAATACATTATCCTTACACATTCACAAACATGCTCATATACATGTCAATTATCATTGGCCAACTATAACCTTACTATTTTTAGACTTACTATTTATAGCAGGAACTCAAATAACCAACTATTACTAAATCAATAACAATAACAATATAAATAATTAATAATACCCGCAATATTTAATAATAATAATAATAATAATATAAATAACATTATTATCATAAAATCATCATAATAATAATAATATCAATTATATACCTAATAATAGATGAATAATAAACAAGTAACAAACAATAACAATACAACTAATATTAATAATATTAATGTTAATAACATTAATAATAATAACAATATATAATAATAATAATAAAACAAACAAATTAGTAAACCAAAGAACAACAATAATAATAACAGTAATACGCATCACACGCAACACACAACACGCCCAAAACAAACCGCACAACAAGCACAATATGAACAGCCTCTTTCCCAAAACCGTGACCAACCACCTCTACTATCACCGCTGCTAACACCAACCTCCACCACCGAATTCGCCTGCGACACCACCAGACTCACCTCTGAGTCGCGGTGGTTCCAGGGAAGCCATCGGTGACTGTCGACACCGCAACACAACCAATAACAGCTGTACAAAACCCATCAGTCACGCATTACTTTGTTTCCTCTGTTTTGACACGATACAGACACTCATTACAAAACCCACCATAAAAACCATCAAGAACCCTACGAACCACCGTGAGAACCACCAACCCGACCACCTGACTACCACCTTGCAAAGTACTCTAGCGCTCGTAACAATTATAAACAGAATATAGATCGAATTGCAGTACAAAGGTCCATGTTCATAGACTCTGTTCCGAAAACGAAACACACAACCGACACCTGCTACCAAAACCACCACCGACGACGGTCCTAGGTGGTCAACGACAACCTCACTATGGTCAACATACGATTACTATACGTTCTAGATTAAGTAGGTATAACAATTAAATGATGAGCATGTATATACGATCTATAAACGAATTGAAAACAAAAGCATAAACAGAGGAACGATAGTAACGATGATGAACATACTTACTTCTCTATGAAAACGAACGGCCTTACACCCCTTAACCCACCGTGTGAACCTCCCTGCCTACACTCTGAAGTGGCGGCAGAATAGAGAGGGTAGTTGCTATAAGTCGAAGTGATTAGGGTTAGGGTTTTGGGTGGTGATTTTAGGGGACGGTAGAGTGAGTGTATGAGGGTTTGAGTTGATTTGTGTGTTGTTAACGAGATGGGCTGCTTTGGTTGGCACACAAATCGAGGCCCAAGTATAAACTTAAACATGATATATTTAACTAATCCTCACACTTGTCATGCCACTAATAACATATAAAATATAAAACACTTAAATAAAATACCAAATTAAATATTAATTATCGAATATAACGTTTAATTACTATCAACTCCTCAACATAATTAATAAATATTATAATAAAATACGGCGTATTACAATAACAGTCTATAAATGTGGAAATACTCCATTTTTATTCAAATCACAATACCACATCCTCTAAAACCCGTTTCTTCACAGAAAATAATAATAATAATAATGATAATAATAATAATGGCAATGAACCCATTTTTTATCAACGACGAAGGATGACTTTCACGGCAAATAGTAGAAGCTGAGACGCATCTCGCAGGCCCTGTAGCGGAACACCCATTGATGAAAGCATCCCTTGAATATCAATGTAATTACAAGATTAAGAGGCGTGATGCAGTCCGCTTAGTCAACCAAGCTTCATCATCATCAGGTTCATACCCTCGACGGCCTGATACTCGCCGCTTGTCTGAACCGAGGGATATGCTACGTCGTGATCTTCCAGTATTATCCCCACATGCAAGGCAAGTCTATGCACACATTTAGTCCGTTATTACCAAGTATGAAGAGAATCACCCCACACATACGTTAGCAGTGGACCAGAGTTGCGTGGTTGGTGGCAGTTAGAAAAGGTTTTTTACGTTTAACGGGGATTGTCCCTGTGTATTTTCCGTTGGCCGATGAGCCATGAACGATGGGAATTAGTTATCGTTAACATTAAATGTGACTGTTATGTCTTCCCTTTCCGATTTCCCAATAAACGATGCAATCATGTTAGTATTATTTGTTATGTGTCAAATATGTGAGTGAACTCTATTAGTTTGTGGAACTCCATAACTGTAACATTGTAACATCCCAATATTTTCATAAACCGTATTTTAAATAAATTAAAGTTGTTTTCGGAAATTAATATATTTATTTAAATTCGTAAACTTAGATTTTAAATATGTCGTATAAGTTCCGTTTTGAGATTTTATAATCTTTAGATGTAAAGATTCTCCTGGCATTTCCGTCTACAAGAATCCCGATCAACTAATTAAAAACGCGTCTCATAAAGTAGTAATAAAAGAAATGTGAAGGAAGATTCCCCCTCATTTCCTCACAACCTCCTTTCCTTGTTTTCCAAGCTTAAGAAAACCAAAATCAGATTTCCACCATTTTCATTTTCTCATCTTCACCAAAATTCTTATTCCGAACTCGTTTCAACTCCATTTAAGGTAAGGTTTTCTCCTACGCATTCCTTGTCTCATTCCCGTCTCATCTATCTCTTTTAATTTGGAAATCGTTCAACTCCATTTCCTGGCTGTTTTGTGGTGATTTCGAAAATCACCATGTTTAACCCATCTTCTCTTTTGTTTTAAGGCATTGATTTGGAGGACTTGGAGAAGGACTCATTTGTGGTGGAAGAATCGAGTGGTGAAGACGCTTGATAAGGTGACCCTGATGAGAAAGCTCGACTTTGTCATTAAATTAATTTGACATGTGTTTATGTGTTTGTTCATGGTGATTTGAGGATGATTATGTGTTGTTTATGTTTAACTAGTAATTTTAGAAAGTTTATGAATGTTGTAGTTGAGATTATGAAGCTTATTGATGATTATTGAGTATCCGTCACAATTCTGAGTTTTCATCTTTGAATGTCTAATTGATTGTAATTTTATGGTTTTTATGCTTAGTGATGTTAAGTAAGAATCACACTTGGGATTTTTGGGAAAATTACGTGTTGTTAGTGTAGTACACGTTGCTACTCATGGGATATGATATCGTTGTTTGACGTTGTTTGTACTTATACCTAAACTTATCTATTTAGTTTTACTTTCAGCATCTAGTTTTATTTGAATCTTCTGGCGATGTTTTTTTCATGTCAAAAGTTTTAATTCCGCGCATCTTTCCGCATCTTATGTGTTTGCATTTTAAGAATATCAATGAAATTTTTCAAGAGGTGACCCCACCCGAATAACGTATTTGTTCAACGGAGTATTACTCTCGTGCTCCGGAACATGCACGAGATGGGCCACCTTCAGGGTGTGGGGACACATCTCGCTCAGTCGGCTTTGTGGAGTGAGGTGAGCAGTGATGCTGGCGTGTTTCGCACTTACGGTGTCGAACAATCTACAACAGATGGCTTCTTGCCGGGCCGTGGGTAACCAACTATGTGAACCAGCTCGATAACCAAGGTCGATAAGTATATGGCGATGTGCCGAGCTATGGAGGGATAGCTAGATATTTGGAGGCAGCAGGACATGAGGAGGAAAAGGACGTAACAGAGGAAGATAACTGAGTTCGGTGTTTTACTTCTTGGTGTTCTATTTTTATTTTGAGACTATGTTGTGTGGTTAATTAGCTTTTGGTAGTTGGAGTTTGCTACTTGCTAACAAAATCTCGCTCGTTGCTTACTCTTTACTCATTCCACATGTCCTTTAGGACAATTGGCAAAGCATGAAATTTCCTTGCTGCCCAAGGACTCCTTCCCTTCTTCTTCCTTCATTTTTTTTCAGCTAAGAACACCCAAACACAAAGTCCCAAACACCATTGTTACACCTTCTTACCTCCACCGTAAAACGATCGTAAAATCTTCGTTTCTTATCGGTTTTCGACGATTTTCACGCCTATCTCTTCCTCTCCTCGCCCTCCGTCTTTCTAGGTAATAAAATTCACAAATATATTCCTTCCTATACTCTGGTCATGGCCTTTAAGGCACAGTTCTCTTAGCTAACCTCGTTTATTTGTGTGTAGCTAGTTCGGTTGTCCAAACCGGAGTGGCTTTAAGTCAAAATCATGCTTATTGAAGAGCTATAAGGTAACGGTGATGGGTTACTAGACTTTAATCTTCTATGTTTGCATGTATTCTATATACTAGTAATGTTTAGTATACTAGAATTGTGTTTGATTAAATAGTGGCATGATTAAGTTCATAAATCATATGTTTGGATGAAATTCATTTTGCATGGTTGTGTTGGATGAGATTTTAATTGTGGAAAATCATTAAGGATTGTATTTTTAAATGAGGTTATGATCATTGAGGATGGTTAGTTTGATAGTCTTTCAAGTTCATAGTGATTTGTTTACATTGGTATTTCATAAAGTTTCCGCACCATGATAAATCTATCCATCGTCTTGTACAATTTATTTCGACATCTTAGGGTATCTGTCTTTGAAAATGTTGAAAATAGACCCCTGTTTATTTTATGTTTAGAGTCTACCACTAAAATTTCGTAATTTTCTTACATGTCGTTTGTGCACAATAAATTAATTACGAACATTGCGCTGAAATACTCGCAGAACGGACAGTAGCTCAAAGATTATTTCGAAAACCATTTTTATACTTTGAAACTATTTTGGTCCTTTTCTATAATTAAACTTTGAAGAATTTAGTTGATGTTAGGAGTTTACTTTGCCCCAAAATGTTTTTCTAAACCCGTTTTATGAAGCAATACTTTTAATGCGACGATTTTTGACATACTGTAAAGATCAGATTATAAACCCCTTTTAAGTTCATATTTTGGAAATGGTTATTTGATGAATATTTTAGCTAAAGTCTTATTAATCCGACCCAATTGGCCTTGTATCATTTAGATTTTATTTGAATTAATTACGAATTTTACGGCAGAGGACAGCTGTAATGTGAAATGCGTTTAGAACTTTTGTTTCATTATTCAATCCCGTGTGTTCTCTTTCGACATGGAACGGATATAAGTGTTGTATTATTCATCTTTTATTGGCTCATGTATGTTTAAATGAGTGGGTTAACGGTTATGTTATCCTAAGCTTGTGTAGGTGACGGTTATGTCATCCTAAAATTGTGTTGGCGACGGTTATGTTGCCTTGACATATGAATAGATAGCGGTGGTACGATTTGTGTATCACTGTAATGAACTAACGCCACCCATGCGATGGGAATTTCTCTATGTTCAGGATTGGTCGGAGGCAGTGGTTATACGCTCCGGTCTCCGTGTGTCGTTCGGTGTAAGGCATTACATCGAGAGGTCTGGCCAGGTCTTAGGCATATAGGCAGTGGTTATACGCTATACATAGTATTCGGAGGCAGTGGTTATACGCTCCGAAGCTGGAGGCAGTGGCTATACGCTCCAGTAGCCAGAGGCAGTGGTTATACGCTCTGGTATGTCATAGGCAGTGGTTATACGCTCTGACGGCATTCATTCTATTCCTGTGTTGTTTGATAGTTGTATGCTTTGTAATCAGAGGCAGTGGTTATACGCTCCGTAACTGGAGGCAGTGGTTATACGCTCTAGTAGCCAGAGGCAGTGGTTATACGCTCTGGTAAGTCAGAGGCAGTGGTTATACGCTCTGACGATGTGTATTCTTTGTTTGGATGTCTACTTGATTTCGATATCATCTCACTTGTTGGCTTTAATTATGTTTCACATGTTGATTCATGTTTTTCCAACATGTTTTGGTTTATTGCTCATGCATTGATCATGTTGATTACGTTTGGAAATGCATATATGATTGTTTCTGATATTATATACATGTTCATATGTATAAGATGTTTTCTATTACCGTTTACATGTTTTCTGACGTAAAGTGGCTGGGAGAACCCTGAGTTACTCCCCACTGACTGTGGCGTTCATGTTTCATGAATATAGGTTGGTGCTGTTTGGGGAAGACGTGTGGCTAGCGAGCATTGTTGATTATTCAACAATTACCCTTACGCTTAGTTTAGATTTAATTCATGTTATTATCGTGGGATACCTTATCCCTCGTCTAATTAAGTTATTTTGTATAATTTATACTTTCTTATTAGTTTTAGTCTTCCGCTTGATGTTTTGATATTCCGCGAAAAAGTTTTAATAAATACGTCGAAAAGTTTCTAAAGTATCGTACTTCCGCTACAATTTACTTGTTTATTTTTATGCTATATCGTGGGGTGTCACAGAGTATGCCTCTGTACTCGACCGAGTACCCTCCTTTTCGATCTGTTTTGCGAATTTATCGTTATCAGTTTACATATCATACTTAAGACATGTCCGTGGTCATGACACCTTAGAAGTCCCAACACTAGAAAACAAGTGGTTTAAATAAATAATTACGCGGTTACCGTCATTTGATGTCCTTTCATCTGTATTCTTTCAATCTAACGATCACAAAAGGTTAGATATGAACATTTATCTCAGTTTGCTAGTGAACTTCGGGGACGAAATTCTTTTAAGAGGGATGGATATATATTATCGTGGTAGTTGTATACGACATTTAATTGCATGATTTGTGTTTGCATGATTTGGTATCTAATTTTGTGATTTTTGTGTATTTTCGTGATAAGCGTAAATGCATGTGTGTTAGTATGAATGTTATTGATGTTAAATTGATGATTCTGTGAGTATTACCTTTTGTATGTTGAGAACGTTGACATAGTTATGATCATATTACATAAAGTGAGTTTGTTTCAAACTACTTGACAATTTTGGTTATATCGAGTAATAATGATGGCAAAGTGTGTTGAGTCGTAAACCATGTGTTATAAGGTTATGGAGTATGTTGCATGAGATAACGTTTGGTAGTGAGTTTATGATTAGAAATTGTTATAGAGAATTTTACACGGGGAGTATGTCGAAGTTTCTTATATATGTGTGTCTTAGAGCCATAATCGGTATTTGTGTCTTAAGGGGGATAGTTTGGTTTAGTATACCTGAAGAAGATATGTATCGGTAGTTATAGCATAAGAGAGATAGTAGATAATGTTACCATGACAACCTCGTTACCTGTGACGATGTGGCAAATTTCGAGGACAAAGTTTCTTTTAAGGGGGAAGGCGGTAATATCCGTAGTTTAGGAACAATTAACCAACTCTTGACCATATATAGACCTTTAGAAGAACCTTGGCGAAAGACGAAAGAGTGTTATGTAAGTATCTCTCGTATAGTGATATACTCGACCTAGTACGAGGTACTCGGTCGAGTACCCATGGTACTCTATTTCAGCGGTTTATTTCATTGACGTGATTTACATAAATCAGTTTACAAAATTTATTTAGTCAATATTCCTAACCCTAAAACAACTTCTCTGCCTACTCCTTTCTTCTCTCACCCTCCCTCGCACCTATTTGAATCTGTCGCAAGTAGTACGACATGTGTGAAGAGTTCACCTTTGAGGATGCTTTATGTGGATGTGTGGATGCTTGCTTAAGGAAGGTTATCATACTCAGTCGTGTTTAGTTTTGTGTGTGTAGTTATATATGTGACGATGTATATTTAGATGTTGTTTGAGATAAGTATTGTGATTGTGGTTGTGGTTACGATTGAGATACGATGATTTAATGTTTAAGACCATTGTTGGGAGATGGCTCTCAATCCTAGGATCACCCTTCGTGGTTTCCGTAATTGGGGGTATGTGTGCATTAAGGATCTAGGTACCGTTTGTCGTCGGTAAGCAGGATTAGAGTGGTATGACTACAATCTCCACCGATACTGTGTGTGACAGTGAGTTGTTGATTACAGGATGGTTGTTTTTTATGGAGTATCGGTCATGATACGTTCGTTATAATGAGTTACTCTTTTTTTGCCTCTGTCGTTTACTCTTATATAGTTGTCTTGTACTACCTGTACTGACTTTGTGGTGTTTGTGTTGTTTTATCTTCGCAGTCTGTGTCTGCGGTGAACCATTTGACATTGTTGGCAAATGGTGAGCAGGTAGATAGTTTTCAGGTATTGATACTTGTCTATGTGCTGGATGTCATGGGATTGGTTCGAGGATGAGTTTATGTTGATTGACAGTGATAGTTATAACTTAGTTCAGTTTAGGATGGCCTTTGACTTATCGTTTGTAATATCGTTTTATCTTCCACACTTAACAATTTAATAATTGTTCTTTTATGGTCTATTTGATATGTACTCAGCTTGGGCAACCAAGATGGTATCAGTCTTACTTGCTAAGGAAGGTCTAGTTAAGGCTGTTTGGTAAGTCGGGGTATTACAACTGTGCAGTACCCCCGCACTATTGTTGTAATGAAGTGTTGGAGTAAACTCTTGTTCTTCTACTGAACAAGTTGGGGTGGACAATATATTGTTATTTGAAGATTCACCGTGGCTAGGGGTGTGCAAAATCCGGTACGGACCGGAAAAATGGACCGGACCGAAATCTACCAAACCGAAACCGGAATTAAAAAATCTGGTCAGGTCTCCGAAAAGGTCTCCGGTCCGGTCGGGTCCGGTTTTTCCGGCCCGGACCGGTTTGGACCGGATTTTTTTCCTCGAAAATATATTAGAAGTCGGTCCAAACCGGTCCAACCGGTCATAATATTCAAATTCCGGTCCATAATTTTACCAATCCATAATTTTATCGGTCCATAATATTCGAATTCCGGTCCGGTCCGGTCTTGGACCGGAATTTTACCGGTCCGGTCCCGGTCCATCATTTTTGCCTATTCCGGTTCCGGTCCAAACCCTAAAAATAGAATATATTGATCTTCATCATTTTCTACTTTACAGCTGTTATTGTACTATTATTGTGATATTATTGTGGATGTTATTCATTGCCTCATGGCATTGTTATTATGGTGTTATTATTCCAGATTGTAATCAGTTACTGTGCTAGATGTTTCTATTGTCTATAATTGGGGAAAATGCAATTGTAGCCACGAACTTAACAATAAAATAAAAAAAACGCATAGATTCAATAAGTATATGTATGTCCATATGTACTGTGGAGTTGTTTTCTTCGCCAGAATTGGTATTAGTTTCGTTCTCCATATTTTATACCTAAGAACAATAAAATCAACAAATTCAATACAACAAAATACTGCACAATCATTTATTTCATTCAAAAAAATTAATTCATTCAGTAAAATTAAATTTTCTACCTGTAATTATTGAGTTTGAAGCTTGATTTTGCTAATCGTATGAGGTTTGATCACAATATTTGGTAATTTTCACCTGTAATATAATCACGTATTGTAATATATGGTTTGAGTTTGAAAAGAGTTGCTAGAAAGAGAAAGAGATATTGCGTGAAGTAGATAAATGAAATATTACGCAAAGCAGATATTGCTTTATCTATATATTTTTAATTTCCTTTTTTTTTCTCTTTCTCTATTTAGGTGGTATTATTAATTTTTTTTTTGAAGTCCCACAAAGCGGGATTAAACGATACCAACAAAATCAACTCCAACAATATCCAAGATTTATCGGGGTAGCTCGTCTACATTCCACACCCGACGCCTATGCTGAGATGAACTCAAGTGAGCAAGCTCATGAGCTACCGAATTAAACCTCCTACTAACAAAAGACCAAGAAACCGCTAAGAACTCATCACAAAGCGACAAAACATCATCTATAGCTGGAACTCATTTCGACCTCGTCCTCTTGCCATGAGCCCCTCGATCACCGTCTTGCAATCGCTCTCCACTTCAATTCTTGTGCACCCTCGTCTCCGTGCTTCCACTACCCCAAGAAGGATAGCTTCAGCCTCTGCCATTCGCACCCCCATACAGCTTTCCCGATACTCGCTTATAGCCCACAAAACCTCCCCCGTACTATTTCGGCATCCCGCTCCCAGTCCCGTGCCCCACCCTTCCTTAACCCCTGCATCAACATTGATTTTCACAAACTCTGCCGCCGGCTTGGTCCAGCTTCTTGTTTGCTCGGTATCCTCCGGTATTGGCCCAGTCTCTGTCGTCTCCTCCCGCACCTCCCGTACCTCCCGCATCAGCTCCTCTGTTCTCTTTTGGATGCTACCCAAGTCGAAACGTTCCTGCTCGAACACCCATTTATTCCTTGCTTCCCATATCGCCCAACACCCTGTCATAAACACCTCCATATTACCCTGTTCGAACTCCTGCCAGACATCTTCAACCCAATCCCTCGGTTTTTCGTAACCCACTACGTCACGCACCTCCAGTCCTATTCTCTCCCATAGCTCTGTGACCCTCCCACAGCCCCTAACTATGTGAAGACATGTCTTCTCACCATAGTTACACACCGGACAGAGTGTGTCTTGCAATTGAATTCGAGTCGCGAGATTTTTTCTGGTAGGTATGGCGGCATTACAAACAGCCCACATAAATACCTTAATACGGGGTAAGACTTTTGCCTTTCAGATTCTATTCCACAGTGCCTTTTCCTTCGAATTATCTGATGAACTTCCCTCTATTTCTTCCTCTTTAGTCAGTGCCCTATATGCGGATTTTACCGAATAGTCGCCATTGCGCTCCAGCTCCCATGTCCAAGAATCAGCAGGTTTTGTGTTGCTAATTCGGATCTGCAAAATGCGTTCTTGCTCAAACGAAAAAAAAAGCTCTTTCACTTTCGCAACATTCCAGCCCCTTCCACCCTCCTCCCATAGGTCAGCAACCACCATGTTCACATCAGCATCTCTTTGTGGTGATAAAACCCACATCGTCGGTGTATTTGGAATCCACGGATCAGTCCAAACTTTCGTAGTAAGCCCGTTTCCATTCCGACGTCTTGCCCCAAGCTTCACACTTTCTCGAGCTTCCATAATCCCCCACCAAGTATAGCTCGGATTCGTTCCTAGGGTTGCAGTCATAATATCCCCATTCGGGAAATATTTTCCCCCTAAAACACGAACCATGAGACTCGTCCTATCCGTCATACAACGCCAAACTTGCTTCCCCAATAATGCCATATTATACGCGTGAAACTCCCTAAACACAAGGCCTCCTAGACTTTTTGGCTTGCATAATTTTGTCCAAGCAATCCACGAGATTTTGCCTTTACCGTTCGAAGAGCCCCACCAAAACCGTGATACCATGGAACAAAGTTCATTACAGAAATTTGACGGTAGTTTGAATACACTCATTGCATAAGTCGGGATTGATTGGGCTACTGCCTTTATCAAAACTTCCCGCCCTGCCTTCGAGAACAACTGCCCTTTCCATCCCTGTAATTTTTTCTGAATTTTGTCCCTTATCACACTAGCAATTGGCCCTTTTGAATGACCCACAACCGTAGGGAGACCCAAGTAGCGGTCCTGGACACTCACGCTTCGAACTCCTAGGCATCTAACGACCTCCTCTTTATCATGTGTCCTCGTTCCTCGGCTAAACGATACCGTAGTCTTATCAAAGTTGATAACCTGTCCCGACGCGTTTGCATAATCATGAAGGATGTGTTTAATACAATTGGCTTCACGGGGTGTTGCTTTGACGAAGAATATACTGTCGTCCGCGAAGAACAAATGAGAGACCATCGGTGTAGCAGGGGCGATTCGTATACCATGTAGGGACCCCTCCTCCGCAGCCCGTCGGACGAGGCTAGATAAAACTTCGGCACACAAGATAAATAAATACGGAGACAAAGGATCTCCTTGTCTCAATCCCCTGGTCGGTCTAAACTCCTCCGAAGGTTGGCCGTTAATTAAAACCCAGAAGCTTACTGACGAAACACAATGTATCACACGGTCAACCCATCTCGCATCAAAACCCATTCTTAGCAAAACCCGCTCCAAGAAGTGTCATTCGACCCTATCATAAGCTTTCGTCATATCAAGCTTTAAGGCCATAAACCCATTTTTGTTTTGTGAGTTCTTCATATAATGAAATAACTCAAAAACAATCAGAATGTTGACCGTGATAAGTCGTCCTGGAGGGAATGCACTTTGATTCTCTGACACGATATCTCCCAAAAACACTTTCAGCCTATTTGCAAGAACCTTCAAGACTATTTTATAAGCAACATTACACAAACTTATGGGACGGAAATCCTCCATTTTATCGGGAGCTTTTTTCTTTGGAATTAGAACAATGTGAGTCTTATTAATTCCTTCCGGAAAAGGGGCTCCACATAAAATACTCGGCACTAAACGGACAACCGTCTTCCCCACAATGTGCCAATATGTTTGATAAAATAACTCGTTCATTCCATCAGGTCCCGTCACCTTCAAAGGATGCATTTCAGATAAAACTCGTAGCACATCCTCCTCGATGTAATCACCCCTTAAGGTATCATTCATGCTCTCCGTTACACGCCCCTCAATACCATCCAACAGGTGCTCAAATCTTTGTGGTTGTTCTGAGCAAAACAACTCATCAAAGTAATCCTTGGCCACCCCTAATAATGCCTCTTGTCCCTCCCGTACATTCCCATTCTTATCCACAAGCTTCAAAATGCGATTTCTCTGCCTCTTTTGACCCGCTTTCCTATGAAAAAAATTTGTACTCCGATCTCCCTCCTTAAGCCACAACGCACGTGACCGTTGCCTCCAAAATATCTCTTCCTGTTTAAGTAATTTACCAATATCTTTTACGAGTCCTCGTCGCTCCTGGACTTCCCTATTTGATCTCCCTCCTTCATTTAACTTCTCCAGCCTTCTCCTTTTGTTTCTTAACTCCTTTGCAATTTTCCCGATGCTTATCCCCCTCCATTTTTGAAGTTGTTCCGCACACCGGATAGTTGTAGCCATGAGGTCGCACTCACCGCCTTCCCATGCATCTCTAATAGTTTTCTCGCACCCTTGCTCGCCAACCCAAACATGCTCGAACCGAAAATGTTTTTGGTGGTCTCGTTCCTCAACATCCTTCCTACGTAAACACAGTAAAATAGGTGCATGATCCGACCACTCGCGCATCAAATGACTCACTGGCGCCCGAGGGTAACGTAAACTCCATGACTCGCTACACAACGCACGATCGAGTCTACACTGTCTATTCGCTTCTTCCTCCTGCCCGTTATCATATGTGTACATATAGCCCTCAAAAGCAACCTCACAAAGTTCATAGTCGTCCACCGCTTCCCGAAAATTGTTCATCTGCCATTGAGCCCTCGTCCCCCCTTTCATTTCATAATAAAAAAGAATCTCATTGAAGTCCCCAATACATACCCATGGTACGTTAGACTGTCTTCGCAACTCTCGCAATAACTCCCATGAGAGATGTCTATCAGATACACTCGGCCAACAATAGAACCCCGTTACTCACCAATCCCCATCTTCATCATTTATAACAAAGTCCATGTGGTGCACAGATGCTGACTTCAACAGACATGGGATGCGTTTTTTCCATAAGAACGCGAGCCCCCTGGATCGACCCACACTATCAACCGCCATACTATAATAATCAGTCAGACTACTACTCACTTTCCTAAATTCGTCACAACTCAGCTTAGTTTCAGAAAGGAAAACCAAAGCTGGGGCCTCTCTCTGCAACAGATGTCGAAGACCGCCTACTGCATCGGGGTTGCCTGACGTGGACCCATTTTCGGTAATTAATTTGAAAAGTAACCTATTTCGTTAAATAATTGTTCAAAAATGCCTATTTGGAAAATAACTCTATAAAATGTATATTTTATTAAATTTAAATAACGTGTTCCGTGTCCTAAATTTCTTGACATACCGTGTTACGTGTCCGTGTCTGTATCCGTTTTGGTGTTAACTAAGATTTAAACACAGTAAGTAGTAAGCCCACTAAACAAAGAGTTGTAACCTATTAACCCAAAAATGACCAATATCAACTCAGCCTAAATAATAAGAAAAAAATTACTCCACCTGACGTAAAACATACGTTATTCATATTAGGTTTGCGTTGGAAGATCTCACATTGACATAACCCAACCCAAATAGGTTTCATGCCAATTGCCATGTCACTATTTACTCAATTGCATAAATAGTCACAAAGTGTTGACCCTAACTTACTAACTTTGTGTCACGTTCACTTCGTATTTTTAGGTTGAGTCAATGATTGCCACCTCTTATTATTCATGCTTGGGTTGGACTACTTAAGCTCGGGTCTATTTTTTATGAATACAAATGCTTTGCTAAGCTCGCTCCTATCAATTGTCAGCTCTTCCTCTTACTCTGCAAGAGTATCTCAGGAAAAAAAAGTTTCAACTATTATCAGAGAATCTATACAAGTTCAATGGTAAACACAACAAATGTCGCCAACTATTATCAGAGAATCTGCAAGAGCATCCTCTGCCAAAGTGCATATGCATAGATTCTCTGATAATAATTGAAACTTTTTTTTCCTGAGATACTCTTGCAGAGCAAGAGCAAGAGCTGGCAATTGACAGGAGCGAGCTTAGCAAAGCATTTGTATACATAAAAAATAGACCCGAGCTTAAGTAGTCCGACCCAAGCATGAATAATAAGAGGTGACAATCATTGACTCAACCTAAAAATACGAAGTGAATGTGACACAAAGTGTAACACCCCATCCGATTATGAGGTTGAGATGAAATTAAGATGTGTGGAAAGGTATCCCACATTGGTAAAATATGAGGCTTGTGATATATTTATAATAGCTCCCACCCACCACTTACTAACAAGGCCTTGTGTTTTTGGTCGTAAGTGAGGACAAATAATGGGCCCAAAGGCTTACCTCCCATCTTATTGGGGTGTGTTACGACCGTGGTGGGTCGGGTTGTTACAAATGGTATCAGAGCGACCCTGCAACCGTGTGGTGAGCCTGTGGCCGGGAGTACCCGGGTCACACACATAGCGGGGAAGATTCTGGGCTTGGCTACGGTCAAGTTTGAGGCACAACGAGGACGTTGTGTTCTTAAGTGGGGGAGATTGTAACACCCCATCCGATTATGAGGTTGAGATGAAATTAAGATGTGTGGAAAGGTATCCCACATTGGTAAAATATGAGGCTTGTGATATATTTATAATAGCTCCCACCCACCACTTACTAACAAGGCCTTGTGTTTTTGGTCGTAAGTGAGGACAAATAATGGGCCCAAAGGCTTAGCTCCCATCTTATTGGGGTGTGTTACGACCGTGGTGGGTCGGGTTGTTACACAAAGTTAGTAAGTTAGGGTCAACACTTTGTGACTATTTATGCAATTGAGTATATAGAGACATGGCAATTGGCATGAAACCTATTTGGGTTGGGTTATGTCAATGTGAGATCTTCCAACGCAAACCTAATATGAATAACGTATGTTTTACGTCAGGTGGAGTAATTTTTTTCTTATTATTTAGGTTGAGTTGATATTGGCCATTTCTGGGTTAATAGGTTACAACTCTTTGTTTAGTGGGCTTACTACTTACTGTGTTTAAATCTTAGCTAGCACCAAAACGGATACAGACACGGAGACGTAACACGGTATGTCAAGAAATTTAGGACACGGAACACGTTATTTAAATTTAATAAAATATACATTTTATAGAGTTATTTTCCAAAATAGGCATTTTTGAACAATTATTTAACGAAATAGGTTACTTTTCAAATTAATTACCGAAAATGGGTCCACGTCAGGCAACCCCGATGCAGTAGGCGGTCTTCGACATCTGTTGCAGAGAGAGGCCCCAGCTTTGGTTTTCCTTTCCGAAACTAAGCTGAGTTGTGACGAATTTAGGAAAGTGAGTAGTAGTCTGACTGATTATTATAATATGGCGGTTGATAGTGTGGGTCGATCCGGGGGGCTCGCGTTCTTATGGAAAAAACGCATCCCATGTCTGTTGAAGTCAGCATCTGTGCACCACATGGACTTTGTTATAAATGATGAAGATGGGGATTGGCGAGTAACGGGGTTCTATGGTTGGCCGAGTGTATCTGATAGATATCTCTCATGGGAGTTATTGGGGGTGTTGCGAAGACAGTCTAACGTACCATGGGTATGTATTGGGGACTTCAATGAGATTCTTTTTTATAATGAAATGAAAGGGGGAACGAGGGCACAATGGCAGATGAACAATTTTCGGGAAGCGGTGGACGACTGTGAACGTTGTAAGGTTGCTTTTGAGGGCTATATGTACACGTATGATAACGGGTAGGAGGAAGAAGCGAATAGACAGTGTAGACTCGATCGTGCGTTGTGTAGCGAGTCTTGGAGTTTACGTTACCCTCGGGCGCCAGTGAGTCATTTGATGCGCGAGTGGTCGGATCATGCACCTATTTTACTGTGTTTACGTAGGAAGGATGTTGAGGAACGAGACCACTAAAAACTTTTTCGGTTCGAGCAGGTTTGGGTTGGCGAGCAAGGGTGCGAGGAAACTATTAGAGATGCATGGGAAGGCGGTGACTGCGACCTCCTCCTGCCTCTTAAACACCTCATCGAAGGCCCCACCCAACGACTGGGCGCACTTATGTTCCCCTGCCATTTCCACCTTAACAACCCTCCGAGGAGACGGTCTCAATCTTTCACTGAATCGCAACTCTCCCTCTCCATACGGTCCATCGTCACACTCCTTCTCGCCATGCCCTAACATTCCACATCCATAACAGAAGGTTGGTAGTCTTTCATACTTAGTATCAAAAACTAGGGGTTCTCTAGACACCATCCTTATCATTACACTATTTCGTAGGGGCTGTCGCACATCATGCAAAACTCTAAGTCTGACCGCACTTTCCAGTTCAGGCATCGGTGCCCTATCAACTTTAACAAAATGCCCTAACCGAGTCCATAGATTTCTCAAATTAGATGTATTCGATTGACCTCGAAGAGGCAAATCGTAAACCATAACCCACAGTGGAACATGAAAGAGAGGTGTATCCGACGATTTACCATCACGACTTGGATCATTAAAGCACCATATGTATTTATCAAAGTGCCATGGTTGGCCATCCACTACTTTTCGCCTTATCATATTCGGAAGCAAATTTAAAGAGAAATATTTTGTTCCTAACATCAACAAGATTACCGATAACCTTACCTTTCGTATTCCAAAGCTTGATCATGGTATCGACGGCTGCCCTTGCATTAATCGATTTTGACGTCCAAATCCGACCCACAAGCATGAATTCCGATACCTCATTCTCGCACCCATCTTCATCAGTCTCCCAGACAAATTCAATTTCCTGCCCTATCACCTCTTTGCCCTTCGATCGCCCTGACGTATCCCCCAACTCCATGCAAAACCCTACAAAACTATACCCTACTCACGACTCACGAGCACCAGTATATGAATCCTACCAATAGGGTAGAAGAAACCTTCAGAACGAAAAGGAAAAAACTTAAAACATTTAGACGGAGGCTCCCATAGAAAAAAACCCTAGAGAGAATAGGTCACCTTTTGATCTAGGTTTATTTTTTAGGTGGTACTATTATTATATTATATTGAATCTCAATCTTATATTTCCTCTTATCCAATGACTGAGATTTGTGAGCCCACACTCACCATAAGAACTCAACTTACGAGATCCCGCCTATATATATAATGTTTATTTATTTATCTTTTCCAACTCAAATGTATTTAAAGCCAACAAATTATTTAGAATAAGATCCACACCATTAAAACGTAATAGACTTCCATTTCTTTTTGAGAAAACGAAGAGGGTCTTTACTCATAAGTATGTAAATAATTAATGTTTCAAAACAATTGGGTACCGTTAGACCTGTAATAACCTGACAGACCCGAAAATCGACCGTAATCCGACACGTAAGTAACCCATAAATAACACGGTTTTTCAACCTAAACCCGAAAGATACGCGAACCCGTTTTAACCCGTAAATAGCGGGTCAAAACGCGACCCGCAACATGTTGACTATTAGGGAAAGACAATATATCTTCTTTTAAATTACACAATGTCACAAAGGTATTGATGTCGTATAAATTTTTGAGGAAAATATGTATATAAGCAGTATATCACATCATCACCTCAAACCACATGCCACGTCATCACTTCGAAGTATGTGTCACGTTGTCACTTTCACTGTAGTGCGTCGAACTGCATTCCATGTCAGCACCGTTAACTCATCACTTCGTACCACATACCCCACCATCATCTGAAAGTGTGTGTCACCTCGTCACTTTCACCGTAGTGCGTCAAAATCGCATTCCATGTTAGCACTATCCCCTCCTCATTTCGATGGACAGCAATCCACGTCATCACCTTGGAATGTGTGTCACAACGTCAGTTTCACATTATTCTACATCATCCCTTCCTCGTCATCATCACAGACCACTTGCGACATAATCACCTAGAAGTGTGTGTGTCACACCATCACTTTTATCGTATTACGTTGAACCGTACTCCACGATAACACTATATATTTGCGTTTCATTGTCTATTTAGCGAGTTAGTGAGGGTAATGATGATGATAACGATGGTGATGTTGGCGGTGATGGCGATAGTGGTGACAATTAAGTTGACTTAGGCCCTGTTCTTTCTGGCTTAATTTCAGCTCCTTTCAATTTTGCTTGGTTGTATTTCGTTAGGTTTTATTTACGTTCAATCAATTATGTTCAATTAATCTCTTCACAAAATTAACTTTTAATTCAACTAAATTAACTTTACCTCAATTTCACTCAATTTAGTTCAATTAAGTTTTACTCCAATTAATGCAATTCAGCTCGTTTCAGCCGAAAAGAACAGGGCCTTAGACAAACAAGAAAAGAAACTATGTATAAATGGTAGGATTACGATGTAAAAAGTTTTAAAAAATGTAAGAAAAAAATGTTTATTGATCCGTTTTTCTACCAAAGCCCGATGACCCAAAACACATATAAACTTAACCCGTATGTTTCCCGACCCGAAATAAACCCAAAGCCGGATCTATCCAACCCTAAGTCAGCCCGTTCAACCTATTTCACAGGTCTAGGTACCGAGTACCGACTACCGACCTACCGTAGTGTTGCGAGATCTAAGTGGAATGTGGATGGTTCTTTTGAGTCCCGGCTAAGAATGAGCCACATGCTGACACTCGAGAGAGAGGGAGACTTGGCCACGCCTTGACTCACCACGTATCACAACCTCCGCTTCTCTCTCTAAGACCATTCCCAAGCAAGAAATCAATTTAATCGGGTCAATTGCATATTATACCTTAATCTCTCCTTATTGACCTGACCTACTTAAACCCTCCCAAGCAAAAAGTCACGACCTAGGTCAATAACCCAATCAATTTAATTAAGAAATCAAACAAAAGTCACGACCTAGGTCGATTGGTGAGTCAATTTACCTCAAATTGGGTCGATTTGTGACTCAAATCGACTTGAGTCAATTCTAATCGATTTCTTAATTACAATTAACTTGACTCGATCCCATATCGACCTCCCAATCGACCTTGCTTGGGGATGGTCTAATTTCCGTTTCATTAATTTACAACACAACAGAATTCGACGAGCTTCTCCTTCCCTATTCATTTTCCGTCTTTTTCTTCATTGCTACCTAATTCCATTTCATCATGTCTCGAATTATCCATTCCCGAATCTCTTTCTCCAAATTGCAGTATGATTATTTCCTTGTATACTCGTTATTTTTCTTATGTTTTTCATTTTTTCGCGATTTCTGTTTGTGTAAATGCTTGCAATCTACTTGTTTTTTTTTTTTTTTTTTTTAATTTGATACATAATATGTAATATTGTTATTGCTGAAATTATATACGGAGTATTTTTTTGGGTCATAGTTCCTACGTTATCCTTTTCGTGATTGTTAGCGTTCCAACTGTTCGACGATATTCCTCAGTGAACGTGTTTAATTTTGATGATACTGAATTTTGGCATGTAAGAAACAATGAATACCAGATACATCCATGTGGATCATAATGTTTAAACTTTCTGCTGAGTAATTTCGCAATTCGCTTCATTTTTCAGTCGAGACGTAGTCATCTAGGCATAATGTAGATGTTTAGTAGTTAATGTTGCGTACTCTGAGTCAGTAAAAAGGATTATATGAGTGCTACTTGAAATTAGTACGGAGCATTTACTAACATACTCAACTTTTATTGTCCTATTTTCCATTTTGGGAGGAATTAAGAAATATTAGTAATTTTACGACTATATCCCTTTAATCATGAAGAATGGGGGACAACGTCACAAGGGAAATGGTAGTTAAAATCTTCACTCATTTACCATACTAAATCTAGAAATAGGACAATTAAAATTAATTTGGAATGAAGTTTGGGAAAAAAGTGGACAATAAAAGTGGAATGGAGGGAGTAGTTATAATCTCTAACTCATGGTTTTGGTATTTATAATATATATAAAGATTAAATGAAGTTGAATTCCTATCCAAATACATCTGATTCGAATGCTATGTAAATTGACCCAAGAGCTCTTCACCGGTCTGTAAGGTCCTCAGTTTGTGATCTAATGTCAGAAATATCCCTAAAACTGTATGTTACTATGATGATTCATTATACGTTTTTGCGGTTCTGAAAGCATTAGGAGTGAACGATGCAATCATTACCGCGTGACATGTGAGTTTACTACTTGTATGGAGAGCCACGTGAAGTTGGTATGTAGTGACATGTCTCCTTCTTTGTCATGCAAGTAGATATTTGTAGGATGAAACTGTGTGGTGTTAGTTCTGGACTTCTAGGGTGTTCAAGCAGGATAAGGTAGTGTGAACTGATCACCATTGATGATTTTGCCGGTTTTGAAGGTGATAATGGAAGTAATAAGCATGGTTTGTTTAAATGATTGTGTGAAAGCTTAAATAATAATTATCGAAACAAGAATCCATTTTAATCATATTAGTTGTACTAGTTTATACTGTTATCAATTTCATCATTGTTATACCTTAAATTTCTTTTAAAAAGAAATCAAGTAGGCCCATTTGTGAGGCTTATGGTGATATTGCAAACTTGTCGTGTTAAGTAAATTTGTCCAAATCAAAATATTATCATTATGCCCTCACTTTCTTTTGCGGGAGGGTGGGTAGGGGTTCTGTTCTTGTTACTGGGAGAACAGCTTAACTTTCCTATGCCTTTGATATTCATTTTTGATAAGCAGAAATAACTGTAATTAGAAATTCTGTATCTGATTGTGATTTTCTTGTTTGACTAGTACACTGGCTATGTCAAGAAACTGTAGATATCTTTCAACAGAATCCACAACGGTTAATGGATCAACTAAAGTAGAAGAAGCAGAGACAGTCCAAGTTCCTCCTTCCCCTTCTGAGAAGGTATCTTCTTCTGGCTTTCAGCTTTTTCGTGTTCTTGAGCCTGCCTTACTCCAGTTATTTACTTTCTTACAGTTACTTCTATAGTTATATACTTATATGTACTATAGTCATCCTGATGTAAATACGTTCTGTTGGTTAAGCTGCTTGTTCTGGGAGGCAATGGATTTGTTGGTTCTCACATTTGCAAAGAAGCTTTAGATCATGGGATGCCAGTTGCTAGCCTAAGCAGGTACCGTTTTCTACCTCAACCTAAAATGGTAAAATAAATGATACTCCCTCCGGTTCTTTGGAAATGCCCCATTTGCTTTTTACACAAGGATTAAGGTTGTAAGTGGGTGGTGGGCCTTACCAATAAAGTAGGGTGAATTTTGTTAACAAGAACCGACATGCTTAAAAAGGAAATGGGGGCAATTCTTGTAAATAGGCCGAAAAAGGAATATGGGGCATTTCCAAAGAATTGGAGGGAGTATATTTTTAAGGGTGTCTCCATCTGTGTATGTATACGTTCATGAGAAATATTTATGGTGATCATTTTGTTTGTGTAACCATTAAGAAATTAGCTTAGAAATTTGATGGTATTTTAAGCCAATTCGGTCGGAGGGAAAGTACTTCATGTAAAAAACACTTTCAAGCTAGTTGTTAAAGGTCCTAATTTTTATTTGTTTGACTAAAGACGAGCATTTTGCAACACTACTTTTTAAAAGGGAGTGTATGACAATTGATCCTTTGTTTTAATATACAAAGTAGATAATATTATGGGTATTTAAGTCATTTCGGATGTGGTTATGTTGGGTTAGGTGGTTTTGAATATGGTCATTTTAGGTCAGATAACTTTCGAGTATGGGTTAGGTCTTGGTTAGGACGGGTCACAACGAGTTTCGGATCATATTTTCTTTGCGAAACTCAGGTCAATTTTCCGTCAGCCTTAGTAGGTTGGATCCTTCTGCTTGGGTCAATTTTGCAAAGTCAAGTTATCTAGTTATCTAGTTACGGGTTGATAGAGAGATGATTCTATACCCACTTTTGTAGTTATGGTTTTTTTGTTACTTGTGGCCGCATTTTGACTTTTCGAATAGGGTCTCTTAAATCTTTAAGACAGACTTGGAGGGAGGCAATGAGGCATGACCTTTCTTAGATAAGCTCATTGTTTCCCTAGGCCGTTGTACAAATTATTTACCAGCAATACAGTGTGGTCATTGGAAAAGTCAGAAGCATGACAATGACTGATTGTATGAAATGTTTTCATTGCTTTCTTTTTGTTTCTAGATCTGGAAGGCCATCCATCAATGAGTCTTGGGCTAACAGCGTGACCTGGCATCAAGGTTAGTTATATATTTAGTTTGTTGAATGATTGGAATAGCTGCCAGATTCTATGGTCGTTATCTGATGTGTCCTGCGTTTAATGCAGGGAACCTCTTTTCACCTGAAACATTTAAAGACGCGCTTGAGGGAGTGACTTCTGTTGTAAGCCTCCAGTATTGTCAATGGAGTCCTACTCACTATTCTTTGGCTTTGAAATGTGATGGAATAAGTCCGAGCTTTCTTATTGTGTAAACACAGTTAATATTACGAGGGCAACTATTCCAAAATAGGCTCTTCATCTACCATAGGCTGAAATATGATGGAATCAATCAAATTGTTCCTGCGCCTTTCTGCTGTTTTTTCCCCTCAGTATATATAGAAGAGCATAGGGAAGAAATGGTTTCTCTGTCTCGTTAAGAAAACTGGGTTTACACGTGAACTGAACCTTGATCTACCGTCGTAGTAGTGTGGATCCTCATTATGTAGCTCGTGGAGTTTGTTAGGATCAGTGAGACCTTGAATATCATATACGTGTTTTTCAGATTACGTTTACTTTCATTGGTGTATTGAAACTTAAATATTTATTAACAACTTTAGTTGCAGAGATTGGATACTTAATTGGACTTATGAAACTTGGCAGATATCCTGTGTTGGTGGTTTTGGGTCCAATTCAGTTATGTATAAGATCAATGGTACTGCAAATATGAATGCAATTAGAGCTGCAGCAGAGAAAGGTTTGCTATTGTATTATTATCTTTTCTTCTGTTATCAAAGTTAAGTATGCTGTCTTTAGTTCTTTATAATGCTAGTAGTTTGTCCCTCAGTTTGTAAACCTGCAGTTTTTTCTATTTATGTTGTGACCGGACTTTTTTCACATACGGAGACCATTTTTGTCAAAAAAATATCAGTAGTTGAAGGTGGATAGATAGATAACCTTTTGCTTCAATTCTCGCTCATGTGGCGTGGCTGTGCTTGGGATGGAACAGATATTAGTTAAGGCCATGGCAGATGGGCCACTCTTCAGTCCTTCAGAGTTACTAATGAAAGCTCAGCCTAACTTAAAACCTTAGTTATATGGTTGCGCACTTGTGTGAGCAACATATTTGGAGCTAACCTATTGAATTGGATGACAAAGTTCTCATACTTGTCATTCAAGTCTGCAAAGTTATGTCAGTTAATAGCTTTTTAGGATATTGGAGGTAAGGAGCCGAAATGGAAGCAAAGGAGGTGAGAGGATGTTTCCAATTCCATATTTGTATAAACTCAAAGAGAAGGGAAAGGGAAAGGGAGGAGAAAATGAGTATTGAAAAGGAGGGGAGAAGTCTTCCAAGCATCAAGTGCATTTTTTCTATGATAATTTTGTTTGGTGCTTTTTATTTCGTTTTTACAGATTTAAAATTACTCTATACTTCATGATGCTGCTACAATCTGAGTATTTTGCTCCATCTTATAATATACATGGCCACTTGATTAGCCATGCAATCCAAGCCTAACATGCCACTATAGGTGTTATTGCTACACAATTGAGACTTGAACTAGACTCAAGTGTTTTATCATTTGTAGCAGGATAGCTTCCACTTTGGTTGGATGACATAACCATTTGATCTACAGGTGTAAAAAGATTTGTTTACATCTCTGCTGCTGATTTTGGAGTGGTTAATTATGTACTACAAGGATATTACGAGGGGAAGGTAATGTCAACAGTCTATGGACATTGGCTAGAATTCAAGCTCATTGCATGTTATTTCTGTTTTTTTAGCTTACCATACAGCATGGAATCCCTTCATTAATGACTGCCCTCTTTTTTTTGGTTGGCTAAGGTTGATTCGACTTGTTACACTTTGAAAATTCTGTTCCCTGGTACTGTGTTCAGTTGAAGTAAGTAGCTATTTATTTCAATAGATGCTGCTTCCTCTGTTCTATTTTGGTTGTATACTTCTTTCAAAATCCCTCTCACATATTTTGAAAACATATACAACTAAATGGAATAGAGGAAGTATTAGCCTTGGGTGGATTCCCTTGCTCTTTAATCCCTGGTCTGTACGATAATCTTGTCTAACTATTTTCTGAAGATGAGCGATATTGTATTTATCCTTAAGGAGGGAGAACAGGTTTCGAAAATTTGCAACGACTAACATAACTTCAGAAAGCGATGACAGCTAGAACAACAGGAAACTAACTTAAAGAAACATGTCAAAAGTCCAAAACCTACTGTAAAGAACCAACATCTTGATAATTGAGAACCAACATAGAACTGAACTTGACGGACACCGTGAAAGTCAGGGCATATACAAAGACAGCCACCTAATAATCTGAATACAGTTCATAGATAGCCCCAGCGCTAGTCAACCTCTTCTTCAATTTACCCATATGTAATATGTACTCCAAAGACGGTTTCATCTCCTGTATATGACCTTGTAGCATTCAACCAATACACAGCTAGCGCACTTAGCTACTGCAAAACTGAGGAAAAATTAGCAACAAACACCAGTGTTTGTCATGTTGTTGACGTAACATGCATTTATCGTCAGTGACTCGGTTTCTACACATATTACTGACATCTAACACTTCCTTGGACCTCTCCTTCGGAAATTATGATAGCATGCGGACTTTAAAGAACTTTTGTTCCCTATTAACAGCTGACCTGTCATTTTGAAACACAAGGAATGCAAGCCTCGTATTTAAACACTTTGGATGAAAACCTTCCTTTCTTAGAATCTGGTAACAGGTGAGAGAATAAACCCCCTCAAATCTACAACCGGAGGAGGAGATATTCGAATAATAGCTTGGTTTGGGGAATAAAACTTCTTATCAAAACACTGTTTTGGGAGTCATAAGCTTTCTGAATATCCACCGTGATATTAGCTTGGTTTAGTAGTTCTTTAACTTGCATCACAAAGCTATGTTGTTAAGGATTTTATGCACCTTGATGGACAATGCCTGCTGCTTCCCAGCCAACTTTGCATCCTGTTTGCCAAGTTTTTTAGTAATTGCTGATAAAGAACATTACATTGTGCTTTTGCTTGGAAATTACTCATGTTAAAGCCTTAGAGGGTATAATGTTTTTGGAACCAAGGAAATTACCGTGGTACTGACTTGTTTCTGGGCTTGTACTAAATTTCATTACAGCCTCACAGAGACCAATTACAATGCATGTTTTATTAACCAATAGAGGCTTTTATAACCAGTAAAGGCTTATTACCCAATAATTACTCATGTTAGAGGAATTTGTTTTGGTCTTGTCAAATGTCAACCATCCTTTTTGAGAGAATTTTTGTCATCAATTTCCAATAGAGGCTTATATACCTCCTCATTCATTTTTCTTTTTTGAGTTTTTTTTTCCTTTCCTTGGAGGTTTGTTTGGTAGTATTCTTTTATCAAAGCAGGTTATTCAAGACTGATCAATACTTTTGGTGATTTCTTGTGGCATTAAGTATATATTCTTAAAATAAATTTAGACTCTTTTCAATACAGCTCAATTTGTGACCCTGACAGCCTGACTTCATAGAATAAAGATCTAGCCTTCTTCTGGTGACTATAATTAAGCTTTTACATTTTGTTTCTGTTTGTTTTTGCCACGCCATCTATTGCACCTCAAATTATCATCGATTTTATTTTGTTTTTCTTTGTTTGTTCTTTTTGTTGTACTTTCAGCTATGAACGACCCTAATACTCTTTCCTAGATGTCAAGAATCCTATTGTCATCCCTTTATTGCCTTCTGCATTTTGTTTGTAGATATGCTATGTGCTTTACTTCTGTTTTTTCCCATTTGATTACAGAGAGCAGCAGAAACAGAGCTGTTGACAAAATTTCCATATGGTGGTTAGTTTTTATGAACCTTTCCCTGGCTAACTAACAGCATAAGAAAGTTGAAATCTTATTACATGAATATTCCATTGTTTACCCAAGAATGATAATGGAAAAGGGTTTTGAACCTAAAAGTGCCTGAACTTTAGCTTCCACTATTATGAATTATGTAGCTGTAACCAACAGCTGTTATAGTGTTCTTCACAAACTATTAAGGCAGCTCATCAATCAATCTAACTACTTGTGTGTCAGGTGTCATACTGAGGCCTGGTTTTATCTACGGAACACGTCAAGTTGGCAGCATGAAGGTCCCATTAGGTGTTATTGGATCACCGTTGGAAATGGTACATAAGCTTCCATTGTTTGCATAAACTTGTTCTTCGGTTTTTTTTGGTACATCGTTTTCTTTTCAACACTCTACAGTTGCTCCACAATTGGCTGGGTCAGTGTCGCTATCTGTGATGCTTGTGATGGTCTTGAGATTAATTGATGGCGATGAAGCCTGAATCGTATTCATTTCCGGCTGACTTTCTCAGCTATCTCCGTATAAAACCTGTAGTATTATTTTTATTTATTGTTGTGATGCTGATAAAGTGAACCTGGTGCAGGTATTCCAATACACAAAGCCACTAACCCAGATTCCGCTAGTTGGTCCGTTGTTCACTCCTCCTGTTAGTGTAACATCAGTGGCTAAAGTTGCTGTCAGAGCCGCAACTGACCCAGTATTCCCACCAGGCATCGTTGACGTTAGTGGAATATTACGTTACAGTGGGCAAAAGAAAAAGTAGGATTAGATATGCGAGCTTATGCATGTGTTTTTGGATATCTTATGGTTGTCTCAAAGGCCAGAGCAATAAAGAAAAGTTTGAGCATTGTTTCGACTATTCTGCGACGTTGCAGACTTGCAGTGATATGGAACCGAATCCGTGAGCTTCTTTAATCATCTTGAGGCTTGTTGACCTTAGGTTGTGGATATTACGTCTTGCACTTGAATTTGATGACCGGATATTATACATATATGTTGATGCAACTGAATTGTATTGATAATAGGCGATTCATGTTTAGGAAACTAGAGTGTGTGGACATGTGGTCACATGATTTTATGTCATGTTGCTTGAGGCTTGAGCCATTACCTACCTTATAGGCAACAATACAACTCGTCGAGTCCTTCACAAGTTCAGATCGTGCTTATTGAACCAAAAATGAAAGTCTAGTCACAAGCCAAAGAAGTTTCATCTAAAAAAAATTTTTTTTGTGATGGTCATATTCGTCGAAAGCACTTAGACAAGTAAAGTATTACCAAGTGTGTAACTCCTCAACCACCCAAGGTAATCAGGAGATGTCTCCATCTCGGTAGTGAAATCAGAATTATAATTAAGAGACATTTTATATTACAACCTTTCTAATGCAATCTATGTTGAGTTCTTGACTAGTAAATGATGACTCGACAATCCTCAAGCACGTGACTCGCCCCTGTCTCCCGTTAGCTACCAACCAAACTTGTACTCAAACTGTTCTTCATATGATTGGAAATTTTATAGGGATTAACACAGTTCGTTTCGGAAATAAAAGATAATTTACACACAACAAACAAACAAACACTAGTTTTAGTAATATAAATACTTAAAATACGACACAACCTCTAAATATGCAACACAACATGGCAACGCACAAGTCATGGCCATCATCAATGACAATCCGTAGCCACCACTACGGTACCAGGGACAAAGCAATGGAAGCAACAACTGGTGATGACACCGCGTCCACCCAACAACCAGATCGCAGTCCCTAAAAACTAGTACTCGGGAACATTCATGGAACCGATCCCGGGCGCTAACCGGACATCTGCCAGATGTTGGGACACCCCACAAGCCGCTCCGTACTCAAGTCATTAACGTGCACGTACCTCTTGGAGTGGGAAGGTAAAAAAGGCGACTTAAGCGTAATACGGTCTTCCAACCGCTTTACGTCTCCTCGACCACAATTTTTCACCACCACAATTCCTCTAACACTCTCCATAACTGCATATAATAGAATATGAAATACCATATGTCAAACATGGCATAAATGCGAGTTCCGACAATCGATCTGGTGCTTTACGACACCACATCAACCGATCATGTTATAATGCAACTCGGACATCAACCTAAAACTTACATAGTCCCTCTACATCATAACTGTAACACCCTCATAATCCAAGGCCTTTAGAAAGGACCATAAGACTATGAAGTGCTACCATCTCAGTTTTCTGAGGTGTAATATCAAAGTAAACGACAATGTAACTTATTACAATAACTGATGTAAAGTGACTACAATGTCTCACAAGATATAACAACTCAAAGTAACAGCGGAAGCTAGTAAAAGAATCTATGACGCTACAAACTTCGCGACGACCCGTCCTCCCCGTCAAGAATCATCAACCAACATCAAGCTACCTGCTAAGAATCTGCTCACCATACCAATGGATCATCACAGCGCACAAACCACAAGCGTCAGTTACCGTATACACAATATCGTCACTACCAAACTCAAGAACAGTATAACAATGTTAAGGCACCACATGCTGATATTAATAACCAATCATCTCACAGTGGCGACCTGTAGTCCCACAATCAAACCTCACTTGCTCGCTGCAAGGGGTACCCAGGACCTTAATGTGCACATCTCCTCCGTAACGGGTCCTACGACGAGCGATCGTAGGAGTGAGAGCCGTTTCCCGCAATGGCCCCACACATATGTTCCACATCTCATCTCATAACCATAGGTGATATTAGTCTTACAACACAACAATAACATCGTCACAATATATCAGAAATACCGTCACCATCACATAACAGATAACTGAGTAGGGAAAACCCTACCTCAAGGCAAACCATACAAGGCAAAGATCCAATCGATTCTACCACCGTTCCTCCATGAAATCTCCTCCTAAGATAACATATAGGGTATTACTAACAATCATCACAATCATATTTATCTTAGTGTATGCTAACAACGAATACGACACTTACTTGATGACAACAACGCTAGGCTATGGTGATCGACGCGACTAGACTCCGGTATGAACTCCTAAAGGTTTTAATGTGAGAGATTTGAGAGAAAAAGGTGAAAGGCGGCAGAAGGTTTTAGGGTAGAATGATTTTAACTTCCGAATTTCTTTTATAAGTAACCGGGACGCTGAACACAGAACCGCTACCTCGGCCGAGTCGGACCAACTCGGTAGAGTAGCCTCAACTCGTTCGAGTAGCCTCAACTCGGTCGAGTTACCTCGCAGTTCTCAGCGCCGACCAGTTTTTGTAAAACAGTCATATCTCCCTCAATTCTTAGTCTTTTTGGGCGTGTGAGAATTATATAAGAGATATTCTGAACTAAACTAAAAATAATATGTACAAGAGTAAAAAGTGTATATGAGAAGTGTAAACTAATGTAAGAAGATAAAAGGAGATGATGTACCAAAGCATTGCATAAGACCTCCTATTTATAGTAATAGGAGGAGAAACGTAAACAGTCACATAGATACAACCCGGATCAGGATTGCCGTTCCCGATCGGGGACACAGCTCCGCAGATTTCATTTCTCAATTCTTCCATGAATGTCTTTAGGAATCCAATAATGTCGGGTGTTAATGGCTTGATTAAACACCCGATTAGTGACCTTAAATATTAGCATATATGGAGATTTGGCATCCAATGCCAGATATTTTCATCTTATAATTTGGACTTTGCATTTTGGGCTTGACTTTTAAGATTAAACTTCAATCCTTTAAATCTCCATGCAAAAGCTCATGCAATTTCCACACTTAGTCCATCACTTGTATTCTTGATCAACGTTGTACTCTAGTTTTTTGCAATTTTAGTAGAATTGGGCTCATAAAAGCTCAAATACCTACAAAACATGATAAAACAAGCAAACATACTAGAATACACATATTAGCTCATAAATCACTAAAATAAGTGCCAAAAGACAATAAAATCCGAGCTAAATAGGAGGTAAAAGTCTATAAAATAATCACTCATCAGCCTTACCAAAAAGTAGAACCCATGAGCTTTTATTTCATAAGGTGGTGCAAGTCTAGTGGGCAGTACGAACCTTGTTACGTAGGATAAGTGGGGCGATGAGGTGGCTCCAGTACAGTGGGCGGTTCGCACCTCGATGCACTTGAACTTTGGGTTGACCTCAACGAAAGTTATTAGGACCAGTGGTCAATGTGTTTCGGGTTAAGATGAATAAATTATGAATTTTTCATCAACCAAGAGTTCTAATGTAGAACCGGTTAAAAGTTAACCCACCAAATAATATTATTGAGGTCGGAGTTCCAGTGGTTCACGATCTTGATAGTATAGGGTTTGAGTTTTGGGATCATTTATAGAATTGGATAGAGGTAGTTTTATAAATGCTTAACTTGTTAAAAGGTTTACAAGTTCAACTAAAATGATGAATGTTTGTTTTTCCTTATTTTGTTGTTTTTTATTGTTCATTACTCACTCCTATTTATATGATATCACTCGATTGTAACCCAAATCTCCGCTAAACATCTTTTGCTAAAACGACAACTTGATTCTTTTTCTAAATCCTCGCTTGAACCGTTTCATAGGTTATAGACGAGCTCCATAGGAATTGTTCTATTCGATAGAACTTGATAGGAATCGTCCTATGCAAACATAAGATTGACATCTTAAAATTCCTAACAAACCTATATTTAATTTCTTATGAAGAAACTTAAATAGAAGTGATTATTAATCAAAATGTGTTTTGATAAATCTTCAATGCATATGATGCGTGCATATTATATACACTTTTCAGCACCTTTTGGCACGTATCTCTATGCTTTACGAGTTATTTATGTCCCTTTTTGCCCCGGATAGACTACTTTGTATTTTTCTAAATATTTTTAGGAACGAACCCGAAAGTGGTGCGTGGAAACCAAGCAGAAGTTGTCATAAGTACTCTCTTTTAGAAGATGAAACCCGGAACGAAGCTCACAAGTCTTGAAAAGCGTGAATCGTCTAAGCGGAAGGGCATTTTGAAGGAGAACGTAGGCTGAAGTGAAGAGAAAGCTCGATCGAAGCAGAGCTGGATGAGGAAATACTTGATCGAGTAAACAAGATACTCGATCGAGTGAACACAGTGTTCGATCGAAGAAGAAATGATCGATCGAGTGAATGAATCACTCGATCGATGGAAGCTGCTTTTGGAGTTCTTGATCGAGAGAACTACTTCTTCGATCAACGGGAATTTTTTGAGAACTTTACTCGATCGAGGGAAATCATACTGATGGGCCTCAGCTGCACGCTTGGATTAGGTTGTTTTTTATGTTGACTTAAGCTCTCTTATTAAAGGGATTAGGTTAATCATTCAGATTATCATGATTCACTCCACACTTTTCACTTATCATAGCATTAAACAGTAAACAATTTTGATATTTTTAGATCAGAATTTTCAGCTATTTTCTTCCTCATTTCCTCTTGCCTTTAACTTGGATTAAATTGTAATCTTTCTTTTCCCTTTTAATCTATTGCTTATTAATTCATTATTGTTTCTTTTATCTCTTTTATTGTTTATAGTTAGTGTATATCATGTCTTCTTATGCTTCCGTCGCAATGGTTAGTATGGTTCCCGAAGCCATGTGTACCTGATTTCTTAATATGTTGGGATGAGGGAAACCACGGTAGTGATGTAGTAGGCTTAATTTGTTTTAGATAGTCTTGCAATAAGGGTTGTTTGATGGCAATTTAATCGTGAACTAGTCGATTGACTGCACGTAGGAGACTTGTTTATCTAGTTGAACCTGACCTAGATCGAAAGATTGGAAGGGTAAACTTGCCTATAAAACAATGGGCCTACCTAATAGAGCAAAAGTTATTTAGGGGACCCTAGGGTGATTTGAGACCGAAAGGAGATAATCATTGCCCTCCTTATCATGGACTGTGACAAGGCTAAAGTCGTATAACCTTATTCAAAATAACCCCAGGTACTACTAACTAGAAGCTAGCGGTAAGTCAGGTATCGTATCCACAAGGAGGCGGTGTGCAAATATGAAGAGTCTATTGATATAATATACTCAAGAAGGGGGGTTGAATTGAGTATGCCTTCTTCTCGAAATCTTCTTCGATGTGTGTGTGGTTGTATGATGATCGTTGAGTAGAGCAATAATAAAGTAGAGACACGATATTTTTGAAGTGGTTCAGTTTCACAAGTTGAAACCTACGTCCACTATTCTTGATTAATAAAGTTAGTACCAATTATGGATTACAATTTTATCAACCCTACTCGTACAACTTTGATGTTAGTTGTAACTCTATCTAGATACCGCTAAATATCTAGCTATGACAAGTACCGTTAAATACTTGCCTTACAATGAGTATCGTTAAATACTTGATCTATCTTACGTTAATAAGATGAAGTCTTCGATGTTTCTTGATGTCACAATCTTGAATGAATAAGATCAATGCTGGAGCACTTGAATCTTGAATCGAATATGACAATGATAAGCTCAACTCTCGAAGAATGATGATCGACGGTGTCTCTCGGTTTGCGAGAATATGTGTGTGTATTTTTATCTATTAATGTGTCATATGTAGTCTATTTATATAGAATATATATCTAGGTAATTCAACCCTAGATGATTTTAGGAATATTACTTAAACTAGAATACTAGTCTTTTAGTAATACTACCTTAAATCTAATCTTAATATATTTAGGAGAAATTTAATAATATACTATAAGTATTATATAAGGAATCAACTTCCTAATTTATATTTAGGAAAGATCTTTATATAATAAACAAATAGTAACCTTATTAAAACAACTTCCTAAACCATGTCAAAGATAATAAATTATATTATCACAATATAATCTAGTTTGTTTTAGGACATTAAATAAATACATAATATTTACTTAAATTAATCCCAAACGACTTATGGAACATGTCATAGTACACGTTTTCCAAAACCGTTTTCAAACCATATTTAGATTATATTTTCTTGAAAATTATGGTTATATAAAAAATCCTTAGTTTATTTAGTAATAAATAATTAACTCATAAGAAAATTATTTATTCCTATTTAACCAAAAGATATTTTTTATTAACCTACTAAGATTAATAATTCCATATTTTTTTGAAATAGAAAACCAATTAAACAATAATTGTTCACGATGATTTCGGAAACGAAAACGTTTCGACCAACACATATATATTGATCATTTCTTCATAATATAGAGTTATAGCTACGAGCTATAACTAGAACTAATCTCACACTAAAGCTATAGTTGATAAGTATAACTTTAGTTCATTAGGCGCGCTTGTGATCTTCTATCAATCTTCGATTTAGTCAAATCATTGACTAACATACTTGAATCTTTTATACTTGATTGATTAGATCTTGTTACTAATATTCTGTACACGTAGCACACGATTATACGCACGAGTATATAATATATACATAGCTAGACTTGTCATTATCAAAACATAAACATATATACTTAATATATATATATTTGAATATATGGTTCAACAAAATATATTAGCTATACTAAGTCTGTCTTAAAGTAATTGAATTGTGGCTTGGTTTGTTTGCTTGTTAACATCTAATAACGATAAAAATAAAAGGGTTGTATCAATAATATTAAAAGTCTAGGGATCAAGTTCACTGGTTCAATGGTCCGGGGATACAATTTCATTAATTATAAGATCAGTCGAATTACCAAAGGTCATACGGTTATGATCGACTCGAATATGATCTTTAGATCTAAACATAAAAACGTACCATCGCGATAATTAAGCTAGTCTATCGGGTTGTCGTAGCCTACACTAGTCTTATTGATACGATCTGCAATAATCCTAGTTTATGTAACACTAATCATAAGATTCAGGCCTAAATCAACAATTAGAAAGAAACAACAATCAGACGATAATTCATGTGACTTCGCTACTAATCCATTCAATAATTCCCCTTTCATTAACCCAGATCCCTTTTCACCCTAGATAGGATATTTAGCTACTCATAATGCTAGAAAAAATAATAATCATCATAGGGGAAAACATGATAAAGAGCAATAAAAGATGAATCGCAATTGAATGAAAAAGTACTTGAATTAATTAAAGAGAGAACGATTAGTACCGTAAACTGTTGTAGATCCGAAATAATAAAAGTGGCAATAAGGTCGAGAGCAAACTAAACTAAAAGTTCTGAAATATTGTAAAGCATCAAAAGCATGACCTAAAAAGATGTCTCGAATTAGGTATTTATTATAAAAGGTCTAAAAGCGAAATTAGGAAAGTCGCGGAAAACTTCTCAGCGGGTAAGCGCACTCGATCGAGTGCACTATGAACTCGATCGAGTTCTCTCAGCGCGTAATTTCTGCTTCGCGCACTGAACGTAAAACGGTCGCTATTTCTTCGTTACTCGTCCGAATCAAGTGATTATTGTGGCGTTGGAAAGCTAAGAGGATGCGCTTTCACCTCCATTTAGAATCACCTGATTATCATTTGTGGAACTCGAGATATGACTCTTTAAAGTAGGTACTAGTTATATGGAGCTCTTCTTTGTGCCTACCTTCTATAATCTCCTTAATTCTTCCTTCCTAGATCCTCATGCCATGCTACGTGTGTTCCTTCATGTCGGGTGCGCGGTGCTCCAATCCATATTTTGCTCCATAAATGCATCAATCCTGCATTAAACACCGAAAGGCGGAAGTATCAACATTCTAATATAAATAGTATATAAAAGGCACAATTTAGCACAAGAATCATCTCAAAACAGCTAAAGGGGTGACATAGAAGTGTATACGAATATCACTCATAAAACTCCCCCAAACCAACCCTTTGCTTGTCCTCAAGCAAAGCATCACACACAATACAAAAGACAATCATACAAATGGCGAATAAATAACTCAGAGCTAATGTTAGTGCACATACAAATCCCAAGTTGTCAACATCTATAACAAAGTAATAACCAAATGTACCAATAAAATAGATTCAAAGGTACGGGTAATAGAAAACGCAGCTAAAGTCGCAAGGTTGCGATGACGGTGTAATATAGACAAAAACCAAATACCTAACGACCTAGCAAGACAAATTTCAGTCGGATTCTCGCGGATTCACTCATGCTCATAAGTATATGTAAGAGTGAGTTATATGTGAAGATAGAAAGAAATAAGAACACTCAGTCAACTTAATGAAACATGCATGCAATCTAATGTGATAGAGATTTCCCCAACTAATATGCAATCATAATGTAGACGAAAGTACATGTATCAAGGACAATAAGGATGGCAAATGGACAAAGGTATAGAAATGGTTTGTGCCGAAGCACGTTATGGATATGTGAGGCTAAGACGGTAGTCGCAGCGTTAAACCAAAACCAATTCTATAATAAGTATCACAATTCATCCAAATCTAGAGAAATTATCTCAATATTACAACATATGAGTGTCAACAAACTACCATCCAAAGATGCATTAGACTCTAGTAATCATCCTTTTGATCTCTTAACAAAATCAAATGAAGCATATATTTTTTTTCTTTTCTTTTTTCATTTTTTCTTTTTCTTTTTCATTTTCTGCTTCATACATTTTTGTTCTTTTTTTTCATTTTTTCATTTTCTTTTTCTTTTTCTGCTTCATACATTTTTCTTCTTTTTCCATCATAAGAGATACAACACAATTGCTCAAAATATTTCTACTACACCCAAAAGTGACAATATAAGTCCTTATCCAAACCATGGTAGTAAGAATAAACATGGTAAACAAGCAACTGCGACTGTCCCGATAAGGCAGGCAAATTCTGGATTGTAGCTATTAGATGAGATATGAAATGGCCACAAGGTTCAAACGGGCTAATAAAAGGGTAATCTGAAAGGCTTATTTGAACGGTAAGAACCGCCTATCCACATGTACTTAGTCATATGAAACCAATAAAAGCATCAAGAAATCAATTTCACACTTATGCAGTTTGAAATTACATATTCCACAAGAAGAAACACACTCAAGCCTAATTGACAATGAGATCAGTTTATTAATGTTCCTGGCCTAGGAAGCTCTACAGACCTCAGAATCTAAGTAGTTTACCAACTTAATTTGTTAAGTCTAATCAATATAAGGCATGTCAATTACGACAAGACTTGATCATTGAGCTTTGTTTTTATAGGGTAACGGGTCAAAACAATGTACATGGATAACTATTTGGGATTCAAATGCAAAAACAATTCAAATTATCATCACTGCTATTTAATTCACCAAAACTAAGCTAATAAAATAAAGAACATTTTTTTGTATTTTATGAAATTTTTAACTTTTATGGATTTTTGATATAAATTGCACACAAACATAATTAAAACACGCAACATTATTAAATCACACAAAAGAATGAAATACTCCCCCAAATTTAAATGTAACACTGTCCTTTATGTAACTCTATCATCACATCAATCACTAACATATCTAGCAAACCTAAAGGAAACTACTAACAATAGATAGGGAAAGAAAAAGATAGTACAATAAAAGAAGGTACAAGGAAGGAAGGTACCAAGTGAGAGCTGAAATTCCCCCAAACCATCATCAAAAGAGAGGAAGAACACCATCCAAGCGATCTCAGTGGCAGTCACGACGTCCCGGCCAGCAACCAACATCAGTCGAACTCGATCGAGTTCACATCTGGCGAACATAACCTGCATTTAAAACAAATGACAAATAAAGGCATAATCAATACACGATAAAGCACATAATAGTAAATAAAAAAGTAAAGCATGTGCTACACAAACGGACAAGTAGCACCAATAAATAACGCGGGCTAAGAAAACGAATAAAGAAGAATAGCCCGACATAGCAAAATCAAAATCAAGCTTAAAAGAAGAGCGGGGGGTGTTCTCCGCTCTTGAAACCATCTTCAAAAGGTGGAATATATCCGATGTCATCCACCACATGAGCTTGTTCCGCTATAATGGCCTCATCCTTGAAGATCTCGGCCTCTAAAGCATCTAACTCAGCCTCCAAGTCAACACTTTTATCACAACTATAATCCAAAATGGGAGGTGGCTCATCTCCGTAGATCAACTTCTCGAACTCATCCACCTCGAGCTTCCATGGATGCGACGCAGTAGCAGAAGCGCAAATGAATTCCTGTCGATACACAAAGCATGGCAAGAATCAAAATAAGGATCGAGAATGGTAATTACATAACATGTAGCTTGCAAATCAGGAGGACGGGGTGCTTGGTTGTGTCGAAAAGTGATGGTGTCATCCCCGATGCGAAAAATGATACTACCCTCCCTAAGGTCACTAAGAGCCCCAACAGTACTAAGGAAGGGTCGTCCGAGGATAATAGGTATTTCAGCGTCCTCTGCCATGTCCATCACTACAAAATCACAGGGCACATAATATTTTCCTATCCTAACCGGTACATCATGTAAGACACCCATAGGGCGCTGAATGGACCTGTCAGCCATTTGGAGGGTCATATTGGTGCATTTAAGTGCGGTCATGTTAAGTTGTTTACAAGTAGTATACGACATGACACTGACACTCGCCCCAGAATCACAAAACGCATTAGAAAAAGCAAGAGAACCAATAATGCAAGGAATAAAAAAACTCCCTGGATCCTTAAGCTTGGGTGGAGAATTGGTTTGCAGCGCGGCATTACACTCTGCTTAATGAATGCAATTGTCTCCACTTCGTTGAAAGTTCTCTTCTTCGTTAATATCTCCTTCATAAATTTTGCATAAGCTGGAACCTGAGTAATCAATTCAGTAAAAGGAACGCTTACTTGAAGATTTTTCACAATTTCCATGAATCTCCCGAACTTTTGATCAAGTTTTGATTTCTGTTGTCGGGTTGGGAATGGAAGAATAATATTTACTCGTTCAGCTTCCTGTGCATCCTTAGAGACCTTTGGAGGACTCTGACTCGGAATAGTAGTCCCTGGAGTAGGTACCTGTGCATTAGGTGAAACAGAAGAATCATCAGAAGTGCAAAAAAGAGTCACTCGATCGAGTGGGGCTGTCACTCAATCGAGTGCACTACGAGCTCGATCGAGTGTCTCGGGTTTAGATCACATCGCTTCTTTTCGTTTTTCTCATGTATACGGACTTTCTTTAGTTCCTTTTTTTCTTCGTCAGCACTGAAAGAGAGATGCCCTAAACCTTTAGGGAAAACATAAGGCACTTGACTATCATCTTTGGGCATCTTCGGCTCTTTATAAGAAGTATCACTCCTCAAATGAATAGCATGAGCTTGCTCATGAGCTTGTTGTCCTTGGGGAGGAAGGTTTCCGGGTTGCCTATATGTATTTTGGCTTGCTAGTTGGGCAACTTGAGTGCCCAATATCTTATTGTGAACCAGTATCAGAGTAATATGTGCCTTTTGCTCCATCTTAGCTTTAAGGCTCTACTGCAACATAGGTTTGATCTCTGACATATCATTATTTGCAGATGGTGGTGGAGGAGGTGGCACCAAAGGTTGGAGCTGTTGTTGGCGCTGATTGTTAAACTGAGGACCTCCTTGATTCTATCTATAGTTTCCTTGCTGACCGCGGTTCTGAGGAATCACATAGTTTGAATTTGGTTGTTGCTGAGGTGGGGTAGGATTTTGTACATTTTGGCTCGACAACCGAAGAAAGGGATGTTCCATTGTCCTCTCATTATAGGTGTTAGAAAAAGGATTATCTTTCTTGTAGGATTGGAAAGCAAGTACTTGTTCCATAAGACTTATACACTCATCAGCAATATGACCCTCTATACCGCATCTTCCGCAGAGACTTAATTCTCCTTGGTGAACCATATTAACCACTTGGTGTTGGCCACCCAAAGCTTGTGTTTTTTAGATCTGTGCAATTTTAGCATTCAAAGCTTCCAACTGGGCCGCGACGACACTATCTGTACCACTTCCCCTTGCAGAGCCTCTTGGATTTCCATATTCAGCGGTGTGAGTAGCCATATCATCGATCAATTTCCAAGTTGTATCATCAATAGTGTTATTCTGAAATCTTTCATTAGCAGAAGAATCCGTAAGAGCTCTATGATCATCGAATAACCCATTGTAAAACTGGTTCCAAAGAAACCACTTCTCAACCCATGATGAGCAACTGCCCAAACCAATCTTTTGAAACGTATCCATGCCTCATTAAAATCTTTAGTACCTCCTTGCTTGAAGTTAGTAATCTGATTCCTAAGATTGTTTGTCTTTTGTGGGGTGGGGGGGGGGGGGGGGGGAATACCTCTTGTAGAATGCAAAAGCTAGGGAATTCCAATCAGTACTGGCATGAGCAGTCAAATCCAACTCGCGTAGCCATTCTCTAGCATCATCTTGTAGAGAAAAAGGGAAAAGCCGGTACTTAACCTGATCATAGGTCACTCCTGTTGGCAAAGGAATGAAACTGCAACAAGTGACAAACTTATCCATATGCTTCGTAGGATCTTCCCCAGATCTATCCAAATATATTCCGCTCTACCAACACAAGATAAGACAGCTTGATATCAAAAGGCTTCTCCATAGCATCAGTAGGAGGAGGTATAAATCCTGTTGGAATAGAAGCCAAAGTAGGCTCGTTATAGCTTGCCAGGGTAGCTATATTGGGTGCATCCATCTTTGGTGTAGCGACAATGGTCTCAGAAACAGTGTCGTCCTAGTCTAAGGATGGATTTTCTGAGGTAACCAAATGCTCAATCCTGTCAAGTATACTCAAGTCTTCTACTTGACCCACTTCTCTATTAAAATTTCTTATGTAGCGAAAAGTCCTCTCTGGTTCAGGATCAAAAGCAATAATCTCGGACCGATTTGACCTGGGCATACAAGGAACTAACAATATAAGCGTAAAAACAGTCTCAAGGAACTGAAGTTCCCTGAGACAAAAGACAAACTTAAATAAAAGCATACAGAAAATTGTTGCCTCCCCGGCAACGGCGCCAATTTTGACAAGGCTAAAGTCGTATCACCTTATTCAAAATAACCCTAGGTACTACTAACTAGAAGCTAGCGGTAAGTCAGGTATCGTATCCACAAGGAGGTGGTGTGAAAATCTATTAGCTATACTAAGTATGTCTTAAAGTAACTGAGTTGGGGTTTGGTTTGTTTGCTTGTTAACAGCTAATAACGATAAAAATAAAAGGGTTGTATCAATAATATTAAAAGTCTAGGGATCAAGTTCACTGGGTCAATAGTCCGGGGATACAATTTCATCAATTATAAGATCAGTCGAATTACCTAAGGTCATACGGTTATGATCGACTCGAATATGATCTTTAGATCTAAAATTAAAAACGTACGATCGCGATAATTAAGCTAGTCTATCTGGTTGTTGTAGCCTATACTAGTCTTATTGATACGATCGTCAATAATCCTTGTTTATGCAACACTAATCATAAGATTCAGGCCTAAATCAACAATTAGAAAGAAAACAACAATCAGATGATAATTCATGTGACTTCGCTACTAATCAATTCATTAATTCCCCTTTCATTAACCTAGATCCCTTTTCACCCTAGATAGGAGATTTAGCTACTCATAATACTAGAAACAATAATAATCATCATAGGGGAAAACATGATAAAGAACAATAAAAGATGAATGGCAATTGAATAAAAGAGTACTTGAATTAATTAAAGAGAGAACGATTAGTCCCTTAAACTGTTGTAGATCCGAAATAATAAAAGTAGCAATAAGGTTGAGAGCAAACTAAACTAAAAGTCCTGAAATATTGTAAAGCATCAAAAGCATGACATAAAAAGATGTCTCGAATTAGGTATTTATAATAAAAGGTATAAATGCGAAATTAGGAAAGTCGCGGAAAAATTCTCAGCGGGTAAGCGCACTCGATCGAGTGCACTATGAACTAGATCGAGCTCTCTCAACGCGTAATTTTTGCTTCGCGCACTGAATTCAAACGGTCGCCATTTCTTCGTTACTTGTCCGAATCAAGTGATTTTTGTGGTGTTGGAAAGCTAAGAGGATGGGCTTTCACCGCCAGTTGGAATCACCTGATTATCATTTGTGGAACTCGTGACATGGCTTTTCAAATTAGGTACTAGTTATATGGAGCTCTTCTTTGTGCTTGCCTTCGATAATCTCCTTAACTCTTCCTTCCTAGATCCTCATGCCATGCTACGTGTGTTCCTTCATGTCGGGTCCACGATGCTCCAATCCATATTTTGCTCCATAAATGTGCATCAATCCTGCATTAAACACAGAAAGGCGGAAGTATCGACATTCTAATATAAATAGTATATAAAAGGCACAATTTAGCACAAGAATCATCAAAAAACACGATTTGCATAATACGATTTGCATAAGCGTTCATTTTATGGATCATTTCCATATATACTCTTTGACCTGAAAGAGATAAGTCATCTCATGACTAGTGTATTAAGATTATGTGCATTATGTAATTCCAGTTACAGAAATACTTTCACTTAATCATTGTGAACTTATACATTTTGTAGAATCTTGTGTTGACTACGTAACCAAATTACTAGTCATTAAAATGCATAGTCAGTGAATGTAAGCCAAAGATTATCTTAAATCTTTATTTGATATCTTGGAACTTGAGTCGTTGTAAACCATTTACCAACCGACTAAGTTATCATCCAAAATCTTGAATTGTTTATCATCTCCATTGGAGAATACTTTGACAATTCATTATGGCTTAATCATTGATTTGATAACCCTTTAAACAAGTTATCCTGTAGGAAGGTATGCATCAAGCTTTACACGACCATAAAAATGGCAGAAACATTAACAATTCCAACATGTAAAATATAGTACTTAAGGTTCGATAAATTTCCATGATCTTATCAAGGTAATTCTATCTTTATCTCTATGAACAACCTTAATACTAATAAACAAGACGTCTTTTACAATTCTATCTTCATCTCCATGTTTAATTAGATTTAAATCATATCAATTTGTCATATAGAATTGAAAACTCATATACTTCTCAAAAGTATTAATATCTCATTCCAAACGAGCAATGAGTCTTTGTAGATAACATTTACTCCCACTTAACTCTTGTTCTTGCCAGAATCTAAAAATTCCGAAGTCATTCTCTAATGACTTAATATGTGCAAATCCTGGTGCGAAACTCCCACTGAACTTTATATTAAATCGTTAATCATAAAACTCCCACTCAATTATATGTTCCTCAACATTTAATGAATGGAAGATGGCTGGGACAAAACCATATATGCTTATAGGCATATCCTTTTCAAATACCCTTTTGAAAAGCGGTTTTAAGGGTTTAGTGATTTCATTCTCAATGAAATATATTACTAGTTTCAAAGTTACTCATTAACTTTGCAAACCATAGACATCTACATGTCTACTAATGCTTTTCTTCATATATCCCATTTATTTAGCATATACACCTTTTAAGTTTCATGGACTTTGAATTTGCATTGGCACATTTAGATCATCATCTAAATCCAAGAACATCTTCTTGAGCTTTTGCAAAATCTTTTGAATATTTTCCTTCGAGTGTCCTCCCGTAGTGCATTATAAGAATCTAATCTTATATTGCAATCCCGTGCGAGCGAAACTTTCAGTTTCCTCATATTATCTTATCTTATAGTGTGCGAGAACTTTATCATGGATCTCATCCATGGATAGACTCTTTCCTTATTAACTTTATAAACTCTTTCTTAAAGTATCTCCCAAGAGCCGTTGTAGATCCCTCTATCCTTAGATAGATACAGAATTCCACTTTGGATCTTCTTCCTAAGTAATTTTAAGAACTCTTTCTTAAAGTATTCCCCTAGGGGCGACGTAGATCATAAGGCGTATATTTTCTTAATCGTAGATCCCATCCACAATTTAATCTATCTTCTCAATCTTTCACACAATCAAAAAACAATAGATCCTACTATTCTTCAATAAATCATATCTATTGCGTTTTTCAAAATCATTAGCTATTATGGCTTTTAAAATTTCTCCCACTCTATTTTTGTAATAATAATCTCATATTATTACCAAAGATAGCCACTAAGCCACAAGCAATGACTTTGATGTCGGAATGTGTGTGTCACATAATCTTATTAGGGACCTTTTATGAGATAAATCGGAAAAATATTCGACAATTAGTTTGATAGTTTGGGTGGTTAATAACTTTTGAGTTCTAAACTCAATTTCTTTATGATTGTTTTCGACATAATCATCCCATACTTATTCGTTTTCAATGATCATACATTGAAATATTATAATCAACTCAATTTTATGTTTGTGATTTGCAAGTGTTTAAACGATTAATTAAGAACATTATATAAAAACCGATAGTGGCTTGGGTTGAAAGCCAAGCCACTAAACATCCAAAACATAACAATTGTTCAAGGACTAACTTTCCTTGTCTAACAAGGACTTCAACATGGTTTTTAAAGTTCTAATTTTAGAACACTTCAAATTATGAGCAAAATAAGCGAAAAACTAAGCTCTTTGATCATCTTCTAGGGAGCTACCTCTAGTTCCCTTTTGATCTTTCGAGCTTGTTTTTCTTTCCCCTTATCCTTGCTCTCATTCCCTAATTAAAATAAGAAGAGCATTTATATCACAACTTGCATCACTATACTAAAGTTGAGATAAACATAAAATAGGGATAGTTATTATAGTAACTGGAAGAATCTTCCTAACTTTGAGATCGCTGAGATACTTAGAACAATTCCTTTTCCAATGCCCTTTAGCGTTGCAATAAAAGCATTTAACTCCTTGAAGGGAGCTTTTCTTGGGATTTTAGGTGCTTGCCTCGGAAGCCACCTTGTTGGGATTGTTGGAAATTTGTTTCCTCCTTACCTTACTCTTCCTCTTGAACTTCCCCCTGCTCTTTGTGTTAACATTGAGCACATCCTTTGGGGCACTAACATTTAGGCCCATATCCCTTTCAGCTTGCACAATCATATTGTGCAACTCATCAAGGGTTTTTTCTTGGTTTCTCATGTTAAAATTCACCCTGAATTGAACATAAGTTTTGACCTTAGGACAAGGAGTGGAGGATTCTGTAGATCACTAGTTCTTTAGGAATTTCAACTTGATTCAATCTAAGAGTCTCAATATGCTCCATAAGCTTGAGCACATGAGATCTAACTTTTTGGCCCTCCTTCAGATTGAGATCAAAGAAAGCTGATGCCGCCTCTGTAACACCCCAAGAGTATGAGAGGAAAGTTGTCCCACATCGGTAGAATGTGAGGCTTGTGATATGTTTATAATAGCGTACACCCACCATTAGTAACAAGGCCTTGTGCTTTTGGGCTTAAGTGAGGACAAATAATGGGTCCAATGGCTTACCTCCCATCTTATTGGGGTGTGTTACGATCGTGGTGGGTCGGGTTTTTACAGCCTCATATTGGACAATTCTCGAAGCCTTCGAGAACATTATCACAAGCTTGGAGTAGATTTCATAGGCAGTGCCAAGTTTGATGGCACTCCTTTGAAGCTCTGGCTCCATAGATCAGAGAAGATCAAAATATTTTTGATCGTCGCAGACTCCTTATGGTAGGTCTCATAGGCCCGCTTAGTTGCGACATTGGCACCAGCGCCAGGTTCGGCAGGTGGTTCCTCGATAAGGTATTGAGTTTTACCATCACCTTCTGCGACCAACTTAAGTTGAGCATCCCAATCGGTAAAATTTGCCCCATTCTTTTCAAGTTTGCAACGATCCATAAAGGATCGTAGCCATGAAGTATGTGTTACGTTGTTCGGAGTTGTGGAAGTTGACATGTTTGATAATGCTTTGAACACTCACTACTACGGAAACAGGTTATTGCGACGCTTTTCAAACCCATATTGCAACGCTAAAAAGCGTCGGCAGTAGTTATACCGACGCTTTAATATGCGCCGCATTTGCCTATGCCGCTACCCCCTAATGCGACGCTATTTTATTGCGTCGGTAAAGCTAGAATATAGCGCCGCGAAAATTGACGCGCTATTTCTGCGCTATAGCAGTTCTTTGTACGCGCCGCTAGAGAACATCCGACGCTTTCAAAGCGCCTCATATAACACTACAACTATCATGTATTATGCACCGCTATGCTTATGTTGATGCGCTTTTTTGCGCCGCTAGAGAACATCCGACGCTTTCAATGCGCCTCATATGATACTGCCACTATCATGTATTACGCACCGCTATGCTTATGTTCAGGCGCTTTTTTGCGGCGCTTTTGTATTACAATCGACAAGCTTTTTTGCGTCGCTTTTGTATTACCATACAATCGACAATATTATTTATTACACCTGTGTTTCCTACTATATTACTTTCGAACAAACATATTTCTTGCCACAATCGGAATTACACAATTTTTCTAGAAAAACATTTTAGCATTAAACAACTTTAATGTCAAATACATGTCCGAACCCCATAAGAATAAATGTATCTCAAATAAAAAATAATTCAAAATAATATCCAACTATCCGAAACAAGTTTAGCTCTCTATTATTCGCAACCAACGGTAGCAAGTGACTATTTGCGGCATCGTAGAAATTCATATCTTCGGTGCCGGTTAAGCAATCCTTGCGATGAAGTTTGAGCTTGAACATAAGATTACTGAAAATTCAAGTGAAAACAATTATCATGATCAGATTATAAGCTAAAATATTACCATTATTGACAAAAGAAGCGACAAAATACTAATAAATTCAAAAGGAGAGAAGAGACATAACAAAAAGTGAAGATGAGAACATCAAGAGATTAAAAAAAATATTACCTTACTATTACTTATCATGATCAGATTCTGGGCTAGACTCATCTGAGCTAGATTCACTCGAGTCAAAATCACTTAATGTAAAACCCACAGTATTCATCAACTTCCTTTTTACCTTGGTAATAGTGTTTCCTTGTCTTTTGATACGATTATCCATTGTTTCTATTTGGTCCTTTAGCTGACGAATCAGATACAGAAGGATAGAGACAGGAAGTGGATTGAGAGATTAATGTAATCTGAGCAAAGAAGGAAATGAGTGGGATGTACTCATTTCCTTAATGAATGTAAGAGGCATTTGTTTGAAGTATGTAAATGGAGTATGTAATAGTTTGTTTCATCTTAATGGAAAGTTTTACCTTTCACCTAAAAAAAATAAAATAAAGAAAAGTTTTAGACAAATACCGTAACATTGGCTTCGTTCTTATGTTGATGACATTCTAGATATACTTCGGTCCTTGTTGGAGATCTTTGTAGTGACTTTTTCTAGATAAATCATAAATAACAAGTAGAAGAAACAAAATATAAAAATGTCAAACAAAATAAAAGTAGAAGAAACAAAATACAATTTTTTGTTAACTAATTAAACGAGAATAGGCGTTTACCAAGTCCTCATAGATGCGTGCGTGACTCTTAGTGCCAGTGGTATGAATTGGCCTTGTCTTTGCCTTCTTATGTTAGAGCTTACTATTTGCACTTCTTTTCTGTCATATCATAAAACATACTCTTAGTGTTTGCAGTTCAGAAATGGGAACAACACCTCACTGGGCAGAAATTTTTGATTAAAACAGACCAAAAATCATTGAAGTGGCTGTTGCAACAGAAAATATCTACTCCATTCCAGCAGTTTTGGTTATCCAAACTTATGGGTTTCAATTATGAGATTGAGTATAGGTCTGGAAAGGAGAATGTGGCCAGGCGCTTTGTCCAGGCTACAAGGGAGTGAATTAGTTTGTATGGTGCTATCTGAAATCCAGTCTAATCTTTCAGATTTGATTAAACAGAGTAATGGACATGATCCTTATTTGGACAATCTGGTGCTGCAGTTATATATAGGGACAACATCAGTTAGATGCTACAAATACACCAAACTATCAGCTTCTCCATAGGCTAATCAGTTAGACATTTTTCTGTCTGCCTATAACGTTTATTAAGTAAGGGCAACCCCGTCCAATCCAAAACAAAGGATCCCAACAGAAAGTTATAACTTGTACCCATAAAACATAGATAATGAATAAATAGGACCTAAAAACGTACCCGTCCTTCATCTGATCTCCAAAAGTTAACAATACTTATCCATTGATCGTTTACCACATCCGGTGGAACGTTATTCTGCAACTCTGTTATGTTTGCATCATCTGAATAATGCTTTCCTTTTAAAAGGCACTTGAAATCTCTCCATTTATGGCCTATTGACTTCAATATCCATTTCTCGAGTACCTTCGGATAGAGAAACCTTTTCTGCATATGCCATATAGACAAAATCAATGTATATTAATAATAATAATAATAATAATAATAATAATAATAATGACTTGTTGTGACAAAAACAAGGTAGAATATGGCTACTATGGGACCGTAACATGTGCACACTGCAGCATCTGTTCTACACATCTCAATTGATACCTTTTAATTGTGTTCTACAGATAGAGGAGAGATTAAAGGCTGATTCCAAACAGCATTACTCTAACTTCAGGCAGCTAGTCTTACTTAGGACGGACATATCTGTTTTACCATTAAAACGGATCCAAATACTACCGCTTAATGATAGTAGGGAAAAGCTCTTTATATGGTATGGGTATTACCGTTTTTTTGTTTGAGACGGATATACTCATCTCAAACAAGAATTTGTGAACTTCAGGAGCCTTAAGTCAACTACCAGTTTACCATCATAAGTAATTTTAGAAAAGCAGAAAGCTTTTTAATGATCTTCAATGGAGAACTAAAAGTGAAACTTTACAACACTTGAATCACGAAATACCCTTTTTCTGTAGCAAGTAGTTTATTCCCACAGTAATAAAAAAATATGCATCAAACCAAAAAAGGGTAAAATTGCTTAATCATGAAGATGAAGATCTTACCCTGAAGATTAAACTGAGTAAATCGCAGATATGAAACTCAAAAGAACTATTAAGCTGCAGTAACTTTAAAGGATAAACAAAAGTAGTAGAAATTTTGGTAAGTGACACATTACCATATCTTATTGGGCTTTTAGTAGAGTATATGTCAGTCCCATAAAACATTGATAATATAAATATAAATGTGTGAAGAGGAGTGAACTGAAGCATAGAAATGACAGACAGTGTATATAAACCAAATATATAATAATTGGACATCTTGTGTAAAACAAAGATATTCACCAAATAAACATAAGGTAAAGAAGATCAAACATACATATGAGACAACATACATGAATAAACTATCAAATATTCATCTAATCATCTAGCGTACATGAGTGTATGACATACCACTTTGATGGTTAACAACTCAAAACAAGAAAGTAATAGTATTAGGAATAGTGGTACACCAGACACAATTCTAATAGTAATAAAAGAAATGAAAGACCATTATAGAATTGGACATATCACTTCGGTGGTTATCCTTTTTTTATTTCGAATGCTATGTGTTTCACTACTAGAAGAATGTACAAAGCCATTTTCATATTTATTGACCCTAAGGCGCTAACTGTCTCATTCTTATCTAATAAGTCGGGCAAGGGACAGAGGATAGAATACGAGAAAAGAATGTACAAAGCCATTTTCATATTTATTGACCCTCTCTTTGAAGAAAGAGCAACCAGTCTGGTTCTTTAACTACAAGTTCCTTCGAGAAGTCAGTCAGGTAAGTATCCAACCCTAACCAAAGCAAGCGCCTTTCTTAGCATTTCAGTGCGCATCTATCAATAATTATAGCTCGTGTATGGAGAAAGGTAGGTCTAACAGTCACAAGGAAAGATAGAAAGTAAGGGCTCAAGTCCACAAAAATAAAGCCTAAGATAGAGCATTACTATGAAGAGTCCTCCTTAAGACATTTCAGATCTGAGATCGTAAAGTAAAAGGACTTGTTAAGTTTTCCCTTCATATAAGGCCTTCCCGTTTAAGCTCATTATAAGACAGTAGGAAACTCTACCTTGAAGGAAACTCTCTTTGATAAGCATTGCGGTGCTCCATCACACTTCTTTCTCTTCCTAGACTCCTATACCTTACAACAAAAATTAAAGGGGGCGCGCACAAAGAGATCATCAGAGCAGGCGTACCCAGACAAGACAAAGGCTAGGGCGTGGAGACTTCAAAAAGCAAACTGCACCTTAGGCAAGAACAGCGAACGAAACAGATGTCACAAAGATTACGCAGACACCCTTGCTTTTTCCTCTTTTCATGTGCAATATGCAATTTGTTAGAATTATCTTCTCCTTGGCAGTATCCTATCTATACAGTGCTTCAATCGACATAAGCAAATATGCAGTACCATCTTATATTACATTCAAATTATGGCTCGTGATGTTTCAACAATTTTGCAAAGTAAGTCATATTATATTACATTCAAATTGGTTCTAATTGCAGTAAAAAAAAAAGTAGCATCATGAGTTTTATATGAAAACCAAGAACTGCAGATTATTGTGATTGCAATACAAAATCAGCGCAGGAAAGGGGATGATTGCTACCATTAAAATCGATTGTCGATTGCATGTTACTAGTAGTTCACAACCACACTTTGATCCCAAATAATCAACCCAAAACAGAAAAATTTGATTAAAAATAACGGCAAAAAACGAAAACAGTCAATAATCGGAATGATAAATCTTCAAATTTTAATACCTGAATATGTAATTGGACCTTCTTCTTTGTCGTTCCCTTTGCTTAGTCTTCAATTTCAGCTTCTTACCCTTCGTCGTTCGTCGTCCGTCGTCGCCGTTCAAAGGAGTAGGGAGGTGTTCGTCGTGTTGTTCAAAGGAATAGGGAGAGGTTTTTATATTTTCAAGGGTTTTAGATTTTTAGTGTTTTACCAACGAGGAAACTTAGGCGCGCAGTGCTTTTTTTTTGCGATTTTACCCTAGTATTTTTGCGAGGCGCTTTAACATAGCGCTTCTTACTTTGCCATAATTAAACATATTTTAGAAGTTTTTTAATAAGCGTCGGGAGGTGAGCGCCTCTATATGCTATTCTTGTAGTAGTGACTCAACTAAAAAATTTAAACATTGAAGATATTAAACACTTATCGTTTTTAATTAACATATAAACATTTTAATCAAGTTAAGGCATCTATAAAATGACCTTTATCCAATTTTATAAATGATTCAAACACCCAAACCCTATACCACCAAAATCGTGAACCACTGGAAATCCGACTCAATGATATGGTTTGGTGGGTTAACTTTTAACCGGTTCTATCCTAGAACTCTTGGTCGATGAAAAAATTATTATTTATTCATCTTAGCCCGGAACACATTGACCACTGGTCCTCTACACTTCCGTTGAGTACAAACCAAACTTCGATTGCATCGAGATGCGATCCGCCCACTGTACTGAATCCACCTCATCACCCCGTTTATCCTATGTAATGGGATTCGTACTGCCCACTAGACTAGCACCACCCCACGAAATAGAAGTTCATGGGTTCTACTATTTGGTAAGGCTAATCTCAATTGTTTTAATAAAATAGAGGTCTTGTCAATTTATTATCTATCTCCTTATAAGTGAATTAAATTGGTGAACTCGATAATTATAATTGACACGGTCGTTTATAACGATTATTCTAATATGCATGTTTATGGCGATTTGGCTATGCATTCAAACATATAAATAAAGCAAATTAAAAACAATAAAGCAATAAAATCCTAGTATGGCATTCCTAATAATAGAAAATCTCATTAACTATTACAAATTCGGAAACCAACTCCTTGGTCTCTTGAATTTCAAAAGCACGCCATCCAAGAAAACATCGTCTTGGCGGAACTCCTTTCCGTATGGCACCGTCTTTTGGAATCTCCGGAATTACAATAAAATAATAAAATTATTCTATTGTAAAACTTAAATTTAAATCTATTAAATTACAAACCCGTGATTCGAGATCACATAAATTACAACCAAATCAATATTCCCTTACATTACGGGTAATATTGATTAAAAACTAAGGTCATACTAAGAAAAATTACATAATTCCAAATTATATAAAACAATCCAAATATGACATTCATATTAAATAAAAAGCAATAGTAAAATAAGTATGCAGATGCCAATTTTTTTAATGCCAAATCGCCTTTACTAAGAGCAAGTATCTCATATTTGTTTCACGGTTTTACAGATATGCGCGATTTTAACTCTTAAAATCACCAAAATTACATAAATATCATGTATGTCCAAGTTAATCATCCTAACACACTTTAGACATCAAAATATAGTCCCCACTAATTTTGATCATGCTTCAACTCGATTTTGTTTTATTGTTCATAAATTATTCGTATTTACGGAAAAATAAAGGAAATGGCCAAATGAGTCAATAAAAATCCGAAAATTCAAAATTTAAAATTTTTGAACATTCTGGAAATTTCTAAAATTTCATAACTTAATAAAATGGCCTTATGCAAAATAAATAATTTATTTCTCAAATAAATTGGAAAATATACGTTTTTATGTCTAAAAATCCAATTTAATTATAAAAACTTTCAATAAAATTGCTAATAAATTTTTAGTCATCCTAAAATACTTTAAAAACATGTAAAAGACCAAAAATTTAGGCCAAACTCGAATTTTTAATTTTCATGACTCAAAATTACAATTATAAACAATTATCTCATAAAAAAATTAATAATCATAAAATCAGAAACCTTTTTATATCCAACTTTTGGATCTGATGTACCTATCATATAAGACATCTATGGGTAAAAGTTTATGCCATAATTTTAAGATTAACTATTTTTAACACAATTAGTCACTATTTAGTTGATTTTAACCATTAAAATCATAAATCATGCATCACAAGAGAATAAATTCTCAAAATTTATATACATTCTTTACATATTTCATGTGACATTGTGTAAAATATTTATGGCAAAATTCCAACTCTAACTATTAAAGTCGAATTTAGTCACTATTAATACGATTTTTACTATAAAAATCATTAATCATGCAAAAGTAGTTCGAAACATCTGAAATATTTTGTAGGCACTGTACATATTGCATGTGACATCGCATAAAATTTTCAAGGTCATATTCGAAATAAAACCTTATATACCCATTTTTACTCATATTATGACATTTTATCTCATAAAATTCATAATCCATGCATAATAACTTAATTTCTTACGAAAATATTTATACAACATATAAAATATGCATGTGAGAAAATATCAAAAAATCTCGGCCAGAAACTAAGTTTAACTATTTTTCCCATTAATTGATGTTTAAAACCGATCTAAACTTCAAAAATATACAAATAAATATAAATGAACAATAAAAATATATAAAATTATTTTTATGTCCTAAAACCATTTTAGGATCAGAAATTTTAACATGCAAATTTTTTCGTGATTTATCATAATAAAACGCAAAAATTTCGAAATGCATGTGTTAATTTCTTTAACACGAACATGAATCCAATCATGCATGCAACAACCGTAATGCTCTGATACCACTTGTTAGAAATATAATTTCAGATTATAAGCTCATATCTCATATGAGTTTAGTTTGTTTAAGTTTACTCATTAAAACTTAACAAGATCTTATGCATGCATGATGATTACATAAGATGGATGAATATCCTTACATTGGTTTTAGAAGGTTTATACTCAAGAATCACCTATTAATGAGTCTTCAAAAACCGAAACACCCATATAAACGGTTTATTATGAAACCGTCTCCAAAAGCTCTTATCAAGGACCCGATCTCAAACTAAAATCAATCTTGTTACTACAAAATTGATATTACTATACTAGAAATAATAATAATATTACTCTTAATATTATTTGTATGAGAAATGATTTATTTCACTAGAAACCTATTTTCTAGAGAAAAGAGGAGAATGAGATGTTGTAGTATGAAAAATGAGAAAGCATCCAACATTTTGTGTGTATTGCATGTCTAACATATATAGCAAATCAAGCTCCCTCTCCTCTTGCTTCTAGCCGACCATAGTGCCTCAATCAGAGCCAATGCATGGTTCTTACACTATGCCAAAAAGAACACAATATGCCTTACACCTAAGGCTAGGTATGTAAGCTTTTGCATATTGTGTAAGAGTAGCTTACAATATGATAATCAACACTACCATATTAACACATAATCACACGGTCCAAATGGGGATAAAATGGACTCCATTTTATCTTTGTCAATTGTGTTAAATTGTAGCATGTCACACATGTCTCATAACACATGAACCAATTTGTTAATTATGCAATTTTAACTCCTTAAAATTCATAATTCACAATTTTATAATATTTAAATAATATCACTAGTAATTCTCAATTACTATATTATAAAATGTAATATCATAATTTTAATTACAACTATTTGTAATTTTATGATTGACCGTGTTCATTTCCTATATAATTGTTTCCTAAACAATTAATCAGAACCGAGTAATAAAACAAATTTTATTACTTCGATAATTATTATTATAATCCCATTATAATAATATGCATCATGTAAAATCATTTCCAATTTCTAGTTGTTAATTAATCTGTATCCAATAGGATTAAGTAAATATTCCATTGAGACCGAATTCCCTAAAGATATGACCTTAAGGGATCAACTGATCACCACCATCATATGACGATAATGTCAAACTCTAGACAGCCAATTATTATCGACAAATTTTGAGCAGTCGACTTTAAAAGAGTAACATTCCCAATTGTGTTTCATTCAAATGAGATTTAAATATGTCAACGCATTATTGTCGAGGACACTACCTCCAACATATAGCTCCATTTTTAATGAGCTTCTTTCTTTATACGTTTCTCATTTATGTGTCTCATACGGCAATGCCATAAATAAGTTTGATCTTTGTCACCAACCTTTAATTTCTTATTATTCACGTGTAATACTTCTGAAGTTTGATCTAAGATATATATGTCATTCATGGAAACTGCTTTGCCATAAATCATTCCATTCAATAAAAAAAATACAACTATTATCTTTTATTGAAAATGAAAAGCCGTCTTTATCGAGTACGGAAACAGAAATAATATTCTTAGATAAACTGGGTACATAATAACAGTTATATAAATATAACTCGAATCCACTCGGCAATTGGATTACATATGTTCCAGTCGAGGTTGCAGCAACTTTTGCTCCATTCCCGACTCGCAGGTCCACATCACCCTTTGCGAGAGGTGTGATGTTTGTTAGGCCTTGCAAATGATTACACAGATGAGAACCACAACCAGTATCAAGTACCCAAGTTCCGAAACTTGCATAGTTAATCTCAATCATATGAATATAAGATGACATACCAAAAGGAGTGACGCTGCCTGCTTTTATGTCTTCACGGTAGACAGGACAGTTTCTCCTCCAATGGCCAGTCTTGTGGCAATGGTGGCATTCAATGTCACTGTCTTTGCTCTTTGTCTTGCCTAGTGAGCTATTTGTCTCACCAAGCCCACTCTTGATGTCTCCTGGCTTTTCAAACTTAGGAGGTTTTCTTACTTTTAGGGCTCCTTGACCTTTGCCCTTACATTTCCCTTTGTTGGAAATCATGAGAACATCTTGCTTCATGCTCCCACTAAATTTAAAATCATTCTCGGTCTATACGATAAGGGTCTGTAGCTCATGAAGACTTTTCCTCATGGAATTCATATAAGTTAGCTCCGAATAAGGAAAAACCATCGTAAAGTGAATGAAGCATTCGATCAATGATTATGTTCTCACTGATTTTGCAATTCAGGGACTCCAATCTCTCGAAATTCTCAATTATATTAATAATGTGTGGGCTAACTGGTTGGCCCTTCTGGAGTTTCACATCAAAGAAGCGACAAGTATGCTCATAAGTAACAATCCTCGGTGCTTTGGTGAACTCGTTAGAGAGTGTGGTGGAAATTTTATTTGCACCATGGGCTATGAAGTGCCTTTGCAAATTGGTTTTCATTGCAAAGATGAGTACGTTCTTTATCGCACCCGCATCCATAATGAAATCACTATAAGCTTGTAATATGTTAGCTCTAGCATTGGGGCCAGGCTTGGGTGGTAACGGCTCAGTCAAGTACTTGAGCTTACCATCAGCTATGGCTGCATTCCGTAATGCCGCCTCCCAGTCCGCAAAGTTGTACCCATCATTTTTCAGTCGCGTGGACGAATTCATGTGGTCCATGAAAGCTTTTATCCAGGATTCACGTGCTAGTGTGGCACTAGGCATGGGGACATCAGCATGGTCAGCCATTTGTTATAAACAGTAATATCAAATGTGAAATGATTTCTACACTGAAAAAGGAGAAGAAAAATATGATAAGCAATCATCGATTTGTTGATTTAAGTCTAGTGATAAAACTGTTTAATACTAAGACTTTAACATTCATACAATTGATCTTCGTCAAGAATTATATAAATGATCCCAAGACTCAATTTCAGTAAATTGATAAGCCAACCTCTTGGCTAATTCTACATTTAGAATTCTTGGTCGATAAATTTCTGTAAATTCTATCCTTAGTCCACCATAACCACAAGATCGTAGAAGGATCATGATGTTGAGGTAAAATAAGTCAACAACTACTACTTACCCAACGTAGAAGGGGTCATATGGAGAGTAAGGTCCTATATGCCTGGCGACGAAGAAGAGATTCATATTAATTTGATTTATAAAAGACCGATCTCAATTTTAGGTTATAGAGGAAGATCCCATCAACTTTATTTTAATCATTTTAAGTGAACAAATATCTAGCATGTGAGAATGAATAAACTAAGGTGATGACTTTAATGTAATACTGGTGTGTGACATCAGTATGTTGATGTAAACTAGCATACAACTTATATGAGTCAATTTTCTTGCAATATTAGGTGGTTTGGTTTAGGCGCAATATGATGCAAAACATATTAAGTGAAAACAATAAGAACGGAATAAAAAAACACAAGTCCTAGTATTGCCTATCCTACCAAAACAAAACAAAATACAACTTTGGAATCCATACAGCAATGGACCCTAGAAGTTTCTCTTGGTGTTCCATCTTGGTGTATGTAGTAGGAGTGAGCAATCCGGTCTCCGTTCCGTTTCTTTCTGTGGGGAATATTGCATGTATTCGCCCTAAACTTGCAGGATTATAATAAAAATTACAGTTGTGATTATTGTCATAAGATAAATAAAAACATGAAAAAGAATACAACCTTGGGTCCTTGCTTGAATAGGCCTAAGAACAGGAATTAAAGTAAATTCCCTCCTATAACTTGCACCCAAGACTTTGTTTGAGATGATGTCGCGTGTGCTAGAAAGTACTCTCCAATTGCCTTGCAATATGGGGAGAGTTATTGAGGTTTTAGATGTGAGATCTGAGTTTTGGGAGAAGAATGCTCTCAAAACCCTAATTGTGAGAATTATGATTCAATCGTTACTGACATAAGGAGAAAGACTCTCCTTATGTAGCATATGGGGTTCGGCCGAATTGGGTGGGGTGAGAGTGGGCTTTCTCCAATCTTACCTTATTCCTTTGCGTGATTCGACCCAATTTGCTAAATATTATTTGCGGGATTTTTATTATAAATCGCATACGTGTTATCAGATATTAATGTAGTCGATGTATTAATAACGGTCTGATAAAATTACGATATTGTATAATTATCCAAATTAATATATTTAATTAAATATAACCGTTTATATTTAATTTACGAATTAATCATGTAATCCGTATTAGCTAAAATTATTTAATCCGTATTAAATAAATAATAATCTCAACATCTTATTGACTAATTTAATAGTCAATACCTCTGACTAACTGTTTAGTCGTATCCGGCATAAATGTGACTGTCTTTTCATACCTTCACATCTCTCAAACGTGTCCTATAGGTGTGACGTATAGGGACCAGTTGATCACCGCCATCCGTATGACAATAACGTCAAACTTATCTAGCAAGCCAACCGTTATTGATAAACGTGGATCAACTGGTAATAATACTGAAGTATGCCCTTGTGATCCTTAAAGAGATTTAATAAGTCATTGTACTTAATTGTCAAGGACACCAGCCCCAACAATCTCCCACTTGTCCGTACAAGGGTATGTGCAATGACATTATCACACTACATGTGGAGGACACAAGGCTCCAACAAACTCCCACTTGTCCGTACAAGTGTAGGTGTGATAACCGATTCTCATATCCTTTTAAAATTTCTCCCACTCAATGTAAGACAATTTGCAAATCCGCATTCGCAAAAGTCGTATCTCACAAGCGATCTGTATCAAGAGTGGTTTCCACGACTAGAGAGTAACTTAACTGATAAAACGAATCTGTATTCGAGCATGGCCATGCATTTCAGTTACTACTCCTCGAGTAGCCCAGAGAAATGATAAAATCCTGATAAGGGTTTGGATATTTCCCTCAACTCGAATCCTGCCGATATCGCGCAGCATGAAATAACCCAGAAAAATCCTTTTGGCCCCTGTTACGATGACCGTGGGAAAGAAACCAAAGTTACCCAAAATCTGCCTTAATCTCAAGAGACAGTTGAAAGCCAAAAGACTCGACTCTAAGGAACACTATGGAGGTCCTATCCACGACCTGGCACCCAATGTTATAAAACATTTAGGACTCCATAACGTTGTCACGTGGTGTCCTACGAGATATCCGTATAAGTCGCCTTTGTGATTGGTCAGTCATCCGCGTGACTTATGGCTCGTTGAACCCACCATCAACCAACGTCACAAAATGATTACCTGAGTTATCAGCTCAAGTGGGTAATCAAGGACTAAAACGATGTAATGTTATTTAGTTCACTTTGTGGTGTTCAAAATTGGCGTACAATTCCACATAAAAAACAAAACATTATATATCATAACAATGAGGTTGAATAGAGTACACGAGAAAATGAATTATTACATGAATTCATAAAAGAGTACTACAACTTAGGAACACATCTAATTCCCATGGAATGAATGTGCCCTTCATGCTTATCACGTGGTAATGCTTTAGTGAGAGGATCAGCTATGTTGTCATCCGTAGCGATCTTATCAATGAAAATCTCCTTTTGCTCCACGTAATCTCTGATTAGATGAGCTTTCCGTTGTACATGCCTAGCCTTGTTGCTAGACTTATGCTCCTTAGCTTGGAAGATGGCACCTTTATTATCACAATAAACGGTGATTGGGTCATTCGAACTAGGCACTACTGATAGTCCTTGTAAGAATTGACGCATCCATATTGCTTCCTTAGCTGCTTCTGAGGCGGCATAGTACTGTTTAGAACTTTTCCAGCTGACAGCAGCGCCATTAAGAGTAAAAACGAATCCAGACTGAGATTTCGAGTCGTCTCGATCCGTTTGGAAGCTAGCATCTGCGTAACCCGTGGCGCAGAGCGTCGAGTCGCCTCCGTAAGTCAATCCCCAATCTTTAGTCCTCCGTAGGTACTTAAGAATGTTTTTCACGGCCATCCAGTGTTGTTCACCTGGATGAGCTTGGAATCGACTTGTCATACTCAATGCATATGCAACGTCTGGACGTGTGCCTATCATGGCATACATGATCGATCCTATTGCCGAAGCATAAGGAATCCGACTCATGCGCTCCTTCTCTTCCAATGTTTTAGCTTCTTGAGTCTTGCTCAAGTGAAGCCCAGTAGTCATAGGAAGGAACCCCTTCTTGGAGTTCGTCATGCTGAATCTCTCTAGAATCTTATCTATGTAAGACTCCTGACTGAGAGACAGCATCCGTCGTGATCTATCCCTGTAGATACAGATGCCCAAAATTCTTTGTGCCTCTCCCAGATCTTTCATCTGGAAATGGTTTTTCAACCATGCTTTAACCGAAGATAAGAGAGGTATGTCATTCCCAATCAAGAGTGTGTCATCGACATAAAGTACTAGGAAGACAATCTTGCTCCCACTCGACTTGATATAGAGACATGGTTCCTCGACTGATCGAATGAACCCATTCTCTTTTATCACTTGGTCGAAGCGATGATTCCAACTCCGCGATGCTTGCTTAAGTCCATAGATGGAACGCTTAAGCTTGCAAACCTTCTTAGGATGTTCTGGATCAATAAAACCCTCGGGTTGTACCATGTACAACTCTTCCTCCAAATAACCGTTTAAGAAGGCGGTTTTAACGTCCATTTGCCATATTTCATAATCGTGAAATGCGGCGATCGCTAAGATAATCCGAATGGAACGTAGCATGACTACGGGTGCAAAGATCTCATCGTAGTGCCAGCCTGGCACTTGGGTGAAACCTTTAGCAACTAGTCGTGCCTTGTGGATATCTTGTTTTCCTTCCACGGCATGCTTTATCTTGTAAAGCCATTTGCATTGAAGGGGGCGTACCTTTGCAGGTAGGTCCACAAGATCCCACACGTTGTTCTCATACATGGAGTCCATCTCGGATTGCATGGCTTCTAGCCATAGCTTTGAGTCAGAACTGGTCATGGCACCTTTATAGGTTGTGGGTTCATTACCCTCTAGGAGTAAGACGTCATCCATATCATGTTCCTCGACCATACCAATGTATCTGTCCGGAGGAATGGAGACTCTTCCCGACCTCCTAGGTTCCTCAGGAATATCTACCGCAGCCTCGGTTGAAGGAACTGTTTCCTCCAATGGTTGCTCGGTAGTTGGTTCTGAACCTCCGATAAATCGAAGGTTCTATTACTCGACTTGTTCTCGAGAAATTCTTTCTCTAAGAACGTCGCACTAGCCGCAACAAAAACACGTTGTTCGGTTGGCGAGTAGAAGTAATGACCAAAAGTTCCCTTTGGATAGCCTATAAAGTATGTCTTGACCGATCGCGGGCCGAGCTTATCCTTGTGTCTCCACTTGACATAAGCCTCGCAGCCCCAAACCCGAATAAAGGACAAGTTAGGGAACGTTCCCTTCCATAATTCGAATGGAGTCTTGTCAACAGTTTTAGACGGACTTCGGTTAAGAATTAGAGCGGCCGACAAAAGAGCATAGCCCCACAATGAATCAGGCACAACTGTGTGACTCATCATGGATCGAACCATATCAAGTAGAGTTCGATTTCTCCGTTCGGACACACCATTTAATTGTGGTGTTCCAGGTGGAGTCAACTGTAGCATGATGCCACAGTCTTTAAGGTGTTGATCAAACTCGTGTGAAAGATACTCACCACCACGATCAGAACGTAGTGCTTTAATCTTTCTTCCCAGTTGGTTCTGTACCCGATTCTGGTATTCTTTGAACTTGTCAAATGATTCACTTTTGTGCTTCATTAAGTAGACATAGCCATATCTACTCAAATCATCCGTGAAAGTGATGAAATACCTATAGCCTTCTCGTGCGTTGATCGACATAGGGCCGCATACGTCCGTATGTATGAGTCCTAATAGGTCGGCAGCGCGCATTCCAACACCTTTGAAGGAAATACGAGTCATCTTACCGATGAGACATGATTCACACGTGCCATATGATTCGAAATCAAAGGGCGAGATAGCTCCATTCTGTATGAGCTGTTTCACGCGTTTCTCATTTATGTGTCCCATACGACAATGCCATAGGTAAGTTTGATCTTTGTCACCTACCTTTAATCTCTTGTTATTCACATGTAATATCTCGGTGGTTTGATCTAAAACATAAATTCCATTCATGGAAACTGCCCTGCCATAAATCATATTGTGTAAGGAGAAAATACAGCTATTATTCTCTATTACAAATGAAAACCGAGTTTGTCAAGCGCAGAAACTGAAATAATGTTTTTGGACAAACAAGGAACATAATAACAGTTATGTAAAGATAACTCGAATCCATTTGGAAGCTGGATCACGTATGTTCCCCTCGAGATTGCAGCAACACGTGCTCCATTCCCGACACGCAGGTCAACCTCACCCTTGATTAGGGGTTCTTGGTTTCGGAGGCCCTGTACATGATTACATAGATGAGAACCACAACCAGTATCTAGTACCCAAGTTCCGTAACTTGCATGGTTAATCTCAATCATGTGAATAAAAGAAGAAGAAGACATACCAACAGGAGTAACGCGGCCTGCCTTAATGTCCTCACGATACACGGGGCATGAGCGCCTCCAATGCCCAGTCTTGTGGCAATGGGGACATTCCATGCTACTATCCTTGCTCTTTATTTTGCCCTGTGAGTTGCTCGACTCACCTGGCCCACTCTTAGTAAATCCTGACTTCTTAAACTTGGGCTTGCCTACTGTTAGGTCGCCCTGAGCTTTAGCTTTACCCTTACCCTTACCCTTACTGGAAATCATGAGAACATCTTGCTTCACACTCCCACTTAATTTCAGATCCTTCTCGGTCTGTACGAGAAGGGAGTGGAGCTCATGAGGAGACTTCTTCATGTCGTTCATGTAATAGTTGGCCCTGAAGAGGGCGAACCCATCATGAAGCGAATGAAGCATTCGATCAACGATTATGTTCTCACTGATCTTGCAGTTTAGGGCCTCCAGTTTTTCGATATTCTCAATCATGTGAAGAATATGTGGGCTAACAGCTTGGCCCTTCTGGAGTTTCGCCTCAAAGAAGCGACAGGTATGCTCATAAGAAACGATCTTCGGAGCCTTTGAGAATTCGTTAGTGAGCGTGGTGAAAATCTTGTTTGCACCATGGGCTATGAAGCGTCTTTGCAAATTGGATTCCATTGCATAGATGAGTACGCTCTTTATCGCACCCGCTTCCATGACGAAGTCGCTATGAGCGCGAACTTCGTTAGCTCTAGCTCCAGTTCCTGGGTGTGCCGGAATTGGCTCAGTTAAGTACTTAAGCTTTCCGTCAGCAATGGCAGCATTCCGTAGTGCTGCCTCCCAGTCAGAGAAGTTTGACCCATCATTCCTCAGTCTAGTAGACTGATTCATGGAGTCCATGAAGGCTTTTAGCCAGGATTCACGTGCTAGCTTGGCACTTGGCATTGGGTCTTCACCAGCCATTTAGTTATACAGTAGTTTAATTTGAACGTGTTCTACACTGAAAAGAAGATAAAACAGAACCATATAAGCAACTCATTGTTGTGATTTAAGTCTATATTAAAATGTATTTAAACTCGTAGACTCATGCATTTATATAATTGATCTCCCTCAAGAATTATATAAACGATCCCAAAACTCAATTTCCGTATATTGATAAGCCCACAGCTTGGCTAATTCCACCGTTGGAACTCTTGGTCGATAGATTTCCGTAAATCCTATCTATTAGTCCATCTCAGTCGCTAGATAGTATCGAGTGACCATGATGTTGAGATAAAATAAATCATCTGTTCCCACTTACCCGACGTAGAAGGGGTCATATTATGCCTACCGACGAAGAAGGGATTCATGGGAGTCTGATTTATAAAGACTAGTCTCAATTTTTGATTATACGAGGAAGACCCCATCAGCTTATATTTATCCATTTTAAGTGAACTAATATCTAGCATATGCGTGAATGAATGAAATAAAGTGATGGCTTTGCAATTGACATGTGACATCTGTATTGTCACAGAAAACTAACGCGTAACCTCTACATGAGTCAGTTTTCATGCATGTTATAGGTGGTTTGGTTTTAGGCGGAATATGTTGCAAGCTATTATCAATGAAAGCATAAAATAAATGCGATAAACGTAAATAAAAGTCCTAGTGTGGCCTATCCTACCAAAATAAACATAAAACAACTTGGAATCCACCGTTGGACCCTAGAAGCTTATCTTGATGTTCCATCTTGGTCCTTGCAGCGGGAGTGCGCATCCGGTCTCCGTCTTTGGTCTTCACAAAATTACTAATTTAAATTACAAATATAACCCTATTTACATTCTAATTTAAATACAAAAGTAATTACATGGCAAAAACCCAAAACGGAGATGCAAGATCTCAAAATTACAAACAAGACTGTGTCCCATCATTATGGTAACACAATCTACTAAGGCCACACTAAGTTACAACCGTTTGCAAAATTAAATACGTTATTGAAAGCATTCACAAGGCATTCAACAAGACGATAAATAAAATGCATTAACTAAATAAAATTCATATATGACATAATACTGTTATTATGATTAACAAATTTTACCAAACCACCTTACGGGATTAAAATTATGTGATTATACCGTTTTAATGACCCAATTTTAATAAATTTATAATCCATTATCTTAAACCGTTTTAAAATAATATGTATCAAACGAGTGTGAATCGTTTCACAAAATTAATAGTATACTATTTCCGTATATAGTATATTACTAAAGGCCATGGGAAAATAAAACAGGTTATTTTCGAAAAGGAAAAAAAACGACGCCTGTTACAGGGGGGAGGTCGACCGACCTCCAGACGAGAAACAGGAATTTTCTGCAACAGCATAAGCGGTCGACCGACCTATCAATTAGGTCGACCGACCACCAGACAGTAAAAACGAGTTTCAGAAAACACAAAACGCTGCAACTTTTAAAATCAAAACAAGTTTTTACCTTTTAAACTTTGATTAAAACGAGTAAATCAAAATTAACATCAACAAGGGTTCACATATTGTCAAGAATATCGATTAATTAACAATATGTAAACAAGAATCGAAAACAAGATCGATTACTCACAAAAGAAAGACTGTCGAAACAGAAAAATACGCAGGAGGCGGTCGACCGACCGCAACAGGGGGTCGATCGACCGACTTAGCGGCAGAACACGTTTTTTCCAGTTTTTAAAACTTTATGAAAAACACAAAAGTAAAATTTCATGGCCTGTCTCTGATACCACTTGTGGGGAATATTGCATGTATTCGCCCTAAACTTGCAGGATTATAATGAAAATTACAGTTGTGATTATTGTCATAAGATAAATAAAAACATGAAAAAGAATACAACCTTGGGTCCTTGCTTGAATAGGCCTAAGAACAGGAATTAAAGTAAATTCCCTCCTATAACTTGTACCCAAGACTTTGTTTGAGATGATGCCGCGTGTGCTAGAAAGTACTCTCCAATTGCCTTGCAATATGGGGAGAGTTATTGAGGTTTTAGATGTGAGATCTGAGTTTTGGGAGAAGAATGCTCTCAAAACCCTAATTGTGAGAATTATGATTCAATCGTTACTGACATAAGGAGAAAGACTCTCCTTATGTAGCATATGGGGTTCGGCCGAATTGGGTGGGGTGAGAGTCGGCTTTCTCCACTCTTACCTTATTCCTTTGCGTGATTCGACCCAATTTGCTAAATATTATTTGCGGGATTTTTATTATAAATCGCATACGTGTTATCAGATATTAATGCAGTCGATGTATTAAAAACGGTCTGATAAAATTACGATATTGTATAATTACCCAAATTAATATAACTGTTTATATTAATACGCGAATACAATATTTAATTAAATATAACCGTTTATATTTAATTTACGAATTAATCATGTAATCCGTATTAGCTAAAATTATTTAATCTGTATTAAATAAATAATAATCTCAACATCTTATTGACTAATTTAATAGTCAATACCTCTGACTAACTGTTTAGTCGTATCCGGCATAAATGTGACTGTATTTTCATACCTTCACATCTCCCAAACGTGTCCTATAGGTGTGACGTATAGGGACCAGTTGATCACCACCATCCGTATGACAATAACGTCAAACTTATCTAGCAAGCCAACCGTTATTGATAAACGTGGATCAACTGATAATAATACTGAAGTATGCCCTTGTGATCCTTAAAGAGATTTAATAAGTCATTGTACTTAATTGTCAAGGACACCAGCCCCAACAATCTCCCACTTGTCCGTACAAGGGTATGTGCAATGACGTTATCACACTACATGTGGAGGACACAAGGCTCCAACACTTTCTTCAAATTACATGATGCCCGTCGTTGAGGGTACCAAAGATAAAATTTATAATTCCTAACTTTAACAATAGATAGTGAAAGTCAGGGTCGAACCACAAGGAGGTGGGGAATGTTTATTGTTTGATGTGAATGTTTAAAGTAACAATTTTGGGGGTTTTATTGGTTGATTACTATATCTAAGGCAAAGATTAAAACAAACAAATAATAAAAGATGAGAATAAAATATAATAAAAGGGATGCTAGGATGTTTGGGTAATAAATAGCTAAGGTAAAATAAAGCCTAAGGTCAACATGTATTGCAGTCGCGTAAGGGGGTGTAACATATCTTTTTAGGTCTATGCTACCTAATAGCTCCTTTCGGCCTATGCTATTAGTTCCTAGGTCTCACAATTATTGGGTGTCAACAATAAGGGTGATTCCTAAATCCCAGGTCACATACCTTTCAGCCTTGAGTGACCTATCCGTCTTAAGGTGTAAACCAATGCCCTTCCCGCATCTTTCAATCTTGGGTAGGTCATTACTAACATCCTACAAGTCTCTTTATGGTCTCATTGCAGGATATTATAATTGACAAGAAAAGACGAAATAAGAAAACATACGCGAGTGGTCGACCGACCAGCTACTCCAGTCGGCCGACCACGGCCTCGGTCGACCGACCAGCTATTCCAGTCGGCCGACCGTGGTCCTGCTACAAGTCGGTCTTTCGAATTTTATTTACCTACGCATATTCATCCCCTACATCCTAACATATGAAATTTAGCTACTCATAATACTTAAGATGATTATGAAAACGGGATTAAACATGGTGAACATAGTAAATAATCTAAGCATGCAAGATTCAATAAAGCTTGAGATTCTAACTTAACAATTGTAATAAAAATAAGAACTATAATAAAGCAAGATTAAAAGAGTAATTACCACAATTGGAATTAGGGCAGAAAGGAACAAACTTTATTGAATGCTTGGGAATTGCTGAAAGATTAAAAGATAAAGGATGAACTAGATGGTAAAAGATTGAATAAAAGATCCTAAGGTATGATAGTAGATATCAAGCCTCCATAACCCTAATCACAAGATTTGTTTATATAGGGTATAAAACTAAGAGCTTCCTAAAAGCTCTAATTCTACTTTATTTTCGAAAAAGAATCGTCTGGGCTTCCGCTGTGGTCGGTCGACCTACTATTCGGGTCGGTCGACCGCTTCCTTCTGGGCTTCTTTTATTTTTGGCCTTTCTTGAGATTTTGGGCTTTATTAGAGTTCAGGCCTGGTCGGCCGACCCGTTTAGCTGGTCGGTCGACCGCCTCTGTATGGAAATCTTCGGATTTCTTCTTGTTTTGACTTCTGGGCTCTTGACTTTGACTCCAGTTGACTTTCCATTTATTCCTTAATTATGCAATAGACTCGAGGATATGGATTTGGTGCTAAATCGTCTTTTTTCCGTATAAATCTGCAAAAGTGCATAAAAATACGAAAGTACACAATTTGTGGGAAATAAAGGCTAAAACATAGTAAATGAGCGACCAAATACGTGTAAAAATAGATGTAAAACATCATAAAATAGACACGTATCAAATTCCCCAAACCAAACCCTTGCTTGCCCTCAAGCAAGAAATAGACTCGATCTTAACTAATGGAACGATTTCAATCTCAGAGCGAAATTTACATGTAAGCCTATACCAATGCTAAGTACAAAATGAGAAAGTATTCAAATCATGCAAACGAGTTATAGGGTCGTCAAACTTGCAACCATAAAGACTATAGAGACTTATACCATGGACTCTCGCGGTACGCTCGAGACACTCATGAAGCAAAGGGTGAGTATATGTAAAAGATAGAAAGAAGTATATTTGTCATGACACTCACCTAACTACGACCCATGGAAACATGCCTGCAATCTAACATGAACAAAAATTCTGCAACTTTGTATAACAATCTCATTTAAGTGGCCTAGATACATGCAATTGAGGTAATGAAAGATATGTGAGGTAAAAGGTAGAAAGTGGTTAAGATGTTTTGGACTTGTGGGGTTAGTAGCCAAGCTAGTAAAACCGGTTCCCAACAACATATTTCACAACTTTTTGATATTAAGAAAGTGCTCTGTTTGTGGCACAACTCTCACATTAAATATAAGAAAGGTCTCCCAAATATTTTTAATGAGGTACGAGAGTGATAACATATAAAAGAAAGGAATTTCCGGAACGAAATTTTGATACTGATTCTGCCAGGTGGTCGGCCGACCCATTGAAGCGGTCGGTCGACTGGCTCTGTACGTTTTTGACTTTTTTTTTTCGTTTTTCTTTTCTTTCTTTCTTTCTTTCTCTGAATTTTTCTGTTCTCTTTTTTTTTTCTTTTCTTGCTTTCTTTCTTTCTTTTCTCTTTTTGCTCATGATAGCATACAAACCAAGATGCCTCAAAAAATAAACCAAAGACCACAAATACTAGCTTGGAAGGGTAGGCTAAGTATGGGATGTAGTTTTGGGGGGAATAAAAAGGCAATTTTGGCTATGTGAAGCTTATGGGTAAATATGAGAAAAGGGATCCCAAATGCACGTATCAAGACTCACAAAACGAGAAAGTAAAACAAGTATTTAGCAATTCAAGTTCATATTTATGCATATTGATGTAACATGTTCCAAGGGGAGTACTACTCACATCCTAGATAACTGGTTTAAGAATGGAACCAGGAAATAAGCTCTAAACCTCAGAATGTATAGTAGGTTGCCAAGGTATAAGTCAAGTCTCAAAATATGCAAGTTGACAAAAACTCGTATATATGCAAAAGACTCTCATACTAAAACAAGTTTGACAAGGCAAGGTAAAGGCATAAACATGTAAGATAGCTAAATCATCCTTGAAATACTTTTGTTCCGACTCAACCTATATGCTAAAATAAACGTGCATTTTTTGGAATTTTTTTTTAATTTTTTTTTTTTAATTTTTTTTTTGGATTTTTTGTATATATAAGGAAAATAAAGAAAAGAACGATGCAAGACAGAAATGCAGTAAACGTGTGACAAAATGCAATGCATGTGACATGAAACCATTCCCCAAACCAACCCGCACAATGTCCCCATTGTGCATTAGCCTAAGTAAAGGTTTCAGAAAATTAAAAGACAAATGCAAGAAAAAAATTAAAAACTAAGGAAACTGGAAAGAACTCACTGGGTTAAAAGATGTATGAGAAAAAACCTCCCCAAACCAGCGTAAGCTGGGAGGTTTTTGGTGGCCAGCAGTGCCACTCAAGCAACCAAGTCAATTTCGCGATTTCCAAGGAAGAGAAACGAAAGACTGCAGCGGACAGTAGGTCGACCGACCGATGTAACAGGTCGACCGACCTCCTGTGAACCACAGAAAAATCAGCGATACAGCGTCTCTGGTCGACCGACCGATGTTTCTGGTCGGTCGACCCTCTGCGTCCTGGAGGTCTTCGTTTCTTCGTAAAATTTGAAAAAAACAAGAAAGTACGTGCGCCCAACAATGCGCGGGACGCCAAAAACGATTCTAAAGTCTTAACTACTCAAACATAAAGGAGAGGATCTAAAACTACGAGCAAACCAAAATTAAAAAGTCTCACACAACAAAAATAAATTGTCTTAAAACTGCAACTTAAAAACAACTATCCGCTAAAGATGCGGAAGATATCCGACCACGGCTTCTGACGACATGCCGTAGTCTCCACGGTTTTTGCTTTAGTAGCAAAACACATCTTCTTTCCGCCGTCGCAAAGCATATGCGACGGTCTCTCCTCTTGAGCTTGCCTCCTCTTCTTTTTCTCCTCCCAATCCACGACGTCTGGGTCCTCATCTTCTTCATAGCTTAGGCATCCCATTCCTCCTCTCTGAATGATGATTTCCTTTACTTTGGGTTTCCCCAAACCAGTTCCTGCAATAGTCATAATAGAAGTGTCCTCCCTACTACTCCCAATCTGGGGCGGAGGTGTAAAAACGGATACAGGAACAGGTAATAAAGATGGAGAAGTAGTGATGACCTCACACTTCTTTTCAGAAGTGATAGCATTACATGTGATGGGGGTCATAGCATCCTTCTTCCTATAAGATAGGCCATAGATAATAGAATGGTTGCCTACTTTGAAGGTTAGAGTCCTAGTGCCTACATCTATAATGGCACCTGCAGTGTGAAGGAAAGGTCTTCCTAGAATTATAGGTATATGGGCATCCTCTGGGATGTCCAAAACTACAAAGTCAACTGGGAAGAAGAACCTGTCAATACGCAAGGGGATGTTTTCCAACACCCCTATAGGTTCCATAGATGTGCGATCCGCCATCTGGACTGTCATACTGGTCACTGCAAATTCGGTCATTCCTAGTTTTAAGGCAACGCTTAGGGGCATGACACTTATACTAGCACCTAAGTCGCATAAAGCCTTCTTAACTGGGAAAGTTCCTATATTACAGGGGACAGAAAAACTACCAGGGTCCTCTAGTTTATGAGGGGCAATGACATGTGTTAAAAAACTGGATGACTCTTCAGTGAGGGCCACCGACTCAACCTTTTCTAAAGACCTCTTCCTTGACAAAAGCTGTCTCATGAATTTAAGATAGGAAGGAACTTGTTGAACTAATTCTAAAAACGGGACTTGAACATTTAATGAACGAATCACATCCTTAAATTTGTCAAAAGATACCTGATCCTTTGAAGGCACGAGTCTTTCTGGGAAAGGAGCAGCTGAGGATTCAGTATTTGCAGCCCTTTTTAGAAACCTGGGGGTCTTATCACCCCGGAAAAGAAAATCCCGCAAGTTGTTCGGCAAATCTGGGCGAAAATGAACTTCGGGTTATGCTTCAGTGGTCGATCGACCAGTATCTTCGGTCGGTCGACCAGTCTCCTGTTCAGGCAAAATTTCCGGATCCTGATCTGCGGTCGGTCGACCAGAAGCTTTGGTCGGTCGACCGCCTTCACTGCTACTCGCCTGTTTTTCCTTCTCAGCCCCCACTTTGGCTCCACTTCTCAAGGTTACGACGTTTAGAGTCTCCTTTTTCTGGTCCGGTTTGGTCGGAAGTTGACCCGGAGCCCTAGTATCATTCTTGCTTGAAATTTGAGCAATCTGGGACTCTAACATCTTCATTCCTGCCTCTCTAGCCTGTGACTCCTTCTGAACCAACCCAATAAGATTTTGGATAAGAGCATCTGTGTTGGGTGGTGGATTAGAAGGTGGTTGAGGATTGAAAGGTGGTCTTTGAAAATTTTGTTTATGTGGGGGTACATAGGTGGAATTTTGCTGAGGTTGCATGTGTTGTGGGTTTTGAACATTCTGGCTTGTCCACCTTAAGTTGGGATGGACATTATTGTTATTCGGGTCATAGAAATTGTTCCCACGGTAATGCTGAAAAGCGGCACATGTTTCATTAGATGAAGTACAGAATTTCGACACATGCCCTTCTCCACCGCACCTCTCACAAGCAAAGGGTCCGTCCTGAACGGCGTTCACTTGGTATATTCCTCCCTTGCTTCCACTCCCTAGATCGAGCTTTCCTGCAGCCTCAAATTTTTCTAACTTGGCTGTCAAGGCCTCAATAGCTGATAGGTTGTATTCAGGTTTCCTCTGATTTCCTCTGGAAGTGCCGTGCTCAGCGCGGTGCACAGCAACATCTTCTATCAACTTGAGACCCTTAGTCTCTCCTGAATTATCTTGGAATCTCCCATTAGCTGCAGCATCTAGATAGGCCCTGTTGTCATCGTAGAGACCATTGTAGAACTGGTTGCAAAGAAACCATTGTTCGAATCCGTGATGTGGTATGGATCGAACAAGTCTCTTGAACCTGTCCCACGCCTCGCTAAAATCTTCATTGGGACCTTGCTTGAAATTAGTGATCTGCGCCCTTAAAGCATTAGTCTTTGATGCAGAATAGTATTTCCTGTAGAATGCCAAAGCTAGGGTATTCCAATCTGTGACTCCCGCAGCAGTGCGGTCTAGATCTCTGTACCACTCTCTCGCAGAGTCCCTAAGGGAGAAGATAAACATGGTCTGTTTAATCTGATCCTGCGTCACTCCTTCTGGGGGTGCTATAGAGCATATGTAATCTGTGAAGATTTCAATATGCTTAGCAGCATCCTCATTGGCCGAGCCTGCAAATTGGTTTCTTTCAACCATAGTAATATAGGCAGGTTTGGCCTCGAATGGCTTCCCAGTACCTGCAGGTAAAGTGAACCCTTTGTATAGGTCCTTTGCCTGAGGCATGGAGTGACTGGCAATAGTAGCTTCTTCTGCCATATCTTCTTCTTCTTTAGGAAAAACTGGAAAGTAGGTAAAAGATGGTGTTTTTGGTGAAAGCGGATTGATGGGTGAATTTGGTGAAGATGGTGTTTTTGGTGAAGATGGTAATGATGGTTGTTCGAATAAGTCTTCTTGAAATAAGGAAGATGGTGAACCTCCTTCCTGATTTGCTAGAAGTTGTTTTCTTCTTTCTCTAAGAGTCCTCTCAATTTCGAGGTCAAGTGGTAGGAGTTCTCCTTGAACTGACCTGCGCATAAGATGGAAACTACAAGAAAAAGGTAAGAAGGTTTAAGGAACAAAAAGTTCCTTAAACAAAGAGAAACAAAAAACAATAAACACTGGCGTCACGTCCCCGGCAACGGCGCCAAAATTTGATGCCCGTCGTTGAGGGTACCAAAGATAAAATTTATAATTCCTAACTTTAACAATAGATAGTGAAAGTCAGGGTCGAACCACAAGGAGGTGGGGAATGTTTATTGTTTGATGTGAATGTTTAAAGTAACAATTTTGGGGGTTTGATTGGTTGATTACTATATCTAAGGCAAAGATTAAAACAAACAAATAATAAAAGATGAGAATAAAATATAATAAAAGGGATGCTAGGATGTTTGGGTAATAAATAGCTAAGGTAAAATAAAGCCTAAGGTCAACATGTATTGCAGTCGCGTAAGGGGGTGTAACATATCTTTTTAGGTCTATGCTACCTAATAGCTCCTTTCGGCCTATGCTATTAGTTCCTAGGTCTCACAATTATTGGGTGTCAACAATAAGGGTGATTCCTAAATCCCAGGTCACATACCTTTCAGCCTTGAGTGACCTATCCGTCTTAAGGTGTAAACCAATGCCCTTCCCGCATCTTTCAATCTTGGGTAGGTCATTACTAACATCCTACAAGTCTCTTTATGGTCTCATTGCAGGATATTATAATTGACAAGAAAAGACGAAATAAGAAAACATACGCGAGTGGTCGACCGACCAGCTACTCCAGTCGGCCGACCACGGCCTCGGTCGACCGACCAGCTATTCCAGTCGGCCGACCGTGGTCCTGCTACAAGTCGGTCTTTCGAATTTTATTTACCTACGCATATTCATCCCCTACATCCTAACATATGAAATTTAGCTACTCATAATACTTAAGATGATTATGAAAACGGGATTAAACATGGTGAACATAGTAAATAATCTAAGCATGCAAGATTCAATAAAGCTTGAGATTCTAACTTAACAATTGTAATAAAAATAAGAACTATAATAAAGCAAGATTAAAAGAGTAATTACCACAATTGGAATTAGGGCAGAAAGGAACAAACTTTATTGAATGCTTGGGAATTGCTGAAAGATTAAAAGATAAAGGATGAACTAGATGGTAAAAGATTGAATAAAAGATCCTAAGGTATGATAGTAGATATCAAGCCTCCATAACCCTAATCACAAGATTTGTTTATATAGGGTATAAAACTAAGAGCTTCCTAAAAGCTCTAATTCTACTTTATTTTCGAAAAAGAATCGTCTGGGCTTCCGCTGTGGTCGGTCGACCTACTATTCGGGTCGGTCGACCGCTTCCTTCTGGGCTTCTTTTATTTTTGGCCTTTCTTGAGATTTTGGGCTTTATTAGAGTTCAGGCCTGGTCGGCCGACCCGTTTAGCTGGTCGGTCGACCGCCTCTGTATGGAAATCTTCGGATTTCTTCTTGTTTTGACTTCTGGGCTCTTGACTTTGACTCCAGTTGACTTTCCATTTATTCCTTAATTATGCAATAGACTCGAGGATATGGATTTGGTGCTAAATCGTCTTTTTTCCGTATAAATCTGCAAAAGTGCATAAAAATACGAAAGTACACAATTTGTGGGAAATAAAGGCTAAAACATAGTAAATGAGCGACCAAATACATGTAAAAATAGATGTAAAACATCATAAAATAGACACGTATCATTGCATTTAATGAAAAATTACATAATTGACCTATTATTACATTCTGATTCCCAAAAACGTAAAATAAAGAAAAGGAGATTCGAGATATCATAATTACATCACCAACCATGTTTCCATCATTACGAAAACATGATCAACTAAGGCCACACTAAGTAAAATTACAACCGTTTGCAAATTACGAAAATTAAATCATGCATTCATTCAACAATAATATATAAAAGATGCATCAACTAATTAAATTAAACTTTCAAGACATAATTCCGTAATTATGTAGAGTAATTTACCCAAACCACCATTTAATAATGACTTAAATTATGTGATAGTTCCGTAATTACTCACATAATTTTTATCAATCATAATCATATTCATATTATCGTATAATATGAGTTAATCCAACATTATTTTAAACCTTTTTATAATAATTGGGTAACAAAACTTGTGAACTTTTTCACAACTACATGTATACATTATCCTTATAATGCATAACAAAAAACAAGACGAAAACAACCCGTAAAAAAATCAGACGAAATAAAAAAATAAAAACAGGCTGCTCGAAAAAAAAAGACAGTACCGACGTACCACCGTGAACAGTAATTTTTTTTTTTCAAAAGCGTTTATGAAAATCATACAAAACTAAATTTCGTAAACCTAACGCTCTGATACCATTTGTGAGAAAATATCTGTATATATCCCAATACTTTATATGTAGGATTATAACGAAATTATAATTATGATTTACAGTCATAAACGAAATACGAGATACGAGGATTGGGAACCAGAAATTAACCTTTGGTCCTTACAAGAGGCCTAAGAACAGATATCAAAATAGATATCCTCCTAATTGTTGCACCCAAGACCCGCCCCGAGAAATACCCTTTCTAGAGCTGGAAACTGCAAAAATTACCGTTAATTTTTGTGAATGATGAAATAGAGAGAGGAGGGAGTATCACGTCTGTTTTGGAACTCTTGAATGTATGTGTGTCGTGAGGCTAGTATATATAGTAGTAGGAGGTGTTTGTTAACAAGTATAACTCTTATACATAACCTTAACCACCTTGTAGAGTTTAGATAGGATTTCTCAAATCCGTATTTGAGTATACCTAAACTGCTACAAACTCAGAACTGACCGAGTACCACACCCATACTGACCTAACACTACTCCACTCGGCTAAACCAATTTTATCAGTATAAGATCAATTTTTATCCTCTCTTGTTTATAATGTATCTTATAAATATCGTATATTTATAATTTACTAATTAAATATAACCGTTTATATTGAACTAAATTATTCAATCTTTATTAAATAATTGCATTCCACATACTAATTAAATGTAACATTTTACATTTAATTACGAATTAACATTTTAATTCATCTCAGCTAATATTATTTAATCAGTATTAAATAATCGTATCATCATTACATTGACTAACCGTTTAGTCGTATAAGGTATCAATATGATTACATTTTCATCTAATCATATCTCTCAGATTACATCCTTTAGGTGTGACTCTTAGGGACCAGTTGATCACTTTCATCTGTATGACAATAACGTCAAACTTCTAGCAAGCCAACCGTTATCGATAAACATTAATCAACTGATTATAATACAAAGTATACCTTGTGAACCTTTAAGAGATTTATACATGTTATCACACTAACTGTGGAGGACACTGACTCCAACATGTTCGTCATACGTACAATAATTCATACAACATACCATTAAAGTTCAAGAGATGCACAAAGTTTTCAAAATCAAACTATACATTACTATAACAACAAAGGTCGTTTTCCATACCATGTTTTCTACTAGTGTTGTTAATTAATGCTGCTGGTTGCTGTTACTGCTGCTACTATGTTGGTTGCTACTACTGCTATTTGTTTTTGCTGCTGCTTCTGCTCCTGCTTGTTGTAGGCTCTTGTTGCTGACCGTTGGCGGTGCTAGTACTAACTACTACTCCTACTAGCTGGCTGTTCTTAATGCTACTACTGCTGACTGTTGGTACTGACTACTGCTGCTACTGGCTGCTGTTGATGCTCTAGTACTGAGTTTCTCATAACCTGGCAGACCTTTACATATTCATACAAATCTTACAGCATCATGAAAGAATAAAAGAATTATAGAAGAATAACCATAAACCATTTCCAGAAACACACTTAAGTTATTTAGAAAGAAGTCAAAAATATTTTAAGCACCAATATCACAATCTCAAGTTTCACAAAGAAAAATTACACCGGACAAAAGAAGTGTGATAGGAAACAATCAAGAAACTTAGGTCTATTAAGTTTAACCTGGCCATAGTTAATTTGAAAAATTACGGGGGAGTGATTAGACACTCCATCATTGAGAAAACAAGCAGTAGAAGAAACCAGAGTCAGCCAAATGCAATTAATCAAAACTCTATCAAATTTAGCCCACTTAATAGACTGAGACTGATGATTAGACCAAGTGAAAGTGCAGCCCATAACATTGTGATCTTTAAGAGAACAAGTATCCAAACATGAACCAAATTCACGTATAACGACAGAAGGATAAGAAACCCTTCCTAATATTTCAGAAGAATGTAAGGAATTGTGATAGTAGCAGTAAATTGAGAAAGAGCGGCACACAAATTCCTTCTTGCAACTGCATTATTAAAGGCATAAATAAAGGTGCAGAGGAACTGGAGCTTAGAAGCCAAATGAGTAATGTTACAATGAATGAACTAGGAGCTACGAGAAATAACAGAAACAGAGATCACATGAGGGTACCAAAGCACCCAAATACAACCATTATAATGACTATCATAATTATCATAGACAGAAAACCGAGAAAAGGAATGAGCTAATATGGCATTAGCACAAGGAGCCTTTATATGGGTTTCTAACAAAGCACAACAATCTAACTTGTGATGCAACAGGAATTCCATCACCTCCCGTTGTTTCAAAGGGTCATTATTTAGCCCTCTGACATTCCAAGCAGATAAATTCAAATAATGGTCACCCCTCCAGGGTCCAAATCAGTAGCTAACAAGTCATCCCGAGATGCAACCATAATGTTAACTGATTATATCTGATATACCCAATACAATATTTCTCAATAACTACAGCTTGGGATGACAGTCTCACCCTGATCCTGTGGATATCCATCCACCCGAAATTAAATGGGTGGGATATGCATGGATGATGATTTTTTTACAATTTAGGGTGGGATATGGATATGGGTGAATTTAGGGTGGGGTATGGATCATGGTCTATCACCCGCTTAATCACCCGGTGGATATCTGAAATTAATAAGTACAATGATTTTTCTTAAAAAATATTAATAAATATTTTGATTAAAAAAATACTTTCAATTTGTAAAGTTCTTTTAAAATAAAGTTGAAAACTACACACTAATGTTTTGTTGCACTTTTTGTTTATGAGTAAGTAAACTTGTGCAGATTAATTTCGCAGTTGTAAGTTATAAAATTATAAGTCCGGTAAACAGGATTAAAAATTATGTTCAATTTTCTCAAAAAACTATGTAATCTGTAATTGTTTGGTAATGTACGCTTTAAATTTTATCGTCTTAGGTGTATATGTTTTTTATATATCGCCTTTAAATTTATGAGCGTGAAAATATCCAACGGGTGCCCACTCCACCCGCTTCACCCTGTGGATATGGATATGGATGGACGAAAAAATATCAAACGGATAAGGATGGGGTATGGATGACCACAAATTAAATGGATATGGATATGGATATAGCTTCACCCCATCCATATCCCACCCATTGTCATCTTTAACTACAGCTACTGAAACACATTGATGCAGGCAAAGTTATGCGAGTAAAAGTTCTTTGTACTTACCGAGTATGAAATCAACCGATAGATACTAAGGCAGTAGGCAGTAGCACCCTTAAAAAAGATAGACTTCCAAAAGCAAATATAGAGGCATTAAAGCATTTGATCAGCTGAAAACCCATGGGATGAGGCGTTACACATTCCTCACCAAAGATCCATCAGCTAGCTTAAGCAGAACTAGAATTACCCTTACAGATCCAAGACCGAGAAAGTGTAAAGTATAAGAGATCAAATATACCAATCTACATCAACTGCCACACAACTGCATTGGATAGAGTGACACAATGGTAAGTAAATTAAACAAGCCATAATCATAAACGAATCATGGAGAATTTGAGGCACCTGAAATCAGACATAACATTAATGAGAAAATGAGTTAGCGGTGACAATATAGTAGATGAACCTAAAAATATATGTAAACTGAACGAACGGAGTTATAATGAACAGAATTCAGATAGTCTTCTACTGTTGGTAATCATATTCTACTGAGCTACATTAAGACAAAGCCAAAACAAGCATAATTAAAAGAATTAAGCAAAACCCAAATTAAGACAAAGACAACTTACCTTACTTAGCCAAAACATTCATAGTTTATCTATTTCATGGTCCAACGCACAACATAAGAATGTACCTTCGAAAGATAGATTCAGTAACTGAGGAAGCAATCCACGGCACGAAAATATGGGTTATCTTTTTTGAACAAGACCGAAGCATCATATCTTCCCGCAAACACCCTGACATTAAGTTAAGAGAAAACCAAATAAATCTGTAACATCCCGTATTTTCGTAAAATATATTTTTAAGGTTTTTAATTATTTTAAGTAATAAAATAATATTTTAATATTTATTGAGAAAATATTTTAAATAAGTCGTAAGATCCGTCTTAAGAACCTTAAGTCCTTAAGACGAAACAACTTGGCAAACTTAAGTCCGTATCATAAAACCCGTTCACTTTCCAACCCGTTTTCATTTAAACGGGAAAGGACACATAAAACCCCTAAACCCTTATGTAAATGTCGACATATTCACATTCTCAAAAATAAGAACAATGTATCTTCATTTCTTGGCAGTTCCATTTCTTAACAAGATGATGCATGTTCACTCTCTTACTTTTATGTAGACACTGTAAAGCTAAGCAATTCTCTATAATAAAAGATAAGAGAGATTAGCAGCAAAAGATATGCTAATGACTTATGATTAGTTGTATTTCATTCTAACTTCTTCCCTCAGTGGATTCGGAAGCTTATAGAAGTTTTTTACTCTCTATGTTTTTTACTGTTAGACATTTATGTTTTACACAAAAAAATTAGTACGAGTAGTAGAAAAAGTTGGTTTTCTAGTACATTTTTGTTTGGATAAGAGTCCTCGACAATAGTGCGATCACGTGATTTTATTGATAATCACAAAATCTCATACATATTTACATAGGTTGAATACGGAAGGGATGATAATCTATAAAGTCGACTGATAGTCATTTACCGGTAATGATTGGCTTTAAATAGTTTGACATTATCGTCATATGATGGTGGTGATCAATTGATCCCTTAAGGTCACACCTAAAGGATGTTACCCGAATTATTGAAATAAATAATTTGTATATGATACGAATTGATTGATGCCTTAATATGGACGAGATATAATGAGAGGTTCGTATCTCATGATAATATGATTATATAAGATTCGATTTCAATAAAATAAATAATTATTTTATTATATTCGATAATTGTCATCGTATTTTTATCGGTAAGGGTTATCGATTAGTACTGATTACAATTGATTTGTGGATCACGATTGACGAATATGAAATAACGCGTTTTACATACTAAATTGGTAATTGGTACTTAAAAGTTAAGTATTATTTATGTTATAAGAAATTGTATTTAAAATGTTTAAATACGTATTATTATAATTACCAAATTGTCATGTTACATGTGATATGTCACACTTGTGACATATTACAATTGACAAAATGTAAAATATAAAATGGAACTCATTTTATTTTATGGGTGCCTTGTAATATGCTTGCATGGGAGGTTATGGGTTATGATTGTTTTATCTTATTAAGAATAAGAGGAATAAATATACCCTAAAAATTAGACTCATGCTAATGATGTGACTTAAGCATATGGAAAAGGGAAAAAAAATCTCTCTTCCCATTGCTTGAGCCAGCCTTCCATGTAAGGAGAGAAAGAGTTTTTTGTCTTTATAAGTTGTCATACACACTTGACATTTTTTTTTTTTTTGGTAAGTGGTAAGAATAGTATAAATCAAACTAAAAAATTTAATTACAAGAATGACAGATCCTAGCTAGGAACGTAGCATCCCTGCTAGATATCCGTCCTTTTCAAAGACAACTAAAGTACATAATAATCTCCTTCCTAAGCATACTTCCAAGCTTTTCTGGTCAAATCAAGGTATTCTCCATACGACTTTTGTTACGTTGTTGACACACCATGTATATCATAGCATTGAGAATGCTATTTAGAACGGCTCTCTTCATTTTTGAACCCTTTAATCTCCTTCTCCATTGTGTTGCAAGCCCCCTGTCCATTTTCAGATGTGTCCATTCCTCTATGTATTGAACCAGTTTGACACTATATTGGCAGTTGCAGAAAAGGTGCTCCAAAGTCTCTGTTTGATTAGCACATATACAACATAAGTCATCCTGTACCAACTGCAGATTGTAGAGTTTTGCCTTAGTATTCATGGCCTGATGGTGATATAACCAAGCCACCATACAATGTTTAGGCACCGTCCATCTGTTCCAAACAAGTGAATGCCAATCTACCACTTCTCCTTTCTCCCTTAGCCACTGATAACCAATAGTAACAGTATAATCAGTAGGCCTCTGAATTTGCCAATTGTTTGCATGCATACCCATATTCAGTAGCTCCTTTACCTTACAGATTTTCCTCCACCCCCAACTTGTGTCCGCTTTTGGTTGATAGTCCTTCCAGGGAATCCCCTTCAGATACGTGTGATGAACCCATTGCACCCACAACTTGTTTGGTTGCGTATAGACCCACCACGCCAGTTTACCAATGGCTGCCTTATTCCAGCTGTTACTTTGCTTCAGTCCCAATCCTCCCTCTGCATATGGCAAACAGACCTTTTTCCAGGAAACCAGAGGAACCCTGTTGCCCTCTACTCCCCCTTCCCAAAGGTAGGCTCTACATATTTTCTCTATTTGTTTTATGATACCAGTAGGAAGGACGAAAATAGAGGCCCAATATTGATGCATAGTATTCAAAACTGCTTTAGTTAACACTTGACATTATACTTAGTGTTTTATGTGTTGGTCATATTCATCTTATTAAAAATCTCTCTAAATATTATTTCTCTCAAGAAATATATTATCTCTCATAAGTAATATTAACAAGAAAGGGTTGATACTTGGTATGGGAAATGCAGCACCAGTTCTTTACGAACGTCGCCGTCACTCAAGTGCTGGGAACCCATCATACACCCCAGGTTAGTATTTTGTAGTATATTAAAGATTAAGACTAACCAATTATTTTACCGTTTACTGAATGAATATAATACCATGTTTGACTATTAATTGCAGGTATCGTCAGCAGAGTCCTTCAATAGAATGCTCAGCTAAAGGAACGTGAACTCGAGCAATCTCAAAGGCTTAAGGCTATTGAAGAGTTCTTAAGTCAACGGGGGTTCTCTACTCAAAGCTGCAACCCGGGAGGCTTTTCTCAACCAAGACGTGACTTTGATGATGACGGCGGCGACAATGCTAGGTCGGCCAGCCATTTCGTCACCCCACAGACCACTGACACCACCGTTAGATAGGTTTTATTAGGTTGGTTAGTTTGTCGAACTAGGATTGTGTTTAGTTTTATTTTTAAGTTGAATGAACGTATGTAAAACCTTAATTTTAGTTATGAAAAGACCTTTTAAAAACCTTGTCTCGGACAAGTTCTTTGTTGCTGGGTTGTTTTGGCTGAAATATGCAGGTTTGGAGAGCTTACAAATGGGCAAAATCAGTCATTTAGCTGAAATGGGGAGCAGAAAAAACAGCTGAAACCGGAAAAACCTACAAGAATTTGCGACGGAAATGTCCTGATTTGCGACGGAATTTCCGTCGCAAAGGTTGACTGACCTTGACCAAAGTGGCAAAGTCAGTCAACTTTTGCGACGGAATTTCCGTCGCAAATTCCCCTTCTGGACAAAATTTAAATTTTGGATTTTTCGAAATTTGTATGACTCGTTTGGCCTTATATATTATTTTTCCCCGTAAATGGGAATAATTACGAACAATATATATTAAATCAAGTTGAATCATGATCAAATTTTGGTGGGACTAAGTTTTGATGCCTAAAAAGTGTTAGGATGATTAATTTGGACATAAATAAGATTTAAGTAATTTATAGTGATTATAAAAGTTATTATCACGTAAATCCGTAAAAACCGCAATCAAATATAAGATATTTGCTCCCAAGGCGATTTGGCTTAAAATTTGGCATTTGCATACATATTTTAATGTTGCATTTTATTTAACATTAATGTCATATGTTATTTTATTTATTTACGTAATTTTGAAGTATATAATTTACTTAGTATGCCATTAGTTTTTTATCGGTATTATCCGTAATGTAAGGAAATATCGATTTGATTGTAATGTTAATGTGATCTCGTATCACCGGCTTGTAATTTAATAGTTTTAAATTTTATTTACAATAGAATATTTTGTATTTATGTTTATTGTAATCCCGGTGATTCCCACGATATGATGCCATTCGGAAAGGAGTTCCGACAAGACGCTGTTTTCTTGGAAGGCGTGCATTGAAGTTCAAGGGACCAATGGAGTTGGTTTCCGAATTTGTAATAGTTAATTAGATTTTCTATTATTAGGAAGACCATACTAGAGTTTTATTTTTATGCTTTGCATTTTTCTTTATATGATCGTCTTAAATTATAATAACGATCGTGTCTCATGTTAAATAGATATGAGATCATCTAAAATTAATTAGATAGGAACTCACCTAAATTAAATAGATATGATATCGTCTTAATTAAATTATAATGACGATTGTGTCTCATATTAAATTGATAGAACATCGTCTTAAATTATGATGACAAAAGACTATCTAACATTAAATATATTGGAGATCTTTCTCACGTTAAATAGATATAAGATCTTCTCGAATTAATTAAATATATAGGAGACCGTCTTATATTAAATAGATAGAAAAACGTCTCAACTAAATAGATATGAGATCTTCTTAATTAAATAGTTATATAGGAGAGTGTCTCACATTGAAATGATAGGAGAACGTCTCAGTTAAATAGATATTGACCGCCTCACATTAAAAAATATAAAATATCTTCTCACATAAATGTGTTAAAAGTTAATCTTAAATTACGATGACATAAAACCGTCTCGCATTAAATTGATAGGAGACTAGAATTAATCTCACATTAGATTATTGCTAAGCATTCGACAATGCGAGTGACATACTCGACATCATGATTATCATAAGTATTAAGGATACATTATCTCTCAAAGATGGAAATGCAATGAAACACAACCTATTCGCATCAACAATTGATATGGCCTGCTAATAGCACAAATCAAGTCCATCAATAAATAATAATTATATTAACATTCTAAAAATAAGTATTGCATTATTTATGCAATTTAATCTGTTAATAAAATTAACATTATGAGTAATAAGTTTGGTCCAACTTGTAGATTTTTGTATAAATTGGTCAAATTTTCAAGTATATTGACCAAAACACAAGTAATAGGAATATTTTTCTATAGCAACTCAACTGATATGAGTAAATTTCTCATTAAATCCCAATAATTAAGAATTAGCATATATATAATCACAAATTCCTTGTTGTAGAGATACAAGGATTGGAAAAACAAACATAAGAGATATATAATGATCCCTTAGACGTTCATAAGGAAAATAAAGGTTATATGTATAAAGCCAACGAGAAACTAGTTCATTGAGATTTTTTTAAAAAAAACTTATATCTTTCTTGTTGGCTCAGAAAACCATTGGAAATAACGAAATGTAAATTTTGATGAATACTACTTCGTATATGTAAATTGGTTTTCAAAGAAAGAAATACAAAAAAATAGAGTAACAATAGCCACGTAAAGTTACCTCTCACTTAATTACAAGATTTAGAGTTATCGTGTTGATAACGTGTTATAGATTAAGAAATAGAGAAGAATAGTAGAGAGAACTTAGAAGAAAATAAGCAAATAAACTGAGAGGGAGCGAAGAGAGGTCCATATTATTCATCACATATGGGATATATATAATACATAGATGGTGAGAGGATAATAACCTAATTACATGTTTAATGGGCATAATGGGTATAAGCCCAATGTATATTCACATTAACTAATATTTTATAACAAGATCTATATTTTCTGTTAATTCTATGTGTTCGGTTTATTTGATCCTATTTAAAAAGATTCATTTTTTAATCTACGTTTTTTTGTTAATTTTTATTTCCATGTATGTTTTTGATTTTTTTAATCAACATTTTTTTGTTAATTTTTAATTTTTAATTTTTAATTTTTTTTATATTTTTTCGATTTTTTTTACATTTTTGTGACTACTTTTTTCTTTAGATATTTGTTAATTACTTTTGATTGTCCAATTTTTTTTTAATATTGTAGAATTTTTTAACTAATGTTTTGAGTAGAATTTTAGCGATTTTTTTATTTTCGAATTTAGAATAAAATTGGCTTTTTATTATTGATGAACAATGAAATTAGGATGAACATAGAAGAGATAGATTTACTGAAGGTATAGTAGTTTCTGATCATAATAAAGCAAAAAGATACGGGGAATATATACATAGCAAAGTGATAACTCATAACCATCCATATGCTATTCTAATTACGACTACACACATACCCACAATAATATCTACCGTAATTGTACAATTTAATTTATAATTTAATACTCCCCCTCAAGTTGGTGACCGTGGCAAACCGAGTCCCAACTTGAACTGCAAATGCTCAAACAATTCACCTCCTAGAGCCTTCGCAAATAAGTCCGCAATTTGCTCCTTGCTACGAACATGTGATACATTAATGGTATTTGAGACAAGATGTTGTCGAACAAAATGACAATCAACTTTGATGTGCTTCGTTCGATCATGAAAAATCGGGTTCTTGGCAATATGAATTGCCGACTAATTATCACAAAACAACAACATGGGCTTTGAATGAAATACACCGAGAGATGCTAGGAACGATTTTACCCAAATCAATTCGCTTGTCACCGCTCCCATTGATCTATATTCTGCCTCCGCCGTGGACTTAGCTACTGTTACTTGTTTCTTTTCCATCCAAAACAAAGGAGACCCACCGAGGGACACATAGTAACCACTTAACGACCTCCTAGTTAACGGACAACTCGCGTAATCCGAATCACAATATCCCTCCAAAACCATACATGCACTGCGCTTCAGACAAATGCCTTTACTCGGATTCCTTTTGATGTAACGAACCACCCTTAAAGCCGCATCCCAATGCTCTTTTCTCGGTTCATGCACAAATTGTGACAGAATATGTACCGCATATGTAAAACCCCTCGTCGCAGCGGAAAAATAAAACATACAACATGCCAAAATTTACGCGGAATTTAAACTTTAACATGCATAAAAACGAGGCGAATTAAAACTGAAACTGAAAGTAAAGTAAGTATACAAGCAGCCTGGGATGGCACATCCCTACAGGCACTCAAAAGCTGAAATGTAACTAAAGTCTAGCTAACGTAAACGTGTAAGTCAATCGATGAATAAGATCATCGCTCGCTAGCTCCATGCAACCCTCTGCCAACCACCTGTCATGTATCTACATACATGTAAACATGTACGCCACAATCAGTGGAGAGTGACTAGAGTTCTCCTAGCCACCTTTTGTAACGACACGTAACACATAAACATACAATATACTCCAACATATATACAACATGTAAAGTATACAAATCTCAATATATGAATCTCAATCATCATGCACATACTATGCAAGGCTCTCAACCAACTTCGGAAAGTATTCGGAAGGAGAGCAGGTTTCCCTTCCGGTTGCCCGGCCGGGGGGTCTTTCAGTCCAAACCATTTACGAAACTAGTCAAAGAGTCATCCAATGCCTTGGATGAACAATTCCATAATCAATACTCTATACTCATCAATATCAACAACTACATCTGACACCGTACCCTCACTAGGCAAGCAGATGCAAACAGTAAGTATAAAGGTTCAGAGGCGACATCTTAACGCATAACCTAGATACTAAACAATCAGCAAGTATAAAGGTTCAGAGGTCAACTTAAGACATAACCTAGATATCAAATCACATTCATAGGCAAGGACTCAGAGGCTAGCTTAAGGCATAGACCTTACTATCAACAAGACACTAGACTCAGAGGCCAACTTAAGGCATAGACTAGCATCCAAATTCACAATCACAAGTAAGGAACTCAGACGCCAGCTTAAGGCTTACTCCCTTACTACATCACAAGCAATGGGTCCAGAGGTGAACTTAACACATATCCCACTACTAACAAATGTCGGATCTAGAGGTGAACTTAACACATATCCCAACATACAATACAAGTAAAGGGTCAAGAAGTGAACTTAACACATATCGCAATACACAACTCAGTAATGGGTCCAGAGATGAACTTAACACATATCCCACTACAAACAAATGTTGGGTCCAGAGATGAACTTAACACATATCCCAACATACATACACAAGCAATGGGTCCAGAGGTGAACTTAACACATATCCCACTGCCACACACAAGTATTGAGTCCAGAGGTGAACTTAACACATATCCCAATACACAGCTATCGCACACTGGGTCCAGAGGTGAACTTAACACATATCCCGATGTGCAACAACCGATCACGTGTCAGGTCCAGAGGTGAACTTAACACATATCCTGACACGCCACAAGCAAAACACGTAATGGGTCTAGAGGTGAACTTAACACATATCCCATCACGCGACAGAGAACTCACGTATTAAGCTCAGAGGCCAGCTTAACGCATACCTTAATACGCATCAATACAATAGCATCCAAAGTTAGTAACTAAGTCTATAGTTCTAATCCCTTATACTTCTAAACAACACTTAATTGATCCCGGGAACTAAGTTGAGGGAGAGCCGGTTTCCCTTTCGGTTACCCGACCGGGGGGTCTCTATCCTCTCTCCATTCCCGAATCCAATATAGTATCGCCCATCCTCCGGGGACCTCAAGCACACATAAAAGGTACACGGAACGAATCTCAAACAAAACCGACTAACCGATTAAAAGATACAACCGTTTTAAGGTAAACAGGACTCTCAGCCGGTCAGTGGCAGGCAGCCGACTGACCGTCTGGCAACCTATCCTTCCTCACAATTTGCAAAACCCAAACAATGTAAAAGGGGCTCCCAGCCGGTCAGCAGGCAGCCGGCCTACCGGCTGGGCACCCATTTCCTATCTTCCCCTTCTTACGCAAAATAAAGACAAAGGGGCTCCCAGCCGGTCAGCAGGCAGCCGGCCTACCGGCTGGGCTCCCAAGTACCTTACTTTACAAAACACGCAAACACAACACTATGCACTCCCAGCCGGTCGACCGGCGGCCGGTCGGTCGACCGGCTCAGAGTCACTGAGCCTGAAAAACGCAATAAGCAGTATATTCCAATTCCTATGAAATCGATACTAAACTCCAAGATTCCAACCAACAAACAATTCCCAGCATATATAAGACTTATGCAACTCAATAGCAAGCATCAATTTCCACCATTAAAGCATATTAGGATCATATCTCATATTCGTCTTAAGGATGCAAATTCTGAAAATCAACCTATAAGCATGTGAAACACGATCTAAGCATAAGAACATCATACATGGGCAATCTTAGGATGTTTCTAAGTCCCAACAACAACCACAATATACAATATCAGAAACTTTCCACATCAAAACTATGAAACATGTTATTTTAACAATTAAAGGTCGAGTTTCTCATTATCGTCACTTCAAAAGTGTTTTAAGCTCCTAGCTCCTCTTCAACAATGAAGTTATCGACCTCAAGATCTTCTAAGTCCGCTCCTACAACAAAGAAAACGGTTTTTAGAGGCTTAAAACGGAAATTACACAAAACAGCCTCTTTTTCAAGTTGAATGAAATCGAGATTGAAAGAGATAGATGTCTTGGAAATTTCGCAAGGATTCCGAAAATGTATGACTTCTCTTAATTCGGGATTCGGATGAGCTCTGAAAATTGATTTAAAGATTGAAAAGTGAAGGAGGAATGAAGAACTTATGAAACAGTGTTCTTATTTTTGAAGGGAAGCAATATGTCGACATAAGGTTGGGGTTTAGGGTTTTAAGTAGTCCTTTCCATCAAATGAAACGGGTTAAACATTGTGAATCGGTTTTATGAATCGGGTTTAAGACTTTGCCAAGTTATTACGTCTTAAGGACTTAAGGTTCTTAAGACGGATCTTAACGGAATATTTTTAAAAATAACTTAACAATATATATTAAAATATTATTTTATTCCGTAAAAATAATTTAAACCTTTAAAATATAATTTAGGAAAATGCGGGATGTTACAGCATATACTAAATCAGGCCTCGTGATGGTTAAATACACTAATCTTCCAACTAAACGACGATATTTTAGGACATTCTTCAAAATGTAACCCTTGGCAATCGCTAAATTGTGTCTCGGTTGCATTGGTGTATAAGTCATTCTAGCTCCTTTCATTCCCGTCTCCTCAATTATCCCAATCGCATATTTTCGTTGGTAAAGAAATATTCCGTCTCTATTATGTGCCACTTCAATGCCCAAGAAGTACTTAAGTCGACCCAAGTCTTTTATGCCAAAACTCTTGTCTAAGAACATCTTGAAATTTTCACAAGCTCTTTTGTTATTACCTACAACAATCATGTCATCAACATAAATTAATACACCAAGAAACACCCCATTTTTGTTGTAAGTAAATAATGAATAATCCGCTAATGATTGTACGAAACCATACCCTTTCAATGAAACTGTCAATTTGGAAAACCAATTCCGTGAAGCCTGCTTTAAACCATAGATCAATTTAGTCAATTTACATACCTTCCCTTTCACGTTCTTGTCGAAGCCCTGTGGTATTCTCATGTAGACTTCCTCATTGAGATCCCCGTGCAAGAAAGCATTGTTCACATCCAATTGCTCAATAAACCATTCTTTGATTACTGCAACCGCTAATAAACATCGGACACTCGTCATCTTTGCCACCGGTGCATAAGTTTCATGGTAGTCAATGTTGGAGTAAGTGTCCTCGACAATAATGTGATCACGTCAATTATATTAATTAAATTGACAAAACTCTATAAAAGAATATTCATGGGATGATTCTTTATCATAAGTCAACTGGTCAACATTAATCGGTAATGATTGGCTTGCTAGAGTTTGACATTACTGTCGTAATGACGGTGGTGACCAGTTGATCCCTTTAGGTCACACCTTTAGGACAGCTATCTCAATATTAAATGTAACAACTGTATATTGATACGAGTTGATACATTTCTAGATTGTGAATAAAAGAGGAGATAATTTATAATAAGATTATAAATTATTTTAGTGATCGAAGTGTGATCACTATTAATTATTTGTTTTATGAAACATAATAATAAAATGAAATGAATGAATCGAATAAACTACAATTGTTGTAGTTATAGAATGCGATTAAATAATTATATGAAATTATTTAAATACTAATTTACGATAAAAGGTTTAAAATGTTAAACTACGTAAATAATATAATCCTAACTAATGTTACGGATTGGATCCGTTTTGGTCATGTGAACCGTGTGATATGTCACACTTAGACCTACACATTTTACATATTACATTATGTAATAGGAACATTAGGAAGACAATGCATTTAATTTGTTAATGCATGCTTGAGACAATTGAGAGGATTGAGTGCCAATCTATTGGGCACTCTAACCCTTGTTCTCGGCCGAACTAAATAGAGGAACAAAACAAGTTTTGTTATTTGATTCTCTTAACTCATTCATTCACAATTCATACTAGGGTTTTGTTTTTAGAGAGAAAACAAAAGAGAGAAAATAAGCTCTTATTTTCTAACCCTAAAACCGTGCACCTCCTTGCATAATCTAGTGAGTTTGTTTGTTGATTCTAGCACAATAACATACAAACATTGAGAGTTAGTGTGTCTTGGTGTTCATCTTTTGGAGGCCATCATCTCTTTGAAGGTTCAAGGAGGATCATCCACATATTAAGCTCAAGAACAAGTGAAAAAGGTGACTTCACTTGTGCCCTAAAATAGCCGAGATATTCAATTTAAGGAAGCTTGTTCTTCTTCATATATCTCGAAATTTCCTTGTTAAGTATGCATAAGATCTATCATTTATAAGATAAATATAACATAGTATGACTAAATAGGTATATGAACCTAACAATTATAACATAGTATGACTAAATAGGTATATGAACCTAACAATTGGTATCAGAGCACTTGTTGTTGCATGCTTAATCGGTTTATAGTTTTTCCGAGTTTTTGAGACTTAAAACAAAACTAATATTTCAAGACCCTTATATATATCACTCGACTTTTTGGCATGAATATTAAATCTGGTCCTAAAATGTTTTTAGGTTATATGATAATTTATGAGATTTAATATATTGTTCATAATAAAGATTTTAATCGTTTAAATGCATTTTTATGACAAAATCGAGTTAAATGATTAAAATAGAAAGAAAATGTTTCTAGCCTTGTAATTTTCACACGACCTCACATGCTAATTTTACTTAATGTATGTAAAATTTGGTACAATATGACTTTGTATAGCATGTTTTACGATTTAATTGTTAAAACCGTATAAAGAGGTAATTTTGGCCATTAATATGTGATATTTCGAGTTAAATTTCGATTAATATGACCAAAATTTTTACATTATAAATATTAAAGTAATATTTTCAGAATGTTAGTGAAAATGAAAATCCAAAATTTCGAATTTTTATAATTGTTTGGATTTAATTCGTAAATGTTATACATTTTAAAGGCATTATGAACAATGTTAATATAATTAAAGTGTTAATTATTATCAAAATTATTTATGACTAATTTTGAATCCTAAAATGTGTTAGGATATTATTTAGAACATAAGTTGTGTATGTTTTAATTTATGCATTTTAAAAGAATTAAAAAAAAAAATGCTAAAATCTCATAAAACCGGGTTAATTTCGACATAATGAGTTATTAGGGCGATTTGGCATTAAAATGAACATATTTATAACATATTATATTGCTGCATTTTTCTTATGAATGTCATATTATATTGCATTATTTTGAATCATGTAATTATTCTAGTATGGCCTTAGATTTAAATTGGTATTTCCCGTAATGTAAGGGGTTACCAATTCGGTTGTAATTTTGTGATCTCGTATCACCCAATTGTAATTTTTCTATTTTATAATGTATAAAGTAGACTAGAAAAGTTGTAATATTTGTATTTTCCGGAGGACCTTGAAGACGGTGCCATTCGGAAAGGAGTTCCGATCAAGACGGTGTTTGCCTCGATTTGCGTGCCTCGTCAAGATCAAGGGACCAAAGGAGTTGGTTTCCGAATTTGTACTCTTGTTATTTCTTTTCTAGGATAAGGCCATACTAGGAATTTATCGTTTGCTTTATTTTGTTTTTATATGTTGCATGCATAGCCAAATCGCCATTAACATGTCATGCATATCGAGTATCGGGTCTTCAACGTATCAATTTTATTATCGATAATTCACCTAAATTAGTTCACTTAAAAGGAGATAGATAATAATTGATAAGATCTCTTACGTTTAAAATATTGAGACTTAGCCTTACCAAAGAGTATGGACCCATGAATCCCTTCTTCACAAATATGTAGGCTCGGCTAAACCGGAGTACTAAAATTGTCACGTTGGGTAAGTGGGGTAATGACGATTACACCTTGAAATTTGGTCGATCTCAACGAAAGTATTCGTAACCGTAGTTGCAATAAGTTCGGGCTATAGATAATTTTAAGAAAATTGTCGACCGAGAGTTCTAAGAGTAGAACCGATTAAAGGGTTAATCCACCAAATTATACCAATACGGGTTGAATCGGCTACACCGTGCCCGGATTAGTATGGGTTTGGGTCTCGGGTTTATTTACTTGATTGTGTAAGAGATCGTTAAGTAAATACTTAACTTGTTTAAAATGTTTAACAAGTATCAAAATGATGAACGTTAATTTTTCCTTCATTTCCGTTTTTGTAGTTATTTTATCGCAATGGATTCATTCAACCCTATCACTATTGATTCTTGTCATAATGTTTTCGACGATATATGCAATCAAAACAACATTGATACTACTAGAGAAGTTCATTTCGGAACGGGTCCGGATGGCAGTATTAACTTCATTTCTTCTCTCCCACCTCCCAAAGGTTCATTTCTTGACACGGCTTATATAGATGAGCTAAATGAAGAAATGGACGCCTTATACTTGAAGGAAAGAGCTTATGATAAAGCTAGTGGGAGTTCTAACAAGAAAAGTCTTGCAAAGAATAAGAAGAAGAAGAGAAAGTCAGAGAAAGGGCGATGCCACTATTGTAGTGTCATGGGCCATTGGAGGAGGAATTGCCCCAAGTACTTACGTCACATCCAAGAAGGTCTTGTGATTCCGTTAGGTAATTCCAAATCTGAAATTTTTGTTATTGACATAAATTTTACATCCAACACATCTTGGGTATTGGATACCGGATGTGGTTCTCACCTTTGTAATCGTTTGCAGGGTTTAAGAGAAGTGGAGAAGGTGGACAAGGGTGATATGGATCTCCGACTTGAAAATGGAGCTCGGGTAGCGGCCACTTCAAAAGGAACTTGCACTCTTGCCTTGACGAGTGGATATGAGCTAAAACTCAATAATTGTTATTTTGTACCGTCTCTTTCCAAAAACATTATTTCTGTTGCAATGTTAGACATTGAAGGATATGATTTTTCCATTAAAAACAATTGTTGTGTAATTTCAAAGAATGACATGGTAGTTGGCCGTGCCAATTCTATTAATGGAATCTATGTTTTGGAAACTTCCGACTCGTCTAATAATGTCTACAACGTTAATAACAAAAGGATTAAAACAAGTGATCCAAATGAATCATATATTTGGCATTGTCGACTTGGTCACATAAATGAAAATCGCATTAAAAGATTGGTCAAAACCAACATAATTAAGCCATTCGAATATGAATCTTATGGTACATGCGAAGCTTGCCTTCTAGGGAAGATGACTCGTAACCCCTTTAGTGGTAAAGGGACACGAGCAAGTGAATTATCGGGACTAATATATACGGATGTATGCGGACCATTATCTATCACCGCTAGAGGCAATTATGACTATTTCATCACCTTCACCGATGATTTAAGTAGGTATGGGTATATCTACTTAATGAAGCATAAGATTGAAGCTTTTACGAAATTTAAAGAATTTCAGAATGAAGTAGAGAACCAACTCGATAAGAAGATTAAAACATTACGATCCGATCGTGGTGGAGAATATCTTAGTAATGAATTTGATTCACATCTAAAGGAGTGTGGCATTGTGTCACAACTTTCACCTCCAGGAACACCACAACTTAATGGTGTGGCTGAAAGGAGGAATCGAACCTTATTGGATATGGTCCGATCAATGATGAGCCAAACTAATTTACCCAATTCATTTTGGGGATTTGCGATCCTCACCGCCATCAAATCGTTGAACAATAGTCCAACGAAAGCGACCGATAAGACTCCATATGAGATGTGGAAAGGAAAGGTTCCTAACTTATCCTATATGAAGATATGGGGGTGCGATGCTTATGTCAAGTCTAAAAACGATGACAAACTCGCACCAAGATCCGAAAAATGCATATTTGTTGGTTATCCAACCACCTCTCGTGGCTACCACTTTTACAAACCTCAAGAAAACAAAGTGTTTGTGTCTTCTGAGGCTGTCTTCTTAGAAAAGGAGTTTATTTCTAAGAGACAGAGTGGGAGAAATTTTGAACTTAATGAAGTTCGAGAAGTTCAAGAGCCACAAACTGAAGCTGAGACTGAAGAAGATGTTCCTTCTTCATCCACTTCGGTACCTATTCCACCCAGGAGGTCGAGTAGGGTCCCACATCGGCCTGATAGGTATGTTGGACTAATTGAGGAAGATGGTAGCCTGGACGTTTTACTTTTGGAAAGTGACGAGCCTACCACTTACAAAGGTGCAATCTCTAGTCCCGACTCCATCAAATGGCATGAGGCCATGGTATCCGAGATGGATTCTATGCATCAAAACCAAGTATGGGACTTGGTAGACTTGACTAAGGAGATGAGACCTCTCCAATGCAAGTGGATCTTCAAGGTGAAGAATGGCATAGAAGGACATGATGATGTCTATAAAGCTAGGCTAATAGCTAAGGGGTTTTCCCAAGTTCAAGGTCTTCATTATGATGAAACCTTTGCTCCAGTAGCCATGCTAAGATCCATTAGGATAATGTTAACGATTGCCGCATTTCATGATTATGAAGTGTGGCAAATGGACGTCAAAACCGCCTTCTTAAATGGGCATTTAAAGGAGGATGTGTATATGATACAACCCGAGGGTTTTGAAGATCCTAAGAATCCTAACAAGGTATGCAAGCTTAAGAGATCCATCTATGGTCTTAAGCAAGCATCGAGGAGTTGGAATCATCGCTTCAATGAAGTCATAAAAGAAAATGGTTTCACTCGAAGTGTCGAGGAACCTTGTCTATATATGAAATTCAGTGGGAGCAATGTTGTATTCCTGATCTTGTATGTGGATGACATACTACTCATTGGAAATGATGTTCCAATGCTTTCATCAGTGAAAGGATGGTTAGGTAACCATTTTCAGATGAAAGATCTAGGAAATGCACAATGCATATTAGGTATCCGGATCTATAGAGATAGATCCAAGAGGATATTGGCACTAAGTCAAGAACCTTATATCGATAAGATTCTTCGACGGTTCAGCATGGGAAATTCCAAGAGAGGGTTTATCCCCATGGGAAGTGGCATTATATTGAAAAAGTCTCAATCGCCCACAGAACCCAAGGATGTTGAACGCATGAAAATGATCCCTTATGCTTCCGCCGTGGGATCTATCATGTACGCCATGATATGCACTCGTCCTGATGTCTCGTATGCCTTGAGCATGACTAGTAGATATCAAGCAAATCCAGGTGAAAGTCACTGGATTGCAGTCAAGAACATCCTTAAGTACTTGAGAAGAACTAAGGATTCATACTTAGTGTTTGGAGGGGAAGAAGATTTGTGTGTAAAGGGTTACACAGATGCAAGCTTCCAAACAGATAAAGACGATTTTAAATCCCAGGCTGGATTTGTCTTTATCTTGAATGGTGGTGCCATTAGTTGGAAGAGCTTCAAAGAACCAGTCGTTGCGGATTCTACAATGGAAGCAGAGTACATTGCAGCATCAGAAGCTGCTAAAGAGGTAGTATGGATAAGGCAATTTATCGAGGGACTAAGGGTAGTTCCAAATGCTGAAGATCCTATCACCCTGTACTGTGATAACAGTGGTGCTGTCTTTCAGGCTAAGGAGCCGAAGTCTAGTAATAAGTCTAGACATGTACCAAGAAAATATCATGTAATTCGAGATTTCATTGATAGGAAGGAAATAGCGATTTGTAAGGTTGGGACAGACGATAATGTGGCTGATCCTTTAACCAAACCCTTGTCGCAAGCTAAGCATGATTCTCATGCTCGTTCTATGGGTCTTAAGAGTTTACCCAATGTGTAACCGATTATGCGATATGAAATGAAAAATGTTGTTTTTACGTTCATATAAGATAATCTCGTTCATCATTTAAAGTTTTATACAACTTGTTTATTAAATATACTTTGTTAAATCCAAACAGGATTGTAGGACAATTATTGAACCCTGTAGAAGTGAACTGGATTAACCTAGTATTGCCCCTAGTCACTTATATGAGGTGACATCTCGAAGTGACTAGATTATGATGCGATTGATGGTGAGTTCTTACACCATAGAGTCATAAGGGATGACTAGTCGATCATATAGACAACTGTAAAGTACACTTGTGTCGGGCAGTGACCGCTTATAGAGTTCTTTAGAATTCAATGGAGCCTGGTCGTGGCAAGAGCTGCTATATATATTCTTATGAGTCGATTCTTAGACTAGAGACTGGTTGCTCTAAAGGTGACATTATTCAGAATGACTTTGATTTATATTCTACGATCTTCCGTAAAAGGGGTCAAATGGATATATTTTGGGTCACAATGGATGATGTTGACCAAGGAGAACAGTTGGAAAGAAATTGTTCTGCCCCTTGTCAGGGTTATCTTAAATCTCAAGGCCACTCGAGGAGTAGTGAACTGAAAATGCGTGGCCACGCTCGGACACTGTCTATGGTAGATAATTCCGGTCAAACAGTTACACTCCATATCGAGAAAAACCACTATTGATTTGATCACGTGCAAGTACGACCTGAAAGACACCTTGCATTGAGTGGGAGATGATGTAATAGAACAAGAGAATCGGTGATCCACACTTGTGAGGACAAGTGGGAGATTGTTGGAGTAAGTGTCCTCGACAATAATGTGATCACGTCAATTATATTAATTAAATTGACAAAACTCTATAAAAGAATATTCATGGGATGATTCTTTATCATAAGTCAACTGGTCAACATTAATCGGTAATGATTGGCTTGCTAGAGTTTGACATTACTGTCGTAATGACGGTGGTGACCAGTTGATCCCTTTAGGTCACACCTTTAGGACAGCTATCTCAATATTAAATGTAACAACTGTATATTGATACGAGTTGATACATTTATAGATTGTGAATAAAAGAGGAGATAATTTATAATAAGATTATAAATTATTTTAGTGATCGAAGTGTGATCACTATTAATTATTTGTTTTATGAAACATAATAATAAAATGAAATGAATGAATCGAATAAACTACAATTGTTGTAGTTATAGAATGCGATTAAATAATTATATGAAATTATTTAAATACTAATTTACGATAAAAGGTTTAAAATGTTAAACTACGTAAATAATATAATCCTAACTAATGTTACGGATTGGATCCGTTTTGGTCATGTGAACCGTGTGATATGTCACACTTAGACCTACACATTTTACATATTACATTATGTAATAAGAACATTAGGAAGACAATGCATTTAATTTGTTAATGCATGCTTGAGACAATTGAGAGGATTGAGTGCCAATCTATTGGGCACTCTAACCCTTGTTCTCGGCCGAACTAAATAGAGGAACAAAACAAGTTTTGTTCTTTGATTCTCTTAACTCATTCATTCACAATTCATACTAGGGTTTTGTTTTTAGAGAGAAAACAAAAGAGAGAAAATAAGCTCTTATTTTCTAACCCTAAAACCGTGCACCTCCTTGCATAATCTAGTGAGTTTGTTTGTTGATTCTATCACAATAACATACAAACATTGAGAGTTAGTGTGTCTTGGTGTTCATCTTTTGGAGGCCATCATCTCTTTGAAGGTTCAAGGAGGATCATCCACATATTAAGCTCAAGAACAAGTGATGAAGAAGGTGACTTCACTTGTGCCCTAAAATAGCCGAGATATTCAATGTAAGGAAGCTTGTTCTTCTTCATATATCTCGAAATTTCCTTGTTAAGTATGCATAAGATCTATCATTTATAAGATAAATATAACATAGTATGACTAAATAGGTATATGAACCTAACAGTCAACACCCTCTATTTGAGTGAAACCTTGTGCTACCAAACTAGCTTTGTATCACTCCACCGTTCCATCTGCTTTGTACTTGATTTTGTACACCCATTTACAACCAATGGGTTTCTTTCCGGCTGGTAAATTTACGATCTTCCATGTCCCATTCTTCTCTAAGGCCTCAACTTCTTTGTTCATTGCTTCTATCCATCTCTTATCTCTGATTGCTTCATGATAATTCTCCGGTTCACAGGCCTTATCAATTCTCGTCATAAAAGCCTTGTGAGATTCATTAAAACAACTAATAATAACATAATCATCTAAATTGTAACGCGTACCTGACCTTGAGGATGTTTCCTGGCCGAGATGAGCATGTGATGTCGGGGTAATTATTCGCGTTGATTTGCAATAGTAGTCTTTCTTCCAAGCGGGCTCGAATTTTTGTCTTTCTCCACGCCCAAGTCTCGGCTGCTCGGCATTATGTGCTGCTGTCCCATGGGAAATTCCTTCATTCGAACTCACTGTTTCGCTCAAACTCCTACTGTTAGAATTGCCACTGTCTAAACTACTACTGCCAACTCCCTCAACATTGCTTCTGTTCAAGTTGCTACTGTCAACTCCCTCAATATTGTCATTGTCCAAACTCCTACTGCCAACTCTTTTGTTATTCCAATTTTCCAAATTCTTATTGTCACTTGATTCAACATTCCTGCTATCCCCATTCACGTCTCTCATCTCCTCACCATTAACAACTCCCTCTATATTGTCATCACTACCCACGGTCAGATCCTCAGGTACATTGAAATCAAATGCTTGTATTTGATCAATGTGTAAATTTTCCCGAGACCTTCCAACAGAAGGTGTAGCTCCATCATTAATCAAAACAAAAGGATGAACATTCTCATAAAACACAACATCCCTTGAGACAAAAACACGATTCTCCTTCAAATCATACACCTTCCACCCTTTTTTGCTATGAGGGTACCCAATGAAAACACACCGCTTACTTCGCTCTCCAAACTTATCCTTAGGCCTATCTTTATTGTGTGCATAGCAAAAGCAACCCAAAATTTTTAAATTGTCTAAGCTAGGCGTCTTGTGATATAAAATTTCATACGGTGTTTTTCCATCAAGTAACGGCGTCGGTGTCTTATTTATCAAATATGCAGCCGTCATAATACATTCCCCCCCCCCCCCCCAAAAAAAAAACGCAGGGGCAAAGCAGTTTGAAAACGTAATGCTCTAGCCTTTTCTAAAATGTGCCGATGTTTTCTTTCAACCCTACCATTCTGTTGGGGTGTGTCAACATTGCTAGTCTGAAAAATAATCTCATTTTCCTCATAATAATTTCTCATTTTTGTGGCTAACAATTCAGTATCATTATCACTTTGAATAACTTTAACTATCGTGTCAAATTGTATTTTAACCATTTGACAAAATAATCTCAAATAATCACCTGCCTCTCCTTTTTCTTTCATCAAATAAACCCATACGGCTCTCTACTATGGTCATCAACTATGGTCAAAAAATAATGGGCTTGAGATAAACTAGCAATTCGATATGGTCCCCAAATATCACAATGCACAAGTCCAAATAAGACATCACACTTTTTATTATTAAGTTGAAAGGAATTACGTGTTTGTTTTGCCCTACTACACGTGTCACATACGGTATCCGAATTCCATTGTAAATCACAACCAACTATGCTAAAAAAACCGAGATAAAATGCTTTTAGACGGATGCCCCAATCTCATATGCCACATCCGGCTATCCTTTGTCACCACCGTACGATTCACCACTTCATGTTCCTTCCCTTGCAAATAATATACCCCTTTCCTATGCTCACCTCGTCCAATCTCGATCCTCGTAGTCGGGTCCTGCATAAGACAATATTTAGAGTCAAATGTTAATACACAATTGTTTTCACAAATCAATTGTTGTATTGTTATTAAGTCACAAGTAAGGGAAGGAACGTATAAAACATCTTTTAGCACGAAATTCACATTCACTTGGACCTCGCCATGTACTCCTGCTTCAACAATTCGACCATCCGGTAAACTTACTGTCGATGTTTTGTCAATCCATTCGTTTTTCAGAATTTCTCGCTTTCCTGTCATGTGGTGCGATGCGCCACTGTCTATTAACCATTCTATTTTATGTTGCTTACCTTCTAATTTTGGAATGGTCTTTGGACCACTCGGTTGTCCCTTGTCAATTCCTCCTGTCATATTTTCTGATCGTATGATCTTTGTTTTGTGTGCTTGATATTTTTTTGTTTTTTTTTATTGGATTTAGCTTATTGCTCTGATACCATGATGAACAATGAAATTAGGATGAACATAGAAGAGATAGATTTACTGAAGGTATAATAGTTTCTGATCATAATAAAGCAAAAGGATACAGGGAATATATACATAGCAAAGTGATAACTCCTAACCATCCATATGCTATTCTAATGATAACTTACGACTACACACATACCCACAATAATATCTACCATAATTGTACAATTTAATTTAAAATTTAATAATTATGGAGATAATCATTATTTATAATTTGTTAATGTTAAATGAATGTTAACTGATCAATGATTTTTGTGTGGGAGAATGAAAAAAATGGAGACAAATTAATGTTAATTGTGTATGTGGTGGGATAGCATGAGAAGGTAAGTTTTTTAAATTTCTAAAATTAAGAAGCCAATCAAAAAAAAAAAGTTATTTCTTTTATAAATAAGGGGGATTTTAAGCAATTAATGATCTGATGTTAATTATTGGTTTATGTTAAAGTAGTGGGGATTGGCTTTAGATATCTGTTGCCAGTTTCAATTGGAATTTGTTCAGATTTGTTTGTATTCTTATTTATTGGAAACGGAGTATGAAATTATTTGAATGAGTTATGGTTGTTAAGACATACAATAGAGTTATACCTGCACCAAATGTGGGAATAACAAGCAATAAGATTGGCAGATAGCAATGAGAATTGTCAACCGAGTTGCGAAATCTAGAAAGGTTTGATTAGTAGCCGTTTAACACGTACATTTACATACACAGTTTATTTTTGAGTTGAAATAAAGTCGCAAGTTATTTGAGGGGTATTGACTATTGACTTGAAAACATTACTTATCCAATATTAAATGTACGCGTCTTTAACGTAAGTATACAAAGAGCCTGTTTTCGAAGGATTATAAATAAAATTTACGTTAATGGGACAATTGTATCCAAAGACGAGGCTAGGGCAGGGCCTGCGGGACCACTGCCCGGGGTCTATATAAAAGATTTTATGTATATTATTATTGACAAATTAATTGAGTGGCTTAGATGGTAAACACGGGTGATCTCTAATCAGGAGATCATGTGTTCGACTCCTCTTATTATCAAATTTTGATACATTTGTTATGTTTATTTTTTTCCATCACACTTTTCTTCTTTGTTTGCAACAATATATGACCGATTTTCCAATAAAATTAAACATTTTTCTCTTTATTTCTTAATATTCTTTTTCTTTGTATTTCTGTGACGGGCTAATCCTCCCTTATTATCAAATTTTGATACATTTGCTATGTTTATTTTTTTCCACCACACTTTTCTTCTTTGTTTGCAACAATATATGACCGATTTTCCAATAAAATTAAACATTTTTCTCTTTATTTCTTAATATTCTTTTTCTTTATATTTCTGTGACGGGCTAATCCTCTCACAAGCTTGTGACCTCTCACAAAAAGGGAGGGGACAAGGTGGGGCACCCTTTATGTCCTTTCTCATTCACATCTCATGGGTAAGGAAACGGTATCCGTCATCAGCTGATGACGGATACCGCCGTAAAAAATGAGAATTTGTGTTATTGTATCACTTATATAATTTTTCGGCCCCCTCATCAATTTCATTCGAGCTTCGTCCCTGATTGTATCTAAGGCGTGTGGTACTTTACTAGAGAAAATATGCAACTATCTTAATTTAATCATTCATAATTTGGAATATAAAAAAGTAATTAGTGTTTGATTGCAACGGAAATGGAATTGTTATGTGGATAGATTGGTTAAAATTAATATATGAAATTATATTTAGTTTAAGGGCCGGTCCTAAATATTTTAAGGCCCTAGGCAAAATCGTAAAATGAGATTCTATCTTTTTTTAAAAAAAGTCAAGTAATTCATGTGTAATTATCTAATACAATTAAATAAACAAAACAACAGAAGCGGAACAACTTTTGAACTAGATAAGGTTGATTCCTGAATAATCCTTAAAATTTAGAAGAAAAAATGGTTTTAGATTTGGAAAATTGGAAAGAGGGTACATTATAATTCAACCCTTTTATCGTCAACAAATTGCAAATAATTGAAATGGTTTCAAAGTTTAAATATTAGCTTTATTAGACGAGTCCATTAAATGTGTAATTTGGGCAAATTATGCTCCGATAAACAATGAACACAATTCGCACAAAATCGCGGAAACCATTTTATAGCACAATTGACGCACTAATGTATAAGTAAAAATTTAAATAAACGAGTCTATCAACATTTTGAGTTAACAAAAAAAAATTATAAAAATGGTGGAGAAAGGCCTAAATATCATAATTTCCAAAAAATATTAAAAATGGTGGAACACGAAAATATAAATAATGGAAATAGGTCTATCAATCTAATAATTTCCCAAAAAAAGAAATTAAAAATGGTGGAAGGTAGTCATGACTCATGAGGAATAGAACATAAGACCATTTAAGAAGCAAAACCACTGGATTATTTGAGTTAGGTTGATCTTTTTATTTAATAAATCATAGTTGACCATAACATATTTCTAATTTTACATTAATGAGCGCCTTCTAAACTTGGACTCTTGTCAAACAAATGCTAACCCAAACATCCCTTAGGGCCGTGCCTATTTGGTTTATGAGTTATGACTTGTTTAGTGGATTATGGAGGTTTATATGAGTAGGTAAAAACATAGAAAACCCTTTAAAAACATATTTATATTTTTGCAGCATAGCACGTTGATGTATTTCCTTGCAATGTTGAGATGTATGTGAAAGATTCCATGGTGAAATCCTCCATTGATAAAAGTTTGTTGAGCTTTGGAGAAGATGAAGTTTTAACAGAGACAAAGACGTAAATAACAGTTGGAGATATTATTGATAGTAATGAATAATTACAACTGTACAAATGCTTATATACAAAATATACAATTGTTGACTATGTTGACTTTCCTATTCTAACATCCCCCCTCAAGTTGGAGGGTGGAGAAGACACACCCAACTTGTGAAGAAGATAATTGTGCTGAACCCCAGTGAGAGATTTGGTGAACATATCAGCAGGTTGGGAGGCAGTTGGTATATATGACAATGTAATTAAACCAGCCTGAAGTTGCTCTCTCACAAAATGACAGTCAAGATCAACATGTTTGGTGCGTTCATGAAATACGGGATTCCTTGCGATGTGTATTGCTGCTTGACTATCACATTTAATGGGGACAGGAGTGATATTAGTTACCCCTAACTCAGCAAGTAGCCTGGTCAACCATGCAAGTTCAGATGTCAACCTGCGCATAGACCTATATTCTGCTTCTGCAGAAGAGAGGGAAACTGTCTGTTGTTTCTTTGATTTCCAGGAAATGAGACTACCACCCAACATCACAACAAAACCACTTACTGACCTCCTACTATCTGGACATGATGCCCAGTCTGCATCACAAAAGGCTTGAAGAGAAAGTTCAGCATTGTTATTCAGGAAAATACCTTGAGTTGGTGCCTTGGCAATATATCTTAAGACATGTATGGCTGCTGTCCAGTGAATGTCTGTTGGTGCTGATAAAAATTGGCTTAACAATTGTATGGCAAAGCAAATATCAGGCCTAGTGTGGGTGAGAAAATTCAGTTTGCCTACCAGCCTTCTATATAAGGAAGGATCGGAAAGGAGAGCACCCGAGTCCTTGGAAATCTTGACTGAGTTGTCAAGAGGGCTAGAAACAGTGCTTTTGTCAAGACAATCAAACTCAGATAATAGCTCATTAACATACTTACTTTGTGTGATTGCAAGACCATTTGAAACCTTGAGAAATTCCAGTCCTAAAAAATAGTGTAAGGTACCAAGATCCTTGATCTTGAAAGCATCATTGAGGTGGCTCATCAAATCATCCATTTCAGAAACATTGTCACCAGTTATAAGAATATCATCAACATAAACACCCACATAAACTTTGGTGAGACCAATTGTCTTATGAAAGAGGGAGTAGTCATTTAAAGACTGAATATAGCCTCTTGATCTCAAAGCAGAACTAAGTTTGGCATACCATTGTCTTGAAGCTTGTTTGAGTCCATACAAAGACTTTTGAAGCTTGCAAACAACATTGGAGTCAGATATGACTAGGCCGGGTGGAGGTTTCATGTAGACTTCCTCATGCAAATCCCCATGAAGAAAAGCGTTGTTCACATCTAATTGCCGCATTTCCCAGTTTTTCTTAAGCGCAACAGCAATAAGACATCTTATAGTGGTCATTTTAACAACGGGAGAAAATGTCTCTGTGTAATCTATACCCTCTTTTTGAGTATATCCTTTGACAACTAATCGTGCCTTGTACCTCTCAATGGACCCATCTGCCTTATGTTTAATTTTAAACACCCATTTGCAACTAATAGCTTTCTTACCCGGAGGTAGGGTCATCAGCTTCCAAGTACTGTTATCCTCAAGGGCTGAAAATTCAGCTGCTATGGCAGCTTTCCACTCAGGATATGCAACTGCCTGTTCATAATTCATAGGTTCTGACACAGGATGCAAGTTACAAGTATGTGAAGTAGAATCTGTTTTAGTCTGGCAACAAAAGGTTTGAATATGATGATGTGTGTTAGGAATGCAAAGAGACGTAAGAGTGTGAACACAAGAAGCGGCAGGAGTATTGGTTTTAAGCAAAGAACAATGAAAGTCTTTCAGATAAGATGGTGGTTGAGAAATTCTAGTAGAATGTCTAATGGAAGGAACTGAAGAGTTGTTATTTGAAGTGATGGAAGTAGTTGAATTTTGAGGAATAAAAGAATCTGAATTTGAAGAAGAAGCATTGGAATTGTTGTTATCAGAATGAAGGAAATCAGTAGCAGTGGTAGAAGAGTCATTGATGGGTGAAGGAATATTGTAAGTATTATCATAGGAATCTTTGAGAAAAGGAAAAATATTTTCATGGAATACTACATCTCGTGAGATAATAATGGTTTTGGACTCAAGATCAAAAATTTTATAGGCTTTTTTTCCAAAAGGATAACCTAGAAAAACTGAGGGAATTGCTCTTGGAGCAAACTTATCCCTCCCTGGTTTAGGTGTGGTAGCATAACAAAGGCACCCAAAAGATCTCATGTGCAATAAGTTGGGTGTTTTCTGAAAGAGGAGTTCATATGGACTTTTGTTGTTGAGGATTTTGGTTGGAAGTCTGTTAATGATATATGTGGCTGTAAGAACACACTCCCCCCAATACTTTTTAGGTAGATTAGATTGAAACATTAGCGCTCTAGCTGTCTCAAGAAGGTGCTTATGTTTCCTTTCAACAACACCATTTTGTTGGGGTGTGTGAAAACATGAGGTTTGATGGAGGATTCCACTATGAGCAAGGAAATCTTTACCAATATTGCTAGATCTCAATTCAAGTGCATTGTCAGACCTTATTATTTGAACAGTAGCATTGAATTGAGTTTTGGCAAAGCTAATGAAGTTCTGGATGAAATCAAAGGCATTACTTTTACAAGTCATGAGATGTGTCCAAGTGGTTCTAGTGAAATCGTCTACAATAGTGATAAAATACTTGTAACCATTATAAGTTTGAATATGATAAGGACCCCAAAGGTCAATGTGAATTAATTGGAATGGTTTACTGGTTTGAATATGGCTGTTAGGAAAGGAAAATCTATGTTGCCTGGCTTTTGCACAGATAGAACAAGTATGAATTTTATTTTCATTTATTGCAGAAATCTTACAAAATGGGAACTGCTTGAGTTTGTACAATGGAAGATGACCTAATCTAGAATGCCATATCTCAGCAGAATCAGAAAAGATTACAGCATTTGAATGAGAAAACAAACTAGCAGTGGGAGAACTATTCTCGAGGAAGTAGAGATTCTTGTGTTGTTTACCAAGAATTAGAGGCATCTTCGTAGAAGAGCCCTGCACACAGCAAAATTCAGGAGTAAAACTGATAGTTTTGTTTAATTGTTTTGCTAATCTGGAAATAGAGAGAAGATTGAACTTGAAAGAGGGAACATATAGAACATCTTTCAGGACAATGTCTGATGAAATTGGGACATCACCTATGGTGTTAATGGTTGTACGTTCACCATTAGGCAGAGAAATAGAGTAAGGAAGGGGTACAGTTTTTATAACAGAAAACAGATTCTTATTTCCACACATATGATCACTTGCACCCGCATCTAAAATCCAAGAATTAAAACAAGCAGAAGACATATTAGAGAAAGAAGTGTTACCAGCAAAATTTGCAGATGCAGCAGTATTATCAGTAGGCTGATTGTGTTGTAGAGCCTGTTGCATTTGGTTGAACATCTCTGGAGTGAAATCATCAGAGATTTTAGAAGGACCAGCAGCATCATCTTGTTGTGTAGCATTAGCAAATCTCTTTCTGTTATTATACTCTAATCTGCGACAAACATTGATTGTGTGGCCTGGCTTTTTGCAGTAGTTGCACCATTTTGTATCAATTCCTTCAGCATTACCCTTGAACTCTTGTTTGTTACTAGAATTGTACTGATTCTTTGGATAAGTATCCTTAGACTGGAAAAATTGATCTTTGGAATGCATATCTCTGGGAGGTTGTCTTGGATAGAAAGGTTTGGAATTTCTGGCATAAAATGAAGCAGAGTCGGTCTGAAACTGTGTCTCATGGTGAATTTCTCGTTGCCTTTCTTCCTGTAGAAGGAGATTATAAACAACAGACAAAGAAGGAAGTGGATTTTGCAGCAATATAGTTCCTCGAATAACTTTGTAAGAATCATTGAGACCCATCAAAAACTTCACAATACGTTGATCTTCTTGGAATTTGGTGCGCTTCAAAGATGCACCACATGTACAAGTGCAAGAACAACTCGGATTGAGCCCCATAGCATCAATTTCATCCCAAAAAGATTTCATTTTAGTAAAATAACCGGAGATGCTTTCGTTACCTTGACTGAAATCATTCAATTTCTTTTGAGTACCGTATAATTGTGCACCATTCGATTGGCCGTATCTTCCTTCAAGTTCTTCCCACGCGACCTTTGCTGATGCGGAATAGAGAACAGAGGTTGCGATCTCCGGAGAAAGTGAATTGAGAATCCACGTGAACACCTGATCATTGCATTGCTGCCAAATCTTCGCATTTGTATCAGTAGATGGAGGCTTCGGGAGAGATCCGTCGACGAAACCTAATTTATTCTTCGCCGAAAGCGCGATCGTCATGCTTCGCTTCCAACCATTAAAACCGGTGCCGTCAAAGAGATTTATGACTAATTTCGTAGCAAGAATATCAGTATTGCTAACATAGAAAGGACTAGCAGGAGTGATTGCAGTTTCTGTAGGCATCGTTGATCAAATTGTGCAATTTTCTGGAAATTTATCGAAGAACTCTAGAATTTGGGTAAAATCAAGAGTAAACTGATTTGAGAGTAGAACAACAAGCAATTGAATGTTGAGATGCAAATAAAGAAGAAAAAGAACACGAAGATTCAATTTTTGTTTGATATTGAGAGAATCGTAGCAAAATCGAAGTAAAATTTGACGAACTAAATTTTTAGGTTTTCTGAATTTATGATTGATCGAATAGAAAGAAAAAATGAAAAGAGAGATAGACGCGGAAACGTACGAAAATATGAAAGCAAAAGAGACAGGAATTATTCCTGCTCTGATACCATGAAAGATTCCATGGTGAAATCCTCCATTGATAAAAGTTTGTTGAGCTTTGGAGAAGATGAAGTTTTAACAGAGACAAAGACGTAAATAACAGTTGGAGATATTATTGATAGTAATGAATAATTACAACTGTACAAATGCTTATATACAAAATATACAATTGTTGACTATGTTGACTTTCCTATTCTAACAGTATGTGCAAGCATGCAAACAGGCTATGTCCCTGGCTTGAATTCCGGTTAGCTTGAAAGCTAGAACGAGTCGTGAAAAATGAAGGGTGGGTTAGTCAGCAGGTCAAATGAATTAAAATAAGAATGGTTCTCATTTTCCACAATAATGACCAACAAGCTAAGAAGGGATGTAATAATGTATGATCTGAGTACTATATATATCAACTCTGGCTCTACGGATACAATCATATCATCATCACTTCTGTCTTTCATATCTTTATTGTTATTTACTATACATACGGAGTATAATACGCTTATATTCCTATACCATAGTCATCCACTTAAGATTTGATGTAGCAAGAGCAAATATCTTGGAGGGGATGAACTACTAATACAAAACAAAAAAAAATTAAAAACAAACAAACAAAATTATAATATTAAAATAGATACTGGGATTTTTAATTGTCATCGAAGACTATCGTTCCTATTAGCCCCCCTAGACCCACCACCTATCTCTTGTCATTGCCATTTCTGTGAATTGTATCAATTTTCATATTTAGAGATATATAAATATACGCCTACATAATTTTATTTAATTTATTTAAACACACATTATTTATATTACAAATATGATGATCGTTTAGTATAGTATGCAAGGAATCTTGTACGTATTATAGTGGCATTTGTCCCTATATAACTCCATATATTATGTTATACTACTGAATAGAGAGAGAGGCGGTTCGAATGATGAAAAGATTAATAGTGAAGAAATCATGTAGTGGTGGTAGGGAAAATATAAGGATGTGTTATCATCTTCTTCTTCTTGTTCTGAGTTATTGGGTATTAAACAATAATGAATGGTTAAGCATGGTGGAGGGACAAGCAATGGAGGTGAAAGTAGGAGTGGTAATAGACATGGAAAGTGTGGAAGGGAAGGTGAGGTTGAGTTGCATTAACATGGCCATTTCCGATTGGTACGCTTCTCATCCCCATTCCAATACCATCATTCGTCTTCTTCTCAGGGACTCCTACAACCACCTTCCCCTTTCTGCTGCTGATGCCGGTATATATTTTCATTTCTTCATATACACATATATATCTTCTTCTACTCTGTCTATCCCTAATCCATCCCCTTTATTTGAATTTGCGTGCTCGTCTTTTCTTAATTATGTACCATCCTTAAGCTCCTTTTTCAACTCATCAATTTCCGCATCTACTTCCATCATTCTTCTTCAACATACCCACCACTCTAATTTTGGGCATTACCGAATCATTCAAATGCTCAATAATGGGTATATATATTTTTAAAATTTCCAATTTTAATTGTTCTTTTATTTTTACACCCATTATCATAAGTCATAACAGGTTTTAATATTGAATTTAATTTGCCAAACTAAGAAATGTTTTTTAGTAAATGAGTAGATTATATACTTTAACAATTATTATATCATTTTCATTGATATATTGAATACGTATGAATATGCATTTTATTAGTAGCAAACTATATATGTTTTGTTAGCACAGCCATCTCCAACGGCTAATTACAAGTATAATTGGCAACAATCTTCTTTGCCAATTATACACATATAGCTGTTGGGATTTATTCCCTTCCTTATTTACTTTATATTTTGCTGTATAAATAGGTTAGTAAACACAATGTATACAACACAAGTTTATCATATATCAATATCAATATATTTCCAATGTTTGCAGTATCTTTAATATACATATCAATTCTAATATGGTATCAGGCTTAGGTTTTCTTTAATCCTTCATTCTTCTTTTTTTTTTTTTTTTTCTCATCTCTTTTCGCCAAAGCCGTCATGCCAGACCCAGAACAAAAAGACGAAAACAACACTATCACTCCCAATACTCCAATCTCCTATATTCCGATTGAAAACCCCGGATCTAACATCACTCAAGTCCTTTTTAATGGCACCAATTACGACGAATGGTCACGAGCTTTTCTTCTTGCCCTTCGCGCCAAAGGTAAACACGGTTTCCTTGATGGGTCAAAACAGAGACCCACGGATCCGCTTGCCCTTGACACGTGGGAAGGGACTAACGCGCTTGTAACATCCTGGCTCTTCAACTCTATGGAACGGGATGTCAAGCGCTTAATCTCTTATCGACCCGAAGCAAAAGACGTATGGAATGACATCAAACAGCGTTGCTCCCATGGCAACGAAGCACGCATCTACCAACTTCAATCCGAAATAAATGCGTGTCGCCAAAACCCTTCTGAAACTTTAATGTCTTATTATGGTCGCACGTTGAAGTTATGGGACGAACTGCTTGAAATCTCTCCTCTGCCTCGTTGTTCCTGCACAAAGTGTCCTTGCGATTGGACAAGCATTATGTCGGCAGAACGCGACCGTGCCCGCGTACGTGATTTTCTCATGGGACTCGATGACCGCTTCGATAATATCCGCTCTCAAATACTCGGTAACGATTCTTTACCCAATTTAAATCAAGTTTACTATCGTCTTTCTCAAGTTGAGGGTGCTCGCACTTTTGCAATTTCAAAACCCGAACCCCAACTCGAAACCATGGCCTATGCGGCTCGGGTTCACACACACCAGCGTAAACAGGGGGGAGGGCGTGATAATGGAGGCCCTCGACAGCCTAATCCGAGTGACCCTCGCCCTTGGTGTATTGCTTGTCTTCGTCATGGCCATCTATATACTATTTGTTTTCGGTATACTGGCCAGTGGCCTGACTACTGGGGCGATAGGCCACGAGATCGTATTTACATAAATGAAAAAGATATGAGTCGCACCGTAGTTCCCGATGTCGAGGGTCGTGCTCGCTACGAACAAATCAAGAATAAAGGTACCGGTTCTTCCTCCAATTCGAACAACGGCCCTCGTATCAATATGCTTGCAGGAAATATGAATGCATCTGGTAGTTCAGGCACACTTGATAATCTTGATCTCAACAGCCTGTCTCCCACTGCCCTCAAAGAAATCCAACAACTTCTTCAAACACGCAAGAACACTGACTCCCTTGAACATTTAAATGGTAATTCTCGTTCTAATTTTTCTTGGATTATTGATACCGGTGCATCTCATCATATGTCGGGATCCCGAAATTGTTTCTTAAATTTACGTACGATACCCCCTTTATCCGTGGGACTACCTAATGGCGATCTTACCATCGCTTCTCACATGGGTGACGTCCCTCTCTCATCCTCTTTAATTTTACGTAATGTATACTATGCGGATAAATTGAATTGCAATCTTATCTCTGTTTCACAATTATTAGCCGATGAATCTATTATCATTCAATTTTCCCATACTATATGTTTAATACAGGACCGTTCTTCGAAAATGATGATTGGAGTCGGTGAGCAAGTGAATGGATTATACTACTTGACTGGCGTTCGTCCTGACACACCCCGCATCAATACCGTCTGCACCACCCACACCCATGAGATTTGGCATCGGAGGTTGGGGCATCCCTCTTCTTCCGTTTTGAATTTTTTACCGGTTTTCAATAATTGTGCTAAAACTGTTTTTCCTAGCACCACATGTGATATTTGCTTAATGGCAAAACAAACTCGTGCTCCTTTTACTTTAAGTTTGAACAATGCGGACACTATTTTTGATACTATTCATTGTGACCTATGGGGTCCTTATTCTACAAACGCTTCATGTGGCTCCAAATATTTTTTGACCATTGTTGACGACTTTTCTCGCTCCACTTGGGTCTTTCTTTTAAAACGAAAAAGTGATACTCAACAAACCCTTCTCCAATTTTTTTCCATGGTTGAACGTCAATTTAATACGAAAATTAAAATTTTACGTAGCGATAATGGAACTGAGTTTACAAATTTAGCCACTTTCTTTTTAAACAATGGGATCATTTTTCAAACCTCTCAAGTCGATACTCCTCAACAAAACGGCCGAGTTGAACGAAAACACCGTCACATTCTTAATGTGGCGCGTGCTCTTTTATTTCAAGCCTCTTTACCCATTTCGTTTTGGGGGGAATGCATTTTAACCGCTGTCTATCTCATTAATCGCACCCCAACAACAAAACATAATGGCAAAACACCATATGAAACGCTCTACAAGAAACCTCCACCCATGACCCATCTTCGTGTCTTCGGTTGTCTATGCTATGCACGCAACATTAATCGATCCAAAGACAAATTCGCACCCCGCAGTACCAAATGTATCTTTATAGGATACCCATACGGCAAAAAGGGTTGGCGGGTATATGATATTGAAACCCATACATATTTTTCATCCCGGGACGTCGTTTTTATCGAAAACGATTTTCCATTTCAAACCTTACCAATCTCCACTCCCACGTCTACTACACAAAATCTCACAGAAACTCCCCTGGATGCCATTCCTGTTACATATATTGCTTCTCCAACCACCGAACCTCATAACACAGCCATCCCCACCGAACCCCACGACACACCTATCCCCACCGAACCCACTACACCCTCTACCCCGGTTACACCGCCTCCATCGCCACCTCCCGTTACCACTTCCGCTTCCACTCCCACCGATCCATCCTCCACCCATACCGACATCCCCACCTCCACGGCTAATACCTTACCACCCCCTGCCGTAGGCAAAGGCCATCGAACAAAAATGCCCAACTCCCGTCTCACTGACTATCATCAACCGCCTCGCCATCCGTCCACTCACATGCTCTCGGCTACCTCATCATCCGAAACACGGTATCCTCTCTCCCATTTTATTTCTTATGATAAATTTTCCTCTCAACACAAATGTTTTCTAGCGGCCGTGACTCACAACCACGAGCCTAGCAACTTTCGTGATGCTATGCAGGTACCTCAATGGCGAGACGCTATGCAATTAGAGGTTGAAGCTCTTGAACGAAATCAAACTTGGACCCTCGAAGCTCTTCCACCTCACAAAAAGGCTATTGGATCCAAATGGGTCTACCGTATTAAATATAATGCCGATGGCACTATCGAGCGTTATAAAGCTCGTTTGGTCGTTATGGGTAATCGTCAAGTTGAAGGAGTTGATTTTAATGAAACTTTCGCTCCAACAGCAAAAATGGTTACGGTTCGGACTTTACTTGCTCTTGCCGCGGCCAAAGGATGGGCACTTCACCAAATGGACGTCCACAACGCCTTTCTTCACGGAGAGCTCAATGAGGAAGTATACATGAGACCCCCTCCCGGCTTCTCGGATCACACCAAAGGCAAAGTTTGTCGACTCAGAAAATCTCTATACGGCCTTAAACAGGCCCCTCGTTGCTGGTATGCCAAACTTGCTTCCGCTCTTAAACAATACGGCTTTACTCAATGCCCATATGATCATTCCCTCTTTTCCATTACCAAAAACAATCATGACCTCCATGTGCTCATATATGTGGACGATCTAATAATATGTGGCTCCCAACTCCATGCTCTCGAAAATTTCAAGAAATATTTAAGTAAGTGTTTTCACATGAAAGATTTGGGACCACTAAAATATTTCTTGGGTATCGAAATTGCCCGCAGTAAAGAAGGGATATTTCTCTCCCAGCGCAAATATGCCTTAGATATCCTCGACGAAACTGGGCTACTCGGATCCAAACCAGCCGTGATTCCCATGGAACCAAATCACCGCCTTAGTCTTTCCACCTCTCCCCTCATTACTGATCCACAGCCATACCGCCGGCTAGTTGGACGGCTCGTTTACCTTCTTACTACCCGCCCCGAACTCACCTATGCTGTTCACATCTTGGCACAATTTATGCAAAGCCCACGTCTTGATCACTGGAACGCCGCTCTCCAAGTCGCAAGATACTTGAAAAACCAACCCGGTCAAGGGCTGTTATATCCAGCCCGCAACAATCTTACTCTTACGGGATATTGCGATGCGGACTACGCGAGTTGTCCCCTTAGTCGAAGGTCGCTCTCAGCATATATTGTGTTCCTTGGTAATGCCCCCATCACATGGAAAACTAAGAAACAAACGACGGTCTCCAAATCATCAGCCGAGTCCGAATACCGAGCCATCTCGTACTCTGTATCCGAGCTAAAATGGCTCAAGGGCCTCCTCACTTTTTTTCGAATCCAGCATTCACAGCCCATTGAGCTTTTATGTGACAACCAATCGGCTCTTTACATTGCTCAAAACCCCGTCTTTCATGAACGCACCAAGCATATTGAAGTCGACTGCCATTTTATTCGAGACGAAATCCTCAACGGCACCATCAAACCAAGCCACGTCCACACAAAAGAACAGTTAGCCGATATCTTCACAAAAGCACTTGGTCGGCTTCCCTTCACCGAGTTACTCTCCAAGTTGGGCGTGTCGAGTCTCCACGCGCCAACTTGAGGGGGGATGTTAGCACAGCCATCTCCAACGGCTAATTACAAGTATAATTGGCAACAATCTTCTTTGCCAATTATACACATATAGCTGTTGGGATTTATTCCCTTCCTTATTTACTTTATATTTTGCTGTATAAATAGGTTAGTAAACACAATGTATACAACACAAGTTTATCATATATCAATATCAATATATTTCCAATGTTTGCAGTATCTTTAATATACATATCAATTCTAATATGTTTGATAAACAACATATTCGGTAAAATGAGTAGATTTTCGCTTACAGTGCTATTTAAAAGTAAAGTATGATAATTGAATTAGGCTAATGATATCCGCTATTATAATGACTGTTTGTCAAACAAAGGTATTACTAATATGATAAAATCAAAATGTACTCCATATATCATTTACGGAACAAATACAATGAATGGATATATTGTTTATTAAAAGAGACATGTATATTTTGACATAAATTAAACCCTTATCTTTATATTGATAATGGTTATAGGAGTAAATGTTTGGATTGGGTATATAAAATTTAATTTGTTAATAAAAGTTGACAAAGGCAACAAAATCCATGTATATTAAAATGAAAGAGTCGTTTTGTTTTGTGTGTGTGTTGTGGCCACTTATATTATTCAAGTTGTTAAACGTATAGGAGCAAATAATTGAACAAAAAAGAAGGGTGTGTACGTTGACTTTACCCATGCAACTATGTGTACGTCTGGGAACAAGTAGGTGAGAAGCTGATGACAGTGTGTATGTCTCATGGAGATTGATTGATAAATTAACTAATTAATTAATTATAGTAAACTTGGTTGGCTGTGAAGGATGGTCAAGGTTATTAGTCAGCTGGTCTAGAGTCACTCTCTCTTTTCTTTTTTTTATTACTCCCTATCCGTAAGCATTATTATTATTTGTTATTATTATATGACCTGTTGAGACGTCTAATATGTTTTATGGTTTATGCAATTATGCCTGCCTCTGCACTCAAACAACCTAACATCTCACATTTACTTAATAAAAATGTTGTGTTTCTTCTTAATTCTAGTTGTGGATCTGATCAAGAATGAGAGAGTTGCAGCAATCATTGGACCGGAGACATCCGAAGAGGTTCAATTTGCAGTCAGTCTAGGTGAAACGGCTCAAGTCCCCATTGTATCCTACTCCGCTACAAGCCCTTTCATTTCACCCTCACAAAACCCCTATTTTGTTCGAGCAACGCACGACGACTCTTCCCAAGTATACCCCCTTACAGATTTCATCCAAGCTTTCGGATGGAGGCAGGTTGTTCCCGTTTATGTTGATGATGAATTCGGTGGTGGGATCATACCTTTCTTGGCTGATGCCTTACAGCAGAATGAAATCAGCATCCCCTACAGAAGTGCCATGCCTTTATCTGCCTCCAAATACCAGATATTAGCGGAGCTTTACAGGCTCAAATCTCTATCTTGTCGTGTCTTTATACTTCACATGCCATCATTTCTGGGGTCTCAGCTCTTTATTATGGCTCATGAACTAGGCATGATGAGTCAGGACTATGTTTGGGTCATAACCAACGCGATTGGAAATGTGTTGAGCAATGTGACTCCTCAAGTCCTTCGAGCCATGCAAGGAGTTGTAGGAGTTGAATCCTATCTTCCCCAGACAAAGGAGCTCCAAAATTTTACCGTCAGATGGAAATTGAAATTCCAGCAGGAAAACCCGACTTTGATGGAAGCAAGACTAGATGTTTATGGAGTTTGGGCCTATGATGCTACTGTTGCTCTAGCTAGAGCTGTCGAAAAAGTTGGTCCTACTAACTTCACCTTCCGGAGTGCTGACAATGCGGCTAACTTATCTACCGATATTGCTACAATGGGAGTCTCACAAGTTGGACCTAAGTTGCTGCAAGAACTGTTACGTTTGAGATTTAACGGTTTGAGTGGCACTTTTACTCTTTCTGATGGGGAGATACAAGGCTCAACTTTTCGGTTCATAAATATTTGGAATGGTGGGAAGCATGGTATAGGGTATTGGAGTCCATCCCGCAGACTAGTTAAGCAACTGAGTTCAGCTGGCAGTGGCAAACATGCTACTTCAGTGGCTAACCTTGAGACCATTAGATGGCCTGGTAATCCAACATCGATACCTAGAGGTTGGGTGAGTTCACCAAACGGAAAGACGTTGAAGATCGGAGTTCCAATCAAGGATGTTTTTCAACAATTCGTCCAGGTCATTCATGATCCTGACACCAAGAAAACAACTGTTGCAGGGTTTTGTATTGATGTGTTTGATGCTGTGATGAGCAAACTACCATACTCAGTCCCTTATGAGTATATACCGTATACTGAGCATCATGGTAAACCTACTAACAGTTATGATAATCTTGTCTCTCAAGTCTATGAGAAGGTAAAGCATTCCGTATAATTTATTCACCTTCTTTGTTTTCCATCCTTATTTTTTTTACTTAAGTTTTCTCAAAGTGTGTCCTTTTATTTCTATTTGCGTTGTTTATCGAGCACGGTTACTGACCATACTAAGTCTAGTCAATTGAAGATGGTCTGCTAATATTGTCTTGTGTTATCTGCAGAAGTTTGATGCAGTGGTAGGTGACATTACAATCAGAGCAAAGAGGTCAACACATGTAGATTTTGTGTTGCCTTTCTCGGAATCTGGTGTTGTAATGATAGCGCCTTTGAAAGACAACAAGAAAATAAGAGCCTGGCTGTTTGTGAAGCCCTTGACTTGGGATTTGTGGGTCACAACCTTTTGCTTCTTTATATTCATAGCGTTTGTTGTTTGGATACTTGAACACCGAATAAATGAGGATTTCAGGGGACCTCCGGGACATCAAGCAGGGACAAGTCTGTATTACTCTTTTTCAACAATGGTGTTTTCCCATAGTGAGTTCATCTCTCATGCACTCTCATACGAATAACCTTTTTTTATTCTTAATCTGTTGTGTTCATATATTAATAGAACTGACTAGATGAATGAATTATGCAACAAAATCCAGGTTTTAGTGTGTTCAGTAACCTAACAAGGTTTGTAGTGATCATTTGGGTGTTCGTGCTTCTCCTGCTAACACAAAGCTACACTGCCAGCTTGACGTCTTTGTTGACTGTACAAGAGCTACAGCCGACAATCACAGATGTGAAAGAGCTGATAAAGAACAGGCACAATGTTGCTTATCAAGAAGGCTCCTTCGTCGCAGACCTCCTCGTTCAGATGAATTTCAGTAGAAATAACTTACATTCATTCAAGACCACGGAGCAATTAGATGAACTTTTATCAAAGGGGACAGCCAATGGAGGTGTTTCAGCAGCATTTGACGAAATCCCGTATTTAAAGCTGTTTATGGGAGCGTACTGCTCCAAGTATACAATGGTTCCACCTACATATAAGACGGATGGATTCGGATTTGTAAGCGGACACACTTGAATTGGCCTCCTCCAATTAGATCGATAATTAGAGTTTTCTAGTATTGAACAATCTGATATTTTTCATTACAGGCTTTCCCGGTAGGCTCACCTCTAGTATCAGATGTCTCTCGTGGCGTGTTAACTGTGACGGAGGGAAAAGAGATGACAGATCTTGAGAATAAATGGCTTCACACAAGCAATTGTCCGAATTCAAGTCCTGCGTTAACATCAAGCAGTTTGGGACTAGACAGCTTCTGGGGGTTATTTACAATAGCAGGAGCTGCGGCATTAACTGCCCTGCTCATATGCTTTGTAGGATTTCTAAAAGAGCACAAAAGCATATGGTCCGACACTAATGTTTGTGTTTGGACTAGGATTACAACGTTGTTCAGAGTATATGACCAAAAAAATATGAGCTCTCATACTTTCAAGAAAAGCCAACCGGGTACTGCATCCAATACTCCATATTTACAGAGTCCGTCAAGCTATTGGGACAACTCGGAAAGGGGTTTTAATAAATATGTAGAACAACAAACTCCAACTCCATCACCAGACAACATGGACCCCATTTCTAGTGAACAGGGAAATCGAGAAGATGTTGCGAGCTGACCAACATGTTTATAAATGTAGACTCAAGTATACCGAACTACTTATCGATCACCTGTAAATGGATATTCACCATTCTGTCTTCAATGTTGTAGCTGTGATTTATAATTGAATAATTCCATTCATAATGTTTATAGTTAACCTTCTTATTATGTAGTTTTATTTGTTAAGGATACAAAATCATAAGAATATATGTTACCATATTCTAGTCAATCAACAATTGATCACACCCCATATTCTTTCTATTCTTACTCTACTGTTCATACTCAATGTAATCTATATATAAGCAAGTGTATCTCAGTCGTAACAGCGCGCAATGCAATAACACATATATTCATTCCTTCTTTACATTATCCATGGAATCAAATTGCCACAACATATAACTCCGCACTCGTACATTGCAAAGGCTATTGGCCGTCACAGGCGTTAATTTCTTAGTTTCATTTGATTTGGAGGACTCGGTTTATATCCGAAATGTAAGTCCGAAATATTGAAAGCTCTGTACATATAGGATTATAGGGAACTAGTGTAACACCCGTGATAAATCACGGGGTTGTGTACCTTTTTTAAAGCAGACCACAAAGTATAGTTATTATATAACTAAAACTAGTGTTAACCCGTGCAAAAATGCACGGATTGTTTATTAAAATTCTAATATATAAAATTTGTTTAGAATAATGCGAATATATATCGACATTATTATTTTCATTGTTACAAATTAAACCCAATGAGAATGTAATTTGTTGTTTTTATAAAACTTTTAATTAGTTCAATTCGATTAACTTTGGCCGAGTTAAAAATATATGAGTAAAATTGTGCATCCTACGTACTAACGTAGTTTGTTGGCGACTAATAGTAACTCCAATTTAATACATATATCTAAACAACTATAGTAAAAAAAAACTGGGCTCAAGTTTAAATTGATCCGCGTTAAAAATAAGTTTTTGCCACCCCATATGAAATGAATTTATATTTTATCACTCATGAACCAAAAAAACACATACTCTAATGTCACGCTACATTATTATTTTGCACAAAATCTTCTATATTATTTATAAAATCTTCTATATTATTTACACAATTATCTTTATACTCTCTATATGTCTTCAATTTTGAGATAACTTTCAATTTAATCTAATTATATCTTATTATTGTTCTTAATTCATTACCAATCAACTTTTTGCCTCAAACATACTACTTTGCATCATATTGACATATTTGGGTTAAACCATTATTAAAGATTCATATACGTATACAAACTAATTTCTTTGCAACTTTTAAATTAATTATACCCTTTAAATTGTTTGTAAATTAATTTTTGAAATAAAAATTATATTGTATGTAATATGAGTTTAATCTATTTTCGTTTTTTCAAACTTTCAGCAATAAGCTTTTAAAACTCCGTAATTATTATTTTTTAAATGTTTTTAAGGTTGTTAAATGCGGAAACTTTTTTATCTTATAATTTTTTAATATGTTGATTTTTCGAAAAGAGATATATTCGTTATTTTATAACCAAATTAAGATCTAATTATTATTCAAACGATATGATAATTTAATTATAAATAGCAGATTTTTTAAGCCGGAATATTTGTTAGATATAATAGGTATAATTCCAGTATGATAACTATTTTTTTTAAAGAATCCGCTCTAAAACTATTTTATCCATATTTTTCCGAAGAGTATTCCGTATTAGTTTATTAACATTAACCGTGAATTTATATAAATTTAACTGTAAATTTTACGTACAAAATAAACGAATAACTTTTCCAACATTAACCGTGAATTTACATAAATTTAAACGTAAAATTTTACGTACAAACATAAATGAATAACTTTTCGATAAATAAAATCCAAACTTTTTGATGTGGGACCCTCATTTATCTTTTTTTTTTTAAAAAAAATGTTGGGTTTGATGAGGTGGGTGAATGAGAGTTGTTTAAATGTTTTTGTTATAATATAGATAAGATTGTTCATAAGTACACTTGAAGTTTTCGTTTTATCAGCATCGTTTAATATTTTATGAGTGTCTTAAAGTTGTTAAATTTATTGAAAAATAATGGTGAGTTAATGTCACTGTTGCTATTTCAAATGATGTAAAATGACGGGCATTAAAATACGTTCTTAATTACACCAACACAGTCATGGCAAATGAAAGTCTCTCATTCCTAATGAAGGTATGTCTTCACCATTTTATTTCTAGTGTAACACCCGTGAAAAAATCACGGGGTTGTGTACTTTTATTTTAAAAGAAGACGACAAATTATATTTAATATATAACAAAAAATTCTATTTATTGAACATGTATCCTTAAAATAAAAACAAAAAAAATAATATATATAGGGTCAAGATCCCGTGCGAACTCCCTTAGGGTGCGAACCGTTCGTGCGGTTCAAACTGTAAGAAAGTTGGCATGAGATCTTGATTCTATATATATATTGATAATATGAGTAATAATTGTAAGACGGGATAAAAATGGAACTATTAAGACATAGTTAAAAAAGGAAACTATACAATTCAGATTTGAGAACTTTAAGATATATATAAATTAATTAAAGAAACAAAATTAAGATAATTATATTCTATATATTAAGAACATTTGTCATCGCCATTTTAGAGATTGAAAACTTTCTGTGGAGAATATTTAACAGATTTTTGGGTATTGTTTTACCGGATTGATCAATTTGGAAGATGACTGAAGAGGAAGTGAAGGACAATTAATATTCAACATATCTTTTACTCATCATTTTTCGAGATGTATATGGAGACTAAAAGAGATTAATGGCTCTTGCAATTTTCGAGCAACGTTGAGAAAGTAAATTGGATTTTAAAAGACAATTTGATAAGTTGTTTTAATTGGTAGATTAAAGTATATCTTGTTTTTGTAATTATATAATTATGGTTTTAGGATGTGTTTTAATTGACACTTCAATTGAGTCGTTTCTTGGTTACCGTAGTTTATCTATTTCGGTTTTTTTATGCGTGCCCTATAGGCACACATTAATATTTAGTTTGGCATAGATTAAGCCTTATCCATAATTAAGATATTATTTTATCTCACTAATATTTCTCTTTTCCCAATATTACCATTTTTTCTACATGACTTTATGATGAATAAATCTACGTATTTATAAATTAATTTCTCATTTATCCCAAATCAATTTTTCTGTTTCTATAAAATATGTGGCCATCTTTACACACTTGTTAATATTTTGTTAACCGCTCAAAATTGTTGTGTTTTGTTTTGAATATAAAAACAATTGTCTAGAGCCATAATAAATTGTCGAATGTGAATTAGGTTCATGTTATTATCTAATAACCATAGCTAAATTATCAACTAAGTGGAATAATAAATTCCTGCGTTCAATAATTTTTGTTGGCCTTGTCAAATTGTTTTTTCATATTATTTGGCTATTTGTTTAAGTAGTTTAGTATACACTTCATTCGTAATTCTCCCGTTTTAAAAATATAAGATCGTCCAAAAATTGTGAATTTGTACTTTTTGTATAAAGGAATAGAGAAAATTTAGAAATTATATCATATTTGACGAATTTAATTGTTGTATCTTAGTAATTTAGTTTTGAAATTTATTTTGAAGTTGTTCAAATGGTTAAAATTTTATTACAACATCAAATTGTGCAAGGCAATGGAAATGTGTGAGATTGTAAATAAAAGAGAAAAGTCAAATTCCAAGGTTGTTGAAGTCATATATAAGGGGTAAAAAAGATTAAGTGAGATAAAATAAGATTTAAAAAAGAGAAATAATAAAAGATAAATAAGGTAAAAAAGAGAAATTTAAGTATTTATATGGTTGGAATATTAATTAATAAGTTGATATTTAATGGAAGCTGACATGACTATTATTCTTCACGTTATTGACCGAAAAAAACTGAAATTATGAAATTGAATGAGAGAGTTCCATTAGCCTAATTCTGAAACCTAGTTGCGCCACATTAGTAGTTTTACATTTTGCTTTTATATATATAATATAATATAATGATTTTATCTCACTAATATTTCTCTTTTCCCAATATTACCATTTTTTCTACAGAACTTTATCATGAATAAATATACGTATTTATAAATCAATTTCTCATTTATCCCAAATCAAATTTTCTATTCTATAAAATATGTGGCCATCTTTACACACTTGTTAATATTTTGTTAACCGCTCACAATTTTGATCAAAATTGTTGTGTTTTGTTTTGAATATAAAAAACAATTGTCTGGAGCCATAATAAATTGTCGAATGTGAATTAGGATCATGTTATTATCTAATAACCATAGATAAATTATCAACTAAGTGGAATAATAAATTGTTGCGTTCAATATTTTTTGTTGGCCCTGTCAAGTTGTTTTTTCATATTATCTAGCTATTTGTTTAAGTAGTTTAGTATACACTTCATTATTAATTCTCCCGTTTTAAAAACATAAGATCGTCCAAAAATTGTGAATTTGTACTTTTTGTATAAAGGAATAGAGAAAATTTAGAAATTATATCATATCCGACGAATTTTAAATTTTTGTATCTTAGTAATTTAGCTTTGAAATTTATTTTGAAATTGTTCAAAATGGTTAAAATTTTATTACAACGTCAAATTGTGCAAGGCAATGGAAATGTGTGAGATAGTAAATAAAAGAGAAAAGTCAAACTCCAAGGTTGCTGAAATCATATATAAGGGGTGAAAAAGATTAAGTGAGATAAAATAAGATTTAGGAAAGAGAAATAATAAAAGATAAAAAAGGTAAAAAAGAGAAATTTAAGTAGTTATATGGTTGAAATATTAATTAATAAGTTGATATTTAATGGAAGCTGACATGGCTGTTATTATTCACGTTATTGGCCGAAAAAAACTGAAATTTTGAGGTTGAATGAGAGAGTTCCATTAGCCTAATTCTGAAACCTGGTTGCGCCACATGAACAATTTTACATTTTGCTTTTATATATATAATGATAATGATGAATTGACACAGTAATTTAATCAAACAATAATGCAACCCTTGAAACTCTAATTGATTGCATTTTTTGGATATTCTGCGTGAATTTAATTTCTGCTACATAGTCATTCGTCCAAAAACTATACTGCAATCCCGTTAATAACTAAATCGTGTATACTCCGTACTTCCCAAACTAGTTTATATTATTTAGAAAATCACGCATCTAAAACGACCATTTTCTATAAAGTATTTCCCAAACTAACCATTTTCGAATTTTAATTCTCATTTTAACCATTTTTATGGTTTTAACAATGTAATTAATTTTGGCAATAACTAGTTTGGGAAATAATTTGGGCAAAATGGTTAATTCGGTAAGAGATTTATACGATTTTAAAATTTAATTTCTCATAATCGCAACTAATTAATACATACTTTTATCTTTTCAATTTTTATATTTAATTTTTTTTATAAACGTCACATGTATGTTACAACACTTATGTATAAGTAATGTATGATTATATCGAATAAATAATGTGATGTGAATTAACTTCTCCTTCTATTTAATACATCAACCTTAGTCAATTTTATTAGATTCTTACAAAAAAGCAAAATTAACATTTAAATTACGAGCAAAGTGATAAAATCCTATTTATTAAAGCAACAACCACAGAGCTGATGTGTCGCTCTGTGGTTGAAAGTGCATTATTTTATATTTTATTTTATGTAGGCCCCACCATGCCCCCCACCTTCTATCTTTTTTTTTTTTTACGTAGATAATTTGTTATACAAAAATCAAGTTGAACAATCGTATGTTGACTAATACTTAAAAGCAAACTTTGTAGATACAATATATATAAGATATAAATAAATAAAATTTAAAATTAGGATTACATAATAATTATTATTATTTAAATACATAATGATAATTATGTATAATAAAAGACGGATTCGTTCATGCAACAAAAACGTAGTCTTATTTAAAATAATACCCATTTTTTCTGATGTAATTGCATAATCAGAAATGAGGAAATTAAAATAGATTATATATATCTATTATATTATATATTAAACCATGCAATAATACAAAAGGCAAGGACAATAAATATCTAATATAAGTCATTCATCAAATTAGACAGCGTTTATAAAAATTAACGGTGATGTAAATAATGAGTTGGTAAATTTAGTTATAAAACATTGTAAAAAAAACCTAACAAAATAAATTATCTCAAAAAAGCATAAAATCTTGAGAAAACTTTCTGACAAATATTAATGTTATAAAACTATACTGCACCAAAAATACAATTGAAAAAATTAAATGAATGAACATATTGATCTAGATCGAAATTGATAAACAATATGAAAAAATCACATAAGAATTATTATTTGAAATTAATGAAAATTGAGCTAAAATCCGCATCACATTTTAACTAATGAGACTAAAAAATAAGTCTAAAAATTTCATTTAAACTGATAAAAAAATAATGAGAACAACAAAAAATATCCCGGGGTAAATATGGAAAATGGGACACTTTGTTGAATAGACGGAAATTGACAATGGGACATTATTTGTGGTAGGAAGGAGTACAAGTGATGAGTATCATATCCCGGGGTACTGATTAGTGATGGAGTGGATGTGAAAGTTAGAGAGAGAGGCGAAAGAGTGATGGCAGATTGGCAGGTGAGAAGCGAGAAAAAGAGTAAATTGTGGGTGGGGTTTGTTATGAAGATTTTATATGTACATGAAAGTATGATGATGTCTATTCGCGTGGGTGTGGCCTCTGTGATCTATGTGTTAATATGAAATTTATTTTAGCGCGTTGCTTAAAACGGATTTACCCGGCTCATGTATTACTCGATTCTTTTACATGTTCTTATTCAAAACGGGTGTATTTATCTTAAGTTTAGGGCGTATTAGATAATATGGTTAAGATAAAAGCATAAAATATTGGGCTCGATCAGCACCAACTTTGCTATGCATAAAGAGATGATTTTTAACCCATTTTGATGTTAAGAGGAATACGTTCGTTTTAAGGAAGACTAACCTATTAATTTTTAGGTGGCTTATTACTTTTTAAGAAGTACAAGTCTGGGTCGGAGATAGTAATTTGGTAATTACTTTATGGAGTAAATGTTTTTTCAGGCATGACTGTAACACCCCGATTTATTAAGGAGCCTTTAGCAAGACATTCTCAGTAAATAGAGCTGTTACCATCTCGGAATGTCCGAGGTAGTGAATAACAAAGTAAATCAAACCAAAGTACATTATACAAAAACTGATTAAATTTAAACTTTGATATTACAAATACTACACAGCGGAAACTAAAGTACAACTGATGACTTCGAAGTATGTGATCTAAATCTAAGTCGGTCCATCCAAGTGCTCACGCCATCCCATGCTCCCACAGCACCATCTTTCCTGTCAAAACTGCTCCCCATCACGGATCATCACAGGTGTCACACGAATACACAGGGTCAACCATGAGGTTGAGTAGGAAAAACATCGATAAGACATAAATGATAATAGATCAAAACACCACTCCATCTCCATATCACAAGACCCAACATCACCCCACACCATATCACAAGACCCAATATCACACCGCGCCATATCACAAGACCCATTATCTCCACACCATATCACAAGACCCATTACCACCGCTCCATAATCACAAGACCCATTATCACCGCTCCATAATCACAAGACCCATTAATTAACACCGCTCCATAATCACAAGACCCATTAACACCGCTCCATAATCACAAGACCCATTATTTCTCATCTCTGCGTCAAATAGTAGTACACAAGATAATAACACCTCAACAATCAACAATTATAAATAATAACATCACATATCAATCGCATAATAAATGACAGTCACATTTCGAAACACAGTTATAATTCGCAGTTGATTCCCCTACCTCAAACTGCAGAAGGACAAAGTCAACCGAAAAGCTGCTAGAAGTGATCTACGCGAAAACCGTCACATAAACATATATTATGTAACGAATTAATAAACTTCCCGAACCCCCATAACTCAAGTTACTCCACTATAAATAGAAACCTTCTAATAATGGAAAGTTTCCCAAAATGGAAACTTTCCTGAAATAGTAACTTTCTTAAAATCGAATATTTCCCGACTCGTAAAAGCCTTCAATTGTTCACCTTATCAAATTATTTAAAAATTACTATAACCATTAATACAATACACTAATAAACATTCAACCATTAATCTAATAATAATAATATAATAATAATAATATCATAATATAATAATAATAATAATAACAATTATAATACAATTATACCGTTTGGCTTGAGTACCCTGTGGACATGGATGGGAGCAGGATTCTAAGGAATAGAGGCATATCTATGTTGAGAAGACAGTTGTTAATTGCTGCTGTTGTAGGTCTGCACTACTGGATTTGGAGAGTGAGGAATATCTGTAGAATTGAGGAGTATGTTATGCACCCAAGAGTGCTTGTTCAACAGATTAGGGAAAAGTGTGCCAGGAAGTTTCAGAGTACTTTTAAGGGGGCATTGAGAGTAGATGATAGAGTTTGGTGCAATATGCACAATTACTGTAAATAGGATATAGCAAGTATCATCTGTCAGTGATAGCCTAATGGTAACATGATGTAACTCTGGCAGTTGAGCATTTTCTCAATATACTTACATTTAACCAAAAAAAAAAAAAAAAAATACAATTATACTCCCTTACTAACCAACCCAACTCACGACACTCAACCCACCCGCGGAAACCCAACCCCTACAACCACGCTAACACCACCATAGTACTCCCCTCACCTATACGACCTCAAACATACTCACCCATTTCCCCAACTCCCTCGACAACCCATAGCATCACCTCCCTCGGTTTCACGTGTTGCTCCGGCACCGGCGCACAAACCACCACCCGCGGCCTTTACAACAATACCAGCAACCTCGACTTCATTACCATGTCACGACCATATGTTCCACAACACCCACTAGTCCCTGTTGGTCCCCACCACGAGGAAACACGCCTCTCAAACATCGCGACTTTATCCCGTTGTTTACCCCTATTTTCGCTACACTCGCTGCAACCCGCCATGGTGACCACCACTGGCCACCACCACTGCACCCATGTGGCCATGTGGTCACCCTCAACCCAGTAACCTACCTTAGTCACCACCACGACCCGACTCCATAGACGACTTACCACGACAAACACAAAATAAGACCAAACGAAAGAGAACGACGAACCCATACCTTACGCTTGTCTGAAACGAACTCGAAAGCTCCCTGAAAACGCCCCTAAGCACCGCCGACGCCGCCTCTCCCTCACTCTCTCTCTCTCTCTCGTCCTAGTTCTCGTCGCTACCAACGCTAGGTTTGAACAAGGAACATTAGGGTTTATGGTGGTGAACGGTGTAAGCGTTTTGATAGTATGGGTGTAGGGTTTTGTATAGGAAGTTGGATCACGTAAAAGGCCCAACACTACTATTAACTTACGTAATCGATTTCCCGTACAACCTTCGTCATAATTACTACGAACCAACCTCAACGCGATGTATAAATATAATATAACACGTAATAGAACTTATAATAATATTATCTCGAGTTAACTTATAATATAAGTCTCGGGTTAACTTATAATATCATAACCTTAGTCTAAAAAAAAATGAGGTATAACCTATTCAATAAATTAATTATCGAATACTAATGTTTAAATATGATCAATACGTCAAAATAAACAATAAATGTCATACTAAAATACGAGGTATTACAATGACAAATATGAATTACAATTTAATATCCTTTTAACAATAATTAATCATGGAATTTTTCTAACATATGAATCCGATAGTGTTTCCGACGGAGTACATTTTAATGATATTTATGAAGTATTTTTCTAACAACTTATAATTTATCTTTCTATAATAGTTTTCCGGGTTTGAATGTTGATTAAACCGGTTTAAATTAAAGGTGCACGAGTCAATTATGATTTGGGTCAAAATTTGTATTTAAATATATGTACGGGTCAAAACTTTAATTTTACCCTCTGTATCGGTGTATTTAAAAGAAAAAACGGGTAAAAATTTTGTAATTTCACTAATTCTTTGATAATATTCGTATGAATAATTTTGTTTACCTATATAACTCAACTTTTTCTAAGGTTGCCTGAGTAACAAGGTCGAGTAGAAACTCACATTTAAGTTTTAACTGATAAGAGAGCGATATCTTACTATAATAATTATCCGACTAATTGACATTATTGTATATTTGTATCATTTATAGTACTTGCAAGTGAAATTTTAATTCAAATTTAGAATTGTACTTAATTATTACATTGATCAATTAATTTTTTTTAAAAAAAATTAGGGAGATTTTATTACTTTACTTTAAAACTTAATATATATTTACAATTTTTATAATAACTTCAAAAACAACATACGTACATACCCGTGCAATTTGCACGGGTTTAAAACTAGTTCCAAATAAATACTTAGAACCCAAAATTAAATAAAACAATAGTTGAATAAATTACGACCATTTTACTTCCCTTCATATATCAACCCATTTAATTTTTTATTTCGTCATAAAATAATATATTTATTAATTTTTTTAAGGTTATAGTAACTTTTATATGAAAATTAAATATGCTCAATGAAAATTTATAAATTTTAAATTAATAAGTAAATTAAAGATTAAGAAAAATACATCATTCAAAATACATGGATTGGTGGAAAATATATACTCCTTAATATTAATTATCATAACGAAAAATTAATTAATTTTAACATTGTTAAATTTTTTACAAAATTAACCTTTAATCCTAATTTATTTCCCAAACTAGTCATTAGTCAAACTCGTCCATGATGGAGCAAAACTCGTCCATGATGGAGCAATACCCTATCAAAATTGGTTATGTTTTCAAAGTTTTTGATATGCTTAAGATAGGAAATATTTCTAATTATTTTGTAATTGTGTTCTTCTAATTTTACAATACAATGTCTTGCGGTATTTATACAAAACCCGACTACCATCCCGAAGGACGGACATTATTAAATTCAGCAATTACATTATACTCCGTACAAATTTCAAAGCAAAGGTTCTATGAACCATGATTGATTCTTCTGGATGCCTTGATTGATTGTGCGGATGGCAAGGAGAAGATTCATCGCACCATAATTTCCACAACTAAAATGGTTAAAATGGTAATTAAAATTTGAAAATAGTTACTTTGGTAAATACTTTAAAGAAAACTAGGTTTAATCTCCTGCAAAATTTGCACGCGATTAAATATTTAACAATGTCGAAATTTATAAATACCGGAAATAAATGGTAAGATGCACAAATGCAAAACTCCGAGGCAGAACCTTACTTTTTGTCTCATTTGTCTATTTAGTCAATACCTCACAAAAAATAAAAAAGATAAATAACTATCGGGACAGATCAAATATAACATAAATTTGATAATGATAAAACCAATTAAAAGATGGATATTTCAATTAATATAAAAATATTTCAACTAATTAATTACAAACTTTATGTTATTTGATATTTATCAGGAAAACCATTAATGAAAAAAACAATATTTTACCATTAGAATAAAATGAAATGAAGGCAAATATCAACCATTTGCATTCAAGTTTAGGTCGTCTTATCGTAATTGTTTTCTTCATTTTATTTGCGTATTTTCATTCCCGTTTCAACAACTTTGTTATATAGAGCTGTCTTATAACATTGCACCGGCTCATTTGGAGAAAGTCCGACCACTTATTGGTCTAAGTATCTGATTAAGTCTCAATATATTTTGTACCGAAAATTTATAGCCCAAGATGATTATTGTTTGTCTTTTTTTTTTATCAAAATTATACTCCCTCCGTCCCGGTCATTTGTTATCTATTTCCATTTTGGGGTGTATCATTGAATTGTTATCTATTTCCATTTTTGGCAACTTTTTGTGGATGACATTTGATTACATGTGGGGCCATATAATTTGTGTGGTCCAGATTCATTTATACTTCTTTTCTTAATCTTTGTGTCAAAAGCAATAGATAACAATTGATCGGGACGGAGGGAGTAGTATTTTAAATTTAATTATTATCTTTGTCTATCAATAAATAATGTATTTTTGTATGAATTTAACAGCAAATTTTCAATTGTAACAAATTAGGACTTTGTATTTTTTGTATTAGAAATATTTATAAAAATATATGTGTAAATTAAGTATAGTTTTATAATATGTGGTGTTTAATGTATGGTTATAAAATTGTACAAAACAAATATACTTCGTATAATGTATGGTTATAAGTTATAACACCCACATTGTGGAATAGTCATATTGATGAAACATCAAGTAATTATAGATTGTGAACAAGTAACAAGTGGGATTCCCCAAATGTTGGAAGAAAAGTCTACTAAACTTGTTTGGTTTGGAGACGACGGAGGGCAGATTCGATGTTTGCAGTACTTTGTATTGACCACGCGCTACTACTTCCCCTCTTATTCTCCTACGTTATCCTTCTTCATAACTTTCTCTGTTTCTAGATTCTCAGTTGAGCCGCAATTAAGCGTCTTACAGAAACTAACGGTTGTTCTTAGTTTAACTATTTTAGAGGTGACATTTCGGGTCAACTGCTCACATAAGTGTTACATTTAAGGTTCTTCTTATACGTAACAAAAAAACATTCAATGAGACGTCATGCCAAAATTTGGCATTTTTCGATCAGGTTATTCACGATGGGAAGAGTTTTTGTTCATAAATAGGGATGGTGTTACCGTGTTGTATCAGATACTCTCAGCCAAGGTAAGTGTTAGACAAATCTAATTTCTAGCGACACAAATCAATGCATGTTTAGTAACTTAATACTTAGGCTATCATATGAGAATAACAATGTTGAGAGGATTATGGATGCTGCTGCTCCTCTGGGGATTTGCGACATCTTGGGCTACGGAAGATGGTAAGGTGGTTGTAAATATTGGTGTAATTTACGATGACAATGACGAGTTAGGAAAAATGGGGTTGAACAGCATACAAATGGCCATTTCTGAATTCTACAACTCTCATGGGGATTACAATACCAGAATAGCCGTCCATACCAGGTTATATCCCTCAAAGGACAGTCCCGTTGGAGCTGCTTCTGCTGGTATGCCTCCCGCACATTTCATTCAGTTTTTTCACTTAATCACCACGTCGCATATATACTGTATCTTTCATGTGCTTGCATCAACTAGCTTTGTACTCTATAATATGAATGTTCAACAATGATAGTAGCAAATCTATCTAACTAAGCTTCACGAGTTACCTTTTGAGATTGTTCGCTTTCACTGTCACAGATTTCCCTTCTAACGCGGCTATGTCTAACCCTGCATTTCTTGACCAATTAACTTATAAAATCTTAAGATCCCATGATCTTCAACTTTCATGTCTGATGTCAATAACCTAAAAGGCTCATGCTCATTAAAAAGTTGCACTTCGAATATCATTATATATGGGTCATCCAAAAACAATATCTTTGTGTTGACAGGCTGCCCATCTCTCAGCTAATTTCCCCGCTTATCCAAGAGCCTTCCAATGTCTCGATTCTAATCTTTGCATAACCATGTGTCTCATGTATCAGCTCTATATCTTCTCAAATATAAGGAAGTGAGGGCGATTATTGGACCTACAACATTAATGGATGCCGAGTTTGTAATAAATCTGGGAGCGAGGGCTCACGTTCCGATTCTATCATACTCGTCAACAAGTCCTTGTGTCTCTTCTGGTCAATGCCACTACTTCGTTAGCGTGGCTCCAAAGGACTCGGTTCAAGTAAAAGCCATAAGTACCCTTATTCAAACGTATAAATGGAAAGATGTAATTCCTATCTATGCAAACAATACCGAATACGGGGCAGAGATTAGACCTTACTTGGATGATGCTTTACGAAAGATAAACGCTCATATTCCATCCCATGCAGTCATTTCACCTACTTCCACTAATGATGATATACTTCAACTGTTAAAGAAATTGAAGGCAAAGCAAACAAGGGTCTTTGTAGTCCACCTCTCCCCCGAGCTTGCTTCTCGCTTGTTCTTGCGAGCAAATGAGTTGAAAATGATGGGTCGGGGCTATGTTTGGATAACGACAACTAGCACAAGCAATGAAGTAGGATCCCTTGATGAGAATGTCGTCGACTCTATGCAAGGGGTTGTTGGTGTGCAAACTTATATCCCTGAGACGAATGAGTTAAAACGATTCAAGAGTCGTTGGGAACGAGAATTTCAGGGCATAAAGCTTAGTGTTGTGGGACTCCGAGCCTATGATGTAGCCTGTGCACTCGCCACAGCAGTAGAACAAGTTGCAGATCCAAACTCTGGTTTCAAAAACACGTTTATGACAGGAAACATAACTGATCTTGATAGGCTGGGGATCTCACCTGTTGGACGTCCACTTCTGAAAGCGTTAAACAATACTCGCTTCAGCGGTCTTGCTGGAATCTTTAGCCTTTCTGATGGGCAATCACCAATTTACAGAATCATAAACGTGTTCAGCAGTGGAAGCCGAAGTGTAGGATTCTGGACTTCAGAAAAAGGCCTTGTCCCTAATCTCCACCCCGGGGACAAGAATTCATCAGGTCTTCGACCAATCATCTGGCCAGGCGATACCACGTCACCTCCCAAAGGAAACAAGTTCAAAGTTGGAGTTCCAGGCGACGCTGTTTTTAAACAGCTAGTGAATGTGACCTCGAAAAATGTCACAGGTTTCTGCATAGATATCTTTGAGTCCGTTATGAACAACCTCGGCTATTCTGGTCATTACGACTATCATCCTTTCCAAAATCCTTCATATGATGAGTTGGTCCACCAAGTGTCGCTAAAGGTACCTAAATTAGCATCATTTTTGCATTGTTTCTAACACTTGCAACCTGCGGCATCAGAATGAGGTTTTGAGATTATTTTTTTTTATATATATTTTTCTTTTGTTTACAGAAATTTGATATTGTGGTGGGAGACATCACCATCATAGCAAACCGTACATCTGATGTGGATTTTACACTCCCGTTTACGGAATCAGGGGTGACAATGGTAGTTCCAGTCAAAGATGACAAGAAAAGTGTATGGGTCTTCTTGCAGCCATTAACTTGGGAGCTATGGGTTGCTACCTTGTGTGCTTTTGGTTTTATAGCTTTCGCTATTTGGGTCCTGGAACACCGCATCAACGAAGAATTCCGTGGACCTCCGTTGCACCAAGTTGGCACTAGTCTCTTTTACTCATTTTCCATGATGGTGTTTGCACAAAGTAAGCTTCCTCTAATCCTCAAACCCATTCCAAAATAATTTCTCAACTATTGATATTTGATACATGCATGTGGTTTTCATATTGAAACCAGGGGAAAATGTTTTGAGTAACTTGAGTAGATGTGTGGTGGTTGTATGGGTGTTCGTGGTGTTAGTGTTGACGCAGAGCTACACGGCTAGCTTGACTTCTATGTTGACTGTTCAACAGCTTAAGCCAACTGTGACCAGTGTAGATGAGTTACTGAGCTCAGGAGCTAATGTAGGCTTCCAAGATGGTACGTTTGTCGAGGATCTACTTGTAAATAAAAGGTTTAATAAATCAAAGCTTATTCCCTACAATTCATCCGAGCACTTACATCATCTGCTGTCAAAAGGGGAGATTGCAGCTGTTTTTGATGAAATCCCTTACATGAGGCTGTTCATAGCACTATATCCCTCCAAGTATCTAATGATGCAGCCTTTGTACAAGACTGATGGTTTCGGCTTTGTAAGTTATCGATGACTAATTTGATGAATATGGATGTCATTACGATTTACTTAAAGTGTTGTTTTGTGCAGGCATTTCCAAAAGGTTCCCTCTTAGTGTCTGAGGTTTCAGGAGGAATACTAAATGTGACAGAAGGAGATGAGATGGGTGAATTCGAGAAAAAGTGGGGAATGCAACAGTACAATAATTCACATCAGCCAAATATAGCCCCTTCCACAAGACTTGGTCTAGATAGTTTCTGGGGACTATTCCTCATAGTTGGAGTTGCTACAGCAACATCCCTCCTCATTTATGTAGTACACTTCTTGCATGAGAATCGGGACATCTGGATGAACTCGGATGATTCCATAAGGGAAAAAAGCAAGAGGCTAGCCAAAGTCTTTGAGAATCGCGACATTTCTGCTCACACATTCAGGAAAAAGGATGCACAGAGCACACCCCAAAATGCCGAAACTGATCACACCAATATTGATGGTGATGGTGCAGATGGGATCAGTCTGACTACTGCAACTTCTCCGTCAAGGCTATCAAACTACTCCGATAAAACTGAAGAAAACTTGCCCTCTGCTGCAGGGACGTCTCCTCACTCTCCTGTACCTTAAGCAAGGAAAGGCGTACAAGTATCTTTTAATATGAAGAAATCACGTGGAAGTTGTAATATTAGTAAGAATTAATGATTTAATGTTGATAATTTTCAAGCACGTGGTCAGTTGTATCCCAAGTGTATACTTGAGATATGTAGCAGACATATTTTTTAAATTTAATAAAATATACATCTTATAGTTATGAATGTTTGATTTTATTTTTGTAAAACTATTTGATATTAATTTTAAATAAATGATTGTAAAACTTGTCCTTCACAATAACTCATTTTTATTTCTCATCCAAACCAATCTTCTAACTAATCTCTTTCGATTGCACATTTCTCGTTCGAAGAACATCATGTGCCCCAAATGATGACCAAATACCGTGGACACGACCAGTGGCGGACGAAGAAATTTTGTTCTAGGGGGGCACAACAACAAGACTATTTTTTGGTACAAGAGTAACACTACTATTCAAGTCGTACTTAATTATGCGAAAGAAATGACATAATTTCTTTAATTAAGTAAAAAGAAAATATGATAAATGTCAAATATATTATACTTTAGAGAAATCTCAACAATGTCAAATGGATTTAATTAGTATAAATATAAATATTAAAGACCACAATGATGATGTAGATAAGTGCGTGAAATGGAATAATTGTGTGGATGACATGTGTTTTAAATGGGTATTGAAAGGTATTCATAAATAACAATATTTATTTCTACATATTTTCACCTTATTATTTAATGATGAGACATTGTGTTATAAAATGACATATATTTTTACTGGGGCGGAGGTAGATAGGTTATGAGGTGGAGGTAAGTGTCTTCAGGGGTAAGGTTATTCTCCAACGTTTAAGAGTATTATTATTTGAGTAGTACAAGCAAATTGGTCAGAGATGTTCAAGAATACAGTTTATGATTCTGATGATCACGTTGGTTAGTTGGGTTGTCATCAAGTTACGATTTAAGAAGTATAAATATAAATATATAGAATATTAAAGAACATAATGATGTAGGTGATCTGAGTTAAGCGGAATAATTGTGTTGATGAGATGAAATGCAAGTGGGTATTAGAAGGTATTGATCATACAACAAAGCAATGACAAATACATGGTGTTTCCGAGACGGATAGAATAAATCGTAAAAAGATCAAAAATATTTTTTAATTAGTATTAGATTATAGTTTATTACAGTCGTTATTCTTTTTCTTTCCTCCATATTTGCAACTTATTCTTTACAGTGTGACATTGTTTTATAGGGTAGGGATTGATTTTAAATTATATGTGCCCATTTGTTTAGGGATGGGGATAAATAGATCTCGAGGGAGGAGGTAAGTATCTTGGGGGATAGAGTTACTCTTCGACGTTTTAAAGTGTGATGTAAGTTGCATAAGAAAATGTCTATAGGTTAGGGTTGTTCAAGAATACGATTGATTATCTTAGTTAAGTTGGGTAATTATGTGAGAAAGGTATGATGAATACCTAAACGGTGTCGAAAAGAATTGCGTATACTACATAATGATTAGAACAGCTGAGGAAGTACCTTGGTAGATAAATTTTATTTCAAAATTTTATTTTATGTGATAATAACAAAGGCACATATGTTATGAAAAGAGCTTAAAAATCTCTAAAGTAACATGTATGCATACTCAATTTTGATTGTTATAGGGCGGGGTTTTATTTTATATTGGATGATATATTGTTTCGAGCGGTGGGGGTAAATAGGTATTGAGAGAGGAGGTAAATGTCTTGGGGGTAGGGTTACTCCACGACATTGAAGAGTGTGAGAGTAGTACAAATAAATGTCGGTAGGTTAAGGTTTCCAGGGATACATTTTACAATTGATTTTAATGGTTAAGTTGGTTAAGTGGGTGAGAAGGGTACTCCATGAGTAGGATTACTCCCCGACGTTTACGAGTGTGATTTAGAAGATAGAAAATATATTCATATGTAGGGTTGAGTTGTTTAGGGGTATGAATATGATTAAGGTTGATTCGGATAGGTTTGGTTGGTTAGTCGGGTGGAAAGGGTTGAATTTGTGAAAAAGTGGATAACGTGAGATATTGATTGGAGAAGGTAAATGAATAAATTTTATTTGACAATGTGTATTATATGAGAAAAGAACCGACAAAAATAGAAATATAGACTAAAAACATTTAAAATATCACGTGTATAAACTCAATTTTGTTTCTTTGTTGGACACAAAACTAAACAATCAAATGTTACACTCTCTTCAGTCCTATTGAATGCTCCATTGGGCCGGGGAATAATTTTTAATATGGAATGGCGTTATAGTGTTTTTTGTGGGAGTATTCTTGGAAATATTTATGGGTCTGTATAAAAAGAAGTCGTAATGTGGAGTTGCAGTTGCAAATTTGCAATGATAACATTGTAAATACAAGAAATAGAATAAAATATTTATGTCAATTATTTTACCAAGTATGGAAGGAAAATATTGGATTAAACTGTACAAAAATAGAGTGTGAGAACATTGGATAAGAATTAAGGAAGTATATGTCATGTCAGTATTATATCGCGGTAGATAGGTCAGGATTTAGAAGGCAAGTGTCTTGAGGATAAAGTTATTTTCCGACATTTAAGAGTGTGATTTGAGTAGTACAACTAATTATAGATACAATGGGGTTGTTCAGGGATGCACATACGGTTAATTCTGATTGTCAAATTGGTTAGTTGAGTGAAAAAGGGTATGAGCAATGCCTGAATGGTGTGGAAAATTGGGGGGTATGTAGCAAGAAAAATGATGAAGTAGATGAATTTATTTCAAGATTGTATTACGTGTAAATGACTTAGGTATGGATGCTATAAAAAATAAGTTAAAAATCTCTAAAATATCATGTATGAAAACTCAATTTTATTTTTTTTCTTATGAAACACAAAAATAAGTAATCAAATGCTAATAAATATCATGTCGATTTAGCATTGTTAAAGTTTAACTATGTTACTTTTTTTGTCTTGGTGATAAAAAAAACATCGTTGTTTGAATTTTGCACCGTTCAATGTAACATCTCGAGTGTTGCATGACTTGCATCCACCGTTCATTCCTTAACACATCCCTCATACCTCTTTTGTTAACCAAACAAAAAAATTGCATGTTTTTGTTTTCCCCATCAAGAATTTCTCATTCAAACAAAATCAGTTTTGAAAGCAGAAGTTAGCTAGGTTTCTGATAGATGGATGAACTTTTCAAAGGGAGAGCTAACATTGATGGATAAGTCCGGGTGTTTCGTGAAAGATGGGTGACTTGAATATTTTAGGTGTGTATTGGAAGCTAGGAAAGAGTGTCGATGATGAGTTAGATGGTTGTTTGAGGTAGCAATAAAGATGACTAAATCGCATTTGATGATTAATTTCATGATAGGTTAGTAGGTGTGGCTTTGGATTGTGGACCGTTTCATGTATTGTTTGAAGAGTAAGAGTAGTGGTTTGAAGAGTTCTTTCGTGTGGTACTGGAGATGATTGTGGCGAGTTGATGATAACATTAATGACATAAATGAATATATATGAGGTAATTTTATTAAGGAAAATTTACAATTTACCACCTATTATGTTCTCAATTTTACAATTTACCACCTATTATCTTCTACTTTACAAATAACCACCTATCTTTTACGTTCATCCCCACCATTTTCACTTATTTTACATTTTGTTGATAATTTTGTGTAATTATCAACTCGATTTTATTTTATCGTCTTACGTAAATTTGCAATGACCAATATACCCTTACTCATAAAATATAATTACCCAGAAATTGTTGTGTCTTCATCCCCAACCCCCAATTCTTCCCCATAAATCGTGTCTTCAATTAGTGTTGTTTCCCAATTGTTCATACTTGTGCATACTTGTGCATCCGTACCCTTTCATATGTGTACATCAGTAAGTCACTTTTGCCATAATCAGAGTTGGTTAAGGTTTCACTTTGCCATATATCAATTAAAAGTTCTGCGTGCAGGTTGAAACGGTAAAAAAAAGGGCATGTAACGATCATTGTTGGTAGATCCAGAAACAAGGAAAAAATTGCATCATGTTTAACAAAAATAGCAGATTAGTTATTAATTTTTGTAACAAATCAATTCGGAAAGTGCATGTTCAAATTGAGAAAAATGAATTCATAAATTGGGCTGAAATAGATAGATGAGTAGAGAAGAATTAAAATAAGCTTCAAATTATATTTGACAAACCAATTCACAAATTCATGTTACATCAACATTCTTGACAAAACAAAAACAAAATAACTTCAGCTTCCAAATTGCGAACAAAATAACTCCAAATTCCAAATTCAAAACAAATGAAAGACGAATTAACCCAAAATTAATTAAGCCAGAAGAAAATTGGATGATAAAGGGTGAAGAAAGGGAGAAATTGATTTTTAGGCTTCCTTGTTTACAATTGTGGATTTTTCAAAATTTTTCCAATTTGAAAAGATAAGATTGGGAATAACCTTAAACTGAGAAGTAGGTAATAAGTATATGCAATGTATAAGGGTATATTGGTCAATGCACATTCACGCAAGACAGTTAAATGAAGTCGAGTCAATAATTATATAAAACCGTCAACAAAATGTAAAATAAGTGAGAATGGTGGAGATAAACATGAAAATTAAGTCGTTATTTGTAAAGTAGAACATAATAGATGGTAAATTGTAAAAAAGTGAACATAATAGGTGGTAAATTGTAAATTTGCCTTTTATTAACAAAATAACACATGTATTGAACGAACTAATACTATTATTATATAAAAAAAAGTCTTATGATTTACTTTTGATTTACATGGTAAACTTTTTATGAATATCACAAATTAATTTAGTATCCGTGCGTCGCACGGGCAAAAATACTAGTATTTTTATATTTTAGAGTTTTTTTTCCCAAATTAGTCATGATATTAGTAAAAGAATGAAAACATATTGGTTATAGAGTATAGACATATCTTTCTTCAACTTTTTTTCTAAAATAATTTAAATTATGAGTATATGTAAAAATAATATCTACAATACGTCTCACTTGTGACGGATATATCCGTCACAAGCTTCCAACGGGTCAATATAACCCACTTGAGTAATAAAACAAACATAAAGTACCTAGGGAGCTACAAATATCTTGTATTTATTTACTTATGTGGGTCTTATTTGGCCCGTCACAAACTTGTGACGGATATTTTCCGTCACAAATGAGAATTTGTGTAATATCTAATCCGTAGAATATAATACTTTTTAGTACTCCAATTAACAGTAAATGAAAGTGGTTCAATAGATGAGAATATGGTAAGTTACCTGATGGTAATGTGTTCAAATCTCTTTTCAAGCAATTTTTTAATAAAAATAAAATAAAACACTTATATCTTACTAGGATTCGAACCATGTACCTCATGGATAAAATAAAACACTCCTACCAACTGTGCCATCATAAATAACTAGCTATAATAGATACTTATAAAAATTAATTTCGGAAATTTCATGGGGGGCACCTGCCCCACCAGGCTCCCCCTTGGATCCGCCCCTGGACACGGCTCAAATACCATGAACACGCGTCAGACACATGCTCAAAATAAATGTAGAAAGTTAGACACGGCTTTATAGGTGTTCGAAACGTTTCGGCGTGAGTCCGTAGAGTGTCGGTGTCGGTACGACTTATTTCGAGAAGTGTCCATACTACCTAGTACTTGAGGAGTGCTATTGATAAGACGATATTTACTTATATATATATATATATATATATATATATATATATATATATATATATATATATATATATATATATATATATATATATATATATATATATATATATATATATATATACCCCTTAACTATCTATTTTTATGGTCGTCTTTCCCAATATTTGAGCTATTATGTTATATATTCGCTTGTTTCGGATTTAGTTACGGTTGTTATTATTTTAAATACAAATGGGCTTAGCTAGTATGTTTTGTTCTAATAGATTACAAGACGGACGAGAATGGACTGAATGACACGCTTAATGGATTAATACATAAGACACGAGTCGAAATGTACATGGGTCAAATAATTAACGAACAAGAATTGCAAGCCGAATCGAGATGAAAGAAAATCCCAGCAAAAGGTGGACTTGAGCTTTACGTGGCTTGTTTAATTAAGAAACCAACAACAACCAATTGAATTAATTAAAATAGAATTTGGAAGGAGCCAGAAGCCAGGAAATTCGAGATAGGAATTCTAGTCCATCTCAAATGCAATATTTCCCATATTTTAATCCATAAATTCTATCAAATCTTCCCCAAAATCAATCCGGTATAATTTCCAGTACAAGTTATAAATACACCTAGAATAATAAGAGGCGAGATTCGAAGGCCGAATACCCAGATATTATATAGAAATTGAGCGCAACAGAGTGACGATTTGAGACCTATTGGGTCATGAGAGCAATAGGAGACTGTACTTGGGCGGAGTCTTAGCACATGGTCGGGTAAGAGCGAATTTGAGGCGGTTCCTGAGGTGCGACATCCGAAGTTCCGACTACAAATTATGGGCAGAAATTAAGTTCTCTCTACCTCTCTTATATCCAATTTATGGTTTATTTTCGTTGATTAATTTTAGTATTGGAAACCGTTAGATGTTTATTGTTAATCTTTCAGTAATTTGTATCCAAAACTTTACTCGTTCTTAATTAGGAGTTGCGATTTTTAGCGGTAATTTGTTATCTTATTGTGGCTGAGATTGTATAGTCGTGCTATTTGTGTGCCTCAGACTTAGTTCGAGTCACATAATTCGAGTAGCGACTAAATTAATTTAATCCCTGCTAACTGGGGTTATTTAAGTTAGGAGTGAAATTTGGTCAATTAATCTTTATGCATTGACAATACTTGAGGGTTAATTTGGTTTAATGATGTCTTCTTGGTACGATAACGCTTCTAATCCGGTCTTTAGTAGGGTGTGACAAACTTACATGGGTCGGTTAGATAAAAATCGGTCTAGCCTTAGTTCAGGTCAATTGTAATCTTAGAGAAGACAGGGAGTTCTTGACCTTGAGTTCCACAATTAACATATAAATATACTTGAGATTAAACGTAAACAATAAACGGTTGACAAGCTAGAATTGTGGGAAAATATCTGTATATATTCCCAATTCTTTATATGTAGGATTATAACAAATTTATAAGGTAGGATTTATAGTCATAAACGAAATACGAGATACAAAGATTGGGAACAAGAATTAACCTTATGTCTTTGTAAAGGCCTAAGATCAGATATCAAGATAAATATCCTCCTAATTGTTGCACCCAAGATGTTCCAAGAAATACCCCTTTCCTGAGTTAGAAACTGCAAAATTACCTTTAATTTTGTGTAAGATGACATCTAGAGAGAGAGGGAGTCAGTTGTGTGGAACTCATCAGTAATATGTGCCGTGGGTATGTCCTATTTATAGCTGCAAACTACCTTGCTATGAGACATCAGCTAGGATTCCCCAAATCGGTATTTGGGTCTACCTCTAACACTTACCAACAACTGAACAACTTAATATTTGCTCCAGTTGTGTCGTGCTCTATTGTCCCACACGACACTCATTGGCCGAAAATCCCCTGCTCACCAAAATTCTATCTGTATAGAATCGGTTATATTCTCTCTTATGTGTAATGTTTTATCTTGTATAAATATCGTATATTTATAATCCAGTAATTAAATATAAGCTTTTATATTTAATTAAATCATTTAATCTTTATTAAATAATTTCATTACACAAAAATTAAGTATAACATTTTATATTTAATTTCGAATTAACACTTTAATTCGTCTCATCTAATATTATTTAATCAGTATTAAATAATTACATCATTATTACATTGACTAACCGTTTAGTCTAATAGGGTATCAATATGATTACATTTTCATCTAATCATATCTCTCAGATTCCATCCTTTAGGTGTGACTCTTAGGGACCAGTTGATTACCGCCATCTGTATGACAATAACGTCAAACTTTCTAGCAAGCCAATCGTTATTGATAAACGTGAATCAACTGGCTAAAATACAAAGTATATCATGTGTTTCTTTAAGAGATTTATTCGTGTTGTCGCACTAACTGTGGAGGACACTAACTCCAACAATCTCCCACTTGTCCGTACAAGTGTATGTGCGATACCCGATTCTCATATCCGATTAAATTTCTCCCACTCAATGTAAAACAATTTGCAAATCTGTATTCACAAAGGTCGTATTTTACAAGCGATCTGTATCAAGAGTGATTTTCCCGACTAGAGAGTAACTCAACTGATAACGAATCATTATTCGAGCATGGCCATGCATTTCAGTTACTACTCCTCGAGTGGCCCTAAGAAATATTAAAACCTGATAAGCTAAGGGGTGTATATTTTCCTCAACTCGAATCTTGTAGATGTAAGCACAATAAGAAATGACCCAAAAAAAATATGCCTAGCCCCAGTTACGGTCAGCTAGTGAGAAAGAAATCAAAGTCACCCAAAATTGCCTTTTATCTCAAGAAACAGTCGATGGTCAAAAAAATCGACTCGAGGAACACTATGGACGTCATGTCCACGACCTGACACCGAATGTTGAGTAACATTCAGGACTCCATTGCGTCGTCACGAAATGTCCTACGAGTTATCGTTATAATCTCATATCTGTGATCGATCAGTCTACGGTTTGACTTATGGTTTATTGAACCCACCATCAATCGACGTCACAAAATAATTGCCAGAGTTATCAGCTCGTGTAGACGATTACGGACAAAAACAATTATAATGTAATTCAGTTCACTTTGTGGTGTTCAATGTTGTCTATACAATCCACATGAAAAACAAAATATAAAACAAAATCGATGGTGTTATAAATAGTATATGAAACAAATACAATATCCAATCCACAAAAGTACTAATACAACTCAGGAACACGTTTAATTCCCATTGAAATAACGTGCCCTTCATGCTTATCATATCTTAATGGCTTCGTGACAGGATGTGTGATGTTGTCATCTGTCGCAATCTTGTTTATCACTATCTCCTTTATTTTGTTCCACGTAGTCTCGTATCATATGAGCTTTCCGCAGTACATGTCTAGATTTATTGCTAGACTTAGGCTCCTTAGCCTGGAAGATGACACCTCTATTGTCGCAATAGATGGTGATTGGGTCATTCGAACTAGGAACTACAGTTAGTCCTTGTAAGAACTGACGCATCTATATAACTTCTTTTGCAGCTTCCGAAACGGCATAGTACTCGGACTCAATTATAGAATATGCAATAACACTCTACTTGAAGCTTTTCCAACTGACAGCAACGCCATTAAGAGTAAAAAGGAATCCAGATTGAGATTTCGAGTCATCTTGATCCGTTTGGAAGCTAGCATCTGCGTAACCGTTTGCGCAAAGCTCAGTGCCTCCACCATAAGTCAATGCCCAATCTTTAGTCGTCCGTAGGTACTTAAGAATGTTTTTTTACATCCATCTAGTGTGATTCATCTGGATTGCCTTGGTACCGACTCGTCATACTCAAAGCATATGCCACGTATGGACGTGTGCATATCATGGCATACATGATCGATCCTATAGCTGATGCATAAAGAATGCGACTCATGCGCTCGACCTCTTCCGGTGTCTTAGGTGACTAAGTCTTACTTAAATGCACCCCTGAGATCATCGGAAGTAACCCCTTCTTGGAGTTGGTCATGCTGAATCTGTCATGAATCTTATTTATATAAGACTCCTGACTCAGTGATATCATCCGTCGCAATCTATCTCTATAGATACGGATCCCTAAGATACACTGTGCCTCCCCCAGATCTTTCATCTGGAAATGGTTCTTTAACCATACTTTAAGTGAAGATAAGAGATGGATGTCATTCCCGATCAAGAGTATGTCATCCACATACAACACCAGAAAGACGATCTTGCTCCCACTCGATAAGATATATAAGCATGGTTCTTCGACCGATCGAATAAAACCATTCTTTTTTATCACTTGGTCGAAACGATGATTCCAACTCCTGGATGCTTGCTTAAGTCCATAAGGAACGCTTAAGCTTGCAAACTTTCTTAGGATTTTTGGATCGGTGAAACCTTCGGGTTGTACCATGTACAAATCCTGCTCCAAATAAACGTTTAAGAAGGCGGTTTTCACATCCATTTGCCAAATTTCATAGTCATGAAATGCAACAATCGCTAAGATAATCCGAATGGAACGTAGCATGACTACGGGTGCAAAGATCTCATCGTAATGCAACCCTTGCATTTGAGTGATACCTTTTGCCACTAGTCGTGCCTTATAGGTGTTTGGTTGTCCATCGATGGAACGCTTTATCTTATAAAGTCATTTGCATTGAAGAGATCGTACCTTATCAGGCAAATGAACCAACTCTCATACGTTATTCTCATACATCGAGTACATCTCGGATTGCATGGCATTAAGCCATAGCTTTGAGTCGGAACAAGTCATAGCACCTTTATAGGTTACGGGTTTGTTACTCTCTAAGAGAAAAATGTCAACTCCGTCAAGTTCCTCGACCATACCGATGTATCTGTCTGGAGGAATGGAGTGTCTACCCGACTTCCTAGGTTCCCCAGGAATACTAACTGCAGCAGAAGATGAAGGACCAGTTTCCTCCATTGGTTGCTCAATAGTTGGTTCTTGAACCTTCGACACATCGAAGGTTCTATTACTTGTCTTATTCTCGAGAAACTCCTTCTCTAAGAACTTCGCACTAGCCGCAACAAAAACACGGTGTTCGGTAGGCGAATAGAAGTAATGACCAAACGTTCCTTTTGGATAACCAATAAAGTATGTCTTGACCAATTTTGGGCCGAGCTTATCCTCGTGTCTCCATTTGACATAAGCCTCGCAGCCCCAAACCCGAATGAAGGACAAGTTGGCGACCGTTCCCTTCCATATCTCATATGGAGTCTTGTCAACAGCTTTAGACGGACTTCGGTTAAGTATAAGAGCACCTGACAATAGAGCAAATCCCCATAATGAATCCGGCAAAATTGTGTGACTCATCATGGATCAAACCATATCTACTAGTGTTCGATTTCTCCGTTCGGACACACCATTTAACCGTGGTGTTCCAGGTGGAGTCAACTGATACCCGTCGTTGTGGGTATCAAAGATAAGATTTATAATTCCTAGCTTTAACTGTAGATAGCGAAAGTTAAGGTCGAACCACAAGGAGGTTGGGAGTGTTTCTTGTTTTAGGTCTAAGTCTTAAAGTAACAAATTGGGGGTTGATGATTTGTTTTGATTGTCACTAAGTCTAATAAAAACAAAACAAAACTGAAACAAAGATGTGAGTAAAAACTATGATAAAAAGATGTTAGGATGATCGGTTCGTTATAGCTACGATAGCATTTAGTTTAGGTAAACATGTATTGCAGTCGCGTAAGCGGTATAACAAATCCTTTCGGTCTATGTTATCTAATAGCTCCTTTCGGCCTATGCTATTAGTTCCTAGGTCTCACAAATATCGGGTGTCAACAACATGGGTGATTCCTAATGTCTAGGTCACATACCTTTCAGTCTTAGTAACCTAGCTGTCTTAAAACGTTAACTAATGGCCTCCCCTTATCTTTCAATCTCGGGTTAGTCATTACTAGTATCCTACAAGTCTCCTTTCGGTCTCGTCATAAGATATTGCGATTAACGAAGCAAAACAGGTCTGATCATACGCGAGGTTGGTCGACCGACCAGCTATGCCAGTCGGTCGACTAACTACCCCAGTCGGGCGACCAGTTAAGCTGGTCGGTCGACCAAGGTCTGCTACAGGTCGCCCTAATTCACGCCATCTACGCCATTACTTACCTACATCCTAACATGTGATATTTAGCTACTCATAAAAACAGTAAGAACGATAACTACGACAACAACATCGATACTCATACTCGAAAACGTGGGATATAAAGTTTTCTTGAAAAACTAACAAGAACTTCTACAGACTAAGAACTAAATTAAAGAGTTTGTATGTAAACTAATAAACAAAGAAACCTAAGATTAGAACTTGGCAGATTAAAAGATTAAAACTCGATCATTAGTGCTCTCACGGGATTAGTTTTAAATAAGAGATTATGAAAGTCAAAATCCCTTAACCTAATCGTCCTTGGGCTTTTCTGATTTTTCTCAAGTCTGCGCCGTGGTCGACCGACCGCTGTGGTCGACCGACCGATGATCCTGGTCGGTCGACCGGTTATCGGGCCTGTCCAACTTTTTGATCTTGAGATTAGATTTCTGGACTTAAGTTGTCAGGTGTCTTGGTCGACCGACCACTGTGATAGGTCGGTCGACTGAGAGTACTGCTATGTCAGCTCATAAAATCCTCGTAAGTTGGTCCTTTGGTCCTTGATTTGCGCGTTGGACTTCGTTCCTTCTTCATTTCTTGGTTTCTTTAGCTATGCAAAAATCTCGAGGGTAATATTTGGCTTGAAATTGCCTCATTTCCGCATAAATCTGCAAAATAGCATAAAAACACGAAAGTAGACGAATATAGGGAAATAGCGACTAAAACTCGTAACTGAGCTCTAAAATGTGTGTAAAAATAGATGTAAACATCAAAAAATAGACACGTATCAACTTCCCCAAACCAAACCTTGCTTGCCCTCAAGCAAGAATTAGACTCGATCTTAAACCTATGGAACGATTTCAATCTCAGAGCGAAATGCACATGTAAGCCTAAACCAATTTAATGCAATGTCAACAAGGAAATAGTAAATGAATCATGCAAACGAGTTATGAAGTTGTCAAACTTACAAATCTATCGACTATAGAGACTTTCCAAATGGACTCTCGCGCGTCGCTCGAATCACACAATAAGCATAGGGTGAGTGTATGTAAAAGATAGAAAGAGATAATTTTGTAAAGACACTCACCTAACTTCGACCGATGAGAACATGCCTGCAATCTAACATGAAGATAAACTCTACAACCGTGCATATACATTCTAATCAAGTAACTTCGACACATGCTGAGGTAAAGAAAGATGTGTGAGGTAATGGGTGAAAGAGGTTAAGATGTATTTGGATAAGTGGGTTTAAATAGCTAAGCTAGCAAAACCGGAATCCAACAACAAAATTTATAAACTTCCAACACAATGAATGTAAAAACGATGCTATTTTGTAGCATAATCTCAATACTTCAAAGGAAAGGACTCCTAATTGATTTGAATGAAGTACGGGAGCAATAAATATCAAAGAAAGGTATTTTTCTGAACAATTTCAGGTTCCTGTTTCTGTCAGTTGGTCGACCGACCAGGTGATGCGGTCGGTCGACTGACTTGTAGTGATTTTTTTTCAATTTTTCTTTCTTTTTCTGTTTTTCTTTTTCCCTTTTCCTTCTTTTTTCTTTCTTTCTTTATCTTTCTTTTCTCAAGACGACATACAAATACCAAAGATGGCTCAAAAAATTCCATTGACCACAAATACTAGCTTGGTTAAGGTGGGCTAAGTATGGGATGTGGTTTTAGGGACAAAAAGGCAAATTTAGTTATGTAAGGCTTATGGGTAAAATAAGAGAAAGGGGCCTCAAGTGCACGTGTCAAGACTCACAAAACAAGATAGCATACAAGTATATAGTAGTTCATGTTCATGTTTATGCATATTAATGTAACATGTTTCAAGAGGAGTACTACTCACATTCCTAAACAACTGGTTATGAATGAAACCAGAAATAAGCTCTAAAACTCAGAAAATGAAGTAGTTTGCCAAAAGGGTCAAGTCAAGTCTCAAGAAAAGCAAATAGTTTGACAAAAACTCGTAGGTATGCATACGACTCTACTACTAAACATGTTGACAAGCAAGGCATAGACATAAACATGTGAAAATGCAAAGTCATCATTTGAAATACTCTCGTTCCGACTCGACCTATATGCTAAAGTAAACGTGCATTTTTTTTGAATTTGTCTATTTTTTTTGTATTTTCTTTGTATATGCAAGGAAAAAAAGAAAGAAATGATGCAAGACAGAAATGCAATAAACGTGTGACAAAATGCAGTAAAACAAATGAATGCGACACAAAATCATTCTCCAAACCAAACCGCACAATGTCCCCATTGTGCAATAGCTTAAGCAAAGGTTATGAAAAAAAGGATAAAATGCGTAGAAGGAAAACAAAGGAAAAACATAGAAGCAACTCAAAAGATTTTAGCGCAAACGGAAACCTCCCCAAACCAGCGGTGGCTTAGGAGGTTTCGGTGGCCAACAATGCCACCCCATAGACCTGAAAAAGGGACAAGAAGATAAACCCTTCTCGGGGATTAACAGTGCTTTGGGCGATAACTAATAGTTTAAAGGTTTGAAAATGAGAGAGAAAATGAAAGCATTAAAGAAAGAGTAAGGAAAAAAACTCTGTAATCGTGCTTCCACGCTTCCCGAGGTAAGTATGAATAGGCTGTAGTAGTTACGGTGGTCGACCGACCACACCACTTGGTCGACCGACCAAGAGACGGGTAACAGTAACCTTCTGAGCTGCAGTGACTTGGTCGACCGACTGATGCTTCTGGTCGGTCGACCAGGCTTCCTGTGCAGTGTCCTTTTTCTTCTCGGAATTAACTCGTTGGGACTGAATTAATCCTTTTTTCGAACCTATAAACAGTATATATGCGCCCAAAACATGCGCAAAATCCAAAGTACCAAGTCTGTTGTTTTAAACAAAACAACGAAAGCAAAATTGTCTAAGTCTAACGCAAAGCAACTACTAAAAGTCTTTAACAAAAACAGAAAATAGTGTTAGAAAAACATAAATGCCAAAACTCATCCGCGAAAGATGCGAAATATCTCGGACCACGGCTTTTGGCTATATGTCGTGGCCTCCACCGTGCTTGTCTTGATTGCAAAGCACGTCTGTACTCCGTCACAAAGCATATGTGACGGTTCATCCTCTCTAGCCTCTTCTCTTCTTTCCTTGTCCTCTGCGTCCACCTCGTCGGGCTCATCATCCGACCCGTAGCTCAACATTCCAAGTCCTCCCCTTTGCACTATGGGCTCCTTGACGGTAGGCTCCCGTCCTTGCTCCTTTTGCTTCCCCAAACCGATTCCTGCAAAAGATGTAACAAGAGTGTCCTCCATATTGCTCCCGATCTGGGGCGGAGGTGTAAAAGCAAGTGTCGGTATAGGTTCCAAAGTGGGAGACTCGGTGACGACCACATACTTCCTTTCGGAAGTCAAAGCATTACAAGTGATGGGAGTCATGGCATCCTTTTTCCGATAGGATTGCCCGAAAATTATAGAATGTTTCTCCACTTTAAAGGTCAAAGTCCCGCACCCCACATCGATAATTGCACCAGCAGTGTGCAGAAATGGTCTCCCTAAAATGATAGGTATGTGGGCATCCTCAGGAATGTCCAACACAACAAAGTCAACGGGGAAAAAGAATCGATCGATGCGAACGGGAATGTTTTCCAACATCCCTATGGGTTCTACCGAGGTACAGTCAGCCATCTGTACGGTCATACTAGTTACCGAGAAGTTATTCATTCCTAGTCTCTTAGCTAAACTCAGAGGCAGCACACTAATGCTAGACCCTAAGTCACAAAGGGCCTTCTTGATTGGGAAGGTTCCTATGTTATATGGGACGAAAAAACTACCTGGGTCCTCTAGATTGTGGGGTGCAATAACATGAGACAGGAAACTAGATGACTCTTCGGTTAGTGCTACCGACTCGACCTTATCTAAAGACCGCTTCCTAGTCAAGAGTTGACGCATGAATTTTAGATAAGAAGGGACTTGTTGAACTAACTCAAGGAAAGGGACTTGTACATTAAGGCTACGAATTACATCTTTAAATTTTTCAAAGGATACCAGTTCCTTCGTCGGGATTAGCCTTTCTGGATATGGAGGAGTAGAGCCTTCAACATTCATGGCTCTCTTCAAGAAATTCGGGGCGTTGTTGCCTCGAATTAGGAATTGCTTCAAATTTTCAGGCATCTCATGCCTGAACGATTCTGCTTCCTCAGCTTTAGTGGTCGACCGACCACTCTCCTCGGTCGATCGACCGGACTCTGCTAACTCTAAATTTCCATTAGCTACTGGATCAGCTTCTGACTTCTCGTCAGTGGTCGACCGACTTACAGCAATGGTCGGTCGACCAGCTCCACTGCTACTCACACCCTGATTTTTCTTGTCTTTCTTTTCTACCGCCTTAGGACCTCCCACCTTCGTCCCACTCCTTAATGAAATGATGTTTAAAGTCTCTTTTTTCTGATCGGTTTGGGTCGGAAGTTGACCCGGAGCTCTCGTATTATTTTTGCTCGCAATTTGAGCAATTTGAGACTCTAGCATTTTCATCCCGGCCTCTCTCGCTTGAGACTTCTTTTGCACCATCCCAATGAGGTTTTGGATCATAGTCTCGGTGCTTTGAGGTGGGTTTTGTGGAGTGAAGGGTTGTTTCTGGAAATTTTGTTTATGGGGTGGGATGTAGCTTTGGTTTTGTTGTAGCGGAGGTTGTGGATTTTGTACATTCTGGCTAGTCCACCTCATGTTGGGGTGAACATTATATGGGTCGTAGAAATTATTCTCGCGATAATGTTGGAAGGCCGCACATGTTTCATTTAGAGTTGTGCAAAACATAGAAACATGACCTTCCCCACCGCATCTCTCACAAGTAAATGGCCCATCCGTCACAGCATTTACTTGGTACATTCCACCCTTGCTTCCTCCACCAAGCTCGTATTTATCGAAACGAGCTACAAGAGCCTCAATAGCAGCCACCGAAGACTCGACTTTCCTTTGGTTACCACGGGAAGTCCCGTGTTCGGCTCTATGCACAACAACATCTTCAATTATCTTGAGACCCTTGGTCTCCCCGCTATTTTCCTGAAACCTCCCATTGGCTGCGGCATCTAGGTAAGCACGGTTGTCATCGTACAACCCGTTGTAGAACTGGTTACAAAGAAACCATTGTTCAAATCCATGATGAGGGATGGATCCAACAAGTCTCTTAAAACGTGTCCATGCTTCACTGAAGTCTTCAGCCGATCCTTGTTTGAAACTTGTTATTTGGGCCCTCAAAGCATTAGTTTTCGAAGCGGAGTAATATTTCCGGTAGAAAGCTAAGTGTTCCAGTCTGTGACACCCGCAGCAGTGCGGTCCAAATCTCTATACCATTCCCTTGCTGAATCCCGAGGAGAGAAGATAAACATTGACTGTTTGATTTGATCTTGGGTAACACCGTCCGAAGGCGCAATAGAACAGATATAATCAGTGATATCTCTATGTGCTTTGCCACGTCTTCGTTTGCCGCACCCCCGAACTGGTTTTTTTCAACCATGGAGATATAAGAGGGTTTGGCTTCAAAAGGTTTACCCGTCCCCGCAGGTAATGTGAACCCCTTGTAAAGGTCCTTTACCTGCGGCATGGAATGACTGGCAATGCTAGCTTCTTCTGCCATCTCTTTTTCGTCGGATTTAGGGAATACGGTATTTGTGAGTGAGGTGGGTGTGGGTGGATGATTTGGTGAATGTAGTTGATTTGGTGAGTGAGGGTGATTTGGTGATGGTGGTTGGTGAAAGATGTCTTCTTGGAATAAGAAAGATGGAGAACCTCCTTCTTTATCCTGTTGAAAAAGCTTTCTCTTTGTCCTAAGTATCCTCTCAAGCTCGAGATCAAGTGGAAGAAGTTCTCCGTGACCTGACCTGCGCATAAGAGAGGAACTACAGGAAAAAGTGAGAACAGTTTAAGGAACAAAGTTCCTTAAACACAAAAATAAAACAAACACAATAAACAATAAACACTAGCGCTACCACCCCGGCAACGATGCCAAAATTTGATACCCGTCGTTGTGGGTATCAAAAATAAGATTTATAATTCCTAGCTTTAACTCTAGATAGCGAAAGTCAGGGTCGAACCACAAGGAGGTTGGGGGTGTTAATTGTTTTATGTCTAAGTCTTAAGGTAACAAATTGGGGGTTGATGATTTGTTTTGATTGTCACTAAGTCTAATAAAAACAAAACAAAACTGAAACAAAGATGTGAGTAAAAACTATGATAAAAAGATGTTAGGATGATCGGTTCGTTATAGCTACGATGGCATTTAGTTTAGGTAAACATGTATTGCAGTCGCGTAAGGGGTATAACAAATCCTTTCGGTCTATGTTATCTAATAGCTCCTTTCGGCCTATGCTATTAGTTCCTGGGTCTCTCAAATATCGGGTGTCAACAACATGGGTGATTCCTAATGTCTAGGTCACATACTTTTCAGTCTTAGTAACCTAGTTGTCTTAAAACGTTAACTAATGACCTCCCCTTATCTTTCAATCTCGGGTTAGTCATTACTAGCATCCTACAAGTCTCCTTTCTGTCTCGTCATTAGATATTGCGATTAACGAAGCAAAACAGGTCTGATCATATGCGAGGTTGGTCGACCGACCAGCTATGCCAGTCGGTCGACTAACTACCCCAGTGGGCCGACCAGTTAAGCTGGTCGGTCGACCAAGGTCTGCTACACACTAGTAGAAAAACATTTATTTGCGGCTCTATATTTGCTGCGTTTTATCACAATAGCAGCAAATAAATATACCAATTATCACTCCATCCTTAATATTAATGGAAAAAAAAGGAAAAAAGAAAAAAACAAACCAAAAAGCGCAGCAAAAATACACAGTGCTGAGTGCACTCATCTCCTCCTATAATAAACCTTATCAGGCAAAAACATACACTTTACCAATTATAATAAACCTTATCAGGCAAAAATCATTCAAGGATACAGTCCAGGGATTTAATATGTTTATTAATACTACTTAACACTAATTTAGAAGGAACTAGAAAAATTCTCTCTAAAAATTCCCTCTTATCTTTCCTCAATGATACCACCGTATGGTGGCCTCCCGCCGGAGGTTGAACCCACACGTATCACATCGCAGGAGCCCCCCTCCAGCGCGAATTTGAATCACGAATTCCCACCACTGATAAAGAACTCGAAACGGAAACTATGCACTTATCTGAATTCAATGGGTATACTATGGAGATTGATGACAAGCAAAATGATACCCCAGCGACTTCAGTGATGCCCAAAGCCTCATTCAAGGATACAGTCCAGGGATTTAATGATGATATTGATCCTTCGGATAACAACGCGATGCTTGAATATGATTACGACTCTGAAGATGACTCTGAAGAGGAAGAGTCAGAGGTAGATCCCCTGTGTCCTCGGATCTGTCTGACGAAACACGAAAAAGCAGTTTTGCGAAAGCCTTGGAAGCATTCTTTAATCATCAAAATGTTTGATAAGAAAATAGGCTATCTATCTCTTATGAGGAAATTACAGTCAAAGTGGTCGATCAAAGGAAAGCTCACTTTAACCGATCTCACAGAATCATATTACGTCGCACGATTCTCATCGAAACAAGACTTCAATTTCGTTATGTCCCAAGGACCCTGGATGATCGATGATCATTATCTCACCATTCGAAAATGGAAACCAAACTTCGTTCCTTCCGAAGAATCGATATCCAAACTTACCGCTTGGGTACGTATACCTAATCTACCAGTGGAATATTTCAATGAAATGTTCCTGCAAAAGTCGGGTCGAAAATTGGAGAAGTGATACGTATTGACAACACAACGGCAACAGCTCAGCGAGGACAATTTACTCGGTTGAGTGTAGAGGTTGACATATCTAAACCTCTCTTATCAAAATTCAGATTATACGGGAAAGTATATCATATTCAATACGAAGGATTGAAGATGATATGTTACAAGTGTGGAAGACTAGGACACTTGCAAGAGAATTGCACTCGGACGAATGGTGATGATAAGATGCCGGAACCGGACCATCCAGACGAATTCTATCTGTACGAGAAGTCGACGAAACAGCAAGATGATTATTCAAAAGATGAACCAGTATTCGGAGATTGGATGATGAATCAGGAATCAGGGTCGAGATTTGACATTCTAAATTCAGAAGCAGAATCAAGCGGAAATCTCTCAAATCCCATAAACTTGCCAAAACCAATAGCTCTCCAAGTTCCAGAATCAAACGCTCGATATCAAAAGAGCACCCCACATATCAAACAGAAGATTTTTATCCTAAATAGGCGCAAAAGCAAATCTTTATCCCAATCAAATCCTCCTAAGTTTCCTAATTTGAGCAAAGACGCAGAGTCCAACCACAATTCAAATTCTCATGTTCCTAATATTTCCAAATCATCAGGAAAAGAAAACTATAAATCAAATACCAAATCCAATAACCTGAATCCATCAGCCCTGCAAGATATTTCGAACTCTCTTCCTAGAACTGAAAATTACTCCCCTGTTCCCACGAAGCTTCCTATTGAAACCACAGGTCCTAATCCCCATGAATCCCCATCCATACTTTTCGTACCTGGATCGTCCTCTACCTCAACCACGATGTCTCCCACAGAACCCCCAGATAGAGGTAATCCCACCAACACAACAGGTCCAGATATCCGACTGGCCGGAGATGGCGGCGCCGATTGCCGAGTGTCCAGTGATGGATATCAGAATAGAATTAGCGAGGAACAACAACTCGAAGCTATCAATCGAGATGTCGATACCATGGAGTGTTGACAAAGTCTTGAGCAAAGTAAGTAGAGCTTATCTAGCTTCCCTTAATTACGTACCTGATTTTATGAGTACACGAATACCAAATTTGACCCCAAATCTCCCCCATATTACTTTCATGGTGTGGAATGTCCAAGGGACGGGCAATAAAAACAAGATTAATGCTATTAAAGAAGTAACACGAACCTATAAACCTACGGTCTTCGCCCTTGTCGAGACTCATATGGGCAGGGAACATGCCGTTAAGATTGGTAACATTATTGGGTATCGAGGCAGCTCTTTCGTGGATGCTGCGGGTTTCAGCGGGGGTATCTGGTTGTACTGGAATACTGATATTGTCAATGTAGTCCCTGTCACCGAGCATCCCCAATATATAACCATTGAGGTTGCTAGACGAGGTGAGATTCCTTGGTTTTTTTCAGCTGTGTATGCGAGCCCTGATCCGTCTAATAGACGAAATTTATGGCTGGAACTAGAAAATTATGCTCGGAACAATAACAGACCATGGCTACTAGCCGGAGACTTTAACGAAACCCGTTCTTTAAATGAATGCCATGGAGGTGATTCGAATATGGCTCGTCGGTGTGTGAACTTCAACAATTGGATCGAAAATTGTGAACTTATTGAATTAGCGTTCACAGGCGCCTCTCATACCTGGGCTCGTGGGAATTCTATTGACACGAGGCAAAGTGCCAGACTTGATAGAGCCTTGTGTAACGCGAGTTGGGGGACCATGTTCGAGGATGCTATGGTAAAACATCTTCCTGCGTTTCAATCTGATCACTGCCCGCTTTTTATTTCACCAAATGGCTTCGCCCCGCTACAGGCTATTTATAGACCGTTCCGTTTCCAAGCATGCTGGCTTACTCATGATAAATTCCAGGATTTCCTAGATCAAAACTGGCCAACAGAGGGTGTTTTTAGTACAAGACTCGAGGAGATGGCTGACAAATTACAGACTTGGAACTCGAATGTGTTCGGTAACATACACAAACGCAAACGAATTCTGATGGCTCGTATAGGTGGATGCCAACGGGAATTAGCTGTAGCAAAAAAAAGCAATCTCATAAAACTAGAGGCCAAACTCCGAAAGGAGCTAGATGAAGTCCTAAATCAGGAAGAAATCCTTTGGTTTCAGAAGTCAAGACTGGATTTTATTAAAGACGGAGACAGGAACACCTCGTATTTTCATGTAAGTACCTTAGTCCGTCGTTGGCGAAATAAGATAACTAGTCTCAAGAATGAAGACGGTATACTGATCAGCGATTCTACTAATGTTAAATCCTTGGTAGTCGATTATTTTCGAAAGTTATATATGGATGACAACACGTACAGCATAGAGGATGGAGTTCCATGGGACCTTTTTCAAGATTTCTCTAATTCAGATTGGGAATGGCTTACTAGACCATTCTCTCTCGCCGAAATAGAACAAGTCGCAATGCATATGGGTTCACTAAAAGCACCTGGTCCCGACGGGTTTCAAGCTCTTTTCTATCAAAGAAATTGGCCAGTCATCGCTCCCTCCTTATACGATATGGTTTTCAAAGCGCTTGAAGGGAAAGGGATGCCCGAAGGACTCAACGACACCCATATTGTCCTTATACCAAAGATTGAGAACCCGGAGTACATTACTCAATTCCGCCCTATAAGCTTATGCAATGTGGCTTATAAAATTATAAGTAAAACACTTGCCAATCGTATAAAGCGAGTTCTACCCCACGTCATCTCTGAAACTCAGAGCGGTTTTGTACCGGGGAGGCAAATAACCGACAACATTGTGATTTATCAAGAGCTTATTCACTCTATGAACAAAAAGAAAGGGAAAGGCGGAATTATGGCTATCAAGATCAACTTAGAAAAAGCGTATGATAGACTTCGTTGGAGTTTCATCCGAGCAACAATGAGCGATATGGGTTTCCCAATTTTACTTGTGGATACAGTGATGGAATGTGTGTCCACAGCCCGTATGCAAATAATGTGGAATGGGGAACCAACTTCTCAATTCAGTCCAACCCGAGGAGTCCGACAAGGGGATCCGTTATCATCCTATCTATTCGTGATGTGCCTAGAAAAACTACAACAAGCTATAGATATGGAAGTTCGAAACAATAATTGGAAACCCATTACTATTTGTCGGAACGGACCGGATATCACTAATCTGTTCTTCGCAGATGATATGGTGATTTTTGGCGAAGCTTCAGAAGATCAAGCATTCGTTATTCGACATGTACTCGACAATTTTTGTCGAGCATCAGGGGCGAAGATTAGCGAATCCAAATCTCGAGTATACTTTTCGAAAAACACAGAACCGTGTACACGGGAATCAGTAGCCGCGACACTCCGCTTCGAAGAGACAGAGGACTTGGGTACATACCTTGGTATGCCAACTATCGATGGGCGCGTAACCCGTCACACTTTCACCCATTTGGAAGATAAGATGAATCGTAGGCTGTCAGGATGGTCGACTAAGAAATTATCCTTAGCAGGACGAACAACTCTAGTAAGTTCGACTCTTACAACGATGGCAAATTATAGTATGCAAACCGCGAAAATCCCGAGAAGTGTTTGTGACTGCATCGATAAAAAAGCTCGAAAATTCCTATGGGGCGGAAACGAGGAAATAAATGCTGTTCACCTCATATCGTGGGAGCAAGTGCAAAAGCCGAAATCTATGGGAGGTCTCGGAATCATGTCTGCTCGGCAATCGAATGCGGCTTTCCTCACAAAATTAGGATGGCGAGTTTTATCCGAGCCAAGAAGCTTATGGTCCCGAGTTCTGAGAGCAAAGTATTGTAACAACCGTTGTGATATCGACATCTTTCAAGCTAAAAAAACCATGTCGAATGTATGGGCAGGAATAACGTCTCAAGCAAGAATAATCGTTCGAGGCACGGCCGCCGCGGTGGGAAACGGGCGCCGAACGTTGTTTTGGGATCACGCCTGGGTTGACGGTGTGTGCCTCTCTGATCATACTTTATCACCTATCCCGGAGAATATTTTGGGACATACGGTAAGCGAAATGTGGGACGAAGAACACGGCTGGAAATGGGACCTGTTTGCCGAGTTCCTCCCCCAAATTATGCTCCAAAAGATAGCCTCCATCTCCCTCACTATTGACCCGGATTTAGAGGACTCGCTGTATTGGGTAGGTACGTCATCAGGGAAGTTTACTATTCGCTCAGCCTTAGGCTTTCTTAAAGAATCCGAGCATAATATCGAACCCATGTCTCATGTTTGGAACATTATTTGGAAATTACCGGTTCAACAACGAGTCCGAATGTTTTTATGGTTAGCTGCCCACGACCGTCTTATGGTGAATGCGAATAGAGTGAAACGGAATATGGGTACTAACCCGATGTGCCCAAGATGCGATGATCACGAGGAAACCATGGACCATTTGCTAAGATTTTGCCCTGTTTCCCGACACTTGTGGCGAGATATAGGAGTTGCTGAAAACAACAATTTCTTTTTCAACGCCCCATTCAAAGAGTGGATTTCGAAGTGCGCAAGTAACGAGGTTCAAACAACGGAAACTAATTGGCCGATACATTTTTCTTTAACCTGTTGGTGGATATGGAAATGGAGAAATAATATTGTCTTCGGCCGAGAGTCGGAGAATCCCACTGACCCCCGTAACTTCCTTTTTACCCAATTCGAAACTACTAAAAATGCGTTTGATACTCACGATATTTTCATCCCGAGACCAAGAAATAGCTTCACGGAGGTTTTCATCCGATGGACTCCTCCCCCTCATGATTGGGTTCTTCTCAATACGGACGGTGCGTCGAAAGGGAATCCCGGCCCGGCTGGAGGTGGCGGTATTTTTCGCGACGCGTCAGGTAACTTCATCTCGGCTTTTTTATTCTCCTGTGGCCACTGTACGTCTATGAAGGCTGAATTTCGCGCCATAGCGGTGGGTCTCGCAAGAGCTAAGGATATGAATATTAAGAAGCTCATTATTCATGTGGACAACAAAACTTGCGTAGACATCCTCCAAGATGATCAAATAATTAGCAATAATTTGAAGTTCATAGTTACAAGATGTCGAGAACTTCTCAAAGACACGAGCTGGTCTACTAAAGTCGAGCACATATATCGAGAAGCGAACCGAGCAGCAGATTTTCTAGCCAACCAAGGAGTGATTTCTACTATTGAACCTGTCTTTTTAGATACTCCTAGTGACGGTCTTAGGACTATCCTTAGGGATGATATTTTCGGGGTGGCCATCCCCCGTGTAATCGCGAACAATAGCTAGTTTTTTCTTTCGGGGTTTTCCCCCTCTTTCGGACCAAAAAAAAAAAAAAACCCAATTATAATCACAAAAACCATCAACACCACCGCGCACCTCACCACCACCGTGCCAAATCGTCGATTGTTAACCTTCAATCCACCACGTGCCTCACCACCTTCAATCCAACTCGCCGGAACCATCGTCCTATTCTATTATTTGGATATTCGGTATGTAAATCCAGTTTTAATTTTTTTATGTTTCAATTAAATTGTATACTACCAACTCGCCGGAATTTGTGTTTTTTTAGTCGACCATCAAAGTTTATCCTTGACTTGCGGTGGTTGCTGACATGCTGAAGTGGCATTGAAGTCCTCAAATTATCATAGTTGAATGTTACTTCCTCCATTCAAATCCAATCTACACTTATTCCATTTTAATCCATTCATATCCAAACTACCACTTTCCTATTAAAGCCTAAAAAGTTACTAAAGTGTCCTTATGAATATCAATTATTTACACAAAATGTCATTAAATGGCCCACCATTAATCAACTATCACCCATTTAAATTAATAAAAAAACACCTTTCACACATCCAATTGTACTTTTAATAATTTTTTAACCTATTTCTTAATATTTGTGCAAAAAGCAAAACTACACTTTGGATATGAATGGAGGAAGTATTTAGCAGTCTTATTAAGTTTCGCTCTTATCGGTCACAGCGAACTCTCTTTAAACTATATCACATGAAGGATTTTTCATTAATAAATCTAGGCGGTGTTAAAGGGTAGGCTTAATGCCACCATATTTATTGTTAATTTTGTTGTTGCAGGTTGGGATGTGCCTTGAAATAAGGCTGGACCCAAGCCTCAGAATTTTTGGGTTCAAGTATCTACAATGGAGGCTCCCTGATGGTCTTGTTCATGGTGATTAGCGCAATGATTTGGGAGGCTCGCCCTTACGCCATTACTTTAATCGACTGGTGTGTGTTCTTGCTTCAGGTCTCCTTGTTAGGTACAACTGTAGCATTTATGAATGGGGAGTATGCAATTATGGTTGCCATTATTGTGATAATCTTGTGCGCATTAGCATTTGTTGGGGCTTTCATTGTTGTTATCTTTTTTTTGCCCTCTCCTTTAGAAGCCCTACAACTTGATGAAATATTATGTGTGTCGTCGTATTTACTGTGGTACTAAAGCAAGTTCTGATAGGTTAATTTCTGTTAGTACAACAACAGCTTCCTCACAACACAATGAACCTCACTCTATTACAAATACAAACATGCTACTGACCAGCCAAGAATCTGAAAGATTAGCAACAGCAGTTTAAGCACAACCCGTGAACATCACTCATCAGTAACAACATACATCAACTTACCTTAAAAATAAATCCCACAGTTTCAAAATACATTAGTAATAGTTTAACTTAAACACATTGTTCCTGATGCCCGTCGTTGAGGGTATCAAAGATAAAATTTATAATTCCTAAACTTTAACTATAGATAGTGAAAGTCAGGGTCGAACCACGAGGAGGTGGGGAATGTTTATTGTTTGGTGTTAATGTTTAAAATAACAATTTTAGGGGGTTGATTGGTTGTTTACTAAATCTAAAGCAAGGATTAAAATAAAATAAATAATTAAAGACGAGAATAAAATTATAATAAAAGGGATGCTAGGATGTTTGAGTAATAAATAGCTAAGGTAATATAAATCCTAAGGTCGACATGTATTGCAGTCGCGTAAGGGGTGTAACATATCCTTTCGGTCTATGGTACCTAATAGCTCCTTTCGGCCTATGCTATTAGTTCCTAGGTCTCACAATTATTGGGTGTCAACAATAAAGGTGATTCCTAAATTCTAGGTCACATACCTTTCAGTCTTAAGTAACCTAGCCGTCTTAAGGTGTAAACCAATGCCCTTCCCGTATCTCTCAATCTTGGGTAGGTCATTACTAACATCCTACAAGTCTCCTTTCAGTCTCATTGTAGGGTATTATAGTCAACAAAGAAAGACGAAACAGAATACATACGCGAGTGGGTCGACCGACCGGCTAGTCCAGTCGGCCGACCACAGCCTTGGTCGACCGACCCATTATTTGAGTCGGCCGACCACGACTCTGCTACAGGTCGGTCTCGGAATTTTTACCACCTACGCATATTCATCCCCTACATCCTATCATATGTATTTAGCTACGCATAATTACTAAAACAATAATGAAAACGGGATTTAACATGGAGAACATAATGAATGATAATCTAAACATGCAATCAATAATAAAGCTTGGGATTCTATCTTAACCGAATGCAATAATAATAAGAACAGTAATGAAACTAAATTAAGAGATTAATTACCAGAGACAGGATTAAGGCAGAAAAGAAGCAAACTTTATTGAATGCTTGAGAATTATTGAAAGATTACAATTAAACTAAAAGACGGAATAAAACTGAATTACGAACTTGATTATTATGATGGGTGCTAATTGATAAAAGCTCGATGATTAACCCTAAACAAAAGATTGGTTTATATAGGGCATAAAATACGAGTTTCCTAAAGACTCCAACACTTCTAATCGATTTCCGAAAAGCTTCTGGGCTTCGCTGGGGTCGGTCGACCTACTATGTGGGTCGGTCGACCTCTTTACGGGCTTCAGGAGAATTCTGGGCTTCTTAGAACAAAGACCTGGTCGGCCGACCCCTATTGTAGGTCGGTCGACCCGTTACTGCATAAGATTGCTTTGATTCGTCTCGGGTTTGACTTTTGATACTTGATTAATGATTCCAGTTGACTTTCTTTGTTCCTTAGTTATGCAAAAATCTCGAGGGCATAAGTTTTGTGTAAAATTGTCCTTTTTCTGCACAAATCTGCAAAAGTGCATAAAAATACGAAAGTGCACAATTGTTGGGAAATAAAGGCTAAAACATAGTAAATGAGCGACAAAATGCGGAAAAATTAGATGTAAAACATCATAAAATTGACACGCATCAAATTCCCCAAACCAAACCTTGCTTGCCCCCAAGCAAGGAATAGACTCGATCTTAACTAATGGAACGATTTCAATCTCAGAGCGAAATTTACATGTAAGCCTAAACCAATGCCAAGTACAAAATGGGAAAGTATTTAAATCATGCAAACGAGTTATGGTGTCGTCAAACTTTGCAAAACTAGAGACTATAGAGACTTTATACCATGGACTCTCGCGGTACGCTCGAGACACTCATGAAGCAAAGGGTGAGTATATGTAAAAGATAGAAAGAAGTATATTGTCATGACACTCACCTAACTGCGACCCATGAAAACATGCCTGCAATCTAACATGAACAAGAATTCCACAACTATGTATAAACAAACCCATTAAGTGACTCGGATACATGCAATTGAGGTAAAGAAGGATATGTGAGGTGAAAGGTAAAAAGTGGTTAAGATGTTTTTGGATTTGTGGGGTTAATAGCCAAGCTAGTAAAACCGATTTCCAACAACATAAATCACAACTTTTGATATTAAGAAAGTGCTCTTTTGTAGCACATCTCTCACATTGAATATAAGAAATGACTCCCAAATATTTTGAATGAGGTACGGGAGTGATAACACATAAAAGAAAGGGGATTTGGAACGAATTTTTTTCATTCTGATGCTGTCAGGTGGTCGACCAACCCATGAAGGTGGTCGGTCGACCTATTTCCTGTACGCTTTGACTTTTTTTCGTTTTTCTTTTCTTTCTTTCTTTTTCTGAATTTTTCTGTTCTTTTTCTCTTTTCTTGCTTTATTTCTTTCTTTCCTCTTTATGCTCAAGATAGCTTACAAACCAAGATGCCTCAAAATAAACCAAAGACCACAAATACTAGCTTGGAAGGGTAGGCTAAGTATGGGATGTAGTTTTGGGGGAATAAAAAGGCAGTTTTGGCTATGTGAAACTTATGGGTAAAAATGAGAAAAGGGATCCCAAATGCACGTACCAAGATTCACAAAACGAGATAGTAAAACAAGTATATAGTAATTCAAGTTCATGTTTATGCATATTGATGTAACATGTTCCAAGGGGAGTACTACTCACATCCTAGACAACTGGTTTAAGAATGAAACCAGGAAATAAGCTCTAAACCTTAGTATGTGTAGTAGGTTGCCAAGGTATAAGTCAAGTCTCAAGATATACAAATAGTTTGACAAAAACTCGTAGATATGCAAAAGACTCTCATACTAAAACAAGTTGACAAGGCAAGGTAAAGGCATAAACATGTGAAATAGCATGAATCATCCTTGAAATACTTTCGTTTCGACTCGACCTATATGCTAAAATAAACGTGCATTTTTTTTGGAAATTTTTGAATTTTTTTCATTTTTTTTTTTTGTATTTTTTTTTTGTATAGGTAAGGAAAATAAAGAAAAGAACAATGCAAGACAGAAATGCAATAAACGTGTGACAAAATGCAATGCATGTGACACGAAACCATTCCCCAAACCAACCCGCACAATGTCCCCATTGTGCATTAGCCTAAGTAAAGGTTTCATAAAATTAAAACAAAGATGCAAGTAAATAAAAACCAAGGAAAAAAACTGGAAAGAACTCACTGGGTTATGAAGTGCGTGAAAAACCTCCCCAAACCAGCGTAAGCTGGGAGGTTTTGGTGGCCAGCAGTGCTACTCAAGTACCCAAGATGGTTGCACAATTCCCGAGGAAGAAACGAACAGGCTGTGACGGATGGTTGGGTCGACCGACCCATATTTTAGGTCGACCGGCCTTCCTGCGGACTGTAGGAATTCCAGGAATGCAGGGGCCAGGTCGACCGACCCATATTTCAGGTCGGTCGACCCCTCTGCTGTACAGCGGTCTCCGTTTCTTCGTAAAACCTGAAAATGTATTTATATATACGCCCAGCAAATGCGCGAGGCGCCAGAAACAAGTCCAAAGTCTTAACTACGCAAGCACAACGGAAAAAGTTCTAAAAATCAAGCAAACTTAAAAAGTCTCAACAATAAAAGTAAATTGTCTTAAAAACTAAAAATTGAAATAACTATCTGCGAAAGATGCGGAATATCTCCGACCACGGCTTTTGACGACATGCCGTAGTCTCCACAGTGTTTGCTTGAATAGCAAAACACATCTCTTCTCCGCCGCAAAGCGTATGCGACGGACTCTTCTCTTGAGCTTCTCTTCTTCTTTTCTTATCTTCTTTATCCACAGCATCTGGATCTTCATCTTCTTTGTAGCTCAGGAATCCCAATCCTCCTCTTTGCACCGCAGCCTCCTTAGTAATGGGTTTCCCAAACCAGTTCCTACATTAGTCAAGATAGAAGAGCCCTCCATATTGCTCCCAATCTGGGGCGGAGATGTAAAAACAGGTATAGAGGTAGGTAATAAAGCAGGAGAAGTAGTGATAACCTTATACTTCTTTTCAGAAGTAATTGCATTACAAGAAATAGGGGTCATAGCATCCTTTTTCCTATAAGATAATCCATAAATAATAGAATGCTTCCCTACTTTGAAAGTTAAGGTTCCAGTACCTACATCTGTGATGGCTCCCGCAGTGTGAAGGAAAGGTCTCCCTAGTATTATAGGTATATGGGCATCCTCAGGGATGTCCAAAACTACAAAATCTACAGGGAAGAAAAACCTGCCTATACGCACATGGATGTTTTCCAACACCCCTATGGGTTCCATAAATGTACGGTCTGCCATTTGGACAGTCATGCTAGTTACTGCAAAATTGGTCATTCCTAGTTTTAAGGCAACACTTAGGGGCCTGGCAGTGATACTAGCTCCTAAGTCGCATAGGGCCTTTTTCACTGGGAAAGTTCCTATATTGCAGGGAAAAGAAAAACTGCCAGGATCCTCCAGCTTATGAGGGGCAATGACATGGGATAGGAAGCAAGAGGACTCCTCAGTTAGGGCAACTGACTCAACTTTATCTAAAGACCTCTTTCTTGACAAAAGTTGTCTCATAAATTTAAGATAAGCAGGAACCTGCTGAACTAATTCTAAAAACGGAACTTGAACATTTAATGAACGAATTACGTCTTTAAATTTGGCAAAAGATACCTGTTCCTTTGTAGGTATGAGTCTTTCCGGGAAAGGAGGGGCTGAAGAGTCAGTATTTGCAGCCCTTCTCAGAAACCTAGGGGTCTTATCACCCCGAAAAAGGAAATCCCTCAAGTTGTTCGGCAGTTCGGGACGAAAAGAAGCCTCTTTCTCCGCATCGGTGGTCGGTCGACCCTCTCCCTCGGTCGATCGACCAGTTTCCTGTACAGCGAATTTTTCTGGAATCTGCTCAGAGGTCGGTCGACCTGGCTCCTGGGTCGGTCGACCTTCCTCGCTGTCAGTCAGCTTCGACTGTTTTTCTTTCTCTTTTTCACCTCCCACTTTATCTCCACTTCGTAGGGATATGATATTTAGAGTCTCTTTTTTCTGGTCCGTCTTGGTCGGAAGTTGACCCGGAGCCCTAGTATCGTTCTTGCCCGCGATTTGAGCAATTTGAGATTCTAACATCTTCATCCCTGCTTCCCTAGCTTGAGATTCCTTCTGAACCAACCCAATGAGATTTTGGATAAGAGCGTCTGTGTTGGGTGGTGGGTTTGAAGGTGGTTGAGGGTTGAAGGGTGGTTTTTGGAAACCTTGCTTATGTGGGGGAATGTATGTGGAGTTTTGCTAAGGTTGCAAGTGTTGTGGGTTGAGAACATTCTGGCTTGTCCACCTCATGTTGGGATGGACATATTATTATTTGGGTCATAAAAATTGTTCCCACGATAGTGCTGGAAAGCGGTACATGTCTCATTGGATGAGGTACAAAATTTTGACACGTGCCCTTCTCCACCACACCTCTCACAAGCAAAGGGTCCGTCTTGAACGGCATTCACCTGATAAATACCTCCCTTGCTCCCACTTCCTATATCGAACTTCCCTCCAGCTTCTAGCTTCTCTAACTTGGCCACCAAGGCCTCAATAACAGCCACGTTAGACTCAGCCTTCCTTTGGTTACCGCGGGAGGTTCCATGTTCAGCGCGGTGCATAACAACATCCTCTATTAACTTGAGACCCTTAGTCTCTCCGGAATTGTCTTGGAACCTTCCATTGGCCGCAGCATCTAAGTAGGCCCTGTTGTCATCATAGAGGTCATTGTAGAACTGGTTACAAAGAAACCATTGTTCGAATCCATGGTGTGGTATGGATCGAACAAGTCTCTTGAACCTGTCCCAAGCCTCACTGAAATCCTCATTAGGCCCTTGCTTGAAATTTGTAATCTGCGTCCTTAAAGCATTAGTCTTGGATGCAGAGTAGTATTTTCTGTAGAATGCTAAGGCTAAGGTATTCCAATCTGTGATTCCCGCAGCAGTGCGGTCTAAGTCTCTGTACCATTCCCTTGCAGAGTCCCTAAGAGAGAAGATAAACATGGTTTGTTTAATCTGGTCCTGCGTCACTCCTTCTAGGGGTGCAATCGAGCATATGTAATCTGTGAAGATTTCAATATGCTTTGCAGCATCCTCATTGGCCGAGCCTCCAAATTGGTTTCTCTCAACCATAGTAATATAGGCAGGCTTGGCCTCGAATGGCTTCCCAGTACCTGCAGGTAAAGTGAACCCCTTTTATAGGTCCTTCACCTGAGGCATGGAGTGACTGGCAATAGTAGCTTCCTCTGTCATGTTTTCTTCTTCTTTTGGAAAAACCTGCAGGTAGGTAAAAGGTGGTGTGTTTGGTGAAGGTGGATTATTGGGTGAATTTGGTTGTGAAGATGGTGTTTTTGGTGAAGTTGGTGATGGTGGTTGTTCAAAGATGTCCTCTTGGAATAAGGAAGATGGTGAACCTCCTTCCTTACTCGCTAGAAGATGCTTCCTCCTTTCTCTTAAGTTCCTCTCAAGCTCGTGGTCAAGTGGTAGGAGTTCTCCTTGGACTGACTTGCGCATAAGATGGAAACTACAAGAAAAAAGTGAGAAGGTTTAAGGAACAAAAAGTTCCTTAAACAAAAAGAAACAAAAACAATAAACAATAAACACTGGCGTCACCTCCCCGGCAACGGCGCCAAAATTTGATGCCCGTCGTTGAGGGTATCAAAGATAAAATTTATAATTCCTAAACTTTAACTATAGATAGTGAAAGTCAGGGTCGAACCACGAGGAGGTGGGGAATGTTTATTGTTTGGTGTTAATGTTTAAAGTAACAATTTTAGGGGTTGATTGGTTGTTTACTAAATCTAAAGCAAGGATTAAAATAAAATAAGTAATTAAAGACGAGAATAAAATTATAATAAAAGTGATGCTAGGATGTTTGGGTAATAAATAGCTAAGGTAATATAAATACTAAGGTCGACATGTATTGCAGTCGCGTAAGGGGTGTAACATATCCTTTCGGTCTATGGTACCTAATAGCTCCTTTCGGCCTATGCTATTAGTTCCTAGGTCTCACAATTATTGGGTGTCAACAATAAAGGTGATTCCTAAATTCTAGGTCACATACCTTTCAGTCTTAAGTAACCTAGCCGTCTGGTGTAAACCAATGCCCTTCCCGTATCTCTCAATCTTGGGTAGGTCATTACTAACATCCTACAAGTCTCCTTTCAGTCTCATTGTAGGGTATTATAGTCAACAAAGAAAGACGAAACAGAATACATACACGAGTGGGTCGACCGACCGGCTAGTCTAGTCGGCCGACCACAGCCTTGGTCGACCGACCCATTATTTGAGTCGGCCGACCACGGCTCTGCTACAGGTCGATCTCAGAATTTTTACCACCTACGCATATTCATCCCCTACATCCTAACATATGTATTTAGCTACGCATAATTACTAAAACAACAATGAAAACGGGATTTAACATGGAGAACATAATGAATGATTATCTAAACATGCAATCAATAATAAAGCTTGGGATTCTATCTTAACCGAATGCAATAATAATAAGAACAGTAATGAAACTAAATTAAGAGATTAATTACCAGAGACAGGATTAAGGCAGAAAAGGAACAAACTTTATTGAATGCTTGAGAATTATTGAAAGATTACAATTAAACTAAAAGACCGAATAAAACTAAATTACGAACTTGATTATTATGATGGGTGCTAATTGATAAAAGCTCGATGATTAACCCTAAACAAAAGATTGGTTTATATAAGGCAGAAAATAGGAGTTTCCTAAAGACTCCAACACTTCTAATCGATTTCCGAAAAGCTTCTGGGCTTCGCTGGGGTCGGTCGACCTACTATGTGGGTCGGTCGACCTCTTTTTGCGGGCTTCAGGAGAATTCTGGGCTTCTTAGAACAAAGACCTGGTCGGCCGACCCATATTGTAGGTCGGTCGACCCGTTACTGCATAAGATTGCTTTGATTCGTCTCGGGTTTGACTTTTGATACTTGATTAGTGATTCCAGTTGACTTTCTTCGTTCCTTAGTTATGCAAAAATCTCGAGGGCATAAGTTTGGTGTAAAATTGTCCTTCTTCCGCAGAAATCTGCAAAAGTGCATAAAAATACGAAAGTGCACAATTGTTGGGAAATAAAGGCTAAAACATAGTAAATGAGCGACCAAATGCGTGTAAAAATAGATGTAAAACATCATAAAATAGACACGCATCAGTTCCTCTTATATTATGTTGGCAACTTGGTGGTTGACATCAATATTGTATAATCCTGATTGCAGGACGCTTGGTGAAAACTTGTTTAATAGAACTTTACATGATACATTAGTCAACCTAATGAATTTTGCTGAACTGTAAGCCACCCTTGTTTTGATGGGATTTAAATTGCTCGTTGTTTGTTGTTGTTAAGTATTGTGTACTACTGACAGAAGGTTTAATGGAAACATGATCTCTGGGATAATACCAAGCTTCATTGGCAGTTTGAAAAAGCATACGTTGCTGTGAGTTTTCAGAATGTAAGGAATGCCCATCAAAGTTATAACTAAAGCTTATACCGTCTACTTTTTGTTTTGCTTACGTATTTTTTTCTTGTCTAGAAAATAATGTAGAATGAGGATTATCTGATTATTGTGCCTTACCTGTATGAACTTACAACATTTTCACTTTAATGTCATGCGGGAAATTCGAATGATTGTTGTTTAATTGCTGTTGTCCTCTGTTTATTTTTATGCTTTATTGAACTGTGGTTGCACTGCACCTTATTGCTGAATATTGCTGCGTTTGGGCTGTTACTAGTGCTACTTACTATTGTCTATTGTTGCCATGTACTGCTACTATAAGATGATGGGGTTAGGCTGTTGCTGTTATTTGTTGTATGTCATTGCTGTTACTGTTATTGTTGTTCTTCATTGCCGCGTCTCTGTTACTGCTGTTGTGTCTTTGATATTGCATTGGTTGCGTCGCTAAGCTGATGCACGGTCGCTGCTAGTGAACTACCGTGTCCTGTTGCGTTCTGTTGGTGAGTCTACTGCTATTGTCGTGTTGATGGTAATGTGATTGCTGTTATGTTGTGTTAATGCTGCTGTAAGTAGCGTATAATGCTTGTAGTGTCGTATAATTGTTTCAGTTTTAGAGTCATGTGCCCACGCTTAAGGCATTATCTTGGTCATGGTTGGTGGGATCAGTTTGAGTATTATGTAGGAGTTAAGCTAGTCTATTTAAATAATTTATAGTTCTGCAAAGTTTACTCAAGTAATCAGATGTCTTACCCTTTCCATTTGACATAAACTCACATTGAGGTTTTTTTATTGATAAAAAGCTCTGTGATCCTCTGATTCATTTTTGTTTCTTGCAAATTTGTTTCAGTTTTGACTGCAAATTGGTTTTAGTTTGATACATCTGCAAAACAGTTCAAAAGCAGTCGCCTAGGAAGCGTAAGCTGGAGTGCGGTCTTAAGTATGCTTGACAGACTTAATATTAAGATGAGGCTGAAGAAAAGAGGCATGTGCATCTGAATCTCAACTCTCCAACTTTTGTTTTCCCCAATTCAGCCGAGAATGCATTCAGCAGATTTCTGGTTTAATGCTACTATAAATTTATTGAGTGCATCAAGGTCTTTAAATGTGGGACAAAAGAAGAAAGGTGTGTTTCAACATTCAAGTTTTCTTGCTGGTGCTGCTACTACTGATGCTGGTAAATTAGTCGCCCATGGCAATCCACTTCTATCAATAAGCCCTCAAATTGCAGATTTCGTGGAATTGTTGATAACGCACACTAGCAGGCGTAGCAGCCCTCTCCATCATAGGCGCTTCAGAGAATCATGAAGTTTTATCACATTGTCTAAAGCATTTAGTATAGATTGCATTTTACTTGAAAACATTTGTATTATTTTAAATCTTTTTTTTTTTTTTTTTGATGACGAGGGGTTTAATCCCCTCGGGCCAAGCATTTCCGCACCACCACATGGACCATGTAAGCCACCCCTTTGGGGGCTGCAGTGGCCAAGTGGTCATCGCCCCAGCTGGTAATCAAACCTGAGACCTCTGAACTCCTGCATTTCTGCAAGCTTTAAGATTTAACTCAGTTACCACTGGACTAACACCACTTGGTTTATTTTAAATCTTGTAATCCTTAAAAGTTTGATTTTTATATATATATTTAAAATTTTAGTTTTCAATAATAGTTTACGATTCCGTTTTAAAAAACATCCCAAATAGTTTTTTTTTTTTTTTAAAAAAAAAATATCTATTTGCTGCTCCTTTTTAAAAAAAATGCAGCAAATAAATGCATTTATTTGCTGCTCCACCTTCAAAAAACGCAGCAAATAGACTATTTATTTGCTGCTCCACCTTCAAAAAACGCAGCAAATAGACCATTTATTTGCTGCGTTTTTCTACCCCCGCAAATAAATGCATTTATTTGCGGCCCCTTATTTGCTGCTACACTAAAAAAGCAGCAATTAGGCCTTTATATGGAGCTGCAAATAAATATTTTTCTACTAGTGACAGGTCGCCCTAATTCACGCCATCTACGCCATTACTTACCTACATACTAACATGTGATATTTAGCTACTCATTAAAACAGTAAGAACGATAACTACGACAATAACAACGATACTCATAGCGATAAATACGATAAACATTCAATTAACAAATAAGGTTTCAGGAATCTATCTAGCCAGTATTACAATAACGAATTATAATAATAAACAGAATTGAAAGGAGAAATACCGTAACAAAGAAGGATTTCAGAACTGACGGATTGAATTGAATCTAAAACGTGGGATATAAAGTTTGCTTGAAAAACTAAAAAGAACTTCTATAAACTAAGAACTAAATTAAAAAGTTTGTATGTAAACTAATAAGCAAAGAAACCTAAGATTAGAACTTGGTAGTTTAAAAGATTAAAACTCGATCATTAGTGCTCTCACGGGATTAGTTTTAAATAAGAGATTATGAAAGTCAAAATCCCTTAACCTAATCGTCCTTGGGCTTTTCTGATTTTTCTCAAGTTTGCGCCGTGGTCTACCGACCGATGATGTTGGTCGGTCGACCGGTTATCGGGCCTGTCCAGCTTTCTGATCTTGAGATTAGATTTCTGGACTTAAGTTGTCAGGTGTCTTGGTCGACCGACCACTGTGATAGGTCGGTCGACTGAGAGTACTGCTATGTCAGCTCATAAAATCCTCGTAAGTTGGTCCTTTGGTCCTTGATTTGCGCGTTGGACTTCGTTCCTTCGTTCCTTCTTCATTTCTTGGTTCCATTAGCTATGCAAAAATCTCGAGGGTAATATTTGGCTTGAAATTGCCTCATTTCCGCATAAATCTGCAAAATAGCATAAAAACACGAAAGTAGACGAATATAGGGAAATAGCGACTAAAACTCGTAAATGAGCTCTGAAATGCGTGTCAAAATAGATGTAAAACATTATAAAATAGACACGTATCAAATTCCCCAAACCAAACCGTGCTTGCCCTCAAGCAAGAATTAGACTCGATCTTAAACCTATGGAACGATTTCAATCTCAGAGCGAAATGAACATGTAAGCCTAAACCAATTTAATGCAACGTCAATAAGGAAATAGTAAATGAATCATGCAAACGAGTTATGAAGTTGTCAAACTTGCAAATCTATCGACTATAGAGACTTTCCCAATGGACTCTCGCGGGTCGCTTGAATCACACAATAAGCATAGGGTGAGTGTATGTAAAAGATAGAAAGAGATAATTTTGTAAAGACACTCACCTAACTTCGACCCATGAGAACATGCCTGCAATCTAACATGAAGGTAAACTCTACAACCTGCATATACATTCTAATCAAGTTGAAGAGTCTATTGATCTAGATATACTCAAGAAGGGGGGGGGGGGGGGGGTTTGAATTGAGTATGCCAACTTTTTCGATTCTTCTTCGATATATGTTGATGGAGCGTGATAGTATCAAGTAACGAGTAAGAAAGACAAAGTAAAAGGAGACACGATCTTTTGAAGTGGTTCAGTTTCACAAATCGAAACCTACTTCCACTATTCTCGATTAATAAACTTAGTACCTTCTCCGGATTACAATTTTATCAACCCTACTCGTACAACTTTGATGTTAGTTGTAACTCAAACTAGATACCGTTAAATACCTAGCTATGTCAAGTACCGTGAAATACTTGACTACAATGAGTACCGCTAAATACTCGAACTATCTTAATTAATATAAGATAAATCTTCAACAAACTCTTGTGTTCAACGATCTTGAACGTATGAGACTAATCGTCAAAGCTTGTAGTCTTTATTACGATATCTGACAATGATTGGCACGGAAAACGAGACGCACGAGAGGCTACGTTCGGTTCTTTCTTGAAAATCATGACGCGTGTGAATTATATATGTTCAACGTGTGATATAGTGTCCCTTATATAGTAATTTAGATCTAGGTTGAATCCTAGATATTTAGGAATATTACTTCATCTAAAATTCGTATTTCTAGGTAATATTCTAAAACTAATCTTATTTGAATTAGGAAATACTTTATAAGATATTAATAAATTACGACATAAGATTGTATTACCAAAACCTATTTGATTTAGGAAACAACGTATACCATAAATTATAATATCCTACTTTAAATCAATTCATAATTATTGTCAAGGTATAATAAATTATATCTTTAACCAAATCCTAGTTTAACTTTAAGTGAATTAAATAAACACATATTATTAATTTAATTAAACCTCAAAGACAATATAAAACGTGTTGGTAGTCGTGTAGAAAAGTGATGCACGCTTCCTGAGACACGTTTCATAGGACACGTTTTCGAGACATATTTCTTGAAGCACGTTTCCCTAGGAGTTTAGATTTTGACAATAACGGTTAGAATAAAATTCTTAGTATATTAGAACAAATAATTATCTCATAGGATAATTATTTTAATCCTTATTAACCAAAGAATATTTTTATTCTAAAAACCGTTTTAAGATTACTAAATTAATATATCACAATATAACAATAATACGCATATATTTTCACGCTTTTATTTATTTCACGCAAATCTCATTTCTTCAATAGTTATAGATACGACCTATAACTTAGGAGCTATTTGATTCCGCAATAAGACTTTATTCTTTTAAATCTTCAAAAAGACTTGACACGAGCTTGATCTTTCTTCAATCCATGATTGAATATATACTTTCCTATGATATGATCTTCGCTCTATAATTAACTGTACACTTAATCGCACGATTACACGCATATGAATATAAAACATAATTATCTAGACTTGTCATTATTAAAACATAAAACAATATATTAAACATATAAAATATATTACTCAACAAATTCCCCCTTTTTAATGATGGCAAGTCTTATCTAGAATCGTGTCTAAGTGTAACGTTGTAACGTTCCCCCTCAACATAATATTGGTCATTCATAATATAGATCAACTAGGGTTTCTATTCTTAGATTAAACCAATTACTTAAAGAACTATGAGAGACAATACGTTACGACAAGGAGCAATCTTAGACAAATTCGTAATCTAGGTCACATTCTTTTCCCCCTCTTGACATCATTGAAAAGACGGAAACAAAGACATAAAACGACTAGAATGATATAATACGAAACAAACCTAAGCATGCGATTCTAAATCAAACACACAAACACGATTAATATCAAGCAAATACGAAAGACGAACGGAAAATCAACACACAACCAAGTACTAAAAAGCCTATGGGCCGAATATACACAAAAGGAAGCCACATAGGCCGAATGTTTCGGATCATGGCCTAATGGGCCGAATGTTGTAGGTAGCATGGCCTTAAGAGGCCGAATTGTTTAAAGGGAACCAAATAAGAACTACATGCCAATGGGCCGAATGAGATAATGAGAAAATTGGGCCACAAAGTTTAATAAACCCAGGAAAAGAGAAAATAAAGAGGCTGGAATGGGTTTGCAAAAAGGATTAAAAGATAAGAGTTTAAGGGCTTGTGGAAACCGACTCCACCACTACGGCCCAAACCAATCACGCACTTGCTCCAAGCCCAATCTGCAAAACAAACGTTAACAACACAAAAACATAAACGGATCTTATGCTGGGTGTCGGATAATGTGGGGGTTGACGAACTCGGGTCGTGTGCGATACTCCAATGTCGACAAGCGATCCAAGCAATTACTGCTAATGTTGCGCGCCTGACCCTCCACCAAACGCTCGAAATTGAGCACCTTTAGAGAAAGCGCCTTCACCGCGGCTAAATATTGAGCTCCGTCCTCACGCAACCCACGACTATCACGTACCAACGCTCCACCTTGAGTGGTTAAGAATTGGGGAAGGTCACTAACACCGATAACCTCTTCCTTCACGTCCTTCAACTCGCGGGTAATGTGTGCGAGACTTCCATCGATCTTTTTCATCCATTCTCGCATCTCATCATTTAAGCCCGACCCGTTTCCACTCTCGGTTTTCGCTCCCTGCAGCTTTGAAATTTGAACATCCAACTGATCCATCTTTCCTTCTAAAACATCTAAACTCCCGTTCACCTTCGTTTCTTCTCCACTTTCACGCCCAAACAACAATTCACCATTATTTCCAAGAATACCCATGAGCTTCATTAGCTTATCGTTTATACGATCTCGAGGGACAACCCCATAACTGCTCACGTCTACCACCCCAGCATCAAATAATAACTCAGAAACCCATATCCCATATGGGATATCCAGAGTAGTGCTAAACCGTTCCTTGACCAAGATTTTCGAAATCTGAGCAATTTTCGCGCAAAACAGAGGCGCTAAATTTATTTTGACACCGGTCATCCAATTATAGAGTACGATAGCCTCACAACAACTCAATTTGTCACGACCTCCTTGTCGCGCCAAAATCGAGTTCCACAAGAAATTAACAAGAAATCTCATCTTAGGATTAAACGAATTTGTTAACAGTGGACTCACCTCCGTCGCATCATCATCAAAATATTTTTTAATTTCCATCTGTTCAGTTTTAGAGACATTAGTCCACTCTTTACTCGGGTCAAGAACGAGTCCTTCGTTCTTCAACCTAAAGACTCGACATATATCCTCAACCGAGATATCAACATCTCTTCCATTAACAACCGCCCTTACTCCATTCTCAACCATTTTCACAGACGCAAAGAACTGAACGATTTCAGTCGAAAAAACCAACCCGGAAAATTACTAATATAAACCCAATCTTGAAAAAGCAAGAAATCTTTGAAAAAACTCAAAGAACGAGACCCATCCACCCATGAAGTAGGATAAAACCGACCCGCATGCAGGAAATAAGGAAGCAAGCGTTCGATTAACATACCTTCATGTTTACTCATCCTCACTTTTTCCAACCCTTCTTTTGCCGCATCCCCGGAAATATCACGAAACAGAGTCGCGGTATTTGATCATAAAATTCCTCTTCCATGACGGATTTCCCTTTTTCCAACTTTTGTCTCTTGCTAGCTTCAGACTTCGGAACAGTGACAGTGATTCGTTCCGGTGATGGTGATGGCGAGGGCGTTGGTGTCGGGGTATGGTTTTGTGGCGGGTAGAGCGTCTAGCAGAAAGTGGGGCATTTTTAGAGTGATAATCGGAGTTTTGATCGGAGATTATGGATGTGCTTATGGTGGATTTCTTGGTTGTACGTTTTAATCGAGGATGGAGTTATGATTTTGGTTTTAATTTGATTTGATAGAGAGAGTTGTGAGGTTAGAGTAAAGGTGAGGGAGACGGTTATGGGAAATGGGAAGGTGATGGAGCGTGAGAGTGGTGAAAAGGTGGGGGGGTTATACGTGGGGTAGGTAATAGTAGGGTAGGTCAGGTAATTAATTTGTTTTAGATAAAACATATAATATGTTACGTAAATATGGTACGTAATTAATTCAAATATGTTTATAACAAGTTACGTACTTAAGGTACGTAAATATATATATATATATATATATATATATATATATATAAAATAATATTTTAGGCATAAATTTGTTAATATTTGAATATTATGGTTTTAATCGAGACATTGGTTGTGTTCGTTCGTATAACATATAGCATAATATAATCGAATTCGAGCATTTAATAAAAAATAACATACAAAGGCATGCAGCGGAATATACAGACACAGTCATATAATTCTGTCTTTACATAGTCAGTCATTGGATTATTTTCGGCTCTTAAGATCAATTAGGTGCCACCGATTAAACCAATTTCCAATCGCAAAGTCTCAAATCTTTCCCTAGCCAAAGGTTTAGTAAAAATATCCGGCCATTGTTTTTCCGTACTAAAAAATTCCAACTTAATGTTTTTCTTTTCTACATGGTCACGTAAGAAGTGATGTCTAATTTCTATGTGTTTTGTTCTCGATTGCTGAGCCGGGTTCTTAGATATTATTATAGCACTCATATTATCACATAAAATAGGTACATATCCCACATCAATACCATAATCAAGCAATTGTTGTTTTAACCATAGGAGTTGGGAACATACCAGTGCGGCTGCAATATATTCTGCTTCAGCGGTTGACAAAGCGACAAAATTTTGTTTCTTGGATGCCCATGGTATAATACATGGTCCAACGAAGGTAGCAAGTCCAGAAGTACTTTTCCTGTCTAAAGAACAACCTGCATAATCCGCATCTGAATATCCTAGTTGGTTAAAATTACAGTCTAGGGGATACCATAAATATAATTTTGATGTTCCGATTTGATATCGTAGAATTCTCTTAACCGCAATCATATGCGATTCTTTTGGTGCAGATTGGAACCGAGCACACACGCAGACACTAAACATTATATCTGGACGACTTGCAGTAAGATAAAGAAGTGAGCCGATCATACTTCTATAAGTGGTTTCATCTACTGACTTACCGTCTTCGTCTTTGGTGAGCTTTTTATCTGTTACCATTGGAGTAGGCATGGGATGAGATGATTCCATTCCGAATTTCTTTATTAATTCCTTGACGTATTTTTGTTGATGCACTTTGATACCCTCCTTCGTTTGTTGAATTTGAAATCCAAGGAAGAATTTTAATTCTCCCATCATACTCATCTCGACCTCGGATGTCATCAACTCTGAGAAGTATTGGCACAACTTTCTATTGGTTGACCAAATATAATATCGTCAACGTAGATCTGGACTACTAACAAGTCAGAATTTTCACTCTTCAGATATAGTGTTTTGTCCACTGATCCTCTCTTGAATCCGCTTTCCAATATAAACTTTGATAGTCTGTCGTACTATGCTCGAGGGGCCTGTTTCAGCCCGTAGAGAGCTTTGTCCAATCTGTATACGTGATGCTTGAGTTTGCTGTCAGGAAATCCAGGAGGTTGTTCGACATAGACTTCCTCCTGAAGATATCCGTTAATAAGAAATGCAGTGTTAACGTCCATATGAAATAGTTTCATTCCTTTATGTGCAGCAAATGCTATGAGCAAGCGAATTGCCTCAAGGCGAGAAACTGGAGCGAAGGTTTCGTCATAATCGATCCCTTCTTGTTGATTGTATCCTTGAACGACCAGTCTTGCTTTGTTACAAACGATGACTCCTGAGTCATCCAATTTATTTATGAATACCCATCTCGTTCCAATTACTGATCTATCTTTTGGACGAGGAACGAGATGCCATACTTTATTTCTTTCGAATTGTTGAAGTTCTTCTTGCATGGCGACTATCCAGTCAGGTTCTGCAAGAGCTTCTTTTATGTTGGTAGGTTCAATTGTGGAGAGGAAGGAGTAGAATGAGCAGAATTTGTTTAAGCTTCTTCTAGTTTGAACTCCTTCTGTAAGGCTTCCTATGATGTTGTCTAGAGGGTGAGAGCCTTTATATCTCCAGTTTCTTGATTTATTGTTTTCATTACTACTACTTGACTCGAGATTTTGACTTGTTCCCCCTGAATCCAAACCAGGTTTTATAGGAGAGTCAGGTATAACTATATATGACCTCTTCCCTTTGTGGGGAATAATCATGTATTCACCATTAATTTTGCAGGATTATAACGAAAATTACATATGTGAATAAATGTCATAAGGTGAAAAACATGAATAATAGAGTACAACCTTAGGTTCTTTGCGCGAATGGCCTAAGAACAGGAATTAAAGGAAATTCCCTCCTATAACTTGCACCCAAGACTTGTCCGAGACGATGCCGCGTGTGCTAGAAATGCTCTCCAATTGCCTTGCAATATGGGGAGAGTTTTGTGAGGTTTTTGATGTGAGATCTAGGTTATTGGGAAAAACAGTTCTCAAAACCCTAATTTTATCAGATGTTGAATACCAGTGTTTCAATCTCCTCTGAAAGAGTCGTCCGACAAAACGAGAGTTCTTCTCCTTTTGTAATACTTACTCGACTTAAATAGGTCAAAGGTGAGAGTGGGCTTTCCACTCTTACCTTATTCTCTTTCGCGGTTCGACCCTAATGCTAAAATACAATTCGCGGGATTTAATTATAAATTGTATACACGTTATCAGATATTAATGTAGTCGATACATTAATAATGGTCTGATAAAAATTACGATATTGTATAATTAGCTTAATTAATATAACTGCTTATATTAATACACAAATTCAATATTTAATTAAATATAACTGTTTATATTTAATTTACGAATTAATCATGTAATCCGTATTAGCGAACATTATTTAATCCGTATTAAATAATTATCTCAACATCTCATTGACTAATTTAATAGTCAATACCTCTGACTAACTGTTTAGTCGTATTCAGCATAAATGTGACTGTATTTTCATACCTTCACATCTCTCAAACGTGTCCTATAGGTGTGACGTATAAGGACCAGTTGATCACCGCCATCCGTATGAAAATAACGTCAAACTTATCTAGCAAGCCAACCGTTATTGATAAACGTGGATCAACTGATAATAATACCAAAGTATGCCTTTGTGATCCTTTAAGAGATTTAATAAGTCATTGTACTAACTGTCGAGGACACCAGCCCCAACAATCTCCCACTTGTCCGTACAAGGGTATGTGCAATGACGTTATCACACTACATGTGGATACCAGTCCCAACAATCTTGCTGATGTAAGCGCAACATGAAATAACCCAGAAAAAATCCTCTTGGCCCCTGTTACGGAAGACTGTGGGAAAGAAACCAAAGTTACCCAAAATCTGCCTTAATCTCAAGAGACAGTTGAAAGTCAAAAGACTCGACTCTAAGGATCACTATGGAGGTCCTATCCACGACCTGGCATCCAATGTTGTGAAACATTTAGGACTCCATAACGTTGTCACGGGGTGTCCTACGAGATATCCGTATAACCCGCCTTTGTGATTGGTCAGTCAACTGTTTGACTTATGTCTCGTTGAACCCACCATCAACCAACGTCACAAAATGATTATGAGTTATTAGCTCAAGTGGGTAATCAAGGACCAAAAACGATGTAATGTTAATCAGTTCACTTTGTGGTGTTCAAAATTGGCGTACAATTCCACATGAAAAACAAAACATTAAATTATCATAACGATGAGGTTGTAATAGAGTACACAAGAAAATGAATTATAACATGAATTCATAAAAGAGTATTACAACTCATGAAGACGTTTAATTCCCATGGAATTAACGTGCCTTTCATGCTTATCACGTGGTAATGCTTTAGTGAGAGGATCAGCTATGTTGTCATCCGTAGCGATCTTATCAATAAATATCTCCTTTTGCTCCACGTAATCTCTGATTAGATGAGCTTTCCGTTGTACATGTCTAGCTTTGTTGCTAGACTTATGCTCCTTAGCTTGGAAGATGGCACCTTTATTGTCACAATAAACGGTGATCGGGTCATTCGAACTAGGCACTATTGATAGTCCTTGTAAGAATTCACGCATCCATATTGCTTCCTTAGCTGCTTCCGAAGCGGCATAGTACTCGGACTCAGTTGTAGAATCTGCTGTAACACTTTGTTTAGAACTTTTCCAGCTGACAGGAGCGCCATTAAGAGTAAAAACGAATCCAGACTGAGAATTCGAGTCGTCTCGATCCGTTTGGAAGCTAGCATCTGCGTAACCAGTGGCGCAGAGCCTCGTGTCGCCTCCTTAAGTCAATCCCCAATCTTTAGTCCTCCATAGGTACTTAAGAATGTTTTTCACGGCCATCCAGTGTTGTTCACCTGGATGTGCTTGGAATGGACTTGTCATACTCAATGCATATGTAACGTCTGGACGTGTGCATATCATGGCATACATGATCGATCCTATAACCGAAGCATAAGGAATCCGAGTCATGCGCTCTTTCTCTTCCAATGTCTTAGCTTCTTGAGACTTGCTCAAGTGAAGCCCAGTAGCCATAGGAAGGAACCCTTTCTTGGAGTTCGTCATGCATATCTCTAGAATCTTATCTATATAAGACTCATGACTGAGTGACAACATCCGTCGTGATCTATCCCTGTAGATACGGATGCCCAAAATTCTTTGTGTCTCTCCCAGATCTTTCATCTGGAAATGGTTTTTCAACCATGCTTTAACCGAAGATAGGAGAGGTATGTCATTCCCAATCAGGAGTATGTCATCGACATACAATACTAGGAAGACAATCTTGCTCCCACTTGACTTGATATAGAGACATGGTTTCTCGACTGATTGAATGAAAACATTCTCTTTTATCACTTGGTCGAAGCGATGATTCCAACTCCGTGATGCTTGCTTAAGTCCATAAATGGAACGCTTAAGCTTGCAAACTTTCTTAGGATGTTCCGGATCAATAAAACCCTCAGGTTGTACCACGTACAACTCTTCCTCCAAATAACCGTTTAAGAAGGCAGTTTTAACGTCCATCTGCCAGATTTCATAGTCATGAAATGCGGCAATCGCTAAGATAATCCGAATGGAATGTAGCATGACTACGGGTGCAAAGATCTCATCGTAGTGCAAGCCTGGCACTTGGGTGAAACCTTTAGCAACTAGTCTTGCCTTGTGAATATCTTGTTGTCCTTCCACGACATGCTTTATCTTGTAAAGCCATTTGCATTGAAGGGGGCGTACCTTTGCAAGTAGGTCCACAAGATCCCACACGTTGTTCTCATACATGGAGTCCATCTCGGATTGCATGACTTCTAGCCATAACTTTGAGTCGAAACTAGTCAGGGCACCTTTATAGGTTGTGGGTTCTTTACCCTCTAGGAGTAAGATGTCATCTATGTCATGTTCCTCGACCATACCAATGTATCTGTCCGGAGGAATAGAGACTCTTCCCGACCTCCTAGGTTCCTCAGGAATATCTACCGCAGCCGAGGTTGAAGGAACTGCTTCCTCCAATGGTTGCTCGATAGTTGGTTCTTGAATCTCCGATAGATCGAAGGTTATATTACTCGACTTGTTCTCGAGAAATTCTTTCGCTAAGAAAGTCGCACTAGCCGCAACAAAAACACGTTGTTCGGTTGGCGAGTAGAAGTAATGACCAAAAGTTCCTTTTGGATAACCTATAAAGTATGTCTTGACCGATCGCGGGCCTAGCTTGTCCTCGTGTCTCCACTTGACATAAGCTTCGCTGCTCCAAACCCAAATAAAGGACAAGTTAGGGACCGTTCCCTTCCATAACTCGTATGAAGTCTTGTCAACAACTTTAGACGGATTTCGGTTAAGTATTAGAGCGGCTGACAAAAGAGCATAGCCCCACAATGAATCAGGCATAACGGTGTGACTCATCATGGATCAAACCATATCAAGTAGAGTTCGATTTCTCCGTTCGGACACACCATTTAATTATGGCGTTCCAGGTGGAGTCAAATGTAGAACGATGCCACAGTCTTTAAGGTGTTGATCAAACTCATGAGAAAGATACTCACCACCACGATCAGATCGTAGTGCTTTAATCTTTCTCCCCAGTTGGTTCTGTACCCGATTCTGCTATTCCTTGAACTTGTCAAAGGATTCACTTTTATGTTTCATTAAGTAGACATAGCCATATCTACTCAAATCATCCGTGAAAGTGATGAAATACCTATAGCCTTCTCGTGCGTTGATCGACATAGGGCCACATACATCCGTAGGTATAAGTCCTAATAGGTCGGCAGCGCGCATTCCAACACCTTTGAAGGAAATACGAGTCATCTTAGCGATGAGACATTATTCACACGTGCCATATGATTCGAAATCAAAGGCCGAGATAGCTCCATTCTGTATGAGCTGTTTTACGCGTTTCTCAAACTTATATAGCAAGTCAACCGTTATTGATAAACGTGGATCAACTGATAATAATACCAAAGTATGCCCTTGTGATCGTTTAAGAGATTTAATAAGTCAATGTACTTACTGTGGGGAATATAGCATGTATACGCCCTAAAACATGAAGGATTATAACGAATTTTACAGTTGTGAATATAGTCATAAGATAATTAAAAACATGAAAAGAATACAACCTTTGGTCCTTGTGCTAAAGGCCTAAGAACAGGAATTAAAGCAAATTCCCTCCTATAACTTGCACCCAAGACTTGATTGAGATGATGCCGCGTGTGCTAGAAATACTCTCCAATTGCCTTACAATATGGGGAGAGCTTTCGTGAGTTTTGATGTGAGATCTGAGTTTTGGGAAATGAATGTTCTCAAAACCCTAATTCTTGAGATTGTGAATTAACCAGTGTCCTGACAAAAGGAGAAGGTCTCTCCTTATGTAGCGTGTGGGTCGGCCGAATGGGTTAGGGTAAGAGTGGGCTTTTTCCACTCTTACCTTATTCCTTTGCGTGATTCGACCCGTTTTGCTAAAAATATAATTCGCGGGTTTTATTTATAAATCGCATACATGTTATCAGATATTAATGCAGTCGATGTATTAATAATGGTCTGATAAAATTACCATATTGTATAATTACCCAAATTAATATAACTGTTTATATTAATACGCGAATACAATATTTAATTAAATATAACCGTTTATATTTAATTTACGAATTAATCATGTAATCCGTATTAGCTAAAATTATTTAATCCTTATTAAATAATAATCTCAACATCTTATTGACTAATTTAATAGTCAATACCTGTGACTAACTGTTTAGTCGTATCCGGCATAAATGTGACTGTATTTTCATACCTTCACATCTCTCAAACGTGTCCTATAGGTGTGACGTATAGGGACAAGTTGATCACCGCCATCCGTATGACAATAACGTCAAACTTATCTAGCAAGCCAACCGTTATTGATAAACGTGGATCAACTGATAATAATACTGAAGTATGCCCTTGTGATCCTTTAAGAGATTTAGTAAGTCATTGTACTAACTGTCAAGGACACCAGCCCCAACAATCTCCCACTTGTCCGTACAAGGGTATGTGCAATGACGTTATCACACTACATATGGAGGACACAAGCTCCAACAAACTCCCACTTGTCCGTACAAGTGTAGGTGCGATAACCGAATCTCATATCCTTTTAAAATTTCTCCCACTCAATGTAAGACAATTTGCAAATCCGCATTCGCAAAGGTCGTATCTCACAAGCGATCTGTATCAAGAGTGGTTTCCCCGACTAGAGAGTAACTTAACTGATAAAACGAATCTGTATTCGAGCATGGCCATGCATTTCAGTTACTACTCCTCGAGTGGCCCTGAGAAATTATAAAATCCTGATAAGGGTTTGGATATTTCCCTCAACTCGAATCTTGCCGATGTAAGCGCAACATGAAATAACCCAGAAAAAATCCTCTTGGCCCCTGTTACGGAAGACCGTGGGAAAGAAACCAAAGTTACCCAAAATCTGCCTTAATCACAAGAGACAGTTGAAAGTCAAAAGACTCGACTCTAAGGAACACTATGGAGGTCCTATCCACGACCTGACACCCAATGTTATAAAACATTTAGGACTCCATAACGTTGTCACGGGGTGTCTTACGAGATATCCGTATAACTCGCCTTTGTGATTGGTCAGTCATCCGTTTGACTTATGGCTCGTTGAACCCACCATCAACCAACGTCAAAAAATGATTACCTGAGTTATCAGCTCAAGTGGGTAATCAAGGACTAAAACGATGTAATGTTAATCAGTTCACTTTGTGGTGTTCAAAAATTGGCGTACAATTTCACATGAAAAACAAAACATTATATATCATAACAATGAGGTTGAATAGAGTACACGAGAAAATGAATTATTACATGAATTCATAAAAGAGTACTACAACTTAGGAACACATCTAATTCCCATGGAATGAATGTGCCCTTCATGCTTATCACGTGGTAATGCTTTTGTGAGAGGATCAGCTATGTTGTCATCCGTAGCTATCTTATCAATAAATATCTCCTTTTGCTCCACTTAATCTCCGATTAGATGAGCTTTCCGTTGTACATGTCTAGCTTTGTTGCTAGACTTATGCTCCTTAGCTTGGAAGATGGCACCTTTATTGTCACAATAAACGGTGATTGGGTCATTCGAACTAGGCACTACTGAGAGTCCTTGCATTGTAAGAATTGACGCATCCAAATTGTTTCCTTAGCTGCTTCCGAGGCGGCATAGTACTCGGACTCAGTAGTAGAATCTGCTGTAACACTCTGTTTAGAACTTTTCCAGCTAACAGCATCGCCATTAAGAGTAAAAACGAATCCAGACTGAGATTTCGAGTCATCTCGATCCGTTTGGAAGCTAGCATCTGCGTAACTCGTGGCGCAGACCGTCGAGTCGCCTCCGTAAGTCAATCCCCAATCTTTAGTCCTCCGTAGGTACTTAAGAATGTTTTTCACGGCCATCCAGTGTTGTTCACCTGGATGAGCTTGGAATGGACTGGTCATACTCAATGCATATGCAAAGTCTGGACGTGTGCATATCATGGCATACATGATCGATCCTATAGCCGAAGCATAAGGAATCCGACTCATGCGCTCTTTCTCTTCCAATGTCTTAGCTTCTTAAGTCTTGCTCAAGTGAAGCTCAGTAGTCATAGGAAGGAACCCTTTCTCGGAGTTCGTCATGCTGAATCTCTCTAGAATCTTATCTATGTAAGACTCCTGACTGAGAGACAACATCCGTCGTGATCTATCCCTGTAGATACGGATGCCCAAAATTCTTTGTGCCTCTCCCAAATCTTTCATCTGGAAATGGTTTTTCAACCATGCTTTAACCGAAGAAATGAGAGGTATGTCATTCCCAATCAAGAGTATGTCATCGACATACAGTACTAGGAAGACAATCTTGCTCCCACTCGACTTAATATAGAGACGTGGTTCCTCAACTGATCGAATAAACTCATTCTCTTTTATCACTTGGTCGAAGCGATGATTCCAACTCCGCGATGCTTGCTTAAGTCCATAGATGGAACGCTTAAGCTTGCAAATCTTCTTAGGATTTTCTGGATCAATAAAACCCTCGGGTTGTACCATGTACAACTCTTCCTCCAAATAACTGTTTAAGAAGGCGGTTTTAACGTCCATTTGCCATATTTCATAATCGTGAAATGCGGCGATCGCTAAGATAATCCGAATGGAACGTAGCATGACTACGGGTGCAAAGATCTCATCGTAGTGCAAGCCTGGCACTTGGGTGAATCCTTTGGCAACTAGTCTTGCCTTTTGGATATCTTGTTTACCTTCCACGGCATGCTTAATTTTGTAAAGCCATTTGCATTGAAGGGGACGTACCTTTGCATGTAGGTCAACAAGGTCCCACACATTGTTCTCATACATGGAGTCCATCTCGGATTGCATGGCTTCTAGCCATAGCTTTGAGTCAGAACTGGTCATGGCACCATTATAGGTTGTGGGTTCATTACCCTCTAGGAGTAAGACGTCATCTATGTCATGTTCCTCGACCATACCAATGTATCGGTCCGGAGGAATAGAGACTTTTCCCGACCTCCTAGGTTCCTCAGGAATATCTACTGCAGCCTCGGTTGAAGGAACTGTTTCCTCCAATGGTTGCTCGGTAGTTGGTTCTTGAATCTCCGATAAATCGAAGGTTCTATTACTCGACTTGTTCTCGAGAAATTCTTTTTCTAAGAACGTCGCACTAGCCGCAACAAAAACACGTTGTTCGGTTGGCGAGTAGAAGTAATGACCAAAAGTTCCCTTTGGATAGCCTATAAAGTATGTCTTGACTGATCGCGGGCCGAGCTTATCCTCGTGTCTCCACTTGACATAAGCCTCACAGCCCCAAACACAAATAAAGGACAAGTTAGGGACCGTTCCCTTCCATAATTCGTATGGAGTCTTGTCAACAGCTTTAGACGGACTTCGGCTAAGTATTAGAGCGGCCGACAAAAGAGCATAGCCCCACAATGAATCAGGCACAACGGTGTGACTCATCATGGATCGAACCATATCAAGTAGAGTTCGATTTTTGTCCGTTCGGACACACCATTTAATTGTGGTGTTCCAGGTGGAGTCAACTGTAGAACGATACCACAGTCTTTAAGGTGTTGATCAAACTCGTGTGAAAGATACTCACCACCACGATCAGAACGTAGTGCTTTAATCTTTCTTCCCAGTTGGTTCTGTACCCGATTCTGGTATTCTTTGAACTTGTCAAAGGATTCACTTTTATGTTTCATCAAGTAGCCATATCTATATCTACTCAAATCATCTGTGAAAGTAATGAAAGACATATAGCCATCTCGTGCGTTGATCGACATAGGGCCACATGCATCCGTATGTATGAGTCCTAATAGGTCGGCAGCGCTCATTCCAACACCTTTGAAGGAAATACGAGTCATCTTACCGATGAGACATGATTCACACGTGCCATATGATTCGAAATCAAAGGCTGAGATAGCTCCATTCTGTATGAGCTGTTTTACGCGTTTCTCATTTATATGTCCCATACGGCAAGGCCATAGGTAAGTTTGATATTTGTCACCAACCTTTAATCTCTTGTTATTCACATGTAATATTTCGGTGGTTTGATCTAAAACATAAATTCCATTCATGGAAACTGCCTTGCCATAAATCATATTGTGTAACGAGAAAATACAGCTATTATTCTCTATTACAAATGAAAAACTAAATTTGTCAAGTGTAGAAACTGAAATAATGTTTTTGGACAAACTAGGAACATAATAACAGTGATATAAAGATAACTCGAATACACTTGGAAGCTGGATCACGTATGTTCCCCTCGAGACTGCATCAACACGTGCTCCATTCCCGACACGCAGGTCAACCTCACCCTTGATGAGGGGTTCTTGGTTTCGAAGGCCCTGCACATGATTACATAGATGAGAACCACAACCATTATCTAGTACCCAAGTTCCGTAACTTGCATGGTTAATCTCAATCATGTGAATAAAAGAAGAAGAAGACATACCAACAGGAGTAACACGACCTGCCTTAATGTCCTCACGATACACGGGGCATGTGTTGGGAACTAAGTTCCAGATTTTATACTCATATCTAATGTGAATTTTGTTTCTTATGTTTAGTCATAAAAACTTAATAAGATCTTATGCATGCATGATGATTACATAAGATGTATGAATTTCCTTACATTGGTTTAAGAAGGTTTATACTCAATAATCACCTATTATGTGAGTCTTCAATAACCGAAATACCCTTATAACGATCTAACAAAAATCGTCTCCAAAAGATACGTATCAAGGACCCTATCTCAAACCAAGACTATTTTTGTTACTAGAAAAATAGAATTAGTATACTAGAAATAATAATAATATTACTCTTAATATTATTAGTATGGAAATAATTAATTTTACTAGAAAACTTATTTTCTAAGAAAATGTAGGGAGTATGAATGAAGTTGTAGTAAGTGGATGAACAAGCATCAACAACAACTAATGTACATGTAGTGTATATGGTGGAGTATATAAGGAGTAATAGTGAGCTTGCTTGCTCATCTATTTGGCCGGCCAAACAAGCCACCCAAGGCCAATGCTTGGCCTCTTACTTCTTACATAAAAGCAAGTAAGATTCCTTACATTCTTATTGTGTAAGGTGCACACAATCATGTTATATATTTAAACACACAACCTACACACATACTACATATCACACGGCTGAAATGGGGTTAATATAGACCCCATTTTATCTTTGTCAATTGTGTTAATTTGTAACATGTCACACATGTCTCATAACACATGACCCAATTTGTCAATTATGCAATTTTAACTCTTTAAAATTCATAATTCACAATTTTATAACATTTAAATAATATTACTAGTAATTATCAATTACAATATTATAAAATGTAATATCATAATTTTAATAACAACTCTTTGTAATTTTATGATCAACCGTGTTCATTCTCAATTTAATCGTTTCCCAAACGAATAAATAAAACCGTGTAATAAAAACAATTTTATTACTTTTGACAATTATTATTATAATCTCATTACAATAATATTTGTCACGTAAAATCATTTCCAAATTTCTAATTATTAATTAATTCGTATCCAATACAATATTAATTAATTATTCCATTGAGACGGAATTTCCTAAAGATATGACCTTAAGGGATCAACTGATCACCACCATCATATGACGATAATGTCAAACTCTAGACAGCCAATCATTATCGGTAAATGTTGATCAGTCGACTTTAAAAGAGTAACACTCCCAGTTGTGTTTCATTCAAATGAGTTTTAATTACGTCAACACACTATTGTCGAGGACACTTCCTCCAACAATCTCTCACTTGTCCGAGACAAGTGTGTGTTACCAATTCTCTTGCCCTATTATTATCTCCCACTCAATGCATGGCGTCCTCTCAGGTCGTGCCGGCAATTGATTTAAATATAGAGTGGTTTATCTCGATCTGGAGTTATAACTACTAACCGGAATTATCTACCATAGATACCTTCCGAGCGTGCCACGCATTTCTAGTTATTATTCTCCTCGAGTGGCCTAGAGATATTTCTCAACCCTGACAAGGGGTGGACAATTCCTAATCGACTTATTCCTTCCGGCTGGCCACAGCCCATCATAGCCCAAAATATGTCCTTATAAACCCCAGTTACGAAGGTGTTAGGACATAAATCAAAGTTAATCTGAAAACTATGCCACCTCAGAGAACATTCATTAGTCCAAGAACTGACTCATGTGAAACACAATAGATGCTCCCGCCACGACCAGGCAGTCTTTTAATAAGAGTACGCCAGAGCTCTATCAGCGGTCATTAGCCCGACAAATGTATCTTAACATGTCTATGCCTAGGTGATCGATTAGTCATCCCGTATGACTCTATGACAATTTAACTCGCCATCAATCGCATCACACATCTGGTTGCATTGAGACGTCACCTCACTTAAGCAACTAGGGGCGAGGTCATGATAATTCAATTCACTTTAATGGGGTTCAATATGGTCTTACCATCCCATTTGAAAATGACATGACCTGGGGTGAGTTATAAATAACTCAAATGATGAATGCATTATCACATATGTAAAATTGATACCATATTAATTACTGCATAATCTATAATTCATACTTGTATAGTATTACATCTCAACTCAATTGAAATGACATGATTTATCATGTTAAGCCTATAAGAAGGCTTTTGGTTAATAAGCCTTAACAACTTTTGTGCTTCACATAACCTTACTATTATTTCCCTTGGTTAGGTATAATTTTATTATGCTAACCTCACGAGTACGTGTCTGGATCCATATCGAGACACAAGCTTTCTAACAATAGAATAGCTCCCACTGCTTTCACAGTGTCTGAGAGACTCCTCCCTCTATTATATCTCATAGATATTAGTGTACTCATTTTTGTTGAATACCTTCCATTGTTCTACTGTCTCGAACATTTCTAACAGATTTCATCCTTTATGATTGTAGTCAAAATGGTTCTCTAACCATCCATATGTGTTTAGCACATGGTATTGTGCAACTCTTTGCACATTAAACCAATGAAGTATCCAAACATTTAGCTTCATCCTTTTAGTACTTTTTCAGTATTGTTTGATGAACTATATGGCTACACATAGAGACTTCTCTCCAAATTCGATTTGTAACATTTCGTCATACTCCAAGTATACGAAGTTTGATAATGGTAATATATCTTAGCGCAAAGAATTGATCCTGCAGCGGAAGCATGTGGATTCAATTTCTATAGTTCAAAACATTTGAACTTACCCTTATTCTTATCGACATAAGAATATGTACTTATATGCTAATATCCATTAATAGGATATCCTAGTGATGTATTTATTCCTTTTACAAGTCTTTATCATTCATAATGATCAACATGTCACATTCATGTAAGACTAGAGACATACCTTTACTCTCACTAAACTTCATGTATAAACATAACTTCTTGACTTTCAAGAAAATGCTTATCACATGAACAAAATAAGAATTCAACCTTTTGACATTTCCTTTTTAGGATAGTTGCGATTTTACAAAGCTCATACTCGATGACTTTTAAAATCCAACAACATCATTTGATCCAATTTTAATATAGTTCCGTTGTTTGCGTGCGAAACCCTTTCCACCAATCAATTGAGCTATTTCGGATTCAAATAGTGTCAAAACTAAATAAAGCATCTAAGCAAGTTACAAGTTCGTTGCCTAAAAGGCAACATGACACTCGTCAACTTAATTTTCGCATGAAATTTCCACTGATCTCAACTAGGAAGAACATTTTCCTATTGCATCATACTGAAGTTGTGGCTCTACAATAATTTCTCCCACTCTGTCTAAAAGAAATAAACCTCTCTTCTTTATAGACAGCATTATGAGCCACAAACCATTTGTTCTCATCATCATATAGGAAAAATTTCGCCATTCGAAATAGGCTACAACTTAGGCACCTTGCTTATTCATATCTCATGTGACTTGTATGCCCATGCTTTATAACATAGCGGAAAGATAAATGCTCGACATAATCGGAATAGAAAATAACTCTCACTCAATTGTAAAGATTTAATCATATCTCATATGATTCAATACTACTTTCTTGCCCATTCGGTGTTTATGAAAGTAAACTGCTTGTGATACATTATCACACTCTATTTGGTGTAAATAACTAGGCTCAATTAGATCACTATCTAATTCCAAGAACATTTTCTTGAGCCATTGCACATGTATTTTCAACGAGAATTTCTTGTGCGTTGATTTCCTCAATCGAAGACAGACCTCATCTACTCGAGGATATATCCTCTATATAAAGTATTTCTACTTCGGTAGAAAGATGAATTGAAATGTCTTTTGTGATTTAAAATTTCACTCACCTACACACATTAAAGTGTTTATAGGGTGAATGACTTGCCTTGAATGCAAGATTCCTATAACCCATGAGATTCCTAACCTCAAATGCGACTTTCAATCGAGAAATGAGGGAAAAAATTTGGGGCACCAACTCGAGTTTTAGGGTACATATGACATTTCCACCTTAGTTTTGGAATATAATCACCTTGATTCGTATGGCCTAACCATGAATCAATTCGTGGTAACATTGAGTACAACATTTGTTTTAATTGCGTAATGGTAAAACTTTTTACCTTTTATGCAAAACTCAAATTATATTTAGAGATGATGTATATAATAACTATTATTTATGTATTACTCTAAATCCAAAACTTGGTTAATTAAGCATAATATAGCATCTATATGTCATACGGATGAAGTGGCAACTATTTTAGTTTCATTCATGTTTATCATTCTTGACAAATCGTCATACGATTTTCTTCACGTTAGGACGATAGTATTTACAAGAACCCTCGGATCGTGCTATTAACACATCCTCTTCTAAATACCCATTTAGATTAGCGGGCTTTGTCATTCCTTTACCATATTTCAATCACGTGAAATGGAATTACTAACATGATTCACCAATTTGCACTCATATACAAATAATGTAGAATGAAAACTCAATGTCGTAAGTATTACTTAAGAAATATGTTGGAGTCATACTTCCAACATCCCAAGACTTTACAATTTGGAATTGTATCTAACTTCGTGTCTTACACGATTTTCCTTCAACCTCGTTCTCTTCTTAACTACTTAAGAAAGATTCGGTCTTCTCATAGCTCCCACTCACTTCAAGGATTATTACTTGAAGAAGACCTTTTCTTCAATTAATTCCAAATTAATTCCTCATAGGAGTTAATATCTATGAAGTGAGGTGGTATTGGTTACAATGATTTTCACAAATCAATTTACCAATAATTCATATTAACTTTGTCTTGTTCTTAACCCTTAAGTTTTAGACGATAAGTTATTTAAATTTGAGCAATAAGACTTTAGAACCATGTATGAATAGAAGATTTAATCAACACTTTTTGACAAGGATCACTTCTATTTAAGTTTCTTTATAAGAAATCATAATGGTTTAATAGGAATTTTAAGATGTTAATCTTATGTTTGCATAGGACTTTCCTATCAAATTCTATGGAATCGAATAATTCCTACGGACCTTGTCCATGACCAAAGGCACGGTTTTAAGTGAGGAGAAAGATATTCTATTTGTCGATATAGCATAAGATGTTTAGCGGAGATATTGGTTACAATCGAATGATATTATATAGGAGTAAAATGAACATTTATAAAACAACAAATTTAGGAAAACAAACATTCATCATTTTGATTCAACTTGTAATTATTTTAACAAGTTAAAGCATCTATAAAATGACCTCTATCCAATTTTATAAATGATTCGAAGACCCAAACCCATACCACTGAAATCGTGAACCACTGGAACTCCGACCCAATGATATGGTTTGGTGGGTTAAAATTTTAACCGGTTCTACCATAGAACTCTTGGTTGATGAAAAATCATTATTTATTCATCTTAGCCCGGAACACATTGACCACTGGTCCTCTACACTTCCGTTGAGTACAAACCAAATTTCAAATGCATCGAGATGCGATCCGCCCACTGGACTGAATCCACCTCATTGCCCCACTTATCCTACGTAATGGGGTTCGTACTGCCCACTGGACTAGCACCACCCCACGAAATAGAAGCTCATGGGTTCTACTATTTGGTAAGGCTAATTCTCAATTGTTTTGTTTAATATAGAGGTCTTGTCAATTTATTATCTATCTCCTTTAAGCGAATTAAATCGGTGAACTCGATAATTATAATTGACACGGTCGTTTTTAACGATCTAAACAAATATGCATGTTAATGGCGATTTGGCTATGCATGCAAACATATTAAAAAATGCAAAAATAAAAGCAATAAAGCTTAAAATCCTAGTATGACCTTCCTAGTAATAGAAAAATTAGTTAACTATTACAAATTCGGAAACCAACTCCATGGTCCCTTGAACTTCATTGGCACGCCATCCAAGAAAACACCGTCTTGTCGGAACTCCTTTCCGTATGGCATCGTCTTTTGGATCTTTGAAATTACAATAAAATAATACAACTATTCTATTTGTAAAACTGAAAATTAAATTAAATTACAAACCCGTGATACGAGATCACATAAATTACAACCAAATCAATATTCCCTTACATTACGGGTAATATTGATTAAAACTAAGGCCATACAAAGAAAAATTACATAATTCCAAATATATAAAAACATTCAAATATGACATTCATAAAATTGCAATAATAAAATATGTATGCACATGCTCAATTTTTTTTAATGCCAAATCGCCCTATGGGAGCAAATATCTCATATTTGTTTACGGTTTTTACGGATATGCGCGACTTTAACTATTAAAATCATCAAAATTACATAAATCTAATTTATGTCCAAGTTAATAATCCTAACTTACTTTAGGAATCAATGTTTAGTCTTTACTAATGTTTGATCATGATTTAACTTGATTTTGCATTATTGTTCATAAATTACTTGTATTTACGGGAAAAATAAACAAAACATGGCCAAATGAGTCAATAAAATTCGAAATTTAAAATTCAAAATTTTTAAACTTTCTGGAAATTTTCTAAAAATTCAGAAATTAATAAAATGGTCTTATGCAAATATTTATGGTTTATTTGTTAAATAAATCGTATAAAAGCCGTTTTTATGGTTAAAAATCTGATTTAAATTAAACAAACTTGCAATAATTTGCCATAAATTTTTAGTCATCCTAAAATATATATTAGAACCTGAAAATGACCAAAAAAATACAGACCATGCTCGAAATTTTATTTTACGACTCATAAATTACGATTATTAACTAATTAACTCATAAAAATTAATAATCATAAAAACAGAAACTTTTTGATATCCATATTTTATATCTGATGTTCCTATTATATAAGATATCTATGGGTAAAAGTTTATGCCATAATATTAAGATTAACTATTTTTAACACAATAAGTCATTATCTAGCCGATTTTAACTATTAAAATCACAAAACATGCATCACTTGAAAATAAATTCCCAAAAAATATATACATTCTGTAAATTTTGCATGTGACATTGTGTTAAATATTTATGGCAAAATTCCAACTATAACTATTAAAGTCGAATTTGGGTCACTATTAATACGATTTTTACTATAAAAATCATTAATCATGCAAAACAAGTCCATTAATTTCGAAAATTCATACATGTACTTTATATATTGCATGTGACTTCTCATAAAATTTTTAAGGTCAAATTCGAAATATAACCTTCTATACCCATTTTTACTTATATTATGACTATTTATCTCATAAAATTCATAATCCATGCATAATAACTCCATTTCTTACGAAAATTCATATACAATATATTAAATATGCATGTGGGAACATATCAAAAACTCTCGCCCAGAAGTTATGTTTTACTATTTTTCCCATTAATTGTTGTTTAAAACCGATTTAAACTACAAAATATACAAATAAATATAAAAATGAACAATAAAATCCATAAAATTATTTTTATGTCCTAAAACCATTTTAGAATCAGAAACTTTAATATGCAAAATTATTTTGTGATTTATCGTAATAAATACAATAATTTCGAAAATCATATGTTAATCCGTTTAACATAAAACATGAATCCGATCATGCATGCAACAACCGTAATGCTCTGATACCACTTGTTGGGAACTAAGTTCCATATTTTATACTCATATCTAATGTGAGTTTTGTTTCTTTATGTTTAGTCATAAAAACTTAATAAGATCTTTTGCATGCATAATGATTACATAAGATGTATGAATTTCCTTACATTGGTTTAAGAAGGTTTATACTCAATAATCACCTATTATGTGAGTCTTCAATAACCGAAATACCCTTATAACGATCTAACAAAAATCGTCTCCAAAAGATACGTATCAAGGACTCTATCTCAAACCAAGACTATTTTTGTTACTAAAAAAATATAATTAGTATACTAGAAATAATAATAATATTACTCTTAATATTATTAGTATGGAAATAATTAATTTTACTAGAAAACTTATTTTCTTAGAAAATGTAGGGAGAATGAATGAAGTTGTAGTAAGTGGATGAACAAGCATCAACAACAACTAGTGTACATGTAGTGTATATGGTGGAGTATATAAGGAGTAATAGTGAGCTTGCTTGCTCATCTATTTGGCCGGCCAAACAAGCCACTCAAGGTTAATGTATGGCCTCTTACTTCTTACACAAAAGCAAGTAACACTAGTAGAAAAATACTCTTTTGCGGCTATTTATTTGAGGCATTTTAGCCTAATGGAAGCAAATAACTTTTCTTTTTTTTATAAATCATATTACTATTTGCGGCGTTTTTGTAACAAAACGCCTCATATAGAGCATTTGCGGCGTTTAGACTCCAAAACGCCTCAAATAGACCAAATTTAAAAAAAACATATTTTAATTAATAAACTCACTCCATAGTCCATAATCCTATCTATGTCACTCGCACTGTAATACAAAAGGAAATAAAGAACTCACCTAATCACCATCTCCATCGTCACCGACCACCACGAAAAACACCTCGCCATCATCTCCTCGCCATCGTCTCCTCGCCATCGTCTCCTCGTCACGTGCCGTGTACTTTTACCTGAATATTAGGTATGTGAAATTCGATCTGTTCTATGGTTTACTTTTTGATTAATTGCAGTGTCGATTTTTAGGGTTGATGTTTGCTTTGGATTAATTATTTTAGTTAGGTTTATACTTAGTTTCGAATATATGAAGTGTTGATTTTGGAATACAATTTGGTTAAATGTTAGGGTTTATGTTTGTTTTTTACTAATAGTTTTTGTTAGGGTTCTGTTTATTTTTGATGAATTAACTAACTTTTATTCATTGATTACTCTAATTTTTGTTAGGGTTTATGTTTATTTGGTTTAGCCACGAGCACTGAGTGTTTACAGAATCATTTTGTACCAACCGGGGTTCTCTTTAAGGTCTTTGTGCCTTGGTTGCTTGACGTCCTACCGGGCTATTAGAGCCACGTTTTTTAGATTGGTAGGGAAAATCAGATTTTGGTGTATGTTTCCATTCCTTTGATGCGATGCGACTGGTTCAGGCAGCCGGGCTTAAGGCTGACTGCAAACTTTATATTACCCTAATATCAAATTGTGCAAAAAGTGGGAAAATTGATACAATGTTTGAAGTAAGTCTATATCATTACTGGTTCTTGGATGTAAATTTTTATGGTTGTCATCCTCAGCATGTGCTCCCCTCATGAATCTTCTCCATTAGGTCTTTCATGAAATGGTAAACACTGGCGAGGAACCAAATCTCCATACATATGGAGCTCTTATTGATGGTTGTCACTTTACCTGTCAATGTTATTGAGACAAATGATGCAGTGTCTAAAGTACTAGAAATCCCTATCACAAAGGATACTGATCATCAAATTCCAAAACACGAGCATTACGAAGGGAAAACTATCATCGATGGAATAGTGAACCATCCAGGGAGTGATCCTCCTTTCCATGATGCTCAGAATATTTCTCATGAGGTACCAGATATGCATACAATGCAAATCAACGGGAAACACACTTCATCTTCGTATATGATTTCCTACAATCGCTTGCTAAAAAAGGCGAGGTAGATTACAAATCAAACTGTTTTGTGTTGCTTTGTTTTTCTTTTTGGAAATTTATGTCTACAAGTTCCTTATATTAGAAACATTTTTTAATAGCAGTAGCAAATACTCAGATTGATATGTTTATACATGTAGTGAAGCTGTTGAAAATTGATGCCTCACATTAGTTCTTTTTTGCATTGTTCATTTTCTTTTCCTGCTGTTCTCTCTGTCTCACTAATTTTCTTGTCTAATGTACCCTGGTTCTCATTTATCAGGTTACATGAATGCATAGAGTTTCTTGAAGACATGGATAGTAAAGATATATTATATATGAGTAAGGTTATGGTGCAATTGTAGAGCTGGCCAGCTACTAAGATCCAACCAGACCATATAATCATCTTTAATCATGACATCAAAACAACCCAAAGCTTTGGTGAACAAAAACCGACTCATAACAATATGATGGTAAACACAGCAGACCCAATTATTGTGTATGATATAATAAACACGGACACATTTACAATAGCACTGTACTAGATCAATGTCAACTGTCTATTCTTCGCTATATTTTTAATTACTTTCTTTCAGTTAATTTCTCTACAATGTAGATTTTTTTTTCCAGTAATGCTAACTACCCTGGCATAATTTCTCAAACCCATGAGTCAATCATTTACTAGTTATTAAATGGTAAAAATGGAGGCTAATATGATTTTTCGACATATAGTGATATGAATGACATGAGCCCGTAGCCAAAATGTTCTTCGTTCATTGGGAGCCATATTGATGTTCACCTTCTTTCTTGGTTTAGGCCTTGATATTAGAGCTATTTGAAATCTGCTTAAATCTGCCTTGATATTAGAGAAGGGTAGAACTTTCAAATTACATTTATAAACTAAAATTAATATTATCATAAATTTGTGATGACAACTATAAATGATTGGGTTCTCATGTTATGTTGTAGGTGGATTATAGTTGTAACAAAAAGGCACAACGAGAGATTTGCAAACTTGATGTGTTAGCCATTGCGAAGCAATTTATATGGTCTCTTTCGAAAGACGTTTTTAAGGTCTATGTGCAGAGGTACTTAATATCTTCTATGCCTAAAAAATACTCAATATCAATTTGTGCGGAGGTACTCAATATCAATTTATATAACTTTCAGATCCTGGGATATTGAGCTTTTAATTTATATTTATTATTTACTCATAAATAATTACCAAGTGAAAATGTGTTTGGGGGAAGTATTATGACAGAGGTGTGACTAGCAGTGTTGCAGTCGTTTTAATTATGCTGGAGTTCTTTGGGTAGAAGTACAGTTGCGACGTTTGCCTAAAATACCTTCTTTGCCTGAAAAATACTCCGTATCCTAGTTAGTAACGAGTCGTTACTCATTTCTATATCATTATATATAATGCAGGTGAAAATAGAAGGACAACTCGTTAGCAAGGGGATGAGATTGACGTGGGATGAAGCACAGTTACAGGTACTATCTTATGGTTGGAAGTTTGTTAGTTCTTACATGACCAGATGGGCGGATGCTATCTTATGGTTAATTGGTTACCAATTTTTACACCATCTTAAGGGGTACTTCACAGACAACTTCAGTATAGGATAATGGAGTTTTTGCGGATACAGGCTGACAACCCTTACCAATATCATCTCCATGCTGCATCTGACTTTGAATGACATTTCCATCTGAGCATAACCAGTACTCTGCTGCTGCTGCACTGGACTGACACCATACTGATATCAAACTGTCTTCGGCTGATGTACTGTCTGCTGCTGCTGTGTTGGCTGCTCCACGAGACTAGCAGCATAAGGCTGTTGCTGCTCCAGAATTACTTGGTTGATGCATCCCAGAAACCTGTGATGGCTGCTGCACGGGACTACAAGAATTAGTTTTGGAGTTATATTGTTTGTAGGTTATTACTATTTATTTCAATTTATGTATGAATTTAGAATAATTATAAAAATCTTGTAAGATTGTCTTATTGAGAAATATATTTGAGAGTTATTACATCTAAATAAAATAATTTTTTTTTTTTATACCTATTTGCTGCGTTTTTTTGAAAAAACGCCTCAAATAGCTACTCTATTTGCTGCGTTTTTTTGAAAAAAACGCCGCAAATAACTACTCTATTTGCTGCGTTTTTTGAAAAAAACGCCGCAAATAGAATAGCTATTTGCGGCGTCTTAGAAACGCCGCAAATAATATTCCTATTTGCGGCCCCCCTATTTGCTGCTACATGAAAAATGCCGCAAAAGAGCTATTTTTTGGAGCCGCAAATAAGTGTTTTTGTACTAGTGTAAGATTCCTTACATTCTAATTGTGTAAGGTGCACACAATCATGTTATATATTTAAACACACAACCTACACACATACTACATATCACACGGCTGAAATGGGGTTAATATAGACCCCATTTTATCTTTGTCAATTGTGTTAATTTGTAACATGTCACACATGTCCCATAACACATGACCCAATTTGTCAATTATGCAATTTTAACTCTTTAAAATTCATAATTCACAATTTTATAACATTTAAATAATATTACTAGTAATTATCAATTACAATATCATAAAATGTAATATCATAATTTTAATTACAACTCTTTGTAATTTTATGATCAACCGTGTTCATTCTCAATTTAATCGTTTCCCAAACGAATAAATAAAACCGTGTAATAAAAACAATTTTATTACTTTTGACAATTATTATTATAATCTCATTACAATAATATTTGTCACGTAAAATCATTTCCAAATTTCTAATTATTAATTAATTTGTATCCAATACAATATTAATTAATTATTCCATTGAGACGGAATTCCCTAAAGATATGACCTTAAGGGATCAACTGATCACCACCATCATATGACGATAATGTCAAACTCTAGACAGCCAATCATTATCGGTAAATGTTGATCAGTCGACTTTAAAAGAGTAACACTCCCAGTTGTGTTTCATTCAAATGAGCTTTAATTACGTCAACACACTATTGTCGAGGACACTTCCTCCAACAGCATGAGCGCCTCCAATGCCCAGTCTTGTGGCAATGGTGGCATTCCATGCTTGTATCCTTGCTCTTTGTCTTGCCCTGTGAGTTGCTCGACTCACCTGACCTACTCTTAGTGAATCCTGATTTCTTGAACCTGGGCTTACCTACTGCTAGGTCGCCCTGAGCTTTAGCTTTTCCCTTACCCTTACCCTTGCTGGAGATCATGAGAACATCCTGCTTCACGCTCCCACTTAATTTCAGGTCTTTCTCGGTCTGTACGAGAAGGGAGTGGAGCTCATGAGGAGACTTCTTCATGTCGTTCATGTAGTAGTTGGCCCTAAAGAGGGCGAACCCATCATGAAGCGAATGAAGCATTCGATCAACGATTATGTTCTCACTGATCTTGCAGATTAGGGCCTCCAGTTTCTCGATATTCTCAATCATGTTGAGAATATGTGGGCTAACCGCTTGGCCCTTCTGGAGTTTCGCCTCAAAGAAGCGACATGTATGCTCATAAGAAACGATTCTCGGAGCTTTCGAGAATTCGTTAGTGAGCGTGGTGAAAATCTTGTTTGCACCATGGGTTATGAAGCGTCTTTGCAAATTGGATTCCATTGCATAGATGAGTACGTTCTTTATCGCACCCGCTCCCATGACGAAGTCACTGTGGGCGCGAACTTCGTTAGCTCTAGCTCCAGTTCCTGGGTGTGCCGGAATGGGCTCAGTTAAGTACTTGAGCTTTCCGTCAGCAATGGCAGCATTCCGTAACGTTGCCTCCCAGTCAGAGAAGTTTGATCCATCATTCCTCGGTCTAGTAGACTGATTCATGGAGTCCATGAAGGCTTTTAGCCAGGATTCACGTGCTAGCTTGGCACTTGGGATTGGGTCTTCACCAGCCATTAGATATACAACAGTTTAAATGATCGTGTTCTACACTGAAAAAGAAGATAAAAACAAAACCATATAAGCAACTCATCGTTGTGATTTAAGTCTATTTTAAATTGAATTTAAACTCGTAGACTCATGAATTTATATAATTGATCTCCCTCAAGAATTATATAAACGATCCCATGACTCAATTTCCATATATTGATAAGCCCACAGCTGGCTAATTTCACCGTTGGAACTCTTGGTCGATAGATTTCCGTAAATCCTATCTATTAGTCCATCACAGTCGTTAGATAGTATCGAGTGACCACGATGTTGAGATAAAATAAATCATCTGTTCCCACTTACCCGGCGTAGAATATGTCATATTATGCCTACCGACGAAGAAGGGATTCATGGGAGTCTGATTTATAAAGACTAGTCTCAATTTTTGGTTATACGAGGAAGACCCCATCAACTTATATTTATCCATTTTAAGTGAACTAATATCTAGCATATACGTGAATGAATGAAATAAAGTGATGGCTTTGCATGTGACATGTGGCATCTGTATTGTCACAGAAAACTAACGCGTAACCTCTACATGAGTCAGTTTTCAGGCATGTTATAGGTGGTTTGGTTTTAGGCGGAAAATGATGCTAGCTATTATCGATGAAAGCATAAAATAAATGCGATAAACGTAAATAAAAGTCCTAGTGTGGCCTATCCTACCAAATTAAACATAAAAACAACTTTGGAATCCACCGTTGGACCCTAGAAGCTTGTCTTGATGTTCCATCTTGGTCCATGCAGCGGGAGTGAGCATCCGGTCTCCGTCTTTGGCTTCGCAAAATTACTAATTTAAATTACAAATATAACCCTATTTACATTCTAATTTAAATACAAAAGTAATTACATGGCAAAAACCCAAAACGGAGATACAAGATCTCAAAATTACAAACAAGACTGTGTCCTATCATTACGGTGACACAATCTTCTAAGGCCACACTAAGTTACAACCGTTTGCAAAAATTAAATACGTTATAGAAAGCATTCGAAGGCATTCAATCAAGACGATAAATAAAATGCATCAACTAAATATAAAATTCATTCATGACATAATACTGTTATTATTATGATTAACAAATTTTACCAAACCACCTTAACGGGATTAAAATTATGTGATTATACCGTTTTAGCCACTTTAATTTTAATAAGTTTATAATCCATTATCTTAAACCGTTTTAAAATAATATGTATCATGCGAGAGTGAACCGTTTCACAAAAATAATACACTATTTCCGTATACAGTATATTACTTTAGGCCATGGGAAAATAAAAACAAGTTATTTTCGGGAAAAATAAAACGACTGTTACAGGGACGAGCTCGACCGACGTCAACACAGGGTCAACCGACCTTCTGACAGAAAAAAAAAAAAAATTTCCTGTAACAGCAGTATGGTCGACCGACCTATCAACCAGGTCGACCGACCACAAAACAAGAAACCGAGTTTCTGAAAACGCAAAATTGCTGCACTTTCAATCAAAACAAGTTTTTACCTTTGATTCAAAACGTGTAAATCAATTTAAACAACAACAAGGGTTCACATATTGCCAAGAATATCGATTAATTAACAATATGCAAACAGGAATCGAAAACAAGATCGATTACTCACAAAAGATAAACTGTCGAAAACAGAAAACCTACCAGGAGGCGGTCGACCGACCGCAACAAGGGGTCGACCGACCCACACGCCGACAGAAAACGATTTTCAAAATTTTTTTAAAATTAAAACTTATGAAAAACACAAAAGTAAAATTTCGTGGCCTTGGCTCTGATACCACTTGTGGGGAATATAGCATGTATTCGCCTTAAAACATGAAGAATTATAACGAATTTTACAGTTGTGAATATAGTCATAAGATAATTAAAAACATGAAAAGTATACAACCTTTGGTCCTTGTGCTAAAGGCCTAAGAACAGGAATTAAAGCAAATTCCCTCCTATAACTTGCACCCAAGACTTGATTGAGATGATGTCGCGTGTGCTAGAAATACTCTCCAATTGCCTTGCAATATGGGGAGAGCTTTTCTGAGTTTTGATGTGAGATCTGAGTTTTGGGAAATGAATGTTCTCAAAACCCTAATTCTTGAGATTGTGAATTAACTAGTGTCCTGCCAAAAGGAGAAGGTCTCTCCTTATGTAGCGTGTGGGTCGGCCGAATGGGTTTGGGTAAGAGTGGGCTTTTTCCACTCTTACCTTATTCCTTTGCGTGATTCGACCTGTTTTGCTAAAAATATAATTCGCGGGTTTTATTTATAAATCGCATACATGTTATCAGATATTAATGCAGTCGATGTATTAATAATGGTCTGATAAAATTACGATATTGTATAATTACCCAAATTAATATAACTGTTTATATTAATACGCGAATACAATATTTAATTAAATATAACTGTTTATATTTAATTTACGAATTAATCATGTAATCCGTATTAGCTAAAATTATTTAATCCGTATTAAATAATAATCTCAACATCTTATTGACTAATTTAATAGTCATTACCTGTGACTAACTGTTTAGTCGTATCCGGCATAAATGTGACTGTATTTTCATACATTCACATCTCTCAAACGTGTCCTATAGGTGTGATGTATAGGGACCAGTTGATCACCGCCATCCGTATGACAATAACGTCAAACTTATCTAGCAAGCCAACCCTTATTGATAAACGTGAATCAACTGATAATAACACTGAAGTATGCCCTTGTGATCCTTTAAGAGATTTAGTAAGTCATTGTACTAACTGTCAAGGACACCAGCCCCAACACTAACTGTCGAGGACACCAGCCCCAACACCCTTTGGTTTTTATTCAAAGTTATAGCTTCATTAGCTATAACTCTGGGTTCCAAGTTATTGGCTTGGGACTGGTTAACAGTATCATCAACTGTGTTATCAGTTCTCGTACCGTTTTCTCCCAAGTTAAGTTCATCGTTGATTCCTTGAATTTCGCCTTCATCATCATTTTCTATCTCTAGAGGATCTTCCCTTGACAAACGAAAGTCTGGTTCGTCTAGGTTTTCCCCCTCGTCCTGTAAAGGCTTGTCGAAGGCATTATTCTCATCGAAGATAACATGTATACTCTCTTCTATGGACAAGGTACGTTTATTAAAAACTTTATAGGCTTTACTATGATCGGAATATCCTATAAAAATTGCCTCATCACTTCTAGGATCAAATTTGCTTAAACGATTTTTACCATTGTTATGAATGAAGCATTTACTCCCAAAACATCTTAGATGTGATATATTAGGTTTACGACCACGTAAAAGTTCATAAGGTGTCTTTTTGAGGATAGGTCTAATCATAAAGCACGATTATGAATATAGCAAGCTGTAATAATAGCCTCAGCCCAAAGGTTTCTAGGTAGTCCACTACAAAGAAGCATTGTTCTAGCCATGTCTTTTAGGGTTCTGTTCATGCGTTCTACTACTCCGTTTTTTTGTGGTGTTCTTGGTGCAGAGAAGTTATGTCCAACACCGTTGGTTTTACAAAACTCAATAAAAGCATGGTTGTCAAATTCAGTTCCATGGTCAGTTCGAATAGTTACTAGGTTAGATTTTAATTTGTTTTGGACAAGTTTCATGAGACTAACAAATTCGTCAAATGTTTCATCTTTAGAATGAAGAAAGATTGGCCAAACAAATCTAGAATAGTCATCAACTAGAACGAAAACGTACCTGGAACCTCCTCTGCTTCTTACCTTCATAGGGCCACAGAGATCCATATGTACCAGTTCAAGAGTTTGGTTAGTACTTACTATTGTTTTTGGTTTGAAAGATGATCTGACCTGTTTACATCGTGCACATGTATCACACATCTTTTATTGATCAAACTTGATCTTTGGAAGACCTTTGACCAAGTCCCATCTCTTCAATTTGCTAAGAATAGGAGAACTAATATAACCAAATCTCTAATGCCAGAGACATGGATCATCTAACGTAACTTTCATACATGAGAGAGAGTCATTAGGCACAACTTTTAAATCAATCATGTAAACATTTTTCTTCCTATGACCTTCAAGTATTACCTTACTTGTACCTTCCATAATTATACGACAAATATCTGCATGAAAGACAACTTTGTTTCTTTTGTCGCATAACTGGGATATACTAATTAAATTATGCTTGAGGCCACTTACCAGATATACATCGCTAATAGTATGAGATGATCAGATGCCTATCTTACCGACACCTATTACCTTTCCCTTTTTGTTGTCTCCGAAGGTGACCTTTCCTCCGTCAAATGGTTTCAAGGTTGTGAATAGGTTGGCGTCGCCTGTCATGTGTCGGGAGCATCCACTGTTGAGGTACCATAGGTTATTCTCTTTAGCGATTATCTGCACAAAATAATTTAAAGACAGGTTTTAGGTACCCAAGCATACTTGGGTCCTTTAGAGTTAGTGATAACAAAAACGTCTTCTTTCTTAACCCAGACTTGTCTCACTAAAAGTCTCTTAGATCTGTGGTTGTTAGGTTTTGTCGTCTTAGTATAAGTCTTTGGGTTTTGTTTCTTATGGGTTGTAGGTTTAGGAATTTGGTTGGTTCTATTTTTGTTTTCTGTGTAATCGAAAGACATTCATGGAACCATCTATGGCCATTATTCATTTCCTCAACATTGTCTTTATCACTTTCCTCACTATCCATGATGGAGATAGAGTCATTTAGTATACCTAGAGATTTTACAAATTTGACTCCAGTTTTGAAGTCGAGTGCGTGTTTTACACAATTTTCTCGTAGGTGTCCAGTATGACCACAATAAGTACAAATTAAATATTCAGGCAAGTCTACATACTTTCTTTTTCTAAAGTCACGGTCAGTAGGTTTTTGTTGACATTTAGAGTGGTCCCTCCTGCCATAGCACTCATGGCCTAGACCCATCTTCATGTTATTGTCGGATTGTTCGGTTAGGAAGTTTAGTACGTTAGTACTTCCTTCCCATTTTTCGTGAACCTTTCGAGCATGAAGAAGAAGGTTTTTTAAGGAATCTATTTCTTTTATGCAGGAGGTGTGGTCAACATTGTTAGATTCTTTCAAGTCTTGAATATCCTTATTAAAATTGAACATAATTTGAGCGTGTTCCTTTTTAATTTTGGTCAAGTTAAATTCTAGATCCATGATTTTTTGCTCGAGAATTTCAACTTCTTCTTGATGAGTTTCATCTACAACGACTGGTGTAGGTTTGCTCTTTAGAAGTTCGTTGGCCCTTTTTTAAATTTGATGTTATAGCTTCATTGGCTATAATCTTAGATTCAAGTTGAGTTTTAATTTTGAGATTACAGCTTCATTAGCTGTAACTTTAGACTCAAGAATTTTCTTCTCAGACATTACTGTTTCCAGTTTAACATTTGCGTCAATGTTTACTTTGGGTTTCAGTTTCTTAGCTTTGGCCTTTAGAAGTTGATTTTCCTCTGCAATGTCAAGGATCTGTTCCTTCAACTCGTCTATTTCAAGACTTTGTTCGTGACATTGGTCCAGGGTTTGTTCAAAATATTTAATTAATGCAGACTTCGATAAATTTTTGACTTGACTCTTAAGCTGTAAAAAGTTTACCGCTTGGTCTTCATCATCTGAATCGGATTCTCCGTAGAGGCAAAATTGTGATGAGTTATGATCGGAAATTAGATCCAAACTGCTATTGCTTAGGCACAGATTAGCAACTTCCTCTTCCTCCGAGTCTTCGTCATCTTCGGAATCTAATTCTCCCCAGCAAGATGCGAGCATAACCTTCTTGAACTCAGTCTTGGTCTTTTCTCGTTTAGATTTGTCTTTGATTTTGTCCCAGCTTGGACAGTCCTTGATCATATGGCCTTGATCACCACATTTGAAGCTCCCTTATTTGAAGAAGGTTTGTTTAGAATCACTCTTCTTCTTATCATAGGTCTTATTGTTTGCTTTGGTAAATCTTCCCTTGATTACTGCCTTTTTGAAGCGTGCGTCTTGCGAATAAAACTGTTTCATCTTCCAGTTCAGGTTCGCAATCTTCGCTTGTAGATGCTTGTAAGGCGACGTTTTTGCCTTTAGGATGAGTATCATCATCTTTGTTTAACATGATCTCATGAGCCATTAGAGATCCAATGAGTTCTTGATAGGTCAAGGTCGTGAGATCACGAGCTTCTTCAATAGTAGTGACTTTTGGTTGCCACTTTTTGGTAAGGCTTCTAAGGACTTTTCTCACTATGTCCTCAGAATCATACTTCCTACCAATTCAAGGTTCCGTAGTTCATTTAATATGCAAGAAAATCGTGCAGACATGCTATCAATCGATTCATTCTTTTCCATAGTGAAAATTTCATATCGTTGAATAAGCAGGTCTATGCGATGTTTCTTGACTACGGAAGTACCTTCGTAGGCAAGTTCTAGGCCATCCCATATTTCTTTGGCTGAATTACAAGAAGAGAGACGATCAAATTCAGAAGTAATCATACCGTTTTGAAGTAGACTCGTGGCTTTTGAATTTTTCTCAGCAATTTTGTAATCTGTTTCCACATAATCACCTTCCATTTTCTCATATGTGGTTCCATTTGCAGCGGCGACCAAGATCTTCTTTAGTCTAGTTCGAATTATCTTCCAGCATTCCCAATCACACCCTTTGACGTAGTGGGTCATCATGTTGTTCCACAAGCTATAGTTCTTTCCATCGAAGATGGAACACTTCAAGTGTTTAGAATCCATTAAGAATCAATAGAAGGATCAATATCAAGCTGTAAGGTTGTCAAGAGCACGAGGCTCTGATACCAATTAAAGAGTCTATTGATTTAGATATACTCAAGAAGGGGGGGGGGGGGGGTTGAATTGAGTATGCCAACTTTTTCGATTTTTCTTTGATTTATGTTGATGGAGCGTGATAGTAGCAAGTAACGAGTAAGAAAGACAAAGTAAAAGGAGACACGATCTTTTGAAGTGGTCCAGTTTCACAAATCGAAACCTACGTCCACTATTCTCGATTAATAAAATTAGTACCTTCTCCGGATTACAATTTTATCAACCCTACTCGTACAACTTTAATTTTAGTTGTAACTAAAACTAGATACCATTAAATACCTAGCTATGTCAAGTACCGTGAAATACTTGACTACAATGAGTACCGCTAAATACTCGAACTATCTTAATTAATATAAGATAAATCTTCAACAAACTCTTGTGTTCAACGATGTTGAACGTATGAGAGTAATCTTCAAAGCTTGTAGTCTTTATTACGAGATCTGACAATGATTGGCACGGAAAACGAGACGCACAAGAGGTTACATTCGGTTCTTTCTTGAAAAGCGTGAGGCGTGTGAATTATATATGTTCAACGTGTGATATAGTGTCCCTTATATAGAAATTTAGATCTAGGTTGAATCCTAGATAGTTTAGGAATATTACTTCATCTAGAATTCTTATTTCTAGGTAATATTCTAAAATTAATCTTATTTGAATTAGGAATGACTTTATAAGATATTAATAAATTAAGACATAAGATTGCATTACCAAAACCTATTTGATTTAGGAAACAACTTATACCATAAATTATAATATCCTACTTTAAATCAATTCCTAATTATTGTCAAGATATAATAAATTATATCTTTAACCAAATCCTAGTTTGACTTTAAGTGAATTAAATAAACACATATTATTTATTTAATTAAACCTCAAAGACAATATAAAACGTGTTGGTAGTCGTGTAGAAAAGTGATGCACGCTTCCCGAGACACGTTTCATAGGACACGTTTTTCGAGACATATTTCTCGAAGCACGTTTCCCTAGGAGTTTAGATTTTGACAATAACGGTTAGAATAAAATTCTTAGTATATTAGAATAAATAATTATCTCATAGGATAATTATTTTAATCCTTGTTAACCAAAGAATATTTTTATTCTAAAAACCGTTTTAAGATTACTAAATTAATATATGACAATATAACAATAATACGCATATATTTTCACGCTTTTATTTATTTCACGCAAATCTCATTATTAATAGTTATAGATACGACCTATAACTTAGGAGCTATTTGATTCCACAATAAGACTTTATTCTTGTAAATCTTCAAAAAGACTTGACACGAGCTTGATCTTTCTTCAATCCATGATTGAATCTATACTTTGCTAGGATATGATCTTCGCTCTATAATTAACTGTACACTTAATCGCACGATTACACGCATATGTATATAAAACATAATTATCTAGACTTGTCATTATTAAAACATAAAACAATATATTAAACATATAAAATATATTACTCAACACAAGTAACTTCGACACATGTTGAGGTAAAGAAAGATGTGTGAGGTAATGGGTGAAAGAGGTTAAGATGTTTTTGGATAAGTGAGGTCAAATAGCCAAGCTAGGAAAACTGGAATCCAACAACAAAATTTCGAAACTTCCAGCACAATGAATGTAAAAACGGTGCTATTTTGTAGCATAATCTCAATACTTCAAAGCAAAGGACTCCCAATTGATTTGAATGAAGTACGGGAGCAATAAAATATCAAAGAAAGGTATTTTTATGAACAAATTCAAGTTCCTGTTTCTGTCAGTTGGTCGACCGACCAGGTGATGCGGTCGGTCGACTGACTTGTAGTGATTTTTTTTTCGATTTTTCTTTCTTTTTTCAACCTTCGCTTGGAATTCCTTGAACTTTTCAAAGGATTCACTTTTATGCTTCATTAAGTAGACATATTCGTATCTACTTAAATCGTCCGTGAAAGTGTTGAAATATCTCTAGCCATCTCTTGCGGTGATTGAAATACATCCACATACATCTGTATGTACGAGGACTAATAGGTCAGCAGCGCGCATTCCAACACCTTTGAAAGAAATACGAGTCATCTTGCCTATAAGACATGATTCACATGTGTCAAATGATCATAATCAAATGGGGATATAGCGCCATTCTATATTAGCTGCTTTACACGTTTCTCATTTATGTGGCCCATACAACAGTACCATAGATATGTTTGATCTTTGTCACCAACCTTTAATTTCTTATTATTCACGTGTAATATTTCAGTCGATTGATATAAGACATATATACCATTCATGGAAACTGCTTTACCATAAACCATTCTATTTAAAGAGAAAATATAGCGATTATCCTTTATTAAGAATTAAAATCCGTTTTTATCGAGTACGGGAACTGAAATAATGTTCTTAGATAAACTAGGTACATAATTGTGGGGAATCAAGCATGTATTCGCCCTAAACTTGCAGGATTATAATGAAAAATACAGTTGTGATTATTGTCATAAGATAAATAAAAACATGAATAGAGTACAACCTTTAGTCCTTGTGCGAAAGGCCTAAGAACAGGAATTAACACAAATTCCCTCCTATAACTTGCACCCAAGACTTAGATTGAGACGATGTCGCGTGTGCTAGAAATCCTCTCCAACTGCCTTGCAATATAGGGAGAGCTATTGAGGTTTTAGATGTGAGATCCGAGGTTTTGGGAGAAGAGTGCTCTCAAAACCCTAATTTTCTTTGAGATTTGTTTTACATTGAAAACAAGAGTAACCTGACATAAGGAGAGTCCTCCTCCTTATGTAGCTCTTGGCCGAAATTTCGAATAGGGTAGGAGTGGGCTTTCCACTCTTACCTTATTCTAATTCGTGATTCGACCCATTTAGCTAAAATTTATTCGCGGGTTTTATTTATAAATCGTATACATGTTATCAGATATTAATGCAGTCGATGTATTAATAATGGTCTGATAAAATTACGATATTGTATAATTACCCAAATTAATATAACTGTTTATATTAATACGCGAAATTAATATTTAATCAAATATAACCGTTTATATTTAATTTTACGAATTAATCATGTAATCCGTATTAGCTAAAATTATTTAATCCGTATTAAATAATAATCTCAACATCTTATTGACTAATTTAATAGTCAATACCTCTGACTAACTGTTTAGTCATATCCGGCATAAATGTGATTGTGTTTTCATACCTTCACATCTCTCAAACGTGTCCTATAGGTGTGACGTATAGGTGTTGGTTTCTTAAACTCTTATTATAAATTTAGTCATACTAATTTTATCTCATAATCTCATATATCTTATTGCATGCATAACTTAGTGATAGCCAAAACATTTGAAGAATAAATATTCCTTACATTGTTTGAATTTTCGGCTAAATGGGCACAATCAAAGACTCCTTCTTTGATTGTTCTTGAGCTTATTTCAAAGGATGATCCTCCTAGTCCCCAAAGTAGAAGACCTCCAATGAGTTAACACCAAGACACACTCTAATAATCTTTATGTTTGATTTTACTAGAATCTCACACAAATAACCTAGTTATTACTATTATTATCTTATAATAATATTGATGAATGAACAATATAAATTGTTCTATATTTGCTTGGTGATACACGGCTGAAAACAAGAAGAAGGAGAGCAATTATTCTCTCTAAAATCTCTCTAAAACTTGTTAGTGTGTATTGTAAGAATGAACAAGGGGTTGAGTACACAACACCTCATTTGAGGGTGTATTTGGACGGTTAGGTTGAGGTGCCCTATGAATGGGCACCAAAACACCACATGTCATATTATTCCTACATTAGATTAAAATAATTTTATCATATAAAATTATAATGTAAGATAATAATGTATAATGTAGTCCAAGTGTGATAGACAATCACACGGTCCAAACATACTATTATGTCCATTTTATCACATATAAAATGCACATTATAAGTTTAACTAATTTAAACTTAATTACCATGAGATAATAATCCCATTATTATTATTAGATTTTATATTAAAACATTTCTAATATAAAATTAATTCATTCTTAAATGATGTTTCATAAACATATTAATTTTAGTAATGACATATCATTCACTAAAATTTACAATTTATAATCGTATTATAAATATTTACCAAACTCGATATATAAACTAGGATTGATATGACTCGTATCATATACGACCATATCGTTTTCTTAATCAAGAGAGTTGTCCTAAAGGTGTGACCTAAAGGGATCGACTGACCACCACCATCATACGACAGTAATGTTAAACTCTAGTAAGCCAATCATTACCGATTAATGTTGATCAGTCAACTATATGATAAGGATCATCCCATGAGTATTCTTATTGTAGATTTATCAGTACTTTGTATTTACTGACGTGATCGCACTATTGTTGAGGACACTTTTCCCAACAATCTCCCACTTGTCCTCGACAAGTGTGCGTCACCAATTCTCTTGTCCTATTACGTCATCTCCCACTCAATGCAAGGTGTCTCGCAGGTCGTACTTGCATTTGATCACATCATGAGTAGTTTTTCTCGATCCGGAGATTTAACTGTTTTGACCGGAATTATCTTCCATAGATACTTTCCGAGCGTGGCCACGCATTTCCAGTTAAACTTCTCCTCGAGTGGCCTTGAGATTTAAGACAACCCTGACAAGGGGTTGGACAATTCCTATCCTACTGTTCCCTTTGACTGGCATAGTCCATTATGACCCAAAAGAAGCCCATTTGACCCCCTTTAACGGATGATCGTAGAGCTAAAATCAAAGTCACTCTGAAAACCATGTCACCTTGGGCGAACAGTCTCAAGTCAAAGAATTGACTAGCAAGAATACATATAGTAGCTCTCGCCACGACCAGGCTAATTATAAAATTTCCAGAACTCTATAAGCGGTCACAATATGCCCGACAAAGTGCCTCATGCAGTCTGCCTATGTGATCGACTAGTCATGCCTTATGACTCTATGACATTTGAACTTGCCATCAATCGCCTCACATTCTAGTTGCTTCGAGACGTCACCTCATGTAAGCAACTAGGGGCTATACTAAGTCTATCTGATTCACTTAATGGGGTTCAAATTGTCTCCACAACCCATCTAGATATGACAAAGTATATAAATATTAAGTCTTAATGTAAAACATAAAACTTTTAAATAATAAACGCGGTTATCATATATGAACAATAAAACTTGTATTTCATATCACATAACCTAATACATGTTCGGCATGCGCCTTAAACCCATAGATACAACATGAGCATCATGCTTTGCTTGCGACAATGCTTTGGTTAAAGGATCAGCAACATTTTCTTCTGTCCCAACCTTACACATCACAATTTCCTTTCTATCTAGAAAATCTCTAATCACATGATATTTTCTGTTTACATGCTTTGATCTATTGCTAGACTTCGGTTCTTTAGCTTGAAAAACCGCACTGCTATTATCACAATAGAGAGTGATAGGATCTTCGGCCTTGGGAACTACTCTTAGTCCCTCAAGAAATTGCCTAATCCATACTGCTTCTTTTGCAGCTTCACTTGCTGCAATGTACTCTGCTTCCGTTGTAGAATCCGCAACCACTGGCTCTTTATAGCTCTTCCAACTAACGGCACCACCATTAAGGATAAAGACATATCCAGCCTGGGATTTCATGTCGTCTCTATCCGTTTGGAAGCTAGCGTCTGTGTAACCCCTTACACTCAGCTCATCCTCCCCACCAAACACCAAAAGTGAATCCATAGTCCTTCTCAAGTACTTAAGGATATTCTTAACAGCAATCCAGTGACCTTCACCTGGATTTGCTTGATATCTACTAGTCATGCTTAAAGCATGTGAGATATCTGGACGAGTGCATACCATGGCGTACATGATGGATCCAACTGCAGAAGCATAAGGAATCTCTTTCATGCGTTCAACATGCTCGGGTTTAGTGGGACATTGAGCTTTACTCAAAATTATCCCACTTCCCATAGGAATAAATCCTCTCTTAGAGTTCTTCATGCTGAATCGTCGAAGTATCTTATCAATATAAGATTCTTGACTTAGTGCCAATATCCTTTTAGGTCTATCTCTATAGATCCGGATACCTAGTATGCGTTGTGCATTTCCTAAATCCTTCATTTGGAAATGACTTCCCAACCATCCTTTCACAGAGGATAACATTGGAATATCATTTCCAATAAGTAGTATGTCATCTACATACAGTATTAGGAACACAACTTTGCTCCCACTGAATTTGGTATATAAACATGGTTCCTCGACACTTCGAGCGAAACCATTTTCTTTTATAACCTCATTAAAACGATGATTCCAACTCCTAGATGCTTGCTTAAGACCATAGATGGATTTCTTAAGTTTGCAAACTTTGTCACGATTTTTAGGATCCTCAAAACCTTCAGGTTGTATCATATACACATCCTCCTTTAAATACCCATTCAAGAAGGCGGTTTTGACGTCCATTTGCCATATTTCATAATCATGAAATGCGGCGATCGCTAACATAATCCTAATGGATCTAAGCATAGCAACTGGAGCAAAGGTCTCATCATAATGGAGACCTTGCACTTGGGTAAACCCTTTAGCTACTAGCCTAGCTTTGTAGACATCATCATGTCCTTCTATGCCATTCTTCACTTTGAAGATCCACTTGCACTGAAGAGGTCGCACGCCTTTAGTCAAGTCAACCAAGTCCCATACTTGATTCTGATACATAGAATCCATTTCGGATTTCATGGCCTCTTGCCATTTAGCGGAGTCGGGACTAGAGATTGCAGCTTTATAAGTGGTAGGTTCGTCACTTTCCAAAAGTAAAACATCAAGACTACCATCTCCCTCAATTAATCCAACATACCTATCAGGTTGATGTGGAATTGTACTCGACCTCCTAGGTTGAATAGGTACCGATGTAGATGAAGAAGGAACATTTTCATTCATCTCTATATTAGTTTGTGGATCTTGGACTTCATTGATCTCTCGAAGTTCAAAGTTTCTCCCACTTTGTCTTCTAGAAACAAATTCCTTTTCTAGAAAGACGGCCTCTATAGATACAAACACTTTGTTATCTCGAGGCTTATAGAAGTAATATCCACGTGAGGTGGTTGGATAACCAATAAAAGTGCATTTTTCGGATCTTGGAGCTAATTTGTCATCGGTCTTTACCTTGACATAAGCCTCACAACCCCATATCTTCATATAGGATAATGAAGGAACCTTTCCTCTCCACATCTCATATGGAGTCTTATCGGTCACTTTTGTTGGACTAACGTTCAACGATTTGATGGCGGTGAGAATTGCAAATCCCCAAAATGAATCTGGTAAATCAGTTTGGCTCATCATGGACCGAACCATATCTAGTAAAGTTCGATTTCTCCTTTCGGCCACACCATTAAGTTGTGGTGTTCCAGGAGGTGAGAGTTCTAATAATATACTATTATCTTTTAAGTGTGAATCAAATTCACCACTAAGATACTCACCACCTCGATCTGATCGAAGTGCTTTAATCTTCTTGTCTAGTTGGTTTTCTACCTCATTTTGAAATTCCTTGGATTTCATGAAGGCTTCACTTTTAAATTTCATTAAGTAGACATGCCCATATCTACTTAAATCATCTGTGAAGGTAATGAAGTAGTCATAGTTTCCCCTAGCGGTGATTGTTAATGGACCACATACATCGGTATGAATGAGTCCTAGTAAATCACTTGCTCTTGTTCTTTTACCATTAAAAGGACTTCGAGTCATTTTGCCTAGGAGGCAAGCTTCGCATGTGCCATATGATTCATAATCAAATGGTTTGATAATGTTAGTCTTCACTAATCTTTTAATGCGATTTTCGTTTATATGACCAAGTCGACAATGCCAATAAAATGATTCATTTGGTTCACTTGTTTTTGCTCTTTTAGATTCTATGTTATAAACATCACGGAATGAGGTTGCAGTTTCTAAAACATATATTCCATTAATAGAAGTGGCATGACCAATAATCATGTCATTCTTAGAAATAATACAACGATTGTTCTTAATGGAAAAACAATAACCTTCAATGTCTAACATTGCTACGGAAATAATGTTTTTAGAAAGCGATGGTACATAATAACAATTATTCAAATGTAGCTCAAATCCGCTTGGTAAGGCAAGAGTGCAAGTCCCCTTTGAAGTGGCGGCTACCCGAGCTCCATTTCCAAGTCGGAGATCCATCTCTCCCTTGTCAATCTTCTCGGCTCCTCTTAAACCCTGTACACGATTACAAAGGTGAGAACCACAACCGGTATCCAATACCCAAGTTGAATTAGAAGTATAATTAATGTCAATAACATAAATTTCGGATAAAGAATTACCTAACGGAATTACAAGACCCTCTTGAATGTGCCGTAAATAAATTGGACAATTCCTCCTCCAATGGCCTATATCACAACAATAGTGACATCGACCCTTTTGTGACTTATTTCGCTTCCTTCTCTTCTTTGCAAGACTTTTCTTGCTAGAGCTCCCACTAGCTTTATCATAAGCTCTTTCTTTTAGATACAAGGCATCCAACTCTTGATTTAGCTCATCAATATAAGCCGTGTCAAGTAAAGGTCCCTCGGGATATGGGAGAGAAGTGACAAAATTCACATTGCCATCCGGACCCGTTCCGAAATGAATTTCTCTAGTAGTATCAAAGTTGTTTCGGGTGCAAATTTCGTCAAATACTTTATGACAAGAGTCAATGGTGATGGGTGTAGTAGGGTTCGATGGATCCATTGCGGTCTTAATTACTACAAAACGGAAAATAAAGGAAAATATTAACGTTTATCATTTTGATTTATTCACTTGTGTAAACAAGTAAAACATTTACTCAATGATCTCTTACCCAATCAAGTAAATGATCCCGAGACCCAAATACATACTAACTTGGGCACGGTTTAGCCGATACATCCCTCATTAATATGACTCGGTGGATTAACTCCTTAATCGATTCTACTTTTAGAATTCCCGGTCGATAAAATTACTTTAATTCTTATCTTAGCCCGAACTTATTACCACTACGGTGGCTCGAATACTTTCGTTGAGATCGACCAAATTTCTAGAACGTAATCTTATTACCCCACTTCACCAACGTAATAAGGTTTGCACCCCGGTTTAGCCGAGCCTACTCCCTTATGAAGAAGATGCTTCGCGGGTTCTTTACTTTTTGGTATGGCTATGTCTCAATTTTAAAATGTCGTAAGAGATCTTGTCAATTTATTATCTATCTCCTTTTGGTGAACTAATTCGGTGAATTATGGATAAATTGATTGACACGGAGTGGGACTCGAAACTCGATATGCATGTTAAGTTGATGGCGATTTGGCAATGCATGCAACATATAAAATAAATGCAAAACATATTTAAACTCCTAGTATGGCCTTTCCTAAGATAGAAAATAAATGTAAATTACAAATTCGGAAACCAACTCCTTTGGTCCCTTGAACTTCACACGCGGCACGCATCCCAAGGCAAACTCCGTCTTGGTCGGAACTCCTTCCCGAAATGGCACCAACTTCAAGAATTTCCGAAATTACAAGTAATTACAATTTTCTATCTATTTTATACATTATAAAATAAAACAATAAAATAAAGTGATACGAAATCACATTAAATTACAACCGAATCGATAAACCCTTACATTACGGGAAATATCGATTAAAACTAAGGCCATACTAAGAAAATTACATAATTCAAAATTATATAACAAAATAATGACATTCACACGAAATAAAAAAAATGCATCAAAATTAAATATGTTCATTTTAATGCCAAATCGCCCTAATACATTTTATTAGCCTTAACTTATCCGGTTTTATGGAATTTATGGTTTAACTTTTAAACATGCCAAAAACTTCAATATAAATCACATTTACATCAAAATTAACTTTCCTAACACATTTTAGGATTAAAATTAGTCTACACTAATTATAGGCAAATTAATTCAAAATTAATTTATGTGTTCATTTTTGGCCTTAATAACTCATAATCAACATGCAAAAATTCAAATTAAATTACATTAATTAAAATTTGAATTTCGAAATTTTAACATTCTGAAAAATTACTTTAATAATCTTAATGTCAAAATTTCATGGTTAAAAATTTCGAACTAGTTTCGACAATTAATTAATTTTTAACCAACATGTCAATATTACTCCATTTATCACATAAATCGTAATGCATGCAATACAACTCTATATTGTACAAAATTTTACACACCATTTGTAAAATATGCATGTGACATTATACATGAAGATCACGGCCAGAAACTTTTCTATCTATTTTAGTTCAATTTTCCGATTTAAACAATTAAATCATCTAAAATACTAAAAATGATACAAATGAACAACTTTAAATTCCACAAATTATCAATATAACCTAAAACAATTTTTAGGACCGGATTTATACACATGCAAAACATTTCGAGTGATTTATCATATAAAACGAAATAGGTAGTTTTATTTAAGTTACTATAACTCGGAAAAACAATACCGATTATACATGCAAACAACCATTTTCTCTGATACCAATTGTTGGTTTCTTAAACTCTTATTATAAATTTAGTCATACTAATTTTATCTCATAATCTCATAGATCTTATTGCATGCATAACTTAGTGATAGCCAAAACATTTGAAGAATAAATATTCCTTACATTGTTTGAATTTTCGGCTAAATGGGCACAATCAAAGACTCCTTCTTTGATTGTTCTTGAGCTTATTTCAAAGGATGATCCTCCTAGTCCCCAAAGTAGAAGACCTCCAATGAGTTAACACCAAGACACACTCTAATAATCTTTATGTTTGATTTTACTAGAATCTCACACAAATAACCTAGTTATTACTATTATTATCTTATAATAATATTGATGAATGAACAATATAAATTGTTCTATATTTGTTTGGTGATACACGGCTGAAAACAAGAAGAAGGAGAGCAATTATTCTCTCTAAAATCTCTCTAAAACTTGTTAGTGTGTATTGTAAGAATGAACAAGGGGTTGAGTACACAACACCTCATTTGAGGGTGTATTTGGACGGTTAGGTTGAGGTGCCCTATGCATGGGCACCAAAACACCACATGTCATATTATTCCTACATTAGATTAAAATAATTTTATCATATAAAATTATAATGTAAGATAATAATGTATAATGTAGTCCAAGTGTGATAGACCATCACACGGTCCAAACATACTATTATGTCCATTTTATCACATATAAAATGCACATTATAAGTTTAACTAATTTAAACTTAATTACCATGAGATAATAATCCCATTATTATTATTAGATTTTATATTAAAACATTTCTAATATAAAATTAATTCATTCTTAAATGATGTTTCATAAACATATTAATTTTAGTAATGACATATCATTCACTAAAATTTACAATTTATAATCGTATTATAAATATTTACCAAACTCGATATATAAACTAGGATTGATATGACTCGTATCATATACGACCATATCGTTTTCTTAATCAAGAGAGTTGTCCTAAAGGTGTGACCTAAAGGGATCGACTGACCACCACCGTCATACGACAGTAATGTTAAACTCTAGTAAGCCAATCATTACCGATTAATGTTGATCAGTCAACTATATGATAAGGATCATCCCATGAGTATTCTTATTGTAGATTTATCAGTACTTTGTATTTACTGACGTGATCGCACTATTGTTGAGGACACTTTTCCCAACAATAGGGACCAGTTGATCACCGCCATCCGTATGACAATAACGTCAAACTTATCTAGCAAGCCAACCGTTATCGATAAACGTGGATCAACTGGTAATAATACAGAAGTATGCCCTTGTGATCCTTAAAGAGATTTAATAAGTCATTGTACTTAATTGTCAAGGACACCAGCCCCAACAATCTCCCACTTGTCCGTACAAGGGTATGTGCAATGACGTTATCACACTACATGTGGAGGACACAAGGCTCCAACAAACTCCCACTTGTCCGTACAAGTGTAGGTGCGATAACCGATTCTCATATCCTTTTAAAATTTCTCCCACTCAATGTAAGACAATTTGCAAATCCGCATTCGCAAAGGTCGTATCTCACAAGCGATCTGTATCAAGAGTGGTTTCCCCGACTAGAGAGTAACTTAACTGATAAAACGAATCTGTATTCGAGCATGGCCATGCATTTCAGTTACTACTCCTCGAGTGGCCCTGAGAAATGATAAAATCCTGATAAGGGTTTGGATATTTCCCTCAACTCGAATCCTGCCGATATCGCGCAGCATGAAATAACCCAGAAAAAATCCTCTTGGCCCCTGTTATGGTGACCGTGGGAAAGAAACCAAAGTTACCCAAAATCTGCCTTAATCTCAAGAGACAGTTGAAAGTCAAAAGACTCGACTCTAAGGAACACTATGGAGGTCATATCCACGACCCGGCACCCAATGTTATAAAACATTTAGGACTCCATAACGTTGTCACGGGGTGTCCTACGAGATATCCGTGTAACTCGCCTTTGTGATTTGTCAGTCAGCCGCGTGACTTATGGCTCGTTGAACCCACCATCAACCAACGTCACAAAATGATTACCTGAGTTATCAGCTCAAGTGGGTAATCAAGGACCAAAACGATGTAATGTTAATCAGTTCACTTTGTGGTGTTCAAAATTGGCGTACAATTCCAAATGAAAAACAAAACATTTTATATCATAACAATAAGGTTGAATAGAGTACACGAGAAAATGAATTATTACATGAATTCATAAAAGAGTACTACAACTTAGGAACACATCTAATTCCCATGGAGTGAATGTGCCCTTCATGCTTATCACGTGGTAATGCTTTTGTGAGAGGATCAGCTATGTTGTCATCCGTAGCGATCTTATCAATAAATATCTCCTTTTGCTCCACGTAATCTCTGATTAGATGAGCTTTCCGTTGTACATGCGTAGCCTTGTTGCTAGACTTATGCTCCTTAGCTTGGAAGATGGCACCTTTATTATCACAATAAACGGTGATTGGGTCATTCGAACTAGGCACTACTGATAGTCCTTGTAAGAATTGACGCATCCATATTGCTTCCTTAGCTGCTTCTGAGGCGGCATAGTACTCGGACTCAGTCGTAGAATCTGCTGTAACACTCTGTTTAGAACTTTTCCAACTAACAGCAGCGCCATTAAGAGTAAAAACGAATCCAGACTGAGATTTCGAGTCATCTCGATCCGTTTGGAAGCTAGCATCTGCGTAACCCGTGGCGCAGAGCGTTGAGTCGCCTCCGTAAGTCAATCCCCAATCTTTAGTCCTCCGTAGGTACTTAAGAATGTTTTTCACGGCCATCCAGTGTTGTTCACCTGGATGAGCTTGGAATCGACTTGTCATACTCAATGCATATGCAACGTCAGGACGTGTGCATATCATGGCATACATGATCGATCCTATTGCCGAGGCATAAGGAATCCGACTCATGCGCTCTTTCTCTTCCAATGACTTAGCTTCTTGAGTCTTGCTCAAGTGAAGCCCAGGAGTCATGGGGAGGAACCCCTTCTTGGAGTTCGTCATGCTGAATCTCTCTAGAATCTTATCTATATAAGACTCCTGACTGAGAGACAACATCCGTCGTGATCTATCCCTGTAGATACGGATGCCCAAAATTCTTTGTGCCTCTCCCAGATCTTTCATCTAGAAATGGTTTTTCAACCATGCTTTAACCGAAGATAGGAGAGGTATGTCATTCCCAATCAAGAGTATGTCATCGACATACAGTACTAGCAAGACAATCTTGCTCCCACTCGACTTGATATAGAGACATGGTTCCTCGACTGATCGAACGAATCCATTCTCTTTTATCACTTGGTCGAAGCGATGATTCCAACTCCGCGATGCTTGCTTAAGTCCATAGATGGAACGCTTAAGTTTGCAAACTTTCTTAGGATGTTCTGGATCAATAAAACCCTCGGGTTGTACCATGTACAACTCTTCCTCCAAATAACCGTTTAAGAAGGCAGTTTTAACGTCCATTTGCCATATTTCATAGTCATGAAATGCGGCTATCGCTAAGATAATCCGAATGGAACGTAGCATGACTACGGGTGCAAAGATCTCATCGTAGTGCAAGCCTGGCACTTGGGTGAAACCTTTAACAACTAGTCTTGCCTTATGGATATCGTGTTTACCTTCCACGGCATGCTTTATTTTGTAAAGCCATTTGCATTGAAGGGGACGTACCTTTGCAGGTAGGTCCACAAGATCCCACACGTTGTTCTCATACATGGAGTCCATCTCGGATTGCATGGCTTCTAGCCATAGCTTTGAGTCAGAACTGGTCATGGCACCTTTATAGGTTGAGGGTTCATTACCCTCTAGAAGTAAGACGTCATCCATATCATGTTCCTCGACCATACAAATGTATCTGTCCGGAGGAATGGAGACTCTTCCCGACCTCCTTGGTTCCTCAGGAATATCTACCGCAGCCTCGGTTGAAGGAACCGTTTCCTCCAATGGTTGCTCGGTAGTTGGTTCTTGAACCTCCGATAAATCGAAGGTTCTATTACTCGACTTGTTCTCGAGAAATTCTTTTTCTAAGAACGTCGCACTAGCCGCTACAAAAACACGTTGTTCGGTTGGCGAGTAGAAGTAATGACCAAAAGTTCCCTTTGGATAGCCTATAAAGTATGTTTTGACCGATCGCGGGCCGAGCTTATCCTCGTGTCTCCACTTGACATAAGCCTCGCATCCCCAAACCCGAATAAAGGACAAGTTGGGGACCGTTCCCTTCTATAATTCGTATGGAGACTTGTCAACAGCTTTAGACAGACTTCGGTTAAGTATTAGAGCGGCCGACAAAAGAGCATAGCCCCACAATGAATCAGGCACAACGGTGTGACTCATCATGGATCGAACCATATCAAGTAAAGTCCGATTTCTCCGTTCGGACACACCATTTAATTGTGGTGTTCCAGGTGGAGTCAACTGTAGCACGATGCCACAGTCTTTAAGGTGTTGATCAAACTCGTGTGAAAGATACTCACCACCACGATTAGAACGTAGTGCTTTAATCTTTCTTCCCAGGTGGTTCTGTACCCGATTCTGGCATTCTTTGAACTTGTCAAAGGATTCACTTTTATGCTTCATTAAGTAGACATAGCCATATCTACTCAAATCATCTGTGAAAGTGATGAAATACCTATAGCCTTCTCGTGCGTTGATCGACATAGGGCCACATACGTCCGTATGTATGAGTCCTAATAGGTCGGCAGCGCGCATTCCAACACCTTTGAAGGAAATACGAGTCATCTTACCGATGAGACATGATTCACACGTGCCATATGATTCGAAATCAAAGGGCGAGATAGCTCCATTCTGTATGAGCTGTTTCACTTGTTTCTCATTTATGTGTCCCATACGACAATGCCATAGGTAAGTTTGATCTTTGTCACCTACCTTTAATTTCTTATTATTCACATGTAATATTTCGGTGGTTTGATCTAAAACATAAATTCCATTCATGGAAACTGCCTTGCCATAAATCATATTGTGTAATGAGAAAATACAACTGTTATTTTCTATTACAAATGAAAAACCAAGTTTGTCAAGTGCAGAAAATGAAATAATGTTTTTGGATAAACAAGGAACATAATAACAGTTATATAAAGATAACTCTAATCCAATTGGAAGCTGGATCACGTATGTTCCCCTCGAGATTGCAGCAACACGTGCTCCATTCCCGACACGCAGGTCAACCTCACCCTTGATTAGGGGTTCTTGGTTTCGGAGGCCCTGCACATGATTACATAGATGAGAACCACAACCAGTATCTAGTACCCAAGTTCCGTAACTTGCATGGTTAATCTCAATCATGTGAATAAAAGAAGAAGAAGACATACCAACAGGAGTAACGCGGCCTGCCTTAATGTCCTCACGATACACGGGGCATGAGCGCCTCCAATGCCCAGTCTTGTGGCAATGGTGACATTCCATGCTAGTACCCTTCCTCTTTGTTTTGCCCTGTGAGTTGCTTGACTCACCTGGCCCACTCTTAGTATATCCTGACTTCTTAAACTTGGGCTTGCCTACTGTTAGGTCGCCCTGAGCTTTAGCTTTACCCTTACCCTTACCCTTACTGGAGATCATGAGAACATCTTGCTTCACGCTCCCACTTAATTTCAGATCCTTCTCGGTCTGTACGAGAAGGGAGTGGAGCTCATGAGGAGTCTTCTTCATGTCATTCATGTAATAGTTGGCCCTAAAGAGGGCGAACCCATCATGAAGTGAATGAAGCATTCGATCAACGATTATGTTCTCACTGATCTTGCAGTTTAGGGCCTCCAGTTTCTCGATATTCTCAATCATGTGAAGAATATGTGGGCTAATAGCTTGGCCCTTCTGGAGTTTCGCCTCAAAGAAGCGACAGGTATGCTCATAAGAAACGATTCTCGGAGCCTTTGAGAATTCGTTAGTGAGCTTGGTGAAAATCTTGTTTGCACCATGGGTTATGAAGCGTCTTTGCAAATTGGATTCCATTGCATAGATGAGTACGTTCTTTATCGCACCCGCTTCCATGACGAAGTCGCTATGAGCGCGAACTTCGTTAGCTCTAGCTCCAGTTCTTGGGTGTGGCGGAATGGGCTCAGTTAAGTACTTGAGCTTTCCGTCAGCAATGGCAGCATTCCGTAGTGCTGCCTCCCAGTCAGAGAAGTTTGACCCATCATTCCTCAGTCTAGTAGACTGATTCATGGAGTCCATGAAGGCTTTTAGCCAGGATTCACGTGCTAGCTTGGCACTTGGCATTGGGTCTTCACCAGCCATTAGTTATACAACAGTTTAATTGAACGTGTTCTAGACTGAAAAGAAGATAAAACAAAACCATATAAGCAACTCATTGTTGTGATTTAAGTCTATATTAAATTGAATTTAAACTCGTAGACTCATGCATTTATATAATTGATCTCCCTCAAGAATTATATAAAAGATCCCAAGACTCAATTTCCGTATATTGATAAGCCCACAGTTTGGCTAATTCCACCGTTGGAACTCTTGGTCGATAGATTTCCGTAAATCCTATCTATTAGTCCATCTCAGTCACTAGATATTATCGAGTGACCATGATGTTGAGATAAAATAAATCATCTGTTCCCACTTACCCGACGTAGAAGGGGTCATATTATGCCTACCGACCAAGAAGGGATTCATGGGAGGCTGATTTATAAAGACTATTCTCAATTTTTGGTTATACGAGGAAGACCCCATCGACTTATATTTATTCATATTAAGTGAACTAAAATCTAGCATATACGTGAATGAATGAAATAAAGTGATGGCTTTGCAATTGACATGTGACATCTGTATTGTCACAGAAAACTAACGCGTAACCTCTACATGAGTCAGTTTTCAGGCATGTAATAGGTGGTTTGGTTTTAGACGGAATATGATGCAAGCTATTATCGATGAAAGCATAAAATAAATGCGATAAACGTAAATAAAAGTCCTAGTGTGGCCTATCCTACCAAAATAAACATAAAACAACTTGGAATCCACTGTTGGACCCTAGAAGCTTGTCTTGATGTTCCATCTTGGTCCTTGCAGTGGGAGTGAGCATCCGGTCTCCGTCTTCGGTCTTCACAAAATTACTAATTTAAATTACAAAAGTAGTCCTAGATACATTCTAATTTAAATACAAAAGTAATTACATGGCAAAAACCCAAAACGGAGATTCAAGATCTCAAAATTACAAGCAAGATTGTGTCCCATCATTACGGTGACACAATCTTCTAAGGCCACACTAAGTTACAACCGTTTGCAAAAAATAAATACGTTATTGAAAGCATTCACAAGGCATTCAACAAGACGATAAATAAAATGCATCAACTGAAACAAAATTCATTCATGACATAATACTGTTATTATGATTAACAAATTTTTACCAAACCACCTTTTAGGATTAAAATTATGTGATTATACCGTTTTAACCACTTTAATTTTAATAAGTTTATAATCCTATTATTTTAAACCGTTTTAAAATAATATGTATCAAACGAGGGTGAACCGTTTCACAAAATTAATAATATACTATTTCCGTATATAGTATATTACTAAAGGCCATGTGAAAATAAAACATGTTATTTTCGGAAAATAAAAAAAAACGAGTCTGTTACAGGGGTGGTCTACCGACCCAATAAACAGGTCTACCGACCACCTGACGAAATTATTTTTTTTTTTTTTTTAAAGCAGAATGGTCGACCGACCCGAAAAACAGGTCGACCGACCACAAAACACGAAACCGAGTTTCTGAACACGATTTCTCACAAAAGATAAACTGTCGAAACAGAAAAAACACGCAGGAGGCGGTCGACCGACCGCAACGGGGGGTCGATCGACCGACTTAGCGGCAGAAGACGATTTTTCAGGTTTTAAAACTTACCAAAAACACAAAGGTAAAATTTTCATGGCCTGGCTCTGATACCACTTGTGGGGAATCAACCATGTATTCGCCCTAAACTTGCAGGATTATAATGAAAAATACAGTTGTGATTATTGTCATAAGATAAATAAAAACATGAATAGAGTACAACCTTTAGTCCTTGTGCGAAAGGCCTAAGAACAGGAATTAACACAAATTCCCTCCTATAACTTGCACCCATGACTTAGATTGAGACGATGCCGCGTGTGCTAGAAATCCTCTCCAACTGCCTTGCAATATAGGGAGAGCTATTGAGGCTTTAGATGTGAGATCTGAGGTTTTGGGAGAAGAGTGCTCTCAAAACCCTAATTTTCTTTGAGATTTGTTTTACAGTGAAAACAAGAGTAACCTGACATAAGGAGAGTCCTCCTCCTTATGTAGCTCTTGGCCGAAATTTCGAATAGGGTAGGAGTGGGCTTTCGACTCTTACCTTATTCTAATTCGTGATTCGACCCATTTAGCTAAAATTTATTCGCGGGTTTTATTTATAAATCGTATACATGTTATCAGATATTAATGCAGTTGATGTATTAATAATGGTCTGATAAAATTACGATATTGTATAATTACCCAAATTAATATAACTGTTTATATTAATACGCGAAATTAATATTTAATCAAATATAACCGTTTATATTTAATTTTACGAATTAATCATGTAATCCGTATTAGCTTAAATTATTTAATCCGTATTAAATAATAATCTCAACATCTTATTGACTAATTTAATAGTCAATACCTCTGACTAACTGTTTAGTCATATCCGACATAAATGTGATTGTATTTTCATACCTTCACATCTCTCAAACGTGTGCTATAGGTGTGACGTATAGGGACCAGTTGATCACCGCTATCCGTATGACAATAACGTCAAACTTATCTAGCAAGCCAACCGTTATCGATAAACGTGGATCAACTGGTAATAATACAGAAGTATGCCCTTGTGATTCTTAAAGAGATTTAATAAGTCATTGTACTTAATTGTCAAGGACACCAGCCTCAACAATAATAACAGTTATAAAGATATAACTCGAATCCGCTCGGTAGCTGGATCACATATGTTCCCATGGAAGCAACGACAACTTTTGCTCCATTCCCAACTCGCAGGTCCACATCACCCTGTGCGAGAGGTGTGATGTTTTTGTAGGCCCTGTAAATGATTACACAGATGAGAACCACAACCAGTATCAAGTACCCAAGTTCCGAAACTTGCATGGTTAATCTCAATCATATGAATATAAGATGACATACAAACAAGAGCAACGCGGCCTGCTTTTATGTCCTCACGGTACATTGGGTAGTTCCGCCTCGAATGCCCAGTCTTGTGGCAATGGTGGCTGATGCGTGTCTATTTTATGATGTTTTACATCTATTTTTACACGCATTTCAGAGCTCATTTATGAGTTTTTAGTTATTATTTCTCCTATTTCGTCTACTTTCGTATTTTTATGCATTATTGCAGATTTATGCGGAAATGAGCCGATTTTGAGTCAAACCCAACCTCAAGTGGACTGCATGGCTAAGGACATAAAGGAACAAAGAAGGAACAGAGTCTAGTGCGCTTTTCAAGACCCAAAAGACTGATTTTTGAAGATTTGAAAGTTGACACAACAGGTACATCAGTCGACCACCGAGCACACTGGTCAATCGACCAATGTACCTAGATGAGCAATTCCCAGAAGTCTTATTTTCAAGATCAGAAAGTTGAGGAAGCCCGACAACTGGTCGACCGACCAACACCTCGACCCTTTCCGGAAACTCAAGAACAATATTAAAGCCCACCAACGCGTGATTAGGGTTAAGAAAGACTTCCGAGATTTCTATATAAGCCTAATCACCTGCCTATGAAGAATTATGAAGCCCTAATCAAGTCTTAATCTAGTTTTACCCTAATCTTATTGTTAATCTAATTTTCAAGTTCTTTACTTCTAGTTTTTATTAGGTTACACAAAACTTTCTGTTCCATGCTTATTGCTAATAAATTTCAATCCTGTTCTATTCTTGTACTTTCCTTGCTACGGTAATTCTTGTTCTTGATTAAGTTTAATTATTTCAGTTTTTTTAGAATTAGTATCCGGTTAGTTAGAATCCCTAAACCTTTATTCTTGTTAATTGTTATTTCGTTAATCGCATCAATCATGTTTTCTACTATCATTATTATTGTTAAAGTCGTTGTTTTTATTAGTATTATGAGTAGGTAAACCTCACATGTTAGGATGTAGGCGAATTATAGCGTAGATAGCGTAGTTTAGGGCAACCCGTAACAATGCTTGGTCGACCGACTGGCTTCTCTGGTCGGTCGACTGAGTAGGTTGGTCGATCGACCGACTTCGTGTATGATCAGACTTGTTTTATTTCGTTACTCTATCAATGAGACCGAGAGGAGACTTGTTAGATGTCTAGTAATGACCAACCAGGGGATCGAAAGATAGGGAAGGGCATTAGATAACATTTTAAGACAGCTAAATTACTAAGACCGAAGGGTATGTGACTTAGACATTAGGAATCACCTATCATGTTGACAACTAGTATAAAGTGAGACCTAGGGACTAGTAGCATAGGCCGAAAGGAGCTATTAGTTAACTTGGACCGAAAGTACTTGTTATACCCCTTACACGACTGTAATACATTATTACCTAGACCGTCTGCCATCAAAGCTATAGTGACCCGAACATCCTAGCATCTCCTTTATCATCTTTTACATCTTAATTTTCAGTTTTTTTCTTCTTTTCTTATTAGAATTAGTTGAAACCAAAACCAATCATAAAAACCCCCTTTTGTTACCATAAGACCTAAAACATAAAACATTTAATATCTCCCAAACCTCCTTGTGGTTCGACCCTGACTTTCACTATCTATAGTTTAAGTTCGGATTATATATTTTATCTTTGACACCCACAATGACAGGTATCAGTGGCACTCAATGTTACCGTCTTTGCTCTTAGTCTTGCCTTGTGAGCTACTTGTCTCACCAGGCCCACTCTTGAATCCGGCCATTTTGAACTTAGGAGGTTTAGCTACAGTTAGCTCTCCTTGAGCCTTTCCCTTACCTTTTCCCTTGTTACCAATCATGAGAACATCTTGTTTCATGCTCCCACTCAATTTAAGATCCTTCTCGGTTTGTACGAGAAGAGAGTGTAACTCATGAGGACTTTTCCTCATGTCATCCATATAATAGTTGCCCCTGAATAAGGAAAAACCATCGTGAAGTGAATGAAGCATCCGATCAATGATCACATTCTCACTGATCTTGTAGTTTAGGGACTCCAATTTCTCGACATTCTCAATCATATTAAGAATGTGTGGGCTAACTGGTTGGCCCTTTTGGAGTTTCGCGTCAAAGAAGCGACAAGTGTGCTGATAAGTAACAATTCTCAGTGCTTTTGAGAACTCGTTCTTGAGTGTGGTGAAAATCTTATTTTCACCATGGGAAATGAAGCGCCTTTGCAAATTGGATTCCATTGCAAAGATGATTACGTTCTTTATCGCACCCGCTTCCATAATGAAATCACTGTATGCTTGTGATACGTTAGCTCTAGCATTGGGGCCCGGGTTTGGTGGTAACGGCTCAGTCAAGTACGTGAGCTTATCATCAGCTATGGTTGCATTCCGTAATGCAGCCTCTCAGTCCTCAAAGTTGGACCCATCATATTTTAGTCGCATGGACTGATTCATATGGTCCATAAAAGCCTTTAGCTAGAATTCTTTTGCTAGTGTGGCACTAGGCATAAGGGCATCAGTATGACCAGCCATAGTATTTGCAGTATTAATTATTTTGTAAAATGAATTCTACAGTGTAAAGACGAAAATAAAATATAATAAGCATATCATCGTTTTGTGAATATTCTAATGCAAAAACAGTTTAATGCGATGACTTAAGGCATTTATATAATTAATCTTCCTCAAGAAAGATATAAATGATCCCAAGACTCAATTTAAGTAAATTGCTAAGACAGCCTCTTGGCTAATTCTACATTTAGAATTCTTGGTCGATAAATTTCTGTAAATTCTATCTTTAGTCCACCATAACCACAGGATCGTACGAGGGTCATGATGTTGAGGTAAAAGAAGTCAACATCTACTGTAACATCCCTTAATTTCGTAAACCATATTTCATTTAATTAATGTATTTTTCGGAATTTAATAATATTTAATCATATTTCGTAAAATATATCTTATGAAATTACGTTATGTTTCGTCTTAGGATTTATTTCATCTTAAGGTGTCGTGTCTTACTTGGCATTTCCGTAACAAGTATTTCCGAACATTCTATTTAAAACCGTCTCAAGTTAGTTGTACTTAAAAGAAAGATAGAGGAAGGTAGCCTCCTAGACCATTTCCTGATCACATTCCTTCTTGTTCTTCAAGTAAGAAATAAGGAAATCAGTTTATTCATTTTTCCATCCTAAACAAATTCTCATTTCTCCAATCTTCTCATAAAATCTTCATTTCTTAACGGAATTTAGCGATTCTTGCGCCTATAGATTCGTGAGACCGTCCCCGTCATTCTAAGGTAATCAATTCCGTGTTTTGGTTTGACTGAATTTCGGGTTGTTTCGCCCTATCTCGAATTTCGTGCCATTAATTGTGTTTTTGTGTTTTAGGTGGTACTTGTGATAATCCGGAGGAAGACTTGGTGATTATTGAAGAAGAGCTTGCTAAGTAGAGGTGACGATAATGAGTAACTCGGCCTTTTTTGTCTAAATTAGCATATTATGTGATATTGATCTGTTTTCATGAAAGTTAGTATGGATTATGAATCTTAATATCTTTATTATGTTATACAAACTGATTTTTATGAAGAATTGATGATGAAATTGATATGGATGTTGATTACGGAGTATACATGAAAGATAAGTTTAATTTGGGGATTTGATGTAAATGCTTTAAATGGATGTTTGTTTACATGTTCATGTGCCTATTAGATGAGTATTACATCTAGGTATGTTGATTTTATGATTGGAATTAAGGTTTGGGAGTATTTCTATGGGTTTTGGATGAATTGGAATGTCGCGAGTAGCATTTTCTACGTACAAGGACTCTGAGCCGGTCAGCCCACAGGCAGCCGGTCGACAGGCTTAGAGTCATATGTGTTAATATGTTAATTTGTTGAGTGAGACTCTCAGCCGGTCGACAGGCAGCCGGTCGACAGGCTTAGAGCTTTATGGGGTCCTCTGCCGGTGGAGAGGCAGCCGGTCGACAGGCTTAGAGGCACATGTGTTGATATGTGAATTTGTTGAGTGGGACTCTCAGCCGCTCGACAGGCAGCCGGTCGACAGGCAGCCGGTCGACAGGCTTAGAGCCCCTCTTGTTTCTTTTGTCAGATTTGGTAATGTGGGTGGGACTCCCAGCCGGCTGACAGGCAGCCGGTAGGCTTGGACCGGCTGAGAGCCCGTGTTGCCTCTAAAATCATTTGTAACTTTTGTTTTATTATTCGGATTCCGTTAATTCTTCTTCCGTATGGTTTGCATGCTTGTTCGAATTGCACACTAAAATCCTTTGTATCTTTGGATTCACATGTTGGATTTCATTAATTCTTTTCCCGTATGGTTTGTATGCGTGTTCGTAGTCCAAGAGCCTTGGGCGACACCTATGTCGGGTTCAGAAATTGATTAAAGGAGAAAGGCCCCCCCGGCCGGGCAACCGGAAGGGAGACCGACACTCGCTTCGAAATAGTTTCCGATGTTGGCTAGGTATTGAACGGATGTTTAGAATTTATATATATAAATATAGCTTGATCATATAGTTGAGAATGATGTTTTGTGATATGTGGAGCCTATACTATGAGCTGTTATATGACTCTTGTTCTTACCAAGACTGAGTCGCGTCTTGGTATGACCGCTAGGCTTAAGCTCTCGGTCAGGTTTCTTATTGTCCGCCTGAGTCGGGGGTATCTCGTTCCTAGCTAGTTCGAGTCTTGGTGTGATCTTGAGTCGGGGATGCTTGTCGAATCGAGGAAGGATTATACCTCGAGAGTCTGGCCAAATTTAGACTAGGACTGTATATCGTTTCGATCGTCCTATCAGGGTATTGTATTCCCTGAGGCTAAGTAGACTTGTCGTTGTCGTATAATGGAGTCTTCATATGAATTCTCCCATGCTGTGATGTTTGGTTGTGTCTAGTCTTGCCTGAGTCAGGGCTAGACTTAGATATTCCCGATGTTTGTGTATAGCTTGCCTGAGTCAGGGTACAGTGCTAGACATTCCTGAATGATTTGTATATACATGCCTGAGTCGGGGTATGGTGTTATATACAGTTGATACGTGTTTTGGGTATGCCTGAGTTGTGGTGTTTTATCTATTCACGTGATTTTGATAAGGAAGGACTTATGATTGATTACTTCACATGACTTTATTTATGTTGGAGTATGATGCTTGTATCTATGTGTTCTATGTGGTGTGTGTTATGACAACAGGTGGCTATGAGAACTGTAGTCACTCCCCACTGATTATGGCGTGCATGTTTTCATGTATGTAGGTACATGATGGCTGATGGAGGGGTTACTGAGGCTAGCGAGCGATGATCCAATCATCGATGACATACACTTTATCGTTTAGCTAGACCTAGACTTTTGTTATACATTGAGTGCCTGTAGGGATATGTTATCCCAGGCTGCAGTATTGTACTTATGTTTAATATACTTAGTTATGTCTTACATTTCCGCTTTTAGTTTTAAGACTTTCCTCGCATGTTAGTTATGTTTATATAAAAGGTTTAATTCCGCTGCATTTCTGGTATCTTATATGTTTATTTACAGCTGTCGCGAGGTGGGGTTTTACAGTTGGTATTAGAGCGTTATCGGTCCCGACGCACTCGTGTGACCCCCCAAACTTAACTTGACCAAAAATCCAAATAATGAATGAGAGATTGGGTAGACTTAAGGACAAGTAGTAGACTGTTTGTGGTTGTTAATTGTTAGGTTAACACCGTTGTCTCTTTTGAAAGATGGTGAGACCCTCAACTGTGGAGAATACTATAGTGTAAGAACTTCTGCAAGTCCTAGAGAACCATAGGGTTCAGGCTGAAACTGTTCCTCCTCCTCCGCATGGTAACGATGCTAATAGGCCTGGTGGCTTCTCCTGGATTGCCACACAGATGTCTAGGAGCCATGCTAAGACCTACGGTGGGAAAGTGGATCCAATTGCATTATCGGAATGGTTCAGAGATATGGAGAGGAGCTTCTCCATGTACTCTGTTGTTAGGGAGGATATGGTGCGATTAGCCGCTCACTTTCTGACGCATGAGACAGACCGATGGTGGACTCTTACTTGTCCAAGTTTCCTCCTTGATCCACTGTTTGATTGGGACATGTTCAAAGACAAGATAGAGACCCGCTTCTACCCAAAGGAGCTTCGTGCTAAAATGCTGAAAGAATTCATGGATCTAAAACAGGGAAAGATGACGGTGTAAGAGTTCACAGACAAGTTTAATCAGTTGGCTCACTTTGCTTCTCGGTTCGTGAGGGATGAATCCCAGAGAGTCTACTTTTACAGAGGGAAGCTAGGTCCCCGCATCGAGAATATGGTTCGTAGACTACATCCTTCGTGGAGGTGTACGACGACGCCATTTGGGCTGAGAGCTCGATTAAGGCCATAGAGGCTGAGGCTAGGGCTTCTTCTGCTCTCAGTTCCCCTCAGGCTCGCTCCCATGGGAAGAGACCCTTCGACCCTTCATCTGTTCCTCCAGTGACTCGGCGTGAGAAGTTTAGAATATTTTACTCCTCCAGAGCCAAAGACCCTGTGCCTGCACCCGACGTTTCCCTGAAGTGTTACAAGTGTCGCAAGGCCCTGCACCCTAGAGCTGAATGCAACGGTGATGCTTACGTATGCTACACTTGCAAGAAGACTGGGCATCGCTTCATGGAGTGTTCGGAGAAGAAGACTACTGTTGGGAGGACTGTCATTGTTGCTGGTGCTGTTCGAAGACCGAAGGCCAAGGGTGCTGTGTACGTGATGATTCGTGTTGCGGCCGAGACTTGCCCTCAGTTGATCACTGGTATTTCTTCATCGTTAACTTCTCCCTTCTATCATCACCCCAAGGTCGTATTCTTGTTCTTCTGGTGTACCTCCGTTCTTGAATTTTCTTTCGTCTTGCCTCGGGAACTACTTGCATAGCTTCCTGACTCAACCTCTTATTGATACCTAATCGTTTCTTGGCACCGTGTAGGGTAACCTACCTTAAATAGACTTGGAGAATTTCTTGAGGATAGCCGTAAACCGTGTGTCGGAGAATGTTGTTATTGAAGCAAACCTAGGAAGCATTGTGAGACATTTTTTGATGATCCTAATGTCTATATGTGTACCAATTGGAAGAGTGAAAGTGAATGATGGAATACTTACGCTAAGTGGAGTTTTATACATAGCATTTTGTGGGACTTAGATATGAGAACCCTACTGAATCGTGAGTATTTGTAGATTTGGAAGTACCATTTGAGGAGTTAAATGAGATACTTGGAGTCTTAGACGATTTTGACGAACATGCTTAAGATAATAATGTTGTCGAATAGTTGAATAAGGTAAGGTAGTGCTACGTAATCTTGAGGAATTGCTTGAATGCAGAAAGGACCATATACTTGAGGAACGAGAGTTATTGGTAACAGTGTGAGAATGATGAGACGTTTACAATTTGACTTGTGGAGTTGACTGAGTGTTTGACCTTAAGCTACTCATCGAATCTCGGCATTTACCTATTGAAGTACTTAATGAAATTGGAAGATACACCACTGTTAAGTGGATAGTTTAGGATCGATAGCTTGTGGGAAATGGAAGCCTGTTGGCTTAATAATACTTCAAGAATGGTTGACAGATAACCATTGATGTTTGAGGTGATCATAGTATAGAGATTTACAACTTATAAGTGTTCATAGTTACCATTTGAGGTCGGAATCGAAATAACTAGACCTGATGGAATAGTAGGAATAGGGTTTATGGTAGTTTTTGGGTTCTGAGGAATTATGGTAAAGTGTGACGCCTTGAGAGTATCATAATAAAGGAGTTGATGTATGAGTGCTACTTGAGGATTTGGAAGTTGTGACTTTGGTAAGGCCTTGATGGGAATGTTCACCTTATGGTAGAGAGTTTAAACTAGTGTGTGTGTGTGTGTGTGTGTGTGTGTGTGTGTGTGTGTGTGTCAGATTTTCCTCGAGAAGCGAGTTTCGAAGTTCAAGACTTGTCTGCTAAAGGTTGTGTTAGGATTGTTGTGATAAAGGCTCAATTGTGAATAGAGTAGTTTTGAATCGTTTGAGGAAGTGTCACATCAAAACCGTAGTGGGCGTGCTTGATTTGGGAAGTGAGAGATGAGAACCTTGTAGGAATTTTGGAAACCCGAGCCTGCGTGATCATTTGTTCGACATCATAATCTCCCCCTTGCACCGTTTCTCTTCTTTGTGCTTCCCGTAAATTCGCTAAGTTGCCTTTCCTTTGGTCGATAGTAAACTTGTGAGACTTTTAGAACTTTACTTATTTGAGAAATTTAAATTTAACCGTTGATTTGTGAGGAAATCTGGTTTTAAAGAGTTTAATGTTTTGCAATTTGATTGATTTCAGCGTCGATTTGCCATTTGAACTCGTTATCGGAGACGTCTGATAACCGGTACTATCCTTATCGACACCGGATTGATCTAAATTTTGAATTTATAGTTGATTTAATTTTGGAACTTGTCTCGGATTTGGAATGTCGGGCTCTTGAATACGTAACGAGAACCCCAACGTCCACTGACAAGACTTGTGCCTTGGAACTTATTTTGAAACCTTTTTTAAAGATCAAGTTTTGGGTTACTAGAACTTCGGTAATACGTTTTGGTTGTAACAACCCGTATTTTCGTAAACTATATTTTAAAGATTTTAAATTATTTTTACGGAATAAAATAATATTTTAATATTTAGGGTGAAGATATTTTAAATATTCCGTTAAGATCCGTCTTAAGAACCTTAAGTCCTTAAGACGAATATAACTTGGCAAGTTAAGTCCGTCTCATAAAAACCCGTTCACCTTCAAAAGCCCGTTTCCATTTAAACGGAAAAGGACAATAAAAACCCTACAACTCATTGTGTATGTCGACATAAGCTTCATTCACAAAAACATAACCCTGCATCTTTATTTCTCATTTTCTCCTTCAAATCCTTCAAGCTTCAATTCGATTTTTAGTCATCATCCGATTTCCAAACCAAGGCAAGTTATACATTTCTGAAATCCTCTTGAAATTTGCAAGAGATCTATCACTTTCAATTTCCATTTCATCCAACTTGAAAAATGGCCTGTTTTTGGTAGAATCCGATTTTAGCTTCTCAAAGTCGTTTTTCTTGTTGTAGGAGAAGATTTAGAGGATTCGGACGTGGATAGCAACATCATTGAAGAGGATCTTGGAGCAAAAACGCTTTAGCGGTAACGATAATGAGAAACTCGGCCTTTATTGTGATATTAGCATGTTTCTTGACTTAGATGATGTTAGTTTCTGATTTTGTACATAGTGATTGTTGTTAAGACTTAGAATCATGCTAGGAATACATGAGAATGACTTTCATATGCTTTGACTGTGTCTTATATGCTTAGATGATGAAATTTCAGAAATTCAATGCTTAAGACGAATACAAAGTATGAACTTGTTGAGGCTTTATCGTGGAAATTGATACTTGCTTTTGATGCGTATGAGTCTTATAGATGCTGGGTAATGTATAATTGTTGCAATTTTGGAAGTTTGGAATCGATTTGTGAAGATTTGAGTCTTATAGGAAATGTTGCGTTTTCGTGCAGGGACTCTGAGCCGGTAGGCTGACCGGCAGTCGGCGGCCGGCTCAGAGTCGTAGTTAAGTTTTTTAATGCGTAAGTTGGGGAAGGAATTCTGAGCCGACAGGTCGGCCGCCGGTCGACCGGCTCAGAATCCCTTCTTGGTTTTGGAAAATGTTGAGAGAGGCATTGGGAGGGACTCCCAGCCGGCAGACCGGCAGACGGTCCACCGGATGAGAGCCTCTTCCCTTCTTTTTGTGGATTTGAAGTAAGGCTAGTGGGAAGGGATTCCCAGCCGGCAGACCGGCAGACGGTCTACCGGCTGAGAGCCTCTCCTCCCTCGTTTTCAGAATTTCGAATAATGGCATGGGAAGGGACTCCCAGCCTGCTGACCGGAGACGGTCCCAGACCGGCTGAAAGCCCTTGTTCTCATTAAAATAGTTTGTAACTTTTAAACGGTTAATCGGTTTTGTTTGAGATTCGTTCCGTGTACCTTTCATGAATGTTGGAGGTCCCCGATGGATGGGCGACACTATGTTGGGTTCGGGAATGGAGAGAGGATAGAGACCCCCCCGGTCGGGTAACCGAAAGGGAAACCGGCTCTCCCTCAACTTAGTTCCCGAGGTCAATTAAGTGTTGTTTAGAAATATAAGTGATATGAACTAAAGATTTAGTTATTGAATTGAATGCTAATGTAGTGTTGCGTATTAAGTTATGCGTTGAGATGTCGCCTCTGAACTTAATACGTAGATTGTTTGTCACATATAAGGGTATGCGTTGAGATGTCGCCTCTGAGCCCTATATGTGTATGTTTGTCATGTATGGAGGTATGCGTTGAGATGTCGCCTCTGAGCTCCATACGTGTTTGGTTTTCGTGTCTGGGGTATGCGTTGAGATTTCGCCTCTGAGCCCAGACATGTTTGAGTGATCGCGTCAGGACATGCGTTGAGTTATCGCCTCTGAGTCTGACGAGTAGAGCAACTGCACAACGGGGTAGTCAGGTTGTAATACCTTACCCGGGGTGCAGGTGTTGGATGCTAGGCCATGCGTTGATTTAACGCCTCTGAGTCTAGTGTCTCGTGATGTAGTAGGGGAACATGCGTTGAGTTATCGCCTCTGAGTTCCTTACTTATGATTGTGAATTTGGATGCTAGTCCATGCGTTGAGTTGTCGCGTCTGAGTCTAGTGTCTTGTTGAATAGCAGGTCCATGCGTTGAGTTGTCGCCTCTGAGTCCTTGCTTGAGATTGTTTTGGTATCTAGGTTATGCGTTAAGATGTCGCCTCTGAACCTTTATACTTGTTGATTGCTTAGTATCCAAGTAATGTGTTAAGATGTCGCCTCTGAACCTTTATACTTGATGATTGTTTTAGTATCTAGGTTATGTCTTAACTTGACCGCTGAACCTTTATACTTTCTGTTTTATATCTGTTTGCCTAGAGTTGGTACAGTGTCAGATATATATGTTGATATTGATGAGTATAGTACTTTGATTATGGTTTTATTCATCCAAGGCATTGGATGACTCTTTAGTCAGTTTCGTAAATAGTTTGGACTGAAAGACCCCCTGGCCGGGCAACCGGCAGGGAAACCGACTCTCCTTCCAGATGGTTTCCGAAGTTGGTTGAGAGCCTTGCATTAGTAATTGCATGATGATATGAGATTCAGTTGTTGAGATTTTATGCTTCACATGTTTATATATGTTGGAGTATTCTGTTTGTATTTCTGTGTTACGTGTCGTTACAAAAGGTGGCTAGGAGAACTCTAGTCACTCCCCACTGATTGTGGCGTACATGTTAACATGTATTTAGGTACATGCAGGAGGTTGGCAGGGGTTGCTGAGAGCTAGCGAGCGATGATCCGCTTATCATCAATTGACTTTACACACTTCGTTAGCTAGACTCTAGACTTTTGATACAGTTGTTGTTTTGAGTGCCTGTAGGGATGTACCATCTCAGGCGGTTGTATATACTTACTTTCAGTACTTAGACAATTATACTTATCTATTTCTGTTTATTTCAGTTTCAGTTTGCAGTTGTTAATTCACCTCGCATGCTAGTTATGTTAAAAAAATTTATATTCCGCTGCATTTTTAGTACTTTGTATGTTTCTTATTTCCGCTTTCGCGAGGGGTTTTACAGTTGGTATCAGAGGATTATTGCTCCCGACGCACTCATGTGACCCCCAACCTTAACTTGACCATATAAATAAATAATGAATGAGAGATGGGGTAGATCTAAGGATTTATATTGTAGTCTAATTGTGATTGCTAATTGCTAAGTTAACACTTTCTTTTCTTTTGAAGGATGGTGAGGACTACAACTGCTGAGAATACCATAATGCAAGCGCTTCATCAGTTGCTTGAGAACCAGAGACAGCAGGCAGAGACTGTTCCTCCTCCTCCACCGCCAGGCAATGAGGCCAACCGGCCTGGTAGCTTCTTTTGGATAGCATCACAGATGTCCAGGAGCCACTTGAAGACTTATGGAGGCGAGGTTGATCCGATAGCTCTTACTGAGTGGTTCCGCGAGATGGAAAAGAGCTTCACCATGTACTCGGTAGGCAGAGAGGATAGAGTGCGGTTAGCCACTCACTTTTTGACCTTGGAGGCCGACAGATGGTGGGCATTGACTGGACCGACTTTCATTCTGGATCCTTTATTTGACTGGGAGGCTTTTAAGGATAAGCTCGAGACGAGATTTTATCCTAAGGAGCTTATATCACAGAGGCTTAAGGAGTTCATGGACTTGAAGCAGGGAAAGATGTCCGTTCAGGAGTACACCGACAAATTTAACCAGCTTGCACATTTCGCTTCGAAGTTTGTGAGGGATGAGGCTGAGAGAGTTTACTTCTATCGGGGGAAGTTGGGGCCACGCATCGAGAGTATGGTCCGTCGTGACTCGACTTCTTTCGTGGAGGTTTATGAAGATGCTATTTGGCAGAGAGTTCCATTCGTGCTATAGATGCTAAGACCAGAGTTGTTGCTGCTAGTGTGACTTCACACCAGAGATCCATCTATCAGGGGAAGAGACCGTTTGTTCCATCCACTTCTTCGCCTTCTTCTTAGAAGAAGCGATTTGAGAGGTTTTCTGCACCTGTTGCTAAGAGTATTGTTCACTCGGATACTGTTCCTGGTGTTTGCCGCCGTTGTGGTAAACCACCTCATCCGGGTTTTGACTGTTTCAAGAATGCCTACAAGTGTTATACTTGTAATGGATTTGGGCATAGATCCTTTGATTGTCCCGAGAGGAACACCGCACTTGGCAAGGCTGCCACTGCTGCTGCAGCGACTAGGGGAGGTAAGGCTAAGGGGAAGATCTTCGTGATGACCATAGCAGAGCCTGAGGCTCATCCTGACATCGTTGCCGGTATGTTTTATGTTCTTGGCGCTGAGTGCCTGATTTTATTTGATACTGATGCTTCTCTATCGTTCATATCGACCCAGTTTGCCGACAGACTAGCTCTAGAGTCTTCTGTTGTTGAGGAGACTTCTATCTCATTGCCTTCGGGAGATGTTTTCTCCTGCTCTTCTTCCCATAGGGATGTTCCAATTATTATTGGTCAAGCCACATTTCCAGCGGACTTAATGAGATTTCCTCTCGAGGAATTTGACATTATCCTCGGTATGGATTGGTTATCGCGATACCATGCTCTCTTCAAGTGTCGCGACCAGAAAATCTGCTTGAGGAGTTCTTCAGCAGTTCGTGTTTCCTATAGGGGAACTCGCCCTAAAAAGGGTCTTCGTGTTATCTCATCGATGAAAGCATCAAATCTTCTTAGGAAGGGTTGCCAAGCCTTCCTGCGTGTTGTTTCGTCTGCAAAGCCATCGCTACCGAAGCTTGAGGATGTAGATATTGTTCGTGAGTTTCCAGATGTTTTCCCAGAAGAGTTGCCAGGGATACCGCCTGAGAGAGATGTGGAGTTTACCATTGAGCTTGTTCCAGGTACTGGACCTATATCTAAGGCTCCCTACCATATGGCTCCACCTGAGTTGAAGGAGTTGAAGCAGCAATAAGAAGAGATGATTGAGAAGGGATTTATTAGACCAAGTGCTTCTCCTTGGGGTGCTCCAATTCTTTTCGTCAAGAAGAAAGATGGTTCCATGAGACTTTGCATTGATTACAGAGAGTTGAACAAAGTCACCGGGAAAAACAGATATCCTTTGCCTAGGATCGATGACCTATTTGATCAGCTTAGAGGTGCTTCTAGATTTTCGAAGATTGACCTTCGTTCCGGTTATCATCAGATTCTAGTGAGAGAGGTTGATATTGCGAACACTGCTTTCCGTACCAGATATGGACACTTTGAGTTCGTTGTCATGCGTTTTGGTTTGACAAATGCTCCTGCTATCTTCATGGATCAGATGAACAGGACGTTCAGTGAGTTCTTATACACTTGTGTTGTGGTGTTTATTGACGATATCCTCATTTATTCGAAGACTGATGCTGAGCATGCCGAACATCTTCGATTGATACTTGGGATTTTACGTCGACAGAAGTGGTTCGCGAAGTTCTCTAAGTGAGTTTTGGCTATCTAAGGTTGCATTTCTTGGACATGTGATATCTAGTGAGGGATTTATGGTTGATCCCGCAAAGATTGAGGCCGTTGTTGATTGGGAGAGTCCCAAAGACGTGGGAGAGATTCGTAGTTTCCTCGGTTTGGCTGGATACTACTGTCGATTTGTTGAGGATTTCACTAGATTGGCTCGTCCGATGACTCAGTTATTCAAGAAAGAGGCTAAGTTTGTTTGGACAGATAAGTATGAGAGCTCATTTCAGGAATTGAAGACCAGGTTGACTTCTGCTCCAGTACTTGTTTTGCCAGAGATTGGTGTTGACTTTGATGTTTACTGCGATGCTTCGATGTTAGGGCTTGGATGTGTGTTGATGCAGAGTGGTAAGGTGATTGCTTATTCTTCGAGACAGCTGCGAGTTCACGAGGTGAACTATCCGACGCATGATGTTGAGTTAGCTGCTGTTGTTCATGCCTTGAAGATGTGGCGTCATTACTTGATTGGATCACATTATCGCATTTTAACGGATCATAAGAGTTTGAAGTACATTTTCACACAGAAGGACCTTAATATGCGACAGCGTCGATGGCTAGAGTTGGTTAAGGATTATGATATGGAGTTGTTGTATCATGAGGGTAAGGCCAACGTGGTTGCTGATGCGCCTAGCCGCAAGACTTCTCATTCGATGAGTGCTATGCGTGTTCTACCTGAGGAGCTTTGTTCTGAGTTCCGGAAGTTGAGATTAGAGATGGTTGGTAGTGGTTTTGATTGGTTATCTGCTATGACTGCCGAGCCGACATTGTATTGGGAGATTCGCCGGGGTTTACCTACTGATGCTGCTTTCCGGAAGTTCGAGGCCAAGATTGCGAGTGGTGATGCACTGGACTTCGTGATTGGTTCTGATGGTTTTCTTCGGTTTCGAGGCCGGGTGTATGTTCCCGATGTGCCGGATTTGAGGAAGAGGGTTTTAGATGAGGCTCACCTGGCGCCTTATTTTGTTCATCCGGGCGGCGAGAAGATGCACAAAGACCTAAGACTTCTATTTTGGTGGCCCGGGATGAAGAAGAACATTTTGGATTACGTGAGTAAGTGTCTGACTTGTCAACAAGTCAAGATCGAGCATAGGAGGCCAGGTGGTTTGTTACAGGCGCTCCACGTTCCTCAGTGGAAGTGGGAGTGCATTTCGATGGACTTCGTGACTGCATTACCTAAGACAGTTGGAGGCAAGGATGCGATTTGGGTTGTGGTTGATAGGTTAACTAAGTGTGCCAGATTTGTGCCTATTCGCGAGACGTGGGATATGGACCGCTTAGCCCGAGTTTATATTGCCGAGATCGTCTGTTACCATGGTGTCCCGAGAGAGATCGTTTCTGATCGTGATCCTCGTTTCTGTTCCATATTTTGGAAGGCTCTACAGGAGGCTATGGGTAGCCGTCTACTAATGAGTACAGCATTTCATGCCGCGACTGATGGACAGTCCGAGACGACTATTCAGACATTAGAGGACTTGCTCCGTGCTTGTGCACTTGATTTCCAGAGTTCGTGGGAAAAGTGTCTACCGTTAGTTGAGTTTTCCTACAACAATAGTTTTCACTCATCTATTGGTATGGCTCCGTATGAGGCGCTCTATGGTAGGAAGTGTCGTAGCCCGATCTGTTGGGATCAGGCGAGCAACGTGCACGACCTAGAACCGGACCAGTTGGCTGCGACGATTGATCACGTCAAGCTTATCAGAGGTAGGATGAAGGCCGCACAGGATCGGCAGAAATCCTATGCTGATGTCCGTCGTAGACCTCTCGATTTTGAGGTGGGTGACAGAGTTTTCCTAAGAGTTTCACCGATGAAGGGCGTCAAGAGGTTTGGCGTTAAGGGCAAGCTGAGCCCTAAGTACATTGGGTCGTTCGAGATCGTGAAGAGGATTGGTGCTGCTGCTTATCGATTGGACTTGCCTCCTAGTTTGGGCAAGGTTCATAGTGTCTTTCATGTTTCTCAGCTCCGCAAGTACGTTAGTGACCCTAGTCATGTGCTTCATAGAGAGATCGAGAACCTAGAGCCGAGTCTTGCTTTCGAGGAGCGTCCCGTGAAGATTCTAGACCGACAGGACAGGAAGCTTAGGAGCAAGGTGGTGCCCTTAGTGAAGATCCTTTGGCGATGCGGCGATGTTGAGGAGCATACGTGGGAGACCGAGGCATCGATGCGTGCTGCGCATCCTTCTCTTTACGATTGAGGTATTGTTATCTAGAATTCATCTTTGTTCGAGTTTCGAGGCCGAAACTTTTTGAAGTTGGGGTGATTGTAACATCCCGTATTTTTGTAAACTATATTTTAAAGGTTTTAAATTATTTTTACGGAATAAAATAATATTTTAATATTTAGGGTGAAGATATTTTAAATAATCCGTTAAGATCCGTCTTAAGAACCTTAAGTCCTTAAGACGAATATAACTTGGCAAGTTAAGTCCGTCTCATAAAAACCCGTTCACCTTCAAAAGCCCGTTTCCATTTAAACGGAAAAGGACAATAAAAACCCTAAAACTCATTGTGTATGTCGACATAAGCTTCATTCACAAAAACATAACACTGCATCTTTATTTCTCATTTTCTCCTTCAAATCCTTCAAGCTTCAATTCGATTTTCAGTCATTATCCGATTTCCAACCCAAGGCAAGTTATACATTTCCGAAATCCTCTTATAATTTTCAAGACATCTATCACTTTCAATTTTCATTTCATCCAACTTGAAAAATGGCCTGTTTTTGGTAGAATCCGATTTTAGCTTCTCAAAGTCGTTTTTCTTGTTGTAGGAGAAGATTTAGAGGATCCAAACACGGATAGATACATCATTGAAGAGGAGCTTTAGAGGTGACGATAATGAGAAACTCGGCCTTTATTGTGATATTAGCATGTTTCTTGACTTAGATGATGTTAGTTTCTGATTTTGTACATAGTGATTGTTGTTAAGACTTAGAATCATGCTAGGAATACATGAGAATGACTTTCACATGCTTTGATTGTGTTTTATATGCTTAGATGATGAAATTTCATAAATTCAATGCTTAAGACGAATACAAAGTATGAACTTGTTGAGGCTTTATCGTGGAAACTGATACTTGCTTTTGATGCGTATGAGTCTTATAGATGCTGGGTAATGTATAATTGTTGCAATTTTGGAAGTTTGGAATCGATTTGTGAAGATTTGAGTCTTATAGGAAATGTTGCGTTTTCGTGCAGGGACTCTGAGCCGGTAGGCTGACCGGCAGCCGGTCGGCCGGCTCATAGTCATAGTTGAGTTTTTGAATGCGTAAGTTGGGGAAGGAATTCTGAGCTGGCAGGTCGGCCGCCGGTCGACCGGCTCAGAAGCCCTTCTTGGTTTTGGAAAATGTTGAGAGAGGCATTGGGAGGGACTCCCAGCCGGCAGACCGGCAGACAGTCCACCGGCAGACCGGCAGACGGTCCACCGACTGAGAGCCTCTCCTCCTTGTTTTCAGAATTTCGAATAATGGCATGGGAAGGGACTCCCAGCCGGCTGACCGGCAGACGGTTCCAGACCGGCAGACGGTTCCAGACCGGCTGAGAGCCCCTGTTCTCATTAAAATAGTTTGTAACTTTTAAAAGGTTAATCGGTTTTGTTTGAGATTCGTTCCGTGTACCTTTCATGTGTGATTGAGGTCCCCGAAGGATGGGCGACACTATATTGGGTTCGGGTAAGGAGAGAGGGTAGAGACCCCCCGGTCGGGTAACCGAAAGGGAAACCGGCTCTCCCTCAACTTAGTTCCCGGGGTCAATTAAGTGTTGTTTAGAAATATAAGTGATATGAACTAAAGATTTAGTTATTGAATTGAATGCTACTGTAGTGTTGCGTATTAAGTTATGTGTTGAGATGTCGCCTCTGAACTTAATACGTAGATTGTTTGTCACATATAGGGGTATGCGTTGAGATGTCGCCTCTGAGCCCTATATGTGTATGTTTGTCATGTATGGAGGTATGTGTTGAGATGTCGCCTCTGAGCTCCATACGTGTTTGGTTGTCGTGTCTGGGGTATGCGTTGAGATGTCGCCTCTGAGCCAAGACATGTTTGAGTGATCGCGTCAGGACATGCGTTGAGTTATCGCCTCTGAGTCTAACGAGTAGAATAACTGCACAACGGGGCTGTCAGGTTGTAATACCTTACCCGGGGTGCAGGTGTTGGATGCTAGGCCATGCTAGAACACAATACAAAAATTGCTAGTTCATGAAGGAGGGTGCACGGTTTAGGGTGTGAATGAGAGAATATTTTTCTTTCTTTTTCTCTCTAAGTAAAACCCTAAAACCAACACTAGAATGAATAACACATTGATGACCAAGAACATCTTTTGTTCATCTCAAGTGTGCCGTGAGCCATGGGGTAGGGTGCCCAATGGATGGCTTCCTCAAAACACACCTATGTCTCCCATTTTGAGTTGTACATTAATAAGATATCTTTAGATGTTTCATCACATTATCTTATATTGTGTAACATTATGTATGTGTGTATATCACACGGTTTTGTCAACCGAAAATGGACCTATACACTATACTTATTAATATGTCATGGATCAATACATCCATCATATTATTTTACGTAATTTGTAGTTTAACTCTTAAACTCTTAGTTCGTAAAATTAGTAGTAATTAAATAATTACTTACATCTTAATTAATTATACTTTATCACTACAACAATTGTAGTTTTAAATAATTCATTCAAGTAATTTTGCATTTCATAAACATATAAATAATAGTGATGACATTTCGATCACTAAAACATTTTAATTTATAATCTTATTATAAATTTTCTCCTCATATTATTTATAAACTAAAAATGAACTAACTCGTATCAATATACAGTTATTTCATTTATCATTAAGAGAGTTGTCTTAAAGGTGTGACCTAAAGGGATCAACTGGTCACCACCGTCATTACGACAGTAATGTCAAACTCTAGCAAGCCAATCATTACCGATTAATGTTGACCAGTTGATTTATGATAAAGAATCATCCCATGAATATTCTTTTATAGAGATTTGTCAATTAGTTATATTATTGACGTGATCACACTATTGTGGAGGACACTTACTCCAACAATCTCCCAGTTGTCCTCACAAGTGTGGATCACCGATTCTCTTGTTCTATTACATCATCTCCCACTCAATGCAAGGTGTCTAACAGGTCGTACTTGCACGTGATCAAATCAATAGTGGTTTTTCTTGATGTGGAGTGTAACTGATAGACCGGAATTATCTACCATAGACATTATCCGAGCGTGGCCACGCATTTCCACTTCACTACTCCTCGAGTGGCCTTGAGATTTGAGATAACCCTGACAAGGGGTAGAACAATTCCTATCCAACTGTTCTCCTCGGCAAACATTGTCCATTGTGACCTAAAAGATGCCCATTTGACCCCTTTTACGGAAGATCGTAGAGCATAAATTAAAGTTATTTTGAATAATGTCAGTTTAGAGCAACCAGTCTCTAGTCTAAGAATCGACTCATAAGAATATATATAGCAGCTCTTGCCACAACCAGGCTCCATTTAATTCTAAAGAACTCTATAAGCGGTCACTGCCCGACACAAGTGTACCTTACAGTTTGTCTATATGACCGACTAGTCATCTCTTATGCCTCTATGGTGTTAGAACTCACCATCAATCGCATCATAATCTAGTCGCTTCGAGATGTCAACTCATATAAGTGACTAGGGGCATTACTAAGTTAATCCAATTCACTTTGACAGGGTTAAGTAATTGTCATACAATCCTGTTTAGATTTAATAAAGTATGTAAAATAAAACAAGTTATATAAAACTTAAATGATGAACAAGATTATCTTATATGAACGCAAAAACAACATTTTTCATTTCATATCATATAATCGATTACATATTGGGTAAAACTCTTAAGACCCATAGAACGAGCATGAGAATTATGCTCAACTTGCGACAAGGGTTTGGATAAGGGATCAGCCACATTATCGTCTGTCCCAACCTTACAAATCGCTATTTCCTTCCTATCAATAAAATCCCGAATTACATGATATTTTCTTGGTACATGTCTAGACTTATTGCTAGACTTTGGCTCCTTAGCCTGAAAGACTGTACCACTGTTATCACAGTACAGGGTGATAGGATCTTCAGCATTTGGCACTACTCATAGTCCCTCGATGAATTGCCTTATCCATACTGCTTCCTTAGCAGCCTCTGATGCTGCAATGTACTCTGCTTCCGTTGTAGAATCCGCAACGACCGGTTCTTTGAAGCTTTTCCAACTAATGGCACCACCATTCAAGATAAAGACAAATCCAGCCTGGGATTTAAAATCGTCTTTATCTTCTTAAGTACTTAAGGATATTCTTGACTGCAATCCAGTGACTTTCACCTGGATTTGCTTGATATCTACTAGTCATGCTTAAAGCATACGAGACATCTAGACGAGTTCATATCATGGCGTACATGATAGATCCCACGGCGGAAGCATAAGGGATCATTTTCATGCGTTTAACATCTTTGGGCTCCGTGGGAGATTGGGATTTTCTCAATATAATCCCACTTCCCATTGGGATAAACCCTCTCTTGGAATTTCCCATGTTGAACCGTCGTAGAATCTTATCGATATAAGATTCTTGACTTAGTGCCAATATCCTCTTGGATCTATCTCTATAGATCCGGATACCAAATATGCATTGTGCATTTCCTAGATCTTTCATCTGAAAATGGTTACCTAACCATCCTTTAACTGATGAAAGCATTGGAACATCATTTCCAATGAGTAGTATGTCATCCACATACAAGATTAGGAATACAACATTGCTCCCACTGAATTTCATATATAGACAAGGTTCCTCGACACTTCGAGTGAAACCATTATCTTTAATTACTTCATTGAAGCGATGATTCCAACTCCTCGATGCTTGCTTAAGACCATAAATGGATCTCTTAAGTTTGCATACCTTGTTAGGATTTTTAGGATCTTCAAAACCTTCAGGTTGTATCATATACACATCCTCCTTTAAATGCCCATTTAAGAAGGCGGTTTTGACGTCCATCTGCCATACTTCATAGTCATGAAATGCGGCAATCGCTAACATTATCCTAATGGATCTTAGCATGGCTACCGGAGCAAAGGTTTCATCATAATGAAGACCCTGAACTTGGGAAAACCCTTTAGCTACTAGCCTAGCTTTATAGACATCATCATGTCCTTCTATGCCATTCTTCACCTTGAAGATCCACTTGCATTGGAGAGGTCTCATCTCCTTGGTCAAGTCTACCAGGTCCCATACTTGGTTTTGATGCATAGAATCCATCTCGGATATCATGGCCTCTTGCCATTTGGCGGAGTCGGGACTAGAGATTGCAGCTTTGTAAGTGGTAGGCTCATCACTTTCCAAAAGTAATACGTCTAGGCTACCATCTTCCTCAATTAGTCCAACATACCTATCAGGTTGATGTGGAACCCTACTCGACCTCCTGGGTTGAATAGGTACCGAAGTGGAAGAAGAAGGAACATCTTCGTTTGTCTCAGCTTCAGTTTGTGGCTCTTGAACTTCTCGAACTTCATTAAGTTCAAAATTTCTCCCACTCTGTCTTTTAGAAATAAATTCCTTTTCTAAAAAGACAGCCTCAGAAGACACAAACACTTTGTTTTCATGAGGTTTGTAAAAGTGGTAGCCACGTGAGGTGGTTGGATAACCAACAAAAATGCATTTTTCGGATCGTGGAGCAAGTTTGTCATCGGTCTTTACCTTGACATAAGCCTCACATCCCCATATTTTCATATAGGATAAGTTCGGAACCTTTCCCTTCCACATCTCATAAGGAGTCTTATCGGTCGCTTTCGTTGGACTATTGTACAACAACTTGATGGCAGTGAGGATCGCAAATCCCCAAAATGAATCAGGTAAGTCTGTTTGGCTTATCATCGATCGGACCATATCCAATAGGGTTCGATTCCTCCTTTCTGCCATACCATTCAGTTGTGGCGTTCCTGGAGGTGAAAGTTGTGACACAATGCCACATGCTTTTAGATGTGAATCAAATTCGTTACTAAGATATTCACCACCATGATCGGATCATAGTGTCTTAATCTTTCTGTCGAGTTGGTATTCTACTTCATTTTGAAATTCTTTAAATTTCTTGAAGGCTTCACTCTTATATTTCATTAAGTAGATATACCCATACCTACTTAAATCATCGGTGCAAGTTATGAAATAGTCATAATTGCCCCTAGCGGTGATAGTTAGTGGTCCACATACATTCGTATGTATGAGCCTTAATAATTCACTAGCTCGTGTCCCTTTACCACTAAAGGGATTACGAGTCATCTTTCCTAGAAGACAAGCCTCGCATGTACCATAAGATTCATATTCGAATGGTTTAATTATATTGGTCTTTACCAATCTTTTGATGCGATTTTCATTTATGTGACCAAGTCGACAATGCCAAACATACGATTCATTTGGGTCATTTGTCTTTATCCTTTTGTTATGAATGTTATAAACATCTTTAGGCGAGTCCGAAGTTTCCAAAACATATATTCCATTAATTGAAGTAGCATGGCCAACAACCATGTCATTTTTAGAAATAACACAACAATTCTTCTTAATGGAAAAACTATATCCTTCAATGTCTAACATTGCAACAGAAATAATGTTTTTGGAAAGAGACGGTACAAAATAACAATTATTTAAATGTAACTCGTATCCACTTGACAAGGCAAGAGTGCATGTTCCTTTTGAAGTGGCCGCTACCCGAGCTCCATTTCCTAGTCGGAGATCCATATCACCCTTGTCTATTTTCTCCACTTCTCTTAAACCCTACAAACGATTACAAAGGTGAGAACCACAACCAGTATCCAATACCCATGTTGTGTTGGATGTAAAGTTAATGTCAATAACAAAAATTTCGGATTTGGAATTACCTAACGGAATCACAAGACCTTCTTGAATGTGACGTAAGTACTTAGAACAATTCCTCTTCCAATGGCCCATGACACTACAATAGTGGCATCGCCCCTTTTGTAACTTTCTTTTCTTCTTCTTTATCTTTGCAAGACTCTTCTTGCTAGAGCTCCCACTAGCTTCATCATAAGCCCTTTCTTTCAAATATAAGGCATCCAATTCTTCGTTTAGCTCATCAATATAAGCCGTGTCAAGAAGTGGACCTTTGGGAGGTGGGAGAGAAGTGATAAAGTTAACATTGCCATCCGGACCCGTTCCGAAATGAACTTCTCTAGTAGTATCAATGTTGTTTTGGTTGCAAACATCGTCAAAAACATTGTGACAAGAATCAATAGTGATAGGGTTGAATGAATCCATTGCGATTAAGTAACTACAAAACGGAAATGAAGGAAAAATTAACGTTCATCATTTTAAATACTTGTTAAACATTTTTAAACAAGTTTAGCATTTACTTAATGATCTCTTACACAATTAAGCAAATGATCCCGAAATCCAAATCCATATCAACTAGGGCACGGTGTAGCTGATTCATCCCTTGTTAACATAACTCGGTGGATTAACACTTAATCGATTCTACATTAGAATTCCCGGTCGATAAAATTACATTAATTTCTATCTTTAGCCCGAACTTATTGCAACTACGGTTACGAATACTTTCGATGAGATCAACCAAATACTACGATTGTAATCTTATTACCTCACTTACCCAACGTAACAATTATAGCACCTCGGTGTAGCCGAGCCCACTCTCTCTTGTGAAGAAGGGATTCATGATTTCTTTTCTTTGGTAAGGCTAAGTCTCATTATTCAATACGTAAGAGATCTTATCAAATATTATCTATGTCCTTTTAAGTGAACTAATTAGGTGAATTATCGATAATAAAATGATACGTTGAAGACTCGATACTCGATATGCATGACATGTTAATGGCGATTTGGCTATGCATGCAACATATTAAAACAAAAATAAAGCGGAAAATAAAGCTTCTAGTATGGCCTTTCCTAAAGAAGATAAATAAAAAATACAATTCGGAAACCAACTCCTTGGTCCCTAGGGCTTCTCGGCAAAACCTTGAGGAATACCGTCTTGGACTCCTTCCAGGAATGCAACGCCTTGGGAACTCCGAATTACAAATATTACAATCTTAATTCTATCTACTTTATACAATATAAAATAGAAATAAATTACAATAGGGTGATACGAGATCACAAAATTACAACCGAATCAATAACCCCTTACATTACGGGAATTACCGATTAATCTAAGGTCATACTAGAAAAATTACATAATTCAAAATTATACAATAAAATATGACATTCATACGAAAAACGCAGCAATATACATGTTATGAATATGTTCATTTTAATGCCAAATCGCCCTAATAACTTATTAGGTCAACAATAAACCGGTTTTATGAGATTTTTGCAACTTTAACCCTTTAAAATGCATAAATTAAAACATAAATAAACTTATGTTCTAAATAACACCCTAACACATTTTAGGATTCAAAATTAGTCACTAATAATTTTGATTATTATTAACACCTTAATTATTAAAATATTGTTCAAATATGCCTTGATTTACATAACTCTTTTACGTAATAAATCCAAATAAATTACAGTAATTTCGAAATTTGGATTTTATTTCCATGAACATTCTGAAATATTTCTTTAATATTTATAAGTCAAAATTATTGGTCAAAATTTTCGAAATTTAATTCGAAATATCATATATATTTAACCAAATTACCTCTAAATACGGTTTTTATCAAATAAAATCGTAAAACATGCTATACAACTTGATTTTGTACCAAATTTTACATACATTAAGTAAAATAAGCATGTGAGTTCGTGTAGAAAATTCAAGGCTAGAAACTTTTTCTATCTATTTTAACCATTTTAATCGATTTTGTCATAAAAATACATACAAATGATTAAAAAAAAAATTCATTTTAGGACCAGATTTATTAAACATGCCAAAAAGTCGAGTGATTTATCTTATGAATCTTGAATTAATAGTTTTATTTTTAAGTCTCAAAACTCGGAAAAACTAAAAACCGATTAAGCATGCAACAACCTTTGCTCTGATACCAATTGTTAGGTTTAAATACCTATTATAGTCATACCAATGTGATTATCTTATAAAGAGATGAACGTATGCATGCTTAAAATGAAATAAACGAGATTCAAAGGGAAGTACGAGCACCCTTACAATGCTAGTCACGGCAATATTAGGGCACAAGTGAAGACACCTTCTTCACTTGTTCTTAAGCTTTCAACACGGAATGATCCTCCTTGAGTTTTCAAAGAGATGACCTCCAAAAGATGAACACCAAGACACACTACTCACTAATGTATTTTGTATTTATTTGCTAGAACACAATACAAAAATTGCTAGTTCATGAAGGAGGGTGCACGGTTTAGGGTGTGAATGAGAAAATATTTTTCTTTCTTTTTCTCTCTAAGTAAAACCCTAAAACCAACACTAGAATGAATAACACATTGAGCAAGAACATCTTTTGTTCTTCTCAAGTGTGTCGTGAGCCATGGGGTAGGGTGCCCAATGGATGGCTTCCTCAAAACACACCCATGTCTCCATTTTGAGTTGTACATTAATAAGATGTCTTTAGATGTTTCATCACATTATCTAATAATGTGTAACATTATGTATATGTGTATGTCACACGGTTTTGTCAACCGAAAATGGACCTATACACTACTTATTAATATGTCATGGATCAATACATCCATCATATTATTTTACGTAATATGTAGTTTAACTCTTAAACTCTTAATTCGTAAAATTAGTAGTAATTAAATAATTAATTACATCTTAATTAATTATACTTTGTCACTACAACAATTGTAGTTTTAAATAATTCATTCAAGTAATTTTACGTTTCATAAACATATCAATAATAATGATGACATTTCGATCACTAAAACATTTTAATTTATAATCTTATTATAAATTTTCTCCTCATATTATTTATAAACTAGAAATGAACTAACTCGTATGAATATACAGTTATTTTATTTATCATTAAGAGAGTTGTCCTAAAGGTGTGACCTAAAGGTATCAACTGGTCACCACCGTCATTACGACAGTAATGTCAAACTCTAGCAAGCCAATCATTACCGATTAATGTTGACCAGTTGACTTATGATAAAGAATCATCCCATGAATATTCTTTTATAGAGATTTGTCAATTAATTATATTATTGACCTGATCACACTATTGTGGAGGACACTTACTCCAATAGTATGTAGGTAAATGCAGGAGGTTGGCAGGGGTTGCTGAGAGCTAGCGAGCCATGATCCACTTATCATCGATTGACTTTACACACTTCGTTAGCTAGACTCTAGACTTTTGATACAGTTGTTGTTTTGAGTGCTTGTAGGGATGTACCATCCCAGGCTGTTGTATATATTTACTTTCAGTACTTAGACAGTTATACTTATCTATTTCTGTTTATTTCAGTTTCAGTTTTCAGTTGTTAATTCACCTCGCATGCTAGTTATGTTAAAAAGTTCTAAATTCCGCTGCATTTTTAGTACTTTGTATGTTTATTATTTCCGCTTTCGCGAGGGGTTTTACATTGGTAGCTAGCGTCGTCTTTTACTTATTTCCGTCTTCAAGTTTCGAGGACGAAAATTTTTGAAAGATGAGATGATTGTAACAACCCTTAATTTTGTAAACCATATTTTATTTAATTAATGTATTTTTCGGAATTTAATAATATTTAATCATGTTTTGTAAAATATATCTTATGAAATTATGTTAAGTTCCGTGTTAGGATTTATTTCATCTTAAGGTGTCCTGTCTTACTTGGCATTTCCGTAACAAGTATTTCCGAACATTCTATTTAAAACCGTCTCAAGTTAGTTGTACTTAAAAGAAAGATAGAGGAAGGAAGCTTCCTAGACCTTTCCCTCATCACATTCCTTCTTGTTCTTCAAGTAAGAAATAAGCAAATCAGTTTATTCACTTTTCCATCCTAAACAAATTCTCATTTCTCCAATCTTCTCATAAAATCTTCATTTCTTAACGGAATTTAGCGATTCTTGCGCCTATAGATTCGTGAGACTAACCCTGTCATTCTAAGGTAATCAATTCCTTGTTTTGGTTTGACTGAATTCCTGGCGGTTTCGCCCTATCTCGAATTTCGTGCCATTAATGGTGTTTTTGTGTTTTAGGTGGTACTTGTGATAATCCGGAGTGAAGACTTCGTGATTATTGAAGAAGAGCTTGCTAAGTAAAGGTGACGATAATGAATAACTCGACTATTTCTGTCTAAATTAGCATATTATGTTATATTGATCTGTTTTCATGAAAGTTAGTATGGATTACTAATCTTAGTATCTTTATTATGTTATACAAACTGATTTTTATGAAGAATTCATGATGAAATTAATATGGATGTTGATTAAGGAGTATACATAAAAGATAAGTTTAATTTGGGGATTTGATGTAAATGCTTTAAATGGATGTTTGTTTACATGTTCATGTGCCTATTAGATGAGTATTACATCTGGAAATGTTGATTTTATGATTGGAATTAAGGTTTGGGAGTATTTCTATGGGTTTTGGATGAATTAGAATGTCGCGAGTAGCATTTTTTGCGTTCAGGGACTCTGAGCCGGTCAGCCTACAGGCAGCCGGTCTACAGGCTGAGAGTCATATGTGTTAATATGTGAATTTGTTGAGTGAGACTCGCACCCGGTCGACAGGCTTAGAGGCATATGTGTTGATATGTGAATTTGTTGAGCGGGACTCCTAGCCGGTCGACAGGCAGCCGGTCGATAGGCTTAGAGCCCCTCTTCTTTCTTTTGTTAGATTTGGTAATATGGGTGGGACTCCCAGGCGCCTGACAGGCAGCCGGTAGGCCTGGACCGGCTGAGAGCCCCTGTTGCCTCTAAAATCATTGGAAACTTTTGTCTTATGATTCAGATTCCGTTAATTCTTCTTCCGTAAGGTTTGCATGCTTGTTCAAATTCCACACTAAAATCATTTGTATCTTTGGATTCACATGTCGGATTTCATTAATTCTTTTCCCATATGGTTTGTATGCGTGCTCGTAGTCCAAGAGCCTTGGACGGCACTTATGTCGGGTTCGGAAATTGATTCGAGGAGAAAGACTCCCCGGCCGGGCAACCGGAAGGGAGACCGGCTCTCGCTTCGAAATAGTTTTCGAAGTTGGCTTGTGTTGAACCATATATTCAAATATATATATATAGTATATATGTTTATGTTTTGATAATGACAAGTCTAGCTATTAATATATTATATACTCGTATGTATAATCGTGTGCTAAGTGTACAGAATATTAGTGACAAGATCTAATCTATCAAGTGTAAAAGATTCAAGTATATTAGTCAATGAATTGACTAAGTCGAAGATTGATAGAAGATCACAAGCGCGCATAATGAACTAAAGTTATATTCATCAACTATAGCTTTAGTACAAGATGGATTCAAGTTATAGCCCGTAGCTATAACTCTATTTCATGAAGAAATGATCGAAATATATATGTGGTTAAGTTGAAACATTGGTTTCCTTATTTGTGTCGTGTGAATTAGTGTTTAAATGGTATTCTATTTAAATATGGAATTATTAATCTTAATAGAATTATATAAAATATCTCTTAGTTAAATAAGGAATAAATAATTGTCTTATGAGATAATTATTTATTACTAAAATAAACTAAAGATTTTTATATGATTTTATTTGTCAAATATATAATCTAGATATAGTTTGTTTCGACTTTGGAAAACGTGTGGTATGTCACGTTTCTATAAGTTGTGTAGGGTTTATTTAAATAAATATTATGTATTTATTTAATGTCCTAAACAAACTAAGATTATATTATGGTAATATATTTTATTATCTTTGACATGGTTTAGGAAGTTCATTTAATATGGATACTAATTGTTTATTATATAAAGATCTTTCCTAAATATGAATTAGGAAATTGTTTCCTTATATAATACATATAGTATATTATTAAATCTTTCCTAAATATATTAAGATTAGATTTAAGGTAGTATTACTAAAAGACTAGTATTCTAGTTGAAGTAATATTCCTAAATCATCTAGGGTTTGAATTACCTAGATACATATTCTATATAAATAGACTACCATGACACATTAAACCACACGAAATACAACACACATATTTACGCAAATCGAGAGAGAGAAACCGCCGATCCTTGTTCTTCATATTTGAGCTTTTCATTGTCAAATCCGATTCAAGATTCAAGTGCTCAAGCATTGATCTTATTCATTCAAGATTGTGACACCAAGAAAACATTGAAGACTTTATCTTATTAACGTAAGATAGAACGAGTATTTAGCGGTACTCGTTGTAAGACAAATATTTAACGGTATTTGTCGTAGCTAGATATTTAACGGTATCTAGATTGAGTTGTGACTAACATCAAAGTCGCACGAGTAGGGTTGATAAAATTGTAATCCAGAGTTGGTACTAATTTTATTAATCGAGAATAGTGGACGTAGGTCTCAGAGTGTGAGACTGAACCACTTCAAAAATATCGTGTCTCTACTTTATTATTGCTCTACTCAACGATCATCATACAACTACACACACATCGAAGAAGATTTAAAAAGAAGGCATACTCAATTCAACCCCCCCCTTCTGAGTATATTATATCAATAGACTCTTCAATTGGTATCAGAGCCTCGTGCTCTTGATCGCCTAGCCGCGTGAGTTTTGATCCTTCTATTGATTCTATATTATATACTCCTTCATCAATGGATTCCAAGCATCTCAAGTGCCCTATCTTCGATGGCAAAAACTACAGTTTATGGAAAAATATGATGAGTCATTATATCAAAGGTTGTGATTGGGAATGTTGGAAGATCATCCAAACTGGACCAAAGAAGATCTTGGTCGCCGCCGCCAATGGAACAACCTACGAAAAAATGGAAAGCGATTATGTGGAAAGTGACTACAAAATTGCAGAGAAAAATTCTAAGGCCATGAGCCTCCTACAGAACGGTATGATAACCTCAGAATTTGATAGATTCTCATCCTGTAGTTCCGCTAAGGAAATATGGGATAGTCTCGAACTTGCTTATGAAGGAACATCCGCAGTCAGGAAACATCGTATAGACTTGCTCGTTCAAAGATATGAACTTTTCAATATGGAAAAGAATGAATCTATTGATAGCATGTCTGCACGATTTTCTTGTATTATTAATGAACTGCGGAACCTTGGCAAAAAGATCGATTCTGAGGATATCATTCGTAAGATTCTTAGGAGTCTCACCAAAAAGTGGCAACCTAAGGTCACGGCCATAGAGGAAGCACGTGATTTATCTAAAATCACTTACCAAGAATTGATTGGTTCCTTAATGGCTCACGAGATAATACTGAATAAAAACGATGATGATCCCAAGGGAAAGGGAGTCGCTTTACAAGCCTCCACAAACGAAGTAAGCGAAGAAGAACTTGAGGATGAAACAGTTCTATTCGCTAGACGATTTAAGAAAGCAGTTTTCAAAGGTAGATACAAAAACTCGAACAACAAAACGTTCGACAAAAAGAAAACTGACTCCAAACAAACATTCTTCAAAAGAGGATGTTTCAAGTGTGGACAACAAGACCACATGATCAAAGATTGTCCAAGTTGGGACAAAATCAAAGACAAGTCAAAAAGAGAAAAGACCAAGACAGAATTTAAGAAAGTAATGCTTGCGTCATGCTGGGGAGAATTAGAATCTGAGGATGACGAGGACTCTGAAGAAGAAGAAGAAGTAGCACACCTATGCCTAAGCAACGTCAGCCTAGATCTAATCTCAAACGACAATAATAAAGATGACGCATCTCATATGTGTCTCCTTGGAGAATCCGACTCAGACGACGACGACGATGAAGAGGTAAATTTCCTTCAACTCAAAAGTCAAGTTAAAAACTTATCTAAGGCTATGTTAATTAAATATTTTGAGAAAACCCTAGACCAATGTCATGAACAAAGTCTTGAGTTAGATGACTTGAAAGAACAGATCCTCGATATTGCTGAAGAAAATCAACTTCTGAAAGCCAAAGCTAAGAAACTGAAATCCAAAATAAGCATTGAAGCAAATGCTAAGTTGGAAACAGTTATGTCTGAGAAAAAGGTTCTTGAGTCTAAAGTTATAGCTAATGAAGCTATAACCTCAAAACTAAAACTCAACATTAAAGAGCTTCAATCTAGAGTTATAGCTAATGAAGCTATAACTTCAGAATTAAGAAAGATTAATGAACGGCTTAAGTCAGAATCTTCGACTATGGTCGAAGATGAGACTCATCAAGAAGAAGTTGAGATTCTCGAAAGCAAAATCATGGATCTAGAATTCAGTATATCTAAAATCAAGAAAGAACATGCCAAAATAGTGTCTGACTTCCATAAAGACATTCAAAACCTAAAAGAGTCTAGCAACACTGACCATAGTGAATGTAAGAAAGAAATAGACTCCCTAAAAGAACTCCTTCTTCATGCTCGGAAAGTTCACGATAAGTGGGAAGGAAGCACTAACGTTCTAAACTTCCTAACTGAACAATCCGACAACAACATGAAAATGGGTTTAGGTCACGAATGTTATGGAAGAAGGGATCACTCAAAGTGTAAACAAAGTCCAACAGATAGAGACTTTAGAAGAAGAAAATATGCCGACCTTCCTGAGTATTTAATATGCACTTATTGTGGCCATACTGGACACCTCCGAGAAAACTGTGTGAAACACGCACAAGATTTTAAAACCGGAGTTAAGTTTGTTAAATCCTTAGGAATTCCAAGCGACACTAATTCTGTCTCTGATAATGATAATGATAAAATTGAGGAAAGAAACATTGACCACAGATGGTTCTATGACATGACATTTGACTATGAAGAAAAGAAAAACAGAACCAAACAGACTCCTCAAACATCACACAAGAAATGGTCACCAAGAGTCCAAACTAAAACCTACACAAAAACATCAAAACCCAACCACTACCGATATAGAAAGACCTATGTAAGACAAGTCTGGGTTAAAAAGGAAGATGTATTTGTGATTACTAACAACAAAGGACCCAAGTATGCTTGGGTACCTAAATCCTGTCTTTAAAATTATTTGTGCAGTTTGTCGCCAAGGAAAATAACCTATGGTATCTCGACAGTGGATGCTCAAGACATATGACAGGCGACGTAAACCTATTCCAAACCCTAAAACCTTTTGACGGAGGTAAAGTCACATTCGGTGATAACAAAAAGGGAAAGATCATCGGAATTGGTAAGATAGGTATTTCATCCTCTCATGCTATAAATGATGTATACCTTGTAAGTGGTCTCAAACACAATCTTATTAGTATATCTCAATTATGTGACAAAGGAAATAAAGTGGTTTTTCATTCAGATCTATGTCGTATAATCTTAGAAGGCACCAGTAAAGTGATACTTGAAGGTCACAGGATAAAAAATGTTTATATGATTGATTTAAATGTTGTACCTACTGATTCTCTATCATGCATGAAAGTTACGTTAGATGATCCATGTCTATGGCATAAGAGATTTGGCCATATTAGCTCACCTATTCTAAGTAAGCTGAAAAGATGGGACTTGGTCGAAGGTCTTCCAAAGATCAAATTTGATCAAGAAAAGATGTGTGACACATGTGCACGATGTAAACACGTCAGATCATCCTTTAAGCCAAAAAGAGTGGTAAGCACAGAACAAGCTCTTGAACTAGTACACATGGATCTATGTGGCCCTATGAAGGTAAGAAGCAGAGGTGGTTCCAGGTACGTTTTCGTTCTAGTTGATGATTACTCTAGATTTGTTTGGCCAATCTTTCTTCACTCTAAAGACGAAACTTTCGATGAATTTGTTAGTCTCATGAAACTTGTCCAAAACAAATATAAATCAAACCTAGTAACAATTCGTACTGATCATGGAACTGAGTTCGACAATCATGCTTTTATTGAGTTCTGTAAAACCAATGGTGTTGGTCATAACTTCTCGGCCCCTAGAACCCCACAACAAAATGGAGTCGTAGAACGAATGAACAGAACCCTAGAAGACATGGCTAGAACAATGCTTCTCTGTAGTGGCCTACCTAGAAACTTTTGGGCTGAGGCTATTAGTACAGCTTGCTATATTCATAACCGTGCTATGATTAGACCTATCCTTAAAAAGACTCCTTATGAACTTCTTCGAGGTCGTAAACCAAACATATCTCATTTAAGATGCTTTGGTAGTAAATGCTTTGTTCACAACAATGGTAAAAACAGATTAAGTAAATTCGACCCTAGAAGTGATGAAGCAATCTTTATAGGATATTCAGATCATAGTAAAGCCTACAAAGTTTTTAACAAACGTACTTTATGCATAGAGGAAAGTATTCATGTTATCTTTGATGAGAATAATGCCTTCGACAAGCCATTACAGGATATAGAGGAAAACCTAGACGAACCTGATTTCAGGTTATCAAGGGAAGATCCTCCTGAAATGGAAATTGAAGAAGGAGAACCTCAAGGAATGCATGATGAACTCAACTTGGGAGAAAATGGTACGAGAGATGAAGCTACAGTTGATGATACTGTAGATAACTCTCAAACCAATGACTCGGAACCCAGAGTTACAGCTAATGAAGCTGTAACTTTGAATCAAAACCAAAGGGAAGAGGCCAGAGTTATACCTGACCCTACTATAAACCCAGGTTTGGATTCAGGGGGAACAAGTCAAGATCCCGAGTCAAGTTCAGGGAATGCAAATGACCAATCAAGGAACTGGAGATACAAAGGCTCTCATCCATTGGACAATGTCATAGGAAGCCTAACAGATGGAGTTCAAACTCGAAGGAGCTTAAACAACTTTTGCTCATTCTACTCTTTTCTCTCCACCATTGAACCTTCAAATATCCAGGAAGCTCTAGCAGAACCAGACTGGATAGTTGCCATGCAAGAAGAACTCCAGCAATTTGAAAGAAACAAAGTTTGGCATCTTGTTCCTCGACCTAAGGACAGAACTGTCATTGGAACTAGATGGGTATTCAGAAACAAATTGGATGACACTGGAGTCATTGTGCGAAATAAGGCCAGACTAGTGGTTCAAGGATACAACCAACAGGAAGGGATCGATTATGATGAAACCTTTGCTCCTGTTGCTCGTCTTGAGGCAATAAGACTACTCATTGCATTTGCAGCACACAAGGGAATGAAGCTTTTTCAGATGGATGTTAAGACTGCATTTCTTAATGGCTATCTCCAAGAGGAAGTATTTGTTGAACAACCTCCTGGATTTCCTGACAGCAAACTCAAGGATCATGTATTCAAATTGGACAAAGCACTATATGGTCTGAAACAAGCACCTAGGGCATGGTACGACAGATTATCAAAATTCCTATTGGAGAGTGGATTCAAGAGAGGGTCTGTGGATAAAACCCTATTTCTTAAAAGCGAAAACTCAGATCTACTAGTAGTTCAGATCTATGTTGACGATATTATTTTTGGCTCAACTAATAAAAAGTTGTGCAAGTACTTCTCTGAGTTGATGACTTCTGAGTTCGAGATGAGTATGATGGGAGAACTAAAGTTCTTCCTTGGACTTCAAATACAACAAACTGAAGAAGGAATCAAGGTTCATCAACAAAAATACGTCAAGGAGTTACTAAAGAAATTTGGAATGGAAACCTCTCATGCAATGCCTACTCCAATGGTCACAGATAAGAAGCTAACCAAAGACGAAGATGGTAAGTCTGTAGATGAAACAACTTACAGAGGTATGATTGGCTCACTTCTTTATCTTACAGCAAGTCGTCCAGATATAATGTTTAGTGTTTGTGTTTGTGCGAGATTCCAATCTGCACCAAAAGAATCACATATGATTGCAGTTAAAAGAATATTAAGATACCTAATCGGAACCTCAAAATTATATCTATGGTATCCTATGGACTGTAACTTTAACCTAGTAGGATATTCAGATGCGGATTATGCAGGATGTTCCTTAGACAGAAAAAGTACCTCTGGACTTGCTACCTTTGTAGGTCCTTGTATTATATCTTGGGGATCCAAGAAACAAAATTCTGTCGCTCTCTCAACTGCTGAAGCAGAATATATTGCAGCCGCACTGGTATGTTCTCAACTTTTATGGTTAAAGCAACAGTTACATGATTATGGTGTTGATGTTGGATGTGTACCTATTTTATGTGACAATACGAGTGCTATAATTATATCTAAAAACCCAGCCCAGCACTCGAGGACCAAACATATTGAAATTAGACACCACTTTCTAAGAGACCATGTTGAAAAGAAAAATATAAAATTGGAATTTTGTAGTACGGAAAAACAGTGGGCAGATATCTTCACTAAACCATTGGCTAGAGAACGCTTTGAGACTTTGCGATTGGAAATTGGTTTAATCGGTGGCACCTAATCAAATCTTAAAAGCAAAAATAACCCAATGATTGACTACGGTTTAGATGAGATTATATGACTGTGTCCGTATACTCCGCTGCATGTGTATGTATATATTCGATGTTAAATTTTGTGATTATAGTTATATTATATGATTTACATATGAATGTGTGCACAATCGATCTCACAATAATATTACGTCACATATTATAATTTCTCCACAACATACATATTACAATATATACAAAATGATAATATTCAAATATTACAAAAATAAAAATAAACTTACCAAATTATCACACAAAGTATGTGTGTTGGTCCCCATTGCCACGTCCCACAACCACCTAGCCCCACTAATACCTGCCACGTGCCCCCCTACTAATTACCTAGCTTTTGACTTTCACCTTATCACTATTACCATTACTCCCTTAAACTTACCTCACCATTATTACCAACCCAAAACCACAAAATTCATCAAAACACCATTAAACCTCCGCCTAAAACCTCCATCACCACTCGACCAAAAACCACCAACTTTACTAAAAACACGATGCCTCCCTCCAACACCACCCTCACCAACCCCATCACCCCCACCGTCACCTACACCCATCGCCGCCTCTATTCCGACATGCGACACCAGGAAACGCCGCAAACTAAACCAAGAATCCTCCTCTGTTATCGATGATATACCCGAGTTCACCTCAGACCAAAACCCTCGTACTCTGTTTCGAGATTTCTCAGTTGACGCTACTCGTGAAGGTTTAGAGCGGGTCCGGATGACAAAAACGGAAGGTATGTTAATTGACCGAGTTCTACCTTATTCTATTCATTCGGGTCGCTATTATCCTAAGTCGTGGGTTGATGGGTCGAAATCTTTAAGGTTCTTTAAAGATTTTCTAAAAGTATCAAGGGTGGGAGTATATCAGTGATTTCTCGGGGTTGATTTTTCCGGTTGAAATTTGTCAGTTCTTTGCGTCTGTTAAAAGTTGTGAGGAAGGGGTACATGAAATTGTCAATGGCAAGGATGTCATGGTGTTAAAATCAGAAATTTGTGAAATCTTTAACATAAATCAAGAAGGTCTTAATCTTGATCCCAAAAAGGAGTGGAGTATGGTCACTAAGGAACAAAGGATGATGAAAGTTGATAAACAACTTGGTAAACCGGGATCAGAGGTATCGGTTATGTGCTCCGAATTGCTCGTTATTAGTAATCGACTCTCATTCCTCACGTCCCAAGGTGGTGCTATGGTAAGGGATCACGGGTTATTGCGCAAAGATGCGAGTCACGCTCTTGAAGCAGTTAAGGCGCTTTCATTGAAAATACTCAACTTCGAAATAGCACTCAATGCTCAAGGAAGGAACGTGAACAGTTGCCTAGTTAGGTTGGAGACCCTCGAATTCCGTACCCGACCCGACTATGTGAATCCTTATGCAAAGAATCCGGGTTCAAGCTCTCGTTCGTGATCCGTCATCTCCGTCTCTGTTTCTTGGTTGGATTGAAGTTGGTTTGTTGTTGTTTTAAGTCTGGGGTGGACTTATGAACTTTTTGTATTATGGCCCAATGCCTTTCCCTGGCCCATTAGAAATCCGAAGCTAACTCACCTTTTGCCTCTCTCGGATTTCTTAACCCTAAACAGGCCCAAAACTTACTTCCTGTTCTGATGCGGCCCAATCCTTTATTTCTTTCGCTATTGGCCCAATTTGCTAGTTATCTTTTGCAGGCCCCTTATGCACTAGTATAGCCAGACCCATTTTTCTTACAACATTGCCCCACATTCGGCCCATTGGCTTAGTATTTTCGATTTGGTTGTGTATATTTTAACATTACGTATGTGGTTATGTGATATTCTCTATGTTCATATTATTTCGACTCGTTTATATGCTTGCTTATGTTTCGTACGTATATTATTCTAGTCGTTTCATGTCTTTGTTCTCATCTTTTCGATGATGTCAAGAGGGGGAAATATGCGACTTAGATTAGAATTTGCCTAAGCTTGCTCCTTGTCGTAATTCATTGTCTCTTAGGGTTCTTAAAGGATATGGGATAGATAGAAGATAGAAACCCTAAGTGACTCTTTGCTATGAATGACCCTTATTATATTGAGGGGGAACATACACTTAGACACGAAATCTAAGAGAGACTTGCCATCATCAAAAAGGGGGAATTTGTTGAACCATATATTCAAATATATATATATAGTATATATGTTTATGTTTTGATAATGACAAGTCTAGCTATTAATATATTATATACTCGTATGTATAATCGTGTGCTAAGTGTACAGAATATTAGTGACAAGATCTAATCTATCAAGTGTAAAAGATTCAAGTATATTAGTCAATGAATTGACTAAGTCGAAGATTGATAGAAGATCACAAGCGCGCATAATGAACTAAAGTTATATTCATCAACTATAGCTTTAGTACAAGATGGATTCAAGTTATAGCCCGTAGCTATAACTCTATTTCATGAAGAAATGATCGAAATATATATGTGGTTAAGTTGAAACATTGGTTTCCTTATTTGTGTCGTGTGAATTAGTGTTTAAATGGTATTCTATTTAAATATGGAATTATTAATCTTAATAGAATTATATAAAATATCTCTTAGTTAAATAAGGAATAAATAATTGTCTTATGAGATAATTATTTATTACTAAAATAAACTAAAGATTTTTATATGATTTTATTTGTCAAATATATAATCTAGATATAGTTTGTTTCGACTTTGGAAAACGTGTGGTATGTCACGTTTCTATAAGTTGTGTAGGGTTTATTTAAATAAATATTATGTATTTATTTAATGTCCTAAACAAACTAAGATTATATTATGGTAATATATTTTATTATCTTTGACATGGTTTAGGAAGTTGATTTAATATGGATACTAATTGTTTATTATATAAAGATCTTTCCTAAATATGAATTAGGAAATTGTTTCCTTATATAATACATATAGTATATTATTAAATCTTTCCTAAATATATTAAGATTAGATTTAAGGTAGTATTACTAAAAGACTAGTATTCTAGTTTAAGTAATATTCCTAAATCATCTAGGGTTTGAATTACCTAGATACATATTCTATATAAATAGACTACCATGACACATTAAACCACACGAAATACAACACACATATTTACGCAAATCGAGAGAGAGAAACCGCCGATCCTTGTTCTTCATATTTGAGCTTTTCATTGTCAAATCCGATTCAAGATTCAAGTGCTCAAGCATTGATCTTATTCATTCAAGATTGTGACACCAAGAAAACATTGAAGACTTTATCTTATTAACGTAAGATAGAACGAGTATTTAGCGGTACTCGTTGTAAGACAAATATTTAACGGTATTTGTCGTAGCTAGATATTTAACGGTATCTAGATTGAGTTGTGACTAACATCAAAGTCGCACGAGTAGGGTTGATAAAATTGTAATCCAGAGTTGGTACTAATTTTATTAATCGAGAATAGTGGACGTAGGTCTCAGAGTGTGAGACTGAACCACTTCAAAAATATCGTGTCTCTACTTTATTATTGCTCTACTCAACGATCATCATACAACTACACACACATCGAAGAAGATTTAAAAAGAAGGCATACTCAATTCAACCCCCCCCTTCTTGAGTATATTATATCAATAGACTCTTCAGCTTGGTATTGAACGGATGTTTAGAATTGATATATATAAATATAGCTTGATCATATAGTTGAGAATGATGTTGTGTGATTTGTGGAGTCTATACTATGAGCTGTTATATGACTCTTGTTCTCACTAAGACTGAGTCGCGTCTTAGTATGACCGTCAGGCTTAAGCTCTCGGTCAGGTTTCAGATTGTCCGCCCTGAGTCGGGGGTATCTCGTTCCTAGCTAGTTCGAGTCTTGGAGGTATCTTGAGTCGGGGATACTTGTCGAATCGAGGAAGGATTATACCTCGGGAGTCTGGCCTGATTTAGACTAGGACCGTATAGCGTTTCGATTGTCCTATCAGGGGATTATATTTGTTGAGGCTAAGTAGACTTGTTGTTGTCGTATAATGTAGTCGTCATATGAATTCTCCCATGCTGTGATGTTTGGTTGTGTCTAGTCTTGCCTGAGTCAGGGTCAGACCTAGATATTGTCGATGTTTGTGTCTAGCTTGCCTGAGTCAGGGTACAGTGCTAGACATTGCTGAATGATTTGTATATACTTGCCTGAGTCGGGGTATGGTGTTATATACTGTTGATACGTGTTTTGGGTATGCCTGAGTTATGGTGTTTTATCTATTCACGTGATTTTGTTAAGGAAGGACTTATGATTGATTACTTTACATGACTTTATTTATGTTGGAGTATGATGCTTGTATCTATGTGTTCTATGTGGTGTGTGTTATGACATTAGGTGGCTATGAGAACTCTAGTCACTCCCCACTGATTGTGGCGTACATGTTTTCATGTATGTAGATACATGATGACTGATGAAGGGGTTACTGAGGCTAGCGAGCGATGATCCAATCATCGATGACATACACTTTATCGTTTAGCTAGACTTAGAATTTTGTTATACACTGAGTGCCTGTAAGGATATGCTATCCCAGGCTGCAGTATTGTACTTATGTTTAATATAATTAGTTATGTCTTACATTTCCGCTTTCAGTTTTAAGACTTTCGCCTCGCATGTTAGTTATGTTTATATAAAAGTTTTACTTCCGCTGCATTTCTGGTATCTTGTATATTTTTTTACAGCTGTTGCGAGGTGGGGTTTTATAGCTACTATTTACCCAATGTAGAAGGGGTCATATGGAGAGTAAGGTTCTATATGTCTGACGACGAATAAGGGATTGATAGTAATTTGACTTATAAAAGACTACTCTCAATTTTAGGTTATAGAGGAAAATTCCATCATCTTTAATTTTAATTCATTTAAGTGAACGAATATCTAGCATGCGCGAATGAATAAACTAAGGTGATGGCTTTATAGTAAAAACAAGTGACATCAGTATGTCGATATTGACTAGGAAACAACCTATATGAGTCAATTTTCATGCAATTTTAGGTGGTTTGGTTTAGGCGGAAAAATGATGCAAAAACGTGTGAATGACAAGCAATAAGAACGGAAATAAATACGAAAAATAAAACAAGTCATAGTCACTACTACAAAATCCCCCTATTGCGTCAAGCAATTTACGTCGGTTGTACCCAAACCGATGCAAAAGGTACATAATTTTGGCGGGAGTCTAGTTTTTCCCTATAGCAAAGTCATTTGCGTCGGTTCTAAACAAAGAACTGACGTATTAAAAACGTCGGTTCTGCTACAACTGACGTTTTTAACACAAAAACATCAGTTTTAATAATAACTGGCCTATTTGGTTTTAAGTTTTTGTGTCAGTTCTTGAACCCAACTGATGTATTTGATATAACTTAAAAAACCCACGACTAATAGAATTCTTGTTTTTACCAAAAACATCAGTTTTCAATATAACTGACTTATTTGGTTTTGAGTTTTTGCGTCAGTTGGTCTTTAGAATTGATGTATTTGATATAATTTAAAAAAAGAAAGAAAAGTAATTTCTTCGAAAAGCCACGACTAATTGAACAGTAAACCTACGCTAAAATTCTTCAATGTCAATTTCTTCGAAAACCCACGACTAATAGAACAGTAAACCACAAGCAAATTCATCAATTTTTTCGAAAATTGTTGATCAAATTCTTCATCATAAGCTTCATTTGTCATCTTCAACATCAATTTCAACTTCAAATATCTTATTCAATTCATCGCTTGCAAGATTCACGCTCAAACCCTAGCTTTCTCGCCGATTACATGTAAGTTTTATTTGCTCTTCTTCGTCTAGTTAGAGTAATTGTTGCTAAATTATTATTGTTTGTTAGGGTAAGGAGATTAATTGTTGCTCAAATATGTCTCTTTGTTAACTGCTCAAATTGTTGTTGCTGCTCAAATTGTTGTTGTTGCTCAAATTGTTGTGGTTGCTCTTCTTCATTTTGTCTTCTGTAGTCAGTATTACCCAATGTTAACTGCACATAGAGGTTTCTTCTACATTACCCAATACGAAAAGTGTAAGTTCAACATAAATGCCACTTCACTGTAACAAGAACTACAAAAAGATACTGACACTAGGCAATGACATAATTGGGTAGTTTTGAGTACTTGGTTAAAGAGGGTTTAGATACCTATTGAAGTGCTAACAGCAGTCAAGTTGCAAAGTGTATCACATAGTTCTTGTTGTGCCTGCCCATGAGAGACCAAGTATTCAATAGGCCTGGAGGAATCAGAATTGTCATCAGGAGGCATAGGGACTGCATTTAACTCCTCCTGTGTAAACTCCAACTCGGCATCTCGTTCTATTTGGAGCAATATCGACATCCGCTTTGTGAATTGGTCAATTTTACTCTGTATAGCCGCGATCCTGTCATATTTAAGCCCTAGAACATCGTTAAGGAAGTTGTTGTTGCCGGAGTGCCCTTAAGGAAGTGGTGCCGGTCATTGGAGGTTTATTGAATCGCCCGGGACATCATTCTTATTCTAGGGTAAACATGTTTCCAAGGAAACTAATGGTTGTTTTGTTGTTAATGATGGCTCTACAAAAGACCTTCTTATCGGACTGTCACTCCTGATTTTGCAGCTCCTACCTATCATTCTGCAAATTATCATGTGTGTCATTTGATTATGATGTCTTTAGTTGTTAACAAATGGGAGGTGATGTCTGTTTTATATTAGGAATTAACTCTTGTTGTTGTCTATGTTTTGAATTAAGTTTTTGCGCCATCATAGTTTATGACGGTCACAAGCAAAACGGGTTGCTTTATTTTAATATTAAGAATGTTATTTTTAGTTATGATCTATCTCAATTCTCAATATTTGCTGTTGTGCCTTTGGTTTTATTTATTCTTAAAACCTGTATGTGACTTGAGATATGTTATCGCAATACCTCCGGTGTTAATTTGTATTGTTAAACTGTAACATTGTTATATGTAAATGAAAACCACTAATACTTTTATTTTTTTTTAACTTTAGTGTCCGCAACAACCAGAAGATTATGAGTGTGGTTATTATGTTATGAAATGGATGTATGACATAACATTCTACCATTGTAAACTTGCGGAGATCGACTTTGAAAAGGTAATTCAATCTTGCTTTTAGCTTTTCATTGTCAATTTTCGTTCTTCATTTACATTTATTTTTAATATAATATTTATTTTGATCGATAAAATGCAGAAAATTGCAGATTCACAGGTGTCAATGACGGATTTGAATGTGATGAGAGAAGTTTGGGCTAGTAAATGTTTAGATAATTTACGTTTACAATAGATTAACTTAGTAATAACTATGACTTTTGGTGGATTGTTACTAGCTACGTTAGATTGTATTATGAACGTTTTTAAAACGTTGGTTGTTATGTTGGATTGGAGTTTGGAACGAATGAACGTTGTTGGTGCAAAGGAAATGTATATTGTCCTTTGGTTGAATATCTTAATGCAGGTGGTTTTAAATTTTTGGCGTTTTGGTTTTACAGGGAGGTGCTGCCGAAATTTCGGTAGCGGATTTTTTTTCAAAAAAATATAAAAATAATTTGCATCGGTTCATAAAACAAATGACGCAAATGATAAACAGTAATTGCATCGTTTTTGAACAGAACTGACGCAAAAAGTAAGAGCAAAAGCGTCAGTTCCAGTCAAAGTTGACGCAAATAACGTATCATGTGGCGCTAAAATAGCTTACCAAATACATCAGTTGTCCTATAAATGACGCAAAAAGCTACGAAAAAGCGTCAGTTCTGTTATTAACCGACGTATATACTATCGTATATGGCGCTAAAAAAAAGTATCAAATACATCAGTTCACAGGAAACTGACGCAAAAAAGTGGTTATTTGCGTCAGTTCTAGTACCTTTTGCGTCGGTTATTGTAATAGAACTGATGTATTTGACTGACTATTTGCGTCAGTTTTGGGTAGGAACCGACGCAAATAGCAACCTTTTGCGTCAGTTCTGGAACTGATGTTTCATGAAACGTCCCCTCTTTATACGTCACTACAAGAACCGACGCAATACCTCTCCTAGAACTGACGCAATAGAGGATTTTTGTAGTAGTGAGTGTGTCCTATCCTACCAAAAAGAACAAAAAATACAAGTTTGGAATCCATTCAGCAATGGACTCTAGAAGCTTGTCTTGACTTGATGTTCCTTCTTGGTGATGTAGTGGGAGTGAGCAATCTGATCTCCGTCTTTGTCTTCTTTATTACATTTTGAATTACATAATAATATCTTATTATTACATTCTAATTCCAACAACATAATAAAAAAAAATACACAAGGGAGATTCGAGATCTCATAATTACATCACAAGTCATGTTTCCTTCTTTACGAAAACATGATTTACTAACGCCACACTAATTAAGTATTACAATTTACAACTGATTACAAAACCGTAAATAAATCCATTCAACATACATTCAACATTAATATAATATGCATCATACAAATAAATTATTCATTCAAGATCTAATTCCGTAATTATGTAGAGTAATTTACCAAAACAACCATTTAAAGATTTAAATTATGTGCTAATTCCGTAATTAATCACATAATATTAATTAAACAAACGTATTCATATTATTCTATAATATGAACTAATCCAACATTATTTTAAACCGTTTTAAACTAATTTAGTATCAAAACTTGTGAATTTTTTCACAACATGTATACAGTATCCTTATCATGCATAACAAGAAAAAACCAAGACGAAACAACCCGTAAAAAAAATCAGCCGAAATAAAAAATAAAAAAATAGGCTGCTCGAAAAAAGAGTTTTTTTTTTCGTTAACAGTACCGCCGTTTTTTTTTTAAAAAAAAAACGTTTATGAAAACCATACAAAAATAAAATTCGTAAACCTAATGCTTTTATACCACTTGTGGAAAAATATATGTATATATTCCCAATTCTTTATATGTAGGATTATAACAAATTTATAAGGTAGGATTTATAGTCATAAACGAAATACGAGATACAAAGATTGGGAATAAGAATTAACCTTATGTCCTTGCAAAGGCCTAAGATCAGATATCAAGATAGATATCTTTCTAATTGTTGCACCCAAGATGTTCCAAGAAATACCCCTTCCTAGAGAGATAAAGGAGAGAGAGGGGGAGTCAGTCGTGTGGAACTCATCAGTAATATGTGCCGTGGGTATATCCTATTTATAGGTGCAAACTAGCTTGTTATTAGTCATCAACTAGGATTCCGCAAATCAGTATTTGGGTCTACCTCTAGCACTTCACAACAACTGAACCACTAGTATTTGCTCCAATTATGTCGAGCTCTACTGTCCTACACGGCACTCACTGGCCGAAAATCCCCTGCTCACCGAAATTGTATCCGTATAGAATCGGTTATATTCTCTCTTATGTGTAATGTTTTATCTTGTATAAATATCGTATATTTATAATCACTAATTAAATATAACCTTTTATATTTAATTAAATCATTTAATTTTTATTAAATAATTTCATTACACGAAAATTTAATATAACAATTTATATTTAATTTCGAATTAACACTTTCATTTGGTTTAATGATGTCTTCTTGGTACGATAACGCTTCTAATCCGGTCTTTAGTAGGGTGTAACAAACTTACATTGGTCAGTTAGTTAAGAATCGGTCTAGGCTTAGTTCGGGTCGATTGTAATCTTAGAGAAGACAGGGAGTTTTTGTTATCTTCAGTTCCACAATTAACCTATAAATATACATAAGATTAGACATACACAATAAACGGTTGACAAGCTAGAATTACCATAAGGATATGAGCTAACTGGGGTATTTGCCTTCGCATTTAGTTTTAGTTCCACTAGTTTATCATTTCAATCACGAATTAAAACCCACCTTAATCGTACATAATGTTAATAACCGTAAATATGTAAATATATGGTATATATGTAAGTTAGTAAATAAAAGTACGCAATAGTTATTTAGTTTTTCCAGTCTCTCTGTGGGATCGACCCTACTTATCCCTTACTATGTTGCTATTTTTGAGGTTAAGATAGGTTTTATAACTTGTTAATTTGTATGCGCCAACGACTCGTATCAAATTTTGGCGCCGTTGCCGGGGAGATTCATGTTAGAATTAATTTTCTATAGAGTTTTTAAAATTGTTACTATCTTTCATACATTAGGTAATTTTTCCAGCTGGATTTCATTTTGGTGGAGATTTAGGAAAACGACATGTTCCCTAACCATTTGTTTTCGTGTTGTTTGTTCTTATTTCTTCCTGATAAAAACGCTCACAGAGAGGAATTTGGAGTTGGATTCAAGTAATGAACTGAATGTTGAGACTTGAGGGTGTGCATATTTTTGGACGAACAGTGGGTAGAGTTGTGGGAAAATATCTGTATATATTCCCAATACTTTATATGGTGGATTATAACAAATTTATAATGTACGATTTATGGTCATAAACGAACAACAAGATACAAAGATAGGGATCAAGAATTAACCTTCTGTCCTTGTAAAGGCCTAAGATCAGATATCAAAACAGCTATCCTCCTAATCGTTGCACCCAAGATGTCCTGAGAAATACCCTTTCCTGAGCTAGAAACTACAAAATTACCTTTAATTTTGTGTAAGATGAAAAGCTAGAGAGAGATGAAAGATTTTGCGTGGGAACTCGTGTCCTATAAGGGGGCGTGCCATGTGCTATTTATAGGAGGTGGTGTTTGATAGTCCGTATATCTCTTAACCACCTTACATAGTTTAGATAGGATATAAAAATCCGTATTTAATTCTACCTAAACTACTACCTAAACAAATAACAAACTCTATCTTATGGAACTACCTATATGACCGAAAATACTCCCAATGCCAAAATTTTTATCTGATTCAACCTTAGTAACCGATTTAATTAATTGCATGAATTCGGTTATTATCCTCTCTTGTGGGTAATTTATCTTATAAATATCGTATATTTATAATCTAAACAATTAAATATAACCTTTTATATTTAACTGAATCGTTTAATCTTTATTAAATGATTTCATTACATACTAATAAAATATAACATTTTATATTTAATCACGAATGAACATTTTAATTCGTCTTAGCTAATATTATTAAATCAGTATTAAATAATTATATCATCATTACTTTGACTAACCGTTTAGTCGTATAGGGTATCAATATGATTACATTTTTATCTAATCATATCTCTCAAATTCCATCATTTAGGTGTGACTCTTAGGGACCAGTTGATTACCGCCATCTGTATGACAATAACATCAAACTTTATAGCAAGCCAACCGTTATTGATAAACGTGAATCAACTGGCTAAAATGCAAAGTATACCATGTGTTCCTTTAAGAGATTTATACGTATTGTCGCACTAACTGTTAAGGACACCAGCTCCAACAATCTCCCACTTGTCCGTATAAGTGTATGTGCGATAACCGATTCTCATATCCAATTAAATTTATCCCACTCAATCTAAAACAATTTGCAAATCTGTATTCACAAAGGTCGTATTTTACAAGCAATCTATATCAAGAGTGGTTTCCCCGACTAGAGAGTAACTTAACTGATAACGAATCATTATTCGAGCTTGGCCAAGCATTTCAGTTACTACTCCTCGAGTGGCCCTGAGAAATATTAAAACCTGATAAAGGGTGGATATTTCCTTCAACTCGAATCTTACAGATGTAAGCACGGTATGAAATGACCCAAAAAAACTATTCTTAGCCCCAGTTACGGTCAGCTAGTGAGAAAAGAAATCAAAGTCACCCAAAACTGCCCTTTATCTCAAGAAACAGTCGACGGTCAAAAGAATCGACTCAAGGAACACGATGGACGTCCTATCCACGACCTGGCACCGAATGTTCAGTAACATTTAGGACTCCATTGCGTCGTCACGAAAATGTCCTACGAGTTATCGTTATAATCTCGTATCTGTCATCGATCAGTCAATGGTTTGACTTATGTTTTATTGAACCCACCATCAGTCGACGTCACATAATAATTGCCAGAGTTATCAGCTCGTGTAGGCGATTACGGACAAAACAAATATAATGAGTTCATTTTGTGGTGTTCAATGTTGTCAGTACAATCCACATGAAAAACTATATATAAAACAAAATCGATGGTGTTATAAATAGTATATGAAATAGATACAATATCCAATTCACAAAAAGTACTAATACAACTCAGGAACACGTTTAATTCCCATTGAAATAACGTGCCCTTCATGTTTATCATGTCTTAATGGTTTAGTGAGAGGATCTGCGATGTTGTCATCTATCGCAATCTTGTCTATCACTATCTCCTTTTGCTCCACGCACTCTCGAATGAGGTGAGCTTTCCGCAGTACATGTCTAGATTTGTTGCTAGACTTAGGCTCCTTAGCCTGGAAAATGACACCTCTATTTTTGATAGATGGTGATCGGGTCGTTCGAACTAGGAACTACAGTGAGTCCTTGTAAGAAATGATGCATCGATATAGCTTCCTTTGTAGCTTCCGAAGCGGCATAGTACCCGGACTGAGTAGTAGAATCTGCAATAACCCTATGTCGCCAAATTGCCCATTCCGTCGCCAAAGTCCCAACGAATCTTTAATAGGAAAAATACTAGCCATAATATAATAATAGCTAATAAAAATGGCCCCTTTGATCTTGTTTTAAAATGACGAATGAAGGCCCTATCCATAACGGTGCGGAGTTTATTTGGTGTTGGATCGGTGCGGAGAAGGGATGATTGATCCCAATGTATATATAATAGTGTTTGTTATTTATTTTCCTCTACTCAACCTCGTGGTTGACCCTGTGTATTCGTGTGACACCTGTGATGATCCGTAATGGGGAGCAGTTTTGACAGGAAAGATGGTGCTGTGGGAGCATGGGATGGCGTGAGCACTTGGAAGGGACCGACTTAGATGTAGATCACATACTTTGTAGTTACCAGTTGTACTTTAGTTTCCGCTGTGTAGTATTCGTAACACCAAAGTTTAAATATTACCAGTTTTTATATAAAGTACTTTGGTTTGATTTACTTTGTTATTCACTGCCTCGGATATTCCGAGATGGTAAGAGCTCAATTTACTGAGGATGTCTTGCTAAAGGCTCCTTAATAAATCGGGGTGTTACAAAGTGGTATCAGAGAGAACGATCCTCAGACCTAAACCAAATGAATAATAATGAACGTAGGAAGAGTCTAATAAAATGAACCCCAGGTTAGTAACTGTCAGGAGCCCCAGGATTGGGATGAGTTAGGGGCCCCCTCAAATCAAGCCACTGGCCCTTTCAGTCTAACCTGGTTACTTGAGAGAAGTAGAGCGTGGGTAGCATAGAGTAAAAAGACCCATTATATGTTGTACTAACACTTGCAGGAGCGGAATGAGGTAAGTAATGATGTGTACATGGTTAATGATGCACTGTGATCTATGAGTTTGATATCGAATGTGATTGAGAAATGTATTACTTCAAGTATTGAGGACATGAAAATTGAAATACGAGTTTGAAATATAAGCTTGGCTAGTATGATGATGTGCATAAGAAGAATGCGACTGATATTGAAACGCTGATTGATATGAATGATTGAATTGAAATTTTCAGGGAATGGGTGTATATTTATTGTATAATAAATTAGAGTGATAGGATCATGTGATTTTGGTGTCTCGAATTGTCTATAGGATATCTGGTTATTATATGACTAACGTAATTTTGCAATATATTGCTTGGTATGTGGATATGACCGATCAGATTTAAATGTTATAGTAATTCATGTCTAGTGATCTGCGGAATGTGCTGCCCCAAGCCATGAGTGTCATATAGTTATGTGCTACATTTTTATATACATGAATAAATATCCAGTCATTTAGATGATCTACTTTTCTGTTACGCAACCTTTACCGTGTTTTAGATGACTATTACAGAATGAAATGATGAATAAATGTTATTATGGTGCAACGTGATTTCTATGCTTCGATGGTATGTCAACATGTTTTGGAGGAATAATGTTTGTGTTTAATATGATAATATGAAGTAATTTTAATGGAACCAAAATTTTAATAAAAGACCAGAATGTTACCCTGTTTGTACGGGTTGTCATCTAAAATGTGTTCTTTATATGGATATGAAAATATTATGTGTGATAACCTTCTGATTCAGTTTTCCAATGCATTTGGTTTCATGTTAATGTGGATTATATTTGAGAGAAATAAATATTTTAGTCGACAGTGGTCAGACTGTCACTGCACAGATCTGTGTTACCCATGTTTCTGAAAGAGGAACCATTTAATATGTATCTATTGTTTATGTATGATTCCAACTCCAATGTTTAATATGTTCATTCACGTTCCCAAATGATAAATCACGTAAAATCTTAACAAATTGTTAATTAATAGTGATTTTTGCAAGTTGCCCAGTTTCCTGTTTTATTGTCGTAAAGTTCTGTTCAGACCAATTCGTTATAAATAATTTCCTTAAGTTTTACATTTTATTATTTTTCCTATGATTAGAGAATCCATCCTATTTCTCAAAAACTATAATGGTTAACAAAATGGCTGAACGCTTATTTAATTATAATTTTTTTTAAAAGTTGCAACATATTATTTAATTGTTGGAATCGTAAGTTATGTAAGTTTTATATAAAAGTTTAATCAAATATGAAATTATGTGATGTGACCACGTGGTACCCTGATATGGCATTAGTAACATGTATAGTAGACATTTGGAATGAATATGAACCTCACTATATGATAATGCAACCTGGCTGATTTCGTCAAGTTTATATAAAATCGTTTCAGTAATACAAACGCTCTTATTTTCTAATATTATGACCCCAATATAATGAAGTGATATTCATGTGTGATGTTAAAATCATGTTTAACAGAGACGAGTCTTAACAAGAGGTAGAATGAAAGTTGACTGGTAAACCCATTAGCATGATATAGCAATCTAATTGTTATCGGTAATGGTGATCATTTTGAACGATGAGAATCGTGTTGATGTTCTAGAATATATTTATGGTATATCGTTGTCTGGCTCACTGAGATAATAATCTTTATAACACCTTTATGCATATTGTCATGTCACAAACTGAATGGCATTGCTATGTTTAAAATCTGATCATAATGTCCTGAGTTATTAACTGGTGGACGTGTGATTTATGGAAGTACTAGTCTTGTGATTCGTTTACTTTTATCGTTAAATTTTCATAGTTCATGAGCTACAATTTACAAGAACAATGTTTTAGTAAAGAAGAGTCAGAATGTCTCTATGTAGTCTTGTTTCGACCTATAGCTTGCAAATTGCCTTTGATTCATGTTTATAAATTGCCACCAATTACCGCTTCAATGTTTCCAAAGTTTCAAAATGCTTCCAAGTGATGATTATCCATCGTAACACTTAATGTTTTGATAATTATAATGATTGTTTGCAACATGACAATTTTGTGGCTATGTGTTGATGAAAACCTGCTTGAATGTTTAATTGTCGCGCGTTGAATAAAACCCTTATTGTACAAGTTGTATATAGTAATAGTTTCATGATAAATGATGTAATATGAGTGGATGGGGAATGTACCTAAGTGTTTTTTTTTTTTTTTTGTTAACTTATTGACACCTAGGAATGTTAAGCGGTCTTGTGAGCCCATGATGTGTACACACCTTGTGAAATATGTCAAGTGTTCCATGTTTAATTACGTTAATTAATTTTGCTTTATGTCCTTCCTAAAATATGATTTTGCTTCTATAATATGATTACGAACATGAAGGGTGTTCCTTGACATTTATGAAATACGAGTTGTTGATTGTCTACATTGTGTAAATATGCTGAGATGTGTTAAAATTCTAAGGGTATGTAGGTGTTAACTACTCTGATCCTGTTCTACTGCGTAACACGATTCTACCAATCCTAATACTATTATTAATGCTCGAGGTTATATGTGTAGATGATAATTGCTATGGGTTCCTTACGAGTATTTATTCAAGTTGAATATTAGTAATTGTTCTTTTATTTTGATAGTTCACATTTTCTTTTGATAGGATAATTCTTTTGTTGGTGAGACGGGTTGAGTGTGAGGTGGGAAAACTTTTGGTAAGCGATTAGCTAAGTACTTATAATGAGGTGGTATTAGTTTGGTTAGTATAGCATACAAGTTCTTGTTTTATGAGTGGTGGAATTATAAAGATACATACAAGCAGATCCATTGATTTGGGTAAGACATGTACATTGTCATGTTAATTAGCTGATGGGATAGAGTTTGAGGGTATTAAGTTGCTCGTGAGACTAGAACCAGACCATGGATGACGTTGTGTTGAGATTGAGATGGCAGTTCAGTGTTTTATCAAGTTGACGTTTCCTTTGACCTAGACTTGTGGGTGACTAGCTTTGAGTCTTGTACTCTAAGTGTCGAGCATGGTTCTCTTGACGATATTGATTGCAAGATTGAGATACGTTACTGATATTGAGTTATGGGGCCTTTGTGCCGAGATATGTTTACGGTCCAGAGTGACCATGGTTATTGAGTTATATTTATTTGAGTCCGAAATTGGTAATGAGATGGAAGTATTGTTTTGCGGTTTCATTCCGCCAGTTCACTCACCCCTTGCCTTTGGTCATAGGTTCGACGAAGGGAATACGATACTTGGTTATTTGAGTCTGGAATTCTTATAATGAGGTTACGGGGACGTAACCATGTTTTAAGGAGGATAGGATTGTAAAATCTTATGGATGTATGAAAAGACTAGTGGTTATGGCATGGCTAATTGATATGTCGTGATGGTGTGAATACATATGATACTCCTGATTTCCTCTGTTGTGCATTTTATTTTGTTACGTAAAGTATTCTATAATTTAGTTATACGTTAAACTTTGGGGACAAAGTTTTCTCAACAAGGGTAGAATGTGACAATTATTGTTTTGAGAGTACTAGTTATTAGTTTCTGATGTTATGTATGTCACAAAGTGACCAGTTGTTGATCATGGGATGGTGAACTTCGGGACGAAGTTCATTTTAAGGAGGGAAGACTGTAATACCTCGTATTTTATTTTAATAATTATTAATTATATCGACGTGTTGTTGGTCGTGTTGTTGGTCTTTCGAACGTTTATATTCGATAATTAATTTATCGAATACGAGTTCCTATATTTTATATGCTATTAGTGTAATATCGGGTTTGAGTATTAGTTATTAGATCACGTTTTAAGCAAGTGTTTTGGGCCTCGAATTGTGTGCAACCAAAGCAGCCCAAAACCGAAAACACTCACACATTGACCCAAACATCAGACCTCGTCATCCTGCAGCCATATAAAAACACCTCCCTAACCCTACTCATGCCCTAATCGACGCTCAAACAACCTCTCACACTCACTGCCGTCACATCCTAGTTTGAAGAGAAGGGCTTTCACGGTGGCTTAGGGTTAATCTGAATGGTTCGTTTTGCATCTGAAAACGGATACACACAACCTTTCTCGGTTTTTTTTTCCAGTTTTCTGTTCAACTTCAATTCGTGATTTTGTGTGTATAATCATGCTTTTAGATTCTGATCTTTGTGTGGTTTTAATCTATGAGGTTCAGTAATTATATTTGGGTCAGAGTTGAGTCACCGTGGGTCACGGTTGACCGTCGTGTGTGGTGGTTTTGTCGCCTACGTCAGTCAAATTTTTTTTCGTTCTCATAACAGGTTGTTGAACGTATGGTTTGGGGGTAGGGTTTCGAGGCAGTGCTTGTTCACATTTGTTGCGAGTGTTGTGGTATTTGGTAAGGTGATTGTCAGGGTCAGCGTATGGTGGTTGTCAAGGTGGGCCTTGGTGGTGCGTGTGGGTTTTAAGGTGGAGTTCGTTTGGGACTAGTGGAACAGAGTAACACGAGTTGCGGGAACAGGGGTTGGTGGTCAGGGTTCGGGGAGGCTGTTTGTGGAGGAGAATGGCGTCGAAGGTTGGGGTTTGGCTCCAGGGGGCAGTGGGTACTGTAGGGTGTTTAGGGGGAGGTCGGTGGTGGTGAGAGCAGCGTTGGCAGGTGGCTAAGGGAATGGTTGAAGGGGGTGTGTCACGTGTTAATACAGGAATATGGGATTTGTCGTGGTGACCAGTGGGTGTTGAGGCTAGTTTTGAGGGCTGGTTGGGACATGAGTGGTGTCGTGGTCAGGGGCAGTAGCTTCACCGTGGGTCAGGGGTCCCAGCCACAGTGGCGCGGTGGTGGTGCAGGCTGTTGAAGGTGGTCAAAGGGGGCTGTGAAGTGGATCGGTGCGGAGTTTATTTGGCGTTGGATCGGTGCGGAGTTTATTTGGCGTTGGATCGGTGCGGAGTTTATTTGGCGTTGGATCGGTGGGGAGTTTATTTGGTGTTGGATCGGTGCGGAGAAGGGATGATTGATCCCAATGTATATATAATAGTGTTTGTTATTTATTTTCCTCTACTCAACCTCGTGGTTGACCCTGTGTATTCGTGTGACACCTGTGATGATCCGTAATGGGGAGCAGTTTTGACAGGAAAGATGGTGCTGTGGGAGCATGGGATGGCGTGAGCACTTGGAAGGGACCGACGTAGATGTAGATCACATACTTTGTAGTTACCAGTTGTACTTTAGTTTCCGCTGTGTAGTATTTGTAACACCAAAGTTTAAATTTTACCAGTTTTTATATAAAGTACTTTGGTTTGATTTACTTTGTTATTCACTGCCTCGGATATTCCGAGATGGTAATATTATTTCCAGCATGTATAAAATTTTCGAGAATTTTATCTTATTTTATGCTTGAGAAATAATTTTTAAGGTTAAAATCGTACGATATATGACGAAAATCGTTAAGATTTGCAATAGTTGTTAAAATGGCCGAAAAATTTGACCATAATAGTAATATATGATATGTTCATCACTGAAGTTTTCTTGGGAGCCAAAAGTTTCTGATTTAATTTAATTTTATTTGTTAAAGGTAGCATTTAAAATTGAATATTTAGAGTCATCTAATTAAAATTTCGGCTAAAGGGCAATGTGCCATTTTTTTTCCTGTCCATTTTGTGTTCTTAAAATTTTTTGGAAAGTATAAAAATATTATTAGTATTTAATTTGCATTTATGAAGTTAATTATTGAATTTTCCGACTTAAAATGCTCGTTTTACGTCTTATTTACGAAATAATGTTAAAACCGTATAAATACTAATATTTTAAGATTCTGGAAATTTTAAGAACATTCTGGATTTTTCAAAATTTGAATTTTGATTTTTCGAAATTTTTATGACTCTTTTGGATTTTATATTATTTTTCCCGTAAAACCGAGTAATACCGATCAATATTGAAATATATTAAGTTAAGTCATGTTCAAAGTTTGAGTAAGACTAAATTTTGAATCCTATGCGGGTTAGGATGATTAACTTAAGGATGAAAACCGTTTCATATAATGCATAGTGTTGTTAAACGTTAAAACACGCGATTCCATAAACCGAGGTTTGCGATAACTATTTAAATAAGTGTTTTAAATAGGACGATTTGGCTTAGGGTTTTCATGTTAATTCATATTTACATAAGCATTGCATACTTTATTATGAATGTCATGATTTTATTTACGTAATTTTGGGAATTATGTAATTTACTTAGTATGGCCTTCGTTTTAAATCGGTATTTCCCGTAATGTAAGGGGTTACCGATTCGGTTGTAATTTTGTGATCCCGTATCACCCAATTGTAATTTATTCTATTTTATAATGTATAAAGTAGACTAGAAAAGTTGTAATATTTGTAAATTCCGGAGTTCCTTGAAGACGGTGCCATTCGGAAAGGAGTTCCGAACAAGACGGTGTTTACCTCGAAGTGCGTGCCTCGTGAAGTTCAAGGGACCAAAGGAGTTGGTTTCCGAATTTGTACTTTTATTATTTCTTTTCTAGGAAAGGCCATACTAGGGTTTATTTAATGGTTTTTTTTTTTGCTTTCATATGTTTGCATGCATAGCCAAATCGTCATACATCGTATCATGCATGTTTCGACCTAGTCGACCTAGTCTTTTATTTTATCGATAATTCACCGACTTAGTTCACTTAAACGGAGATAGATAATAATTTGACTAGATCTCTTACATATAAATATTGAGACTTAGCCTTACCAAAAGTACGGACCCATGAATCCCTTCTTCACAAGAACGTAGGCTCGGCTACACCGGGGTACTAAAATTGTCACGTTGGGTAAGTGGGGTAATAAGATTACACCTTTAATTTTGGTTGATCTCAACGAAAGTATTCGTAACCGTAGGTGTAATAAGTTCGGGCTAAAGATAATTTTAAGAAAATTGTCGACCGAGAGTTCTAAGAGTAGAACCGATTAAAAGGTTAATCCACCAAATTATACCGATACGGGTTGAATCGGCTACACCATGCCCGGATTAGTATGGGTTTGGGTCTCGGGATTGTTTACTTAATTGGGTAAGAGATCATTAAGTAAATATACTTAACATGTTTAAGTTTCTTAAATTTAAATTATGTTTTTAAAAATGATGTTGTTTTTCCTTTTATTATTGTAGTTTAATTTTCAACAACATCAATGGCAACCAACGCTCCACCTCTCACTAACGTATCATGGCTTCGATCCTTTATGGATCGTTGTAAACTCGATAAGCATGGTTCCAATTTTAAGGATTGGGATGCGCAATTGCTTTTGGCCGCTCAAGGTGACGATAAGAGTCGTTACCTATCCGAAGCCGCTCCTCCCGCTCCGACCGCTCGTTCGTCGGTCCAAACTCGTGAGGCCTATGAAGCCTACGTGAAAGAGTCCTCCGCTCTTAAAAATGTGCTCATCTTCTCCATGGAGCCGGATCTCCAAAGGAGTATGATTAAGTTGACCACATCATATGAGATATACACCAAGCTTGCGACCATGTTTTCGCAAACTCCAAGGGTGATTCAATATGAGGCGGCTTCCGCCTTCTTTGACATTACATTCAAGGAAGGGCAAAAGATAAGACCTCGTGTGCTCAAACTCGTTGAGCTCGCGGAGACTCTAAAAGCGCAAAATGTTGATGTACCGGACTCTCTCATTATTGACCGAGTTCTTCACTCGCTCAATAAGGTTAAAGCGTATGCTCAATTCCGGGTGAATTTTAATATGCGAAACCAAGAGACCACGTTGGATGAGTTGCATAAGATGCTCGTCCAAGCCGAAAGGGACATGGGACTTCATGAAAGTTCCACCAAGGATGTTTTGAACATCGAAAAGAAAGGGAAGACGAGCTTCAAAAGGAATGCCTCGAAAGGCAAAGGCAAGAAAACGTTCAAGCCCAAAGCGACCAAAGAAAAGACCTTTTCGAAAGGCGCTTCCAGCTCGTCTTAGAAATCCGAAGACAAGTGCCACTATTGCACAAGGACCGGTCATTGGAAGAGAAATTGCCCCAAATACTTAAGCGATCTCAAAAATGGGAAAGCAACCGCCGTAGATAATAATTCTCGTTTAAATTCATGTCATTTATCAACTTATGTATAATGATACAAATGTGTCGATATTTACCCTTTTTAATTGTTTTAAAGGGGCGCCTCCTAATAACGATAAGGGCAAGGAGAAGGAAGCATGAAGTTCCTTACTTGGATGGCTATGGTAGCATCTAAATTGATTGAAGACTTGAAGAGCTAGCCTCTAATTTTCATATCATCTTCTTTCATATTTTGCATTTTATTTTGGAACAATTTACTTTCTTGTAAGACAAGGATTAAAATCCTAAAACAATGGTTGTAATTTTGGATATTAGTGACTTGGTTTTCAACCCGAGTCACTACTTTTGTTCTTAATCAATGTTTTGATTTATCAAATAAATTTCATGCCTTGTTAAAACATGAATAATGGTGATTTTATCACGAAATAAACATTGATACGCTCAATATAATATAATCAAAGTGTTGATTAAAACGGAGAACTACACCCCATGAGATACTTTCAATCAAAATGAGACAATATTAGTTCATTATAAGCTTTTCATTTTAAGTGAAAATGAGAATGTATTCATCATACCATAAACTTATATACATTGGTTCGATCGAAATAAGCTATCCTTGTACAAATAAGGGTTATTTTAAAGGATAGAGTGGGAGAAAATATTCGACATACAAACCAATGATATAACTATGGGATCTTAGAGAAGATTCCTGAAAGGGTTCTTAAGAAGAAACCTAAATAAGATAACAAAAGAAATTACGGGAGGACACTCGAAGAAAGGTACACTGAAGAAACTACGGGAGGACACTCGAAGAAAGGTTCTTTATGTTCATTGTTTCAGTGGGAAACCCTGTATGAATTCGGAAAGAAGATCGGCTCCATGAGATAGTTTTCAAAGATTATAAGATAATAGAGGAGAAATCATCTATCTATTCGGAGGCAAGACCGATTCCTTGAAATAATGATTTTTCTATGATTATAAGATAATAGAGGAGAAATCATCTCAGTCCCCTCGAAAGTAGTTTATGTTGTGTCAGAAGGTATGATCTGAAAAGATGGATCACTATAGAGATAGTGATAATAATTCGAGTAATAGTTTAACATGCGAGAAATGAAATGTTCATTTAAGAAATCGAGGGATATTGTTTTCAGTGGGAGCGATATTTATCAAAAAATTGAAACCTACCATTAAGAGAGAATGGGTGATTCTTTAAGAGTAAAGAATAAGAGGTACTCAATTTAGATGAATAAAATAATTTGTATCATATGATGATGGAGTTTTAATGGGAAGGTTTATTATATGGATAATAAAAGGTCGCCCATTAGAAATCAGAATGGTTAGATACGTTATTCATAATGATGAATAAAACCATTATCAAATAGCCAAGATGAGTGAAAATTATTAATCATAAATAGACTACAAATGTAGATTTCAGTACATAAGTGACTAAAAAGAGTGATTCCTTAATCCCTCCAGTATATCGATACGTCACAAGTTATAAGATAACAGTGGGAGCTTTCCTCCGGAAACGAAACTCAAAATCTAGAAAGAGTTCTAGATATGTACTCAAACAGAATCATATTATACGGGATAATATGAGAATAAAGGAGACCAAAATTTGTAAGTTTTGCATTCATGAATAAAGGTTATTCACAAAACACTAATACAAACAGATGATTGTGCATCAAATGCAATGTAATAGTATTGACTATTGTTGCATGACAACATCATCTGAGTTATAATTAACTCAAAGTAAAAGATACTTTGTCAGAATCCAAATGGGTTGTAAGAGACAATATTGAACCCCATAAGTGAACTGGATTGACTTAGTATGGCCCCTAGCCGCTTACATGAGGTGACATCTCAAAGCGACTAGAGTGTGAGGCGATTGATGGCAAGTTCAAGTGCCATAGAGTCATATGTGATGACTAGTCGATCACATAGGCAGACTGTAAGAGACACTCTGTCGGGCAATGTGACCGCTTATAGAGTTCTGGAAATTTTATAGCCGGGTCGTGGCGAGAGCTGCTATAGTATTCTTGTGAGTCAATTCTTAGACTAAAGACTACTCTCCCAAGATGGTACAGTTTAGGCATAGCCTTGATCCGTTCTCTACGACTTTTCGTAACTGGAGTCAAATGGGACTGCTTTAGGCTGTGACTGACTGTGACTAGACAAAGGAAGTAGTGCGATAGAAATTGTCCACCCCCTGTCAGGGTTGTTCAAATCTCAAGGTCACTCGAGGAGAAGTTAACTGGAAATGCGTGGCCACGCTCGGAAGGTATCTATGGTAGATAATTCCGGTCAAACAGTTATTCTCCAGATCGAGGAAACCATTCATGATATGATCGAATGCAAGTACGACCCCAGAGAGACATCTTGCATTGAGTGGGAGATTGTAATAGGACAAGAGAATTGGTGACGCACACTTGTCGAGGACAAGTGGGAGATTGTTGGGAAATGTGTCCTCAACAATAGTGCGATCACGTAATTAAATCTCATGACGAGAATGCGCAAGGGATGATACGATTTATATTAGTCAACTGACCAACATTAATCGGTAATGATTGGCTAGCTAGAGTTTGACATTACTGTCGTATGACGGTGGTGGTCAGTTGATCCCTTTAGGTCACACCTTTAGGACAATTCCCTTAATTGATAAAATGATCAAATGTATGATGATACGATTTGATCATATTCCTTTAACTTGTATATCGAGAAATTAGAGGTTAAATCTTATTGTAAGATTTATGTTTAAAATTGAAGCGTGTCAATTGTTAAACATTGAACGATATTTTATTATATCGTAATTAGAATGAATTGGGTTATACTTATTACAAAAGTTGTAAATCGTATTGACGATTATTATAAGTGACTATTTTACAATTAGTAATTTCGAATTACTTGTCAACTTGATAAATGAGATTTATTAATTTATGAACAATATTTATTTGATAAATATGTATGAATAAATTAATACAATTGTTATTTTATTAAATTATGACATATTGTATGTCACATAACATAAAATTGTAAGATTGACAAAATTGTAAAATAAGGTCCATATTAGTGTATGTGTGCCGGTTTTGGGGTGTTTAAACAAGGAATGGTTTAAGTGTTTTTAAGTTGTTAAAAGCATAATCATTAAAGTGCCTTGAGAATATTACCTATAAGCCACCCTAAGTTGCATGGGAAAGAGGTGTGTTCCCCCTTGGAGCCCTCCCATACCCGGCCACCCACACCCAAGCATCACAATATATTAAGTATAAGATGCTCACCTAAAATAAACCTAGTTCTTCTAATGTTGGCATAATTTCTAAGTGTAGAAAAATTATAAAACCTCTTCTCTTAGCCGAAATACACTAAGTAAAAAGTGAGATTTTACAAACTCAATATATATATTATAAGATAATATAAACATACTATTTTGTAGTATTGAGATAATATTCTAATTAGAGAGATTAGAATAATTTAAGGAAAACCGGTTTTTGTGCTAGCTTGTTCAAGATCTCGGTTGGTTAAGGGTTGTCTTGGTGCATCCAAAGGAGGTATTCTTATTTGGGTACTAGGAGGATCATCCTTGCTATATATTCGGACCGTGTGTAAGGGTTCGAAAACTCTCTCATTTCCGCATTTTCATAGCATGCATAAGATCGTTAACAAGTATATTAAAATGTTAATTAAGGTTTATGTTAGTATGACTAAAAGATTAGTTTATGAGTAACTAATAAACCTAACACTTTTATGCCTCCCTTTGAGTCGTTTTGAGACACTTTCGTGCCAATTTACACAATATATTTGCCTTTTATGCTAGAATGAGATACTTCCGCATTTCGGTGTTTTTGCAGCTATTGAGCATTTGAGGATCAAATGAACATAATGAAACACCGCGGAGACGACATAATTAGAGAAACGTAGCATGGCATGGAAGTCTAGAAGTCAAGTCGAGAATTGATGGAGATTACGTGAACTAGAGACGGGAACAATCAGAAACTCGATCAAGTCACCACAAACTCGATCGAGTTACATAAACTCAATCGAGTTCCCATTAAATAGATTGACTTCACTTTATTCCAAGGATTTTCGAATATTTCCACATTTATGTTTTATTTCTTATATATACTAGAACACTTTTCTTTTCTGGGTTACGTTTTACTTTACATTTTCAGACGACTATAACCTTTTGAATCTCATGCTTTTGCACGAAATCTCTCCTTTTTAATCATTACGGCACCTATTGTTCTTCATTATTTTAATCTATTCACCTTTTATGCTTTTAATCAATTGTTGTTATTTGTTATCTTTAATCATGTTTTCCATCATAATCTTATCTATATAAAACCAAAAACATTTCAAGCATTCTCCTTAAGCCACATCATCACATTCATGTTTTTAATTTTATTTATTTTAAGTAATGTGGGACCCACAGAAAAAAAGTAATTAATTGCTAAAAAATTTCTATATTTAAGTTTTAGACGTAAATGTTTACGTTTATATTTTCTACACGTAAATATTAGTGAATAATAAGAAATAATGAATAACTTAGAACGTTAATAATTCCGCCCAAGTTTTACTAATAAATCACTGTAAATTAAGTCAACTATTAAAAATTCAGTCAAATTTTTTACTACAATTATAAATTGCAATTACAATAACAATTAAAATAAAGTACGAAAAAAATACATCAACTATAATACTAATAAGATAAAATAAAATTTTAAAGAAGAATATAATAATACACATTAGCTCTAAAAATGCAAAAAATAATGTTATAAATTTTATCGAACTATATATTGCATAATTCCGGAAAAATGACATGGGATCGATTTAAAAAGTAAAAAGAAAATCTTTTAATTAAGATATATGACGAAAACAACATCTCAATAAAAACATTCTCTTAACATAGTTACAAAATGAAGTAAAGTATGGTAGCAGATAACATAATAGACAAGTAAGTTGCGAGTATCATTAATTTGCAGCTATGATATAAAATGAAACAAGAATTTGAAAAAAACCCATGCACATTTAACTAACTAAAGGACGAATCTATATAATAACATAAAAAGCCTAAACTGTGTAGTATTAGATAGACATGTGACGCACTATACTATTGACATGTTAGACCAATTTTATTATTATTTAAAAAAAAAAAATAGAAAAGAAAAAGACAAAGTAGTAATCAATATTCAATAGACTAATTACTCATGTTATTTAAACTTTCATTTATATTCAACTTAATAACCATAATCTACTGCTAAACTCTTTATATTCTACGTACTGTTATGGAAAATTTCATCTATAGAAGAAAATGAATTGATAAAAATTCTAGCACCCCAACAAAAACAAATTAATCAAAATTTTTGTTTATTTTCACTAAATTATTTCATTTGATTTATTTTCCAGCACCTTTTATATCATTACTTTGTGGTGAGTTGGTGACCATGAAACAAGTAGACAAGAAATGAGAAAATAGTAAGAGAGAAATAGAAGAGAAGTGGCGAATTTGACAAACATTTGTCTTATATAGTTCGTTTAGGCATTGTGAAATGCTTAAGAAGACGTACACTTGAGATCCTCGATGATTGAATATAATTATCAGAGAATTGTGGTCAAATTTTTGTGAAATAACTCATAGCTTAACTAAATTGTAAATTTAACTTTTTAATTACGATAGTTTTATTTGTTTTGTATATATTTTTAATATATTCATCATTGTTAATGGGTAGTGAATTTATTAATATTAATATTAACAACAAATTACAAATATGACTAATGCAAGTTTAGCATAAATATAGTATTATCTATATATTTAATTTTGTTGGTTAAAATGATAAATTTATATTTTTCTTGTGATTTGAGTACTATTGAGATATGTTCTATTTGATATTGTTGTCTTATTGATGTTTTGATGATAACATGACAAAAATTTATTGTATATACTCATCAATTTTTGATAATTTATTTATATTAATGATCTTAATATTTACTTACATTTTATCTCAAAAAAAGCAGGAACTGATGTATTTTCCAATTAGAAAAAACATAGAGGTATCCAAACTATGATTAATATTACATATTATTTTTGTTACTAATACAAAGTATCATCGTTTTAATAAAGTTTGATTAACAAAAATATCATTTTGACGTTGAGCAAAAATGATATTATTTGGTTAGAAAAGTAATGAGAATCAGAATAACAAAATAATACTCCGTACTCTTTTGGACAACTTTGTGTGGTTACAAAAGTAATGAAAATGATGTTCCCCTTTCCGTTTTGGTCTAATAACATTGATGTTCCATCTTTCATCTTTTGGACAACTTTGTGTGGTTCAAAATCAATTTCATGTGAGGTCATGTGTATTGTGTGGTCCAAATTAATTTCCTTATTTCTTGTGTTAAAATCAAAAGGGAACAACACAAGAAATCGGAAAGAGTATGTTTTAATAAAAAAACACTATTATAAAATTATGTGAATATCAAACTACTACAAAACACAGTAAAAAACATTTACGCTAGCAAGTTTAAAAAATCCCGTGATTTCACGGGAAACTAAACTAGTTTTAACATAGGAAAATAATTTATTTAAAACAAATATTATAGACATGCATGAATTTTAAAAAGATGATAAGATGTGTAAATAAAATTAAATTAATGAGAGGAGCGATTTTGGTGCGGGTAATAAATTTCCGTTAACATATAATAGTTTTGGTTCTTTGACAAAAAAAATGTTTTAGCTAATAATTCGTAAATTGTGATATACTAAAATGATTTATCGCAAATCACAAACAACTTTATCTAAGGTGGGCGTCTGTCTTTCGATATCAGTTCTTAATCAAGAATAGCTTGATGCGGGGATTTTCAAACTTATAAGCAAGTGAGGGTTGAAAAGTTTAATTTTCAATAATATATTTTTGTCTAATATAACATCCAAAATAGTTTAAAGAGAGTATTTCAATATGTAAGGTTTTATCATTATCAAATTATCTTGATAACTTCCCTCAAAATAAAATTATCTTGATAAGTAACTAACTATATAAGTTGAGGTTGCAATTCAACAGTTGACTTTGTTTCAAGGATCAAACAAGTCGGCCGAAGATAAGACATGTTACTTCTGTCATTTTGATTTTTGACTATTCTGTCATATGCTGTCTGGATGACTCGATTATAACTATAACGGTGTCTAATGTCCATAATAATACGATATATATCCATTATTATTCGTTTTGTGTCTAGTTCTCACGGTTTTATTCTTGGAATCTTTTTCAAAAGAGCTTGTGCTATTAAATTTTGTCGAAACTTATAAAGATTATATTTTATCTTTATTCTATTGACATGGGATTTGAATTTACACCGTGACTTTGTTAAATGCGGCCAATATATCACCTCAAAATCAAAGACTCGAAAACCTTGGTAGTTGGTACTCAGTCGTGAAAATATACGATAGCGGTCCATACTGAAATAAAAATCCCGGCTGCCCTCTGGCTTAAGGAAGACCCACATTTTCTGATACTCATATTGATGAAACATCCAAGTAATTATAGCAAGTAAACAAATAACAAGTGGTGGCAGAAAATTCATACCAAATATTGGCAGTGTCCCTAAACATGTACGGGGTATTTTGTATGGACCACGACCCGCTGGTTGTACTACTTCCTATTCTTCTACATTACCCTTCTTCATCGCTTTCTCTGTTTCTATTACATTCTTACTCCTCAACCCGTCTGAACCGAACTAATATAACACTTCTATTTAGTTTAGCTTCATCGCACCCTTAATTACAAATTTAGAGGCCACATTTCGAGTCAACATGTCATGTACCGTGTACGTCTTATATTTTAGGTTTCATACGTAACAAAATCAATGTCGAACAAAACATCATCTCAATATTTGGGATTTTCATATCAACTTATTCATGGTAGGCCGAGTTTCTGTTCATAATTAGGGACGGTGCTACCGTGTTATATAAGATAATTGCTAACTCTACCTACAATGGTCCCTTTGATATGTTGTGGTGTGGAATGCTCAAACTCACAAAATGACAAGGTCAGTAGTAGACAAATCTAATTTCTAGCGACACAAATCAATGCATATTTTGTAACTTAATACTTAAGCTATCATATGAGAATAACAACGCTGAGAGGACTATGGATGCTGCTGCTCCTCTGGGGATTTGCGACCACTTGGGCTACGGAAGATGGTAAGGTGGTTGTAAATATTGGTGTAATTTACGATGAGAATGATGAGTTAGGAAAGATGGGGTCGAACAGCATACAAATGGCCATTTCTGAATTCTACAACTCTCATGGGGATTACAATACCAGAATAGCCGTCCATACCAGGTTATATCCCTCAAAGGACAGTCCCGTTGGAGCTGCTTCTGCTGGTATGCCTCCCGCACATTTCATTCAGTTTTTTCACTTCATCACCTCCTTAAGCTTTTATACATCTATGTCCAAACGTCGCATATGTACTACATCTTTCATGTGCTCTATAATATGAATGTTCAACAATGATAGTATCAAGTCTATCTAAGTAAGCTTCACGGAGCCCTTCTAACGCGGCTATGTCATTATGAGTCATCCAAAAACAATCTCTCAGCTAATTACCCCGCTTATCCAAGAGTCATTGCAATGTCTCGATTTTAATCTTTGCATAACCATGTGTCTCATGTATCAGCTCTATATCTTCTCAAATATAAGGAAGTGAAGGCAATTATTGGACCTACAACATTAATGGATGCTGAGTTTGTAATAAATCTGGGAGGGAGGGCTCAAGTTCCGATTCTATCATACACGTCAACAAGTCCTTGTTTCTCTTCTGGTCAATGCCCCTACTTCGTGAGCGTGGCTCCAAAGGACTCGGTTCAAGTAAAAGCCATAAGTGCCCTTATTCAAGCATATAAATGGAAAGATGTAATTCCTATCTATGCAGACAATACCGAATATGGGGCAGGGATTATACCTTATTTGGATGATGCTTTACAAAAGATAAACGCTCGTATTCCATTCCATGCGGCCATTTCACCTACTTCCACTAATGATGATATACTTCAACTGTTAAAGAAATTGAAGGCAAAGCAAACAAGGGTCTTTGTAGTCCACCTCTCCCCCGAGCTTGCTTCTCGCTTGTTCTTGCGAGCAAATGAGCTGAAAATGATGGGTCGGGGCTATGTTTGGATAACGACAACTAGTACAAGTAATGAGCTAGGATCCCTTGATGAGAATGTCGTCGACTCCATGCAAGGGATTGTTGGTGTGGAAACTTATATCCCTGAGACAAATGAGTTAAAACGATTCAGGAGTCGTTGGGAACGAGAATTACAAGGCACAAAGCTTAGTGTTATGGCACTCCGAGCCTATGATGTAGTCTGTGCACTCGCCATAGCAGTAGAACAAGTTGTAGATCCAAACTCTGGTTTCAAAAATACTTTTATGACAGGAAACATAACTGATCTTGATAGGCTGGGGGTCTCGCCTGTTGGACCTCGACTTCTGAAAGCGTTATACAATACTCGCTTCAGCGGTCTTGCTGGAATCTTTAGCATTTCTGATGGGCAATCACCAATTTACAGAATCATAAATGTGTTCAGCAGTGGAAGCCGAGGTGTAGGATTCTGGACTTCAGAAAAAGGCCTTGTCCCTAATCTGCACCCCGGGGACATGAATTCAGCAGGTCTTCGACCAATCATCTGGCCAGGAGACGTCACGTCGCCTCCCAAAGGATGGGAAATTCCAGCCAGTGGAAACAAGTTGAGAGTTGGAGTTCCAGTCAGACCTGTTTTTGAACAGCTAGTGAATGTGACCTTCGTGCAAGGAACAAGTGATATCCCGGAAAATGTCACAGGTTTCTGCATAGATATCTTTGAGTCCGTTATGAACAACCTCGGCTATTCTGGTCATTACGACTATCATCCTTTCCCAAATTCTTCATATGATGAGTTGGTCCACCAAGTGTTCCTTAAGGTAGCTAAACTAGCATCATTTTTGCATTGGTTCTAACACTTGCAAGAGTGGCAACCCGCAGCATAAGAATGAGGTTTTGAGATTTCTTTTGTATTTTTTTTTGTCTACAGAAGTTTGATATTGTGGTGGGAGACATTACCATCATAGCAAGCCGGACACCTGATGTGGATTTTACACTCCCGTTTACGGAATCAGGGGTGACGATGGTAGTTCCTGTCAAAGATGACAAGAAAAGTGCATGGGTTTTCTTGAAGCCCTTGACTTGGGAGCTATGGTTTGCTACCTTGTGTGCCTTCGTTTTCATAGCTTTCGCAATTTGGGTTCTTGAACACCGCATCAACGAAGAATTCCGTGGACCTCCATTGCACCAAGTTGGCACTAGTCTCTTTTACTCATTTTCCATGATGGTGTTTGCACAAAGTAAGCTTCCTCTAATCCTCAAACCCATTCCAAAATAATTTCTCAACTATTGATACATGTGCTTTTCATATTGAAACCAGGGGAAAATGTTTTGAGTAACTTGAGTAGATGTGTGGTGGTTGTATGGGTGTTCGTGGTGTTAGTGTTGACGCAGAGCTACACGGCTAGCTTGACTTCTATGTTGACTGTTCAACAGCTTAAGCCAACTGTGACTGGTGTAGATGAGTTACTGAGCTCAGGAGCTAATGTAGGCTTCCAAGATGGTACGTTTGTCAAGGATCTACTAGTAAAGAAAGGGTTTCATAATTCGAAGCTTATTTCCTACAATTCATCTGAGCACTTAGATGATCTGCTGTCAAAAGGGGGAATTGCAGCTGTTTTTGATGAAATCCCTTACATGAGGCTTTTCATAGCACTATATCCCTCCAAGTATCTAATGATGCAGCCTTTGTACAGGACTGATGGTTTCGGCTTTGTAAGTTTTTGAGTATTTATTTGATGCATAAGGGTGTCTTCCTGCAGAAGGTTGTTATTACTCTTTAAATTGTTGTCTTGCAGGCATTTCCGAAAGGTTCCCTCTTAGCGGCCGAGGTTTCAGGAGAAATTCTGAATGTGACAGAAGGAGATGAGATGGCTGAATTTGAGAGAAAGTGGGGAATGCAACAGTATAATAGTTCAGATCAGGGAAATATAGCCACTTCCGCAAGTCTTAATCTAGATAGTTTCTGGGGGCTATTCCTCATAGTTGGAGTTGCTACAGCAATATCTCTCATCATTTATGCAATAGACTTCCTGTATGAGAATCGGGACATCTGGATGTACTCGGATGATTCCATACGGAGCAAAAGCAAGAGGCTAGCCAAAGCCTTCGAGAATCGAGACATGGCTGCTCACACATTCAGGAAAAAGGATGCACAAAGCACAGCCCAAACTGTTGAAACAGACCAGACCAGTATTGATGGTGATGGTGATGGTGATGGTGCAGATGGAATCACTCTGACTGCCACGAGTTCTCCATCAAGGCTATCAAACTCCTCCAATATAACTGAAGAAAACTTGCCGATGTCTGCAGGGATGTCTCCTGCACCTTAATTGTGACTCATCCTCTGATGTTTTTCCTCTAAGCTAAGAAAGGTGTACAAGTAACGCTTAAGACCGACAGGCATAGGTAATACTGCTGATTTATTAACTTTTAATTTGAAGAAATCGTTGTAATATTAGTAAGAATTGATGATTTAAAGTTGATAATATTGAAGCTATTTGTCAGTTGTAATAAAAGTGTAGACTGTAGACTTCAGGAATGCTATATATACTTCAGTTACTTAACTTAGTATGACTAACTCATAAATCGCCAGTTAAGTTAAGCTATGCTGTAACAGACTTTTAGTATGACTAACTCATAAATTCATCAATTCTATTTACAAAATTTACATATTTTACTAAATCTTCTGATCTTAGTTAATGTCCAGTAAATTAGGACAAGGAAAACTGACTTTAATATTTGATACTTTTAGTTCTGTAGATTTTTCAGAAAGGTAAGGGGCCAACTCCCAAGTGATGCAAAATGTACAACCCCCAAACATTTGAATTTTATTTGAAAAAATACACTAGTTTTTTCTATAGTTACTCTTGTATAATTTTTACATATACCCTTGATTTTGAAAAACCTCTTTAATACCCCTAAACTAACTTATTAATTCCAAAATTACAGTCTGTATTAGAATGCATTATTTACATTTTATTATTCTGATTATCTGCTAGTTATTTTCAGTTGTTGATGAAAATGCAGGAACATAGTAAAAAAAAACAAATTACGGGAGCATACAGTACAATAAGATATCTGGTAGTTTCATGTCAGCTAACAAAGTTAACAGGTAGAATTGCTAAGAGAGTTTAGGTAGCAGATACATTACATGATCTCGAGCATCTCATTTACAGGAAATGAAGTCGACACCTGAATCGAAACCAAAAAAGCGGTCAAGAGAAAACCCAATCTGCCAAATCATTCAATCTGCCATAGTGCCATTCTACTACTGATTACTGAATCACCCCTTGCTTCGGTTGCGCACCCTGCTCAGAATGCATTTTATACTTAAAATGAGTTGTCTTTCTATGCTAATGTGATCGATTAGAAAATGAAGTGAGAGCATTCTCTAAAAGAAGAACCTTTTTGGAGGTAGCGACACTTGTGACACTTTCAAAATAGGACGCCTCCCAGCTTTTATAACCTGAATACTAAGCACGCTTCTAGGCTTGATATTGTTTGAAATTAGAAAGTTTTTCCATCCACGGGTAAAGTAGGAATAGCCATTATATTTGGAGTATAAGAGCTTGACTTCCCAAGGATTATCTTTTTCATCAATAAGTGTCAAGAAGCAGCATCTGTTTTTTAGGCCACTCGATGTTATAAAGCATCGAGGAAGATACTGCAAAAGTAATTATTATCAATGATCACACAACTGTTAACAACTTTTCATCAATAATATGATGCATCTGCCTCATTCGTATGTTCTATACCAATATCATCCAATGTTACCCCATATTTGGCTGCAAGTGTAGCCAGACAAGGCTATTTTATCCATTGAAAATAAGAGCATGGCACTCGTGTCATGCGATACACAATCGTCTACCCCTAACCCCTTGTGCAATTTGAGTAGAAAATATAGCTCATTCATGGGACCGACATCAACTGAAGTATGAAAGAGCTACTTTAAAGCCATAAAACTAGAGGTGAGGTCATATAGTCATTTAATCATTGGAATTGCAAATAAAGACACAAACTACAAAATATGGTTCTGAAGAATAATAGATTCTAGTTTCTTCAAACAATTTTTTTTGATGATGAGCGGGCTGACCCATACATTCCCGCACCACCACATGAACCATGTAAGCCACACCTTCGGGCTGCATTTCTACAAGTTTGAAGGTTTAAGCGCAGTGGGACTAACATCAGTTGATTTCTTCAAACAAATTTCTTTGTTATTAGTTGACATACATAATACATTGAATGGATAAACAGGCAGAAGTTGGTAAAACAAGTTGAAAGTAGGCGCGGACATGAGGTTAGGTAGTTGAGAATAGAAGTTAAGGCAAAAACACTTACAACAACTGAACGTTTACGAGATTTGGAAGTGACGGTGATATGACATGCAGAAAAGTGAGGGTGGAGAGGAGGGATTTGTTGGCCAACTTGAGCTGCTGGTTCTACCACATCCGTTTGGGTGATATTTATAGAGTTGAACCTAGAATATAGAGTTGATCCTAGAAAAAGGGTAAACTTACAAAACAGTGATTAAAATGAGTTGGTTGCAATAGATATATGATATATGATATATGAAATATGAAATGCAGAAACCTGTAGGTGAAGGGAAAAGGCGTTGACAGCAAGTGAGGCGATCATAGACAGAGACATGGAAAACAAAGTAGGAGTGATGAGTAAATACTAGAAAATCACCAACACTGAGATGATGGTGATCACAGAAATCCTTCCAACCAGACTTGAAATGGCGTACCCCTTCAAGAAGGATAAGCCAGTGACGCTGAGGCTCATCCTCACTCATTAGCACAATGCTTTCCATCTTCCACTCCAACTCATTCACTATTGACTCTGGAATTGACTGCATGCAATCAACAAACAAACATTACCACTGCTCTTGCAATTCCCTCCACCCTCCAGAGGCCTACACTTTAGAGAAGAAAAGGGACGAGTTTCAGAGGAAGTAACCATGTGATTCATGAAACCATGAACAAGAGGCTTCATGAAACGAACTATCTTCGAATTGCAATGGCTCTTACACTTTTCCATCTTTGCATGCATCATTTCTATTTTCTAATTCGCAAATCGCACCTTACATCAACTTCAAGGACAGAATTGCATAAGGTAGAGATGTGTTGTTAATAATATTCTAACATATTAATGAAATTATAATGTAGATAAGTTTAATGGTAATCGGCTTTAGTATATGTCCATTCTCTTTAATAAACTCCCGTAATCGTAAAGGTACTACGTAGTATCAACATTACGATTGGAGAAATAGAAAATAATCATAATTAATATAAGAAAGTAAAAAAATTTCACCTTCCTTGATCTTCATAAATCTACTTCGTCATGAAAGGTGGTAGGTAAAAAAATTAGTATAAGACTCGTTAAAATTAAAATTTTTCGAACAAAAATGTTAAGTATTTTGGACTTGTCGAATATGAGTTAATGTGTAACACTAATGGACCTAACACATATCAATAAAATAGAAAATAATCCATTAGATTCAAGATCTAGAGAACGTTACTTTTATCGAACTCCAAATAAATTAAGTACCACCTTAAATGATGTTAAATAATTTGCTGGACAAGAAAAACAAATTATCATATTGAGATGTTTGATTTTCATTTGGATTTTATTTGATAATAAAAAAGGCTAAGATAAGGGTAAAAGACGATTAATGAAAAGGGTAATTGAAGGTAAATCCCACCGGGTGGGTGTGAGTTTCCGGCCACCAGCCGGTAAGATCGCTGAAGCGATTTAAGAGACCTCAAGAACGAGGCTCTGATACTATTAGGGAGAGAATTGCATAAGGTAGCTAGAATTATATTATTAGTGTGTTGTCTTACACCGATATATAGTTAGGTATTTATAATACCCAACAAATTCATGAAACTCTAATGTAGATAAGCCTAATGGTAACCGGCCCTATTATAGACACATTCTCCTAACAACTTTTTTTGCTTGTCTATGTGCATATTAGGTTCACCTATTTAGTTATTTTACTAAACTTGCACGCTATGTAAGGTAAGAAGGCCTTACAAACATATTCGTTTACACTAGTAACATAATTATTTCATACGCCGAATTGCATACTACTACCTATTAAAGTTAGAAATTTTCAAATTACTACCTAATAAGTCTATTTATGCAAAATACAACCTAAAATCCTAGAACTAAATAGAACCTACTACTAATTAGACGGAAAAGGAGAGTTTGCAACTAATAAGTCATCGAAACTTATTATATTAAGACTATTCTACTCTCACACTCTAACAATTACCCAATTTCACTCCCTCACATTTACTTATAACCTAAACTATTACAGTAAATCAGAATTACACCTATTAATCACCAAAATCCAACGCTTTTCATCATCGTCATCATCCTGGATTATCTTCCTATCATAGATTCAGGTCGGCTACTTCTATTTCTTACTTGTTTATCTTGTTATTTTTGCTAATGTCCGAAATTTTAAACCCTAGCTTTATAATCACCAGTATTATTGGTAAAATTTTGGGGGTTTTTGTTGCTTGATGATTAATGGCCTAAATTTGTGTTCTTTATTATGTTTGATATATACATTGATGATTGATGTATGATGTATGATTAATCACCCTCGTTTGTCTATTTTTGATTATAGGATGTCATATACTTCACTTTGTATGAGGTATTACCATGCTGGTAATTTTGAATATAAGAAGGGTATGTAAGACTGAATATAAAGATGGAGGACTGATAATAGATCCTGGATTGTTTGTAGGGGACTTTAATATTGTCGTTGTAATGGATAGGGCTAGAAACATGGTGAGAATAGACACTTTTGAAGTTTGGTATAAGTTATAAGGAGGGAACTTGAATAATGGTAGAAGGAAACTTGTAGATAAGAGGGATAAACTATTGTTGTTGGAAGGTAAAGATATGTTTAATATTGTCACTATGTGGATCACTCTCCTACCTGAAAAAGTAAATACGCACCTGAAAAAAGTTTAATATGTCTCCAATGACAAAGAATCTTATGTTCTAGCAATTTTTATCACAAGAAGTGGTCCCCAACTCTTCTAGTACATAAAACTCGATTTCAAATAAACAACACTCCACCATAAACGAATCATCTACATACTCAATTAAGGAGAAGCCCTAAAGGACATATCATACCTAAAACGTTTCATCTTAAAACCTGATCTCTTAATTTTCCCTCTATGGAACCTATCCCACTTCAAATAATTCCAAATGATATTTGTACATCAACAAGATTGTCTAAGTTGAATGTTAGAAGAAGGCTTGACATACCTGAAGAGGAGCCATAAATTGTTGAGGAGTTATGCTCACGTTCAAACCAAAGTGATGTAGATGTGAACTTTCACTACTACATTTTGATTCTATAGCAACACTCTACTATTGCTGCATAATGTCATATAAGTGTTGCTATAGAGTTTATGCAACACTAAATGAAGTGTTGTATAATGTCTCGTTGCATTAGCTCATTGCAACACTTTATGCAACACTTTTTGAACTATTGCAACACTTTTATAAAGTGTTACATATGTTGCTTTTATGCAACACTTTTTTCAAATGCAAAGGCAACATTTTTATTTTCTAATGCAACACTTATTATGAAAAATTAGCAACACTTTTCGTAGACAAATACTATACTTTTTATATTAATAAGCAACACTTATATCGAACAAATGCGACATTTTTTATTTTCAGAACGCAACACTAGTTACGTCCAAAAACAACACTTATACTAAACAAACGCAACACTAGTTCATCCAAACACAATAGAGAATTCCAATTCTTAATAGTCGTGTATTATTGCATATCATTCAAAAATTACAATAGAATTATTCAATCTCAAAAATGAATGTCAATTACATTTCCAAAAAGGATTAAAAATAGAACTTTGCAAATGTTTAAGTACAAAAAATGTACCAAATGTTTAAAATAGAACAAATGATTTAACGATTATTATTAAATAAAAGTCTTCATGTCGTTGTAGTACTCCATTATCCCACGAGATATTGATGTAAGTTGCTTGCCATCCGAACAAAAAATCATCCGACAACATGCATAATAGTAATGCCTCAAATGCAACCTGTTTTGCAAAAGGAAGCACGCACAAAATCAGCGTGAGTGTGAGTGTGTGACATTATAAAGCCAATCACTACTTACAACACCTGTTTCAATATATGGCAATTGTGCTTACAACAAGATACATTATAAAGTAAAGTGGTAATCAGTGGCTGCGAGAGAAAGGGGTGCTAGTTAATTGGCATCGTTTCATTGCTGGGATGTTTCATCATTGAGCACCTGTTTTGCAACCGTGCTTACAACAAGATACTGCTCAAGGCAATTGCAGACTGGCAGGGGTGTAAACAGAATGCCACAGTTCAGACAGAGTGGAGACTGAAGATAAGAGGGACTAAATGCAAGAGGGCTATGATTAATGGTGCCCTGAATGCAATACTATATCACATATGGGATCCTCAAAAGCAACCGATAACAGGCTTATACAAGGATAAACATATGAATCATACAACTGAACAAGAGCTTGCATACTAAAAAGAAAGTAATTTCCATCTTTCAATTCTTATAACCATTTTCACTGCCAATTAGCAAAGTAGATGTGTGTGTATCTTTACTTCTAGCTAACAGGGAAAAAACATAGGCAAAACACAAAAACAGAAGTTACTGGTCTGTACTTAAAAAAGTCTCCCAGTCATTTTAAGAACGAAACAAAATATTACCTCGAGAGCCAATCCGACAGTTTATTTGCAAATTGAAGTAAGTGGAAGTATTCAACAATAGGAGTAAGCAGCCAGTTTATTTGGCAGGGGCTATGAACTATAACTTTGTGGAAGTATTAAGAATGAGCAATGAAAAAAGATATATACCTCAAGATAAGTACTCATTGACAACTTCTGGAGGTAGCCTTTCTAGAAACTTTGTGAGTATTTGGTCTCTGATTAAGTCTCTTTGATTTTCAATATCTTTGGGTAGAAGAGCATTCTTGAATTTCCCACTATCTTTTGGGAATTCAGTAGCTTGCCATACAGAGCGCCATATAAATAATCATTTTGACATATAGAGCATTCTTGAATTTTCCACTATCTTTTGGGAATTTTCCACTATCTTTTGGGAATAATTATTTGCCATATAGTAGCTTGGGAATTCTTGAAGAGTTTTAGGAGGATAGAGTTGTAGATGAAGAATTGTTTCAGAATAAGGATAATAATCATTTTGACATATTTGATTCAGTCAGATTTGGGTCTTTTAGGAAGATTTGAGGGATGAAGTGACTGCAAATACCGAACATCCATCTACTACTACTGCCCCTGTTGCCAAAGATAAAGGGTTCTTTGGTGTAGATAATATGGATGTTAGGCTAGAGGATTAAAGTGAAGGGGACTCGGATGATTTCAATAGTTTGCAAAGTTCTGATGATGAAGCAGATCCACATCCTATATTTAATCCCACTACTACAATTGATCACTGCCTTTTCAATACAATCCGCTCTGTAAGAACTTAAAACTCACTCACGTGATGTTTGCAGACGATCTTTTGATGTTTTGCAAAGGCAAGGCAGCTTCTATCTGGCTACATTTGCGTGCTTTCACTTCCTTTTCCAAGGCGTCTGGTCTTAGAATGAATAATAGCAAATTAGAATTTTCTTTCAATGGAATGGATGATGACCGTAAAGAACGAATTAAGCAAGTTACTGGGTTCAGAGAAGGGACTATGACATTCTCTTATTTGGGAGTCCCCATCCAACCTTGTAAACTTTCTAAACGTGAATGCTCTTCACTGACAGAGAAACTGGTCACAAGAATCAGAGGTCTTAGGGCAAAAAAGCTCTCCTATGCTGGCCGTCTTACCCTCATCACCTCAGGCCTTACCACCCTCCACAATTATTGGGCTCAAATGTTCATCTTGCCAAAGAGTGTGATCAAGAGAATATAGGCAATATGTAGGAATTTCCTTTGGGATGGAACTACTGAATACCAACGAGTCCCTCTTGTTGCTTGGGATAAAGTCACTTTGACTAAAGAAGAAGGAGGACTAGGCATTAAAAAAGCTGAAGTGTGGAATGTAGCTACGGTGGGTAAGCTTGTTAATTGGATTTATAGTAATGCTGACAGGTTGTGGATCAAATGGATTAGTGATGTATATCTTAAGCACCAGAACTGGGATGACTATGTCCCTCCTCACGATGCAACATGGGTGTGGAAAAGTATATGTGCAGTAAAGGAAAAGCTAAAACCAGGATTCACATATCAAAAATGGACTCTCAATCCTAAGGGGTATACTATAAGGAGTGGCTATGAATGGTTGAGCACTCATTACCAAAAGAAAGATTGGTCTGCTATTGTATGGAACAGTTGGAACATACCCAAGCATTCATTAATTACTTGGATGAAACTGCAGGAAGGAATGAATGTCATTTCCAAACTATACAGAATAGGTTGTTGCTCTGATGAGTTATGCATCCTGTGTCAGTGCTTCCCTGAAACTATAGATCACCTCTTCTGGGATTGCCAATATGCAGAAAGAGTAAAGATGACTCTGGTGCACTGGTTTGATGGATCATTTCCCACGACTGATAGAATGCTTAACTGGAACAAAACAAGTACTCTACGGAAATTTCGTACTGCTGTCATCACTGCCTTCCATTACCACATATGGATGCAACACAATTCTGCGATGATGAATGCTTATCTTATAAAACCTGAAAAGGTGGTTGCTAGTATTGAGGAGGATGTTAAACGAAGAGTTAAACTTAGAATGAGGCCTGATAGTGATCAAAATTGTATTGAATGGCTACGTTTAAGATGTCAGTAGTTGCTAGATGGTTTGTAAGGGGGTTCGAACCCACATCCTTCCTGTAATTATTTTCTTATGATATATTATACTCACATTTTACCAAAAAAAAAAAATGCAATTGAGCACTTGGGCCACGGCTAAATTCGTGGCGCAAGTACTAAGTTCCCGTGGCTAAAGCTCTTTGCCGCGGAAATATCTTCCGTGGCCCAAGTGGTCGTGGCTAACAGATAGCCACGGGAAAACAAGAACATGACTAAAATTATATTTTTAGTCACGAATTCTTACGTGGCTAACAAGTAATAACTCTCGTGGCCAAAATAATTCCCCTGGCAAACAAAAAATATAAAAAATAAATAAACAAAATGTAAAATATTATTTTTTATTTATAATGAAAATATTTTCACATATGGAATCATGTCAAGCTTTGATCCTTATCTCATTTCATTCGATCGTTATTTAAAATCACCAGTCATGCACTTTTCTGACTAGTTATCCTTCTCAGGAGGTCACCCATCCTAATACTACTCTCACCTGAGCACGCTTAACTGTGGAGTTCTTAGGATGAGCTACCAAAATTGAAACTTAAGCTTGTTGATATAGTTCGCACATTGAAACCTTTAAAAATGATTTTCTTTTCTTTCAAAATTACCTTTAGTATTATTTAATTGAAAAAATATTACATTATTTACAAATTTTTGCGGAAAAAACATTATTTTCTCAAATTACTCGAGTTTTCGATGTTGACCTCCCGACTAATGATGCTGGGGTCATTTTTTGCCCGAGTCAGGAAAACCATTTCCCCCAAATAAATTTAATCAAGTGTTCCTTTTATTTTTTTCCTAATACTTTTTTTTTATTTTTTTTTAATTTGTCGGCATTTTTTTTATTTCTCTTTTATCCATTTTTTCGTATTTTTTTGCTACACAAATTCTATTTGTATGACCGTCGTATTTGCAACAAAAAAAGTTTAATCACTTTTACTAAATAATGATCACTTCTGAATAGTGATTATGGGTATCAATGACCAAGTTTTATTACTAAAAAAATGACCACGACATTATTAACTGGAAAATAATCACTTTTTGCTAAATAACACGGAAAATATTGTACAATATTTTTTTGGTTTCTCTAAACTGATTTATTTTCATTATTCTTGATCTTTCTTTTTGTCAAAAAACATTTTTACATTATTTACACATGTAAATCTATTATTATATCCATTTTATTTTTCGGTGTGATACGCTCATTTTCAATAATAAAAATGTTTTTCTATATTGATTCTTTTATATCGGTTATTTTATCAATATGTTTTTTTTCTATTTTATTCAATAATTTGTTGGAAATCATGTTTAATTTAATTTTGTATCCTACAATTTTTTATTTAATCATATTTTAAATCTAGTCCCTTATCTTTTTTTACTCCTTAAAAAATTCCCGATTTTTTTTTCCAATTTAAATTTCATCTCAAATTCAAGTTCTTCTACAAATATTTTACAAATAAAGTTGTAAATCAGTTTTATAATGAAAAGCTTAACAATATATTAGTTTCAGACTTCTCAAACATAGGTGTTAATAAGTTAATTATTTAATTTGACATACTTTGTCTTTAAATGTGATGCGGTCTCTAAATAATGTTATTCAATATTATAAAAGTTAATACAAAAAGATAAACTAATTTACGAAAAATTCAAGACTTTAATAAACAGAATTATATATCCAAATTCATTATTTATTAAATTATCGATGTTATGAAAAAACCACTAAAAAGTATTTTAGTTTGTAAATAATTAAAAAATTAAGACGATGCTAATTTCATTTACGTGTGTATTATTTTATAGAAGTTTTACATTTATTATTAGACTAAATAAATGAATACCAATTATTTATTAAATTAACCAAAATATTTTCAAATTTTTATATTTAAATTTTTCATATTATGTATATATTTGATTAAGTTTCATTTAGCTTTTGTGTTTTCTTTTTTTTTTCTTACAAAACCAAATTTTTACGTTTACCTTAATATGAAATATCTTTATACAAGTCTGAAGAAATCTTAGCCACGAGTGTCTCTTACTAGTTTCGTGGCTAAGCAAATATGTTGCCACAGATAAGATGCAAGCCGTGGCTAAAGAAATATTTGCCACAAAATGATCTGTGGCTAAGTATATGTTATCCATGGGTGTGACATTGTTCGTGGCAAAAATGATTATTAGCCACGACCGTAACCTAACTTGGGGCACAATTGACTTTTTGCCACGGGAAAATTTTCCCGTGCATAAAATTTTTCTAAAATAGTGAATGAATTTTTTCCTGTGGTTAAATAAAATTTGGCCACGAATTATAAATTCCAATGGCATAAATCGTGGCGCAATTGTCAATTTGTTGTAATGTCTAGAGGTTGATATCAAAGGAAAAAATGTTCTAAAACAAGGTATGAGGTTCCCAACGGTTGAGCTTAGCATTAAAGCAACATGCTATTGAAAATGGTTATGATTTCTGGTATTTACATAATGGTAGAAAGAAACTTTCAACTTATTGTGTGAATAAGTGTGACTGTGAATGCGACTATGTTAGGTCAAATATAAAGGCTTGTACTTGCAATAAGCCTAACAAGTGTTTGTTTAGAGTTTGTGTTGATATGACTCAAACAGAGGATACCATTCAAATAAATGGGATAGAATTGGACCATAGTTTTGCTTTTATTTCATATACAGGGCAAATTACTTCTGAGTTCTTAGCTGCTAAGTGTAAGGATCCGCATATTTTAGCAGCAAATCTAGCCTCATAGCCAATACTTTGCGCGCGCGGTCCTTTCACTTCGAGCCCGTAGATATCTTATTTCCTTTTTGTATTTTCATTTCTAGTTTTTTGTATCATTTAGTACTCCAACACTACTTCCCGCGTGTCGAATCTTGGAGTCTCGTTTTTAATTTAAGAAACGTTTTTAGGAGTTTCGAAAACGTATCGCTATTCTACACTTTCAATGTTCGCTGCTACCAGATGAGAAATATCAAATTTGCTTATATGAAAGGGGTTAATCAATGAAATACCGCTTCTCATCATTAAGCTTGTTTATGCTTTCTTATTGCTTTCAATAATCGTATTGCGTAATTTTATTGCATGCGTGTGTCGAACGTTGATAATCATGACTAGGATTCCCGACACATACTAAGAGACCCGAGATACGTTCTAGTGGGCGATCCCTCACTAGTACAAGACCCTTGTTGCTTGCATTCTTACCCTAGCATCGGGCAAGGGTGCGCACCACGATCCGGCAAAAGTACTGGACCGTAACATTTGGTATTAGACCCCGGTCTTTGGGAGGGTTTCTGCTTGCCGCTTTTGTTCATTGGTATTGAGAAAATGGGTAAGACGATGGAGGAGCGAGTGTGCTTCCTCGAAGACGATGCGTTTGTTAATAGACTTCCGAAACTCGAGTGCGTCGTGATCCGAATAGGTGAGAGCCTCGAGGAGATGGAAAAAGACGGTTAATGGCCTCGAATCGGCGGTGATCGGGATGGAGACCCGGATCCAAGCGATCGGTGATGCAATTCCTGAAGATAGAGAGGAAGAAATTGTTCACCTTCACCGAAAGATCGAGGAACTCGAGAATACTTGTGCCACGCTCATGAAAGTCGTGGCCATGGACGAAAAATTTTCAGGGACCCGTGGTGTGAAAGCACCTCAACCTCATACCTACGATGGGGCGGTGGATTTGAAAGCCATCGACAACTTCATTTTTGATATGGAGCGATAATTCCGAGTAAGTGGGCTTGATGAGGCGGGGAAAGTCGACACAACCAGCATGTACTTGACGGATGATGCCAAGATGTGGTGGAGGGCTAGATACAAGGAAATGAAAGCGGGCACGATCACGGTGATGTCGTTGGCCGATTTCAAGAGGATTTTAAAAGATCACTTTTATCCCGAGAACACTGAATTTGTTGCTCGGAAGAAGCTGAAAGAGGTGAAGCACACCAAATCCATCCGAGATTACGTGAGGGAATTCTCTGCTTGCATGCTCGAGATTACCGAGATGACCAAGACAGACCAAACATTCGAGTTCATCGATGGATTGAAGAGGTGGGATTAACAAGAGGTAATGAGGCAGGAACCCAAAACGCTGTCTTCAGCAATATCTGTCGCGGAACGACTTCTCGACTTCAACGGGGAGCGAGAAGCACCCCGAGAGGGGACACCAGCGGGGAATAATGGTTCGTCTCATGGGACTAATCGAAAGAAACCGCAAGCCAGTTCAGTTTCGGTTGGGAGTAGTCGGTTCTATACGCAGGGGAGTCAAGCTCGATCGGGCAGTAACGGACACTCACCCACAAGCTCGTCTTCGAAGGTGGAAAATTCTACTACGTCCACAACGAAGTAGCCGTATGCGTATTTTGTGTATAAGGGTCCTCATAAGATGGTCGAGTGTCCCAACAAGGCACAGTTCAACGCGATGTTTCAGAACATGCCGAAGGGAGCTCAAGAACCTCTTGATAGGGCAGTGGACGACTACCATCAAGAGTATGGGGAAGAGTCGAGCGACGAGGAGGAGAAACCACGAATGGGCTCGCTCCAAAGGATAAGTGCGATGGGGAAATGACACGCCCAAATCGTCGTAACTAAAGACGCGCAAATTAGTCTTCTTCCGGGTTATCACAATCACCGCTTAAACAACGAAAACAACGTAAGAAATCACGAATTTCGAAATTATAAGAATAGGCCGAAAATGCAACTGTCACAAATTGCAAGATTGTTTACCTTAAAACGACGGGGACGATCTCACAAGTCTTTAGGCGCAAGAATCGCTAAATTTCGTTCAGAAACGAAGATTTTATGAGAGTTTTAAGGTTTGGAGGAGAAAATATAAAAATGGTGTTTGACACCTTTTCTCAAATCTGAAAATGAAAGGGAGGAGAGAGCTAGAGGATAAAGGGGGTTAGGGTTTTGTGAGGGAAATGAGGGGAAATGGGTCCGTTAACAAGGTAGACCCATAAGACGAGTTTTAAGACGATTTAAGCTAAGAACACCGTCTTAATTTACTATCAACTTAGAATGAGGTAAATATTTTTAGGTCATAAAATTAAATTACTAAGACAAGGTTTACGCAATTAGATGAAATCTCTTTAAAACCCTTTAAAATATTTTCACATAAATTAATCGGTTACTTAAATGAAATTCCAAAATATAGGTTATTCTCAAAATTGAACTTAAAATCTTTAAACTTTCAAGTCCCGAAATATTGGGATGTTAAATTGCTGCTATAGTTGGTGTTCATTGTTGTTATTCATGTCGTTGGATGTTGTTATTCATGTCCCTGGTCGTGGTCGTGGTCATTTATGTTGCTGGCTGCTGCTATTGTTACCCTGCTAAAATAACATTTCGCTGCTACTACTACCTTACAATGCTATTAGTTGTTGTCGTTTTTAACGTTGGATATGGTTACATGTTATGAATGTTGGTTAGTTGCTGCCGCGTGATGTTGATGCTACTACTATTTGTCACTAATATTGACATATATATAATATATAATGCTTATTATTAATATTACACATGTTATCTTGATACTACTTACTAATACTGTAACACCCCGATATTTGCCGTTTTATAAAATTTAAAGATTTAATTTAATTTCGAGAATAATTTATATTTCATGAAATTTCGTAAACATATTTTAATTATATGAATATTTCATTTCTAAGCATATTAGTTTCCACCGATCTTTCGAGTTTTATAATTTTTAAGTTTCGACTTTAATTTTGGAAAATGACAAGTATATCGAATAATTTCAAGAATTCTAGTTTATTTGTATATTTCGTTTCATCTTGAGTGATAATAGACTTGATATGTTATTTTCGTCTTAGTTAGCCAAATCCGAGTCATCCCAACTCATTAAATGAATTCCGAGTCATTTCCGACTCAAACCTCTCATATACTTCTTATGTTGTGTTTTCCTCATCAAACACATTCATTCCTTCATCTCCCTCATCAAACTCAAAACCCCCAATCCCCATTGTTGGTGTTTCTCCATGGACACAAATCTGACCCTAGCTCATTCGTTTCTCGCTCAAATTCCGACTTCTTTACATGTAAGTTCTCCTCTCCTTCTCCTTCTTTTGATATAAACAAATTCTTGTCTTGTTGAGTTTTCTGAAAAACCGTCTTTCTAGAGTTACGTTTTTGATCCGTTTTTCTTCTTGTTTGTTGGTGAGAATGGATGCTTGGTCTTCATTGAAGAGTTCTTTGAAGATTTGAAGAGTTTTAAAGGTAACTTTGAGAGGTTACCCGACTTTAAGTGAAAAATCGATTGTGTATGGTTATTATTGTTTTAATTTATGAAATTATGATGGATTGTGTGGTGTAGTTCATTATTCAATTAAATAAAATGAGTTTCATGTTGATTAGTAGTAGTGAATGAGAATTTTGGTTGTGGTTAATGGGTAAATTAGTATCCGTCACATTTTAACTCATTCTTAACAGTATGGTGATTCCCGATTGATTTTAATCCATGTTTAAGATTAATAATCTTGCTTACATTAGTTTGTTTCCGTTATATAGTGACATATATGTGTTGTTGTAGTGTTGTTACGCTGCCTATATTTCGTATATTACGTATGCTAATTGTAATGAGAAGTTATACGCAAAGGAGGGGGGGCTGAAAACCGCTGTGTCGCGCACAGCCAGGCCATGGCCCGTGTAAACTGCAGCCTGCGGCCTGGCGTGGCAACCTTCGTTTGGCACTGGTCGTGGGTGTGCGTTTGGGCTTGTTTTAGGCGGGTTTGTGGGACAGTTTTGGGGCTGTTTTGGGTTATGTTTTATCACTTGTTCGGACATTGTTTGAGTACGTTAAATCATTATAAAACTCGTGTTAGGAAGTACATATATATCATGTATGATTCATGAGTCGAATTCCGTGCATCCTTCATCGTTTAATTCACATGCTTACGACATAAGACTTGTCATATAGTTTTAGTTTGTTTTACTTCCGAATGAAATGTAAACTTATAGAATGAGACTTCTCAAATGAATTCTTGTCATCTTATACTCATGTGAGTCGTATACTTGAGTGTGTCCGTGGTTGTTGTATGGTTGAGTGTTTAAGCCGTATTTAAAAGCTAAGTTGAGGAGGAAGACCCCCCGGCCGGGCAACCAGAAGGGAAACCGGCTCCCGCTTCAAAATAACTTCTAGAAATTAGCTTAAGCGTTGTCTTATTTGGATTGTGGCTCATATGTGTTAAATGGGTTAGTTAACGGTTATGTTAGGTTGAGTTGTATTGATAACAGTTATGTTATCTTGAGTTGAGTCGGGTAATGGTTATGTTGCCTTACTTATATTTGGGTGACGGTTATGTTACATTTTTTGTGAATAGATAGCGGTGGTACGATTTGTGTATCATTGTAATGAACTAATGCCACCCAACTTATGGGATTTATCTATGTTCGGGATTGGTCAGAGGTCGTGCTCATGCGCTCCCATAGTTGGAGGTCGTGCTATATACACTTCGGTCCCCGTGTGTCGTTCGGTGTAGGTTATTAAATCGAGAGGTCTGGCCAGGTCTTAGGCATATAGTTTGCGGTTATGCTGTATACATAGAATCGGTGTCATGGTTATGCGTCCCGATAGCTAGTGTCGTGGTTATGAGATCTGGTGGTCAGTGGTAACGGTTATGTTCCCTGACGGCGTTCATTCTATTCTTGTTTGTTGTTCTGTGATTGGCCATGCCACCTAGTTGTTGGCCGCTGAGTCGATCATTTGGTTGTTGTTTGTGTGAGTGAACATGCCACCTAGTTGTTGGCCATTGAGTCATTCACTTGGTTGATTATCCGTTTTGATAATAGTTCATATATTGGTTTTGATTATGTTTCACATGTTGATTCATGCCGTTTTCACATGTTTTGACGTACCGTTCATTCCTTGATCATGATTGACATATTTGAATATATCATGTTTGATTACTTATTAATGTATATGCATGTTCATATGTATATGTTATGTTGCTTTACCGTTTACGTGTTTTCTGACAAAAAGTCGCTGGGAGAACCTCGAGTTACTCCCCACTAACTGTGGCGTACATGTTTCATGTATGTAGGTTGGTGCCGTTTGGGGAAGACGTGTGGCTAGCGAGCATTGTTGATTATTCGACAGTTACCCATTTACGATTAGTTTAGATTTAAATTATTTTGCTATCGAGGAGTACCTTATCCCGTACCTTATCCCTTGTTTATTTCAATTACCTTGTATAAGTTTTACTTTCTCATTAGTTTTGGAATTCCGCATGTTGTATTGATATTCCACGATTAAGATTTATTTAAATATGTCGAAAGTTTTTAAAAGTATCGCTTTTCCGCTGCAAGTTACTTGTTTTTTCTTATGTAATATCGCGGGGTGTTACAGTTGGTATTAGAGCAGTAATGCTCCCGATGCACGCACGTGTACCCCAACTTAAATACGAACTTAACCTGAAATAATGAATGAGAGATGGGTAGACTTAAAGACCAAGTGGTTGTCTGTATTGTGATTTCTCTATGTTAGGTCTAACCGGTTTGTTAATTGTCCTTTAGTTTATTGTTGTGCTTTAGAGCAGGTGAACCGCGAGCTTACCTGAATGGCGATCAAGACTGGTGTCTATTATCGAAGTTGGAAGATTCTTGTTATCCTTGGTAAATGCTTCCTTTCCCCTAAATTACTCCTTGTTCTCATGCATCCCCTTTCTTCTCTTGTCTCTGGATGCATTTCCTCTTCCTTAAACTCTCTTCTATCTTGTCTCGGAAGCTACCTTCGTCACTTTCCGACTTAAACTCATTCTTGTTACTTGTCTCTTCTCTTGGCGCTTCATAGGTAGCTTACCTTAGTAGTTGAATTTCGAGGAGCTTGATCGAGGATAACCCTTAGCCTCTTTTGGAAAGGTAATGTTTTTGGATTGGCTTAGGGAGTGTAGTAAGCTATGTCTTCATGAACCTAATGCTTAGTCGTTTGGCCTATAGTGAGTGGAGTTGGTTGGTAGAACTCTTGGCTTAGATAATGAGTAGTAGGTGTGATATTTGGTGAAACTTATCCTTCGGAATCATAATTGGGATTGAGAGCTAGTGGATCGAAATATGTTGGTGCAAGAGTACGAATGAAGTGTTAGGACTCATAAGAATGAATTGGGAGAATATACTTGAGATGCTAGTAAAGATGAATAGATGAGTAAAGTGAATTAGTAATACCTAACATTGGGAATCTGTTCTAAGTTTAATTGAGATGCTACCTTTGGTGAATGAGGATTATTCATAATTATGGATGAGTAATGGAGGAATTAGCAATGTGACCTTAGAAAGATTTGGTGGAATTTATGCTCATAGTCGTTTGAACGGAATTAGCGATATGCCCTTAGTGGGGTTACCTAAAGGTCATGTCCTAAGATGTCTGGATGGTGTAGTAAAGTACAACTTGTGGACTTGTAGAATTTCGAGCCTGAGATGTTTAAAGGACGTTTGATTCTTATACAGAGATGTGAGAACGTTTATAGTGAACTTTAACGTTCACTCTCCGAGGTATTAATGAATTTTGAGGAAGCTACTTCTTTTGCGGGACTGATATAGAGTGATGTGATGAATTAAAAGATAACAATGGTATAGAGATGGTTGATCCTGAAGTGATATAGAGGTATCATTTGAGGAATTTAAGATATAGAGATACCCGAACTTTATAAATTTGTTGATATTGAGATGGTCGTACACCTTTAATTTTGGAAGAGCTTATAGTTTGGTGGACCATTTGGGAATATGTGTCTTGGACAGAGTTAGTTCGACATGCTTGAATTGGGAAATAGAAATTGAGAGCCTTGTCAAATTTTGGGAATCCCGAGCCTTGAGATTTGTGTCAGTTGAAATCATAATCCTGTTCAACGCTTCTCTTCTTCTTTCTTCTCCCATGTGAACTCTGTCGAGCTATGCTTTCCTAACAATTCTTACTTGACGTTCTGTTATATCTTGTATCTTCTTACCTCTAATGCTTATCCTTCCACTATTGGCTTCACTTTTGTTGGAGTCCTTGACCAAGAGTCTAGCTCTAACCTTATCATCTTATCTGTCTCCCTCTTTCGAGTTTCTGTATCACGCTTGTTTCCAGTAGTTTGTATCATACCTTTACCCTTGTAAACCTTGTTTCCCTTATTTTGGTTTAGTTGTGAGGTTGCCCCGTTTGTGGAGTAGTGATGTATGTTTGAGGATCCTTGGTTTGGTTTTATCGGAATTAGTTGAGAGAGTTTGCAATGATGTCTTTGGATAATGAGGTAGTATGCCACCATAGTGGTTTGCATTGAAGATTTAGCTGTATGAGTGCTTCCTATGTTTTGGTGACAACCGTGAGGGTGGAGTTGTGATGTGTGCATTTTGTATAGACTTTTTAGTCTTGTTTTAGCACACATTCTCACGATAATTGGTGATTTTATATCATTTTATACCCCGTATGTGCTACTTTGTGTTCGTGTTGCTATTTTGCAGATATTGACCGAATATTAGCGGAAACGAGCTTTTTCTACCTGAAAGCACTGTATTTCAATAGACGATGGAGGAATCACGGTTGGTTGTGTATCTATCGAGAGTTTTGAGGTGATTAAGCAACCAATGCCCTGTCGAAGACCCTATCGAGAAGGAAATTCCTCGATCGAGCTGTCATGTGCTTGATCGAGAGACCTAGAGGAAGACATGTCCTCGATCGAGCTGTCATGTGCTTGATCGAGAGACCTAGAGGAAGACATGCCCTCGATGGAGCTGTCCTGTGCTCGATCGAGAAGTAGCCCATGAAGATAGTACTCGGTCGATAGCCAAAATGATCGATCGAGCAACCTACTATCTTCGATCGACCGGTTTTTGAAGACTAAAGTGCTCGATCGAGAGGAAATTTCTCTCGATCGAGAGCTTTTCTGACCCTTCGTGTTCACCTCAGTTATTACTGCAGTTCAGATTTCTTCGCCTATTTAAAGAGATCGTTTGAGAGCATTAGGTCATAAGATTTCATACCCTAATTTTACTCTCTCCAAACTCTTTTACTTTAAGTTTATTTTCCAGTATATTGTAGCCGTCACATTTTCGTAATACCGAGTTCTTCGTTATTTCTTTCTAAGGATTTCATCCTCTGTTCTTACCTTTTTGCTACCGTAATCCTTCTTTTCTTATCTTTATTTTCTATTCTTATCTTAGTTTTTGTTTACTGTTTTTGTTCTGTGAATTTCGATCTGTTTCGTGCGTATACTCTGCTTTCGTATGTTTGTGTTCATCGTTGTTTCTCATCCGTTTTTTGTCTTTGATTTTCACTTTCTGATTTCGTTCGTTCCCCTTTGTTACTCCCTGTTTCTAGTTCTAATTTTGTCTTACTAAATCCCTGCCTAGTTCATCTCGTATCGTATGTTTATTAATGCTCTTGTATACGTCTTAAGAATACCGAAACTGTGCCCTTTCCCTTTGTTTCTCGTTGATTTCACGTCCTCTGTCTTTTCCTTATTATAATCTGATTTTTATTCGTCATTTTACTATGCCGTATGCTAGTTCACTTGTTATCATCGTAATCGTTATTAATCCCATCATGAGTAGCTAAACCCATTTATATGTTGGGATGAGGGAAATTGTGTCGAAAGTTTGATATGTAGTAGTCGGGTTAGACCGTTTTTGGTGGGAGTAATCGTTAAACAATTTAATTCGTGTTTGGTTTAGTGAGTGCACGCATGAGACCTTACATTTAATTAATTCCCGACCTAGACCGGAAGGTTGGAAGGGTAAGACTTGTTTATTGATTTTCAATAGTTTTTGTGAGAGCGGAAGTTAAGCAAAAATGACCTTAGGGCGACTTAAGACCGGAAGGTATAGCCGGGTTTGAGACTTGACCGTAATAACCCAGCGTTTTCCACCAATAACTTGTCCTATCCCAATTACGTCAATCATACGTAAGACACAACGACCCGAATTCCCAACATATTGCTTTCCTTGATTTTTATCTCATCTTGTGATAGTTTTCGTATTTTTATTCTCTTGCATATCTCTATATCGTAGTTTAGTTATCACTTTTGAAAACCCCCAATTTTGTAACCATAGGTAAAAACTGATAGTTGAACAAGTTCGCTTCCCTGAGGAGACTGACCCTATTTACCACTAGCTTCTGTTAGTTATACCTAGGCATTTATTTTTGGTGCATAAACGACTGGCATCAAATTTTGGCGCCGTTGTCGGGGAAGCAACGTTGTTTTCCATTTATGTTTTTATCTATTTTTGTCTTAAGGAATTTTAATTCCTTAAGACCGTACTAATTGTTCTCTTCAATTTTATGCGCAGGTCTCAAAATGGAGATTTGGTGAATCCCGATCCCGAACCCGAGAGATTATTCCTACGTCGAAGGAGAGAACTTAAGAGAGCTAGTCGGGAGGAAGACTTGAGTACCCCCGAACAAGAGAGAACCAATTTTTGTGAGGAAAACTTCATTTTCGAACCCACTTTTCAACCAAAAATGCCTATCATCGCAAGCCACTCTGAGCCCACAACCGCTTTTATTCCAAGGGGATTTAGTATAGCCACAAATGAAGATGGCCAAACCTTTGATTTCCGACCCTCTTACATTAATATGGTGGAAAGAAACCAATATCGTGGGGCCGCGGGAGAGGATCCCAGAAAGCATATGGAGCGATTCGCTGACTATTGCTCCTCAATCCCAGCCAAAGGGGGGGTAACCCAAGATAAGATCAAAGAAGCCTTCTTTCCCTTTTCCTTAACCGACAACGCAAGGGAGTGGTTGTCGGATTTAGATAGGGAGACAGCTGGGATAACTGACTGGACATCCCTAGCCCTAGCTTTTTATAAGAAATACTTTCCACCCCAACGTACAAATTAAACGCCTTACGCATACAAATAAGCAATTTTAAATAGAAACCTTCCGAAAACCTAACTGAGGCATGGGAGAGGTTTAAGGGTTATGTGAGGTCCGTCCCCCACCATGGTTTCGAGCCATGGTTTATTTGTAACCAGTTTTACAATGGCATATACGATGATCATAGGCCATTTTAGATTCGGCTGCAAATGGGCGATTCCAGCGTGAGGTGGACGATAATAAAGGCTGGAGTTTGATAGAGGAGATGGCCACCCATACGTCTGAGTATGGCAACCCCAAAAGTGGTACAAGGACAGTTGCCAATATTGAGACTGAGGGTCTCGAGACAAAGTTTGATAAGTTGTTTGCGAAGATTGAAAAGTTGGAGAACGGAAGTGTTGGGAACCGTCAAATGGTTCACGTCCTACAAAAAGAAGAGATGATACTTTGTGAGAGGTGTGGCGAGCAAGGCCACGGTACGGTTGAATGCTTCGCTAATTGGGAGCAAGTTTTTCATTTTAACAATACAAGCAAGGGGGATACAATCACGAGTACGTCCACCCGAATCTACGGTAGACCAGCCAAAATTTTCTCAACCCGTCTCCCCCACCACAACAACAACAACAACTGTATATTCCACCGCACAAGCAACAGTTCTCGAGGGCCCCGCAGTTTCCGAACCCTCAACATGGTAGTTCCTCAAATGGAGGGGTGTCCGAGGTTGGCGAATTAAAGCATTGATACAGTCGTTGGCCACGCAAATGGCTAAATCTGATCAAGCGACAAACTCAACGATAAAGATGTTAGAGTCGCAAATTGCTCAACTCGCCACCAATCAATCAACAAGACAACCGAGCCATCTCCCCTCTCAGTCAGAAAAGAGGAAGGAAACGTTGAACATGGTGACCTTGAGGTCAGGAAAAATTTATTCTAACGATGATATTATTGACCGGGCTGTTGTCGATTTTGCAGGAATGGAAGTAGAGAAAGTAGCTGGAAAAGCCGTGGAAGTACTCGATCGAGAGGTTACAGACTCTCGATCGAGAGGAAAATCAGAAGAAAGGCTCGATCGAGTGCTTCAAACTCCTCGATCGAGCGATTTGTCAGAAGAAAGTGTTCGATCGAACACTGATGAAGAATGTTTTACTCGATCGAGAAAGCTGGAAGGTCGATCGAGTGGATTTGCAACTGAGAATGCTCGATCGAGAGATCTGGAGCAAGAAAATGGTCGATCGAGTGAACCGAACAGGAGAATGATGAATAATACTTTGATTCGTGAAACGCAAAGACCAGATTCAGATGTGCAGGTCCCATTTCCGGGACGTTTGGTGAAAGGAAAGAAAACCGAACCAGAATTCGCAAGATTTGGCCAACTTGTCAAGGGCCTCAATGTCCATATTCCGTTCTTGGACTTAGTAAGGAAGGTACCGTCTTATTTAAAATTTATGAAAGACATTCTTATGCGTAAGCGTACCGTTAATTATTTTGAAACCTTAGCTTTTACGGAAGGGTGTTCAGCCCATTTGCAGTACCGGACCCCACTCAAACTATCCGACCAGGGTAGTTTTTCCATACCTTGTCATATAGGACTCCATTATATTGATAGAGCATTATGCGACTTAGGCTCTAGTATTAGCGTCATGCCATGGTCCTTAGCAAGGAAGTTGGGTCTTAACCGGTTTCATTACACGAGTATGTCTGTGCAAATGGCTGACAGGTAGTAAAACTCAGTGGAAAACAAGTCGATCGAGTTCTCAATGGCCTCGATCGAATAACCTGCATCAGGAGTCTACTCAATCAAGTGAAATGCAGTAGAAATTCACTCGATCGAACGGATCATGGACTCGATCGAACAAATTTTAATCGATCGACCAGATTACAGTTTATCAGTCTTTGACAGAAACTTAGGAAGCAATTCTACATCAACCACAGTCTTAAATCAGTAAAGAAACAGAAAAATAGTCCGAAAATTAAAGAAATTAATAAAAATCCGGGTTGCCTCCCGGGTAGCGCTAGTTTCAGCCGGTCCCAGCTCGACCCCTTCTCGATCAACCAACACCACAAATTAATGGCCCACTACGAGGCTTCTGACTGAGCGCGGTAACTTCACATATTGTGAATTCGACATCCGACCTCCACATCTTGGTAATTGAAGAATTGGAGCTTCTCACAGCACCCGGATCCCAAACTATCACCTCATCACGCAGCTTCTTCCTCAACGGCATATCATTACCAACACCTCCTCCTGGGTCGTCTATCCAGACAGTTCCAGACTTCAAGCTAAAGGCACCCATCACACCTCCCGGGTCTTTGAACTTGTCAGAACCTGTAAAAAGAGAAACAAAGAGATGTTCCTCCAATTTACTCCCAGAATGGGGCGGAGGTGTTACGACATCAACGACAATATGTGACTCAAAAGACGATTCAGACGGAATGTCAACAGGCTCTACAAGGGGAATATCATCATAGGGTATGATGGGTGTGGGTTCCCTAAGGTCATTGGACTTAGTAAAAACCAAATCCTCTCCTCCGACCTGAAAGGTAAGTGTCCCAACCCCGACATCAACAATTGCGCCAGCAGTGCACATAAATGGTCTTCCAAAAATAATGGGAACATTGCGGTCTTCGGGTATGTTAAAGACGATGAAATCTGCGGGAATATATAAATTCCCGATCCTAACAGGTACATCATGTAAAGCTCCTTTGACGCGTACATAAGAGTAATCGGTCAACTGAATAGTCGTTCTAGCACGCACAAACTGAGTCAATCCTAATTTCAAGGCAAGAGGCAAAGGTAAGATGTTGACACTAGAATCAAGGTCACATAGAGCATTATCAAACAAATGGGTCCCTATAGAACACGAAATAGAAAAATGACTCGGGTCAGACATTTTAGAGAGGGTCCTATTCCTAAGAAGCGTGCTACTCTCTTCTCTCAGAGCTACATTCATCACCGTCTCACTAGTATCCCTCTTAGACCAATCAATTTGAGAAATAAAATTAGCATAAGTAGGTACCTGAGTAATCATCTCATCGTAATGAGCAATGACATTGAGAGCCCGTATGCGGTCCAGAAATTCACGGTGTGGAAGCAATTGTTATGGATAAGGAATTGACCGAACAGTAATACTACTCGATCGAGTAGTTTCCTCATCTCCGACAGTTGGTCGAACATCAGTGAATAGCTGGATGAACGCTTCTGTGGGAAAATATATGTATATATTCCCAATTCTTTATATGCAGGATTATAAAAAATTTATAATGTATGATTTATAGTCATAAACGAAGAACAAGATACAACGATTGGGATTAAGAATTAACCTTCTGTCCTTGCAAAGGCCTAAGATCAGATATCAAAATAGATATCCTCCTAATCGTTGCACCCAAGATGTCCTGAGAAATAACCTTTCCTGAGCTAAAAATTGCAAAATTACCTTTAATTTTGTGTAAGATGAAAGCTAGAGAGAGAGAGGAGGGAAGTAATCGTGTAACTCGTCCCCTTTAAGTGCAGAGTGAATGTCCTATTTATAGCTGCAAACAACCTTGCTATTAGACATCAATTAGGATTCCCCAAATCAGTATTCTGTTCTACCTACAACACTTCACAACAACTGAACAACTTAATAATTGCTCAGACCGAAATTCTATCTTTATAGAATCTGTTATATCGCTCTCTCTTGTGTAATGTATTATCTTATAAATATCTTATATTTATAATCCACTAATTAAATATAACCTTTTATATTTAATTAAATCATTTAATCTTTATTAAATAATTTCATTACACATAATTAAATATAACATTTTATATTTAATTACGAATTAACATTTTAATTCGTCTTAGCTAATATTATTTAATCAGTATTAAATAATTATGTCATCATTATATTGACTAACCGTTTAGTCGTATAGGGTATCAATATGATTACATATTCATCTAATCATATCTCTCAGATTCCATCCTCTAGGTGTGACTCTTAGGGACCAGTTGATTACCGCCATCTGTATGACAATAACGTCAAACTTTCTAGCAAGCCAACCGTTATTGATAAACGTGAATCAACTGGCTAAAATACAAAGTATACCCTGTGGTCCTTTAAGAGATTTATACGTGTTGTCGCACTAACTGTTGAGGACACTAGCTCCAACAATCTCCCACTTGTCCGTACAAGTGTATGTGCGATAACCGATTCTCATATCCAATTAAATTCTCCCACTCAATGTAAAACAATATGCAAATCTGTATTCACAAAGGTCATATTTTACAAGCGATCTGTATCAAGAGTGGTTTCCCCGACTAGAGAGTAACTCAACTGATAACGAATCATTATTCGAGCTTGGCCAAGCATTTCAGTTACTGCTCCTCGAGTGGCCCTGAGAAATATTAAAACCTGATAAGGGGTGGATATTTCCTTCAACTCGAATCTTGCAGATGTAAGCACAGTATGAAATGACCCAAAAAGAATCTGCTTAGCCCCAGTTACGGTCAGCGAGTGAGAAAGAAATCAAAGTTACCGAAAACTGCCCTTTATCTTAAGAAACAGTCGCAAAAGAATTGACTCAAGGAACACGATGGACGTCCTATCCACGACCCGACACCGAATGTTCAGTAACATTTAGGACTCCATTGCGTCGTCACGAAAATGTCCTACGAGTTATCGTTATAATCTCGTATCTGTGATCGATCAGTCAACGGTTTGACTTATGGTTTATTGAACCCACCATCAATCGACGTCACAAAATAATTGCCAGAGTTCTCAGCTCGTGTAGGCTATTACGGACAAAACAAATATAATGTAATTCAGTTCACTTTGTGGTGTTCAATGTTGTCAGTACAATCCACATGAAAAACAATATATAAAACAAAATCGATGGTGTTATAAATAGTATATGAAAAAGATACATTTATCCAATCCATAAAAGTACTAGTACAACCCAAGAACACGTTTAATTCCCATTGAAATAACGTGCCCTTCGTACTTATCATATCTTAATGGCTTAGTGAGAGGATCTGCGATTTTGTCATCTCTCACAATCTGGTCTATCACTATCTCCTTTTGCTCCACGTAGTCGCGTACCATGTGAGCCTTCCACTGTACATGTCTAGATCTGTTGCTAGACTTAGGTTCCTTAGCATAGAAGATGACACCTCTATTATCGCAATAGATGGTTGAATAGGAACTACTGTTAGTGCTTGTAAGAACTGACGCATCCATATAGCTTCCTTTGCAGCTTCCGGAGCGGCATAGTACTCGGACTCAGTTGTAGAATCTGCAATAACACTCTTCTTGGATCTTTTCCAACTGACAGCAGCGTCATTAAGAGTAAACACGAATCCAGACTGAGATTTCGAGTCATCTCGATCCATTTGGAAGCTAGCATGTGCGTAACCGTTTGCGCAAAGCTCAGTGCCCCCACCATAAGTCAATACTCAATCTTTAGTCCTCCGTAGGTACTTAAGAATGTTTTTCACAGCCATCCAGTGTGGTTCACCTGGATTGTCTTGGTACCGACTCGTCACACTCAAAGCATATGCCATGTCTGGACGTGTGCATATCATGACATACATGTTCAATCCTATAGCTGACGCATAAGGAATGAGACTCATGCGCTCGACCTCTTCCGGTGTCTTAGGTGCCTGAGTCTTACTCAAATGCACCCCCGAGATCATCGGAAGTAACCCCTTTTTGGAATTGGTCATGCTGAATCTGTCAAGAATCTTATCTATATAAGACTCCTGACTCAGTGATAACATCCGTCGTGATCTATCTCTATAGATACGGATCCCCAATATACATTGTGCCTCACCCAGATCTTTCATCTGGAAATGGTTCTTTAACCATACTTTAACCGAATATAAGAGAGGGATGTCATTTCTGATCAAGAGTATGTCGTCGACATACAAAACTAGAAAGACGATCTTGCTCCCACTCGACTTGATTTATAATCATGGTTCTTCGACCGATCGAATAAAACCATTCCTTTTTATCACTTGGTCGAAACGATGATTCCAACTCCTAGATGCTTGCTTAAGTCCATAAATGGAACGCTTAAACCTGCATACTTTCTTAGGATTTTTAGGATCAGTGAAACCTTCGGGTTGTACCATGTACAATTCCTCCTCCAAATAACCGTTTAAGAAGGCGGTTTTCATATCCATTTGCCATATTTCATAGTCATGAAATGCAGCAATCGCTAAGATAATCCGAATGGAACGCAGCATGACTACGGGTGCAAAGATCTCATCATAGTGCAACCCTTGTACTTGAGTGAAACCTTTTGCCACTAGTCGTCCCTTATAGGTGTCTAGTTGTCCCTCGATGGAGCGCTTTATCTTATAAAGCCATTTTCAATGAAGAGGTTGTACCTTATCAGGCAAATCAACCAACTCCCATACGTCATTCTCATACATGGAATCCATTTCGAATTGCATGGCATTAAGCCATAGCTTTGTGTCGGAACAGGTCATGGCACCTTTATAGGTCACTGGTTCGTTACTCTCTAAGAGAAAAACGTCAACTCTGTCAAGTTCCTCGATCATACCGATGTATCTATCTAGAGGAATGGAGTGTCAACCCGACCTTCTGGGTTCCTCAAGAATACTGACTGCAACATAAGATGAAGGAACGGTTTCCTCCATTGGTTGCTCAGTAGTTGATTCTTGAACCTCCGACAGATCGAAGGTTCTATTACTTGTCTTATTCTCGAGAAACCCTTTTTCTAAGAACTTCGCACTAGCCGTAACAAAAACGCGGTGTTCGGTAGGCGAATAGAAGTAATGACCAAACATTCCTTTTGGATAAGCAATAAAGTATGTCTTGACCGATCGCGGGCCGAGCTTATCCTCGTGTCTCTACTTGACATAAGCCTCGCAGCCCCAAACCCGAATAAAGGACAAGTTAGGATCGGTTCCCTTCCATAACAGCTTTAGACGGACTTCGGTTAAGTATAAGAGCAGCTGACAATAGAGCAAAGCCCCATAATGAATCCCGCACAACTGTGTGACTCATCATGGATCGAACCATATCTAATAGTGTTCGATTTCTCCGTTCGGACACACCATTTATTGTGGTGTTCCAGGTGGAGTTAACTGTAGTACTATACCACAGTCTTTAAGGTGTTGATCAAACTCATGCGAAAGATACTCACCACCACGATCTGATCGTAGTGATTTAATCTTTCTATCCAATTGGTTTTCAACCTTCACCTGGAATTCCTTGAACATTTCAAAGGATTCACTTTTATGCTTCATTAAGTCGACATATCTGTATCTACTTAAATTGTCCGTGAAAGTGATGAAATATCTATAGTCGTCTCGTGCGGTGATTGACATAGGTCCACATACATCTTTATGTACGAGGCCTAATAGGTCAGCAACGCGCATTCCAACACCTTTGAAGGAAATACGAGTCATTTTGCCTATGAGACATGATTCACATGTACCAAATGATTCATAATCAAATGGAGATATAGCGCCATTCTGTATTAGCTGCTTTACACGTTTCTCATTTATGTATCCCATACGACAGTGCCATAGATATGTTTGATCTTTGTCACCAACCTTTAGTTTCTTATTATTCATGTGTAATATTTTAGTCGATTGATCTGAGACAAATATACCATTCATGGAAACCGCTTTACCATAAACCATTCTATTTAAAGAGAAAATACAGCTATTATCCTTTATTAAGAATGAAAATCCGTTTTTATCGAGTACGGAAACTGAAATAATGTTCTTAGATAAACTGGGTACATAATAACAGTTATATTGATATAACTCGAATCCGCTCGGTAGCTAGATCACATATGTTCCCATGGCAGCAGCAACAACTTTTGCTCCATTCCCAACTCGCAGGTCCACATCACCCTTTCCGAGAGGTGTGATGTTTTGTAGGCCCTGCAAATGATTACACAGATGAGAACCACAACCGGTATCAAGTACCCAAGTTCTGAAACTTGCATGGTTAATCTCAATCATATGAATATAAGATGACATACCAACAGGAGTGACGCGACCTGCTTTTATGTCCTCACGGTACACTGGACAGTTCCGCCTCCAATGCCCAGTCTTGTGGCAATGGTGGCACTCAATGTCACCGTCTTTGCTCTTTGCCTTGCCTTGTGAGGTACTTGTCTCACCAGGCCCACTCTTAAATCCGGCCATTTTTAATTTAGGAGGCTTAGCTACTGTTAGCTCTGCTTGAGCTTTTACCTTACCCTTTCCCTTCTTTGCAATCATGAGAACGTCTTGCTTCATGCTCCCACTCAAATTAAGATCCTTCTCGGTCTGTACGAGAAGGGAGTGTAGCTCATGAGGACTTCTCTTCATGTCATTCATGTAATAGTTTGCCTTGAATAAGAAAAAACCATCATGAAGTGAATGAAGCATTCGATCAATGATTACGTTCTGACTGATCTTGCAGTTCAGGGACTCCAATTTCTCGACATTCTCAATCATATTGAGAATGTGTGGGCTAACTGGTTGGCCCTTTTGGAGTTTCGCATCGAAGAAGCGACATGTGTGCTCATATGAAACGATTCTCGGTGCTTTTGAGAATACGTTTGTGAGCGTGGTGAAAATCTTATTTGCACCATGGGAAATGAAGCGTCTTTGCAAATTGGGTTCCATTGCAAAAATGAGTACTTTCTTTATCGCACCCGCTTCCATAACGAAATCACTATAAGCTCGTGATACGTTAGCTCTAGCAGTGGGGCTTGGGTTAGGTGGTAACGGCTCAGTTAAATACTTGAGCTTACCATCAGCTACAGCGGCATTCCGTAATGCAGCCCCCCAGTCCGCAAAGTTGGACCCATCATTTTTCAGTCGCGTGGACTGATTCATGTGGTCCATTAAAGCCTTAAGCCAGGATTCTTTTCTTAGTGTGGCACTAGGCATAGGGGCATTATTATGACCAGCCATAGTATTTGCAGTATTATTGTTTTGTTTAGGTGAATTCTACACTGTAAAAAAGAAATTAAAACATAATAAGCATACCATCGTTTTGTAAATGGTCTAGCAAAAACAGTTTAATACGATGACTTTAACATTTATATAATTGATCTTCCTCAAGAACTATATAAACGATCCCAAGACTCAATTTCAGTAAATTGATAAGTCAACCTCTTGGCTAATTCTACATTTAGAATTCTTGGTCGATAAATTTCTGTAAATTCTATCTTTAGTCCACCATAACCACAGGATCGTACGAGGGTCATGATGTTGAGGTAAAATAAGTCAACAGCTACTACTTACCCAACGTAGAAGGGGTCATATGGAGAGTAAGGTCCTATATGCCTGGCGACGAAGAAGGTATTCATAGTAATTTGACTTATAAAATACTAATCTCAATTTTAGGTTATAGAGGAAGATCACATCATCTTTAATTTTAATTCATTTAAGTCAACAAATATCTAGCATGCGTGAATGAATAAAACTAAGGTGATGACTTTAAGGGAAAAACGTGTGACATCTTTATGTCGACACAGACTAGCATACATACTATATGAGTCAATTTTTATGCAATTCAGGTGGTTTGGCTTAGGGGGAAAAATGATGCAAAACAAACATGTGAATGAAAAACAAAACGGAAATAAAGCAAGTCCTAGTGTGGCCTATCCTACCAAAAAGAACAAAAATACAACTTGGAATCCATTCAGCAATGGACCCTAGAAGCTTGTCTTGACTTGATGTTAGTTCTTGGTGATGTAGTGGGAGTGAGCAATCCGATCTCCGTCTTGGTCTTCTTAATTACATTTGAAGAATTACATAATAAAATCCTATTATTACATTCTAATTTCCAAAAACGTAAAAAAAATATTACACAAGGGAGATTCGAGATCTCATAAATACATCACAAATTATGTTTCCTTCATTACGAAAACATAATTTACTAAGGTCACACTAAGTATTACAAATTACAACTAAATGCAAAAATGTAAATAAATACATTCATCCATTCAACAATAATATATAATATATAAAGACATAATGCATCATACTAATTAAATTAATCTTTCAAGACATAATTCCGTAATTATGTAGAGTAATTTACCCAAACCACCATTTATTGATTTAAACTATGTGATAATTCCGTAATTAATCTCATAATTTTAATCAAAACAAACATATTCATATTATCGTCTAATATGATTAATCCAACATTATTTTAAACCTTTTTAAAATAATTGGGTATCAAAATTGTGAACTTTTTCACAACATGTATAGATTATCCTTATAATGCATAACATGAAAAAAAACAAGACGAAAACAACCCGTAAAAATCAGCCGAAAAGAAAAAAAAAAAAAAATAAATAAATAAAAAAGGTTGCTAAAAAAAACAATTTGCTCGGAAAAAAAAAATTCCGCGTGAACAGTACGGCGGTTTTTTTGTATTATTATTATTTTTAATGTCGGGTTGCTAAAATACAAGATCGATAACATTCAAAATCTAATCCTTTTAGCCATTGATATAATCTTAATAATTCAAATTAACCTTTTAAGACGAATATCAAGATTATCATGGGATCGATTATTTAGCAAATTATTTCGTTCAAGAACATTCAAGACGATTCCCTTTTAAGTTTTAACTCAATCCTTATTAAATTAAAACATCTACAAATTTATTATTTTGTCATCTTAACTGATTAATACAACAATAATAAATCAAAAAGGAAAACGACAAACACAAAAAATATGTCTCGGCTAAGAAAATTGCGACGGTTGTTTTTTTTTCCACAAAACGTTTATGAAAATCATACAAAAATATCGTAAGCCTTATGCTCTGATACCACTTGTGGGAAAACATTTGTATATATTCCCAATTCTTTATATGCAGGATTATAAAAAATTTATAATGTATGATTTATAGTCATAAACGAAGAACAAGATACAAAGATTGGGATTAAGAATTAACCTTCTGTCCTTGCAAAGGCCTAAGATCAGATATCAAAATAGATATCCTCCTAATCGTTGCACCCAAGATGTCCTGAGAAATACCCTTTCCTGAGCTAGAAATTGCAAAATTACCTTTAATTTTGTGTAAGTTGAAAGCTAGAGAGAGAGAGGAGGGAAGTAATCATGTAACTCGTCCCCTTTAAGTGCAGAGTGAATGTCCTATTTATAGCTGCAAACAACCTTGTTATTAGACATCAACTGGGATTCCCCGAATCAGTATTTGGTTCTACCTACAGCACTTAACAACAACTGAACAACTTAATAATTGCTCAGACCGAAATTCTATCTTTATAGAATCGGTTATATCGCTCTCTCTTGTGTAATGTTTTATCTTATAAATATCTTATATTTATAATCCACTAATTAAATATAACCTTTTATATTTAATTAAATCATTTAATCTTTATTAAATAATTTCATTACACATAATTAAATATAACATTTTATATTTAATTACGAATAAATATTTTAATTCGTCTTAGCTAATATTATTTAATCAGTATTAAATAATTATGTCATCATTATATTGACTAACCGTTTAGTCGTATAGGGTATCAATATGATTACATTTTCATCTAATCATATCTCTCAGATTCCATCCTTTAGGTGTGACTCTTAGGGACCTGTTGATTACCGCCATCTATATGACAATAACGTCAAACTTTCTAGCAAGTCAACTGTTATTGATAAATGTGAATCAACTGGCTAACATACAAAGTATACCATGTGGTCCTTTAAGATATTTATACGTGTTGTCGCACTAACTATTGAGGACACTAGCTCCAACAGCTTCTTCCTCAAGAGTCCTCGATCTAGTGTCTATATCCTCTCGATCGAGGGTTGCAGCCTCAGTTTTGTTCGATCGAGTAGTGTAGTTTACTCGATCGAAGTCATTCTACTGGAAATTGCTCGATCGAATAATAGTAGTAGCTCGATCGAGTACTATGAGATGCTCGATCGAATTGATTACCCAACGAAGCTCCTGTGACAGCGTCTTCTAGCTCAATTCTTTCGCTCAAATTGTTCAATTGGGCCTGCAACTTCTCGATATGGATATTGTAGGAGTTGCTAGACTGCATCAATGTCTCTATTAGTTGAACCATTTCAGCGAACTCATTATTTTTAACGGGTGGAGGGGCTTGTTGCGGTGAGAACGGATAACAAGATTGTTGGAAATCTTGTTGCAGCAGCGGTTGTGGTATAGGAGCAGTGTAGTAAGTACCACAACCCCAAGATTTCTTCCTCCCCGAACCGGCAGATTTTTTCAGTTTGAGCTTCAAACTGAGCGATTAGTCGGGATACAGACGTTGATACCCGTCGTTGTGGGTGTCAAAGATAAAATTTATAAACCAAACTAAAACTATAGATAGTGATAGTAAGGGTCGAACCACAGAGAGACAAGGTTAATTATGTTTGCTAATTTTTAATCTATTAAGTAACAAAAGAGAGGGGGTTTGATTGATTGTTGCTAAGTCTAAAACAAATATAAAATAAAACAAGTAAATAAAGATGAGAATAAACTATGATAAAAGAGATGCTAGGATGTTTGGGTAATAAATAGCTAAGATAATATAAATCCTAAGTCAACATGTATTGCAGCCGCGTAAGGGGTGTAACATATCCTTTAGGTCTATGCTACCTAATAGCTCCTTTCGGTCTATGCTATTAGTTCCTAGGCCTCACAATTATTGGGTGTCAACAATAAGGGTGATTCCTAAATTCTAGGTTACAAACCTTTCAGTCTTAAGTAACCTATCCGTCTTAAGATGCAAACCAATGCCCTTCCCTTATCTCTCAATCTTGGGTAGGTCATTACTAACATCCTACAAGTCTCCTTTTGGTCTCATTTTAGGTTATTATAGTCTACAAATTAAAGCGAAACAGAATTTAAACATGAGTCGGTCGGCCGACCTATAACGGTGGTCGGTCGACCTCCTGCCTGCGACATGTTGATTCGGGAACTATACTACCTATGCATATTTACTCCCTACATCCTAACATATGAAATTAGCTACCCATAACTATTGAAACAATAATAAAAATAGGAATAAACATGGAAATTGTAAAGAACATCAATCTAAACAAGCAATAATAATAAAGGCTTGGGATTCTAACTTAACCGTATGCAATAATTATAAACTAATAATAATAAAACATAAATTAAGAGAGGAATTACCGGAAATAAGGATTAAGGCGGAAAAGGACAAGCTTTATTGAATATTAATGAAAGATTGATGATGAACAATGCATAAAACTAAAGAAAAGTGTTGATGATTATGGAAAGATTAAAACTAAAACTAGATGTAACTCTATAATAGAAAACTAGGTAGAAAACTTGATGGAAATCTCGATCCTAAACCCTAATCACGAAATTTGGCTTAAATAGGCGGAAATAAAGAGTTTCCCAATGACCTAAACACTTTAATGGGCTTCGCGGAAACTTTTGGGTCTGTGCTGTGGTCGGTCGACCCAATTAGTAGGTCAGTCGACCCAATTAGTAGGTCGGTCGACCCAATTGTCGGGACTGCAGCGCGCGTCGATCTTAAAATAGCTGCCATTTCTTCGTTACTTATCGTAATCAAGCGATTCTCGCGGCGTTGGAAAGCTAAGAGGATAAGATTTCACCTCCAACTGGAATCACTCCATTATCAGCTCTAGAACTCGAGATATAGCCATTTGAAACAGGCTGCAACATCATGGATCGATTCTTTGCTTGTAAAAACTATCTTCAGGCCTTGAAATGTGCGCTAGGCTTCGTTCCTTCTTGTCCTTAGTCATGAAAAATCCCGAGGGCATAAATTTGGTATAAAACCGTCCCTTTTCCGCATAAATCTGCAAAAGAACATAAAAATACGAAAGTAGACAATTGTTGGGAAATAAATGCTAAAACATAGTAAATGAGCGACAAAATGCGTGTAAAAATAGATGTAAAACATCATAAAATAGGCACGCATCAAATTCCCCAAACCAAACCTTGGTTGCCCTCAAGCAAGAAATAGACTCGATCTTAACTAATGGAACGATTTCAATCTCAGAGCGAAATTTACATGTAAGCCTAAACCAATGCCAAGTACAAAATGAGAAAGCATTCAAATCATGCAAACGAGTTATGGTGTTGTCAAACTTGCAAAAATAAAGACTATAGAGACTTTATACCATGGACTCTCGTGGTACGCTCGAGACACTCATGAAGCAATGGGTGAGTATATGTAAAAGATAGGAAGAAGTAATTTTGTAGAGACACTCACCTAACTGCGACCCATGAAAACATGCCTGCAATCTAACATGAACAAAAATTCTACAACTATGTATAACAAACCCATTTAAGTGACTCGGACACATGCAATTGGGGTTATGAAAAATATGTGAGGTAAAAGGTAAAAAGTGGTTAAGATGTTTTTGGATTTGTGGGGTTAGTAGCCAAGCTAGTAAAACCGATTCCCAGCAACATATTTCACAACTTTTGATATTAGGAAAGTGCTCTTTTTTTTTGTAGCACAACTCTCACATTATATATAAGGGAGGACTCCCAAATATTTTGTATGAAGTACGGGAGTGATAACAAATAAAAGAAAGGGATTTTTGGAACGAAATTTTAAATCCTAACACTGTCAGGTGGTCGGCTGACCTATGAAGGGGGTCGGTCGACTGCCTTTCTGCTGTATATTTTGATTTTTTTTCGTTTTTCTTTTCTTTCTTTCTTTTTCTGAATTTTCTGTTCTTTTTCTTTTCGTTCTTTCTTTCTTTTCTTTTCTTTTTCAAGATAGCATACAGACCAAGATGCCTCAAAAAAATAAACCAAAGACCACAAATACTAGCTTGGAAGGGTAGGCTAAGTATGGGATGTAGTTTTTTGGGGGAATAAAAAGGCAATTTTGGCTATGTAAGGCTTATGGGTAACTAAGAGAAAAGGGATCCCAAATGCACGTACCGAGACTCACAAAACGAGATAGTAAAACAAGTATATAGTAATTCAAGTTCATGTTTATGCATATTGATGTAACATGTTCCAAGGGGAGTACTACTCACATCCTAGACAACTGGTTTAAAAAAGAAACCAGGAAATAAGCTCTAAACCTTAGAATGTATAGTAGGTTGCCAAGGTATAAGTCAAGTCTCAAGATATACAGATAGTTTGACAAAAACTCGTAGATATGCAAAAGACTCTCATACTAAAACAAGTTGACAAGGCAATGTAAATGCATAAACATGTAAGATAGCAAAATCATCCTTGAAATACTATCGTTCCGACTCGACCTATATGCTAAAATAAACGTGCATTTTTTTGGAATTTTTGAATTTTTTTCATTTTTTTTTTGTATTTTTCTTTTGTATAGGTAAGGAAAATAAAGAAAAGAACAATGCAAGACAGAAATGCAATAAATGTGTGACAAAATGCAATGCATGTGACACGAAACCATTCCCCAAACCAACCCGCACAATGTCCCCATTGTGCATTAGCCTAAGTAAGGTTTCAGAATATCGAAAGAAAGATGCAAAGAGAATAAAAACTAAGGAAAAACTGGAAAGAATTCACTGGGTTAATAGACGCATGAGAGAAAACCTCCCCAAACCAGCGTAAGCTGGGAGGTTTTGGTGGCTAGCAGTGCCACTCAAGTACCCAAGATGGTTGCGCGATCCTCGAGGAAGAAATGAACAGGCTGTGACGGATGGTTGGGTCGACCGACCCAAATTTTAGGTCGGTCGACCTCTCTGCTGCACAGCGGTCTTCGTTTCTTTGTAAAACCTGAAAAATCATCATATATGCACCCAACAAATGCGGAAGATCCCAGAAAAATGTCTCAAAACAAAGCAACAAAAGCAAAAAGAATCTAAGTCTAAAAGCAAAAACAAAACAAAATAAAAAAATAGTCCAACAAAAACTGAAATAGAACACTTGGCTAGCACTACGACTCAGCAGCAAGATACCCCAAAGTAAGGCACTTGGCTAAAAGAGGTCCTTTCAGCAGTATGGACTGCTAGTTTAGGCTTCCAGACAACAGGCCTAGATGGAGGAAGGGTATCTGGTGCCGCATAAGCTATGATACGCTTTTTTACTTTGCCTGGCCGGTCTTCTTCAGCAAATTGCTCTAATTTTGTCTCCCCAGTATCACCAGGATCTCCTATTCGTTCTTTACCATGACCCGTAGCAGCAGAAATAACAGTACGGTCCTCCAATTTTCTCTTAAGCTCAAGGCCTTTGATGATCTCCAAGATTTTACCGAACTGAAGCTCCAATTTTACTTTCTCCAAATGATCCGGATATGGGACTGCAATGCTTGTCGCAAAATCAACAATCTTCGGCTCTTTTAACTTCAGAATCTCCGTCGAGGCATTGATGAGAGGAGAGTTAGGTAGCTCAGGAGGCGAATCCACAATTTGCTCAGGAACACTGGTCGGTCGACCTGGTATAGGAGTCGGTCGACCAGACGCTGTATCATCGAATTTTTTCTGTTTTGCAGAAACTGATCTCACTTCAGGTGTCGAGATCGGTCGACCTGATGTTGTGGTCGGTCGACCTTCTGACCTGTGCACGGGATCAATTTCTTCGTCCTGAACTACGGCAGCATCATCCTTTGGGGTTGGTCCCTCATAAGCTTTCTCAAGTTCTTCGGAACGGGCGTTATTGGATGTTTCAAGTGTGGAAACATGACTTATTTCAATATTTCTTTTCAGTGAATCCCCACATGAATTACCATTTTCAGCTCTATGAACCGCCAACTCGTCAATAGTAACCCAACCCTTGTCAGAAGCTACATTATAAAATCTACCAATTGTAGTTGAATCAAGGATGGCTCTGTAGTCATCATACAAAGAGCTATAGAATCGGTGGCAAAGGTACCACTCCTCAAAGCCGTGGTGAGGAACGGATCGAACCAACTTCTTAAAACGGGCCCACGCTTCAGGAAATTTCTCATCGGGTCCTTGCTGGAAATTTGAGATTTGAATTCTCAAAGCATTGGTTTTCGCTGGCGAAAAATACTGTTTGCAGAAAGCCAATGCCAGAGATGTCCAATCTGTAACTCTAGCCGCTTCCATATCAAGGTAACGAATCCATTCACGCGCAGAATCTTTCAAGGAGAAACGAAATAACTTCTCCTTAACCTCGTCTCGCGCCTCTCCCGCAGGTACGGGTGCGGAACAAAAATAATCTGTAAATAGCTCCAAATGCTTCAAAGGATCTTCATCTGGTAGACCTGCAAACTGTTTTTGTTCCAACAATTCGATATAGGAGAGATGAATTTCAACGGGGAGAATAAATCCCCCTGGAAGGTGGTGTGCTGCTGGCTGAAGATTATCAGAAATAGTAGACATGATCGCAATAGCACTGAGAGTACTCAAGTCTTCCTCTCAAAAACCTGTCTTCTAAAACAAAACTAGAAGAAAAGGTAAGTAACGGTCTTAAGGAACCGAAGTTCCTTAAGTCAAGGAAAATAAACTAAAAACTAACAAACAAAATTATAACGTCTCCCCGGCAACGGCGCCAAAATTTGATACCCGTCGTTGAGGTTACCAAAGATAAAATTTATAAACCAAACTAAAACTATAGATAGTGATAGTAAGGGTCGAACCACAGAGAGACAAGGTTAATTATGTTTGCTAATTTTTAATCTATTAAGTAACAAAACAGAGGGGGTTTGATTGATTGTTGCTAAGTCTAAAACAAATATAAAATAAAACAAGTAAATAAAGATGAGAATAAACTATGATAAAAGAGATGCTAGGATGTTTGGGTAATACATAGCTAAGATAATATAAATCCTAAGTCAACATGTATTGCAGTCGCGTAAGGGGTGTAACATATCCTTTAGGTCTATGCTACCTAATAGCTCCTTTCGGTCTATGCTATTAGTTCCTAGGCCTCACAATTATTGGGTGTCAACAATAAGGGTGATTCCTAAATTCTAGGTCACAAACCTTTCAGTCTTAAGTAACCTATCCGTCTTAAGACGCAAACCAATGCTCTTCCCTTATCTCTCAATCTTGGGTAGGTCATTACTAACATCCTACAAGTCTCCTTTTGGTCTCATTGTAGGTTATTATAGTCTACAAATTAAAGTGAAACAGAATTTAAACATGAGTTGGTCGGCCGACCTATAACGGTGGTCGGTCGACCTCCTGCCTGCGACATGTTGATTCGGGAACTATACTACCTATGCATATTTACTCCCTACATCCTAACATATGAAATTAGCTACCCATAACTATTGAAACAATAATAAAAATAGGAATAAACATGGAAATTGTAAAGAACATCAATCTAAACAAGCAATAATAATAAAGGCTTGGGATTCTAACTTAACCGTATGCAATAATTATAAACTAATAATAATAAAACATAAATTAAGAGAGGAATTACCGGAAATAAGGATTAAGGCGGAAAAGGACAAGCTTTATTGAATATTGTTGAAAGATTGATGATGAACAATGCATAAAACTAAAGAAAAGTGTTGATGATTATGAAAATATTAAAACTAAAACTAGATGTAACTCTATAATAGAAAACTAGGTAGAAAACTTGATGGAAATCTCGATCCTAAACCCTAATCACGAAATTTGGCTTAAATAGGCGGAAATAAAGAGTTTCCCAATGACCTAAACACTTTAATGGGCTTCGCGGAAACTTCTGGGTCTGTGCTGTGGTCGGTCGACCAATTAGTAGGTCGGTCGACCCAATTGTCGGGACTGCAGCGCGCGTCGATCTTAAAACAGCTGCCATTTCCTCGTTACTTATCGTAATGAAGCGATTCTCGCTGCGTTGGAAAGCTAAGAGGATAAGCGTTCACCTCCAACTGAAATCACTCCATTATCAGCTTTAGAACTCGAGATATAGCCATTTGAAACAGGCTGCAACATCATGGATCGATTCTTTGCTTGTAAAAACTATCTTCAGGCCTTGAAATGTGCGCTAGGCTTCGTTCCTTCTTGTCCTTAGTCATGAAAAATCCCGAGGGCATAAATTTGGTATAAAACCGTCCCTTTTCCGCATAAATCTGCAAAAGAGCATAAAAATACGAAAGTAGACAATTGTTGGGAAATAAATGCTAAAACATAGTAAATGAGCGACAAAATGCGTGTAAAAATAGATGTAAAACATCATAAAATAGGCACTCATCAGACGTCATGTTGGCAAAGGGATCGAAGGTACTCAAGCCTTCCCTTCGATAGTCTCCCTCGGTAGCCTGTCTAATAAACCTGTGGGCCTATGAAGACAACACTAAAGAAAAAGATAAGAACAGCCTCAAGGTACTCAGCCTTCCCTTGAGGCGAAAGACAAACAAAGTTAAACAGATAAAAGCGTCGCTTCCCCGGCAACGGCGCCAAAATTTGATATCATCGTTAAGTATCAAATATAACCTAGGTCTACTAACTAGAAGCTAGTGGAAGTAGGGTCGAATTCCTCAGGGAGACACGGTCATAAGTAGAAGGTCAGTCTATAAGTCACGAATTGGGGGGGGGGTTGTTGTTGAGATTGTAACTAAAACAGATTTAAGAAGAACCAAAACATAGATAACAAATATGAGTTTTAATCAATAAAAAGGGGAATATTTCAGGATTCAGGTTGTCGCAGTAATATATGTCACAAAACGATTAGGTCAGTCGAAAATATAAGCGAAGTGGGAACGATTAATATCCTTTCGGTCTGAAATCACCCTGGACTCCCCTATCAATCTTTCGATCTAGATAGGTTACATAAATCATCCTAAACAAGCCTACCTACCAATCTTTCGATCCAGGTAAGGTTTTACTAGGTAAACTATGTTAGGTTTTAGTTACTCATAAACTAAATATTTAGTCATACTAATCAAAATACTTTAATTAACATTTTAATTAACTTATTTATGTGATCTTATGCATGAAAAAATGGGGAAATAGGAATGATTTAGAACCCTTACACACGGTCCAAATCAAATGCTAGGATGATCTTCCAAAATGCTCAACAAGAACACCTCCTCTAAGATGCACCAAGACAACCCTTAATGAACCGAAATCTTGTAGTTGCTAGACTAGAAATCGATTTCTCCTTAAACTATTCTAATCTCTCTAATTAGAACATGATTTTAATACTACAAATTAGTATATTTATATTATCTTATAATATTGGTTTGAGGTTGAAAAATCTCTTCTTACTTAGTGTAATTTTCGGCTAAGAGAGGAGGTAGAATGAAGATGATGTATCTTATATATCTTGAGCATGCATTTTAATAAGATAACAATTAACTTAAGCAAGGGCATGGGGAAGGAGGCTAGCCGGCTTACGGAACCACAATGGGGAACATTTTGACTTCTCAAGGCACTAGGGTGGCTCTAGGTTAGTGTTCTCAAGGTGGCTTTAATGATTGTGTTTATTCACTAATAAACACTAATCATACCCTTAACTAACCTCACCAAAACCGGCACCTTAATCCATAATATGGATTTTATTTTACAATTTGTCAATTGTACAATTTGTACAAGGTGGGACATCTTATATGTCATTAAGCAATAACAAAAATGTTTTAGAACATTTAAAACATATAAATATTTATCTTATAAATATTGTATATAATTAAATAAATCATATTTATTAATTTACAAGTAATTCGAACTTACAATTGTAAAATGATTATTTATCGTCAATACGATTTACAACTTTTGTATTAATTTCATCCCGATTCATTTTAATAACGATATAATAAAATATCGTTCAATGTTTAACAATTGACACGTTTCAATTTTAAACAAGAATCTTACGATAAGATTTAACCTCTGATTTCTCGATATACTAGTTTAAGGAATATGATCAAATCGTATCAATATACATTTGATCATTTTATCAATTAAGGGAATTGTCCTATAGGTGTGACCTAAAGGGATCAATTGACCACCACCGTCATACGACAGTAATGTCAAACTCTAGCTAGCCAATCATTACCGATTAATGTTGGTCAGTTGACTAATATAATTCGTATCATCCCTTGCGCATTCTTGTCATGAGATTTAATTACGTGATCGCACTATTATTGAGGACACATTTCCCAACAATCTCCCACTTGTCCTTGAAAAGTGTGCGTCACCGATTCTCTTGTCCTATTACAATCTCCCACTCAACGCAAGATGTCTCTCTGAGGTCGTACTTGTATTTGATCATATCATGAGTGGTTTCCTCGATCTGGAGAATAAATGTTTGACCGGAATTATCTACCATAGATACCTTCAGAGCGTGGCCACGCATTTCCAGTTAACTTCTACTCGAGTGGCCTTGAGATTTGAACAACCCTGACAAGGGGTTGAAAATTTCTATCGCACTACTTCCTTCAACTAGTCACAGTCAGTCACAACCCAAAGCAATCCCATTTGACTCCATTTACGAAAAGTCGTAGAGAATGGATCAAGATTATGCCTAAACTGTACCATCTTGGGAGAGTAGTCTTTAGTCTAAGAATTGACTCACAAGAATACTATAGCAGCTCTTGCCACGACCCGACTATTATAAAATTTCCAGAACTCTATAAGCGGTCACTTTGCCCGACAGAGTGTCTCTTGCAGTCTGCCTATGTGATCGACTAGTCATCACATATGACTCTATGGCACTTGAACTTGCCATCAATCGCCTCACATTCTAGTCGATTTGAGATGTCACTTCATGTAAGCGGATAGGGGCTATACTAAGTCAATCCAGTTCACTTATGGGGTTCAATATTGTCTCTCACAACCCATTTGGATTTTGACAAAGTATCTTTCATCTTGAGTTAATTATAACTCAAATGACATTGTCATGCAAAAATAGTCAATACTATTTCATTGCATTTGATGCACGATCATCTATTTGTATTAATGTTTTGCGAATAAACCTTTTATTCATGATTGCAAAACTTATAAATTTTGGTCTCCTTCCGACTCATATTATCTCACATAATATGATCTTATTTGAGCACATATCTAGAACCCATTCTAGATCTTGAGGTTCCTTTCCTGAGGGAAGCTCCCACTGTTATCTTATAACTCGTAACGTATTGATATACTAGAGGGATTAAGAATCACTCGGAATTATCTAGTCACTTATGTGCTGAAATCTATATAGTAGTTATTAGTGATTTCATCACTCTCACTATTTTCAAACATCTTGGCTATTTTATCAAGGTTATTCATATCTAATCATTTTGATTTCTAATGGGCGACCTTTTATTATCAATATAATAAAACTTCCCGTAAAGCTCCATCATCGTATGATATAAGGTATTTGATCATCTAGAATTGAAAACCTCTTATTATTTACACCTTAAAGAATCACCCATCCTCTCTAAATGGTAGGCTTAATTCTTTTAATGAACATCGCTCCCACTAAAATCATTATTACTCGATCTCTTAAATGAACCTTTTATTTCTCGCATGTAAATCTTTATTTATCACTTGAATCATTATTACTATCACTATCCCTATAGTGATCTATTTTCATTCAATCAATCATCACCCTCTTTTCATGTTTTCGTTTCCTCGAAACGAATATGACATGATAATTTCCTTATAACTACATTGAGAGAATTGAGATGATTTCTTCTCTTTTATCTTATAAACTTAGAAAAATCATTCATTAAGGAACCGGTCTTTCCTCCCGTATAGATAGATGATTTCTCCTCTATTATCTTATAATCTTTAAAAAATCATTATCTCAAGGAGCCGATATTCCTTCCGAATTCATACGGGGTTTCCCACGGAAACAATGAACATAAGGAACTTTCTTCGAGTGTCCTCCCGTAGTTTCTTCAATTCATTCATTTAGGGCTCTTCTTAAGACTCCCATGTAGGAATCTTCTCTAAGATCCTTTATTTTCATCATTGGTTTGCGAACGAAATATTTTCTCCCACTCTATCCTTCTAACAATAACCTTTATTCGTATAAGGATAGTTATTTCGATTAACCAATGCATATGAATGTTTGAAGTTTTATAGGTGTGATTAATACATTCTCATTTTCACTTAAAATGAAAATCTTATAATGAACTAATGTTGTCTCATTTTGATTGAAAGTATCTCATGGGGTGTAGTTCTCCGTTTTTATCAAAAGTTTGATTATATTATATTGATCGTATCAATGTTCCTTATTTCATGATGAAATCACTATTACTCATGTTTTAACAAGGTATGCAATTTATTTTAGAAATCAAGAAATTGATTAAGAACAAAAGTAGTGACTCGGGTTGAAAGCCAAGTCACTAATATCCAAAATTACAACCATTGTTTTAGGATTATAATCCTTGTCTTACAAGAAAATAAATTGTTCTAGCAAATAAAATGCAAAATATGAAAGAAGACAATATGAAAATTAGAGCCTAGCTCTTCAAGTCTTCGATCAATTGGATGCTACCGTAGCCATCCAAGTAAGGAACCTCATGCTTCCTTCTCCTTGCCCTTATCATTATTAGGGGGTGGCCCTTTAAAACAATTAAAAAGGGTAAATATCAACACATTTGTATCACTATACATAAGTTGATAAATGACATGAATTATAAACGAGAATTATTACCTACGGCGGTTGCCTTCCCATTTTTGAGATCGCTTAAGTATTTGGGGCAATTACGCTTCCAATGACCGATCCTCGTGCAATAATGGCACTTGTCTTCGTATTTAGAAGACGATGTGGAAGCGCCTTTCGAAAAGGTCTTTTCTTTAGTCACTTTGGGCTTGAACGTTTTCTTGCCCTTGCCTTTAAAGGCATTCCTTTTGAAGCTCGTTTTCCCTTTCTTTTCGATGTTTAAAACATCCTTGGTGGAACTTTCATGAAGTCCCATGTCCCTTTCGGCTTGGACGAGCATCTTATGCAACTCATCCAACGTGGTCTCTTGGTTTCGCATATTAAAATTCACCCGGAATTGAGCATACGATTTAACCTTATTGAGCGAGTGAAGAACTCGGTCAATTATGAGAGAGTCGGGAACATCAACGTCTTGCGCTTTTAGAGTCTCCGCGAGCTCAACGAGTTTGAGCACATGAGGGCTTATCTTTTGCCCTTCCTTCAACATAATGTCAAAGAAGGCGGAAGCCGCCTCATATTGGATCACCCTTGGAGTTTGCGAAAACATGGTCGCAAGCTTGGTGTATATCTCATATGATGTGGTCAACTTAATCATACTCCTTTGGAGATCCGGCTCCATGGAGAAGATGAGCACATTTTTAAGAGCGGAGGACTCTTTCATGTAGGCTTCATAGGCCTCACGAGTTCCGACCGCGGAACGAGCGGTTGGAGTGGGAGGAGCGGCTTCGGATAGGTAACGACTCTTATCGTCACCTTGAGCGGCCAAAAGTAATTGCGCATCCCAATCTTTAAAATTGGAACCATGCTTATCGAGTTTGCAACGGTCCATGAAGGACCGAAGCCATGAAACGTTAGTGAGAGGTGGAGCGTTGGTTGCCATTGATGATGTTGAAAATTAAACTACAATAAAATGAAGGAAATAAAACAATATCATTTTAAAATTCTAATTTAAACTAAAAACTTAAACAAGTTAATTAGTTATTTACTTAATGATCTCTTACCCAATTAAGTAAACAATCCCGAGACCCAAACCCATACTAATCCGGGCACGGTGTAGCCGATTCAACCCGTATCGGTATAATTTGGTGGATTAACCCTTTAATCGGTTCTACCTTAGAACTCTTGGTCGACAATTTTCTTAAAATCGTCTTTAGCCCGAACTTATTGCAACTACGGTTACGAATACTTTCGTTGAGATCAACCAAATTTGAAGGTGTAATCTTATTACCCCACTTACCCAACATGACAATTTTAGTACCCCGGTGTAGCCGAGCCTACGTTCTTGTGAAGAAGGGATTTGTGGGTCCGTACTTTTTGGTAAGGCTAAGTCTCAATATTTATATGTAAGATATCTAGTCAAATTATTATCTATCTCCATTTAAGTGAACTAAGTCGGTGAATTATCGATAAAATAAATGACTAGGTCGACTAAATCGAAAATGCATGAGACGATATATGACGATTTGGCTATGCATGCAAACATATAAAAAGCAAAATAAAAGCATAAAATAAACCCTGGTATGGTCTTTCCTAGAAAAGAAATAATAATTTACAAATTCGGAAACCAACTCCTTTGGTCCCTTGAACTTCACGAGGCACGCACTTCGAGGTAAACACCGTCTTTATTCGGAACTCCTTTCCGAATGGCACCGTCTTCAAGGATCTCCGGAATTTAAAAGAATTACAACTTTTCTAGTCTACTTTATACATTATAAAATAGAAATAAATTACAATTGGGTGATACGAGATCACAAAATTACAACCCAATCGGTAACCCCTTACATTACGGGAAATACCGATTAAAAACTAAGGCCATACTAAGTAAATTACATAATTCTCAAAATTACGTAAATAAAATCATGACATTCATAATTAAAATATGCAATGCTTATAAATATATGAATTATCATGCAAATCCTAAGCCAAATCGTCCTATTTAAATAATAATTATATAAATAGTTATCGTATACCTCGGTTTATTTATGGAATCGCGTGTCTTAATGTTTAACAACACTATGCATAATATGAATCGGTATTCATCTTTAAGTTAATCATTCCAACTCATATAGGTTTCAAAATTTAGTCTTACTCAAACTTTGAACATGACTTAACTTAACATATTATAATATTGTTCGGTATTACTCGGTTTTACGGGAAAAATAATATAAAAATCCAAAAGAGTCCTAAAAATTTCGATAAATTCAAAATTAAAATTTTGAAAATTCCAGAATGTTCTTAAAATTTCAGAACTTTAAAAATATATGTTTTTATATGGTTTTAACATTATTTCGAAAATAATACGTAAAACGAGCATTTTAAGTCGGAAAATTCAATAATTAGATCCATAAATGCAAATAAAATACTAATAATATTTTTACACTTTCCAAAACACCTTAACAACATAAAATGGACAGAAAATTAAATGGCACACTGCCCAATAGCCGAAATTTTAAATGCATGACTCTTTTTATATAATTTTAAATGCAACTTTTAACAATTTAAAAATTAAATTAAAACAGAAACTTTTGGCTCCCAAGAATAATTTAGTGATGAGTATATCATATATTACTATTATGGGTTAAATTTTCCGGCCATTACAACAACTATTGCAAATTTTAACGATTTTCGTCATATATCGTACGATTTTAACCTTTAAAATTATTTCTCAAGCATAAAATAAAAATAAAAATCTCGAAATTTTTATACATGCTGGAAATAATATATATGACATCGTGTTAAATTTTATGGCCAAATTCCAACTTAAACTATTAAAGTCGAAATAATGTCACTAACTACCCGATTTTTACATTAAAAATCTATAATATTGCAATATTTGAGATAAATTTCTGGAAAATTCAACATATATTTTAAATATTGCATGTGACATACTCATAAATTTTTATAGTCAAATTCCAAATATAACTATACAAACCCATTTTTATTCATCTTATTGCATTTTAACATTTAAAACTCATATCACATGTTTTATAAGTCCATAATTTATGAAAATTCATATTCATAACATAGGATATACATGTGAAAACATACTGAAAAATCTCGGCCGAAAGATGATTTTAACTATTTTTCCCAAAATAAACAATTTTTAACCATTATAACTTAATAAAACCGAGATTTAATATACCAATAACCAATAATCATGCAAAATATATTCCAAACATTCTAAAACATTTTAGAAAACAGTAGGTATTCATGCTAAATAATTTCGGTCATATCATATAGTAAACGAAATATCAAATTTTATTTTGTTATCACTATAACTCCGTAAAAACGTAAACGGAAAGCATGCAAACAACCTAGTTGCTCTGATACCAATTGTTAGGTTTTAGTTACTCATAAACTAAATATGTAGTCATACTAATCAAAATACTTTAATTAACATTTTAATTAACTTATTTATGTGATCTTATGCATGCAAAAATGCGGAAATAGGAATGATTTAGAACCCTTACACACGGTCCAAATCAAATGCTAGGATGATCTTCCAAAATGCTCAACAAGAACACCTCCTCTAAGATGCACCAAGACAACCCTTAATGAACCGAAATCTTGTAGTTGCTAGACTAGAAATCGATTTCTCCTTAAACTATTCTAATCTCTCTAATTTGAACATGATTTTAATACTACAAATTAGTATATTTATATTATCTTATAATATTGGTTTGAGGTTGAAAAATCTCTTCTTACTTAGTGTAATTTTCGGCTAAGAGAGGAGGTAGAATGAAGATGATGTATCTTATATATCTTGAGCATGCATTTTAATAAGATAACAATTAACTTAAGCATGGGCATGGGGAAGGAGGCTAGCCGGCCTTAGGGAACCACAATGGGGAACATCTTGACTTCTCAAGGCACTAGGGTGGCTCTAGGTTAGTGTTCTCAAGGTGGCTTTAATGATTGTGTTTATTCACTAATAAACACTAATCATACCCTTAACTAACCTCACCAAAACCGGCACCCTTAATCCATAATATGGATTTTATTTTACAATTTGTCAATTGTACAATTTGTACAAGGTGTGACATATTATATGTCATTAAGCAATAAAAAAAAATGTTTTAGAACATTTAAAACATATAAATATTTATCTTATAAATATTGTATATAATTAAATACATCATTTTTATTAATTGACAAGTAATTCGAACTTACAATTGTAAAACGATTATTTATCGTCAATACTAGCTTGGAAGGGTAGGCTAAGTATGGGATGTAGTTTTTGGGGGGAATAAAAAGGCAATTTTGGCTATGTAAGGCTTATGGGTAACTAAGAGAAAAGGGATCCCAAATGCACGTACCGAGACTCACAAAACGAGATAGTAAAACAAGTATATAGTAATTCAAGTTCATGTTTATGCATATTGATGTAACATGTTCCAAGGGGAGTACTACTCACATCCTAGACAACTGGTTTAAAAAAGAAACCAGGACATAAGCTCTAAACCTTAGAATGTATAGTAGGTTGCCAAGGTATAAGTCAAGTCTCAAGATATACAGATAGTTTGACAAAAACTCGTAGATATGCAAAAGACTCTCATACTAAAACAAGTTGACAAGGCAATGTAAATGCATAAACATGTAAGATAGCAAAATCATCCTTGAAATACTATCGTTCCGACTCGACCTATATGCTAAAATAAACGTGCATTTTTTGGAATTTTTGAATTTTTTTCATTTTTTTTTTTGTATTTTTCTTTTGTATAGGTAAGGAAAATAAAGAAAAGAACAATGCAAGACAGAAATGCAATAAATGTGTGACAAAATGCAATGCATGTGACACGAAACCATTCCCCAAACCAACCCGCACAATGTCCCCATTGTGCATTAGCCTAAGTAAGGTTTCAGAAAATCGAAAGAAAGATGCAAAGAGAATAAAAACTAAGGAAAAACTGGAAAGAACTCACTGGGTTAATAGACGCATGAGAGAAAACCTCCCCAAACTAGCGTAAGCTGGGAGGTTTTGGTGGCTAGCAGTGCCACTCAAGTACCCAAGATGGTTGCGCGATCCCCGAGGAAGAAATGAACAGGCTGTGACGGATGGTTGGGTCGACCGACCCAAATTTTAGGTCGGTCGACCTCTTTGCTGCACAGCGGTCTTCGTTTCTTCGTAAAACCTGAAAAATCATCATATATGCACCCAACAAATGCGCAAGATCCCAGAAAAATGTCTCAAAACAAAGCAACAAAAGCAAAAAGAATCTAAGTCTAAAAGCAAAAACAAAACAAAATAAAAAAATAGTCCAACAAAAACTGAAATAGAACACTTGGCTAGCACTACGACTCAACAGCAAGATACCCCAAAGTAAGGCACTTGGCTAAAAGAGGTCCTTTCAGCAGTATGGACTGCTACTCTAGGCTTCCAGACAACAGGCCTAGATGGAGGAAGGGTATCTGGTGTCGCATAAGCTATGATACGCTTTTTTACTTTCCTGGCCGGTCTTCTTCAGCAAGTTGCTCTAATTTTGTCTCCCCAGTATCACCAGGATCTCCTATTCCTTCTTTACCATGACCCGTAGCAGCAGAAATAACAGTACGGTCCTCCAATTTTCTCTTAAGCTCAAGGCCTTTGATGATCTCCAAGATTTTACCGAACTGAAGCTCCAATTTTACTTTCTCCAAATGATCCGGATATGGGACTGCAATGCTTGTCGCAAAATCAACAATCTTCGGCTCTTTTAACTTCAGAATCTCCGTCGAGGCATTGATGAGAGGAGAGTTAGGTAGCTCAGGAGGCGAATCCACAATTTGCTCAGGAACATTAGTCGGTCGCCCTGGTATAAGGGTCGGTCGACCAGACGCTGTATCGTCGACTTTTTTCTGTTTTGCAGAAACTGATCTCACGTCAGGTGTCGAGATCGGTCGACCTGATGTTGTGGTCGGTCGACCTTCTGACCTGTGCACGGGATCAATTTCTTCGTCCTGAACTACGGCAGCATCATCCTTTGGGGTTGGTCCCTCATAAGCTTTCTCAAGTTTTTCGGAACGGGCGTTATTGGATGTTTCAAGTGTGGAAACATGACTTATTTCAATATTTGTTTTCAGTGAATCCCCACATGAATTACAATTTTCAGCTCTATGAACCGCCAACTCCTCAATAGTAACCCAACCCTTGTCAGAAGCTACATTATAAAATCTACCAATTGTAGTTGAATCAAGGATGGCTCTGTAGTCATCATACAAAGAGCTATAGAATCGGTGGCAAAGGTACCACTCCTCAAAGCCGTGGTGAGGAACGGATCGAATCAACTTCTTAAAAAGGGCCCACGCTTCAGGAAATTTCTCATCGGGTCCTTGCTGGAAATTTGAGATTTGAATTCTCAAAGCATTGGTTTTCGCTGGCGAAAAGTACTGTTTGCAGAAAGCCAATGCCAGAGATGTCCAATCTGTAACTCTAGCCGCTTCCATATCAAGGTAACGAATCCATTCACGCGCTGAATCTTTCAAGGAGAAACGAAACAACTTCTCCTTAACCTCGTCTCGCGCCTCTCCCGCAGGTACGGGTGCGGAACAAAAATAATCTGTAAATAGCTCCAAATGCTTCAAAGGATCTTCATCTGGTAGACCTGCAAACTATTTTTGTTCCAACAATTCGATATAGGAGAGATGAATTTCAACGGGGAGAATAACTCCCCCTGGAAGGTGGTGTGCTGCTGGCTGAAGATTATCAGAAATAGTAGACATGATCGCAATAGCACTGAGAGTACTCAAGTCTTCCTCTCAAAAACCTGTCTTCTAAAACAAAACTAGAAGAAAAGGTAAGTAACGGTCTTAAGGAACCGAAGTTCCTTAAGTCAAGGAAAATAAACTAAAAACTAACAAACAAAATTATACCGTCTCCCCGGCAACGGCGCCAAAATTTGATACCCGTCGTTGAGGGTACCAAAGATAAAATTTATAAACCAAACTAAAACTATAGATAGTGATAGTAAGGGTCGAACCACAGAGAGACAAGGTTAATTATGTTTGCTAATTTTTAATCTATTAAATAACAAAAGAGAGGGGGTTTGATTGATTGTTGCCAAGTCTAAAACAAATATAAAATAAAACAAGTAAATAAAGATGAGAATAAACTATGATAAAAGAGATGCTAGGATGTTTGGGTAATAAATAGCTAAGATAATATAAATCCTAAGTCAACATGTATTGCAGTCGCGTAACGGGTGTAACATATCCTTTAGGTCTATGCTACCTAATAGCTCCTTTCGGTCTATGCTATTAGTTCCTAGGCCTCACAATTATTGGGTGTCAACAATAAGGGTGATTCCTAAATTCTAGGTCACAAACCTTTCAGTCTTAAGTAACCTATCCGTCTTAAGATGCAAACCAATGCCCTTCCCTTATCTCTCAATCTTGGGTAGGTCATTACTAACATCCTACAAGTCTCCTTTTGGTCTCATTGTAGGTTATTATAGTCTACAAATTAAAGCGAAACAGAATTTAAACATGAGTCGGTCGGCCGACCTATAACGGTGGTCGGTCGACCTCCTGCCTGCGACATGTTGATTCGGGAACTATACTACCTATGCATATTTACTCCCTACATCCTAACATATGAAATTAGCTACCCATAACTATTGAAACAATAATAAAAATAGGAATAAACATGGAAATTGTAAAGAACATCAATCTAAACAAGCAATAATAATAAAGGCTTGGGATTCTAACTTAACCGTATGCAATAATTATAAACTAATAATAATAAAACATAAATTAAGAGAGGAATTACCGGAAATAAGGATTAAGGCGGAAAAGGACAAGCTTTATTGAATATTGTTGAAAGATTGATGATGAACAATGCATAAAACTAAAGAAAAGTGTTGATGATTATGGAAAGATTAAAACTAAAACTAGATGTAACTCTATAATAGAAAACTAGGTAGAAAACTTGATGGAAATCTCGATCCTAAACCCTAATCACGAAATTTGGCTTAAATAGGCGGCAATAAAGAGTTTCCCAATGACCTAAACACTTTAATGGGCTTCGCGGAAACTTCTGGGTCTGTGCTGTGGTCGGTCGACCCAATTAGTAGGTCGGTCGACCCAATTGTCGGGACTGCAGCGCACGTCGATCTTAAAACAGCTGCCATTTCTTCGTTACTTATCGTAATGAAGCGATTCTCGCTGCGTTGGAAAGCTAAGAGGATAAGATTTCACCTCCAACTGAAATCATTCCATTATCAGCTCTAGAACTCGAGATATAGCCATTTGAAACAGGCTGCAACATCATGGATCGATTCTTTGCTTGTAAAAACTATCTTCAGGCCTTGAAATGTGCGCTAGGCTTCGTTCCTTCTTGTCCTTAGTCATGAAAAATCCCGAGGGCATAAATTTGGTATAAAACCGTCCCTTTTCCGCATAAATCTGCAAAAGAGCATAAAAATACGAAAGTAGACAATTGTTGGGAAATAAATGCTAAAACATAGTAAATGAGCGACAAAATGCGTGTAAAAATAGATGTAAAACATCATAAAATAGGCACTCATCAGACGTCATGTTGGCAAAGGGATCGAAGGTACTCAAGCCTTCCCTTCGATAGTCTCCCTCGGTAGCCTGTCTAATAAACCTGTGGGCCTATGAAGACAGCACTAAAGAAAAAGATAAGAACAGCCTCAAGGTACTCAGCCTTCCCTTGAGGCGAAAGACAAACAAAGTTAAACAGATAAAAGCGTCGCTTCCCCGGCAACGGCGCCAAAATTTGATATCATCGTTAAGTATCAAATATAACCTAGGTCTACTAACTAGAAGCTAGTGGAAGTAGGGTCGAATTCCTCAGGGAGACACGGTCATAAGTAGAAGGTCAGTCTATAAGTCACGAATTGGGGGGGGGGGGGGGGGGTTGTTGTTGAGATTGTAACTAAAACAGATTTAAGAAGAACCAAAACATAGATAACAAATATGAGTTTTAATCAATAAAAAGGGGAATATTTCAGGATTCAGGTTGTCGCAGTAATATAAGTCACATAACGATTAGGTCAGTCGAAAATATAAACGAAGTGGGAACGATTAATATCCTTTCGGTCTGAAATCACCCTGGACCCCCCTATTAATCTTTCGATCTAGATAGGTTACATAAATCATCCTAAACAAGCCTACCTACCAATCTTTCGATCCAGGTAAGGTTTTACTAGGTAAACTATGTTAGGTTTTAGTTACTCATAAACTAAATATTTAGTCATACTAATCAAAATACTTTAATTAACATTTTAATTAACTTATTTATGTGATCTTATGCATGCAAAAATGCGGAAATAGCAATGATTTAGAACCCTTACACACGGTCCAAATCAAATGCTAGGATGATCTTCCAAAATGCTCAACAAGAACACCTCCTCTAAGATGCACCAAGACAACCCTTAATGAACCGAAATCTTGTAGTTGCTAGACTAGAAATCGATTTCTCCTTAAACTATTCTAATCTCTCTAATTAGAACATTATTTTAATACTACAAATTAGTATATTTATATTATCTTATAATATTGGTTTGAGGTTGAAAAATCTCTTCTTACTTAGTGTAATTTTCGGCTAAGAAAGGAGGTAGAATGAAGATGATGTATCTTATATATCTTGAGCATGCATTTTAATAAGATAACAATTAACTTAAGCAAGGGCATGGGGAAGTAGGCTAGCCGGCCTTACGGAACCACAATGGGGAACATTTTGACTTCTCAAGGCACTAGGGTGGCTCTAGGTTAGTGTTCTCAAGGTGGCTTTAATGATTGTGTTTATTCACTAATAAACACTAATCATACCCTTAACTAACCTCACCAAAACCGGCACCTTAATCCATAATATGGATTTTATTTTACAATTTGTCAATTGTACAAGGTGTACAAGGTGTGACATCTTATATGTCATTAAGCAATAACAAAAATGTTTTAGAACATTTAAAACATATAAATATTTATCTTATAAATATTGTATATAATTAAATAAATCATATTTATTAATTGACAAGTAATTCGAACTTACAATTGTAAAATGATTATTTATCGTCAATACGATTTACAACTTTTGTATTAATTTCATCCCGATTCATTTTAATAACGATATAATAAATATCGTTCAATGTTTAACAATTGACACGTTTCAATTTTAAACAAGAATCTTACGATAAGATTTAACCTCTGATTTCTCGATATACTAGTTTAAGGAATATGATCAAATCGTATCAATATACATTTGATCATTTTATCAATTAAGGGAATTGTCCTATAGGTGTGACCTAAAGGGATCAATTGACCACCACCGTCATACGACAGTAATGTCAAACTCTAGCTAGCCAATCATTATCGATTAACGTTGGTCAGTTGACTAATATAATTCGTATCATCCCTTGCGCATTCTTGTCATGAGATTTAATTACGTGATCGCACTATTATTGAGGACACATTTCCCAACAATCTCCCACTTGTCCTTGAAAAGTGTGCGTCACCGATTCTCTTGTCCTATTACAATCTCCCACTCAACGCAAGATGTCTCTCTGAGGTCGTACTTGCATTTGATCATATCATGAGTGGTTTCCTCGATCTGGAGAATAAATGTTTGACCGGAATTATCTACCATAGATACCTTCAGAGCGTGGCCACGCATTTCCAGTTAACTTCTCCTCGAGTGGCCTTGAGATTTGAACAACCCTGACAAGGGGTGGAAAATTTCTATCGCACTACTTCCTTCAACTAGTCACAGTCAGTCACAACCCAAAGCAATCCCATTTGACTCCATTTACGAAAAGTCGTAGAGAATGGATCAAGATTATGCCTAAACTGTACCATCTTGGGAGAGTAGTCTTTAGTCTAAGAATTGACTCACAAGAATACTATAGCAGCTCTTGCCACGACCCGACTATTATAAAATTTCCAGAACTCTATAAGCGGTCACTTTGCCCGACAGAGTGTCTCTTGCAGTCTGCCTATGTGATCGACTAGTCATCACATATGACTCTATGGCACTTGAACTTGCCATCAATCGCCTCACATTCTAGTCGATTTGAGATGTCACTTCATGTAAGCGGATAGGGGCTATACTAAGTCAATCCAGTTCACTTATGGGGTTCAATATTGTCTCTCACAACCCATTTGGATTTTGACAAAGTATCTTTCATCTTGAGTTAATTATAACTCAAATGACATTGTCATGCAAAAATAGTCAATACTATTTCATTGCATTTGATGCACGATCATCTATTTGTATTAATGTTTTGCGAATAAACCTTTTATTCATGATTGCAAAACTTATAAATTTTGGTCTCCTTCCGACTCATATTATCTCACATAATATGATCTTATTTGAGCACATATCTAGAACCCATTCTAGATCTTGAGGTTCCTTTCCTGAGGGAAGCTCCCACTGTTATCTTATAACTCGTAACGTATTGATATACTAGAGGGATTAAGAATCACTCGGAATTATCTAGTCACTTATGTGCTGAAATCTATATAGTAGTTATTAGTGATTTCATCACTCTCACTATTTTCAAACATCTTGGCTATTTTATCAAGGTTATTCATATCTAATCATTTTGATTTCTAATGGGCGACCTTTTATTATCAATATAATAAAACTTCCCGTAAAGCTCCATCATCGTATGATATAAGGTATTTGATCATCTAGAATTGAAAACCTCTTATTATTTACACCTTAAAGAATCACCCATCCTCTCTAAATGGTAGGCTTAATTCTTTTAATGAACATCGCTCCCACTAAAATCATTATTACTCGATCTCTTAAATGAACCTTTTATTTCTCGCATGTAAATCTTTATTTATCACTTGAATCATTATTACTATCACTATCCCTATAGTGATCTATTTTCATTCAATCAATCATCACCCTCTTTTCATGTTTTCGTTTCCTCGAAACGAATATGACATGATAATTTCCTTATAACTACATTGAGAGAATTGAGATGATTTCTTCTCTTTTATCTTATAAACTTAGAAAAATCATTCATTAAGGAACCGGTCTTTCCTCCCGTATAGATAGATGATTTCTCCTCTATTATCTTATAATCTTTAAAAAATCATTATCTCAAGGAGCCGATATTCCTTCCGAATTCATACGGGGTTTCCCACGGAAACAATGAACATAAGGAACTTTCTTCGAGTGTCCTCCCGTAGTTTCTTCAATTCATTCATTTAGGGCTCTTCTTAAGACTCCCATGTAGGAATCTTCTCTAAGATCCTTTATTTTCATCATTGGTTTGCGAACGAAATATTTTCTCCCACTCTATCCTTCTAACAATAACCTTTATTCGTATAAGGATAGTTATTTCGATTAACCAATGCATATGAATGTTTGAAGTTTTATAGGTGTGATTAATACATTCTCATTTTCACTTAAAATGAAAATCTTATAATGAACTAATGTTGTCTCATTTTGATTGAAAGTATCTCATGGGGTGTAGTTCTCCGTTTTTATCAAAAGTTTGATTATATTATATTGATCGTATCAATGTTCCTTATTTCATGATGAAATCACTATTACTCATGTTTTAACAAGGTATGCAATTTATTTTAGAAATCAAGAAATTGATTAAGAACAAAAGTAGTGACTCGGGTTGAAAGCCAAGTCACTAATATCCAAAATTACAACCATTGTTTTAGGATTATAATCCTTGTCTTACAAGAAAATAAATTGTTCTAGCAAATAAAATGCAAAATATGAAAGAAGACAATATGAAAATTAGAGCCTAGCTCTTCAAGTCTTCGATCAATTGGATGCTACCGTAGCCATCCAAGTAAGGAACCTCATGCTTCCTTCTCCTTGCCCTTATCATTATTAGGGGGTGGCCCTTTAAAACAATTAAAAAGGGTAAATATCAACACATTTGTATCACTATACATAAGTTGATAAATGACATGAATTATAAACGAGAATTATTACCTACGGCGGTTGCCTTCCCATTTTTGAGATCGCTTAAGTATTTGGGGCAATTACGCTTCCAATGACCGATCCTCGTGCAATAATGGCACTTGTCTTCGTATTTAGAAGACGATGTGGAAGCGCCTTTCGAAAAGGTCTTTTCTTTAGTCACTTTGGGCTTGAACGTTTTCTTGCCCTTGCCTTTAAAGGCATTCCTTTTGAAGCTCGTTTTCCCTTTCTTTTCGATGTTTAAAACATCCTTGGTGGAACTTTCATGAAGTCCCATGTCCCTTTCGGCTTGGACGAGCATCTTATGCAACTCATCCAACGTGGTCTCTTGGTTTCGCATATTAAAATTCACCCGGAATTGAGCATACGATTTAACCTTATTGAGCGAGTGAAGAACTCGGTCAATTATGAGAGAGTCGGGAACATCAACGTCTTGCGCTTTTAGAGTCTCCGCGAGCTCAACGAGTTTGAGCACATGAGGGCTTATCTTTTGCCCTTCCTTCAACATAATGTCAAAGAAGGCGGAAGCCGCCTCATATTGGATCACCCTTGGAGTTTGCGAAAACATGGTCGCAAGCTTGGTGTATATCTCATATGATGTGGTCAACTTAATCATACTCCTTTGGAGATCCGGCTCCATGGAGAAGATGAGCACATTTTTAAGAGCGGAGGACTCTTTCATGTAGGCTTCATAGGCCTCACGAGTTCCGACCGCGGAACGAGCGGTTGGAGTGGGAGGAGCGGCTTCGGATAGGTAACGACTCTTATCGTCACCTTGAGCGGCCAAAAGTAATTGCGCATCCCAATCTTTAAAATTGGAACCATGCTTATCGAGTTTGCAACGGTCCATGAAGGACCGAAGCCATGAAACGTTAGTGAGAGGTGGAGCGTTGGTTGCCATTGATGATGTTGAAAATTAAACTACAATAAAATGAAGGAAATAAAACAATATCATTTTAAAATTCTAATTTAAACTAAAAACTTAAACAAGTTAATTAGTTATTTACTTAATGATCTCTTACCCAATTAAGTAAACAATCCCGAGACCCAAACCCATACTAATCCGGGCACGGTGTAGCCGATTCAACCCGTATCGGTATAATTTGGTGGATTAACCCTTTAATCGGTTCTACCTTAGAACTCTTGGTCGACAATTTTCTTAAAATCGTCTTTAGCCCGAACTTATTGCAACTACGGTTACGAATACTTTCGTTGAGATCAACCAAATTTGAAGGTGTAATCTTATTACCCCACTTACCCAACATGACAATTTTAGTACCCCGGTGTAGCCGAGCCTACGTTCTTGTGAAGAAGGGATTTGTGGGTCCGTACTTTTTGGTAAGGCTAAGTCTCAATATTTATATGTAAGATATCTAGTCAAATTATTATCTATCTCCATTTAAGTGAACTAAGTCGGTGAATTATCGATAAAATAAATGACTAGGTCGACTAAATCGAAAATGCATGAGACGATATATGACGATTTGGCTATGCATGCAAACATATAAAAAGCAAAATAAAAGCATAAAATAAACCCTGGTATGGTCTTTCCTAGAAAAGAAATAATAATTTACAAATTCGGAAACCAACTCCTTTGGTCCCTTGAACTTCACGAGGCACGCACTTCGAGGTAAACACCGTCTTTATTCGGAACTCCTTTCCGAATGGCACCGTCTTCAAGGATCTCCGGAATTTAAAAGAATTACAACTTTTCTAGTCTACTTTATACATTATAAAATAGAAATAAATTACAATTGGGTGATACGAGATCACAAAATTACAACCCAATCGGTAACCCCTTACATTACGGGAAATACCGATTAAAAACTAAGGCCATACTAAGTAAATTACATAATTCTCAAAATTACGTAAATAAAATCATGACATTCATAATTAAAATATGCAATGCTTATAAATATATGAATTATCATGCAAATCCTAAGCCAAATCGTCCTATTTAAATAATAATTATATAAATAGTTATCGTATACCTCGGTTTATTTATGGAATCGCGTGTCTTAATGTTTAACAACACTATGCATAATATGAATCGGTATTCATCTTTAAGTTAATCATTCCAACTCATATAGGTTTCAAAATTTAGTCTTACTCAAACTTTGAACATGACTTAACTTAACATATTATAATATTGTTCGGTATTACTCGGTTTTACGGGAAAAATAATATAAAAATCCAAAAGAGTCCTAAAAATTTCGATAAATTCAAAATTAAAATTTTGAAAATTCCAGAATGTTCTTAAAATTTCAGAACTTTAAAAATATATGTTTTTATATGGTTTTAACATTATTTCGAAAATAATACGTAAAACGAGCATTTTAAGTCGGAAAATTCAATAATTAGATCCATAAATGCAAATAAAATACTAATAATATTTTTACACTTTCCAAAACACCTTAACAACATAAAATGGACAGAAAATTAAATGGCACACTGCCCAATAGCCGAAATTTTAAATGCATGACTCTTTTTATATAATTTTAAATGCAACTTTTAACAATTTAAAAATTAAATTAAAACAGAAACTTTTGGCTCCCAAGAATAATTTAGTGATGAGTATATCATATATTACTATTATGGGTTAAATTTTCCGGCCATTACAACAACTATTGCAAATTTTAACGATTTTCGTCATATATCGTACGATTTTAACCTTTAAAATTATTTCTCAAGCATAAAATAAAAATAAAAATCTCGAAATTTTTATACATGCTGGAAATAATATATATGACATCGTGTTAAATTTTATGGCCAAATTCCAACTTAAACTATTAAAGTCGAAATAATGTCACTAACTACCCGATTTTTACATTAAAAATCTATAATATTGCAATATTTGAGATAAATTTCTGGAAAACTCAACATACATTTTAAATATTGCATGTGACATACTCATAAATGTTTATAGTCAAATTCCAAATATAACTATACAAACCCATTTTTATTCATCTTATTGCATTTTAACATTTAAAACTCATATCACATGTTTTATAAGTCCATAATTTATGAAAATTCATATTCATAACATAGGATATACATGTGAAAACATACTGAAAAATCTCGGCCGAAAGATGATTTTAACTATTTTTCCCAAAATAAACAATTTTTAACCATTATAACTTAATAAAACCGAGATTTAATATACCAATAACCAATATTCATGCAAAATATATTCCAAACATTCTAAAACATTTTAGAAAACAGTAGGTATTCATGCTAAATAATTTCGGTCATATCATATAGTAAACGAAATATCAAATTTTATTTTGTTATCACTATAACTCCGTAAAAACGTAAACGGAAAGCATGCAAACAACCTAGTTGCTCTGATACCAATTGTTAGGTTTTAGTTACTCATAAACTAAATATGTAGTCATACTAATCAAAATACTTTAATTAACATTTTAATTAACTTATTTATGTGATCTTATGCATGCAAAAATGCGGAAATAGGAATGATTTAGAACCCTTACACACGGTCCAAATCAAATGCTAGGATGATCTTCCAAAATGCTCAACAAGAACACCTCCTCTAAGATGCACCAAGACAACCCTTAATGAACCGAAATCTTGTAGTTGCTAGACTAGAAATCGATTTCTCCTTAAACTATTCTAATCTCTCTAATTTGAACATGATTTTAATACTACAAATTAGTATATTTATATTATCTTATAATATTGGTTTGAGGTTGAAAAATCTCTTCTTACTTAGCGTAATTTTCGGCTAAGAGAGGAGGTAGAATGAAGATGATGTATCTTATATATCTTGAGCATGCATTTTAATAAGATAACAATTAACTTAAGCATGGGCATGGGGAAGGAGGCTAGCCGGCCTTAGGGAACCACAATGGGGAACATCTTGACTTCTCAAGGCACTAGGGTGGCTCTAGGTTAGTGTTCTCAAGGTGGCTTTAATGATTGTGTTTATTCACTAATAAACACTAATCATACCCTTAACTAACCTCACCAAAACCGGCACCCTTAATCCATAATATGGATTTTATTTTACAATTTGTCAATTGTACAAGGTGTACAAGGTGTGACATATTATATGTCATTAAGCAATAAAAAAAAATGTTTTAGAACATTTAAAACATATAAATATTTATCTTATAAATATTGTATATAATTAAATACATCATATTTATTAATTGACAAGTAATTCGAACTTACAATTGTAAAACGATTATTTATCGTCAATACTAGCTTGGAAGGGTAGGCTAAGTATGGGATGTAGTTTTTGGGGGGAATAAAAAGGCAATTTTGGCTATGTAAGGCTTATGGGTAACTAAGAGAAAAGGGATCCCAAATGCACGTACCGAGACTCACAAAACGAGATAGTAAAACAAGTATATAGTAATTCAAGTTCATGTTTATGCATATTGATGTAACATGTTCCAAGGGGAGTACTACTCACATCCTAGACAACTGGTTTAAAAAAGAAACCAGGAAATAAGCTCTAAACCTTAGAATGTATAGTAGGTTGCCAAGGTATAAGTCAAGTCTCAAGATATACAGATAGTTTGACAAAAACTCGTAGATATGCAAAAGACTCTCATACTAAAACAAGTTGACAAGGCAATGTAAATGCATAAACATGTAAGATAGCAAAATCATCCTTGAAATACTATCATTCCGACTCGACCTATATGCTAAAATAAACGTGCATTTTTTGGAATTTTTGAATTTTTTTCATTTTTTTTTTGTATTTTTCTTTTGTATAGGTAAGGAAAATAAAGAAAAGAACAATGCAAGATAGAAATGCAATAAATGTGTGACAAAATGCAATGCATGTGACACAAAACCATTCCCCAAACCAACCCGCACAATGTCCCCATTGTGCATTAGCCTAAGTAAGGTTTCAGAAAATCGATAGAAAGATGCAAAGAGAATAAAAACTAAGGAAAAACTGGAAAGAACTCACTGGGTTAATAGACGCATGAGAGAAAACCTCCCCAAACCAGCGTAAGCTGGGAGGTTTTGGTGGCTAGCAGTGCCACTCAAGTACCCAAGATGGTTGCACGATCCCCGAGGAAGAAATGAACAGGCTGTGACGGATGGTTGGGTCGACCGACCCAAATTTTAGGTCAGTCGACCTCTCTGCTGCACAGCGGTCTTCGTTTCTTCGTAAAACCTGAAAAATCATCATATATGCACCCAACAAATGCGCAAGATCCCAGAAAAATGTCTCAAAACAAAGCAACAAAAGCAAAAAGAATCTAAGTCTAAAAGCAAAAACAAAACAAAATAAAAAAATAGTCCAACAAAAACTGAAATAGAACACTTGGCTAGCACTACGACTCAGCAGCAAGATACCCCAAAGTAAGGCACTTGGCTAAAAGAGGTCCTTTCAGCAGTATGGACTGCTAGTTTAGGCTTCCAGACAACAGGCCTAGATGGAGGAAGGGTATCTGGTGTCGCATAAGCTATGATACGCTTTTTTACTTTCCTGGCCGGTCTTCTTCAGCAAGTTGCTCTAATTTTGTCTCCCCAGTATCACCAGGATCTTCTATTCCTTCTTTACCATGACCCGTACCAGCAGAAATAACAGTACGGTCCTCCAATTTTCTCTTAAGCTCAAGGCCTTTGATGATCTCCAAGATTTTACCGAACTGAAGCTCCAATTTTACTTTCTCCAAATGATCCGGATATGGGACTGCAATGCTTGTCGTAAAATCAACAATCTTCGGCTCTTTTAACTTCAGAATCTCCGTCGAGGCATTGATGAGAGGAGAGTTAGGTAGCTCAGGAGGCGAATCCACAATTTGCTCAGGAACACTAGTCGGTCGACCTGGTATAGGGGTCGGTCGACCTGACGCTGTATCATCGACTTTTTTCTGTTTTGCAGAAACTGATCTCACGTCAGGTGTCGAGATCGGTCGACCTGATGTTGTGGTCGGTCGACCTTCTGACCTGTGCACGGGATCAATTTCTTTGTCCTGAACAACGGCAGCATCATCCTTTGGGGTTGGTCCCTCATAAGCTTTCTCAAGTTCTTCGGAACGGGCGTTATTGGATGTTTCAAGTGTGGAAACATGACTTATTTCAATATTTCTTTTCAGTGAATCCCCACATGAATTACCATTTTCAGCTCTATGAACCGCCAACTCCTCAATAGTAACCCAACCCTTGTCAGAAGCTACATTATAAAATCTACCAATTGTAGTTCAATCAAGGATGGCTCTGTAGTCATCATACAAAGAGCTATAGAATCGGTGGCAAAGGTACCACTCCTCAAAGCCGTGGTGAGGAACGGATCGAACCAACTTCTTAAAACGGGCCCACGCTTTTGGAAATTTCTCATCGGGTCCTTGCTGGAAATTTGAGATTTGAATTCTCAAAGCATTGGTTTTCGCTGGCGAAAAGTACTGTTTGCAGAAAGCCAATGCCAGAGATGTCCAATCTGTAACTCTAGCCGCTTCCATATCAAGGTAACGAATCCATTCACGCGCAGAATCTTTCAAGGAGAAACGAAATAACTTCTCCTTGACCTCGTCTCGCGCCTCTCCCGCAGGTACGGGTGCGGAACAAAAATAATCTGTAAATAGCTCCAAATGCTTCAAAGGATCTTCATCTGGTAGACCTGCAAACTGTTTTTGTTCCAACAATTCGATATAGGAGAGATGAATTTCAACGGGGAGAATAAATCCCCCTGGAAGGTGGTGTGCTGCTGGCTGAAGATTATCAGAAATAGTAGACATGATCGCAATAGCACTGAGAGTACTCAAGTCTTCCTCTCAAAAACCTGTCTTCTAAAACAAAACTAGAAGAAAAGGTAAGTAACGGTCTTAAGGAACCGAAGTTCCTTAAGTCAAGGAAAATAAACTAAAAACTAACAAACAAAATTATAACGTCTCCCCGGCAACGGCGCCAAAATTTGATACCCGTCGTTGAGGTTACCAAAGATAAAATTTATAAACCAAACTAAAACTATAGATAGTGATAGTAAGGGTCGAACCACAGAGAGACAAGGTTAATTATGTTTGCTAATTTTTAATCTATTAAGTAACAAAACAGAGGGGGTTTGATTGATTGTTGCTAAGTCTAAAACAAATATAAAATAAAACAAGTAAATAAAGATGAGAATAAACTATGATAAAAGAGATGCTAGGATGTTTGGGTAATAAATAGCTAAGATAATATAAATCCTAAGTCAACATGTATTGCAGTCGCGTAAGGGGTGTAACATATCCTTTAGGTCTATGCTACCTAATAGCTCCTTTCGGTCTATGCTATTAGTTCCTAGGCCTCACAATTATTGGGTGTCAACAATAAGGGTGATTCCTAAATTCTAGGTCACAAACCTTTCAGTCTTAAGTAACCTATCCGTCTTAAGACGCAAACCAATGCTCTTCCCTTATCTCTCAATCTTGGGTAGGTCATTACTAACATCCTACAAGTCTCCTTTTGGTCTCATTGTAGGTTATTATAGTCTACAAATTAAAGTGAAACAGAATTTAAACATGAGTTGGTCGGCCGACCTATAACGGTGGTCGGTCGACCTCCTGCCTGCGACATGTTGATTCGGGAACTATACTACCTATGCATATTTACTCCCTACATCCTAACATATGAAATTAGCTACCCATAACTATTGAAACAATAATAAAAATAGGAATAAACATGGAAATTGTAAAGAACATCAATCTAAACAAGCAATAATAATAAAGGCTTGGGATTCTAACTTAACCGTATGCAATAATTATAAACTAATAATAATAAAACATAAATTAAGAGAGGAATTACCGGAAATAAGGATTAAGGCGGAAAAGGACAAGCTTTATTGAATATTGTTGAAAGATTGATGATGAACAATGCATAAAACTAAAGAAAAGTGTTGATGATTATGAAAATATTAAAACTAAAACTAGATGTAACTCTATAATAGAAAACTAGGTAGAAAACTTGATGGAAATCTCGATCCTAAACCCTAATCACGAAATTTGGCTTAAATAGGCGGAAATAAAGAGTTTCCCAATGACCTAAACACTTTAATGGGCTTCGCGGAAACTTTTGGGTCTGTGCTGTGGTCGGTCGACCCAATTAGTAGGTCGGTCGACCCAATTGTCGGGACTGCAGCGCGCGTCGATCTTAAAACAGCTGCCATTTCTTCGTTACTTATCATAATCAAGCGATTCTCGCGGCGTTGGAAAGCTAAGAGGATAAGATTTCACCTCCAACTGGAATCACTCCATTATCAGCTCTAGAACTCGAGATATAGCCATTTGAAACAGGCTGCAACATCATGGATCGATTCTTTGCTTGTAAAAACTATCTTCAGGCCTTGAAATGTGTGCTAGGCTTCGTTCCTTCTTGTCCTTAGTCATGAAAAATCCCGAGGGCATAAATTTGGTATAAAACCGTCCCTTTTCCGCATAAATCTGCAAAAGAGTATAAAAATACGAAAGTAGACAATTGTTGGGAAATAAATGCTAAAACATAGTAAATGAGCGACAAAATGCGTGTAAAAATAGATGTAAAACATCATAAAATAGGCACGCATCAAATTTCCCAAACCAAACCTTGGTTGCCCTCAAGCAAGAAATAGACTCGATCTTAACTAATGGAACGATTTCAATCTCAGAGCGAAATTTACATGTAAGCCTAAACCAATGCCAAGGACAAAATGAGAAAGCATTCAAATCATGCAAACGAGTTATGGTGTTGTCAAACTTGCAAAAATAAAGACTATAGAGACTTTATACCATGGACTCTCGTGGTACGCTCGAGACACTCATGAAGCAATGCGTGAGTATATGTAAAAGATAGGAAGAAGTAATTTTGTAGAGACACTCACCTAACTGCGACCCATGAAAACATGCCTGCAATCTAACATGAACAAAAATTCTACAACTATGTATAACAAACCCATTTAAGTGACTCGGACACATGCAATTGGGGTTATGAAAAATATGTGAGGTAAAAGGTAAAAAGTGGTTAAGATGTTTTTGGATTTGTGGGGTTAGTAGCCAAGCTAGTAAAACCGATTCCCAGCAACATATTTCACAACTTTTGATATTAGGAAAGTGCTCTTTTTTTTTGTAGCACAACTCTCACATTATATATAAGAGAGGACTCCCAAATATTTTGAATGAAGTACAGGAGTGATAACAAATAAAAGAAAGGGATTTTTGGAACGAAATTTTGAATCCTAACACTGTCAGGTGGTCGGCCGACCTATGAAGGGGGTCGGTCGACTGCCTTTCTGCTGTATATTTTGATTTTTTTTCGTTTTTCTTTTCTTTCTTTCTTTTTCTGAATTTTCTGTTCTTTTTCTTTTCTTTCTTTCTTTCTTTTCTTTTCTTACTCAAGATAGCATACAGACCAAGATGCCTCAAAAAAATAAACCAAAGACCACAAATACTAGCTTGGAAGGGTAGGCTAAGTATGGGATGTAGTTTTTTGGGGGGATAAAAAGGCAATTTTGGCTATGTAAGGCTTATGGGTAACTAAGAGAAAAGGGATCCCAAATGCATGTACCGAGACTCACAAAACGAGATAGTAAAACAAGTATATAGTAATTCAAGTTCATGTTTATGCATATTGATGTAACATGTTCCAAGGGGAGTACTACTCACATCCTAGACAACTGGTTTAAAAAAGAAACCAGGAAATAAGCTCTAAACCTTAGAATGTATAGTAGGTTGCCAAGGTATAAGTCAAGTCTCAAGATATACAGATAGTTTGACAAAAACTCGTAGATATGCAAAAGACTCTCATACTAAAACAAGTTGACAAGGCAATGTAAATGCATAAACATGTAAGATAGCAAAATCATCCTTGAAATACTATCGTTCCGACTCGACCTATATGCTAAAATGAACACTAATCATACCCTTAACTAACCTCACCAAAACCGGCACCTTAATCCATAATATGGATTTTATTTTACAATTTGTCAATTGTACAATTTGTACAAGGTGTGACATCTTATATGTCATTAAGCAATAAAAAAATGTTTAGAACATTTAAAACATATAAATATTTATCTTATAAATATTGTATATAATTAAATAAATCATATTTATTAATTGACAAGTAATTCGAACTTACAATTGTAAAATGATTATTTATCGTCAATACGATTTACAACTTTTGTATTAATTTCATCCCGATTCATTTTAATAACGATATAATAAAATATCGTTCAATGTTTAACAATTGACACGTTTCAATTTTAAACAAGAATCTTACGATAAGATTTAACCTCTGATTTCTCGATATACGAGTTTAAGGAATATAATCAAATCGTATCAATATACATTTGATCATTTTATCAATTAAGGGAATTGTCCTATAGGTGTGACCTAAAGGGATCAACTGACCACCACCGTCATACGACAGTAATGTCAAACTCTAGCTAGCCAATCATTACCGATTAATGTTGGTCAGTTGACTAATATAATTCGTATCATCCCTTGCGCATTCTTGTCAAGAGATTTAATTACGTGATCGCACTATTATTGAGGACACATTTCCCAACAATTAGTCTCCTGCGTGCACTCATTCGACAAGTTTCATAATTATATTGTTTTTGGGTGAACTTCGTCGCAAAGACGACAAACATGCAAATCCTACGACATTACTACCGCGAGTTCCTTCATCCTAACATATTATGGAGATTAGCTACGCATAATTGGGGGAACTACACTAACAATAATGATAATAACAATATTCAACATGATAAATAAAGATAAGATGCTAGAAACCGTAAAATAACAAAAGTAATTATAAACAAAGGTAGAGAAAGGAATTACAGTAACTGCGGAACGTTTGAACAAGATCCAAATGCTTCTATTAGAACTAAAATGTTTTTGGAATGTAACACTTAAAGTAAAATGTTTAGATCTGGAAAGATGAAAAAATGTAAAAGTAAAAATGTGTGTAGAAACTGAATAATGGAAAAAACGCCTATGATTAGTGTGTTAACCTAATCCTTAAATAAGGATTAGGTTAACTCACTTAAACACTAAACCTAAAAACGAGAAATGAAAATCCGGTACAGATAAGTGAGTTGCTCGATCGAGTGACTGGACCACTCAATCGAGTAGTTGTTCTTGAGATTGTACTCGATCGAGTGACTTCGGGCTGGTATCTGCTCGATCGAGTAACCTTGAGATCCTCGAGGACTTGGTCCTTCCTGCAGACTCCTCGATCGAGTATCAAGTACTTCGATCGAGGCTTTCTCCTCCTACATCCACTCGATCGAGCTCTGGTGTTTGCTCGATCGAGTAGGTGTAATACCCCGTTTATATTCGATAATTAGCGTATCGAATAATGCTTTTAAATACTTCATTTGATGTTTGTTTACGATATGAGTGGGTGAACTTCGGGACAAAGTTCATTTTAAGGAGGGAAGACTGTAAAACCCCATATTTTAAATGTTTTATTTAATAATTAATTTTTACGTTGACGTGTTGACAATACTTGAATGTAAGTTCGATAATTAAGTTATCGACCAAGTGTTCTCATATTTGATTATGAAAGTGTCGGGTACGGGTTTTATACATTGAATCACGTTCTTATGTCGAGATGCGGGTTAATGTCACATATGGGCCTTGGGATAGCCTTGGGATGCGTGCCAAGGGCTGAATCAGCCATAGTCGTCATAACCCAATAACATAAACAACTCACACTATGCTTTATACGTCACATAAAAACACAACCCAAAACCGTACCCTAACCTAATGACCGCCTGATGTAAACACGCCTACCTACTGCCGTCGCATCAGGGTGTAAGAAAGGGGGTTCACACGGTGGCCTAGGGTGGTCTAGGGTGATTCGATGGGCAAGGAAATAGGTACGTTCACCACTGTTTTGTTAAATAGCAGTTTCCCTTCCCTTTTGATTTCGATATTTCTAATCGTGTAATAGTTTACAGTTTCGATTCTTTGTGCAATATTAATCTATGATGTTAGTAGATGCGTTTTGGACCATTGTAATGTCGTCTTTGACCGTCGTTGACCGTCGTCTAGGGCTAGTTTACCACCGTGTCAGAATCCGCTGCTAACACGTTCTGAATTGCTGTTTCGTGTATGGTGTTGCGTGTCAATTTGGTGTAGTTCCTGTGCACGACTGTTCTGGGTAGTAGGTTAGTTAATTTGGTGGTAATCAGGGGGTTAGGAGGACGGTTATTGTGGAGGTTCGTGGTGGCGTGTGGCTCTCTTATGGTGGTTTGATTAAAGGGTGGTTGTCGGGTTAAAAACAGGGGACTGTGGGGGTGCTGGGTTTGTACGCGGTTGCTGGTGTCATGGGTGGTGGTCGGCGACCACTGTCTCCCTCCCTGGAGCCACCGCGGCTCAGTGGCGGGCCTGGTGGTGCCAGTGGGGAGGCCGGGGGCTGTAGGTGGTGTTGGGAGTGGTGTTTGTCGGGGTTGTTGCGTGGTGAGGGTTGTTGTTTGTTTTCGAATTTCGTGTTTGTTACCGTACGTGTTGCTCGTGTTTGCTATTCAAACATTGTCATTGTGTTATCATTATCTTATGATTAGTATATTATTATTGTTAATAATTATTGTTATTATAATGGTAGGATAATAATAATTATAATAATGATAATGATATTATTAATATGATAAGTAAGGTTTGTTTGACATTAATGTTGTATTGTTGTTATTCTTATGAAATTATAATAGTATGGTCATATGTTATATATGTTAATATTATTACTAATCATGCTATTATTAATGGTTATGGTTAATATTTTTGTTAATGAACATTTTGATTATTACTAATTGCTTATGTTGTTATTGTTGTTCAATTACGAGTATGCGTTTCATTAATATTATTATTATTAGTATTATTACTGTTACTATATTATTATTGAATATTATTATTATTATTCGTATAGGAAGCTATGTAAATTGTCGTTTTGGGGCAAGGTTGCTATTTCGGGAAAGTTTCTATTATAGGAAACTTTCCATTTAAAGAAAGTTACTATATTTAGAATCCTTACTATTCTAGAATAGGGGTTATTAATCGTTATATAATATCTGTTAGGTGGCGGTTTCCGCATGGAACATTTCTAGCAGATGTTCAGTCGACCTTGACCTTCTGCAATTTGAGGTAGGGGAATACCGTATGCCTGGTGATGAGTAATTTGATTATTAATCGTTGTTAACAATGTTCATCTAATTATTGTATGAATGGTATATTGCTTTATTTGATTGCACATTTCTGTGATACGATTCGAGGTGATGAATAATGGGTCTTGTGATTGGTGCGGAGATTATGGGTCTTGTGATTGGTGCGGAGATTATGGGTCTTGTGATTGGTGCTGAGATTATGGGTCTTGTGATCGGTGTGGAGTTAATGGGCCTTGTGATCGGTGCGGAGTTAATGGGCCTTGTGATCGGTGCGGAGTTAATGGGTCTTGTGATTCGGAGTGGGGATGATTGAATTTCTATTTATAATAATGTTTGATTGTTTACTGTTTCTCTACTCAACCTCATGGTTGACCCTGTGTATTCGTGATCACCTGTGATGAACCAATTTATTGGGGAGCAGATTGATAGGTGGCTGAGACTATGGGAAGCGACGGGAAGGGAGAGCTTGGATTTGGACCAGACTAGTCTAGTTCACTATAGTTGTTTGTCATGAGTTGTAACTTTATTCCACAAGACAGTTTTGAAGTTGGTTGTATAAACTTGCTTTTGAGTTAACATTAATAATAAAGTATTGTATTTCCTTCCTTTGTATCTACTGCCTCGGGAAACCGAGATGGTAACACCCTGATTTATCTGAGGAGTCCTAGTCCAGGCCCTTAAATAAATGGGGGTGTTAAAAAGTGGTATCAGGGCGAACGATCCTCAGGCCTGAACCCAATGAATAATAATGAACGTAGTAAGAGTCAAATAAAATGAACCCCGAGATGAAACTGATAGGAGCCCCAAAAAGGAACGGGATGAGTTAGGGGCCCCCTCACACCAAACCATGGGCCCTTTCGGTTCTGTCTCGGGAACCCGATGAGAGTAATTGAAGAGTGGGGTAGACTATTAGTGACCTGGTTATATGGTACTAACGATCTTGCAGGAGAAGAATGAGGTAAGTAATATATGAGTTATGATCAATGATGTGCATTGGAAGGGTATGTGTGATATGGAATGTGGATCGATCTGGATGATTGAATTGAAATTCTAAGAGTTTGGAAGTGTATTTGTTGAGCATTGGTTAGAGTGATGTAATCATAATATGCTGATGTTTAAAATGTTCATCTGATTATCTGGTTATTAAACGGCTAATGTAACTATGTAATATATTACTGGTATTTGGATATGAACGATCGGACTTATATCTATTAGTAATCCATGTCTAGTGATATGCGGAATGTGTTGCCCAAGCCATGAATGAGATGTAGATGTGTGTTACAGTTGTAAATATTGAGTTATTTAGTTGATTCTACTTTCAGTTTCAAATCCTACCGTGTTCTAGGTGGCAATTAAAGTTTGAATGATGCATACATGCTAATATGGTGGTGTCTATACTTCAAATGACATGTCATCATGTTTTGGAAAATAATGGTTATATCTGAATGTGATAGCGTGAGGTGATTTAAGGAACACAAATCTTGTTGATAAATTTTCAGAATGTTACCTTGCTTGCGAGAGCTGCCATTTAAAATTTGTTCTCTATATGAGTATGAAAATTTTATGTGTGATAACCTTATGAGTTAGCTTTCCAGGTTTTTGGTTTCATGTTTATATGAGTCATATTTTGAGAGAAATAAATCTTTTAGCCGACCGGTTATAAATGCACAGTTCTGTTTTGACCCATGTTTTGCAAAGGAATCATTTAAACCGTGTTTATTGTTTCTGCATAATTCCAACTCCACTGTTTAAGTTATTCCTTTACATTTACAAAATGTTAAGATATGTAAAATCGTAATGAGTCGTTATTTAATAGTGATATTTGCAAATTGTTCAAATTTCTGTTTAATGGCTGTAAGGTGTTTGTTCAAACCAATAGAGTTGTGAAAATCGTTATAAATAATAACCTTAAGTTTTGCATTTTATTCTTTATCCTATGATTAGAGAATCCATCATATTTCTCAAAAACTATAATGGCTCACAAAATGGCTGAACGGCTATTTAATTATAATTTTTGGAAGTGGCAATACGATGTTTGATTGTTAGAATCGTAAGTTATGTAAGTTCTATGTAAAAGTTTACCCAAATATGAATTATGTGATGTGACCACATGGTATCCTGATATGGCATTAGTAACATGTATAGTAGATATTTGAAATGAATATGAACCTTACCATATGATAATGTGACCTGGCTGATTTCGTCAAGTTTACGTAAAATCGCTTCAGTAATACAAACGCTCTTATTTTCTAATATTATGACCTCAAAATAATGATGTCATATTCGTGTGTGATGTTAGAATCATGTTTATCAGAGACGAGTCTTGACAAAAGGTAGAATGAAATTTGACTGGTAAACTGGTGAACATGATATAACAATCTAATTGTTATAGGTAATGGTGATTATTTTGAACAATGAGAATCATGTTGATGTTCTTTCATATATTTATGGTATATCGTTGTCTAGATCGCTGAGGTAATAACCTTTATAACACCTTCATGTATATTGTTATGTCACAAACTGAATTGCATTTGCCATGTTTAAAAAAAAATCTGATCATACTATTTTGAGTTATTAATTAGTTGACATGTGAAATATGAAGTACTAGTCTTGTGAATTCGTTTACTTTTATCGTTAAATTTTCATAATTCATGAGCTACAATTTACAAGAATAATGTTTTAGTAATTGAGAGTCAGAATGCCTCCGTGTAGTCTTGTTTCGATCTATAGCTTGTAAAATTATCTTGTGATTCATGTTTATAATTGCCACAAATTACCACTTCAAGGGTTCCAAAGTTTTAAAATGTTTTCCAAGTGATGATTATTCATGATAACGCTTGATGTTTTGATAATTATTGTAATTGTTGCAACATAACAAATGTTGTAGCTACGTGTTGACGAAGTCCTGCCCTGATGTTTAATTGTTGCATAGTATATCAACCCTTAATTTGCAAGACACATATATTACCAGTTTCATGATAAATGATGTAATGTGAATGTATGAAGCATGTAACTAAGTGGTTTTAACCTATTGATATCTAAGAATGTTAAACGGTCTTGTAGTCAATCATTTGTGTATATCTTATGAAATATGTCAATGCTCCATATTTAATTACGTCGGTTAGTCCTACCCTATGTCTTTCTTAAAATATGATTTTTGCTTACATAGTAAGATTGTGAACATGAAATGCTTTAAGTTGCCAATTATGAGCTACAAGTTACTAAATTTATACATTATTGTAAATATGTTAAGTTTGAGTTAAGAACTTCAAAAGAAAAATATATATATATATATATATATATATATATATATATATATATATATATATATATATATATATATATATATATATATATATATATATATATATATATAAACGTTAGCTACTATGATTCTGTTCCACTACGTAACATTATTCTACCGATCTTATTATTCTTATTGTTGTTCGAGGTTGTTTGTTATATTTCTTATAATTGATTTGTGATTGTTCGGGTTCTGTGCTGAGATTATAGGAAGTTTATTTTATTGTCACTACGTGAATGTATTGGTATAAAGTTACCTAATATATTTTGTATGTCTTGTCTTTGCATTGGGCTTTGGAGAGTTGTGATTTACGTACAAGCGTTTGGGTTGTTAGTGAAAAAGGTGAGTTGTTTATAAAGAGGATAATATGATGAAAGGTAATGGGTGGTAAGGTATAATTGTTAAGGTTGGAATGATTGAATGATGAGATGATTCCAACGTTGCTCTGCCATTGTTATTCATGTTTAATGGCTGTGTTTGTGCATTCAAATGGAGAGGACTTGCGAGTACCTATTTTGGGCTATATTTTCTTTTCTTGTATTGTTAATTATTGTCGTACTTTTGACCGCAACTCGTGGGTAAGTAGCTTGGAGTTTATACTCTAAGTGTTGAGCAGGGTTCTTTGAACCTTTGACAATATCGATATTGAAATTGAGATGGGAACTGGTTAAAGGTATCGAGATATGAGTTATTAGGCCGTTGTGCCATATTGTGTTTACGTTCCAGTGTGACCTTGGTTATTGAATTATATTCGGAGTTTGAAATTGATATTGAAATGGAAGTATTGATTTGCGGTTTTATTCCGCCGGTTCACTCACCCCTTGTCTTTGGTCTTAGGTTCGATGATGGGAATGCGATACTTGGTTATATGGAGTAAGTTCTTTTATGAGTTAGAGTAATGAGCTAGAATTTTATAATGGGGTTACGAGGACGTAACCATGTTTCTAAGGAGGATAGGATTGTAAAATCTGGGTGTTTTACGTTATGGCTCGTTGTTATGACATGGCTAAGTGGTATGTCGTGATTGCTGCATATACTTGATGATCTTGACTGCTTATGTTATGCATTTTATTGTGTTCGTGAAGTACCTTTTTACGTTAAACTTTGGGGACAAAGTTTTCTTAACGAGGGTAGAACGTGTTCTAATGTACCTCTAATAGTTTTGGTGTTATGTGAACTTCGCGACGAAGTTCATTTTAAGGAAGGAAGACTGTAATACCCCGTTTATATTCGATAATTAGCGTATCGAATAATGCTTTTAAATACTTCATTTGATGTTTGTTTACGATATGAGTGGGTGAACTTCGGGACGAAGTTCATTTTAAGGAGGGAAGACTGTAAAACCCCATATTTTATTATGTTTTATTTAATAATTAATTTTTACGTTGACGTGTTGACAATACTTGAATGTAAGTTCGATAATTAAGTTATCGACCAAGTGTTCTCATATTTGATTAGGAAAGTGTCGGGTACGGGTTTTATACATTGAATCACGTTCTTATGTCGAGATGCGGGTTAATGTCACATATGGGCCTTGGGATAGCCTTGGGATGCGTGCCAAGGGCTGAATCAGCCATAGTCGTCATAACCCAATAACATAAACAACTCACACTATGCTTTATACGTCACATAAAAACACAACCCAAAACCCTACCCTAACCTAATGAACGCCTGATGTAAACACGCCTACCTACTGCCGCCGCATCAGGGTGTAAGAAAGGGGGTTCACACGGTGGCCTAGGGTGGTCTAGGGTGATTCGATGGGCAAGGAAATAGGTACGTTCACCACTGTTTTGTTAAATAGCAGTTTCCCTTCCCTTTTGATTTCGATATTTCTAATCGTGTAATAGTTTACAGTTTCGATTCTTTGTGCAATATCAATCTATGATGTTAGTAGATGCGTTTTGGACCATTGTAATGTCGTCTTTGACCGTCGTTGACCGTCGTCTAGGGCTAGTTTACCACCGTGTCAGAATCCGCTGCTAACACGTTCTGAAGTGCTGTTTCGTGTATAGTGTTGCGTGTCAATTTGGTGTAGTTCCTGTGCACGACTGTTCTGGGTAGTAGGTTAGTTAATTTGGTGGTAGTCAGGGGGTTAGGAGGACGTTTATTGTGGAGGTTCGTGGTGGCGTGTGGCTCTCTTATGGTGGTTTGATTAAAGGGTGGTTGTCGGGTAAAAAACAGGGGACTGTGGGGGTGCTGGGTTTGTACGCGGTTGCTGGTGTCATGGGTGGTGGTCGGCGACCACTGTCTCCCTCCCTGGAGCTACTGCGGCTCAGTGGCGGGCCTAGTGGTGCCATTGGGGAGGCCGGGGGCTGTAGGTGGTGTTGGGAGTGGTGTTTGTCGGCGCTGTTGCGTGGTGAGGGTTGTTGTTTGTTTTCGAATTTCGTGTTTGTTACCGTACGTGCTACTCGTGTTTGCTATTCAAACATTGTCATTGTGTTATCATTATCTTATGATTAGTATATTATTATTGTTAATAATTATTGTTATTATAATGGTAGGATAATAATAATAATAATAATCATTATATTATTAATATGATTAGTAAGGTTTGTTTGACATTAATGTTGTATTGTTGTTATTCTAATGAAATTATAATAGTATGGTCATATGTTATATATGTTAATATTATTACTAATCATGCTATTAGAAATGGTTATGGTTAATATTTTTGTTAATGAACATTTTGATTAGTACTAATTGCTTATGTTGTTATTGTTGTTCAATTACGAGTATGCGTTTCATTAATATTATTATAATTAGTATTATTACTGTTACTATATTATTATTGAATATTATTATTATTATTCGTATAGGAAGCTATGTAAATTGTCGTTTTGGGGCAAGGTTGCTATTTCGGGAAAGTTTCTATTATAGGAAACTTTCCATTTAAAGAAAGTTACTATATTTAGAATCCTTACTATTCTAGAATAGGGGTTATTAATCGTTATATAATATCTGTTAGGTGGCGGTTTCCGCATGGAACATTTATAACAGATGTTCAGTCGACCTTGACCTTCTGCAATTTGAGGTAGGGGAATACCGTATGCCTGGTGATGAGTAATTTGATTATTAATCGTTGTTAACAATGTTCATCTAATTATTGTATGAATGGTATATTGCTTTATTTGATTGCACATTTCTGTGATACGATTCGAGGTGATGAATAATGGGTCTTGTGATTGGTGCGGAGATTATGGGTCTTGTGATTGGTGCGGAGATTATGGGTCTTGTGATTGGTGCGTAGATTATGGGTTTTGTGATTGGTGCGGAGATTATGGGTCTTGTGATCGGTGCGGAGTTAATGGGCCTTGTGATCGGTGCGGAGTTAATGGGCCTTGTGATCGGTGCGGAGTTAATGGGTCTTGTGATTCGGAGTGGGGATGATTGAATTTCTATTTATAATAATGTTTGATTGTTTACTGTTTCTCTACTCAACCTCATGGTTGACCCTGTGTATTCGTGATCACCTGTGATGAACCAATTTATTGGGGAGCAGATTGACAGGTGGCTGAGACTATGGGAAGCGACGGGAAGGGAGAGCTTGGATTTGGACCAGACTAGTCTAGTTCACTATAGTTGTTTGTCATGAGTTGTAACTTTATTCCACAAGACAGTTTTGAAGTTGGTTGTATAAACTTGCTTTTGAGTTAACATTAATAATAAAGTATTGTATTTCCTTCCTTTGTATCTACTGCCTCTGGAAACCGAGATGGTAACACCCTGATTTATCTGAGGAGTCCTAGTCCAGGCCCTTAAATAAATGGGGGTGTTACAGTAGGTGACAGACAGCTTGCTTCTTTCTCGCTTCTTTTTGCTTTTGTCCTTCGTCCTTGCCTTGGTTACCGTTCCTTTAATTCTGGTACTGCACAATTGGGGTTATGGGACTCCTTGACTTGTTTTTTCTTCTAAAAGGGCTTACTTCGGACGAGAAAAGCTTGTTTCCTCAACTTTTGCATAATTCCTGCAAAATAACAGAAAGTACACCAAAAGAAGAAAAAGGGGGCAAAATGGCACGTAAAGTGCGTGAAAAGACATAGAAATGCGTGCTAAATGATGCCAAAATGTATATAAAATAAGCACGCATCATTTCACATGTTGATTCATGCCGTTTTCACATGTTTTGACGTACCGTTCATGCCTTGATCATGATTGTCATATTTGAATATATCATGTTTGATTATTTATTAATGTATATGCATGTTCATATGTATATGTTGTGTTGTTTTACCGTTTACGTGTTTTCTGACAAAAAGTGGCTGGGAGAACCTCGAGTTACTCCCCACTGACTGTGGTGTACATGTTTCATGTTTGTAGGTTGGTGCCGTTTGGGGAAGACGTGTGGCTAGCGAGCATTGTTGATTATTCGACAGTTACCCATTTACGATTAGTTTAGATTTAAATTATTTTGCTATCGAGGGATACCTTATCCCTTGTTTATTTTAATTACCTTGTATAAGTTTTACTTTCTCATTAGTTTTAGACTTCCGCATGTGGTATTGATATTCCGCGATTAAGATTTATTTAAATATGTCCAAAGTTTTTACAAGTATCGTTTTTCCGCTGCAAGTTATTTGTTTATTCTTATGTAATATCGCGGGGTGTCACAAATACAATTATTATTTTACGTACGTGCTTGCTAGCCTGCTTATATTTAATTAGTTTACGTAGGTGCTTGCTAGCCTGCTTAAATTTAATTAGTTTACGTACGTGCTTGCTAGTTTGCTTACGTTTAAATATAATGCGTTAGAAATTGTTTACACATTAGTAATGGGTTGCGACATTTATTTTAAAGAATATGTTTATAAATAATATAATTCGCTAATCGTGTCCCGAATAATTAATATATAATTTGTTATATTAATTTCTCACACGATTAATTTTATATAGAAAATATGAGGATACAATATGAAATGTTAAATTAGTTCTTGTTTCTCTTTTCCGAATGAACTATGCATTTAATATACGATTCATTAGTTATTTTACATACGTAATTAATTCCGTAAAGAATATATGTTATTTAATATGAGGTTTAATTAATTCATGGTTATTTCCCCTTATACTCGTGTTGTATAATGGTCATGAGGTAGCCTAGTAAGTTTAGTTAGAATGGAATGTGAATTATGTGGATGAGTATTGGAATATGTCTGAGTCGGGACCTCTAGAGTACAATACGTGTCTTGGATGTAGCGTATCGAGGGCATGTCTGAGTCGGGACCTATGTCTTGGATATGTGTGTGTATGTTCGCGTAAGGGATCATGTCTGAGTCGAGACCTCTGAGCCGTTACGTGTATGGATGATGCATTGGGATATGTCTGAGTCGGGACCTCTATTCCTTTGTGAGTTTGGATGACCGTAGTGTATCATGTCTGAGTCGAGACCTCTGATTACTACGAAGAGTATTGGTTGATGTCTGAGTCGGGACCTCTGAATCAATACTAGCTGATTGTGTTTATTCATGCCTGAGTCAGGGTCTATGAATGAATGTTAGCTGATTGTGCTCCAAGCCTACCTGAGTCGGGGTGTGGCTTGGGTACTGCTGATTGTTTGTGTCTGGTCTTTCTTGAGTTGGGGTCTGACTTAGATACTGTTGAAAGTGTATCTTTAATCTTGCTTGAGTCGGGGTCGGATTAGATATTGTTGACTGAATTGCATCTAACTTGCCTGAGTTGGGGTACAGTGTTAGATGTTGTTGAACATATGTGTGTGGCATGCCTGAGTTGGGGTAGTATGCTAATCATTCTTGAATGAATGGTTTAGATAGGCCTGAGTCGTGGCTTTTGATCTATTTGTGGGAAAATATCTGTATATATTCTCAATTCTTTATATGAAGGATTGTAACGAATTTATAAGGTACGATTTATAGTCATAAACAAAATATGAGATACAAAATTTGGGAACAAGAATTAACCTTCTGTCCTTGGAAAGGCCTAAGATCATATATCAAATTAGATATCCTCCTAATCGTTGCACCCAAGATGTTCCAAGAAATACCCTTTCCTGAGCTAGAAACTGCAAAACTACCGTTAATTTTGTGAATGACGAAAATAGAGAGAGAGAGAGGGGGGGGAAATCACGGTTTGTATGTGGAACTCGTGAGTCTTGGGATGTGTGCCGTGAGGTTATTTATAGGAGGGTGGTGTTCGATAGTCAGTATATCTCTTAACCACCTTACATAATTTAGATAGGATTCCCAAATCATTATTTGAGTCTACCTAAACTACTACCTAAACATGTAACAGCCTTCATATAATTGGCACACCCATCTGACCGAAATTCTTATCTGTTTCGGTTGATTTAACCGATTTTTATAATTGCTTAAAGTCGATTATTATCCTCTCTTTTGTACAATGTTTATCTTATAAATATCTCATATTTATAATTTAACAATTAAATATAACTTTTTATATTTAACTGAATCATTTAATCCTTATTAAATGATTTCATTACACACTTATTAAATATAACATTTTATATTTAATTATGAGTTAACATATTAATTCGCCTCAGCTAATATCATTTAATCAGTATTAAATAATTGTTTCATCATTACATTGACTAACCGATTAATCGTATAGGGTATCAATATGATTACATTTTCATCTAATCATATCTCTCAGATTCCATCCTTTAGGTGTGACTCTTAGGGACCAGTTGATTACCGCCATCTGTATGACAATAACGTCAAACTTTCTAGCAAGTCAATCGTTAATGATAAACGTGAATCAACTGGCTAAAATACAAAAGTATACCTTGTGTTCCTTTAAGAGATTTATTCGTGTTGTCGTACTAACTATGGAGGACACTAGCTCCAACACTATTTACCAAGAGTTATGTATGTTGAGTTGATGATGAGTGAATGTATGCTTCTCATAATCATATTTATGTTGGAGCATGTTGTTGTGTTTACGTGTGATACGTGTCGTTTAGCGTATACAAATTAATAATTTAAAACCTTACTCTTATCTATGTTTCATATTAAATTTAGGTAGTATAGCACAAGTAAGGGTCCATCCCACGGAGAGATTAGTTATTAAAGTCAATCAGTGAATAAAATTAAATACGTCAGCCTATATGTTAAACACTAGCTTATTTACAAATATATGCAATTAGGGGGGGGGGGGGATTGTCTTGTAGTTGATGTACTAATCTAATGTAACTAAGCAAAGAAAATAAAAAACGTGAATACAAGAATACCCACACAATTCCAAGTTAGCGCGTCTAGTCCAACTCATATCGTTTAATCTTGAAATAAATAATAGGTTAACTGTGGAATTTGAGATAACTAAAACTCCCTATATTCTCTTAGATTACAACCGACCCGAACTAAGCCTAGACCGATTCTTAGCTAACCAGTCAATGTAAGTTTGCCACGCCTTACTAAAGACCGGATTAGTCGCATTATTGAATGAAGAATATTTCATTAACCCTCTTAATCCCCAAGGGGCGTCACTACCTAGAGAGGAAGAGCCTAAATTTTAACCCTAACTTAAACTAATTCCAATTCGCATGGACTAATTTGAATTAGTCGCCACTGGTATTACGCAAGTTGAACTAAACCTAACTTACATAATTAGCATACGAGATAATCAAAACCACAATAAGATAACAAATTATGATAAAGATTGAATCTTGACAATAAAACAGTAAAACTTAAATATCAATTACTCAAAATTAATTGTATAACAATTATCAGTTCACTAACTAGATTATAAAACAGATTCAAACAATAAACTAGATACAAGAGTAGTAAAGAGAACTTATTTTGTAGCCCAGAATCCGTCGCACAACCTTCGGATGTCACACCTCTAATTGAACTAGGATCCGCCCTTACGCCACCGTGTACTAAGACTACGCCGGTGTACCGTCTCTTCACCTTTCTCGTCTCTTAGTTTGCTTGAATCCGCCTCACTTTATCGCTCAATTGCTGGAATTTAGTGGTATCCCTTTTCTGGATGAAAGTATAGGTATTTATACTGCTTAATTTCAGTGTTTGTGGTTCATTCGGAATCAATCGTATAGCAATAAAGGATAAAATTTGCGATTAAAATATGGGAAGAAGTTGAATTGGAAATGGAATGAAATTCCCATGGCTTCTCGTTGATTTTGTTCACTTTCCCAAATCCTCTTTTGATTCTTTAATTTTGTTGCAGACTTGTTTTGTCAAAGTAAACAACTAAACCAAATCTACGTACACTTCTTGGTCCACAAATTGCTGGGCTTTTCTTTCCATTTCGGTTCGGCTTGCACTTGTTCGTTAATTACTCGGCCCATATAAATCTCGATTCGTGCCTTATGTAGTGATCCATTAAACGCTTCATTTGGTCAATTATCTCCCGTCTTGTAATCTGCTATATCAAAACATAGTAATTAAGCCTATTTGTATTTAAAATAATAATATGAGTAATTAAATACCAATATTACAATTATATAGTAATATAGCTCAAATAATGTGAAAGACGACTATAAAAATAGATAGACAAGGGGAATAAATATAAGTAAATATCGTCTTATCAACGTGTTATGTGTTTATGACAATAAGTGGTTAGGAGAACCTTTAGTCACTCCCCACTGACTGTGGCGTACATGTTTTCATGTATGTAGGTTTGAAGCTGTTTGCAGGGGGTTTCACAGAGAGCTAGCGAGCGATGTATTCATCATCATGACTTTACCCATTTCGTTAACTGGACTCTAGTTTACATTTTTGCTCAAGAGCATGTAGGGATATGCTATCCTGGGCCATTGTTTTATAACTAAAGTTCATACTTAAATATTTACATAAGTTTATTTCTTTCCGCAATTTGATTTAGTAATTCACCTCGCATGTTATTTTATTTCATTAAAAGTTTTAAATCCGCGCATTTTTCATGCATATTGTATGTTTATTTTTCGCTGCCGCGAGGGGTTTACAATTATGAAATGGGTACTATAGGGATTCAACATCCCCTACCTTAGAATTGATAGCATATGACAATTGTTCACCATTTGGAATTTTTAATTAAACTTTCAGTATCAAAAGACAATATAACATACCATCATCGTATGTGGCTATCCTACACACTTGAATCAAAACAACCCCAATCGCAAATTCATCAGCATCATCGTATGTGGCTATCCTACTATGCAGGTACAACTCACTTCATCTATAGCAGCAAAAACGACATCAAAGTACAATAAATTTAACAAGCGAAGAGAAAAATCACTACTTACCGAAGTAACAACAATGATCAGGTCCACCACAATTACCATACGAAATTGACCTACTATTCAATCAAAAGCTTACAAGAAATGGAGCCATCATTTGTAATTAGAACATTCAATTAGTAACATAAATTAACATTTAAAAAAGAAAACCCTAATTCCTAGCATCAAAATACCTTAATTTTACTTAAACTAATTATCTCCCAATTGATTGAAATTTAATTGAAATCCCTAACCTAAATCTTAATTGAAGAATAAAATGATAATAATAACAGAATCCCTAAATCAAAACTGATAAGAAAACCAAAATTTGGTGAGAATATTACGGTATATTGTATTATACCGTTTTATATTATATTGCGATATTATTTATATTATATTGCGATATGTTTTACATATTTGAAGTGTTATAAATAAAATACCTTCGTATTCATTCTGAGACACGAACAAACTATCAATAATAATATTCTTATGATTTCCACTCTTTCCATTTCTATTTTGGTATCAGAGCCTCTCGATCTTGAGGCAAATACACGATACTCCGTCGCCTGCCGGTGTGCCGATGATTTACGATACCCACTAGCGGGATTACGTTACGATTTATTCAATTTACTGGTGCACACACTCTTGATTTGTGGCGTATTTTCGAAAATAAAGTCTCGCATATCATTTAACTTCTTCAAATTCATTCAAGATTGTACGAAATCGACTGGCGAGTTACGCACCCGACATCGACGGGCAAATTACGCACCCGAAATCGACTGGCGAGCTACGCACCCAAAATTGACTAGCGAGTTACGCACAAAAATCGGTCTGGCGAGTCTTATACGAATTTATCATACCAATTTTGCGAAGGTGGAGAAAATTAATGTATACGATGAAGATGTTGATTTTGTGCAAACTCATGGAAATTTTATCCAAATTACCATGACTTTGAGGGAGAATGTTGCAGAATATTACGGTATATTGTATTATATCGTGATCGAAATAATATCGTATCAGAATAAGTTATATTATATTACGATATTATTTATATTATATTGCGATATGTTTTAGATATTTGAAGTGTTATAAATACAATACCTTGGTATTCATTCAAGACATGAACAAACTATCAATAATAATATTCTTATGATTTCCGCTTTTTCTATTTTTATTAGAAACAAAATCTAATCCTCGAAAAAACAAATGAATTTCGATGAGTTTTTAAAGAATGAAAGAAAACATCATAACTGATTGCGAACTGCCGGCTAAACCAAAGGTTCGAATACGAGGGATGATGGAATGGATGTGTATATGCTTCATAGTGTAGCCGGAAACAATCGGTAGAACCGGTTATTGTGCAAACAATCAGTTGCGAGTTCGAAAAATTTGTTGTCGAATTTTTGTTTGTAACGAGAGGAAGACCAAAAGCAAGAAACTAACCTACCGTACAGACGGTTCATGGTTTTGTCTAAGACATAAGAGGACGGTTTCATCTGCAGCCGTCTTCTTTAATTAATAAGAGGACGGTTTAGACCCATAACCGTCTTCTTTATTTAATAAGAGGACGATTTAATTGACCAACCGTCCTTATTACTTAACAAAGAAGACGGTTCTTTGGTTAACCGTCATATTTTTGTAATTACTAATGGCGCTAAATTTATTTGGCTAATATAAGACGGTTCCGTCCTCAACCATCCTCTAAGGGGCATCCTCTTAGCCCATAATTGTAGTAGTGTCAGCACACTTCAATGTTCAAAACAGGTCTCACCCCTCCAATCTTTCGAACTAGGTCAGGGTTACACAGATTAATTAACCAATTACGCACACTTAACTGTTGAATTACTATTATATGTTGTGATTAATAATTTAGATGCGAAAAAAGAGACCTATTATTTAACTAAGAACATATTAAAACCATGACTCCCCTAAATCTTAGCATAGAAAATATAGCTACTCATGTTAAAGGTAACGAAAATAATATAAAAGGTAGACATAATTCAAGGCAAGGAATTAAAAGGCAAGAAGATCCTCTCTCTCCTCTTTTGTTTACAATTTGTATGTAATACTTGTATAGATTACTAACTCACACCACTCGGACTAATGGTATCAAATTCCATCCTTTATGTGGACCTATGAAACTAGCAAGTCTGATGTTTGTAGTGGACCTTCTGTTGTTCAGTAAAGGTGACATTGGATCCATTATGGTTCTTCTAAGAGTATTTGGCGCATTCTCAGCAGCTTCTGGATTACATATGAGCCCTGGCATATCGAATGTATATTTTAATGGGGTGCAGGAGGAAGTAAGGAATGATATACTTCAGGTGTCAGGTTGTGTTGAAGGAACATGACCTTTGAAATACCTAGGTGTTCTCATTAAACCTACTAAATTGAATGCTAAGGATTTCAAACCTATTATTAATAAGATCATGGAGAGGATAAGAGCTATAGGGGCAAGGAAAATGTCCTATGCAGGTAGACTGGTACTAACCAAATCTTTCCTAAAAACTTTGCACAACTACTGGGCCACTATATTCATCCTACCATCTGTTGTCATTCACAATATTGAAGCACTGTGTAGGAATTTTTTGTGGGACGGGGGCACTGAGTATAAGACGACACCTCCTGTAAGTTGGGACAAAGCGTGCAGACCTATCAAAGAAGGAGGTCTGGGGATTAAGAAGCCCCTCTTTTTACTCACCCACCCGAATCACCGTCTTCGAGGAACGGTCCTGAATTAAACACATGTTTTGAGAAAATTGTATAGTCAGGGAGTTATCAATAAGTAAGCTAGAAACTGAAATTAAATTGCATTATAAGTTATTAGCATACAAGACGTTACGTAAAATAAGACGAGGAGAAAGGCGTATGTCACCACTTTGAGTGGCAAGAGTCAAGTCTCCATTAGGTAAACCAATAGACAGAGGGGTGATATTATGAAGATTACAGAAATGTGAAAGTGTGCCCGACATGTGGTGGGATGCACTCGTGTCAATAATCCAAGAGAAAGAAGAAAAATTACCACTTAGACGATCAGTGGAGTCGGTCTTACGAGCATGCCATAACTGAGTGAGCTCCTCAAGCTCCCGTGGATTAAGGGAATTAAAATCAATCTTGTTAAGATTATTAAGAGAAGAACGAGGAGAGGAAGCCCCATTACCAGCGGGAGGCATACTACCCGAGACTATGTGAGCCCGAGGTGTAGAGCCATGAGCAGAGTTCTTACGTGAGTCAGGGATAAAGATCGCCTGACTCATATCAGTGGCATTGGGATCGATTTGAATGTGAGGCCGAGGCCTGTCACCCCACCATTCAGGTTATTTTCCAGTAACTTAGTAGCACGTCCGAAGATAATAACCATGTTTTTGACAAGCAATACAATAAGGTCGGTTTGGATTATTGTTCGGTAACGAACACCCTCCTCTTGTAAAAGACGATTATAGACAAGATCAAGGTTAGGAAGAGGGGTGTTTCCAAGGATTTGGGAACGGCCATTGTCAAAGCGTTCATCTAAACCAATTAAGAAATCACGTACCCGTTGTTGTTCACGACGATCCTCGAAGATAGTGAGCCAGTCACAGGGACAAGATGCGCATGAACAAGAGGGAATAGGGTATCGTGTTCCAACAGTTCATCTCATAGGCTAGTGATGCGACCGTAATAGGCCATGAGTGACTCGGTGGGAGACTGACGACACGCAATAATATCTGATTGCAATATGCAAATGCGTGCAGCATTGCCCTGAGAGAAGCGGCGTTTGATATTATCCCATACTTGCTTTTCTTCAGGGTGATAGGCGATAGATCGGCGCAAGTCCGATTCTATGGAATTGAATATCCAAGCAGTGACAAGTGCATTTGTGGACTGCCATATTTTGAAATTTGCTGCAGATTCCAGAGGTTTGACGATAGTTCCGTCAATATAACCCATCTGATCTTTAGCAAGAAAAGTGAGAAGAAAGGCATGAGACCATTCATCATAGTTAGAACCATTAAAGGCAATCTGTGTGATTTTTCCACCAGGATTTTCGACTTGAAGAACAGAGAGTGAAATTATTTTGGGGATTGGGATTAGGTGGAGAAGTGATGAATTGATTGTCCTCAGATTTTGTCATTATGAGTTTGTTTGACAAAGGAAATAAGAGTGAAGAAGAATGACGGCAGAGAGATGATGAATTAGAAAATATCAGACCTAGTTGATACCATATTGTGATTTGAGAATAGAGATAATATTAATATATTCAATGAAATCAATTGTGTCTTTTTACAAACCTAAGAGTACAGTTTATATACTTCAACATAGTAGCAGATTATGGTAAAAAATAATTTACAATAGCTATAAAGTATGCTAAACGAGGCAAGGAAGATTGTTGCCATATATACAAACACAAAAGAGTTATTGCAAAGTACTCGTTGGTGAGGCTGAAATGGAGCCGCGTATTATCATGTCAACAACTCTCTCTATAACAAATTGGTTTTAGAGTGAAACCTCTTTAAACTTATATAATAAAGTCTTTTCTCCATTTGGGTGCGCCCCAACCCCGTCCCCGTTGCATGATTTAACACTAAAATATGTTGTATGGTTACTATTTAATTTTGGAAATAGTATGTTAAAAACTTAACACACAATCAGATGTTCGACCGGGTACTTACCAAATTCGTAAAAACAAATTACGATATTCAATTGATTTCACATTTTTTTTATCACATAGTTTTGCCGTGGGATATCATTTTGCAGGAAGCTTTGAGACAGCTAGTTTGGAGGCTAATTGTGCTATTCAAGAAATTCAACGAATAAAGCAGCAGATCATCAGCTTGCGAGTACTGTAATTCAGCATTCAGTCATTCAGATAGAATTGTAGGACATTACATCATCTTCACTTATGCTTGCACGTAACAAGAGTTCAAATTCTCACTACTTGGCTAATACGAGTATGCAAAAGATATGTTCTCATTACCACTCCTTGGCTTCGTTGTTGCACTATGACCGAGAGGTACTGCAGATTGATATGTTGCCGGTATCAGATGTCATGCTTTCTTTCTCTGACTCCTCCCTGCTCATCAATACCTTGTTACGTTCTAATTCAACAACAGTCGTATGATTTTTACAACATTCAGAAACAATTTGTTTTCAACATCTTTATCATACAATTACAATTTGCCTAAATTGTTTTCACAATAGTTATGTAAACAGCTTAATTGGCTAGCTGGACAACAGAATAAGCAAATAAGTGAAGCTCAGATACAGTGTAATAATTAAGATTTGAAGGTAGAGCAACTTACTATAGCATCTCAAGACAGGAAATTCCCCAGCTTCAAGGAGCTGAAAGCAGATGACTTCTCCGCTCCTAAAACAGTTTGCAGCCAGAACATTTTTCCACCCTCCAAAAAGGCAAGTGTTTCTTTTTTGGAAAGTTAGACTCATAAGCCATGTCCTCTCTTCTTCATCTACCACCTTCACCTCATATGTTTTATATTGTAGCCCACTTTCTCTCAAAAATTGTTTTGGTAAAGACTGCATAAAACGTCGTCACTATCATCAGAATATTAACAATATTAATGTCGTCGACCACAGACTTACCCCCACCTAACAAGAAATAGAAGCACAGACGGTTTAGTGAAGCTTTACTACAATACTACATCATAATCTAGAACCTACAAATTTCTGATTCATTGGCTCCATTTGTAATGGAAATACAAGGTTTCCTTGAATGATAGAGCAACAACTGATGATCTAATACGAGTACTCACAATGACTGATCTCTTAATCGCATAGGAGCTGAGAGGGACCTGACAGCTTGGATAGTCGCTTAGATCTTGCTCAGATGGAGTTGCAGTGAAACCTTCAGCTTGAGTTTCTTTTGGTATTGTTTTGTGAGCAGAGCTTGATTCAACTCCTAACCTATGTACTCCTACAAAAATGATGCTTTTAAAACAGAGTCTATACAGACATAATCAACGAGTGCAAGATTGACACCCAAATGAATTGGCCACATTGATTCCCAACCTGCTATTCTGCCTCAACTGACCAGGCCAGTATAATCCTGCAAGCCTCCACAAAATCTTTATTTTCATTGCATTATTTACTCATGCTCAGAGCTGTAAATAATCATATGGAGTATTTGAAATGTATTTTATTACACACGCCTATTTCGTTTATTGTTCTCCTCTAGCTAGGTAATCCAGGATTGAGAAACTTACATTATATCCACCAACATCATCCATATTACTACCAAAGAAACAGTTATTTGAATGCATCCGAGTATGACCAAGAAATACATAAACCGGATTCAAATGAATTTCATGGAAGAAAAGATGCTTACTGAAGCATTTCAAGGTCGGGCAGCTCCCACCTTTAATGAACTGAATACAAAGGTCATATCCGGCCTTGAAATGGTTAGCAGCCAGAACTTGTTTCCATCCTCTCTTGATATAGACTTGACCATCATTCTTCTTGTAGTTCATATCGACTGACCAGACTCTCCGTTTTGCATCTATGATTGTCACTTGACACGTTCTGGATTGTAGATTATTTTGTCTGGTAAAAGCTACAGGAAGATTCTGCCCAAATGCCCAGGTTATCAAGGAACATACTACTATACTGAACAATGGTTGTTCTGATTGTTGTAACATGGATGGATGTGCACATCAGCATTACCCAAGTCCTACTTAGGGCTCCCACAAATGGCGGAGTAAGGGAGTCTGATGTCCACGACCTTAACCCGGTGTTGTGCTAACACAACACAAAAGGGCATTTTCCGGATCCAAAATTATATTTGGGCATTTTTATGTAGACATGGAGGTTTGTTAGCATGTATGTATATAGAATGAAAAACAGTATTGAAAAAGAAACATACAATAATGGATTTGTCAACACTGTAGGTAGTGAGTCTGACGCAACAGCTGGAATGGTCTTCCTTAGATGGGATTACAGCATGATGATTGTCCGTTGTTTCAGTTTTGCGAGTAGAGTTGAAATCAGGGCGATTCCTCTTTGAGGCTAAGCAACAGGTTAAGAGTTGAGAATGTAAAGACAATAGTATGTCTAAATTGGGATTAATTGGTAGTAAGTGCTCAGAATAAGAAGTGGAATAGTCAAGTAAAAAGAGTAAGAAATAAAAGAGAAAACCTTGAAGAAAAAGGGTAGGAGTAGGAGTAGGAGAAGGAGAAGAAATGCGCTGACAAGCGGAGACAGGGTCAAAAATAGAGACGAGAAAGAGCAAGTTAGAGCGGTAGGTGAAGACGAGAAAGTCACCGAGTTGGAAACCAAGATGGAGGCAGAATTCCTTCCAACCATAAGTGAAACGACGACCGTCTTCGACACCAACAACCCAATGTCGCAGTGGCTCAGATTGGGACATTAGAACTACAGTCTGCAGCGTCTCTCCGTTGAATTCAGTCTCCAGCCGCTTCACATATGCCTTGGGAATAGACTGTCAATAAAGAGCATTCATTAAATAGGGAATTAATTAAAGTAAACAAAAACAAAAACAAAAGAGGAAGAGGGAAGAGGAAGGGAGACTGACGAAACAAGTTAGGAAATTGGGAAGAAGAGGTTGCACGAATCCAGGTTGATGTTTATCATCATTATCAATTGAATTTCTCATTCTCAATATTACAATTTACAATAACAATTCTTTCTTTGGGTTTTCATCCCTCACTTTGGCGGGAAATCATAAGGAGTATATCACCAGGCACGATATTCAACAATTTTTCAAGGGACTCAAACTCACTCATTTCAGATTACACGTCTCTTCTCTTGGATATCATATTTGCACCAATACACATACTATGTTATATCAAGCCCCCTTTTTTATTTTTTTATTTATTTCAAATTTCCCCATATATATTAATTATAATAAAGTTAATTTTACTAAAAACTACTATCTCATTTATGATAAATGTATTTTTGAGACGGTTACTCATAATAGTAGACGGTTCCTTAAAAGGCGTACTTGTTGAGAAATAAAGAAAGAAAATTATAGAGAGAAGCTAGAGAGAATATAAAAAGAGAGATTGTCATATTCCTATTCCATTACGAGGGTATATATATACACATAAAATGGGTTAGAGTTTTCATAAGATACTTTCTATTTCGGAGATATTTTGAATCATCTCAATTATCTCCGCGTTATTCATCTTGTCGAAATTGCCCACGGATGTCGTCACTATCATATCACAAAATCTTTGCTCAAGAGTTCGAAAGAAATTGTGGGTTGTCAACTTGTCATCCATCGGAATTCCGTTATGAGGGCAAGATGCAAGTAGATCTCTAAACCGCGCCTAAGCCTCACTCAATGATTCCATCGACCTTTGCTTAAAAGTTTGGATTGCATGCCGAATTCTCGCCGTTTTGGATGGAGGGTAGTACTTGTTGATAAAGGCTTGGAAAAGAGCGGCCCAATTGGTGAAAGTACCCGGCTCGTGGGAGTTGAGCCACTTCTTAGCATTGTCTTTCAATGTCAATAGGAAGAGCATTAAAAGCATTTGCTCTTTCGTGAAACCGTTACACTCTTTATCGTCCCGCCTTTTCCTTGAATGACGTGAGATGTTGGTGGGCATCTTCACTCTTCATGCCATGGAACGTGTCTTCTTCGATATACGTGATGACGTGGTGGCGAAGTTCAAAATTGTTGGGAGCAAGGACCTCATAGTTTATGGCCGAGCAAGACCGATTAGGGTCCGGCCGGTTGTAATAACCTATTGGGTGGTCTCCCATATCTTCAAGCTCATGGTTTTGGTGTTGGAAATCTATTTTTGGTGAAGGTGGCGGTGAGTGGTTGGGTGAATTGAAAGGTGAGTTGTTTTGTGGATTGTGGAATGGGATCTCAATGGTGAATTGTTGTGGCTCGGTGGTGGAAGTGGAAGGTTGATGTAAGGCATCAATTGTGAGAGGTGGGGGAAATTTTGTGGTTGGTTAAGGGATGACGGGGATCCTCTCCAAGCTAATAAAGCTAACCTTCTTCTTGCCCGGATAGTCTACTCAATCTTTCGATCAAGCGGGAAAAGAGGTCTGGTGTAACGCTTATTCATGCACTTGAAGAAAGATTAAATAGTCCTAATGCAAAGTTGCACTAGGACAAAAGGAGAAAATAAACAAGTAATAAAAAAATGAATTAATCCGATATGCAAACAATCAGACTTAGCCACTAATGTCGTCCCCGACAACGGCGCCAAAAACTTGTTAAGCTTTACATTTGTAATATAACCTCGCAAGCGGACAAGTTACCTTCGTAGCATTACAAGGGTCGAACCTAAAGGATAGTTCGCGGCTTCCTAAGTTTGGTTGTTTGAGCAACTAGTTTAATTTGATAAAAGATCGGTTTTGAATAATTGAAAGCTAAACAAGAAAGCAAAGTCAACTAACGTAAACAATTAATTGCAAGGAGATGGAATAAATTACTAAAGGAAATTAAGATGACGGGTTCACCAAAGCGGGGTAGGGGAAAAGTGAATAGCATGCAAACGGGCTAATAAGAACGAAAACGATAATAAAGACCCGACCTCTTGACGCGAATCCTAACCTAGGTCGAGAAAAGTTGACTTACTTATCGATGTGTACCTTTTATACAGACTTTTATCGTCTATTTGACCCGCATTTCTATGCTTGTATTATTGTTTTATGTTATATTTTGCCCCAAATTTGCTACTTTGTGTCTGTCTTGTGATTTGTGCAAGGAAGACGTACAAGTGGTGGAAATCGAGCCTAAACCTGTCATGGAGCATGCATTTAGGATTCATGGGCGTTTGGAGCAAAAATTACGTAATCTCGTAATGCGTGAAGGCATTTCAAGAGCATAAATGACGAGAATCATGGCTAAGCAACAGTACATCACTCGATCGAGAGGTTAAATGCCTCGATCGAGTGATCCCTTCATCATTGGTGGTCTATCGAGTGCGAAGACTACTGGTACAAGTTAGTTTCGGTATGCTCAGAAGCAGTACACTAGGCATTGTGCAGCATGTTTCGAACATGCTCGTGCATGAATTGCAAATGCGAGAGCAGAACCAAGAGAAACTACAATATGACCAATTCAAGTCGCAGAAAAAATAACTTTGGTCACAAATTATTCTAATTTTGGAATAATCAACTCAGACACGGAATTTGAGAGGTGAACATGAAATTACCTAGATTATGACGTTGATCTCAACACTCAAGGCCAAAGCAACCTCAATAATCAATAGAAAACATACTTCAAAAATATGTCCACACCATTTGATTCTTAAAGGCCAGTTGAAACTACAAAGCAATTGCTAGACCACTGTGCAAAATAAGTTACAGCATATCATCTTCAATGCACATTAACGATCTACATACTGGAAACTATTCCAACAAGACACTACAAGCGTGAGGAGAGGGGAATGCGAGGGAAATAATAAGATTGTGGTACTTTATTATACTCTTGGCCTTTCAATAGGCAAGACTCAAGCGGGATGCGGAAAAAAAGAAGAAACAAAAGATGGGGGAGGATTTAGGCCAAAATTTTTGGTTATGGGAATAGTTTACCAAGAGAAAGGACTTCCACCCAACAAGAAAATCTCATTCTCCACATCTTTTACCCACTGGCAAACACGATTGCAAGTCTTAATTGCCAAGGCCTGCAAAACCATGTTATCAAGGATTAGTAAATCAACAATATCGAAAAATTCGCGCTTTCTATTCTTTCTTAGTTTCTTACTCTCTCTCTCTCTCTCTCTCTCTCTCTTCCTTTCATCCAATGTAAATTGTCCCCATTTCCCTTTTTGTCCATCCCATAATTACCGGCCAATTTCCCTTACTGCAAACCAAATTAACCAGCAAAATTCTAGTGCCTTAAAAAGTTGCTGTATATTGCGAGATAAGGGGGTTCAAATGTACGCAACCTTAGCCCCGTGTTAGCAACATAGCGAAACTATTTCTAGACGACCTTAACCCCGTGTATGTAATATTCACACAATCCCTAGTTATGTACTCCATAAGTCCCTCCTTCCCATTGACCCAATGGCAAGAGATTCATTAGGGTGATTTGGCAAGTATTGTCCCAATTTACATTTTGGTCCATGACAAATAATAAGCTCATTTCTAAATTATAAGTAAAATAATGGTGGTAATAAGGGTATCGTGGTGCCCTTACATGTAAATTCTTTTTAGTTGAGGTGAAATAATGGATTGGGTCACTAACTTATATATGACTTCTAGTCAAATGAGTATAATAAGGAAAAGAATTGGAGGGAGTATAATACAAAAGCAGGAAAGGCATCGATGTGTTAAACCATATGAGCAAAAAAGAAAAACTATTTGAAGATATGAGGAACAGGCGGGTAAAAAGATATGGGCATTGTTCTCAACTATGTTACTCCGACACTTAGCTTAACTGCCGTGTCGCGTGTCAGACACGTGTCGGTGTCCGACACGACACGACACTTCAACACTTCAGTTTAGACCACGAAATAGGAAAATTCACCCAAACTAGCCGTGTCCGACACGCCGACAGCGTGTCTGAGTAACACTGGTTCTCAATTTATGTCTTTTTAACAAAAATTGTAATTAATCTGTCAGAGATCCATGTTTATGCTGTCGAACTTCATAACCATAAACCATCCTGTTAAAAGCAGCAGTGATAGCATAATCTCTTAGATATGCATGAGGTGTAAACAGAAGTTCAGAACACAGTGGTTCCAATAAACCACCAAGTAGACATGTATGAATCAATCAGTTGGTCCATCCAAATTCAGCATCAAGCAAAAGATAACCAGGTTAACTCGTTTATCTGCTTACAAACTTGAAACATAATTATAAACGCATAGGCAGCACTCAGCACTGTACTAAATAGGAACTATACCTTGTCAGCAAGCGGGTCAAATGCCGCATATAGTTCAAAATCTTGAGTGACCCAGCAAAGTAAGACTGCAATGAATGACAAATTATAAGCACAAAAACCAGCAAAGCTATGTATCAAGATATGCTGATATCAACAGATCCAAAGATTAATCACCGTAATTATCATCTCTTCTAAATTGTGTCCTATGAGGCCCAAACCCCTTATCGTGCATTGAAGAATAGATTTTCTGGTATGCCCTATACAATCTGCATCACAGTCATATTTGTTAAACTAATCGTGCCAGAAATTCAGAGAAAACGCATTTTATCTCACAAGGTTATGGATCTGACCTTTTCTGCTGTGGTGGCGTATTGATTGGAGATGAGAACTCAGAAGAAACATACTGATCCAAATAAATACTGCGATAAATGAAATGCCAGAGACCACAAGGACCACCAATTCCAGCACATGCTTCCCTGATTCTCATTGGAGAATGTTGACCTAAATGCGGAGAGGCAGAACCAGCACGAGAAGATAAATCCACAGGCAAATCCTCAACATGCAAACCACCATCTAACATAGACCTTTGAACCTCGCTAAGTACATTCGATTTTAGAAAAACAGCTTCAATATTAATCCTGTGAACCAATTAATTTCTTTCATCAGAAACTTACGAGTAAATAATCAATAATAGGTGGTACCACCGACTTTTTAAAATAAATATTTATGGTTTTTGAATAAAGATCATAAAACTCGCGCCTGCGAGGGCAGTCTAAGTCCACGTGAAGGGTGAGCGGATAAACTGGGTTTCCAGTTTCAAGGCATCCAAGTATAGAAAATGGTAGAAAAGCAGAAGGTTTCTTATTAATGCCCCTTATATTGATTAGTCCAACAGTTCCATGCTCATTGCGTGTGATAGGTATGCGAATTTTCACAAAGGGGATTTTTTTTTCATTTTTTCTACTGCTTGCAAGTGATTGGTTTGCAAACAGCAACACCTTACTGAATGCTTCATTGCTTGAAATCTTCTTTCACTTTTCAAAAATCTGCATTGGTTAATTCTTCTACTTTTACCATCTCTTTTTGAAAACTTTATCAAAGGCGAACATATAAAAGAAGAAACAAGAAACGCTAGGGATAATGTGACATACAAAAGGGCGCAATGAAAGAACTAAAGGAAAATAATAGAAATTTCATAATTGACTTGATTTTAGGATTCACCAGAAAATTTGGCTCGATAGTGATGTTTAGATACGGCAGGTGACTTTGACTTTTGGGCCATAATTTGATTTATTTTAAGTAGGCTCGCTTCTGCAGTTGTGCTCACTTATGAGTATTTAGCGAGGTAATTAAAATATATATAAAACTTTACCCAAAAAGGAAATAGGGAAGGTATTGTGAATTGATGAAAAAGGAAAGAGGGAAGGTTACTATGAATAGGATGGAGTATTACTTTTCCTAAAGAGTTATACAATTTTGATAAGGGTAGATCATGAAGATATGGAGGGAGTATTTTACAAAATGCTTCATGTCCATGTATATATAATTAAGAGTAAATTAAAAATAACTCCCTTTTAAAATAGGGTTTTCTAAAATTACTCCCTTATATAATTTTTTTCTAAAATTACTCCCTTAAGATACACTTTTATTAAAAATTGCTTCAAAACTCTAATTTAGCTTACTTATTTCGTATGTTTTTTTAACTCATTCTCCATTGTTATACTTTTGAAAGTATAAATTGGCTATGTTACAAACAGAATCAATTCAAAAACTTGTGAAATAAGTTACTTGAATTAGAGTTTTGAAGCAATTTTTGATAAAAATACATGTTCAGGGATTAATTTTAGAAAAAAATTATATAAGGGAGTAATTTTAGAAAACTGAATTTTAAAAGAGAGTTATTATTAATTTACTCTATAATTAATGAGTCAATACGCTTGTGTTTTTTTACCATATATGTGTTTGTTGCTTAATTTGAGAACTAAGTGACATACTCCACACCGTGTTGCATTCAACGCATGTTTGCAAGTCCGAGTGACACAGATAAATCCTAGTTAAGCTAGTCATATTTTGTTTCCTATTGCTCCTGCCTTCACCAATATAGAGCAACAAGTTCAACAACACCCTACATATATTCCCACTAATCTAAGATGTAGGGAGTCAAATGAGCACCCGCTCGCCTATTTAGGAGAAAGGTTGTTTCCTAGTGACCAGAAAAATATGGATGGTACTTAAAATTAGCAAGAAGGCCTCGGTCAAATAGCATAAATCGACAGGCACCCCCTACGAGCCATAGCAATAGCAATAAAACTGAAAATTAGCACAAAAGTCATGTCCCATATACCGACTCTATCTGCATGTACTTGAAATTTGTGGATATCACAATTACAACTACATTTAAGATTTACAGCAGACATACCTGCATTCTTTAAGATGATAAAAGGCATCAGAACTGGTGGTAAGCAACATCAAGTATGTATTGACCTGCCACAAGCCAGTGCGATAGAATTACTGTCAACGTAGAAGAAAGTCAACGGTCAAAAACACTACTACGTGCTAACGAGAGAATTTAAATTTAACAGTTGAATTATTTTAACATCTTCATGTTGCACACACAAGGGTAAGGTTGCGGGGGCCATTGAGGGATTGGGGTAATGTTGTAGTTGTTGAACTGTGTCTAGTATTTTGCCTGAGTAAACAATATTCAAGAGACCAAGATACAAAAACAATTAATCAGGCAACTGACTAAAAGTCAGAACAGGATACTAGAAAATTAAGCTAATTAAATGGGGAAAAACATGACGTGATTCTATCGATCATTATGTTATGTGGAATTTCATCCCAGAGTCAACTGTTTTGTAACAAATGAACATATTAATTAAAACTATCCAGACCATGGGATATGCAAACCTCAATTTTTTTATCATAAACACAGAGCACATTGTGAATGTAAGCAAACAATCAAGCCTTCACTTAATGAAGTAAGCTACTCACATCCAAATAATGGACATATGCATATAGAAAGGCCATAGGATTATATCTTGGCAGACAAATTGGAGAGAAAGACTCTGATGTCCTGCACAGTCAGAAAATGTAAACACTTAGAAGGTTACACAAATGAAAATTTCTTATTCAACATGTAATGAAAGAAGCCTTAAACAGGTCTCGCTGTTCAGGATGTCTATTTTTGTGAAGGCTACAAGCTAAATCAATGGACAAAAAAACACTAAACTTCAGATTACCATCAGCCATGAAAAGGTGATGAGTAAGCATGAGTGCATGACAAGTCCTTTGAATTTAGACTACGTCAAATAGATTAATCTATGCTATAACAAAACTCTAGCATTTTTACATACGGGGTCTCCAGCACCAGTTCAGACTTAAATCAGTGGTGAGCATATTCTAGCCATTGGGGTATGAATCAAAAACTATAAGAGCTCCTCCTCTAACTATATAGCTTGGCACAAGTATTATGGAATGTGAGTGAGTGGCACAATTTTGACATTTTTACCTACATGAGTGCATGACATAACCATACTCAAAATAGAAATGGGCAATTCTAAGCATAGTTCAAAACTAGAAAATGGGGAAAATTCAAGCATCAAAGGGCATATGCAATTCCCTTAAAATGGACCATAATTTGGTAAAACCATGTTAATCTGACTTGGCTACAAGTGTCGGACAAGAGTACATATCCAGGTATCGGGTTTGGCATGACTACAATTTTAAGACACGAGGATCCCGCTTGATCCGCTCTAAAATGAGGATACCGGTGCGGGGACACTTGTACAATGCAAAGACACTTCCAAGTCTACAATATTCAAATATCTCCGAGAATAACTCAAAGACGTTTGACGAATACGACTTAAAATCATTAAAGGGGTGTTTGGTTGGGTATATTGATCCATTCCATTGTTTGGTTAGGGTGATTTGGAATGGAGTTAGATACCCAATGGATTCTAATTTCTAACTCCACCTCAACCCCTTGAAATCTCATACCCACCCTTCCCCATTGGATTCAAACTTCATTCCCCCCCTTCTATAATTTCTGGTGAACCAAACAAGATTAAGCAAGTATGGATTTAGAACCCCATACCACCCCACTATCAAACCCCATTCCATTTCCATTCCGACTTGTTGAACCAAACGACCCCTAAATATACTATTAAATGCCTTATAAGACTCTTTTCCTCTACTTTTGTGGTGCGAGCCTGGATAATTGGGAGAAGTGTCGGGACAAATAAGTGTTGGGGTACGTAATCCATACAGATATCCATGTTGTGTCGCGTCGACACGGGTACGATCCAAAAAGTGAAGAGGTGAAGTATCATAGGCTAAAAATATAAACAAACACCATAACTCAACGTAATTCGGATTCGTACTCTTGCAAATCGATTCACGACTTGGTAGGTAACTAAGCGAATTTGGTAACCTAGAATCCTAGATATTTTGAATCTAGAAAACCCTTAACCAAATACAACACTAGCGTGTCTGGATAGATGGTATAAGAGAGAATAAGAGAGAACAGAAGAGAGGGGGGGAACCACCTTTCATTATTTTACATATGGATTAAAACTAGGCGCATAAGGGGAGGAATTTGAAGCATGGCTCTTTCCTACCCTATTATTAATTCAGATTTTCCACAAGTCATTTGGTTGGAAAAAAGTAAGTTGTTGGTTCCCCTCACCATCTATCTCCTTCCCTCTTCTTCCTCACCCTCCATTTCTACTTTTAAGATATAGCTAATTTAATTCTTCCATTTAACAATAAGCAACATGCACATTCAAACGATAATGTATCACATCTGAGAGGTGCTTACTTAAATGATTCGGATGACATCACAAAGTTCGACAAGAGCAGCATATCATCTGGATGAAGAGATGCCTTCTGTGCTCCAACGAGGCTAACGACCTGCAGCCTCACATAGTAAGTTCTATGGTGGTGAAATCTATGTTAAAGAGCTAGTAGACAAGGAATACAGCAAACCTTGTGTTTGCACATAAGTATTGCAAATAAGACCCCTGAATCAGCAACATCTTGCAAGATAGCACCTGCGGCTTGCCGTGTAGGATAAGCTAGAGGTAGGCAAGTGTAGGCATGAAGAAAAGTAGCAGGGTTCCTAGATAATGAAGCGCACAAAATAAGGGATTTCAAAGATATACTACAGAGGGACTATGCATTGATTCTTTCTTCTTATATTAGTAGAAGGAACAAATTAGTCATGAAAAGTTGACATGTAGGGGGAGGGAAACCCTTTGCATGTATAATAAATAAGTAAATAAACAATTTACAAACAAAATAAAAACTGTAAAAAGCTTTAGAAGCAAGCAACTGCCAACTGCAACAAAACAGAGAATCAATTGGTCTCAAACAAAAGCCCAACACCCATATTAGTCGGTTGGATCCATAATTTATTGGTAAGACTCCAATAATCTTCATAAAATTCATAAACAAACTGAAACTACTGTTTGCCAACAAAATAATATAATCTGTTTTGTTGGACAAGCTCATGCAATGAACTCCAGACTTTGTGTATACATCAGCAACTGCTACCAGGGGCTCTATTCTAGAAGATGTCAACCGTTTTAAGCTTTTTAATGATTTATTTTCAGTATCAAGAATTTCTACTTTCCAGCATCATGTACGAAGTCCGTCATAATCCATACTTCAAAAGGTATTACCCGAAAAAAAGAAATAAAAAACGGATCTATGAATACAAAGAATAAAAGAAGATTGATGGCTAATTAACACCAAAATGCTGACACCCTTTTCATGTACGTCATTTATTATCAGTCAAGCTGGCACAAACCAGAAAGCTCCATAATTCCATAAAGTATCGTGTGCCTAATTAACAACTAAATTCAAAGAGGAATCACACATAAAGTATGTCGCATGAGTAAAATATTAAGATGAAAATAACTAGGAGCTAACAAGGATGAGAGGAACATACCAGCTGAAAGAATGGATGAGAGATGAGAAAACAGCATCTGTTCCACCAAGCAAAGGCGTCATATCAAACTTTGGATTCTTCTCAAAACATCTATTCACTGACTTTGTCAAAATAAGAATCATCTGTCCAGAAAATGTCGAGGCTTAGCTCTGACTCCAAATCCATGATATATAAAATGAGCAATATGAGGTTAGTAAACTGAGGAAAGGAAACTTACCTGACCATAAAGCAGCTCCAACTGCCCCCTCAAAGAATCATATGGCTCCTCTGTACAGCTAATACAGACCAAATAGATAGGTCCCTTGACAAGAAAAACTACCTGAACAGTTGTAAAAGGTTAGGCATGATTCAATAAGGCTGTAAATGAAGAACATGCTATGAACAAAAGGTTTCTTTCCAAACCCATCACAACTGTGAATGTCATCAATGTCATTAACGTCACTTGGCTTGGCCATATGCCTATATCAAACTCTAAGTAGAGCCTTTGTTTCTATGTACACACAAAGTATAGATATTAGGTTATTATGAGTTTATTCTAGTATTCTACATAAACACCTAGGGGTGTGTTTGGATAGCAAGAAAGGAGTGAAAGGGAGAGAAGGGGGGAGAGGAGGGAGAATGGAGGAAGTGATTTTCCCTCCAAATCTTGCCTATATTGGTGGTGAAATAATTTGCCTTGTAGGAGGGAAATGAAGGGATCCGTTTTCCTTTCCCTCCAAATTCTTCTACCTTAATTTTGCTATCCAAACAATGAATTTCTCATCCTTCCAATTCCCTCCCCTCCCTTTCCCTCCAAATCCCTCAATCCAAACACACCCCTAAGCACCAAACAACCAACTCAGAGCCTTAAATGATTTGAGGTTGGCTAACATGAATCATCCTTTAGAACCGTCCATGGGTGATCACACACCTCAAAAATGCGAAAGTATAGAAAAGGTGAAAAACAAAAGCCCAAAAGGGTAGTGCAACATAACACAAAAGTCAAGGTAGACTTATAGGTTTTAAAATCGAAGTCATGATTTCTTTTATAAAAGCTTAGAATTTAAATCAAGAATAAAGAGTAAAATGATTTTGAAAATCGAAGTAAAACTGAAAGTTCCGGAATAAAACAACTAAGTCCAAATACTATGTAAAACAAAACACAACAAAAAAAAAGCTCCAAAACAAATTTGAGCTCATGCATCACCATTTTAATTTCTTTTGGCCGCATTTATAAAAAATTAAGTCCAATTAAATGATACATGGTAGAAGAACTCGGACAAGTCTCTTTTAGTGGAAATTCAATTTATTATTTATGTGTAATGAAGTGGGTACATAAAGTAGCTGACTGTTGACACGTAAAGAAAGGCGGCAACCTAATTACAATAGAAGTGCAGAAACAAATAAAATAATGTCCTTGCACTACGATGCATCATTTTTACGCACAACGGGAAGCAGCCATATTGCTACACCTCAACCATACAATGTTTCTGAAAGAAGACCGAAAATTCCTGACAAGAACACCAGAGGCGTCCAGTGATTTTAGGAGGCCCGGTTCAAATTGCTAATTTGGGGCCCTTAATAGGGCTTGTAAACAAATAATATTTTTTTAAAAAATAATAAAAATATAAAATTGTTGAGATTTTGCTACCAAAAGGAATCGAACCTTGGACAACACATTGAAAAGTGATGCTCAAACCACTACACCTACACCCAAGCATATTAATACTAATTTAGTACAACAAAAAGTTAATGTACTCTAACCATACTGAGTTTTGGGCCCCCAAAACTTTTAGGCCGCGGTTCTTAGAACCGGTCGAACCCCCTGTTCGACGGCCCTGAAGAACACTATACCCTTAATTCTTATAATACTATGTGAGCTCCCCACCCTTCTAGATATGCCACCAAATTATCAAAGGAAACATTCACACATCACTATGAGACTACGTACCAAGGAAATGTCAAATGATACATGTACCAAGGAAATGAAAAAATAACAGATGTGTCCTAAACAGGTGTAACACATCGTAGCAAATAACAATCTTAACCACAACTCAAACATCCGGAAAGAAAAACCGTGAGTAGATGCAAAAGCAGTAGTGAGTTTGTGTTTCCTACTTGATATAGACTGCATAGAAGGTTCAAAACGGTGGGGTAGATAAGGCGAGTCATGATGAGGGAAGAATCAAGTTACAGTTTATTTTTCTTATAACAAAGAATAAGAAGCATAGAGTAGAAAAAAGCAGTGAAGATGAGAAAACAGAAAACCTGGTGGTTTCCAGCACGAACCAACTTAACACGATCACCCCTAAGAAAAGGAAAGGGTATGATAGGTGTTAGAAAGAGCAGATTTATTAGGTGCATAGAATGTACGACAATGAGAAGTTAGTTTGTAAAGCTGACCCATTTTCAACAAAGGAAATGATAGCCTGCAAAGTGGCGGAAAAACCAGCCAACTTATGTTCGTCCCCATACCTACACCAACAAAATTCTTAAGAGTAGGTCCTGAGTTGAGAAACTGAAAGAAGTAGTAGTTGAAAAGTAGGAAACCTGGAATAAATTGGTTTGCCAGAGTGACTAAGAACAAAAAAGTGTTTTTTCCTCTTCCTCCATGAAAGAGAAGCATCATCCTGATTGTTATAACGCACACAACAATACAATTAGTGTTGATGATCTCAACACACAGATATAGTATAGATAGAATACTAGTACTACATAGTTTGATACCTCATGTTGATGTCTTTTACCAGGAGTCCAAGAGTGTGATCCCGATTCAACACCGCCATTATCATTATCATCATCGTCGTCGTCTTCTTCTTCTTGTTCAATCTCACCAGCGGTACTAGCAGGACTACTACTGCTACCTCTCTCGGCAGCGTATCCGCTACTAGTAGGACTGGGCGGATAATTCAACACCCTAATCGGTACCGATTCATGATCAGTCTCCTCAATTGAAGTTTGATCGCGCAGTGTCGTGGCTTCATCAACATCAGATTGTCGTGGTGGTGATGTTTGTTGTTTATGATTGGGAGTTATGGAGAGAGAAGATAAATTAGGGTTTACATCTGCGGTGGCTGCGGTGGCTGGTGAAGGTGAGTCATCATCGGAGGACATTGTAGAAGTTGACTGACTAATGCCGGGCTTGTTTTAGGGGTGTTTACTGTATTGTTATGGTTATTTTTCCGTTGTTTTCCCAGATTAACTCGTTTTCTTTTTACTGTGTTTTTTCGTACACAAGAGGGGAGGTTAGGACTTAGTTGTGTCCACTGTCCACCGGTCTTGCTAATTCAATTACAGATGTTCATTCTCCCCTGTACACATGTGAACATCATTTGTTTAGATGGCTGACTAGTAGGTAAGGCTTATAAGTATACCTATCAAAACTCAACCCCATGTGAAAATTTGATCCTCCCGATTCGTGTACCGTGTTTTTACCCGTAACCCGATTGACCCGAACCCGTTATTAAAAGAAATCGAATTTCAGATTATACTCATATCATATATGGGTTTATAATTTAAGTTTAGTCATAATACTTACATCTTATGCATGCAAAATGGATTACATAAGAAGGAAGAAATCAATTCTTACATTGATTTAGAAGGATTATACTCACTTAGTCACTTACTAAATGAGTCTTCGACAAATCATAGTTATCCAAAGAACAGCCTAAAAAAAAATGTCTCCTAAAGATGTGTAAAACCCCTCGCAAAAGCGGAAATGTAAAACATACAAAGTACCAAAAATGCAGCGGAATTAAAACTTTTCAACATAAATAAACATGCGAGGTGTTCTAACAAACTAAACATGCGGAAGATAAGAACATAGATAAGTATATAAGTACTATACAAAAACAGCCCGGGATAGCATATCCCTACAGGCACCAAAGTACGGAAAACATAAAGCTAAGGTCTAGCTAACGAATGGGTAAAATCATCGATGAAAGATCATCGCTCGCTAGCCTCAACGTAACCCCCTGATGAACAGCATCAAGTACCTACACACATACAACATGTGCGCCACAGTCAGTGGGGAGTGACTAGAGTTCTCATAGCCACCTAATGTCATACAACACAGAACATGAAATTACAAGTATCATACTCCAACATAAACAATCATGTGAAGCATTTATCTCAACATCTCGATCTCCTATCATCATGCGAATACTATGCAAAGGCTCTCAACCAACTTCGGAAACTATTTGGAAGGAGAGCCGGTTTCCCTTCCGGTTGCCCGGCCGGGGGTTTTTCAATCCAAACCATTTACGAAACTGAATAAAAAGTCATCCAATGCCTTGGATGAACAATACTATAATCAAAGTAATATACCCAACACTATCAACATACATATCTGACACTGTACCAACTCTAGGCAAGCAGACATACAACAGTAAGTATATAACACCGTACCCCTACTCAGGCAAGTATATACCATATCAGCAATTAGTATCCATATGCACAAATACACCTTATAAATACAAAGGCAACCAAAAGCTGTGACCTAATCCTAATCACAGTTTCACCACAATACACCTCAAATACAAAGGCAAACAAGACTATAACCTAATCCAAATTACAGTCCCACCACAATACATACCCCATAATCCAAAGGCAACACAGAACTGTAACCTAATCCAAATTACAGTCCTAACACAGCATACCCCATAATCCAAAGGCAACACAGAACTGTAACCTAATCCAAATTACAGTCCTAACACAACATACCCCATAATCCAAAGGCAACACAGAACTGTAACCTAATCCAAATTACAGTCCTAACACAACATACCCCATAATCCAAAGGCAACACAGAACTGTAACCTAATCCAAATTACAGTCCTAACACAACATACCCCATAATCCAAAGGCAACACAGAACTGTAACCTAATCCAAATTACAGTCCTAACACAACATAATGCATTCCAAACTGTGACCTAATCCAAATCACAGTTCTACAACACCTTTCACGTCAAAACTATGACCTCATCCAAATCATAGTCCTACAACCTCAATACTGAACATACTCAATTTATTACTAACTATGCAACGACGTATACTTAAACCAACACTTAATTGACCACGGGAATTAAGCCGAGGGAGAGCCGGTTTCCCTTTCGGTTGCCCGACCAGGGGGTCTCTATCCTCACTCTATTCCCGAACCCAATATAGTGCCGCCCGAACCTCGGGGACTTCAAACAAGCATACGGAGCATACGCAAAAGGAATCAATACAATCTGACTTGAAAATCAAAAGATATGAAGCAAATAACGCAATCAGGGGCTCTCAGCCGGTTACCACAGGCGGCCGGTCAACCGGCTGAGAGTCCTTTTACTCTCAAGCCGACAAGCACAAAAACAATGCAAATAGGTCTCCCAGCCGGCCGCCCGGCCGCCGGTCCGCCGGCTGGGGACCCCTTCTCGCTTTCTCCACAAAAACACACATAAAACACAATTGGGACTCCCAGCTGGCCGGCCGGCTGCCGGTCCACCGGCTGGGGGCCCTTTTTCCCAAAATTCGCAAAATTCACTCAACACCAAGAGGGGCTCTGAGCCGGCTGGTCGGCCGCCGGTCGGCTGACCGGCTCAGAGTTTCTGAACGTGTTTTTCGCCATTTTCGCCATTCTCAAATCCTTTCAATACTTTACTATTCCGTCTTAAACATGTTTTTACGCTACAACACAACATTTCCCACATGTATACAACATCAATTACACATAAGAACATGTATTCAAACAACCAATTCAAGAGTTAACAAGAAAATCCCAAATAAACCGATCTTAACATGTATACTCCTAAATTCACTTTCTCATCAAGTTCTTCCTGAAATCTTCACCAAAATCAGTTTATAAGACATTACAAGAACATTAAAGAACTTAAGACTAAACTAACATTCATCAAACACAACCAAAATCACATAAAGTGCTAATTTAGACAAAAGGCCGAGTTTCTCATTATCGTCACCTTTACTCCGCGAATGCTCCGGTTTACTCTTCAAGGATCACAAGCTCTTCCTCTGGGTTGTTATTAGCTCCACCTTCAAGCACAAAAACACGGATTAAAGTGATAATTTCGTGATTAAGGCAAAACAGCCCCGAAATGAAGTTTCACGAAATTGAAAACGAAAGTGATAGAAAGATCAGAAATGAAGAGAGGAATGCGATGGTGAAAACCTTGAGCCAAACCGAGTTGAAACGAGAAAATGGATGATGATTTAGTGAAGATGAAAAGAGTGGAAATGGAGGAAAACAAGTTACTGTTTTATTATTTGGTGAAGGGGGTTTCAACGTGATAAAGAAGAAGGAGGGTGTCCTTTATGGACTTGAGTCGGGTTTGTAAAATGTAAGGAGCGGAAATTCTTGAAACGGGATTTACCAAGTAAACGTGACATCTTTCAATTAAACAACTCAAGACGGACTTAACGGCATTTCTTAAAATAAAACATATGGATCAAAATTAAAATGTTATTAAATTACGAAGACTACCTTTTAAATCATTAAAATCCCTTTCATAAAAATGCGGGCTGTTACAATCACCCCATCTTTTCAAAAGTTTCGTCCTCGAAACTTGAAAGCAGTAACAAGGACAAGGTTAACAAATCAAAGTTTTCACTTAAACGGTTATTCTAAACTCAGGTTCTTTTCACAAATCTCGAAAACAACTTCTTAAGGCACCGGTTTTCGTCAATGGACGTTGGGGTTCTCGTTGTACATTCAAGAGCCCGACATTCCAAATCTGAGACAAGTCCCAAAATTAAATATCTTAAAATCAAAATTTAGACCGATCCGGTGTCGGCAAGCATCGTTCAGGTTATCAGACGTCTCCAATAACGAGTTCAATGACGAATCGACGCTGAGATCAATCGAATTGCAAGGCAAGTAACTCTTTAAAACCAGGTTTCTTGAAAAATTATCACCAAAACCTATCAAAGTTGAAAGATTATCCACTTCTTTTAACTAAAATCCTTTCGAAAACACACTTACTTTTCAAAATTTTCAGAAGGAGCGAAGTTTGCGAAATCTTACAAGTTGCAATTGATCGAAAGGAAGGTAGCTTGGCGAATTTACAGGTGCACAAACAAGAATCGGTGCACGGGAGAGATTAAGATTTAGAGCAAATGATAAGACCTTGGGGTCTTAGAAGGAGATAGGAGAGAAAGGTCAAAGATGAAGACGTACCAGTGATCAACTGAGGGCAAGTCTCTGCAGTAGCTCTGCTCATCACGTACACAGTACCCTTGGTTTTCGGCTTTCGAACAGCACCAGCAGCAGTGGCAGTCCTCCCAACAACAGTCTTCTTCTCCGGACACTCATAGAAGCGATGTCCAGGCTTCTTGCAGGTGTAGCACAAGTAGGGATCACCGTTACAGTTAACACCAGGGTGAAGGGCCTTGTGACACTTGAAACACTTCAGGGGAGGGTCAGGTGCAGGTCGAGGATCCATGGTCTTGGGGGAACCAATCTTTTGGAACTTTTCATTTTGAACTTCAGGAGAATCAGGTGAAGGATCAAGGGGTCTCTTCCCAAGAGAGCGAGCCTGAGGGGAACTGAGAGCAGAAGAAGCTCTAACCTCTGCATCTATGGCCTTAATTGAATTCTCAGCCCAAATAGCATCATCATACACCTCTACGAAAGAAGTAGAATCTCTGCGAATCATACTCTCGATGCGGGCACCTAACTTTCCTTTGTAGAAGTAGACTCTCTCGGATTCATCCCTTACGAACCGAGAAGCAAAGTGAGCCAACTGATTAAACTTGTCCGTGAACTCCTGCACTGTCATGTCCCCTTGCTTGAAATCCATGAATTCTTTGAGTCGCTGTGATCTGAGCTCCTTAGGGTAAAACCTTGTCTCGAGCTTATCCTTAAAAGCCTCCCAATCGAACAGAGGATCAAGAGTGAAAGTAGGTCCAGTCAATGCCCACCACCTATCGGCCTCAAGGGTCAGAAAGTGAGTGGCTAGCCGCACTCTATCCTCTCTACCCACCGCATACAGGGTAAAGCTCTTTTCCATCTCCCTGAACCACTCGGTAAGAGCTACCGGATCAACCTCGCCACCATAAGTCTTCACGTGGCTACGGGACATCTGCGAAGCTATCCATGAGAAACTACCAGGACGATTAGCCTCGTTGCCTGGTGGTGGAGGAGGTGGAGCATTCCCTGCTTGCTGTCTCTGGGTCTCAAGCAAGTGATGGATTGCTTGCAGCATAATGTTATCAGCAGTCGTGGGTCTCACCATCCTTCAAAAGAGAAAACAATGTTAACCTAACAATTAACAATCACAAACAGTCTACCACTTGTCCTTAAGTCTACCCAAATCTCTCATTCATTATTCAAGTTTTTGGTCAAGTTAAGTTTGGGGATTACATGAGTGCGTCGGGAGCAATAATGCTCTGATACCAACTGTAAAACCCCTCACAAAACCGAAAATGTAAAACATACAAAGTACCAAAAATGCAGCGGAATTAAAACTTTTCAACATAAATAAACATGCGAGGTGTTCTAACAAACTAAACATGCGGAAGATAAGAACATAGATAAGTATATAAGTACTATACAAAAGCAGCCCGAGACAGCATATCCCTACAGGCACCAAAGTACGGAAAACATAAAGCTAAGGTCTAGCTAACGAATGGGTAAAATCATCGATGAAGGATCATCGCTCGCTAGCCTCAACGTAACCCCCTGATGAACAGCATCAAGTACCTACACACATACAACATGTGCGCCACAGTCAGTGGGGAGTGACTAGAGTTCTCATAGCCACCTAATGTCATACAACACAGAACATGAAATTACAAGTATCATACTCCAACATAAACAATCATGTGAAGCATTTATCTCAACATCTCGATCTCCTATCATCATGCGAATACTATGCTAAGGCTCTCAACCAAATTCGGAAACTATTTGTAAGGAGAGCCGGTTTCCCTTCCGGTTGCCCGGCCGGGGGGTCTTTCAATCCAAACCATTTACGAAACTGAATAAAGAGTCATCCAATGCCTTGGATGAACAATACTATAATCAAAGTAATATACCCAACACTATCAACATACATATCTGACATTGTACCAACTCTAGGCAAGCAGATATACAACAGTAAGTATATAACACCGTACCCCTACTCAGGCAAGTATATACCATATCAGCAATTAGTATCCGTATGCACAAATACACCTTATAAATACAAAGGCAACCAAAAGCTGTGACCTAATCCTAATCACAGTTTCACCACAATACACCTCAAATACAAAGGCAAACAAGACTGTAACCTAATCCAAATTACAGTCCCACCACAATACATACCCCATAATCCAAAGGCAACACAGAACTGTAACCTAATCCAAATTACAGTCCTAACACAGCATACCCCATAATCCAAAGGCAACACAGAACTGTAACATAATCCAAATTACAGTCCTAACACAACATACCCTATAATCCAAAGGCAACACAGAACTGTAACCTAATCCAAACTACAGTCCTAACACAACATACCCCATAATCCAAAGGCAACACAGAACTGTAACCTAATCCAAATTACAGTCCTAACACAACATACCCCATAATCCAAAGGCAACACAGAACTGTAACCTAATCCAAATTACAGTCCTAACACAACATAATGCATTCCAAACTGTGACCTAATCCAAATCACAGTTCTACAACACCTTTCACGTCAAAACTATGACCTAATCCAAATCATAGTCCTACAACCTCAATACTGAACATACTCAATTTATTACTAGCTATGCAACGACGTATACTTAAACCAACACTTAATTGACCCCGGGAATTAAGCCGAGGGAGAGCCGGTTTCCCTTTCGGTTGCCCGACCGGGGGGTCTCTATCCTCACTCTATTCCCGAACCCAATATAGTGCCGCCCGAACCTCGGGGACTTCAAACAAGCATACGGAGCATACGCAAAAGGAATCAATACAATCTGACTTGAAAATCAAAAGATATGAAGCAAATAACACAATCAGGGGCTCTCAGCCGGTTACCACAGGCGGCCGGTCAACCGGCTGAGAGTCCTTTTACTCTCAAGCCGACAAGCACAAAAACAATGCAAATAGGTCTCCCAGCCGGCCGCCCGGCCGCCGGTTCGCCGGCTGGGGACCCCTTCTCGCTTTTTCCACAAAAACACACATAAAACACAATTGGGACTCCCAGCTGGCCGGCCGGCTGCCGGTCCACCGGCTGGGGGCCCTTTTTCCCAAAATTCGCAAAATTCACTCAACACCAAGAGGGGCTCTGAGCCGGCTGGTCGGCCGCCGGTCGGCTGACCGGCTCAGAGTTTCTGAACGTGTTTTTCGCCATTTTCGCCATTCTCAAATCCTTTCAATACTTTACTATTCCGTCTTAAACATGTTTTTACGCTACAACACAACATTTCCCACATGTATACAACATCAATTACACATAAGAACATGTATTCAAACAACCAATTCAAGAGTTAACAAGAAAATCCCAAATAAACCGATCTTAACATGTATACTCCTAAATTCACTTTCTCATCAAGTTCTTCCTGAAATCTTCACCAAAATCAGTTTATAAGACATTACAAGAACATTAAAGAACTTAAGACTAAACTAACATTCATCAAACACAACCAAAATCACATAAAGTGCTAATTTAGACAAAAGGCCGAGTTTCTCATTATCGTCACCTTTACTCCGCGAATGCTCCGGTTTACTCTTCAAGGATCACAAGCTCTTCCTCTGGGTTGTTATTAGCTCCACCTTCAAGCACAAAAACACGGATTAAAGTGATAATTTCGTGATTAAGGCAAAACAGCCCCGAAATGAAGTTTCACGAAATTGAAAACGAAAGTGATAGAAAGATCAGAAATGAAGAGAGGAATGCGATGGTGAAAACCTTGAGCCAAACCGAGTTGAAACGAGAAAATGGATGATGATTTAGTGAAGATGAAAAGAGTGGAAATGGAGGAAAACAAGTTACTGTTTTATTATTTGGTGAAGGGGGTTTCAACGTGATAAAGAAGAAGGAGGGTGTCCTTTATGGACTTGAGTCGGGTTTGTAAAATGTAAGGAGCGGAAATTCTTGAAACGGGATTTACCAAGTAAACGTGACATCTTTCAATTAAACAACTCAAGACGGACTTAACGACATTTCTTAAAATAAAACATATGGATCAAAATTAAAATGTTATTAAATTACGAAGACTACCTTTTAAATCATTAAAATCCCTTTCATAAAAATGCGGGCTGTTACAATCACCCCATCTTTTCAAAAGTTTCGTCCTCGAAACTTGAAAGCAGTAACAAGGACAAGGTTAACAAATCAAAGTTTTCACTTAAACGGTTATTCTAAACTCAGGTTCTTTTCACAAATCTCGAAAACAACTTCTTAAGGCACCGGTTTTCGTCAATGGACGTTGGGGTTCTCGTTGTACATTCAAGAGCCCGACATTCCAAATCTGAGACAAGTCCCAAAATTAAATATCTTAAAATCAAAATTTAGACCGATCCGGTGTCGGCAAGCATCGTTCAGGTTATCAGACGTCTCCAATAACGAGTTCAATGACGAATCGACGCTGAGATCAATCGAATTGCAAGGCAAGTAACTCTTTAAAACCAGGTTTCTTGAAAAATTATCACCAAAACCTATCAAAGTTGAAAGATTATCCACTTCTTTTAACTAAAATCCTTTCGAAAACACACTTACTTTTCAAAATTTTCAGAAGGAGCGAAGTTTGCGAAATCTTACAAGTTGCAATTGATCGAAAGGAAGGTAGCTTGGCGAATTTACAGGTGCACAAACAAGAATCGGTGCACGGGAGAGATTAAGATTTAGAGCAAATGATAAGACCTTGGGGTCTTAGAAGGAGATAGGAGAGAAAGGTCAAAGATGAAGACGTACCAGTGATCAACTGAGGGCAAGTCTCTGCAGTAGCTCTGCTCATCACGTACACAGTACCCTTGGTTTTCGGCTTTCGAACAGCACCAGCAGCAGTGGCAGTCCTCCCAACAACAGTCTTCTTCTCCGGACACTCATAGAAGCGATGTCCAGGCTTCTTGCAGGTGTAGCACAAGTAGGGATCACCGTTACAGTTAACACCAGGGTGAAGGGCCTTGTGACACTTGAAACACTTCAGGGGAGGGTCAGGTGCAGGTCGAGGATCCATGGTCTTGGGGGAACCAATCTTTTGGAACTTTTCATTTTGAACTTCAGGAGAATCAGGTGAAGGATCAAGGGGTCTCTTCCCAAGAGAGCGAGCCTGAGGGGAACTGAGAGCAGAAGAAGCTCTAACCTCTGCATCTATGGCCTTAATTGAATTCTCAGCCCAAATAGCATCATCATACACCTCTACGAAAGAAGTAGAATCTCTGCGAATCATACTCTCGATGCGGGCACCTAACTTTCCTTTGTAGAAGTAGACTCTCTCGGATTCATCCCTTACGAACCGAGAAGCAAAGTGAGCCAACTGATTAAACTTGTCCGTGAACTCCTGCACTGTCATGTCCCCTTGCTTGAAATCCATGAATTCTTTGAGTCGCTGTGATCTGAGCTCCTTAGGGTAAAACCTTGTCTCGAGCTTATCCTTAAAAGCCTCCCAATCGAACAGAGGATCAAGAGTGAAAGTAGGTCCAGTCAATGCCCACCACCTATCGGCCTCAAGGGTCAGAAAGTGAGTGGCTAGCCGCACTCTATCCTCTCTACCCACCGCATACAGGGTAAAGCTCTTTTCCATCTCCCTGAACCACTCGGTAAGAGCTACCGGATCAACCTCGCCACCATAAGTCTTCACGTGGCTACGGGACATCTGCGAAGCTATCCATGAGAAACTACCAGGACGATTAGCCTCGTTGCCTGGCGGTGGAGGAGGTGGAGCATTCCCTGCTTGCTGTCTCTGGGTCTCAAGCAAGTGATGGATTGCTTGCAGCATAATGTTATCAGCAGTCGTGGGTCTCACCATCCTTCAAAAGAGAAAACAATGTTAACCTAACAATTAACAATCACAAACAGTCTACCACTTGTCCTTAAGTCTACCCAAATCTCTCATTCATTATTCAAGTTTTTGGTCAAGTTAAGTTTGGGGATTACATGAGTGCGTCGGGAGCAATAATGCTCTGATACCAACTGTAAAACCCCTCACAAAACCGAAAATGTAAAACATACAAAGTACCAAAAATGCAGCGGAATTAAAACTTTTCAACATAAATAAACATGCGAGGTGTTCTAACAAACTAAACATGCGGAAGATAAGAACATAGATAAGTATATAAGTACTATACAAAAGCAGCCCGAGACAGCATATCCCTACAGGCACCAAAGTACGGAAAACATAAAGCTAAGGTCTAGCTAACGAATGGGTAAAATCATCGATGAAGGATCATCGCTCGCTAGCCTCAACGTAACCCCCTGATGAACAGCATCAAGTACCTACACACATACAACATGTGCGCCACAGTCAGTGGGGAGTGACTAGAGTTCTCATAGCCACCTAATGTCATACAACACAGAACATGAAATTACAAGTATCATACTCCAACATAAACAATCATGTGAAGCATTTATCTCAACATCTCGATCTCCTATCATCATGCGAATACTATGCTAAGGCTCTCAACCAACTTCGGAAACTATTTGTAAGGAGAGCCGGTTTCCCTTCCGGTTGCCCGGCCGGGGGGTCTTTCAATCCAAACCATTTACGAAACTGAATAAAGAGTCATCCAATGCCTTGGATGAACAATACTATAATCAAAGTAATATACCCAACACTATCAACATACATATCTGACATTGTACCAACTCTAGGCAAGCAGATATACAACAGTAAGTATATAACACCGTACCCCTACTCAGGCAAGTATATACCATATCAGCAATTAGTATCCGTATGCACAAATACACCTTATAAATACAAAGGCAACCAAAAGCTGTGACCTAATCCTAATCACAGTTTCACCACAATACACCTCAAATACAAAGGCAAACAAGACTGTAACCTAATCCAAATTACAGTCCCACCACAATACATACCCCATAATCCAAAGGCAACACAGAACTGTAACCTAATCCAAATTACAGTCCTAACACAGCATACCCCATAATCCAAAGGCAACACAGAACTGTAACATAATCCAAATTACAGTCCTAACACAACATACCCTATAATCCAAAGGCAACACAGAACTGTAACCTAATCCAAACTACAGTCCTAACACAACATACCCCATAATCCAAAGGCAACACAGAACTGTAACCTAATCCAAATTACAGTCCTAACACAACATACCCCATAATCCAAAGGCAACACAGAACTGTAACCTAATCCAAATTACAGTCCTAACACAACATAATGCATTCCAAACTGTGACCTAATCCAAATCACAGTTCTACAACACCTTTCACGTCAAAACTATGACCTAATCCAAATCATAGTCCTACAACCTCAATACTGAACATACTCAATTTATTACTAGCTATGCAACGACGTATACTTAAACCAACACTTAATTGACCCCGGGAATTAAGCCGAGGGAGAGCCGGTTTCCCTTTCGGTTGCCCGACCGGGGGGTCTCTATCCTCACTCTATTCCCGAACCCAATATAGTGCCGCCCGAACCTCGGGGACTTCAAACAAGCATACGGAGCATACGCAAAAGGAATCAATACAATCTGACTTGAAAATCAAAAGATATGAAGCAAATAACACAATCAGGGGCTCTCAGCCGGTTACCACAGGCGGCCGGTCAACCGGCTGAGAGTCCTTTTACTCTCAAGCCGACAAGCACAAAAACAATGCAAATAGGTCTCCCAGCCGGCCGCCCGGCCGCCGGTTCGCCGGCTGGGGACCCCTTCTCGCTTTTTCCACAAAAACACACATAAAACACAATTGGGACTCCCAGCTGGCCGGCCGGCTGCCGGTCCACCGGCTGGGGGCCCTTTTTCCCAAAATTCGCAAAATTCACTCAACACCAAGAGGGGCTCTGAGCCGGCTGGTCGGCCGCCGGTCGGCGGACCGGCTCAGAGTTTCTGAACGTGTTTTTCGCCATTTTCGCCATTCTCAAATCCTTTCAATACTTTACTATTCCGTCTTAAACATGTTTTTACGCTACAACACAACATTTCCCACATGTATACAACATCAATTACACATAAGAACATGTATTCAAACAACCAATTCAAGAGTTAACAAGAAAATCCCAAATAAACCGATCTTAACATGTATACTCCTAAATTCACTTTCTCATCAAGTTCTTCCTGAAATCTTCACCAAAATCAGTTTATAAGACATTACAAGAACATTAAAGAACTTAAGACTAAACTAACATTCATCAAACACAACCAAAATCACATAAAGTGCTAATTTAGACAAAAGGCCGAGGTTCTCATTATCGTCACCTTTACTCCGCGAATGCTCCGGTTTACTCTTCAAGGATCACAAGCTCTTCCTCTGGGTTGTTATTAGCTCCACCTTCAAGCACAAAAACACGGATTAAAGTGATAATTTCGTGATTAAGGCAAAACAGCCCCGAAATGAAGTTTCACGAAATTGAAAACGAAAGTGATAGAAAGATCAGAAATGAAGAGAGGAATGCGATGGTGAAAACCTTGAGCCAAACCGAGTTGAAACGAGAAAATGGATGATGATTTAGTGAAGATGAAAAGAGTGGAAATGGAGGAAAACAAGTTACTGTTTTATTATTTGGTGAAGGGGGTTTCAACGTGATAAAGAAGAAGGAGGGTGTCCTTTATGGACTTGAGTCGGGTTTGTAAAATGTAAGGAGCGGAAATTCTTGAAACGGGATTTACCAAGTAAACGTGACATCTTTCAATTAAACAACTCAAGACGGACTTAACGGCATTTCTGAAAATAAAACATATGGATCAAAATTAAAATGTTATTAAATTACGAAGACTACCTTTTAAATCATTAAAATCCCTTTCATAAAAATGCGGGCTGTTACAAGATGTGTATCAAGGACCCGTCTTAATCACTAATACCGAATTGTTACTAGAAAACGATATTAGCTAGACTTAGAAATATTACTAATAACTAGTTTTGTGACCCGTGAAATTCACGGGTTTTTTTTGTTGTTTTTCGCTTTGGTCCCTGTTGTTATTTTATGGTTTTTTTTTTTCTGTGAGTTGTCCGTGAATAATTCACTTTGTATATTTTATTTGTTAAATCACCAATTTTTTTAGTTTAACGTTTTTTACTTGTTAATACCTTTTTTATTTGCTTCCATTTTCGTTGTTCCATGTTATTTTATGGTACAACGATTATTTTTTTCCCGAGCAAGGTACGTTATATCGCTAGATTGTTGCATTGTGCTTATTGCATTGCTATCCTGAACAACTGGATTGAGTCAGAAATGCAGGTCATCTGAGTTGCGTCGGTGACGAAACTGTTTAATCACTCAGTGAGAACTCTTTTTAGTTAAGCAATTTAAGATGTCATCAATGAATACTTTCCTAATGACATACTATTGGAATGATTTACTTTCCTATAGATTAAAGAAGTACAGATTGAGTATCATGCCCAGAACAATTTCAACTAATACATTGGAGAAATAAGGTCAAAACAATTGTTTAAGTATACTTGCGGTTTAATGACGGTCGATCGAAATTCTGAATTAAATCTTTTCGCTCGATCACTTTCTATGAGGAGACAGAGACACGCATCTTATATGCAGCTAAAACGAAAATAGATGATAAAAATAAGTAGTACTCAGCTAAGACAGAAGTAGATGGTAAAATGTACTCTACACTAAATAATCAAAGGGTGATAATTTGCTTCTGACCACTGTTCTGTACTCTACACAGAAATACTCATCCCATGAACAATACCGAAATTCCAGGATCTACACAGAATTAGCATTGACTCGATCTGTCCGTAGCCACCTTCAAATACATTTATTTAAAGAAAAAGTCACCTATAGTCATGTTAACAACGTAACACCTTCCGAGCTCTAGGGTGCAATCAGTATCTTAAGCTCCATATTGCATTGCTGACCTGAACAACCGCATTATTGAGTCAGAATATACATTTTTAGATTTATGAATATACATTAAATGTTTTGGTCCCAAAACAAAATAGTAGCCAAGATTTGCCAATACCACTTATTTAGTGTTTAGAGCATATTTACTTCCTGGCAAATTTCCAATTAATTATATACAGAAGTTTTTTTTTATAATGAAAATGTGAAACATAATAAAACAATAACAGTGGTTCGTACATGGTAGGCTTTGTATCGGGTTCGGCTTGTTAGGTGCTTGATTCCATCTTCTTACTTTGGTGGCTTATGTGGGTTAGGTTCAAAGCTCATTGAATATTTCTTTGTAGACGACATTTTTTGTTTCGTTCTCGTCTTGGTCCACTGCCCTATCCTTTCTTGGAATGCAAATCCTTAATCCCTTGCGAGAGGTTACTCTTGAGATTGCGACGTAAAGTTGACCGTGACTGAAAACTGGATCATGTAAATATACACCCACATTCTCAAATGTTTGTCCTTGGCTTTTATTTATGGTCATTGCGAAACATACTCGAATTGGGAATTGACTTCGCTTTATTCTGAAGGGCCATTTGGTGTCTGTTGGAGTCATTTCTATCTGTGGAATTGCGACCAGTTGTCCCACATTAGTCTCGGTGATAACTTCTGCCTCCAATATTCGGGTTCGTATACGTACAACAATGAGTCTAGTTCCATTGCACATACCTGTCGCTTGATTATGTTCCTCATCAATATAATCGGGCAACCAACCTTCAAAAGTATCTCGTGATTTGGTATTCCTTGGAAACGAAGGGAGTTTAGCAATTCCGTTGGGTATAAATTCTCCATGTTCCCTTCGTTTGTGAGGGGACAAATTCTGTCCGCACTTTTTGCTATTTCTTCATCACCTGGTATGAGTCTAAGAATATATCTGTTAATCTCATCTACCTGTTCGTTTTTGGGTGCTAGAATTGCTCTCCCTTGCAAATATTTTGGGTCTGTGTAGTTGTTTAGGAGTTTGGGGTATATTGCATTCACAATTGTCTCAATAAGGTCATGTTCAGTTGGGAGGAACACATCTCTTGGAATTTCAATCCATGTTTTTTCGGCTTCTCCTTCCTTTGTCGTTGTTTGTATGTTGCCGTCTCCAATATCAAGCACCCACTTTGCAAAAGAATTTAGTTCTGCAACCTCAAAGTTGTCTTTGTTTTTGAGAAGTCTCATATTCTTTTCAATATCAGCATCTGGCAGTGTGGCCATATTTGTGTTGATTTGCTAATTGAGGCATCGACTATGTCTGCCCGACCCTTTCCTGGAATAACAGGGAGTATTTGTCTGAAATCACCACCAAGCACAATAGTCTTACCTCCAAATGTTATGTCCTTTGCGTTTGGGTCGTCAAGCTGCATAATGTCACGGAAAGCTCTGTCCACAGCCTCAAAAGCATGACGATGAACCATTGGAGCTTCGTCCCATATAATTAGAGAAGCTTCTCTAAGCAAGTGGGCGAGGTCAGTACCTTGTTCTATTCTACAACTTGTTGTTTCGGTTAAATTTATCGGTATTGAGAACCTAGAATGTCCTGTTCTACCGGATACCAATAATAATGCTGCAATCCCAGATGAGGCTACCGCTAGAACAATTAGTCCTTCCGATCGTATTTTTAATATGAGGGCTCCCCAACGAAATGTCTTCCCTGTACCTCCACTTCCATATACAAAAAACAGGCCGCCCGTATTTTGGTGAACTGCGTTAATAACACTGTCGTAGACTTTCCTTTGATCGTCATTCAAACCATTCCGAAGCGCGTCAGATTCACGTGCCATTTGATCTGCGTCAAAATTTTGTTCCTCTAAAATGAGCCTGTTCCCACTGTTCTTTAGCAAACTTCTATCCGGAGTTGGGAAATCAGTATATTGCTTTAAGCTACGACCACTCCTGTTAAGAATGATTTCTAGCTCCAAAAGTGCGTAGTTTTGAATTTTTTCATCGGTCAGTTTGACATCTCTATACCCAAGGCGTCGTTGCTGGCGAGGTAAAATGTCTTCTGACAAATTTTTCCAATGTTCCAGCCATAATTGTTTTGGGTTTGACACCTCACAAAATAATAACAACGTTGCAAACGTTTCCTGAAGTTGTTGAGCGGTTGCCCAAGCAGCTGTTTCAGTCAAAGCAACATGCCATTCATCATCCCCGTCTAATAGCCCTAGAGCGTCGCATGCCGACTTATATGTTAGGGTGAATAACATTGTTAACAGTACGAATATTTGCGAAACATTTTGCCCCCTTAATAATGGTTAAAAGAAGACGCAAGTAATATGACTCTCCAGAATTTGGGTTAGCAAAGTATATTCTTCCAATTTTGAAACCCTTTTTCCTTCTTGTCCACATTTCTGGTCATTGTCCCTTACCCATTTAGTTGGGAATTCGGCATATGTTAAGAGGCAAGCGTCTTCGTGTTCTTTGTTTGTAGCCATCCATTCAGTAAGGGTTGTTCTTGCCGCACCCACTCTTTCTAGGACGTCATCTGCCGCCTCTGAGTCTTCAAAGAAAACATGTTGTTCATCTTCTAAGTGATAGGTCAAACGTTGCACATGGGACCAGAGCAAGGGCAGCACAGCTACCTTTTCGAAACTACTAACATAGGTTGGATTTATCGGAAGTAAAAGCACTAACGTAGACATCCGGTATACCATATAGAAAAGGTTATGTGTATTTTCTAAAGAAATTACTCCCAACCTAATTCTTGAATTACTTTTATTCAAAATCTCATTACAAGTAATATAAATTCTAGCTATGCTCCATTTCTAAACAAGAGGTTTAAATATTGGGCAAAGAAGTCAACAAACAACAATAAAATAAACATAATTAAACAAATAATGGGAATTAGGCCTAAAATACGATATCTAAGGACCTTCAGAACGATAAGTTTAGACCATGATTCAGATTCGGGTAGTTGAAACAAAAGGCTGCGAGAAATGGAACCAAAGAATGTTCCAATGCCGAGATGTGGAAATAATATAAAATCTCAAAAATGCTAACCTCTTGGTTATATGCTGCCAAATTTGTATTGATCATTGATTTTGAAGGAACTTGAACTTCTACAAGAACTTCAACTTCCGGTCCTACTTCAAGGATCGCTGAAGTATGAATAAAGACACAACGGAAACATCCAGGGCCACCTTCTTGATCTTCTAGTTGTTACACGGGAATCTCTACTTCAAAACTTAGAATCTACGGAGCAGTAGATCATTAGTCCTTCACATCCAAGAAGAGAGATATGTACAACTATCGACAGGTTTAAAAGTACACAAACTATCTCATCGAGATGGTACATGATTTAAAACGTAATCACTCTCGAGCCTAAAATAACAAAGTTGGGACTTGGTATGTACGTCTACACTCAACCTAGTCGTTGAATTACTTTATTCAAAATGACAGTAGAAGTAATATTAATTGTTCAGTTAATTTATGGGACAAAAATATGGACAAAATAACGAAGTTGGGACTTGGGAATGTACTACCTTCGTCATAGGACTTTCAGAACATCAACCAAGTAGTTGACATTACGATTTGTGTCAATCGTACTTCTTAGCTATTTTAGCTAGGGAACTACGAATACTACCGGTAAATTAATATACGTTGAAAATTTTATATGATTGATGTTCAACAAAAAACTTGTAAGTTGCTTTGAAAATTGTAAGTTGAACATATTTGAAAATTGTAAGTTGAACATATTTGTAATTTAACTCGGTTTAGTTCACTTGTTTAATTTATTAGTGATGTTTATTCATTTTTTTTGCTGCTAAAAACTTAATTAATATTGCTGATTTGCAGGAATCCCTTGAAAAGGATGTTGAGGCTGGTTTATTTATGCCCAAAGGACGAGAAGACATACTCGCTAAGGCGATAGGCAAGCCTGAGTATCCGGGCCGTGTGCGAGGAATTCCTAACGGTATTTGCATAACTGAGTATTTTGGGAAGGGACCAAAAAAACCGACAAGAGAAGAGTTGTACGAGAAGATCAATTGCATGCAACTCCAAATTGATGACTTGGAAAAGCTGAAATTAGTGATGATGCATTTTTGGCTAACTGGTGAGAAGCCAAGTACTAAAGTATTAGACGATTTAATGAACGAAGGAGCATCTATGAGTACCGAGGGATCGACAAATTCTGCATCACTACACGTGAGTGAAGAGCCACGCCCAGAGGAGACACCCCGAGAGGAGGATTATCAAACACCCAAGACCAATGTTCTGAAGATTCCTACCATATCACCACGGCAGGTTGTAAGAAGGATCTGTAAGCTTTGCATTTAAAACACTATCTAGTTCAAAGTCGATGAAAAAAGTTTTAAAACACTAATCTATCTATGCAGGGGTCTCACAGGCAATCACTCTCTCTAAAAGGAGTGCAATCACTACAAGTGACTGAGGATCCACCCCGAGAGGAGGATTATGGTACACCCATGACCAATGTTTTGAAGATTCCTGGCCCAGTAACACAACAGGTATATATGTAAGCTTTTCATTAAAGACACTAATTTATAGTAAATGAAAAAAGTTTGAAATTCTACTATAACTAAAATTTTCAGGCTTGGAAAGATTGTGTGCTATTACTACCAAACAAATCATCGAAGATAGTGGCTTCAGGAATGGTATACCTATCAAGTAAGGACGAATTTGTTTCCATTCATGGCAGTGCCCTTCGTGATGGTTTTAGAAAAGTGTCAATCAAGGAAATCTATTCTGGGTCGGAAAATGTTGATTTACCATTGCCTGTTGGTGATATGATAACATTGACTCAAGCTAAGGGTTCATTTATTCAGTGGCCGCAAAGTCATATACACAGTCCTGTTGATAAGGTAACTAAGATTTCTAGCTAGTATAATGATATAAGATACACTGAGAGTTATACCATTTATCAACTTATTTATGCCAACATTTAGATAAACATGAAAAAGAATGATCAAGGAAAAAGAAGCAGCAGCAGCAAAGAAGTACAAGCCTCAGAAGTGTTCGCCCTCGATTTCGCCTTCTTTCCTTGGAATTAAAGTTAGTGACAATTTTAAGCAAAAGCAGAGGACCATGGATTTGAAGTTATTAGAAACTAAGGCTCGGGTTTTAAAGGCAAGTGGGACAATGATCAATGTTGCCATTGTTGAACATATGTTACACAATCAACAAACTTGCTACCTTAGTTATGAGGAGGTTGTTCATTTGTTAGATGAACAAATGATTGGTGCCTCTCACATTACACTCTTTATGAGGTTCGGTCTCTTTGCAATCCCATTAGTATATATCTGATAATATGCAAACTAGTACTAGATAGTTACTATGGATTCTTATTGTTGTAGGTATTTGAGTGATCTTGCCGATAATATGCAAATTACTAGTTACTATGGATTCTTGTGCCCAGAGATAATGTCCTCAGAATCCATTGCTCTGGATGAAAATTATCGATCCGATTATGTTGCTAGGGCAATGACATGTACCGATTGTGGTAAAGGTCGGAAACTTATATTTGCTCCATATGTCGAGGGGTACGTAATTATAAATTTCTTTTCATAGTATTATTATTGATGATTTGATTAATTATTTTATTATTTTTTGTCAATAATTAAGTTGATATCTTCGTTGTATTTTTCTATAAATTGTAGTAAGCATTGGATGTTGGGCGTGATCAATCTGGCTCAAAGTACAGTCTATTGGTGTGATCTTGCCGGACATACAGAGCCTCGTCAATTTTTCGTGGATACAATTACCCAGTATGTCTAACTTATAAATGATCTTTTTATTTTGCCTTCATATATATACCTCCCGTTACTCCCCTGCATTTGCCTTAAAATGTTTCTGTACGCTAGGAACAAAAGTTAAGCCACCCAAAAGCCATCAATCATAGACCTTAGCTTGTTTTTCTATTATACTTGAAATTAACGCTTCATTATCAACTAAAACTGAATAAATATATAAACCTGGCTATCTATATATACAGGGCCTTTGAGAAAAGCAACTATATCGATGCACTTGCAAAATATGAGGCCAACGACGTTGTTTGGAAAAAGATTAAGGTACTTCTTGTATATATATTAGTATATATATCTTAACATATTGTTTCTCTTATTAAGTATAGTGCATGTGAAGTATTTAGTTATAATATGAGCTCTCCTTTCAGGCCCCTATGCAGCCTCTTGGTTCCGTTTTACGTGGATATTATATTTGTCGATACATGTTGGACATCGTCAAAGGAAGATATGTTACTGTTACTCCAAATGTATGTTTTTGGTTTTTTTTTTTTTTTTTTGCTAAACGGTAAGAATTTTCATTCATTTTGAAGCACAATTACATCACTATTTTTTCCAAAGTAGCTAAATAACTACTATCATACAACTTACTCTATTTGAACTTAATCATAGCTAGCCAACTAGCATCTTTCCTGGATATCCTCTTTGCCCCACATTGTTGAAACCTCATCCGTATAATTTCTTTGATCTGTTTTGCAATCAACTCCGGCCTCATGACCTGCTGCTGCAACCTTTCACAATTCCTCTGCATCCAGATGTTATACCAAATAGCCAGAATTGTAGCAGTAGTAATCCATTTCCTCAGTCTTCCCCATCTTTTGTTAACTATTCTTGTAATACATCCTTCACTACTAACATCCACTCCTAGCCATCTCCCTAGAAGCTGCAATAACTTCTTACTGAATGGGCATTCTACAAACAGATGTTTATGACTCTCTGCCTGATCGTGACATATGCAACAATACTCATCTGCACTCACATTAAATCTGAACAGTCTATCCTTAAGCATTAACCGTTCCTGTATGATCATCCAACCCACAAAACTGTGTTTGGGCACTGCCAGTGAGCACCAAACAGCCCTGTGCCATCCCACTGGTGTTCTCCTCACTCTCAGCCATTCATAGCAAGCTTTCACAGTATAATCCCCAACTCCAACACTCCATCTACCATCCACAAAACCTTCATTAATCATCTCTTTAACATCACAAATTTTTCTCCAATACCAAAAGGACTCGGGTACTGGTTTATAATCAGTCCAACATGTTTGCTTCATATAAACATGACTTACCCATTGTACCCACAATTTCTCAGGATGAGCAAAAATCCACCATACTAACTTCCCAATCAAAGCCTTATTCCACACCACTCCTTGTTTTATATCTAATCCTCCTTCCTTCTTTGGCACACACACCCTATGCCATCCAATTGCAGGAACTTTGTTACATTCAATATGCCCTTCCCACAGAAAATTCCTACAAATATTCTCCACTCTCTGAATCACACCCTTAGGCAATACAAACATCGATGCCCAATAGTTATGCAACGTAGCCAAAACAGTAATCACCAGAGTAACTCTTCCTGCATATGACAAATGCTTAGAACCCAAACCATGAATTCTATCAGTAATCTTATCAATCAGCGCACTACAGTCTCTTTTTTTATGTCTCCCAGCAGTAATAGGCACCCCTAGGTACTTAAAAGGTAATGTTCCTTCAGTGAATCCAGAAACCTTCATGATATCATTCCTTAAATCTCTATGCACTCCATTGAAATAACAGCATGATTTTTGAGTGTTCATTTTTAAGCCAGATGCAGCAGAAAAGGCTGCATAGGACCTTAACAGAATCATTATAGACTGCGCATTTCCCTTACAAAACATTAGTAAGTCGTCTGCAAACATTAAGTGGGTCAATTTGAGAGACTTGCAAAGAGGATGGTACTGGAAAGCCATTTGATCTGTAACACACTTCAATATTCTGCTCAAATATTCCATACTTAATGTAAACAGCAGAGGGGACATGGGATCCCCTTGTCTTAACCCCTTCTTGCCTTTAAAAAACCCAAAGCATTCCCCATTCAGAGCAAGGGTAAAAGTTGCAGAAGTAACACACTCCATTACTAAATTCACAAACTGTTCTGGGAATCTGAAAGCAACCAACATCTCCTTCAGAAATTTCCAGCTGATTGAATCATAGGCTTTCATCAAGTCCATTTTAAACATACATCTTGGGGAACAATTTTGCCTATTATATAATCTGACCAAGTCTTGACAGATCAGAATATTCTCGATAATACTCCTTCCTTTGATAAACCCTCCTTGATTCAAACTAATTAATTCAGGCAACACTAAAGACAACCTATTGCATATCAGCTTAGTAATGCACTTGTATAGTACATTACAACAAGCAATAGGCCGAAATTGGGTCACATGAGTAGGCATTGAACACTTTGGAATCAAAGTCAGTATGGTGGAATTAACTTGCTTTAATAAAGACCCTGAATCAAACACATCCAACACAGCTTCACACACCTCATCCCCCACAATACTCCAAGAGTCCTTATAAAAGGCACTGGAGAATCCGTCAGGCCCTGGGGCCTTATGTTCTTGAATAGAGAAAATAGCTTCTTTAATCTCATCTCTTGTTACTCTTTTTAGTAAAATTTGCAAATGTTCTGCAGTGCAAGTCTGCCTAGTCCTCACAATTTTCTCATTAACTGGTACAATCTCCACCCCCTCACCCAGTAGCTTAGTGTAATAATGCAGAAACACATCTTGTATAGCTTGAGGTTCATCATGAGTTCTTCCTTGCTCATCTTTAATTTGTAAAACTTGATTTCTTAAGAAATGCTTCTTTATAACACCATGAAAAATTTTTGTGTTGGTGTCACCATCCTTAACCCAATTCACCTTGGCTTTTTGTTTCAAAAACTGAGTACAGGCAGCCTGCAAATCTCTATACTCAGTTACAGCATTCTTCTCTTTGTCCAACCATTCCTGATCCCCCATATTATCAACAATCATACTCTGAATATATTCCAGGTTCTTCAAAGCCACTATTGTACTCTTCTCAATATCACAGAAGTACTCGTTGTTATACTCCTTTAAATGATATTTTAGCTTCTTAAGCTTTTGATTGAGGCAAAACATTTTAGTTCCATACCCATCACTCCTCCACCAGTTCCTCAAGTGATTCAAGTAACCAGCAGCTTTCCCCCACATATTAGCATACTTAAAAGGTTTTTTATGATGCTTGTTGTGATCCTTACTCTTCAAAATACATGGAGTGTGATCAAAATCCCCTTCTGGCATGAAATGAGCAACCATATCTCCCATTTGCATACTCCAATCTCCATTTATCAGAGCCCTATCCAATCTACTATAAGCTCTAGTTGCAGGATCTTGCTTATTGTTCCATGTGAACAGAGAACCAATAGCAGGACTATCATACAAATCACAATGAGCCACACAATTTTGGAATTCACTAATTTCAATATCAGTACTCATCTACTTACTTACCTCTATCATTTTACTTATATAGGAGTCTTGGATAGAATTTTTCTAACCTATTTTTGAAACTTTGTTTGTAGTTCATACTTAGAGCCTCGGTGACATATTCGCTTGAGCAAATTGGCGAGGTGAGGGATATATGGGCTAACTTTGCGCTCCAGTTTAAGCCAGCCATGAACGATGATGAAGTTTAGCTTAAGTCGTAGCCAGAAGTTTAGCTTAAGTACGTAGCTAGAATTTGTGGATCGAAAAATATGTTGATATATATATATGAATGATGTAGTATTTGGAGATTTTTCTCTATATATGACTAATTTTAGACCTGAATATAGTTGTTGGAGCAATGTTATTGTACGCTATTAGCTATGTAGCTTATTTGCAAGAACAATTATAATAGGCCGGAAGAATTATAAATTAATTTATTAAAAAAAAATAGCAGGTACAAAGAGAACGGTTATGTTCTCAAGCGTGCTCTATTGATTCAAAAATATGGCGCGAAGATTGAATACAGTTTGAACAAAGAGGACGGTTCCTTGTTGAACCGTGCTCCAAAATGACACATAAGAGGACAGTTAGTGTACATTGAGGACGGGGCACAGAGAACGGTTCCTCTGAGAACCGTGCTGGAAAGTGGGAAAAGAGCACGGTTATTGTACATAGAGGACGGGGCAAAGAGACCGGTTCCTCTATGAACCGTGCTGGAAAGTGGGCAAAGAGCACGGTTCTTCTTAGAATCGTTCTGGAAAGTGAACAAAGAGGAAGACTGTAATACCCCATTGAACCGAATAGGATATTCGGGTGGGGTAACCCCTTGAAGAGATCCTTTGATATGCTTATATGACTAGTGCTTAAAGGGATTGAAAGTACTACTCATGTCAACAAAATGCACTTTCTTTTCTGGTTATCCATGCGAAAGAACTCCACAGTTAAGCGTGCTTGGCTGGGAGTAGTCTTAGGATGGGTGACCTCCTGGGAAGGTATCCGGGATGCGCATGAGTGAGGACAAAGTGCGCTGGAAAGGACTCGTGTTGGTCTGTGGGGCCAGTACATAGCCTGGCGAGCTACCGTGGCTAACATTTCCGGTCCTAGGTTTGGGCCGGGGTGTTACAAGTGGTATCAGAGCAACCCTGCGACCGTCTGGTGAGCGCCCGTGGTCTGGAGTACCCGGGGCACCAACCAAGCGGGGGAGGATTCCTGGTTTGGCTCGGCTGCGGTCGGATGCTGCCAGGCGCAACGAGGACGTTGCGTTCTTCAAGTGGGGGTGTGTAATACCCCATTGAACCGAATAGGATATTCGGGTGGGGTAACCCCTTGAAGAGATCATTTGATATGCTTATATGACTAGTGCTTAAAGGGATTGAAAGTACTACTCATGTCAACAAAGTGCACTTTCTTTTCTGGTTATCCATGCGAAAGAACTCCACAGTTAAGCGTGCTTGGCTGGGAGTAGTCTTAGGATTGGTGACCTCCTGGGAAGGTATCCGGGATGCGCATGAGTGAGGACAAAATGCGCTGGAAAGGACTCGTGTTGGTCTGTGGGGCCAGTACATAGCCTGGCGAGCTACCGTGGCTAACATTTCCGGTCCTAGGTTTGGGCCGGGGTGTTACAAAGACGGTTGAACCGTTCTTTTAAGTAAAGAGGACGGCCAGGGGGAGCACGGTTCGGCCACTCATAGGAGAACGGTTTTTAACCGTCTTCGTATCTATATTTTGTAGTAGTGACATTATTCTTTCTGGAATTTAAGTAGGACGCATACGGAGTAGTCTAATTTGGCTATGGTCCTTCCAACTGCAAAATAGAGGAAATAAAGGAAAAAATCTATGTTAAAGATCGTAAATATGTAAACGAAATTAACACAGACCCAGGGAATACAAATTTAGCCGAGACAATTACAATTGATTTCATAAACACTATTAAATAAAGGATTTAGCATACACAAAACAATTCAACAACAATAAACTCCCAGAGAACTGAAATCCTATTATTTGGGGAGGCAAATATATGTCAAGTAATTGTAATAAATATATTATTTAGTAACAATAAGAAGAACTTTTGAAAAGTTACAGTCAATTTAAAGATGTCAATTAATTATAATAAATATATTATTTAGTAACACTAAGAAGGAGCTTTGAAAAGTTTTAGCCAATTTAAAGCGGTAACAAACATCGGTGTCGGTACAACCACAAACGACCGTACACAAGTAGCCGTTGTTGTTCCGTGACGGTGGGAATGGTGGCGGGCTTAATGGATTCACCGAATAATTTACTACTAATTCAATTCCAACCAAATTAGAAGTACACCAGTAAAATATACAATTTGAAAAATTCATTTTCCACGGAATTAGAAGTAATGAAATTGTAACTGAATACTTACCTATTAATTCGACGGAGACAAGAGACACCCAAAATATGCAAAATGTTACAAGTGAAGATTCAATGATGTAAATCAATGGAGATAATTGATAATTGATGTCTCGTTTTATTTTTTCCTCAGTTTGGTAAGAATAGATGGTGAGAAGCGAAATTAATTTTTGGGATTGATGGGTCGTTTTTTTTTCATTTAGACATGAATTCATGGTGAGAAGGGAATTGAATTTGGGGAGTAGTTCAGCAGGTGGAGTTTGGAGAGGGGAGAAGATGGTCTGCTACATTCTAATTGTAAGATTTTTGTATTTTTAATGTTGACATGTAGGATTGTGGACGTGGATTTTGTTGGGTGAGGTGGCTTTTTGGTAATCCTACGTGGCTTTTATTGTTGCTGATGTGGCTTTTACTTAGTGTTTTAGCTTAGTCTTTTAATAAGGTTTTATAGATATTACAATTAATATTATTAGAATTAAATGATTTTATTTTAATTTCTCTAAAACTATTTTAGAGAGAAAAAACAGCTCACAAAAGTTTAACTCATAAAACAAGTGTGTAATGGAATGAATGAAAAGAATAAGAGGAAAAATCCTCTTATTGCACTTAAGAGGGGGCCGGTTGAAATGCTCAAGGAAAAGGGTCAATGCATGCCTTCCATTTACCATTTATGCAAGTTGGTTTTCTTACCCATGCACATAGCCATGTAAGGCTCCCATATGATTATTTAAATATCATATTTAAACCTCCAACAATTTCCCACTTGTCCACGACAAGTGTGCGTCACGCCGTCACCAATTCTCTTGTCTTATTACTATCCCTCACTCAATGCAAGGTGTCTTGCAGGTCGTACTTGCAATTGATCATATATAGAATGATTTTCTCGATCTGGAGATGTAACTGTCTGACTGAAATTATCTACCATACCTTCCGAGCGTGGCCACACATTTCCAGTTACTTACTCCTCGAGTGGTGTAGAGATATTTGTTAACCTTGACAAGAGGTCAACAATTCCTAATCGCCTTATTCCCTTCGGCTAGCCACATCTCATCATAACCCAAAATATACCCGTATAAATTCCAGTTACGAAGGTGTTAGGACATAAATCAAAGTTATTCTGAAACTATGCCACCTTAGGCGAATAGTCATTAGTCAAAGAATCGACTCATTTGAAACACGATAGAAGCTCCCGCCACGACCAGGCTATCTTAAATAAGAATTATCAGAGCTCTATAAGCGGTCATTAGCCCGGCAGATGTATCCTAACATATTTTTGCCTAGGTGATCGACTAGTCATCTCGTATGACTCTATGGCATCTGAACTCCCCATCAATCACATCACACATCTAGTTGCTTCGAGACATCACCTCATTTGAGCTACTAGGGGTGAATACTATGTTAATCCAGTTCATTTTAATGGGGTTCATTATTGTCTTTACAACCCATTGGATATAACACGGTATAGGATGAGTTAACAATAACTCAAACGATAAGTGTGATTATAACATCTAAGTAATCAATGCTCGATTACTACTCAATGTTCCATAATCTTTAAGTGTATGTATACACTCTTCTTAATTACAATAAATTTTTTAACATGAGGACTTACCATCCGTCCATGTGTTCAAAACTTCTGTATTGCTATTCTCTTCATTTTCATGTCATCCTGATAACATGAATTTCTTTAATTACATTTCTAGGCTCTTGCCTATACACATGCTCTTTAACTTCAAAGATGCAAGTCATCTCATGACTAGTGATGTAAGTGTCTGTGCATGATGCTACTCGTAGTCTCAAAATGCACCACTTAATCACAACGTACTCATAAATATTTTGTAGAATCTTGTGATGGCAATGCGCGTAATTCCATTACCAGTCATTAAAATGCACAGTCAATTTATACTAGCCAAGGATTATCATGAACCCTTTGAGAGCTCTCGAAACTTATGTCTGCGTAATTGCTTAGCACATGACTAAGTTATCATCCAAAATCTCGAATCGATCATTAGTTCTACTTGAGAATTCATGACAATTCATAATGGTTTAATCACTGACTAGATGTGCTCCAAGCAGGTGATCCCGCATGGGCATATGCATCAGAATTTACACGACTATACTAATGGCGGAAACATTAGTATTTTTAACATGTAAATAATAGCACTAAGGTTCGATATATTAACATGAACTTATCATGGTAATTCTATTTTCATCACTATGAATAACCTAAATACTTATGATCTTAACCAAACATCCCATGTTTAATTAGTTTTTCATCACATCAATTTATCATCTAGAATTGAAAACTTTTATACTTCCTTGAAATATAATTACTACATTCCTAATGAGTAATAACTTTAGTTTTTGGATGACAATCACTCCCGCTAAACTCCAAATTTCTTCCAGAATTGAAAACTCTGAATATCTCTAAAAGAATATTCTCATCATTCGAATTCTGACCAGAGACTCCCACTGAACTTCATGTCAATACATGAACATAGAACTCCCACTCAATTCCACATGTTTCTCAGAACATTTAATGAATTGACACAACTACCTTCTGAAGAAAGTTTGGATAAAACCATATATGTTTATAAGCATATCCCTTCCAAATACCCATTTAAAAGGAGGTTTTAATGTTTTAGCTTTTCATTCAAAATGAAATGTTAAACAAGTTCTGGCAAGGTTACCAATTAACATTGCTAATTATATATTAGACATCAATATGTCCCTCTATGCTTCTTATAATAAATCATATTTATTTCCATAGATACCATTTAGTTTCCTTAAACTTGAATCAATACAGGCACAATTAGATCATTATCTAATTCCAAAAACATCTTCTGGAGCCATTGCAAAATCTATTCAAAAAAATTTCTTCTAGTCTCCTCACGTAGTGCATATAAGAATTTCTTCTTATAGGTCTTTCATGCGCGAGCGAAAACTCCTTAAGAACATATTAGATTATATCTTCAATGGATCCATATCCATAGATAGATACATAATTCTACTTTTGATCTATTTCCTCAGTAATTTTAAGAATTCTTTCTTAAAGTATTTCATGAGAAGCGTCGTTTTTTTAACCGTAGATCTTCTCAAACGTCAATCGTAGATCCCATCCCCAAATAGATAGAGAATTTTATAATTGATCTACTTCCTCATTCATCATACTAACTCCTTCTCAAGGTGTTAACTGAAGAGCGACTTTCACCTTAATCAACAAATAGATCCTATCTATTGAGGTGATTTTATCAATCATGTTTTGTGGCTTTAAAATTTCTCCCACTCTATCCTTGTAATAAGTACCTTTTTATTACTTAGGATAGCAACTAGCCACAAATATTGATTTATGAAGTCGGAAAGAGTGTCACCTAATCCAATTAGTCACATTAAAAGACAAAAAGAAAATATCTCATCCCCAAATAGATAGAGAATTTTATAATTCTACTTCCTCATTCATCATACTAACTCCTTCTCAAGGTGTTAACTGAAGAGCGACTTTCACCTCAATCAACAAATAGATCCTATCTATTGAGGTGATTTTATCAATCATGTTTTGTGGCTTTAAAATTTCTCCCACTCTATCCTTGTAATAAGTACCCTTTTTATTACTTAGGATATCAACTAGCCACAAATATTGATTTATGAAGTCGGAAAGAGTGTCACCTAATCCAATTAGTCACATTAAAAGACAAAAAGAAAATATATGATTTGAAACTTGATTGTTTGGGCGGTTTATAAAATTCCTTAAAGGATGAGTTCGAAACTTAATTCTGTATGATTTGATTTTTCAAATAAGCCTTTAAGCTTATACAAATTCAATGAGTCATACATTGTAGTTGTCAATCAATACAGTTTTACGTTTTGAAATGCAAATGTTGTTGGATAATCTAAAATCATGATATTAAAGAAAAGTGACTTGGCTTGCAAACCAAGTCATCCATATCCAAAATACAACTATTGTTTTGAGGAAATATTTCCAAGTCATATAAAGAAATTAAAATAGTCTTAGAATCTGAATAACAACATTGAAATATAGAAGCAAAATAAAATGAAAACCAAGCTTCCATTGATCATCTCCAAGGGAAGTTATCTCTAGTTCCTATTAATCATCTATGCTTGTTTTTCTTTGCCTTTATTTTTGTTTGCATGCTGCCCTAATTCAAATAAGAAAAACATATAACTTGTATCATTATACTAACGTTGAGATGAAACATAAAATAGGGATAGTTATTTACCTACTGAAAGAATTTTCCCAGCTTTTAGATCACTGAGATACTTGGAAGAATTCATCTTCCAATTCCCTTTGCCATTACAATAATGACACTTGTCTCCTTGAGAGGAGCTTTTCTTGGGCTTTGAGGTACTTGCTTCGAAAGATACTTTCTTTGCATTGTCGGGAGCTTGCACCTTTCCTTTCTTAGCGCTCCTTTTGAACTTTCCCTTGCTCTTTGTATTAACATTGAGCACATCCTTCGTGGCGCTAACATTTAGGCGCATGTCTCTTTTGGCGTGCACAATTATATATATTGTGCAACTCGTCAAGAGATATGTCTAAGTCTTGCATGTTTAAATTCATCAGCTTGAGCACATGAGGGCTAATCTTTTGGCCATCCTTTAAGTTGAGATCAAAGAAAGCGGATGCCGCCTCATATTGGACAATTCTCGAAGCTTTCGAGAACATTGTCACTAGCTTGAAGTAGATCTCATAGGCGGTGCTAAGCTTAATAACACTGCTTTGGAATTCGGGCTCCATTGAGAAGATCAAAACATTTTTCACCGCCGCGGACCCTTTATGGTAGGTCTCATAGTCCCGCCTAGTAGCGGCATTAAATGTAGCGGTGAGAGCGGGGGTGAAGCCTCGGTGAGATAACGAAGTTTATCGTCACCTTGAGCGGCCAACTTGAGTTGGGCATCCCAATCAGCAAAGTTTGCCCCGTTCTTTTCAAGTTTGTAACGATCCATGAAGGATCGAAGCCAAGAAAAATTTGTTACGGTGTTTGGGTTGGGAGTAGTGGAGTTGTTGGAAGTAGACATTATTGATGATGATTAACAAAACTTGACTACAAAATCAAAATTAAAGATATTAAACACCCGTGGTTTTAAATAACGGAATTACTTTTTCACATACAGACTTTACTCTTTCACATACACTTTTTCATAAAATTTCCATTAACTACCCTTTTCCTAAACATGAACTTTTTCCTAAATCAACAAAACAACAAATTAAGTCAATTACTAATGATTAAGAAAAAAATCAAAGCAAACTAATTAAGAAAAAAAGAAATTAATTAATTAAGAAAAAGTAAATCAATTGAAAAAAGTAAGAAACAAATAATTAATTAAATAAAAGAAAATTGAGAAAGGTAGAAAAGTTAATTAATTAAAAAAAACAATTCAAAAAAGTTAAAAAAGGAAATAACAGATTGTAAGGAGATACGGGGAAGGATTAACGGAGGTACGACGCAGGGGGAGGGGGGCGGCAGGGGGAGGTGCGACGCAGGGGGAGGGAGAGGTGCTACGCAGGGGGAAGGGGAGGTAGGGGGAGGGGGGCGGCAGGGGGAGGTGCGACGCAGGGGGAGGGCACGATAGGGGGAGGGGGGCGGCAGGGGAGGTGCGACGCAGGGGAGGGGCGATAGGGGGAGGGGGCGGCAGGGGAGGTGCGACGCAGGGGAGGGGCGCGACTGGGGGAGGGAGGGACGACAGGGCGAGAGGGACGGCAGAGGGAGGGGGCGACAGACGGAGGTGCGACGCAGGGGAGGGCAGAGGCAGGGGAGTGCGCGGCAGGGGTGGGAGTGTGCGACGGGGTGAGGGAGTGCGCGGCAGGGTGGCGGAGGGGCGGTACGGTTGGTCGTCGGCGCAGGGGAGGGGCGGCGGTTTGGATGGTCGTGAGAAGTCGACGGTGAACGGAGTTGACGACGGAGTAGTTGTTAAGGGATAAAGTTAGAGAGAAAAATAAAATTAATGGATGAATGATAAAAAAATGACAAGGGTAGTGTGGTAAAAGTTGTATGTGAAAGAGTAAAATCTGTATGTGAAAAAGCACGTCCCTTAAATAACTTGTAAATATTTTAAACAAGTTAAAGCATCTATAAAATGACCTCTATCCAATTTTATAAATGATTCCAAGACCCAAAGCCTATACCACCAAGACCGTGAACTACTGGAACTCCGACTCAATGATATGATTTGTTGGGTTAATTTTTTTACCGGTTCTACACTAGAACTCTCGGTCGATGAAAAATTCATAATTTATTCATCTTAGCCCGGAACATATTGACCACTGGTTCTCTACACTTCCGTTGAGGTCAAATCACTTTTCGAGTGCATCGAGATGCGATCCGCCCACTAGATTGAATCCACCTCATCGCCCCACTTATCCTACGTAATAGGGTTCATACTTACCTCTGGACTATGAAATAAAAGTTCGCGGGTTCTACTATTTGGAAAGGCTAATCTCAATTGTTTTAATAATATATCAGTATTGTCAATTTTAATCAATACACTTACCTTTTACCAAAAAAAAAAAAAGTATTGTCAATTTATTATCCATCTCCTTTAAGTGAATTAAATCGGTGAACTCGATAATTATAATTGACACGGTCGATGTAACGATTATTTAAAATGCATGTTATGACGATTTGGCTATGCATGCAAACATATAAATAAATGCAAAATGTAAAGCAATAAAATCCTAGTATGACCTTCCTAAAATAGAAAATCGTATTAACTATTACAAATTCGGAAACCAACTCCTTGGTCCCTTGAACTTCAAAAGCACGCCTTCCAAGAAAACACCGTCTTGTCCAAACATCTTTCCGAATGGCACCGTCTTTTGGAATCTCCGTGATTACAATAAAATAATACAAACTATTCTATTCGAAAGATAAATTTAAATCTATTAAATTACAAGCCGGTGATACGAGATCACATTAAAATTACAACCAAATCAATATTCCCTTACATTACGGTTAATATCGATTAAAAAACTAAAGTCATACTAAGTAAAATTACATAATTCAAAATTATATAAAATGAAATATGACATTCATATTAAATAAAATGCAGCATTAAAATATGTATGGAGTCCATTTTATATAAAGATTTACCCCTATTTATAGCTCACTTTTACTTGATTATGGCACTATTTTAGTGTTATTATCACTACTACAAAGTGAGCCTATTGCAACGGCTTAAAATGTTGCATATACCCATAAAAATGTTGCTATAAGGTTTAAGCAACACTTTTAAATATGTTGCTTAAAGTCTTGTTGCATTAGACTAGAGCAACATTTTATGCAACATTTTTGGATAAAACGCAACACTTTTCACTTGTGTTGCATTCATTTTGAAAATGCAACACTTTACACATGCAACACTTAAAATATATGAATGTAACACTATTTCCTTATTATAGCAACATTTAGTTTTTTGCCTTGCAACACTTTTTTAGTTATGTCACTCGTAAAATGCATCAGGTTTATAATCTATTGCAACATTTTTTTTATGTTGCAATGAATTATATGCCAAACAATTTGTCGCCTCGTTTCAGCAATTAAGGTATAAGTCGTATAACATAAACGATATTCATATAACTTAATTGAAAGATCAAGCTTTTTTTGGTGAAATATATGAATTAAGTAAAAAAGACTGGAAAATTAGTCATTTACAGCATCAAAACAACCTACTGCAACAACAATAATAAAAAAGACAAGTATAACACCTACTGCAGCACAAGCCAGTACATACAACATCAAAACCAGCAGTACATCAAACTACTTCCTATTCAAACAAAATTGTCTCTGGTTGGCAGAAATTCCTCTCTTCCTACGACCAATTAAAACGTGTCTCACAACATCTTAAGCAAAATAGCCATCTGACCAGCAGAAATTGAGCATCTTTACTTGTTCCTGTGGCAGGCTGAGGTCCCTCAGAAGCATCAACACTTGCACCGACAACCCTGATTTCTTCTTCGAACTCTGACAAATAAATTTTGCCGGATTCAACACTGAAACAGAATAATACAAGTTATCAGTTTAGTAAAATAACTTATTGTAACTCATCAGAAATGGAATAACAAAAAGCGAGGAAGCACCTGTGACATGGCGTGGTAGCATCTGTAATTTGCAATTCTTGCCTAATTACAGATGTTTTAAGTAGTGGAACTGCAATCATGACATGGGTGGTAGCACCTGTGAAACAAATGTTCCAAACATTTAGTAAACACGGCGACAAAGGACCATAAACAATATAAGAAGTACCAGAAGCTAGCTGTCTTACTGTCATTCTATAAGCAACTCTACTCTGCTCTTGTTTCTTTGATGCCAAATGTTATATATTACGCTATTGATTGCCCCATTAATCAGTGCACGCCTTCAACTTAGATCCGCTAATATCCAGTCTGCAGTCAGTTGGGATAGTCTTATTGATGTTTTAGTGTATCCATTTGCCTATGTTTTGGACAATCTACTTGCTGTATGAGCATGAACAAAACAGATGGTCCAACTCTTCTGGTTCTGTTTGGCAGAGCCAGCACAGATTATCAGCAGCCAGATTAAGATGGAACAGTTTTGCTTTGGTGTTCATAGCTCTGTGATGATACATCCATGCCACAAAGTGAGGCTTGGGCATAGAATCCTCGTTTAATTAGAAGGTTAAAAAACATATTGATCATCAAAGCATATTAATGTTTGATTCACTGCCACAGGTACAGGCTCTTGGATTTTGATTCACTGCTCGAGGATTCTACACCGTACAACAATTAAAGTTCAGAAAACCCTTTCAAGTTCATGCAAAGTAGTTTAAGAGAAATAAAAGAACTGTTAATTCATTTTCCAGTATATTTTTGAAATGTAACTTCTTGATCATAGCCTCATAGTCAAGATTAATTCTCCTGTTCACATTAATGTAATAGCTCCCAAAGAGGAAAACATCAACGATAAAGCAAATGACAACAGAAGATTTTATAGAGCACGATTCTGTCAGAAAGTCAGAAACACAGAGGTCAATCTAAAAAGACAGAAAAATAAATAAATTTAACAGCATAAAATTCTAAAGGCAACCTTTTTTTCCTTTTTTTTAGTATCCTTTAAATCTCCATTTCTTATTAGATGTATACAATAATATGGAAATCGTTATGAATACCCTTTTGAGGGGAATACCTTCCTGGTAGCTCTGATAGTAAGAGCCATCTTCGAAAGCTAACTGAGAAATCTTGACATGAGACCTTTTTGAAATAGTATTTGACTTGTGACAAACACGTAGACAACTTTTGTCTTTGATGCAACACATACTTGCCCTCTTCATTCTTACTGATGGCATTGCTTGTAATTTTCACCAAAATATATAGCCAGAAACATGAGCCAGAAAGGGCAGCATACGCAAAGATATGATCCGCAGCAGCAGACTAAGGAAAAGACCATCAAAATTTTAAGTGAGTGTAGACATTTGGTACACAAGTAAATCCAAATCACAGGAAGATTGAGGAACTTTTGAATAAATATTTTAAGAAGTTAAAGGATATTGGAAGGGTTTTCTAAGATCCATTCATCCAGCTGAAATTATAAAACTAAATTCCTTTAAAGATTCTTGTCAATAATGAAAGTGATTTTAGAAGTAAAGTATATTTGAAGTTAAAACACTTATCAATCACTTTACGGCAATACAGGCAAAACATTGTAAACTTCCATGCTCAAAAATTGTGCATCTTAGCTACTACGGGTGTTAAAGAATTTGGTACAACTATTATATCAGTAAAGTATATTTGAATTTCCGAGGTTTCTAGGCTACAAGTAGTATATTACTCCCTCCTATTCTATCTATTCTTCCCTATTTCCTAAAACGGATTATTCAGGTTTTCTTCCCCTTTCTTATTTTGGAAACTTTTACTCTTATTTTATTCATTTCTCTCTCCTATTATCAAACCCCACCCAACTCACAATTTCTTATTTAATTCCTAATTATTCATTCCTCTCTCCTATCACCCAACCCCACCCAATTTTTTACACTTATTTTACTCCCTACCTTAATTCTTGTGCCCCACTCAAAGGGGAACAATACATAGAATAGGAGGGAGTATTAAAAATGTCAAGTTGGTGAACAAGCTTGTAATAAAACGCATGTGGAAAGACAGAATGATTCTGTATCTACAATTGTAGAGAAACATGTAACCTACATATGAAAGCATTAGATAGGATCCCAAAAAACAGGCTTCCCTCTCTCAGTATATGACATTAACCTCCTTAAAATTCATACCTTAAGTGGTTTAGTTTTGTCATAGCGCCTTGTAGCAGGGTTGGCAGCAGGTAAAATTGATGATTTCTCATTCTTTATATCTCATCGAGCTCCTCGAGGCAGTGTCAACGATAAAATCACTCTATACAGACAGTAGGATAATGCAATAAAGTTTACGTGATACAATAAAAAACAGAAATAGCACATGTTAACCAAAAGGAAATTAGGTCTGCAGAAAAATGAGCATAAATCAAATCAGAAGAAGAAACAAACACCGCAAATTACTTGCTCTCATCCTCATCGGCATCCGGTTTCTTGTTCCTTATGTCAACTAGGCCTTCTTTTGTCACTAAAAGGTTAGTGGATACCTAAAGCATAATAGTTTTCAAAGTTCTTACTTGATATAAAATTGCTCGTCTCGTGCTCTCTCTTACATAGTTGTTAAGATAATCTTGTATCCATAAAACACTTTAATTAATAGTTGTCCTCTATTTTACGTGTTTTTACAATAGAATAGATATAAACATTCAATCAATAAGGATAAGATGCTACAACATCTACTATTTTCTTAGTAAAATGTAATTCACACTACAACATAACTAGACAAGGAAAGTAGCTGACCTGGTTGTAAATGTGTGTCTAAATCTACAACAGCTCTGTCCTCAGGTGCGTGTCCCGGTGAAAAAGAAGCGCACCATGACTGATATAGATAGCCCGCAAAGCTGAAATTTGAAAATAAACAGTCAATACAAAGAATATATTCAAGTTTGGGAGTTCACACTGCAAAATATCAGTAACTTCAAGGAATTCTTTCATGCAAGGACACATTAAGCCTTATGCAGCATCCATTTAGTCAGAGAAAAAGCATGCCTAGAAGCAGAACTTCGAATTCAATTCCACAAAGAAAAGAAATGTATAAAAACAATACATAATCAACGATAAAATAAAAACCTAATTTAATCATGTACTCCGTATTAATCTACAGCTATTATTCAGTAATTCACACTACAAAAAAATACTGCCCTTGCGACGGATTATTTGCGACGGATAGAAAATCCGTCGCAAATTTGGTTTTGGGACGGACTTTGCGACGGAATAAATCTTTGCGACGGACCTAAATTTCCCAGACCCGCGAAGTGAAAGTCAAATGGCGGGAAAGTTTGCGACGGAAAATCCGTCGCAAATATTGACTTTTGCGACGGAAATTCCGTCGCAAACATATTGACAGACTTGACCAAAATCTGGTCCAGGTCAAACCTTGACCAGATTTGCGACGGAAATTCCGTCGCAAATTTCCGTCGCAAAGATTTATTATACAGACCCCGCGGGTCTTATTTTTCCCCAAATCGATTTCAAAACTTAAAACCTAAAACCTAAAAAGCGATTTGCGACACCCAATTGCAACCACCACACCACCACCCTACCACGCCGCCGCCGCCGCCACCGCCGCCAGCCACCTCCTCCTCCTCCTTCCTCCTTCCTCCTTCCTCCTTCCTCCTTCTCCTTCCTCCTCCTTCCTCCTCCTTCCTCTCCTTCTCCTTTCTTCTCCCTGCCACCTGCCACCTCACCGCCGCCACCACCTCACCGCCGCCACCTTGCCGCCGCCACTTCCTTCTTCCTTCTCCATTTCTCCTTATGTATGTATACTAACTTTCGTTATTTATATACCGTCTTAATTAGTTATGTTTAATCCGTCGCAAAATTCCGTCGCAAATTCCGTATTATTGTTTTTTATTGTTATTAGGAATAGTTAGTTTAGTTTAATTGTTATTTGATTAGTTTAGTCAGTATTGTTAGGTGGTTAGTGATATTAGGTTAGTAGCTAATTTCGTCCCAAATCCGTCGCATATTGTTGTTAAGATGTTTAGGACGATTGATTTTTGATATAAAATTTGCATTGTTGTTGATTGTTAGTGTTGTAGATTTGTTTAGAATATTCTTGAATAGTACCCGTTCAATAATTACACATTAGGTGTAATTGTTGAATAGTCCCCGTTTTGGGACTGTCTTTGAATCTTTCATGCCATTTAGGTAGTAAACACTCTTATATTTTCTTGATTGTAATGAAACAAAAATTGGGCAACACTTCCTTATTGTTCTCCAAATACATTCTATATAATGTATTTCGCGACTTCGATGATGATGGCGGCGACAATGCTAGGGCGGCCAGCCATTTCGCCACCCCACAGCCCACCGACACGACCGTTAGATAGGTTTTATTAGGTTGTTTAGTTGGTGTACCGCGGATTATGTTTAGTTTTTAGTTGGATGATCATTTGTAAAACCTTCATTTTAGTTATGAAAAGACGTTTTAAAAACCTTGTCTCCGACAAGTTCTTTGTTGCTGGGTTGTTTTTGCTGAAATTGCAGGTTTAGAGATCTTGCAAAAGGAAAAAATGAGCCATTTCATTGGAAATGGGGAGCTGGAAAACCGGCTGAAACCCGAAAATCATACAAGAATTTGCGACGGAAATGTCTCAATTTGCGACGGAATTCCGTCGCAAACCTTGACCAGAAGTCAAGGTCAGTCAAGATTTGCGACGGAAAATCCGTCGCAAAAGAGACCATTTGCGACGGAAATTCCGTCGCAAATCTTGACTGACTTTGACTTTTGGTCAAGTTCAGTCCGTCGCAAACTTAGGTCAATCCGTCGCAAAAAGTTTGCGACGGAAAATTCCATCGCAAAATAACTTTTTGCGACAAAAATAAGGGACAGACACAGTCCGTCGCAAATCCGTCGCAAAATCATCATTTGCGACGGATTTCACCCATTTTGCGACGGACCATTCCGTCGCAAATAGCGCATTGTTTTGTAGTGTCAATTCTCTCTAAACAATAGAATCTCCCTAACAAATTAGGACTGATAATAATTATGATTGGGATTACAAACTGGGTAGTCAATACAACGAGAAATTAAGGCTGGAATTCACATTAACAACAACAAATTAGTAACAGTTAGTCTAACTAGACGAAGATAGACGAAGAAGAGTGAATATAACTTACATAAAATCGGCGAAAAATCTAGGGTTTGAGACGGTGATAAACGTGATTGATGAAAAAGTTTTGAAAACGGTGAACACGGTGATGAACATGTTTGATGATGAAGAACACGATAATGAACCAGTAATAATCCAATTAAAAAATTAGGTATTTGTTAGAAAAGCAGCGCAATTTTGGAAACCCTAATTTATAAATTAAATGAGTATGAATTAAGAACATACCTCGATTTTGTTTGTAATTTGTAGAAGATGAAGATGGAAATGAAGATGGAAAACCTAATGATTAAAATAATTGAATTGGATTATCATACCTATGGATGAACTGGGTATCGTGGTGGCAGAAGAATTGTAGAATAAGTGTTTTTTTCTTTTTTCTTTTCACTTTTTTCTTTTATTAATTTCCTTTGAGAGAATAATTGGTACTAATTGGTATTCCCAAAAAAGCCAAAAACCAAAAACCGCTTAAATATTCATTACTTTTACAATTTGGCGCTTACATAAAAATGAATTTTTTTTTAAAATACCATAAATGAAAAGTGTTGCTCAAAGTGTTGCCACAAAATGCAACATTTGTGTAAAAATGTTGCACTTCTGCAACAATTCAACAAAAACAACATTTTTAATAAAGTGTTGCATAATAACTTAAAATTGCAACATAAACACTAAGTGTTGCAACCGAAATGTTGCAATAGGCTCATTTTGTAGTAGTGTATGAGCTAATATTTCTTTCTAGTTGTTTTGCGTGTATTAGTGTATTCTTGCAGGAATCTAAGCATTTAAAGGCTTCTTCCGTCAAAATGAGCTAACAACTAACTTAGCAAGGCTAAGTAGGAGCAAGAGTAGACGAGAAGTCATGGCATTACAAAAATGGAAGATGTTGGTCCAAGCATACATGCATTTTTACCAAGAATTTAGTAAAATGTAAAGAATTGATCACTAATGTTAATGGTCCAAATTGAAGCTCGAATGCAAATGTCATCACAAAAATATCTATCATTGGATGTCAAATCTCCTCATATAGTATTGTTGGAGTCATTAACCGGGTGATTAATCAAGGCTTTAAGACTACACATTGGTTCCCTATGCACTGAATACAAGAATTGAAGAAGAAGATTTTCGGAGCTGCGTCCCCGATCGGGGATGGCAACCCCGATCGGGGTTGGGCCTCTGATGATTATTTCCGTTTCTCCTCCTATTTTATTACAAATAGGAGGTGTTATGGAAGACTTAGGGACCATTACACCAATCTTGTATATATTTTCCATATCATTTCTTATCTTAGTTTTACATAATATCTCATATAATTATCTCATATAAGTAGTTTACATTTTATCAGTAGTTTATATTTGAAGTTGTAGCATTTTACATTTCCTTTTAATCAAGCAATCTTTTGTTTATTATTGTTCTTCCTTTACAAGTTCATTTTCGTCCATTACGGTATTTTATTTCTTCCCTTACTTTTATTTATATTTTCATTATGTTTATTTCATCATTGTATTCTAGTTTTTGTTTAATTATGAATAGCTAGTTTTTCTAGTCTAGGGATTGGGGAAATAATGCATTAATATAAATATGTAATTTGATAAATTAAGTTATAGTAATATTTTTTATATTGTTATTTAACATGTTTGCACTTAATAATTAATCCTTGATTTAAGTACCCATTTTATCTCATATTCTGACAATTTATCTTATAAAATTCATAATCTATGCAAAATAACTTAATATGTTACGAAATTTTATATACTCCATATAAAATATGCATGTGAGAACATATCCAAAAATCACGGTCAGAAAACAAATTTTACTATTTTTCCCTTAAAATGACGTTTTAATCATATTAAACTTAATAAAATACAAATAAATATATAAATGAACAATAAAAATTCATAAATTTATTTTTGTGACCTAAAACCATTTTAGAATCAGAAACTTTAACATGCAAATTTATTTCGTGATTATCTATATAAAACACAAATTTCGAATTTTATTTAGTTAATCATGTTAACTCGGAAAAATGAACCCGATCTTGCATGAACAACCGTAATGCTCTGATACCACTTGATAGAAATCGAATTTCAGATTATACTCATATCACATACTCCCTCCGATTTTCTGTGTTGTTCCTCTTTCTATTTTGGTCTAATAACATTGATGTTCCCTATTTCCTCTTTTAGACAACATTGAGTGGTCCAAAATCAATTTTATGTGGGGTCATATGTATTATGTGGTCCAAATTGATTCACTTATTTCTTTTGACAAAATGAAAAGGGAACAATACAAAAAATCAGAGGGAGTATGAGTTTATAATTTAATTTTAGTCATAAAACTTACTAATGATCTTATGCATGCAAAATGGATTACATAAGAAGGAAGACATCAAACCTTACATTGATTTAGAAGGATTATACTCACTTAGTCACCTACTAAATGAGTGTTCGACAAATCCTAGTTACCCAAGAACGGCGTAAAGAAAAACCGTCTCCTAAAGATGCGTATCAAGGACCCATATTAAGCACTAATACCGAATTGTTGCTATAAAACGATATTAGCTAGGCCTAGAAATATTACTAATAATATTACTATTAATATTATTAGAATTAAATGATTTTATTTTAATTTCTCTAAAACTATTTTAGAGAGAAAAAAAGGCCACAAAAGTTTATCTCATAAAACAAGTGTGTAATGGAATGAATGAGTAGAATAAGAGGAAAAATCCTCTTATTGCACTTAAGAGTTGGCCGGCTGAAATGCTCAAGGAAAAGGGCCAATGCATGTCTTCCATTTACCATTTATGCAAGTTGGTTTTCTTACCCATGCACATAGCCATGTAAGGCTCCCATATGATTATCTTTTCATAATCATTATGCTAAGTATAGATAAGAGTCCACCTCCTTATATCACATGGTCCAAATGTTAATATGGACTCTACATTAACTTTGTCAAATGTGTAAATGTGACATGTCACAGATGTTACATGACACATGAGACATTCTTTAATTTATCCAATTTTAACTCTTAAAATTCATAATTTACAAATTCATGTCATTTAAATAATTCCACTAGCACTACTACAAAATCGGGCAATAACAACGACCTTTCAACAACGCTTATTCACGAAAATTAGTAAAATCCGTTGTTGAATGGATTATCAGGTCGCCGCGGAATTTTATTAACACTAATAACAACGGTTTTTGTTTTACGTCCATTGTTATTAGTTTTAACAACGGGTACTACTCTACGAACCGTTGTTAATAGTTACACCAATAATGACGATTACTCTGTAATACATTATAGCTTTTGTTATTAATTTGGCGCAAAAGGGTTGTTACAAAACCCGTTGTTATTAATTAGGCGCCAAAGTAATAACAACGTTTGCTATAAAGATTGAAAAAGACGTTGTAAAATTTTAACCATAGAACAAGGGGTAGTTGTTAATAACCGTTGTTAAAAATTTTAATTAATAACAACGATGCTCAACAGGAAACCAAAAGCTAAAGAAACCTTATTAATATGCAGAAGAAAATAAGACATTGCACAAAATATATTCAGTCAAGCGGTTTAGGGTTTAGGGTTTTAACCATAAAACAACGGGTTGTTGTTAATAACCGTTGTTAAAAATTTTAATTAATAACAACGGTTCTCAACATGCTACCAAAAACTAAAGAAACCTTATTAATATGCAGAAGACAATAAGACATTGCACAAACATAAGACACTGAAAAATACAAAAGACATTGAACAAAACAAGTATTGAAGACATTAACATTACAATCAGAAAAATGACTTATGAGTCACATTTAATAGTAATAAACCTTTTACATTTAATATATATTCATCTTCATTCTCTTGCGCATCAACATGGCTTGCATTACCATTAGTCCTGGGATTTCTTATAAATGCTGAAATGTATAAGGTTTAATATATGTCACCTTCATTCTCTTGAGCGTCAATGTAATGAAAGGACAAAAACAATGTATAAGGTTTATATCACTTACATTCATTAATCCAATGAATGAAGGTAATATAAACCTTATACATTGCTTTGTCCTTTCATTACATTGATGCTCAAGAAAATGAAGGTGACAAATATTAAACCTTATACATTGCAGCATTTATGGGAAATCCCAGAACTAATGGTAATGCAAGCCCTGTTGATGCGAAAGAGAATGAAGGTAATGAATCTATGGGAAATCAGACATAAAATAAACAGGGACAATCCCGGTTATCCGTAAAAACATCTTCTCACGCTGCCGCCAATGACGCCACTCTGGTGCACTGCTAATGTCTGGGTGATTCTCATCATATTTACTAACCACCGACTGGAATTTTCCATTGAAAAAGAGTTCGCCCGATTTGCAGACATCTTGCGAGAATTGAAAGTTCACGTTCCGTTCGCGAAATTGCTATTGAAGGTACCTTCGTACCTTAAATTTATACATGAGATTTTAATGCGTAAGAGGTCTATCGATGTTGTGGAAACTGTAGCTTTGACCGAGGAATGTTGTGCATTCCTTCAAAACAAGAGTCTACCTAAACTAGCTGACCCGGGTAGTTTCTCAATACCGTGTCGTATAGGTACCCGTTGGTATTGTTTTTGAGATATTTCAAGGTCAGAAGCTAAATACTTCACATAATCTTAAAGATTGCTCCGATGCGACTAATATTGGAAACTTTCATCCTTTCATGCTTATGGGTTCAAAGATTTATTTTGACTACATTCTCGTTAAGTGTGATGCCTCATGTATTTCTAACCTAAAAGTTTTTGTAGGATGGTTACTTCAAACCATAATAGAATTACTTTTCACACTGGGTTTGCTGGTTTTTGGGCACGCTCATCTTTTCATGTTGATGTTATTGCACTCACTTCTGCAATTTCCGATGCCCTTTCTCGTGGATTTAGGCATATCGAGGCTTCCCTCGATTGTCTGAATTTGGTTTATCAAGTCTCGAGCGTCACTGAAGTGGATCACGATGTCAAAGTTGTTTTATCTTCTTTACATTCTCTTGTTTTACTAATACATTGTTTTTTAATTAACTATTGTCCTAGAGACTTGAATAGGCTTGCTCATTTCATTGCAAAATTTGTTGGTGATTTAAGTATAATTACCGGTTCATTTTTTCGTAATTAAGATTGTTTTAGATGGGTGATTTCGTAAGTAATATAAAATAAGTTCGGGAAGTACGGAGTGTACGTTTATTAAATTAATTACGGAATTCTGAAATAGTTGTCGGACGAATAACTATGACGGGGGTCTCGCTAAACCCTGGCGGAAATTAACTTCACGCTGTCATGATAATTTATTGCGGAATATTCAATCAATGCACTTGAACGAATTTCCGAGAGTTGCATTGTTTGACATATACAAAGAATACAATTAAATGGAATTCCAAGAGTTACATTGTAAAACCCCTCGTCGCAGCGGAAAATAAAACATACAACATGCCAAAATTTAAGCGGAATTTAAATTTTAACATGCATAAAAACGAGGTGAATTAAAAACTGAAATTGAAACTGATATAAACAGAAATAGATAAGTATAACTGTCTAAGTACTGAAGTAAATATATACAACAGCCTGGGATGGAACATCCCTACTGTAAAACCCCTCGCGAAAGCGGAAATATAAACATACAAAAAGTACTAAAAATGCAGCGGAATTAAAACTTTTTAAACATAAACAACATGCGAGAAGAATTAAACTCAAACGGAACTGAAACTGATATAAACAGAAAATAGATAAGTAGCAGTTCTAAGTACTGAAAACCAAATACATACAACAGCCTGGGATGGAACATCCCTACAGGCACCAAAAGATAACGGTAACAAAACTAAGAGTCTAGCTAATCGATAAACGTGTAAGTCATATGATGAAAGGATCATCACTCGCTAGCTCTCAAGTGAACCCCGATCCAACCTGCATGTACCTACATACATGAAAACATGTACGCCACAATCAGTGGAGAGTGACTAGAGTTCTCCTAGCCACCTTTTGTAACGACACGTAACAAGTAAAGCAATACAGAATACTCCAACATATATAAACATGTGAAGCATAAACATCTCATCAACTTATCTCATACCATCATGCAATACTAAAGCACGGCTCTCAACCAACTTCGGAAACTATTTGGAAGGAGAGCCGGTTTCCCTACCGGTTACCCGGTCGGGGGGTCTTTCAATCCAAACCATTTACGAAACTGACTAAAGAGTCATCCAATGCCTTGGATGAACAACAACAAAGTCGACATCTAACTCAACGATAACAACATCTAAATCATCAACATCAACATCTACATCTGACACTGTACCAACTCAAGGCAAGCAGATAGAATTCAGCAAGTATAAGGTTCAACGGTCAACTTAAGACATAACCTACATACCAATCATTCAGCAAGTGTAAAGGTTCAGCGGTCAACTTAAGACATAACCTAAACACCAATCATTCAGCAAGGAAGGACTCAGAGGCCAACTTAAGGCATAGACCTTCCAATCCGCAAGACACTAGACTCAGAGGCCAACTTAAGGCATAGACTAGCATCCAAAAGTAAAGGACTCGGAGGCTAGCTTAAGGCATGTCCCTTCACCACATCACAAGATACTAAACTCAGAGGCCAGCTTAAGGCATGTTCTAGCATCAAACATCTGCACTCTGGGTGAGGTGTTACGACCTAAATGCCCCGTTGTGCAGCTGTTCTACTCGTCAGACTCAGAGGCCAACTTAAAGCATGTTCCAACGCGATCACAACAAACATGTCTAGGCTCAGAGGCCAGCTTAAGGCATATCCCAGACACGACAACCATACACATATAGGGCTCAGAGGCCAGCTTAAGGCATATCCCCATATATGACAACAAGCTCACGTATTAAGCTCAGAGGCCAGCTTAAGGCATACCTTAATACGCATCAATACAATATCATCCAAGTCTAGGAACTAATCTATAGTTCTACTTTCTTAACTTCTAATCAACACTTAATTGACCCCGGGAACTAAGTTGAGGGAGAGCCGGTTTCCCTTTCGGTTACCCGACCGGGGGGTCTCTATCCTCTCTCCATTCCTGAACCCAATATAGTGTCGCCCATCCTCCGGGGACCTCAGATACATATCAAAGATGCAAGGAACGAGTTTCAATCAAAACTGATCAACCGTCTAAAAGTTATCAACGAATTACAAATCAAAAACAAGCTACAGGGGCCCCCAGCCGGTCGGCAGGCAACCGGCCTACCGGCTGGCAACCCCTCTCAGCCTTCCCTTTCTTTAACACAAAATCAGCCCAAAAGGACTCCCAACCGGTCGGCAGGCAGCCGGTTGGCCGGCTGGGAACCCAATCCCACTATATGCATAATTTCACAATGAGGCTCCCAGCCGGCTGGCAGGCGGCCGGTCTACCGGCTGGGCACCTCATTCCTAAATTCTAAAATTTTACGAAATGAACACAAAGAGGCTACCAGCCGGTCGGCAGGCAGCCGGCCTACCGGCTGGCAGCTCAAAATCTACTTTCTCGCAAAATTCGCAAAATCCACCATAGACGCTCCCAGCCGGTCGACCGGCGGCCGGTCGGTCGACCGGCTCAGAGAGCCTGTACGCTAAAAACGACATTCCTGTAAACTCAAAACCTCGATAATTCGATACCAAACTTTACGAATTGCAACATACGAAGTTTACCCACTATTACAAATCATCCAACAACACTATCTAACAGCAAACAAACCCATAACAATCCTCAATACGATTATATAATGTATCCGTCGCAAAACATAAAATTCAGAAATCAAACCCATACACATATGAACATCAAGCAAACATATAATCCTCAAATAAGGTTATTCCTAACATGTTACTAAGTCCATTAAACATCAATCTTAAACACAAATCAGAAACTTATACAAGAACACATCAAAACTTGCTATTTTAACAAAAAGGCCGAGTTACTCGTAATCGTCACCTTTTAAGCGTTTAAGCTCCAATCTCTTCTTCAATCTTGCCACTAACTTCCTTAGGATCCTCTAAGCCTTCCCCTACAACAAGCAAAACGGTGTTAAGAGGCTAAATTTTAAGTATACTCAAAACGGCCCAGATTTCGAGTTGAAGGAAACGAGAAACGGAAGTGACGGATGGCTTTCAAATTCGATGAGGATTCCGAAAATGTTATTATTACCTTGATTTGATGAACGGATGATGAAGAAATAAGCAAAAGAAGATGATTATTTATGGAGGTAATTTATGAAATGAGTTTGTTGTTTATGTTTTGAGGAGATGAAGATGAATGTCGACATATGGGTCTTAAGGGTTTTAAGGAATTGTCCTTTCCGTTTAAAATGAAACGGGTTAGGTTACTTGAACGGGTTTTTAAGATGTGAACTTAAATTGCCAAGTTTATATCCGTCTTAAGGACTTAAGGTTCTTAAGACGGATCTTAACGGAACATTTAAAATAACTTATCAATAATCAGTAAGGGGTTATTTTAAAGTGGATTAACATCAAATATTAAAATATTATTTTATCCCGTAACCATAATTGAAACCTTTAAAAATATATTTTATTACTTAAAATAATTAAAAGCTTTTTTAATATAAATCACGAAAATACGGGATGTTACAATCACCCAATCTTCAAAAAGTTTCGTCCTCGAAACTCGAAGGTAGAAGTAAGTATGAAAACAACTGTTTTAATGAGAACAGGGGCTCTCAACCGGTCTGGGACCGTCTGCCGGTCAGCCGGCTGGGAGTCTCTTCCCACAAGCCATCCTATAAACCACAATACGAAGGGAAGAGGCTCTCAGCCGGTGGACCGTCTGCCGAACTGCCGGTCTGCCGGCTGGGAGTCCCTCCAATAGCCTTCTTTACAAATTTCCCAAAACCAAGAAGGGACTCTGAGCCGGTCGACCGGCGGCCGACCTACCGGCTCAGAGTTCCTTCACGAACTCAGAGCATTCAAAAACATCAAGCCTGACTCTGAGCCGGCCGACCGGCTGCCGGTCAGCCTACCGGCTCATAGCCCCTACACGAAAATCGCATTTTTCCTATATGATTCTAATCTTCACAAATCGAATCCAAACTTCCAAAATTGCAACCAATATACATTACCCAGCATCTATAAGACTTATATGTATCAAAAGCAAGCATCAATTTCTACAATAATGCCACAATAAGTTCATACTTTATATTCGTCTTAAGCATAGGATTTCTGAAAAATCAACCTAAAAGCATATGAAACCCAATCAAAGCATGTGAAAGTCATTCTCATGTATTCCTAGCATGATTTTAAGTCTCAACAACAATCACCATGTACAAAATCAGAAACTAACATCATCAAAGTCATGAAATATGCTAATATCACAAATAAAGGCCGAGTTTCTCATTATCGTCACCTCTAAAGCGTTTTTGCTCCAAGCTCCTCTTCAATTACGTAGCTATCCACGTCAGGATCCTCTAAACCCTCTCCTACAACATGAAAAACGATTATGAGAAGCTAAAATCGAATTCTACCAAAAACAGTCCATTTTTCAAGTTGGACGAAATGGAAATTGAAAGTGACGGATGTCTTGAAAATTTTGCGAGGATTTCAGAAATGTATAACATGCCTTGGTTTGGAAATCGGATGATGACTGAAAATCCATTTGAAGCTTGACAGTTTAAAGGAGGAAATGAGAAATAAGGAAGCAGTGTTCTTATGTTTTGTGAAATGTGAATGTCGACATAACACAAGGGGTTTAGGGTTTTAATTGTCCTTTTTCGTTTAATGAAAACGGGCTTTTGAAGTGAACGGGTTTTTATGAGACGGATTTAACTTGCCAAGTTATTTCGTCTTAAGGACTTAAGGTTCTTAAGACGGATTTTAACGGATTATTTTAAAATATCTTCACCATAAATATTAAAATATTATTTTATTCCGTAAAAATAATTTAAAACCTTTAAAATATAATTTACGAAAATACGGGATGTTACATACATTGTTTGGCATATACAAAGAATGCAATTGAACGGAATTCCAAGAGTTGCATTGTTTAGCGATATTCGTTCCCCTAGTTCAAACCCTGCCTATATATATAGGATGACAGTTGATAAAGAAGATGACAAGAAGAACAAAGATTGAAAAAGATGTCTCTGTTTTTGTGCCAAATCCAGAGGGACACCGTCTTATCTCAATAGAAATTTCGAAGTAACCCAGACACTAAATAACGGTCGAAATATTTTATTAGGAAAGCGTAGTCGATTCGGTGTGGTTAACAATATTGTCAATTTCTATTTCGTGTACATCAATACATAACAATCTAATAGAATATTTTCGAAATCTGTCAAGATGACGAATGGAAAGGAGATGACAATGAAGGTTAACAAATTGGAGAAATTTGAAGGTGTTGACTTTAGAAGATGACAGAAGAAGATGCACTTCCCTTTGACAACTCTGAAAGTGATATATGTTTTAAGTACTCCCTGCCCTGAAGTGGATGAAAACAGTACCGTGGAGGAATTAAGGAAGAGGAGCAAGTGGGATAATGACGACTATGTTTTAAGTACTCCCTGCCCTCTTTGATATTTATCAGTATTTAGAGAGTGAAAAACAATTATGAGATCAATTGGAGTCTAAGAATATTGATGAAGATGCATCCAGTAAAAAGTATATGGTTGGAAACTTTATGAATTATAAGATGTGTGATGCTAGGCCTGTCATGGAACAATTTAATGAACTCTTACGTTTATTGGGGCAATTCGCTCAACATGATATGAAGATGCCTGAATCCATCTCGGTCTCTAGTATAGTTGACAAACTTCCACCACAGTGGAAGGATTTTAATCACACTCTGAAACATAAGAAACAAGAGATGTCTCTTGTTGAACTTGGTACAAGTTTGCATATAGAAGAGTCCATAAGGGCTCAAGAGTCTGGAAAAATCAAGGATACTGGAAAGACTGTCAATTAATATGATGGAACTTGGTGAAAGTTCTAAATATTACCAAATGGGAAAGAAACGTCCTACCAGTGGCAATGAGAAAACCATCTATCCGGATAAGAAATCAAAAACGGGATGTTGGATTTGCGGTAAAACTGGTCATCTGAAAAGGGAATGTAAACTCGCCAAGAAAGGACCAGGAAAAAGAAAGATGTATATTGGACAAGGGTCTAAGGACTAAGGTCCTCCAAAACAAGGATGATGATTCATCATGGTGGATTGACACTCTTCATTGGTAAGCAATTAATCGTGTATTGAGGTATCTTAAGGCTACTAAGAACCATGGACTAACATATGTGGGTTATCCTTAGGTACTAGAAGGCTACTCAAATGCTAGTTGGATAAACAACATTGAAGATCATTCTTCAAATAGTGGTTGGGTAATTTTGCTTGGAGGATGTGCTATTTCTTGGGCATCAAAGAAGCAAACATGCATTTCTAGCTCAACTATGGAATCTGAATTTATTGTCTTGGCAGCAGCCGGAAAAGAGGCGGAATGGCTAAGGAATTTAATTTATGAAATTCCGTTATGGCCAAAACCATATCACCCATAGCTGTACATTGTGATAGTGCTACCACATTGGCTAAAGCTTATAGTAAAGTCTATAATGGCAAATCAAGACACTTGGGTGTTAGGCATAGCTCGGTACGGGAGCTGATAAATGATGGAATCATTTCAGTTGTATTCGTGAGATCTCAACAAAATTTAGCTGATCATTTGATCAAAGCATTAGCTAAGGACTTGGTTATAAAGTTGGTTGACGGGATGAGTTTAAAACTCGCATAGATCATTTGCAATAAGATACTCAATTCCCCTCTAATGCAATGTTAGAGGCTGAATTCAATGTTGAAGGCCTATTGTTAAGAGATTGAAGCACACAATAAATATCCTGAGGTGTGTGCTTAGACTTGCATGTTGAAAGGTTGAAGTTTATCTTCTTAATTGATCTTTTGAAAAAGTGTGTGTGCAAGGACACGATGAAAAGAATCAACCTATGTGAACATGAAGTTCAGCCGCTTCAAGGGAGATTGAGTTTGGCTCCACAAATGTTCATGAATAGATAAGGGACACTAGGCTTGTAATTAAGTGTCGGTTTATGTAATTTTAGAAGTAATTAGTTTATGTGTGGGTTATCTTCAAGTATTCAAAATGGGTAGTAAGGGTTCAATGCTTAGTCACACCCCGATACTCGAATATTTGGAATGTGTAATTTCACTAAGTGGAAATTCAATCTTCGTGACATTTTCATTTATGCATAAACTGGAACGTTTGTTAAGTTATATTTAAATCTTGTATTACGCTTAAATGGGGGAGGAATGTTGGTGATTTAAGTGTAATTACCGGTTCATTTTTGCGTAATTAATATTGTTTTAGATGGGTGATTTCGTAAGTAATATAAAATAATTTCGGGAAGTACGAAGTGTACGCTTATTAAATTAATTAAGAAATTACGGAATAGTTGTCGGACGAATAACTATGACAGGGGTCTCGCTAAACTGTAGCGGAAATTAAATTCACGCTGTGATGATAATTTATTGCTGAATATTCAATCAATGCGCTTGAACGAAATTCCAAGAGTTGCATTCACTAGTAGAAAAATAGCTATTTGCGGCGCCAAAAAAGTGGCCATTTGCGGCGTTTTTGGAGTAGCAGCAAATAAGGGGGCCGCAAATAGAAAAAGCTATTTGCGGCGGAAAAAAACGCCTCAAATAGCTTCTCTATTTGAGGCGTTTTTTTAAAAAAAGCGCCGCAAATAGCTTCTCTATTTGAGGCGTTTTTGTCAAAAACGCCGCAAATAGTAAAAAAAAAAAAAAAAAAAAAAAAATTATTTTTTAAATTTTAAAAAAATGAAATGATGCAAAAAAATTATTTAAATATAATAACTCTCAAATATATTATTTTTCCGCAAGAGAATCTTACACGATTTTTGTAATTATTTTAAATCCATATATCAAATGGAAATAACACACATACAAACATATAATACAATTTATCCCTATTTCACTGACTACTATGAAAACCCGTCTTAGTTTCTTCAGCACTCGGGTTTAAAACTAATCTCTTTGACCGGACCAAAGACACAGGTAGTAGAGGCGTACAATCCTCCAGCCATTATCTTCGTATTGCCTCCAGCAATTATTAGTTTCTTCAGCTCTCGGGTTTCTTCGTATTGCCTCCATCCATTATTACACGGGACTGGCTAACAAGCTACAATAGCAATCAGGCTCGTCTAAAAAATGATCAGCTTCATCTAACACAAGTATTTTTACCCCCATTAGCAGAGTAGCAAAACCAACAGTATTCTCAAGATGATCCCTGAGCCTTCCAGGTGTAGCCACAAGAATCTGTGCAGAAAATTATATTAACCACCTATCCTAACATACAATTGAACAATATAGAGTTTCGAAAAATATGACTTGACATATCAATTCAATAGGAATGGCTTACTAAACCGGTTTTACTCCTTTTTATTGCCAAGTATCGGTCACTTGATATAATTCACAACACAGTTTTCAGTATGAGTCATATATAAACAAGGGCAAGGCTGCGTAGGAACCCCTCTTATTCCACAATATGCGGGAGCCCTTGAGGCATTGGGATAATGTCGTTGCTAATGTTGTTGCTGATATGTCAAGTCCAGCCTAGCAGTAAGGCAAATCTCTATCTAAGACTGTTAGAAATTGATTTTTGGCAGATGGACCTAACTGTTACATTTGAAAATTCAGTTTGTGGATCCAAGGCTTCTTTGAACTCCATTTAAAAATATTAGAAGTGCCAAGTCACAAACAAACGGTTACAATTAGAGGGCTACAAGTTGTCTCAATGTTTCGCTTTAATAAAAACTCAAAACCTTGTACATTTGAAGCACAATGAACTGACCTGACAAGGATTTGCCTGCATGCGTTTCTGCTCAATTGCAGGTCTTGTACCTCCAATCACTACTTGGACGTCAAGAGAATGATGTTATTTAGCAAATTTTTGGCTTCTACAGCTACTTGACTGGAAAGCTCACGAGTTGGACATATAACAAGGACAAGAATTGGTGGTCGCTTATCATCACGACCAGTAGATGGTGTCTTTATCACATCTTTAATAGACGGAAGCTGAAATCAAGAAAATGTCGCAGTAAATTTCTAGGAAGGAACAAGCAAATTTCAAACTAAGTGAGCAATGATATTCAATCCTTAAAAAATCAATTGAACACTTGCAACTAGAGGAAGTATATATTACCAAAAACGCTACAGTTTTGCCTGTGCCTGTTCGAGCCTTAGCCATGACATCCTTGCCTGGAGAGTAAGGAAGAAGTTAGAGATAGTAACTAAACAAATCAAAGGGAGAATAATAATAAATATCTTAAGTTAAAAATGGTTTAAAAAAAGTGCACATGTAGAAGTCAAATACAATCATAGTCAAGTCAAATGCAAGTAAGACGAGTTCAACAGTTCTGTACATATTCCATGGTTTTTAGTTGTTCATAAGCAGGAACTCACTTAGGTATGCCAAGTTGTCATGCTTCTACTTAGTGGTAGCTTTCCTAATGGCAACAATTGAACTGCAAAATAAAGGCAGTTTTCAGACACATACTTCTTTGACCTCCTCAACAGCATAATAAGCCTTGGTTGGTATTCCCAGCTCCTCTGGTTGAACATCAATGATAACCAAGACAGGGTTTGGAACATAGCTGCAATAACCCAAAACAGAAGTAAATCGAGCAATACAATTATGGAATAAAGCCAGCAACAAAAGTAAGCTTAGAGTGATTGAGTGAAAAACAAATAAATAACCATGTAAACAGAGTAGCAGACATAAAGAGTATCTTAAGTTTCAATAAGAATTCCCAAGGTACGATGGAAACCAGTACTTCAGATTTCACACAGTGGTTTTATCATCTTCTTTTGGATATTTCAGTAATTCTAAAACTTACAGATTTTCCAAAGCGGTCAGACTATGAAAGTAATCTTTTCCTTTCTTTGGTGAAGAAGATAACTAAATAAAGGGTGAAGAGAGCACAACAGATGTCAATTACTCATTTATAAATGCTACACATATAAGTTTGCAGATATTCAGAACAAAGGCCCTTGGCATATACCAAAACAATGAAACAAGATAACAATATGACACAGTTTCATCTTGCTCAACTTATTGAGATCTCCCTACGCAGAAAACTAAGTTCAAGTATCAAAAGAAAAGCACCAACTCAGAGGTGTTAATTCAAACCTTCAAAGCATGAATAAGTAACCCAAAAGACATTTGTGATAAAGACAATATGATTCCCTACTCCCATCCTATTTATCTATAATCCAATCACCTTCTAATATCTCTATTCACCAAAAATTATTTTGGGTATAAACACACTGAGGGAAGGAAAAGAGGAAGATGTAAACCTGGTTGGGCACCGAGCACATTTTTGTGCAACTTGGAAGTAACCTGGCCGACATTCATAGACTTTGTATCAAACACAATAAGAGTAGAGGGATTCTCGTTTCCAGGTACCTGCCCATACAGCTGACCATGTCTTTTTTTCCTGCCCATACAACAAAAAACTCTTGCAGGAGATTGAGACCTTAGTGGGGATTCAGTTACCAGATCATAATATAACTAACTGGAGGGGAACTGATTCTGATCATGGCCGGCTTGCAGGCTGCTGTGAATTCTGCCCTGCTCCTGAGTACCATTTACCACACTTGGGAACAAAGGAACATGTGCAAGAACGAGCTGATTTAGACGGTACCTAGGAAGACTGCTCATATAATTGTCGAGGAAATCAAAACCAGAATCAGGAAGAACAGAGGTTCTAGCTACAAGCAGGATGAATTAGCTAGATTGGCTTAGTTTTCATAAGTTAATGTAATTCTATACCTCTCTTGTACAGTGGTTGCTAGTGATGATCAGGTCCACCACAACTACCATACGAAATTGACCTACCATTCAATCAAAAGCTTACCAGAAATGGAGCCATCATTTATAATTAGAACATTCAATGAGTAACTTAAATTAACATTCAAAAAAGAAAACCCTAATTTCTAGCATCAAAATACCATAATTTTACTTTAACTTATTATCTCCCAAATGACTGAAATTTAATTGAAATCCCTAACCTAAATCTTAATTGAAGAATAAAGTGATAATAATAACATAATCCCTAAATCAAAACTGATAAGAAAACCAAAATCCCAAAATCCCCAAGTCAATCATAAACCCTAATCTAAATCATACAAATTTAACCCTAAATTTGTCTACCCACTTAAATTAACAAACAAGATAGACACTAATCTGAATTAATTAACAATATAATCCACTTAAAATAAGCATAAACTAACAACAGTATTATTGATGTTGTAAAAGACTAAAGAGATGTGAACATACATGAACGAAAGTCGGTGATGGTGGCCTCATACAGTGGCGACGGTGTAAGCGATGAACGACGGTGGGGAAGGAGTTGAGAGTGGTCGTGAGTTGGTACTTGGTAGGTATAAGGAGTTAAGGGTGGGGAGCGACGAAGGGGATAGAGATGGGTTGAGAGTGGGGTTTTGGTTTTTAAAATATTCACCTATCATTTGCTGCGTTTTGTTACAAAACGCCTCAAATACATAAGGATTTATTAAAAAAAATATATATTGAACTTCTATTTGCGGCTACTTGCTAAAAACGCCTCAAATAAGTAGCCGCAAATAAACATTTTTCTACTAGTGATTGTTTGGCATATGCATGATGGCCGGATTTTGTCGTCGATTCCGTCACCAAAAACAATTTTTAAACTCCCAAATTAAGTAGTATAATTTAGGGTCGAACCCAAAAGACGGTGGGGAAGTTGTATATTTAAGTTCTAGTTCGAGCTTGAGTCGGGTAATAAGTTTGAGATTGATTAACAACTAAAGAACAATTAAAGCAAATAAATTAAGATAAAATTGATGATAAGGAGGACTAGGGTGTCGGGGGTCACCTAGGTAAGTCGGTAGCCAAACGTAAGGCAACGGTCTCGTGTCACTTCTATGGTAAGTCTAGGGTCATCTCTTCTCTCGAGTCGACTACCCTTAGGTCAAGACTAGTCCTAGCTTTCGCTACAAACCAAGCTAACCTAACACATAAGCATGCTAATGAAACTCAAGACCATCGTCTAAAGCAAACAAAGCGAAGACTAATACCCAACCGTCGTTGAGGCAATTCGTCGAACACGTAACATGCAAGATGCGAAAACTTAACCAAAGAAGCAAACAAGACTAAACCTAAGCATTTTTCATGGCTACTAACTACCCAAGCAAACCCCTAACCCTAGAATGAAACTACTCACACATGATTAAAGAAGAAACATGAACAAATGAGGAATTGATGATAACCATTATGAGAAAATGAGAGAGTAAACAAGTAAACAAGGAAAACTTAAAGGAAATGCAAAAATAAAGTAAAGATGAAGAAGATTATACCATTAACTATGGAAAAGGAAATGACTTGGATGACAAGTTGAAGGATTCTTCCAAATCCCCCAAAAATTACAACCCAAATAATCCACTAACAAACTCAAGAAGAATCCTCTAGAGAGATTAACTAATAATGAAAGATAAAGTAAAGATCTAAATAAGATTAAAGTATTTTTTTAGTGTTTTTGAGTCTAAGTGCTAAGTATTCAAAACAGTAGTAAACCCTAAAAAAGCTTTAAAATGCGTAATAAGAAGTGTCTAAATGAAAGACTAAGTGCGGGTTTATATAGTGCGCGAAAATCTGAAAAGCGACTCTCAGCCGGTCGACCGGCTGCCGGTGGTGGACCGGCTGGGAGTCCAAATTTGGATTTCTGAAACATTTCTTCATTATTCTTCAAAGTACCACGATGCTCAGCCGGCTGGCCGGCTGCCGGTCTGGCACCGGCTGGGAGGCTGATTTTGACTTCTGACTTTTCTTCTTCAATTTCTTCATCTACAGGTACCACCAGCCGGTGGACCGGCCGCCGGTTGGCCACCGGCTGGGAGCCCTTTTTCACGAATCTGCCCAACATTTGCATTTTCTTCAACTTATGAAGATTGACTAAGCATGGGAAGGTCTCCCCAGCCGGTTGACCGGCTGCCGGTAGGCCACCGGCTGGGAGCCTTTTCTCAAGGTTCTGAAACTTTCTTTCTTTTTTTTCGCCAAAAACACAAGTCAAGGGATCCCAGCCGGCCTACCGGCCGCCGGTTGTGGACCGGCTGGCAGGGCCTGGGAATGCTTCTTCATCATTCCTTCACAAATCTTCATAAAACGCTCCAAATTCGTCTCGATTTCTCTCATTTCTTCGCCCCCGCCGTAATACCTACAAAAAGTGGACAAAATAGGAATATACGAGGAAACGGACGTAAAAACATCTCAAGACACGCAAATCGAGGCCGAATCGTGACCGAAAACAAAGAAAATGCAAAGGAAATGATGACCAAAATGGAGCTCATCAATGCAAAGAATGCAATTAAATGGAATTCCAAGAGTTGCATTGTTTGGCATATACAAAGAATGCAATTGAACGGAATTCCAAGAGTTGCATCGTTTGGCGATATCCGTTCCTCTAGTTCGAACCCTGCCTATGTATAGGATGAGAGTTGATGAAGAAGATGACGAGAAGAACATAAAATCTTTATCTTCTTTTGCATCTAAAAACCAAAACAAACTTCATAAACACCTCTGAATTTACGTCTCTGTTTTTCTGGCAAATCCATGTAAAGAGGACACCAAACAATCTGATGATACACAAACCTCATAAATTGGATTGGACATATCAATAGTAGTATACATATCTAGAGTCAACTGTAGACTAAAGCCTAGTTAGTATACTGTTTGTGTCTGCTGGGTAATAACCAGCTTTATGCTTCTGTCTGCTGGGTAGTGACCAACTTTTCCTTGTACTTAGGCTGATGACTTTCCTTGTACACAATACAACGAAAATCTAAAACACAATTAATTCAATATCAGAAATTCTCTGAAACTCTTTGCTCAATCTCTCAACATGCCTTCTACTTCCTATGATGCATTAATTGTCAACATGGTATCAGAGCTTCTGGAATGAGGAGAATGTTAACCATCTTGTGTTGAGCAATAACTATCTTCAACCAACACAACATTGATGATTTGCCTATTTATAGAGCACCATATTCTTTCCTGAAATCACAACTACTCCAATCAACTTTTTTTTCAGATTCTAAATGGAAAACCCTTTTTCAAACACTGATAACACCAACAAGCCATCAAACACCCCAACTTTCATGGATCCAACTTATCCCTTGTACCTTCATCCTGCTAAAAGTGCTCACCCTTTGACAGTAGATACCAAACTGTCATGGATTGAGAACTACTTAGAATGGAAAAGGCAGATGGAAATAGCCATCTGCTCAAAAAGGAAACTTGGGTTGCTGACCGGAGTGGTCAAGAGACCAACCAATGATCCCTTGAGGCAAGATGCTTGGGACACCTGCAACAGTTTGTGTAATACCTCGCATTTTGGTGTGTGTCGTGGGTAAACGATAGTTCTTTTTATATAAATCGTTCTTTTAATAAGCTTGCTTGTACACGTTTTATGCGAGGTGTTTTGGACTTAGGTGGGACTCGAAATGGGAACTTAGCCACCTTAGGGTAATTATAGTAGTGTGTTGTTGTTGGGGTTCGAACCTAGGACCTGTGACAGCACGGCCGTGGGCCTCGAAATGCGTGTAAAGTTCAGCCCACGTACAAGAACTAGGTAAACTCTGTTACACAGTGTTCCTGCCGCCTTATTTAGGCCCTAGTCTACCCTAACCCTACACACACAATCCCAGATCTCAAAACACGAAAACCTAGCCGTCACGTCAGGGAAGAAGAGGGAGTCTCTCACGGTGGTCATACACTAGTGTACGGTGGTTCGAATTGGCCGAGAAAACTGGTATGTCATACACGGTGCTGATCTCAGTGTTGTTTTATAGTTTTCGTCACCAAAGTAATCGTTGTTAAGTCACTAATCCTTACTCGTTTTGTATGATTATTGTAGTATGTCACGTAGTTTTTATACATAGTTTAGTCGGTGGTGGTCGTTGGTTGTAAAGGCGGTGGCAAAGGGTGGTTGTTTACGGGTCTGTGCAAGTTTCTGGGTTCGTATTTACTCTATTGTCGCGTCTGGGTATGTTGGACGTTGTGTCGAGTCTGGGTTCGTACCTAATTGGTACAGGTCACGGGTCAGGGAGTCGGATAGAGGTCCGGGGTTTGTCCTGGTGGTAGGCACGGTAGTTGCAGACGGCCGAGGTGGTGTCAACAGAGGGATTCGTTCCCTCTGTTCAGTGCTGGGTTTGTTGTTGGCGTGTATCAGGGTGGTTTGGGGGGTGGTACCACCGTTGACTCGGGGGAGGTCGACGCGGTGGTACCACCGTGGTTAGGTGTCTGGTGTCCGGGGAGCGTGTAGGTGTCAGACGTGGGTGGTGGTTTGGTCTGGTGGTCTGTTGTCAGAGGTGTAAATGGAGGACTGTCGTGTGGTGGAGTGAGGTTTCAGGCGAGTTGTGGGGGGTGGTTCACCTCGCCGGTGGCCGGCGACCTAGTTGCCAGTGGTCGCCGGAGATACTGGTGGTTCTGGGTACGCGGGTCAGTAGTGGTTGGTGGCTGTGGTAGGGTTACCGCGGTGTTAGGAGGGTAGGTTTAGTGGTGAGTCGGGCTGTTTTAAGGTGTGGGCTGTTTCGTATTTCCGTTTATTACTCATTCTTATTTATCATTATTACTTATTAATATGACTTATTATTATTATTACTTATTATTATGATTTATTATTGTTATAGTTTAGTAGTAGTATTATTATTATGACTACTATTTTAATATTAGCCGTCTCTCGTTATTTCAAGTTATTTGTTATCGTGTAGTTGAAGCTTACGAGTCGGGAAGCAATGAGTTAAGGAAGGTTCTATTTAAGGAAACTTTCCAGTTACAATGGTTTCTATTTTTGGAAACTTTCCATTTATGGAAGGTTTCTATTTATAGTATGTTTAGGATGTTATGGGGTTCGGGAAGATAGTTAATTCGTTATATATACGTGTTTAGGTAGCGAGTTTCGTGTGGAACACTTCTAACGAGCTTGGACGTATCTACATTTCCTGCTATTTCAGGTAGGGGAAATACTGGTATATAATGATGTGTAATCTGTTCTTATTGGTATTAAGCATGTTTGTTATATAATATCATGTGATCTTTATATTGTGCTATTTATATCATCCTGTGTTTGGTGCGGAGATAATGGGTCTTGTGATTGGTGCGGAGATAATGGGTCTTGTGATTGGTGCGGAGATATTGGGTCTTGCTATCGGTGCGGAGTTAATGGGTCTTGTGATTGGTGTGGAGAATAATGGGTTTTGTGATTCGGAGTGGAGATGATCGATTTTCTATTTATAGTAATGTGGTTTGTTTACAGTTTTTCTCTACTCAACCTCGTGGTTGACCCTGTGTATTCGTGATCACCTGTGATGAACCAATTATTGGGGAGCAGATTGACAGGTGTTGAGACTATGGGAGCTAGGGGAAGAGAGAAGCTTGGATCCGGACCTTCCTAGAGTCTAGATCACCATAGTAGTTACTTATGAGTTGTACTTTTGTTTCATCAAGACAGTTTGTTTCAATAAAGTTGTATAAACTCGTTCTTTGAGTTAACTTTATCAATTTAAAGTACTGTTTATCTTTCCTTTGTATCTACTGCCTCGCGAAACCGAGATGGTAACACCTTTATTTATCTGAGGAGTCCTAGTACAGGCCCTTAAATAAATGGGGGTGTTACAGTTTGCTTATCTCATGGATACTTCACAATATGGAGAAACCAATCAAGAAATCAGTTCTCTACACCAAGACTGCAAAGGAGATCTGTTAGTATCTTCAAAAACAATTTTCTGTCAGTAATGGTGCAAGAAAATTCAGACTGAATAAGGAACTTGATGAACTGGAACAAGGAGATAAAACCATCTGTGAATACTTCACAGAGCTCAGAATCCTATGGCAAAACCTCGAGATCATGACAGACTGGCCTCCTGTAACTCAAGTGACTCTTGAAACCAATGCTTGGTTGGTTGTTCAGCTTAGAGAGCAGGAGGAAAGAAAGTTATTTCAGTTTCTGAATGAACTGAATGTGTCCTACTTCACCATGAGAACCAACGTGCTCATGATGTCTCCACTGCCAACTGTGGAGGAAGTTGCAGCCCTGTTTCAACATGAAGAGGCTCAAAGAAAGAACTACAAAAGTAGTGATGGGAAAGTAGAACCAGACAATGCAGCTTTCTTTGTTGGTCAAAGGGAAGGTGACAATACACCTTTCTGCCACATCTGCACCAAGAAAGGTCATACCAAGGACAAATGTTGGAGGGTGGTTGGATATCCCTCTGACTATCCAGTATCAAAGAGGTTTCCAGAGAAATCTCAGGAAAACAAAGCCAAGGGAGGATATCAAAGCTTAGGATCAAAGGGTTACAAACCTGGTATGAGCAGTAGAGGCAGAAACAACAACAGGCAAGGAAAAATGGCAGCCAATGCTGTAATAGGAGAGGGACAAGCTGACATTGGCAGTACAATAACTCTCACTGCCCAACAATTTGCCCAGTTGATGAATAACCAGAAAGGAAAGGAGGCCATCTATCCCGAAACAGGAGATGAGTTAGAGGCAAACTTTGCAGGTATGACCTACTTAAATTGCAACTATGCTTCAAACACTCTACATGAGTGAGTAGTAGACTCTGGGACATCTAACCATATGGTTTATGATCTAGCAATTCTGGATAACAGAAGGGAGAAAAATAAGCCTAAAATTAACCTACCAAATGGAGAAACATCCATTGTTACACACATAGGGTCTGATAACTTCTTCAATGGTCTGACATTGAAATATGGCTTAGTAGTTCCAACATTCAAACATAACTTGTTATCTGTTCAAAAACTGACAAGAGATGAACATTGCCAAATAACCTTTTCTGCCAAAATGTGTGTTATACAGGACTCTCAATCCAAGACTACTAAGGGAGTTGGAAGAGAAAACAAGGGTGTTTACTATTTATTAAATAATGACAGTGAGTCACACCCTAAGTTTGTTTGTAATCCTGCTATAAGTAGTAATTCTGCTGTGCGTAACCCCAATGTTTCTGTTAAGAATCTCAATCAAGGAAAAGAGTCAGGTGACACCGTTTTCAATAGTTGTAGTGCACCTGACCATATGTATGAAGGAATGCCAATTCTTAATGATAAGGATCCTGATATTTGGCATTTAAGACTTGGTCATGCTTCTGATAGTAAACTTAAACACGTCTCACATATTTCAAAGCACTTGCATTTAAATTCTAACAGGATATGCATCACTTGTTCAATGGCAAAGCAAACAAAATTACCATTTCCTCTTAGAACTGAACAAGCATTATCTTTGTTTGATCTTGTACATGTTGATGTATGGGGACCATATAGGAAGGAAACAAGAAACAAACACAAATATTTTTTAACATTGGTTGATGATCAAAGTAGAGCAACCTGGGTCTACTTGATGAAGCACAAATCAGAAGTTGTAAAATTACTGGTGCAATTTTACAAATTTGTCAAAAATCAGTTCAGTAAGACTATCAAAGTGTTGAGGTCTGACAATGCATTGGAAATAACTGAAGGGGATAGCAAGAAATATTTACTGTCTAAGGGAATATGGCAGCAAACCAGTTGCATTGACAGACCCCAACAGAACAGAGTGGTTGAAAGGAAGCACATACACCTCCTTGAGGTTAGCAGGGCCATCAAATTCAGTTCAGGGCTACCTCTCTCTTTTTGGGGTGATTGTGTGTTGGCTGCAGCATTCATTATCAACAGGTTGCCTTCTCCCCTCGTACAAAACAAAACACCCTATGAACTTCTATTCAACAAGCCACTCGACTATAAGATGATGAGAGTGTTTGGATGCTTGGCAATGGTGCATAATCTGAGCAGAGACAAAGACAAGTTCTTGCCCAGGGGTATACCATGCATCTTCATTGGTTATCCTCTGTCCCAAAAAGGATACAAGGTGTATGACATTGTAAGAAAGACAGTGTTTGTGTCTAGGTGTTAGTTATTTAGGTATAGTTTATACTCATCTTATGATATATGTAATTACAATTTAATTATTTTATACCTAAATCTACATGCATGGAAATAAAATAAAATATGTAAAACTTTGTCTAAATAAAGTTAAAGATAAGAAAACCATACTTAGCTAATGGTTATTTTTTTCTTTTTGGGCACCACAACAAGGACTCCTTCCTTATTGTAGTTCTTGTGCTTGTATTATAAGGATGATCCTCCACAAAGTTGTTATAATAAACAACCTCCAAAGGTAGCACCCAAGACTAGCCAAAAAAACAACACTAGTATAATTAACTAGATAATACTAGTATTAATAATATCTATTTGATATAATAACTAATATTATTACAATAATATTACTAGTTAAAATATGTGTTTTTATAATAAGGATGAAGAAAATAAGAAGATAAAATTGGTCTTTTGTTGTTGATGAAACCATCCAACATGGACTAAAAGACCAACAATTTCTTCTAATTTTTCAACCTAATAATGTTATGGAATTTAGGGGTATTTATAGGCAAAATTGGAGGACGAATATTAGGCATAATTGACCCTTAGGTGGACACTTGTTGTGTCTACAAAAATTGGTCCAACATGGCCTAATTTTGGTTAGTTCCGATTTTCGACATTTGCCCCCACAAATGCTTATAAGTCTTATATTTAAATATCTTACATAATTAAATATTAATTTAATTGATTTAACTTTTAGTAATTCAATTAACAACTCATAATTACTCAACTATTAAGTGATTATAAAACTATTTTATTTACATACATTGTGCAAATATTAAGTCCACTAGCTAATTTTACAACTCATTGTAAAACTAAATAGCTAATTGATTCCCCTTTATATTTAATACACATATCAAATAAATTGTTAACTAATTAACAATTTATAAACAAAATTTATTATTTAATATCATATATTTAAATTATTAAAACTTATATTATTCCGAGTTCGTAACCCGTCATCAAATAATATACTATCTTAACTAATAAAGTCAATATTAGTAGAATAATTATTTCGTATAAATAATTAATCCTAATACAATTTTGGGCCTCGTCCTATAGGTGTGACCTAAAGGGATCAGCTGATCACCGCCGTTTACACGGCAGTAATGTCAAACTCTAGTCAGCCAATCATTACTGATATACGATGACCAACTAATAAATAAATAAATAAATTCCCAAACATTTCCTACAAGATTTATAAAGTAAATGCACATATTGTGGAAGACATTACTCCAACACTAGGGACATCAAGTTCTTTGAAGGTATCTTTCCATGCAGAATTAAGAACTTTGTTCAACACCTACCATCAATTCAATCTGGACAATGTCCAGATCAACCACAATCAAGCACCTTCATTGAACTTGATACACCCCTCAAAGACATCCTTACTGAAACTACTACTACTCCTAATACAGATGACTCACTACAAATCACTCCCAATGAACTCCATGAGGACAACACCCCCAACAATGAACCTCACACCCCTGAAGTTTCTGCAAATCAGGAGAGACCAAGGAGAGATAGAAGGGCACCAGAATGGACAAAGGATTTCATAGTAAATAATCCAGTCATGGCCCCCTCAACCATTGCCAATGTGGTACAACTCCATCTTGATATGCCCTTTGCTGGTCATACCAGCATCATCACTGATAGTCATGATCCTCTCACCTTCCAAGAAACAATCAAAGATTCTAAGTGGATTCAAGCTATGAAGCTTGAGCTTCAAGCACTCCATGACAACAATACTTGGATACTCACTGAACTACCTAAAGGAAGAAAGGCCATAGGGTGTAAATGGATATACAAAACCAAATTCAACCCAGATGGGACAGTTTAAAGACATAAGGCCAGACTAGTGGTACAGGGTTTCAGGCAAATGTATGGTATAGATTATGATGAAACGTTTGCTCCAGTGGCTAAAATGTCTACAGTTAGAGCTCTTCTGGCTGTCATAGCAATTAACAATTGGGAAACATGTCAAATGGATGTTGCCAATGCTTTTCTACATGGTGATCTCATAGAAGATGTTTGCATGAAGTTGCCTCAAGGTTATTGTGATGGAACTTTGTACACTGGTGGACAGGGGGAGCATGAGGTTTCAAAGGGCAAAGTCTGTAAATTGCTCAAATCATTGTATGGCCTAAAACAGGCCCCTCGACAATGGTTCTCCAAACTATCTCAAACATTACTCAATGGTGGATTCAGACAATATCATGCTGACCATTCTCTCTTTGTCAAGCAAAACAATGGTCATACTACTATTGTCCTAATATATGTGGATGACATGGTCATTGTTGGAGATAGTCCATCTGAAATACAGGAACTTAAAACACACCTCAATTCCTCATTTCATATGAAGGATCTTGGAGAACTAATCTACTTTCTGGGATTGGAAGTCACCAGAAGCAGTGCTGGAATCTTTGTATCCCAACACAAATATACTTTTGACCTTCTCAAATCTTTTGGGGTAGACAAGTCAAGGTCAATACACCTACCAGTAAATCCTGTTGCCAAGCTTGAACCAGGAAAAGGCACTCCTCTACCCCAACCATCTCCAGACCTAATATTGCCTTCTCTGTTCAACTCTTGAGTCAGTTTCTTCAAGCACCAACTTCTGATCATATGCAAGCAGCAAAAAGGGTACTGATATATCTCAAAGCTGCTCCTGGACAGGGTATTCTATTTGCCAGTCATTCAACAGCTCGACTCACAGCCTACTGTGATTCTGACTGGGCCTCATGCCCATTCAGCAGGAGATCAACTACAGGCTACTGCATTCTCTTGGGAGAGTCCCCTATTTCCTGGAAATCAAAGAAGCAATCAGTTGTCTCTTGATCATCAGCTGAAGCTGAGTATCGTGCGATGGCTATGACTACTTGTGAAGTAACTTGGCTTTTTCGGCTCCTTCAAGATCTCGGTCCTAAACATCTAGGCCCTGCTCATCTCAAATGTGACACTCAGGCTGCCCTTGCCATCGCTTTCAATCTAGTATACCATGAGCGTACCAAACATATCGAGGTCGACTGTCATTTTATCAGAGAAAAAATGCAACAAGGGTTGCTCACCACCTCCTATGTCAACACAAGAGATCAAGTAGCAGATACCTTCACCAAATCTTGTCCTATTTCCCAACATCAGCGCTTACTGTCCAAGATGGGAGTTACAGCAAGCCTCCACTCTCATCTTGAGGGGGAGTGTAAAGAGGACACTAAACAATCTGATGATTCACAAACCTCATAAATTGGATTGGACATATCAATAGTAGTATACATATCTAGAGTCAACTGTAGACTAAGGCCTAGTTAGTATACTGCTTGTGTCTGCTGGGTAATAACCAGCTTTATGCTTCTGTCTGCTGGGTAGTGACCAGTTTTTCCTTGTACTTAGGCTGATGGCTTTCCTTGTACACAATACAACGAAAATTTAAAACAGAATTAATACAATATCGAAAATTCTCTGAAACTCTTTGCTCAATCTCTCAACATGTCTTCTACTTCCTATGATGCATTAATTGTTAACAATCCAGAGGGATACCGTCTTATCTCAATAGGAATTTCGAAGTAAACCAGGCACTAAATAAGGATCGAAATATTCTGTTAGAAAAGCGTAGTCGATTGGTTGTGGTTAACAATATTGTCAATTTCTGTTTTGTGTCCCATCAATATATAACAAAATCTGCTATAGATTGATTTTCTATTTTTTCGTAGTATTAGAAAAGAAAAGAAAAAAATGATAATGAATAAGTGAGATGGATATGAAATAGACATCCTGGAGAGTTTAGAAAGTGGCAAGTGAGGTTGATTACGTGTGCAAAAATGTCTGAACTCTGAAACAATTGTAGTCTACTTAGTTTATTCTCCATTATTAGGAAGTTGATCACACTTTTGGTTTCAAACTCATCAGCTTTGAAGTTTGAAGCCTCGACGAGTCCGCTGAAAGAACGCGACAAGTCAACAACTAAGCTGCACACTCACTCCTCGGTAACTTGACTTTTCTTTGCTTTATTTACAATTCTCTTTATCATATTAGGAGCATCAATTGGTGTGTAACACACAATTATATGTGGTTTTCTACTATTTTTGCTCCTTCCAGTATTACAAATGTTGTAACTTCTATTTGGGACACTCGGATCTACTGCTACTGCTATTGCTATGACCAAAAACAAATGACTCTCTCCATTCAAATCAACATTGTACTTATACTTTATGTACAAATAATAAGAAACTTATATTATAATATTAAAAGTACAATAAATAGGTGTAAAGTGTTAGTATTATGTGTAATTTGTGTTGAAAAAGTGGGTCTTAATAGTGTTATTATAGTATTATAGTAGTAAAAGTACAACCAAATAAAAATACATGCAAAGTGGATTTGAATGGACCGAAATGCGAATACATGCAAAGTGGATATGAATGAAGGGAGTATTCGTGTGTATAATCATTTTGGGTGTTAGAGTCTGTTAATGTGTGTCATCTACTGAATTGCCTGAGACTAAAGTATCTTCCTTTATTAGGGATTGGAAATCTGAAGAGTTAGAGAGATGGGAAACATCACGAGGCCTGATTATGAATTTGAGGTAATAGTGATTGGGGGTGGTATCATGGGGAGTTGTAGTGCGTATGAGGCATCCAAAAGAGGCTGTTCCACCCTCCTCCTCGACCAGTTCGACTTTCTGCACAATAGGGGTTCCTCCCATGGCGAGTCCCGTACCATCCGAGTAACCTATCCGGAGCCTTACTACTCCTCCATGGTCCTCCAATCCTCTCGCCTTTGGGAGGAAGCCCAGTCCCAGGTTGGGTACAAGGTCTTGTACCCCACCCACCAGCTCGACTTTGGCCTTTCTACTGACCTCTCTCTCCAGGCTGTCATCACTAGCTGTCGTTCTACTTCTGTCCAGTTTCGAGTACTAAACCCTTCTGAGGTGGCACAGGAGTTTGGTGGTGGAGTCGTGCTGCCAGAGGACTGGATTGGGGTGCTCAGCGAGGGAGCAGGTGTACTTAAGCCTACTAAAGCTGTCTCTATGTTCCAAACCCTTGCCTTCCGTAATGGGGTTGTCCTGAAAGACAACATAAAAGTTACCGGCATTAGAAGAAGAAGCAGCACTAATGGAGGTTTAGTAGTGTCTACAGAATCGGGGGAGATGTTCTACTGTAAAAAATGCGTGGTCACTGCTGGGTCATGGATGAAGAAACTTGTAAAGGATGTTACCGGCCGTGATATTCCCATACAACCCTTGGAGACAACCATCTGTTACTGGAAGATAAAAAGTGGCCATGAGAAGGACTATTCCATTGCTGGAGGTTTTCCCACATTTGCAGGGTACGGATTCCCCTACATATACGGCACCCCTTCTTTAGAGTATCCAGGCTTGATCAAGGTGGCTGTGCATGGGGGACATCCCTGTGACCCTGATAAACGGACTTGGACATCAGAAACAGGATTGATGGATCTACTGAGGAAGTGGGTGTGCGAAAGGTTTGGGGGGCGTGTGGAGCACCAAGGCCCTGTGTCGACTCAGTCGTGCATGTACTCCATGACTCCAGACGAGGATTACGTGATAGACTTCTTGGGAGAGGAGTTTGGGGAGGATGTGGTGATTGCAGGTGGGTTCTCAGGACACGGCTTCAAGATGGGACCAGTGATAGGCAAAATCGTGACTGAGTTGGTGCTTGACGGGCATGCCAAAGGAGTAGAGATGGGCTACTTCAAGCTAGCCAGGTTTGACCAAAATCCTAAAGGTAACGTCAAGGAATTTGCAGAGCAAGTTGGGCTTTCATCCCAACCCCGTGCGCATAGTGACTAGTGATCTGTTCAGGACTTCAGGCTACAAGCCCCGTTTCAATTGTGGCAAATTGTAGTATGTGCAAATCAGATATACCTCTGTTTTACTTTGTTCACAGTTTCATATTTCCGAGTTTGATACCATAACACTTGATTCGCGTGCTTGCATTTTTCTATATATGAAGAAACTGAAAGTTCACACTCAGTAGTAATTGGTAACCCTTTCTCACCAATTTCGCTGTATAACAGCTTGAGCAGCTAAAAGATCACTTGCTGTGTGATCCATTTGGCAATTTCAACGAAACATAGTAGTGCATAAAGGGCAAAAACCCAAGGAGCTGCCGAAGCAGCATCAAAAGTACTACACCTGCTGCTTTGGTAGCCAAAGCATAAACATAAACAACCCTTTCCTGAACAAAATACTTGAGTAGATGTCTATGCACCACGTTTTGAGAAGTTGAACCAAAAAATAACACATCGTTTACTTGTTTCCCAATAAAAGCGAGGGTATTACAGCAATTCACAAAATCAATGAATCAAAGATCAAAAGTGCTATCTAAATTCTTTTGTACACTGTGTAAGGTTCAGGCCTATATTGGCTACATCTGCAAATTCACAATCTTCAGCTGTATTCTAACTTCGAAGAGCAATTATAAAGTATCCCTTGATGATCGCATCAAACTGCTTTCTTGTTCAATGTGTGAGATTAACCAAAATAAAACTTCGGTGTGTCCCAGTTTGCTCAACGATATTGAAAAGTATAAGGAGGTACCGGTGAAAAGGTACTCCGTAGTAGTAAGGAACTGAGCTTGTGAGCTACATATGAAAACAAACTACCCATATCAGGCAAGTTGTAACCATGCACCCACTCCTTTTTCTCAACCTGATTAATTTGTCAAATCTGCACCTTAACTAAAACAAAGGTTTCCGTCACCTACGAATGCGCATAAATTTGGCAACCTGATAATTTCCATCACAGAAAGAGTCAGCATAAATTCACAAGTGGCCAAAAAGACAGTGAACGAAATATCATCCACGAAATTTCCGTATGCAGATGTAAGGGAGAAAAAGAAATGCTATATGAACCCTCCGTCTCTTCCATATCAGATCATATAATCACAACTGTGAGTGAAGCAAGAACTTTACAGAAGGCAAATAGCATTGACAGGTAATACCAAATAAGATACTTTTCGGTATTTAATTCATAAGCATACCAAACTTTCCAAGTTAACTGTTAAGACTAAACAGTAAGTAATAGTTGACCATGTCAATTCCTCACATCTGTTTTAAACTTAACCACACAGGCCAATTGGGCAGTTTGTTGCCACTTCATCACATCAACCGTCGACTTAAAGAACCATGTGTACAAGAATATATTGGAACAAGATTCTTACACTCTCAGCATCGGGGAGTGCCTTGAAAAATGTGAGAGGGTTACTATGGTGTGCTAAAATATAGGCCGTAAGGGAAAAAAAACTAGCACACCTAAGGTGCCATCCAAGCAGATTCTTTCAAGTTATTTTTGAAACAAATTTACACATCTGTACGTAACAAATAGCCTGGGAACTAATACATTGATATAATGGCCCAGGCAGCACAAGGGAAAGGGTGTAATTCAGAAAACAGTGATGTTTGGTAGAAGATGAAAGGTAATGACTCCAACTTTTTCCTGAAAGAAAGGAGAAATGACGGGAAAGTTTATATTACCATGCACAAAGCTGGAGCTCCTTCAAATCATAATTGAGGCGAGCATTGCATGCAACAATGCCCAGTAAAACATGATCCCAAGGCGGAAAGCAGGCTGGCGCATCAATGCACGGTCACAAGAAACCCTGTCCAGCAGCAGATAATGAATCAGAATCCAACCCTACAAAACATCTTGAAGTGCTGCATACAAATAACAAGAAACTCACCATAAACCATCCATCATGTCGCTGACAGGCCTTGTGAATTTTGGGACAAACCTCGACGTTGTTAGCGACTTGAAACCATGGACTGTAAGAGTGATTGAGCAATGAAGGATACCAAATGCAATCAGGAAGGGTTGTCTACATGAGCTGCATACATAAAATAATAATATGGAATTGAAAAAAACCTTTATCGTCATCTTCATCCTCAAATCTACCAGAAGTTCCTGCATCGGTATCAATAGCTATGGTAACTTGGTCACTATTTGTTTTGCGCCAATTCCGGACTTGAGAAGTGGACGAAGCTACAGGTGCAGTCCATTTGTTGGCCTGCATGAAATGCATCACCTCTTTACAATTCAAAGATTGCAGCCTTTCTGATTTTCAAAGGTTTAAAATAAGCGAAACTGCCATTAAAATGAATAGCCTGATAATAAGATAGCATCCAATCAGAGGTTTACTTAAAAAGATGCACAAGAGATGGAATAGCAAATTTCTTACCAGAGTAAATTAAGCTGCTAATCTGAGTTCACTTTGTGTTTGTTTAAGAAATGTTTTTATGATTACAAAAAGCTCGTCATAGATATTTTGATCAAAAAAAATTTCCAACATTTCTACTCCATTTGATTTTAGTCTTTAAAGGTTTTTGTACACTAAGAATATGTTTTTGCAATTCATCAGTTTGATATCCCAGTCGCAAAGTTATTTTCGGTCCAACATAGCACAACTTATGATTCATTGAGCATGGAAGCGAACATATCATAATTTATGATTCATTGAAGCGCAGAAAGATCAGTGAGAACGTTATATGCTTCTCAATCAATTTACTCAAACACTTCATACTATCCTGGCTTCTTCTCCATCTCTACTCCTCTGATTTTTCTTTGCATTCCCTTGTCCATTCTAACTATTCGTTTCTATTCAAATGAACTGATTTAATAAAAGGCAATGCATTTTCGTTTAAAAAACCACTCTATGCAGTAGCCCAATTTTCAACACAGCTCAACTCAGTATGCAAAATGTACTAATGCAAGTATGCCACAGCAACCTATGATATTTGTGAAACATACCAGTGGTTCAAGCTCAACGATTTCTGAGGTTCCTAACCCAGAAATCCCAGCACCTTGAAGTGAATTTAAATGTAGGTCCTTTTCATTTAACGATAATTCCAGAGCTACTTTTTGTCGTGATAACTCATCCACCTTATTTCTTTCGCCTTGTAACAATGCATCCTTATTCTGCGCTGCTATCCGTGAGTCTTCCAATTCAGATATTATGGACGTGATATCTTTTTTAAGGTTCTCCTTGCATTGGGCATAATTCTTACTAATATCATCACCATCATGGGCATCACGCATCAAAACATGAGACAGTGTTTTATCTAACCATACAAAAAACTCATGAAGATCAGCATAACTTTGCTCCTTCGACATCTTCGAAGCTTCTAAAGCATCGTTCGTGCATCTGGTGACCTCATGCCTAAGAAAAGAAATCTCAGAATCACGGTCTTGTAACTGTGATTGAAGGCCTTCAATTTCCGAAAGGAGACCTTCAGACATTCGGTGCAGCTCATCAAATTTGCTCACAGTAATAGAGAGCTTTTTCGCAGCCTTAGCACGATAAGCTTCTACATGCTCCAACTCTGAGTTTTTTTGCTGCAACGTGCTTTCCAACTCCTCAGCCTTGCTTCTCAGGGCTTCCATCTGATTCTCCTCTTCATCTAGTGCTTGCATCAGAGTCTCGATTTCTAAAAATGAAAGAAAAAAAGATGGGTCAATTAGTTGAAAAAACAAAGAGCTGTCCACAGTTCCAAAAGGCAGATCATGATTTATATATAAAGACCTTGTTCTTTGGCAGCCACTAAAGTAGTCATTGCCTCAACTTTTTCTACTAACTCAATGGAACTGACATGTTCCTGCTGTAATTCTACTATCCTCTGCTCCAACAAGGTCTGCTCCTTCCCCATTGTTTCCATCTTACTCTCCAATTCATGAGCATATTCATTCGCTGATCTCAAATCACGAGAATAATTTGCAGCAATACTCTCAGCTTCTTTGATTTGACCAACAAGCTCCATACAGATCCGTTCCCTCTGGATATCCTTCTCCTGAAGCTCCTTCTGCAAGTCCAGTACGATATTTCTCATTTCTTTAGTACGACTTTCTCTGTCCTCGCTTTCTATGTGGACACAATCTTTTACAGCCTCTATAAGAATCTCGGCAAGTGCTTTTATGCATTCCTCAGATGAGGAAAGAGAAGATCCATCAAAGAATCCACCCTCAAATGATGGCAATGACGGCAAGTTGACACTCAAATCTGCAGAAGCCAAACTCTGTCCGTTCAACTGGGCCTTTCTGTTCTTAATCTCAGTTATTGAGCTGCAACATGCTTCATAAAGCAAAGATAAGCTTTTACGCAACACAGCTCCTTCCATATCTCGTTCACTCATGATTGATTCAAGATGAATCTTCTGACCCTTGACCAATTCCAAGGAGTTTCTTTGAGAGTCTACAACTCCCAACATGGTGGTAACAGCATCATTGAACTGGTCCACTTCTGTTCTTAAAGACATAGAGCGGATGTGAACTCTATCTTTAAATTCACCAATAGCTTCAGTTAACTGTTTAAGATGCTGCTCAGCTGCCTTAGAGATTTCAAATCCAATACTATCATCTACTTCATCTTGAACTTCATTGCTCCACAGAGAATTTCTCGACCAGAAATCCTGAGACCACAAAACAGAAAGTTAAATTCCAGTAAGCATACAGAGTTCGCCAAATGTCAAAAAAAAAAAAAGAAAGAGAAAAAAAACGAGAAAAAATACTGGGAATCAATTTAGGGTAAACGAACTCTTATAAAACTCAAATCACATCACTACTGCATGGATAAGACTGATAATGGTTTTAGCATTACAGCTTTACATGCATCTTTTTAAAAGAAAAAAAAAAAGCATAAACCCAACTAATCGTAGCTTCAGTCGCTAACAAAACATGTGGTTTCATGTAGGATAGCTGCAGTGCAAAATGAAAAACACTACCAGCTTAATGCGGCAGACAGCTCAATAATAAAATGTAAATTTCTACTTTTTTAAGGTGCAACACCACTAATCGTAGCTTCAGACGCTAGCAAAAGATGTTATTCAAATGGAATAGCTGTGGTGCAAAAAGAAAGCCACTGCCAGCTTCATGCAGCAGCCAGCTTAAGAATAAAATGTAAATTCTGGTTTTTAGTACACCTATTAACCCCTGAACCCAAGCTCCATCCCTCAGGGCAGAAATGACATCTTGCAAGATGAAGTGTGTTACCTTGAATCTTTTGTTTGCAGAAACCAGGCCACCATAATCTTTAGTAGCTACAAGTTGTGCACCAACACGTTCCAAGCAAGACTCAACACGAGCATTGACATCGTTCAGAAGCTCTAAACTTTTGGCAAATGCATCGTCTGCTACATTAGACACATCAAATAAGATTTTCTTCACCTCGCAGATACTGAATTTCAGCCTTTTCATCTCAGTAAGGTGAAGTTTCTGTTCATCAGATAATTTCGCCAGATGAGAAAGGGCTTCAACTTTGGCAGAATCTGCAAGATCCCTTTCCCTTGAGAGAGTTGAGATTTCGTTATGGGTCCTGGCTAAGTCTTCCTGCAAACCATCATTTCTCTCCTGTACTTCATTCAACTCAGCTAACAGAAGTTCAGCAGCCCTTTTGGATTTTTTTGCCTCCTGCTCGAAAGAAACTGTGGTGGCATGAAGTTCAGAGCACATCTTTCCAATTCCCTCCAGCTTCAGCAGTGGATCATGAGCATCAACCTCAACACCAGTATCAAACTCACCTAGTTTATTGACAAGCATGCTCAAAGTATGTCCATTCTGCTGTAGATATTGTTCTGCTTCTAGCAGACGGTTTTTCAAGGACATGTTTTTGGCTTCAAATGATTTACATGTTTCTATCTGAAGTGACAGGTCACTTATCTTCTGACCGCACTCTAAAAGAGAATTATCCCGAAGAATAATCTCAGATTGCAATCTATCTATTTCATTTGTTGCCTGTTCAATATTCTGTTTTAAACCATCTCTCTGTTGGATCAGTGACTTGCCTTTCCGAACTGCAAGATTTAGCTTCTCACGGAGAGACAATGACTTCTGTTCTTCCTGATTCAGCAGTTCCTGAAGTTCGTCCTTGTTATTATCTAATGTCTCAAGCTTAATGGCCACAGATTGATACTTCTTAAAAAATTCATCTTTTTCTTCTCTAACACGTGCTACTTCATCTAAAGCCTCAGCAAGCTCTGTTCTTAGATCTGCTACATCCTGACCCTCAAGAACCGTGCTCCTCAATGTGGACTCATCAATATTGACAACAGTGTTGATAGGAACATCCGCATTTTCCACCTCTCTCACTGTTACTGCATTTAAATTATGTTCAGAGACAGAGTCCTGGACAACTTCCTTTGAAGCATGACTTTCTATTACAACTCCCCTGTCATGAGAAATGAGTTTCCTGATCAACTTTTCCAGGTATTCCACATCACTCACATCAGCTGAACCATCTTCTGTCAGAGAATCTTGGAGTACCTCAAGAATCATTCCTTGTAATCTCCTCAACTCACTCTCTACCTGTTGAATATAATTATCATTTTTGAGCTTCTCTATCTGACTTCCCTGTAACATTTCAATATCACTTCGCAATCTATCGAGATCATGTTCATATTGAGCAACCGTATGCAAGGCTAGCTCATGATCGGAAGTCAAAGCCACTAAGTTACTGGAAAGAATCTCTTTATCATGAAGAATTTCTTGCAAAGAAGATTCAAATTCAGATATTCTTTTTTCTGAATCTTCCAATTGAGAAGACAATGAGCCAGAATAATTTTCCAGGCTAAATATCTTCTGTTGATAAGACTTCATAGCTTCATCAGCTACTGACAATGCACTGTCTTTCTCCTGAACAATTGCGTTGAGAGACGTTTCTAGCTCAGATATCCTTCTCTGTGATTCGTCCAAGTCACCTGAAAGCGACTCGCAATAATCCTCAAGCTTTTCGATTTTCTGCTGTAGTGATCTCATGTGGTGGTCAGCCTCTGACAAGGCAGTTCCCAACCAGTGAATTCTTTCTTCCGGCTCCATGGATCGTATCTGCGGAGGTGTATTGATTCTATCCAAAATCTCCTCCCACCTCTGCACCAAAACATTTCTTTCCATCAATGATTGCTCCAGCATGTCATTTTGTTCAGCTAATTCATAAAACTTTGTTTGCAGCTCATCATATTGTCTCCTCAAATCATCCACAGGATTTAAGGTAGGTTGAACGTCTTCCTTTGCTCCATCCGTAGCAACAAGCCCAGCATCTGAGTACGACCCTCCCCCGACAGAACTTATTTGGTCCCAATCGGCATGCATGAACGAATTACCAGCAGCAGACTTAGCTAACCAATCAACCTTCTCAACAATGTCTTTAGAATGAAAATGATCAGGGAGATCAAGCTCTTCCATGATCTCTTCAATTTTCTGAAGAGCAGAATCCTTCATCAGAAATGATTCTCTCAGTGCTGCAGCAGAGTTACGGATGTATGTGAGCTCTGACTCCAGAGCTTCCATCCGTTCACCAGCCTCAGAATAAGCCTTCAGTTTCTCTTCGATTTCAAGGATCCTGGAATCTTTCAAAAGTAACTCCTGTGAACATCTCTCTAATGCGTTAGACATCTCAGCCAGAGAATGTTTAAGACCGTCACGTTGAACCACCAAGCCTTTGCCTTTTGCAACAGCAATGCTGAGTTTTTCTCTAACAGAAGCAACTCGCTGCTCTGACTGCTCAAGTTCCTTACTTTTCTCGAGCAACTCTGCCTGGATAACATCACTAGCATTCTTTGCCTGGCTCAAGCTTTCTTTCAGAATAAGCATCTCATTCTGATTCTCAAGATTCAAAGTGTTCAGCTGCTCCGTATTGTCTAGCAGCTTAGCTAATTCAATCACCCTAGAGTTGCATTCCTCAGTCAATGAGCAGACCCGCTCTTCTGCCTCCTTAAATTTCTGCATGAGCAACAAGACCGAGGACTGCAAAAGTACAAAAGGTGTGTTATCCAAATCCATATCGGTATCTTGTAACTTCAGTACTTCTTTGACATCCAATACAAGCTTCAACACTGCATCACTATCCAGACAATATTTGTTCAGTTCTTCAATCTCACTTGTTCTGTTCAACAAGTCAGAGTATAACTTTTTGTTTGATTCCTTCAGCTCGTGCAGGTCACCGACTAAACTGCCCACTTTTGAAACAACAACCTCATAGTAATCAGCTTCGAATGGATCATGTTGATTGCTGTTTAAAGTAAGAAACCCGCTGTCATTTACGTGCTCAGAGGAGTTATCTAGCAATTTTATAAGATCAGCAGAAACCTTTTTCAACAAATCAAGGGCTAAATGGCGTTCTTCATCTACAGATTGGAGCTTCTCCGTTACTTGCGTATATGAAGAAGAAAGTGTTTCATAAGCTTCGACTTTTGATGTCAGTTTTTCAATTACTTCGCACGCAGCACAGAGAGAGAACAATAAGTGATCAAGAATAGCTGAGTCATTAGACTCACTTGGAGGAGGGTATTTATCTGCAGAACCAGTAAGAGCATCAAGCTTCTCAACTGCTGGATGAATCTGTGAAAGAGTAGATTTCCATACTCTCTCAACTGAATAAATATTCTGTTTCATTTCGCGTTGCAGAGTTTCAATTTCATCATAGACAGTCGAAACCACTCCATCAGAGCTGCTTCGAATTTCTTTCAGAAGAACCTGCATCTCACTGATTCTAGAATTACTGGTGGCCAACTTGTCATGGAGCTCAACATTTTGTAACTTTTGTGTTCCATATTCTCGGTTCAAGGCATCTAGAAGATTTTCAAGACGAATTTTGTTTGCTTCACTATCATGTGCGTGCTGATTCATAGCTCCACAAAGAACTTCAAGCTCGATGTTCCTCACTTCAAGATTATTACATATTCCCTTCAATGATTCAATTTCAACCTCAAGCTCCCGGCGAGAAACATCAGCTGCATTACACCGAATTTTTTCATCCAAGAAAAATGCATCCGCAAGTTCTACATGCTGAGCAAGTGTCTTAAGCACACATCTTAAGTGGCTTATTTGTCCCTTTGCCACCAGATAGGGATCAGAAGGAACCAGATTGTCGGTTGAGGGATTTATTTCAGGGTCTGGATTGTCAACGTTGACTTTTGATTCAAAAGCTTGAATCAGTTTTGAAACACCAGGAGTTGCATTTCTAGTTATGGAGCGACTAAGGGTTACCGAGTGAGCATGCATCTCGTCTGTAGCATTTTCAAGTTTATGCATCAAATTCTCAGCTTCTTCCAAGCAACCCTTCATCACTACAACTCTAGTACCATCATGGAAACCTGGACTCAGCTCATTAACTTCTGTACTATCACAGACATCTTTAGGATCACGGATGATCGATGGAATCACAGTATCAGAATCATCTTTAGCAGAAATCGGCTCAGAGCTGCAACCATCAGCTAATTTCGTATGGGCTACAGATCCCACTCCAGCAGATGAAATATGAATGTGCCGGCCATCAGCCTCAGATATCTTCGCTTTGCAGATTTCCAAGCTGCTTTGAAGAATAATATTCTCCTCGGCCAGTTGCTCAATTTGAGACAATGCTTCTCCTAAATAAACTTCAAGCTGCCTGTTTTTCTGGTGCTGTATCAAAAAATTATCTTGAAAAACAACAAGTTCTACTGAAAGCCGTTCAATCTCCTCAATGACGGACTCGTCATGGTCTATCTGTTTCTTATGCTCACCATTCATAGCTGGAAGGCTTCTACTCAAATCATTATTTTCATGTTGCAATGTCATCAACTGATGCCTGCAATCTACCAAGTCATCTGAGAGCACCTCTTTGTCTTGAACAAGAACCGAATTTTCTTGGTGTTGGATCGACAGCTTATCTTGGAAATAAACAAGCTCTGCCGATAGCCGCTCAATTTCCTGAATAAGGAACTCCTCATGGTCCTTCTGCTTAATATGCTCCTCATTCATAGCTGCAAGGTCCCTGTCCACATCAGAATTTTCCTGTTGCAATGTCGTCAATTGAAGCCTGTAATCCACCAAGTCTCTTGAGAGCACTTCTTTCTCTTGAAAAAGAATCAAGTTTTCCTCCTCAAACTTTATCCTCTCATCAGTTGCAGAAGCAAGGTTTCCTTTCAATTCTTCAACTTCCTGATGTAAAGCAGCCAATTGAGTATTGACATGGTCAGAGTCTGCAGAAACAATGGCCAAGCGACTCATCGCTTCATCCAATTTTATTCTAAGCTCGTGAACTGTAGCAGAAAATCCCATCGCTTCTTCCTTTGCAGAATGATATAGGTCCTGAAATTCTATTTTCTCACTGACAGCAGCCTCCAGCTCAGATCTACACTGAGAAAGCTCAGCAGCAAGGATTTTGTTATTTTCCTCAAGATTTACAAGGGATCTGCTAAGTACAGATGTTTCATCAAACACCAAACGGTGTTTGTGATCAGAACCGAGTTGTTGTTCATGCTGCTCGAGGAGTTGCAAGTGGAAAAAATCTTTTGAGACGTTTGAAAGATAAAGTTGCTCCTGGAGTGTCTGAGGGAGATCAGCCGTAACAGTTTGGGAGACATCAAGATTAACATGGTCTGCCGTTTTTCTCGACTGTATCAGATATCTAAAATCACCTTCAGGCAGTTTCCTTAGCACCTCAGCTAGTTGAAACAGGTCAAAAGATTGACTTTCTCCCCCTAAAGATATGTATTTCTCGTCAGCAGAATCTACAACAATCAGTTTAGACAAACTTTCCGGACGTTCAACCTCAATTTCTTGACGTTCAACCACAGTATCAGTACTAGCCTCAGGCTGACGTATATTTTTACATTCAATAGAAACTTTCCTATCTAAATCAGTTTGATTTTCATCCTCGAGATTTGCTTGTTGATCAGGCACCCTCTCACTTAATAACCCAGCCATCACATCAAATCCTAGCTGATTTACATTGGAAGGATTATCTGTAAAAGTTTCAGCAGGCACACCGACTGTCGCAACAGGAACAGAATCCCCGAGTATATTATGATTTATTTCAGAATCATTGATGCCAACAGAAGATACGTTAAAGCCCCGCTCAGATACTGTGAACAGCTCCAGATTATCTTTCTGATGATGGTATGTCGGACCATAACTGTCGGCTTCCTGAATTGCCCCTACCCAGAAACAAACGAAAGCAAAATTATACATCAATTCACCTATAACTCGGAAACAGTAATAGGACTTCAAGTTGATATGATATGAGATGAAAATGACAAGGAAACATGAGAATGAAGAGGAGAGAAGGTACAACCTACGTTTGATACCTGATCTGCCTCCTGCAGCCTCTCTGCTTCAGCAGCAACTGTAGAAGAGCCTATTTCAACTTGATGTTTATCCGTTTGACCATCCCCTTCACCAGTGGGACCATGAGGCCTGATCTCTGGCACAACAACCTCTGACCTTGGCTGATCAATATGACCATCCAAAACACGTGAGTCAGCAGATGAGTCTCCGGAATGACCCAAAACCTCGACAGCATCCGGGTGTGAGGGACGTGATTCAGAATGTTGTGAAGATTCAACATTCAAGTTATCAACCACATTGAGCTCAGCATCCTTATGTTGAGATTGAGTAGCGCCCTTGCTATCTTTTCCTTTACTATCCTTTTTCTTACGGTATTGCTGAAGCTGTGATAACGCGCAAAAGTCAAAGACGATCCAAAACCGGAGACTAAACCAAAACAGTCACGTATCACACTACTCATATAAAGCCAGGCTGATTTGTGGCAGACATAGAATGTCGGCAGGTATATGATCATAAATCAGGTATATTTTTTACAGAAAACAAAGTAATAACGGTATGGTATACGACACTAAGTGAGAATGGGTTTATTAGATTGCTAAAACTTTGGCGCATACTGGCATCAAATAGAGAAATAATGAGGATAAAGGAGATGACGCGAAACCTTTTTGCGGCCGGCAGCGAGGAGATCGGTCCGATTGGATTTCTTATCCATTCCAGAATAACAACCACTAACATTCGATCACACTCCCATTTTAAGGAAAAGAAGCCTATGGAATCAATCAAATTGGGTAAAAGTCAAATAGATACAAAACGCAATCGAACAAATTGAATTGGACAAGGTAACCCAAAAAAAAAGGGGGAAGAGAAGAAAACCTGTTAAAAATGAAAATGATGAGAAGGAAGGAAGGAAGGAAGGAAGGAAGGCAGTAGGTGTGCTTAGGGTATTATGGTGAAATTGGTGGGTTGAGTAGAATTAGATCTGACGCAAACCGATGTGTTAATATGCTGTTTTGTATGTTTGTTACCAGAATTGGAATTTATTGCAGGGATAGAGGAGCACCAACACCTGGGGACATACCGGACTTTCTCCTCCTAAGACTACCCCATCCAAGGTCACCAAAGGAGGTGAGTCACCTTAGTTACCCTTTAAGATAAAAATTAGCATGACCTCAACTCAACTTCACCTCAAATAAGGTCATCCCGTGACCTTCTACACAATTCTTGTGACCCGACACATGGCAAATTTCTATTTGTTGGGCACAAGTATTGAGTGAATTGTTTAGTAAATAATAATTATAAAAGTAAGAGAGATGAATTTTGGTGGTGTGGAAAATTTGAGAAATGATTGAAAATGTTGGAAAGGGGAAAATGATTGAGTTGGTGACTTGGGTCGCGACTTTCTGCTTGGGAGTGTAAGAGTGGGTCAAGAAAAATAGATGAGATTAAGAGTAAAATATAAGTCGTGACCTGATTAAGACGACCTTGGATGGGGTAGTCTAAGACCATGCCTAAGCAAGGTCACCAACCGGGTCGTGACCTTGTTGGGTCATATTAATGGCATAATTAACTAGTAAATTGATGGTGTTTAGGGTGACCTTGAACTAGATAAGGTTAATTGGTGACCTTGAGTTGACTCATGGTGATTATTGGTGACATTCCATGTGTCAATTCTATTGGTCGTAGTATGATAGTAAATAATAATTGTAAAAGTGGGAGAGTTTTGGTGGGTTAGTGAATATAATAAATGATTGGAAATATTAAAAAGTGAAAAAATGATTGGATTGGTGACCTAAGTCGTCACCTTCTGCTTGGGAAGGTAATAGTGTGGGGAATAAAGCATATATTCGCCCTAAGAAGGTAATAGTGTGGGGAATAAAGCATGTATTCGCCCTAAAATTGCAGGATTATAACGAAATATTACAAATGCGATTATGGTCATAAGATAGAAAAACATGAATAAGAAATACAACCTTAGGTCCTTTGCGCGAATGGCCTAAGAACAGGAATTAAAGTAAATCCTTGCAATATGGGGAGAGTTTTGTGAGGTTTTATAGATTGCAATATGGGGAGAGTTTTGTGAGGTTTTATAGATGTGAGGTCTAGGTTTTGGGAAAGCTGTTCTCAAAACCCTAATCTTTTTTGAGATGTGATTATCAGTAATCAGTAGTGGAAGAGTCCTTGACAAAAAGAGAGTCCCTCTCTATTTGTAATACTCGGCCGAAATTAGGTCAACGTGAGAGTGGGTTTTCCACACTTACCTTATTCTAATACGTGATTCGACCATAATGCTAAAATATAATTCGCGGAATTTTATTATAAATCGTACACACGTTATCAGATATTAATGTAGTCGATACATTAATAATGGTCTGATAAAAATTACGATATTGTATAATTAGCTTAATTAATATAACTGCTTATATTAATCCACGAATTCAATATTCAATTAAATATAACCGTTTATATTTAATTTACGAATTAATCATGTAATCCGTTTTAGCTAAAATTATTTAATCCGTATTAAATAATAATCTCAACATCTCATTGACTAATTTAATAGTCAATACCTCTGACTAACTGTTTAGTCATATCCGGCATAAATGTGACTGTATTTTCATACCTTCACATCTCTCAAACGTGTCCTATAGGTGTGACGTATAGGGACCAGTTGATCACCGCCATCCGTATGACAATAACGTCAAACTTATCTAGCAAGCCAACCGTTATTGATAAACGTGGATCAACTGATAATAATACTGAAGTATGCCCTTCTGATCCTTTAAGAGATATAATAAGTCATTGTACTTAACTGTCAAGGACACCAGCCCCAATAATCTCCCACTTGTCCGTAGAAGGGTATGTGCAATGACTTTATCACACTACATGTGGAGGACACCAGCTCCAACAAACTCCCACTTGTCCGTACAAGTGTAGGTGCGATAACCGATTCTCATATCCTTTTAAAATTTCTCCCACTCAATGTAAGACAATTTGCAAATCTGTATTCGTAAAGGTCGTATCTTGCAATCGATCTGTATCAAGAGTGGTTTCCCCGACTAGAGAGTAACTTAACTAATAAAACGAATCTGTATTCGAGCATGGTCATGCATTTCAGTTACTACTCCTCGAGTGGCCCTGACAAATGATAAAATCCTGATAAGGGTTTGGATATTTCCCTCAACTCGAATCCTGCAGATGTAAGCGCAACATGAAATAACCCAGAAAAAAATCCTCTTGGCCCCTGTTACGGAAGACGGTGGGAAAGAAACCAAAGTTACCCAAAATCTGTCTTAATCTCAAGAGACAGTTGAAAGTCAAAAGACTCGACTCTAAGGAACACTATGGAGGTCCTATCCACGACCTGGCACCCAATGTTATAAAACATTTAGGACTCCATAACGTTGTCACGGGGTGTCCTACGAGATATCCGTATAACTCGCCTTTGTGATTGGTCAGTCAACTGTTTGACTTATGGCTCGTTGAACCCACCATCAACCAACGTCACAAAATGATTACTTGAGTTATCAGCTCAAGTGGGTAATCAAGGACTAAAACGATGTAATGTTAATCAGTTCACTTTGTGGTGTTCAAAATTGGCGTACAATTCCACATGAAAAACAAAACATAAAATTATCATAACGATGAGGTTGTAAAAGAGTACACAAGAAAATGAATTATAACATGTATTCATAAAAGAGTACTACAACTCAGGAACACATTTAATTCCCATGGAATTAATAAGCCCTTCATGCTTACCACGTGGTAATGCTTTAGTGAAAGGATCAGCTATGTTGTCATCCGTAGCGATCTTATCAATAAATATCTCCTTTTGCTCTACGTAATCTCTGATTAGATGAGCTTTTCGTTGTACATGTCTAGCTTTGTTGCTAGACTTATGCTCCTTAGCTTGGAAAATGTCACCTTTATTGTCACAATAAACGGTGATCGGGTCATTCGAACTAGGCACTACTGATAGTCCTTGTAAGAATTGACGCATCCATATTGCTTCCTTAGCTGCTTCCGAAGCGGCATAGTACTCGGACTCACTTGTAGAATCTGCTGTAACACTTTGTTTAGAACTTTTCCAGCTAACAGCAGCACCATTAAGAGTTAAAACGAATCCAGACTGAGATTTCTAGTCGTCTCGATCCGTTTGGAAGCTAGCATCTGCGTAACCAGTGGCGTAGAGCGTCGAGTCGCCTCCATAAGTCAATCCCCAATCTTTAGTCCTCCGTAGGTACTTAAGAATGTTTTTCACGGCCATCCAGTGTTGTTCACTTGGATGAGCTTTGAATCGACTCGTCATACTCAATGCATATGCAACGTCTGGACGTGTGCATATCATGGCATACATGATCGATCCTATAGCCGAAGCATAAAGAATCTGACTCATGCGCTCTTTCTCTTCCAATGTCTTAGCTTCTTGAGACTTGCTCAAGTGAAGCCCAGTAGCCATAGGAAGGAACCCTTTCTTGGAGTTTGTCATGCTGAATCTCTCTAGAATCTTATTTATATAAGACTCCTGACTGAGAGACAACATCCGTCGTGATCTATCCCTGTAGATACGGATGCCCAAAATTCTTTGTGCCTCTCCCAGATCTTTCATCTGGAAATGGTTTTTCAACCATGCTTTAACCGAAGATAGAAGAGGTATGTCATTCCCAATCAAGAGTATGTCATCAACATACAGTACTAGGAAGACAATTTTGCTCCCACTCGACTTGATATAGAGACATGGTTCCTCGACTGATCGAATGAACCCATTCTCTTTTATCACTTGGTTGAAGCGATGATTCCAACTCCGTGATGCTTGCTTAAGTCCATAAATGGAACGCTTAAGCTTGCAAACCTTCTTAGGATGTTCCGGATCAATAAAACCCTCGGGTTGTACCATGTACAACTCTTCCTCCAAATAACCGTTTAAGAAGGCGGTTTTAACGTCCATTTGCCAGATTTCATAGTCATGAAATGCGGCGATCGCTAAGATAATCCGAATGGAACGTAGCATGACTACGGGTGTAAAGATCTCATCGTAGTGCAAGCCTGACACTTGGGTGGAACCTTTAGCAACTAGTCGTGCCTTGTGAATATCTTGTTGTCCTTCCACGACATGCTTTATCTTTTAAAGCCATTTGCATTGAAGGGGGCGTACCTTTGCAGGTAGGTCCACAAGATCCCACACGTTATTCTCATACATGGAGTTCATCTCGGATTGCATGACATCTAGCCATAGCTTTGAGTCGGAACTAGTCATGGCACCTTTATAGGTTGTGAGTTCATTACCCTCTAGGAGTAAGATGTCATCTATGTCATGTTCCTCGACCATACCAATGTATCTGTCCGGAGGAATAGAGACTCTTCCCGACCTCCTAGGTTCCTCAGGAATATCTACCGTAGCAGAGGTTGAAGGAACTGCTTCCTCCAATGGTTGCTCGGTAGTTGGTTCTTGAATCTCCGATAAATCGAAGGTTCTATTGCTCGACTTGTTCTCGAGAAATTCTTTCTCTAAGAACGTCGCACTAGCCGCAACAAAAACACGTTGTTCGATTGGCGAGTAGAAGTAATGACCAAAAGTTCCTTTTGGATAGCCTATAAAGTATGTCTTGACCGATCGCGTGTCGAGCTTATCCTCGTGTCTCCACTTGACATAAGGCTCGCAACCCCAAACCCGAATAAAGGACAAGTTAGGGACCGTTCCCTTCCATAACTCATATGGAGTCTTGTCAACAACTTTAGACGGACTTCGGTTAAGTATTAGAGCGACTGACAAAAGAGCATAGCCCCACAATGAATCAGGCACAACGGTGTGACTCATCATGGATCGAACCATATCAAGTAGAGTTCTATTTCTCCGTTCGGACACACCATTTAATTGTGGTGTTTCAGGTGGAGTCAACTGCAGAACGATGCCACAGTCTTTAAGGTGTTGATCAAACTCGTGAGAGAGATACTCGCCACCACGATCAGATCGTAGTGCTTTAATCTTTCGTCCCAGTTGGTTCTGTACCCGATTCTGGTATTCTTTGAACTTGTCAAAGGATTCACTTTTATGTTTCATTAAGTAGACATAGCCATATCTACTCAAATCATCCGTGAAAGTGATGAAATACCTATAGCCTTCTTGTGCGTTGATCAACATAGGGCCACATACATCCGTATGTATGAGTCCTAATAGGTCGGCAGCGCGCATTCCAACACCTTTGAAGGAAATACGAGTCATCTTACCGATGAGACATGATTCACACGTGCCATATGATTCGAAATCAAAGGCCGAGATAGCTCCATTCTGTATGAGCTGTTTTACGCGTTTCTCATTTATATGTCCCATACGGCAGTGCCATAGGTAAGTTTGATCTTTGTCACCAACCTTTAATCTCTTGTTATTCACGTGTAATATTTCGGTGGTTTGATCTAAAACATAAATTCCATTCATGGAAACTGCCTTGCCATATATCATATTGTGTAATGAGAAAATACAGATATGGTTCTCTATTACAAATGAAAAACCGAATTTGTCAAGTGCAGAAACAGAAATAATGTTTTTGGATAAACTAGGAACATAATAACAGTTATACAAAGATAACTCGAATCCACTTGGAAGCTGGATCACGTATGTTCCCCTCGAGACTGCAGCAACTCGTGCTCCATTCCCGACACGCAGGTCAACCTCACCCTTTATGAGGGGCTCTTGGTTTCGGAGGCCCTACACATGATTACACAGATGAGAACCACAACCAGTATCTAGTACCCAAGTTCCGTAACTTGCATGGTTAATCTCAATCATGTGAATAAAAGAAGAAGAAGACATACCAACAGGAGTAACGCGACCTGCCTTAATGTCCTCACGATACACGGGGCACGTGCGCCGCCAATGCCCAGTCTTGTGGTAATGGTGGCATTCCATACTTGTATCCTTACTCTTTGTCTTACCCTGTGTGTTGCTCGACTCACCGGGCCCACTCTTAGCAAATCCCGACTTCTTGAACTTAGGCTTACCTACCGCTAGGTCGCCTTGAGCTTTAGCTTTCCCTTTACCTTTACCCTTACTGGAGATCATGAGAACATCCTGCTTCACGCTCCCACTTAATTTCAGATCCTTCTCGGTCTGTACGAGAAGGGAGCGGAGCTCATGAGGAGTCTTCTTCATGTCGTTCATGTAATAGTTGGCCCTAAAGAGGGCGAACCCATCATGAAGCGAATGAAGCATTCGATAAACGATATTGTTCTCACTGATCTTGCAGTTTAGGGCCTCCAGTTTCTCGATATTCTCAATCATGTTGAGAATATGTGGGCTAACAGTTTGGCCCTTCTGGAGTTTCGCTTCAAAGAAGCGACATGTATGCTCATAAGAAACGATTCTCAGAGCTTTCGAGAATTCGTTAGTGAGCGTGGTGAAAATCTTGTTTGCACCATGGGAGATGAAGCGTCTTTGCAAATTGGATTCCATTGCATAGATCAGTACGTTCTTTATCGCACCCGCTTCCATGACGAAGTCGCTATGAGCGCGAACTTCGTTAGCTCTAGCTCCAGTTCCTGGGTGTGCCGGAATAGGCTCAGTCAAGTACTTGAGCTTTCCGTCAGCAATGACAACATTCCGTAATGCTGCCTCCCAGTCAGAGAAGGTTGACCCATCATTTCTCAGTCTAGTAGACTGATTCATGGAGTCCATGAAGGCTTTAAGCCAGGATTCACGTGCTAGCTTGGCACTTGGCATTGGGTCTTCACCAGCCATTTGTTATTTTAGCAGTTTAAGTTTGATCGTGTTCTACACTGAAAGGAAGATAAAACAAAACCATATAAGCAACTCATCGTTGTGATTTAAGTCTATTTTAAATTGAATTTAAACTCGTAGACTCATGCATTTATATAATTGATCTCCCTCAAGAATTATATAAACGATCCCAAGACTCAATTTCCGTAAATTGATAAGCCCACAGCTTCGCTAATTCCACCGTTGGAACTCTTGGTCGATAGATTTCCGTAAATCTCATCTTTTAGTCCATCATAGTCGCTAGATAGTATCTAGTGACCACAATGTTGAGATAAAATAAATCATCTGTTCCCACTTACCCGACGTAGAAGGGGTTATAGTATGCCTACCGATGAAGAAGGGATTCATGGGAGTCTGATTTATAAAGACTCGTCTCAATTTTTGGTTATACGAGGAAGACCCCATCAACTTGTATTTATTCATTTTAAGTGAACTAATATCTAGCATAATCATGAATGAATGAAATAAAGTGATTGCTTTGCATGTGACACGTGACATATGTATGTCTCCGAAAAGTAACGCGTAACCTCTACATGAGTCAGTTTTCAGGCATGTTATAGGTGGTTTGGTTTTAGGCGGAAAATGATGCAAGCTATTATCGATAAAAGCATAAAAGAAATGCAGAAAACGTAAATAAAAGTCCTAGTGTGGCCTATCCTACCAAAATAAACATTAAAACAACTTGGAATCCACCGTTGGACCCTAGAAGCTTGTCTTGATGTTCCATCTTGGTCTTTATAGCGGGAGTGAGCATCCGATCTCCGTCTTTGGTCTTCACAAAATTACTAATTTAAATTACAAATATAATCCTATTTCATTCTAATTTAAATACAAAAGTAATTACATGGCAAAAACCAAAACGGAGATACAAGATCTGAAAATTACAAACAAGACCGTGTTCCATCATTACGGTAACACAATCTTCTAAGACCACACTAAGTTACAACCGCTTGCAAAATAAAATACGTTATAAAAGCATTTATAAGCATTCAACAAGACGATAAATAAAATGCATCAACTAATATAAAATTCATACATGACATAATACTGTTATTATGTTTAATAAATTTTACCAAACCACCTTACGAGATTAAAATTATGTGATTATACCGTTTTAGTCACATAAATCTTAATATAATTATAATCCATTATTTTAAACCGTTTTAAAATAATATGTACCTTACGAGTGTGAACCGTTTCACAAAAGTTAATATACTATTTCCGTATATAGTATATTACTATTGGCCAAGAGAAAATAAAATAAAATTATTTTCGAAAAAAAAACTGCCAGAACAGGGTTTGCTCGATCGAGTCACTAAAGTACTCGATCGAGTAACCTTGACAGACTGGGTTTAACTCGATCGAGTAAAACAGGTACTCGATCGAACCCCTAAAATTTCAGAAAACTTAAAATTTTCAGAAAAGAGAATATACCCTGACAACTGTTCGATCGAATAAAAACATGATCGATCGATGAACAGTGTTACTCGATCGAGTACAGCAAGTCTCAATCGAGTGACGGGTTAACGAAGCAGACTACGAACAAGTAGAAATACGCTCGTTCGTAGAATCCAAAGTACTCGATCGAGTCACAAAGTGCTCGATCGAGTGACTGGTTTCTGAAAAAACTGCTCGATCGAGCCAAAAAGTACTCGATCGAGTGACGGATAGCAGAATAATGCTACGAACTGTTTAAAACCAAAAACATGTGTTTATCATTGATTTTAATCGTGTAAATCAACAATAAACAACAACAAAACTTACATACTTAAAAATATCGATTAATTAATATACTCCTCCTATGGATGTGTCTTGGACATGGAAGAGAATCAATAAATGTAACGAGCTGCTAGCCTCTGTCCTGCCTGCCTACAATACTCAACTGAGTTACTCTATTAGTACAGTTTATGGGCTCATCAGAGGTACAAACCCCACTCAGCAATGGAGCTATCAAACTTGGAATGATTGGACCTTACCTAAGCATTCTTTTGTGGCCTGGATGTATCATCATAATGCTCTGAATACTACAGCCAAGCTGTATAGATTGGGGATCAGTGACAATGAAAGTTGCTGGTTGTGTGGAACAGGAACAGAAAACTAGGACCATTTGTTTTTTGATTGTAGTTACAGTGCCAGTATCATTTTAATGGTGAAGGAGTGGACTGGTATTAATTTTCCCAGGTTGGACATTCGGCAATGGTGTTTGGCTAGAAGAGGGACTAAGGTCAGGAGAGGTTTGATCTATGGGCTGCTCAATGCTATAATTTATCATGTTTGGTGGCAAAGAAACAAGGCAAGAGTTGATCAGGTTCTGTTAAGACCCCAAGTTGTCGTCAATTTGTTGCAGGAAGACTTTAAGAAACGTTTAGCTATTTGTTGTAAAGGTCGTATCTCCCATAGGGATCGCACCTGGATTGACAGTATGCTTACATAACTGCTGATGTACTCAAACGTTTGAAGGCTTAACAAAGCCTTCTTCCTCTTTGGTATTTTTTAATATATTTTTTACATTATACCAAAAAAAAAATATCGATTAATTAACAATATGCAATTAAAAATCGAAAAACATGATCGATTTTTCTCAAAATTGGCACACGGCCGAGACACAAGTGCGAGATGCAAAATTCAGTTTTAAAACTTATGAAAAACACAATTGTAAAATTTTCGTGGCCTTGGCTCTGTTACCACTTGTGGGGAATAAAGCATGTATTCGCCCTAAAATTGCAGGATTATAACAAAATATTACAAATGCGATTATGGTCATAAGATAGAAAAACATGAATAAGAAATACAACCTTAGGTCCTTTGCGCGAATGGCCTAAGAACAGGAGTTAAAGTAAATAACCTCCTACAATTTGCACCCAAGACTTTGTAGGAGACGATGCCGCGTGTGCTAGAAAAGCTCTCCAATTGCCTTGCAATATGGGGAGAGTTTTGTGAGGTTTTATAGATGTGAGATCTAGGTTTCGGGAAAGCTGTTCCACTCTTACCTTATTCTAATACGTGATTCGACCCTAATGCTAAAATATAATTCGCGGGATTTTATTATAAATTGTACACACGTTATCAGATATTAATGTAGTCGATACATTAATAATGGTCGGATAAAATTACGATATTGTATAATTAACTTAATTAATATAACTGCTTATATTAATCCACAAATTCAATATTCAATTAAATATAACCGTTTATATTTAATTTACGAATTAATCATGTAATCTGTTTTAGCTAAAATTATTTAATCCGTATTAAATAATAATCTCAACATCTCATTGACTAATTTAATAGTCAATACCTCTGACTAACTGTTTAGTCATATCCGGCATAAATGTGACTGTATTTTCATACCTTCATATCTCTCAAACGTGTCCTATAGGTGTGACGTATAGGGACCAGTTGATCACCGCCATCCGTATGACAATAACGTCAAACTTATCTAGCAAGCCAACCGTTATTGATAAACGTGGATCAACTGATAATAATACTGAAGTATGCCCTTGTGATCCTTTAAGAGATTTAATAAGTCATTGTACTAACTGTCAAGGACACCAGCCCCAACAATCTCCCACTTGTCCGTACAAGGGTATGTGCAATGACTTTATCACACTACATGTGGAGGACACCAGCTCCAACAAATAGTGGGTCAAGATTAATAAGGTTTGATTAAGAGGAAAAAATTTGGTGACCCGATTAAGTCGACCTTCTGCTTGGGATGGTCTAAGTCCTAATCTAACATTATATTCTCATTATCTAGTTCCTCCATTCAAATTCAGAGTGCATTTATACTTTATGCACAAATTTTTAAGAGTTTATTAAAATATAATTGTAAGTACAATGGGAAGTGTAAGTTGTTTTTTTATTGTTTGTGGTTGAGTAATGGTGGACCATTTGATGGCATTTTGCCATTTTGGGTAAATAATTAATTTTTAGAATGATACTTTAGTAATTATTTTGACTTTATTAGGAAATGTGTAATTTGGATATAAATGGATTAAAATGAAATATGTGTAGTTTGGGTATGAATGGAGGAAGTAATAACTAATGAAGTTACTCTCTACTTTTACTTTTCACATGAGGAAGTGGTAGTGGACGTGGTAATTGAACCCATAACTCTTTACAATTGGGAAATTAACCCCCATAACTTTCAATGGGGTAATTTAACCTCATAACTTATACAAAATGTGTAATTTAACCCCATTCAATATCTCACCAAAATCTCACCGTATACCAAAATTATACGGTGTACAATAATATATACTAAAATTATACGGTATACGTATACAACAATAATTACCATAAGGCCCAAAATTAACAGCCAACAAAAAATGACCCAAAATTAACTAGCTAAGGACAACAACAGTCAGAGAGACCGTCATTGCCTTACCTACCTTTACCAAAGACGGTCAGATAGAATTAGGCATTACCGCGCGACCATTCCAGTTCTGAGCTTCCGGACTCTTCCACCAGATTGTATCATATCAAAACCTTTGCCACCAGATCGTTAATCCATCTAAAGACTAGTGCTAAAGCTACAGAGTGTATCCGTAGAACATGAGAAGCACCAGTTTCATAGGATAAGAAGAGAAGCTACTATTAGTAGGAAGGCACGTTGTAATCTACATACCTATATTATTATGCGTATTAAGTCAATGTTTTTGTTTTAAATCATGAATCATTCAACAATTTCGTTCTTCAAATCATATCTTTGATCGAAGGGCAGTGAACAAAGGCTTTCTGATAGAAGCCAGACAGGAATAATGGTAATGGGATGTATTTGGGGTGATCTTATATTCAAGGACGGGAGCGCTTATATCGGAATTGATTTTTTGTAAACCTTCTTAACGGTGGGGAAGGGAGCTCTTATATCGGAATTGATTTTTTTATCTGTGTTGAAAGCTACCCGGTCAGAACGGCTGAGGATCTTTGACGAGGTTTGTTGGTCGAATCTTGCGTTTTTGTCTTTGTTAAATGAAATGTTGCAGCAGTTTGAATTATCTTTAATTATCTGTATTTAAATGAGGTTCCCCCTGTTATCTTAACTAGTCATTGTTATTAACCAAATCTTGTTAATGAATTATTCGGAATCGTGGAATAAAATTAGAAGTGACATTAAAAAGAAATTGCTTCATTAGTTAGTATTTGAGCAAATTATTAGTGAGAAACAGAGAGGAGTGGTGAGAAACAGAGAGTTGCATAGGCGCAGATAGCTTACAATAACATAATCTTGTAAAAAAGGAGGTTAACTTGCGTCAAAATACGTACTTAACAACAACGTCGTTATAATATAAAAAGCTTAAATAAATATTTTTCTGTTGAATAAAGAATGGAAATGCCGAGAAATGGTGGCGATATTCTGATCAACACAGATTTGATCCTTGGTTGTTGTCTACACACTACTACAAAATCGGGCAATAACAACGACCCTTCAACAACGCTTATTCACGAAAATTAGTAAAATCCGTTGTTGAATGGATTATCAGGTTGCCGCGGAATTTTACTAAAACTAATAACAGCGGTTTTTGTTATACCACCGTTGTTATTAGTTTTAACAAGTAAGACTATAAGAACCGTTGTTAATAGTTACACCAATAACAACAGGTTACTCTGTAATACATTATAGCCGTTGTTATTAATTTGGCGCAAAAGTAATAACGACGGTTGTTACAAAACCCGTTGTTACAAAATCAGTGACAAGTAATAACAACGGTTGCTACAAAGATTGAAAAAGACGACGTTAAAATATAACCATATAACAACGGGTTTGTTGTTAATAATCGTTGTTAAAAATGTAAAAATAACAACGGTTCTCAACATGCAACCAAAAGCTAAAGAAACCTTAATATGCAGAATACATTACACAAAACAGAAGAGATTGAACAAAACCGAAGACATTGAACAAAACAGAAGACATTGAACAAAACCGAAGACATTAACATTGCAATCAGAAAAATGACTTATGATGTCACATTTAATATTAATAAACCTTTTACATTTAATATTAATAAACCTTATACAGCACATTGCAGCATTTATTGTTGGAGCTAGTGTTCTCCACAGTTAGTGCGACAACACAAATAAATCTCTTAAAGGATCACAGGGTATACTTTGTATTTTAACTAGTTGATTCACATTTATCAATAACGATTGACTTGCTAGAAGTTTGACGTTATTGTCATACAGATGGCGGTAATCAACTGGTCCCTAAGAGTCACACCTAAAGGATGTAATGTGAGAGATATGATTAGATGAAAATGTAATCATATTGATATCTTATACGACAAAACGGTTAGTCAATGTAATGATGATACGATTATTTAATACTGATTAAATAATATTAGCTGAGACGAATTAAAATGTTAATTCGTAATTAAATATAAAATGTTATATTTAATTAGTGTGTGTAATGAAATTATTTAATAAAGATTAAATGATTTATTAAATATAAACGGTTATATTTAATTAATAAATTATAAATATACGATATTTATAAGATAAAACATTATACACAAAAGAGGATAACAACCATTTCTATACTAATAAAATGGGATGTTGCACGACTGATAATTTCACACGCCTCTTCCTGTAGTCGTGTGATATCAGTTAGTTGGGAGGTGTTTCGGTAGGACTCAAATACTGATTTGAGAAATTCTATCCTATGGTTAATAGCTAGGTTGTTAGTAGTGTGAACAGAAGAGATGTATTTTGACTAAACTACTCCATACAACTTCGCCTATACAAGATACCACAAAGCTCAATGACTGAGCAAGAGTTACACGCCTAAACTGATACTCCATCTAGAGCTGATCATATGGCCCAAGTCCGATGGCCCGAACCGGCCCAGCCCGATTATTTCTCGGGTTTGGGCCTTATAGTTTGGCCCAAAAAGCCCGTGGCCCGACCCAAAAGAAGCCCGATATAAATATAGGGCCGGGTTTGGGCCAACGTAAAAGCCCGATTTTTGGCCCGGCCCGACCCGAAATTATTATTTTTCAAAAAAAAATTTCAAAAGTCGGAATGGTATATCAGATCACGCTAATAATCTAATATCATTAATGCATTGAATTATCAACTTTGCGAATATTTTTGTATTTTTATCGTACAACTTTAATTAGTTAGTGTACTAACAATTTTTTGTCAACTTATGAGTTATGTATGGTACTATGGTATCTCTCTCCTAACCAAAATAGTAGAAGTCAAACACCTAAGACTTGAAAATTTTATTTCGTTACTAATAGTTTGTTCAAATATCCATTTTGTTGATTATTTCGTATAGTATTATTTTGGCCCGTTTTGGCCCATTTTGGCCCGAGGCCCATTATAGCCTGAACAATTATGGGCTTGGGCTAAAGAATATGGCCCACCGTTTGGCCCGGCCCGGCCCGGACCATGCATTTGGGCCGTTTATTTAGCTCGAGCCCGGCCCAAACCCGGCCCAGCCCGGCCCATGATCAGGTCTAACTCCATCCTCTCTCTAGCTTTCATCATTCACAAAAATTAAAGGTAATTTTTGGCAGTTTCTAGCTCAAGAAAGGGTATTTCTTGAAGCATCTTGGGTGTAACAATTAGGAGGTAGGATATCTATATTTTGATATCTGATCATAGGCTTCTTGCAAGGACCAAAGGTTAATTCTTGTTCTCAATCCTTATATCTTTTATTTCGTTTATGACAGTAAATCATATATTATAATTTCGTTATAATCCTGCATATAAAGTATTGGGACATGTACAAATATTTTCCCACAAGTGGTATCAGAGCGTTAGGCGTACAAAATTTATTTTATATGATTCTCATAAACGTTTTTTTATAAAAAAAATCTTGCGGTACTATTCACGATTTTTTTTTCGAGCAGCCTGTTTTTATTTTTTTATTTCGGCTGTTTTTTTTACGGGCTGTTTTCGTCTTGGCTTTTTTGTTATGCATTATAAGGATAATGTATACATGTTGTGAAAAAGTTCACAAGTTTTGATACCCAATTATTTTAAAAAAGTTTAAAATAATGTTGGATTAATTCATATTATACGATAATATGAATAGGATTATGATTGATTAAAATTATGTGAGTAATTACAGAATTGTCACATAATTTAAGTCATTGTTAAATGGTTTTTTGGAAAAATTACTCTACATAATTACGGAATTATGTCTTGAAAGAATAATTTATAAGTTGATGCATTTATTTTATTATGTTAAATGTTGTGAATGGTTTTATTTACGTATTTTTGCAATCGGTTGTAAAATGTAATACTTAGTGTGACCTTAGTAAATTATGTTTTCGTAATCAAGGAAACATAATTTGTGATGTAATTATGAGTTCTCGAATTTCCTCTTGTGTATTTTTTTAAATTACGTTTTTGGAATTAGAATGTAATATAAGGATTATATTTTGTAATTTATTAAATGTAATTTGAGAAGACTCAAGACGGAGATCAGATTGCTTACTCCCGCTACATGGACCAAGAAGGAACATCAAGACAAGACAATCTTCTAGGTTTCATTGCTGAATGGATTCCAAAGTTGTATTTTGTTCTTTTTGGTAGGATAGGCCACACTAAGACATCTTTATTTTCATTTTTATTTCGTTCTTATTGTTTTTCATTCACATGTTAGTTAGTGCATCATTTTTCGCTTAAACCAAACCACCTAATATTGCATGAAAATTGACTCATATAAGTTGTACGTTCTTATTGTTTTTCATTCACATGTTAGTTAGTGCATCATTTTTCGCGTAAACCAAACCACCTAATATTGCATGAAAATTGACTCATATAAGTTGTATGCTAGTCTACATTGACATACTGATGTCACACGCTAGTTTTACATTAAAGTCATCACCTTAGTTTATTTATTCTCGCATGCTAGATATTCGTTCACTTAAAATGATTAAAATAAAGTTGATGGAATCTTCCTCTATAACCTAAAATTGAGATTAGTCTTTTATAAGTCAAATTACTATGAATCTCTTCTTCGTCGCCATGCATATAAGACCTTACTCTCCATACGACCCCTTCTACGTTGGGTAAGTAGTAGCTGTTGACTTATTTTACCTCAAAATCACGATTCTTGTACGATCTTGTGGTTGGTGGACTAAAGATAGAATTTACATAAATTTATTGTAATACCCCGTATTTTAGCATCGGTCAGCGGTAGTCAAACCATGTTTTATACAAGTATTCAAATGGAATGTTTATAAAGTATTTTACATAAACTATTATTATTTATAAATCGTATTTCTACGATTATTTCGTATTTCTTTAATTTTGATAATATATTTATAATTACATATATTTCCTATTTTACATTTATTTCTCATTTTTGTATATTCTTATGTAATTACTAATAATTTTATGTCCTCAAAATTAATTTAATTAATATTTACATAATTTAATTAATATAATTATTTATATGTCTCATTAATTTTAAGTTACGGGATATAGTCATGCGAGACCTCGGGGTGCGTGATGGGCTATTAGACTCGAGTTATTATGTTTGCCGCAAGTCTGGCTTGGGCTCGGGTTGCTTATGAGAAAACCGTATGCGGGAGCAATGACCCATAAACATAAAACCCTATATCGACATACTACAACCTAAAAACCCTAATCACCAAACCTCTTATCTGCCTCCATCGACACATGTAATTTGCCTCCATCAACGCAACCTACAAACCCTACTCACCCTTCTACCTCTCGCCTGCCTCCCTACCCCGTCTACATCAGAAAACCCTAGCCCGACTTTCGTGGGTTAGAGAAGAACGAAGGAGAAACAGTAACAACCCCATTACCGTCGTTTTCATTCTTTACGCAGCGGAGATTTGTAAGTAATTATCGTACCCTTCTAGACCATCGTTTTGCTTGTTTCTTGGTTGTATGTAAACCTTGTAACACCCATAACATGATCATCACCTTCGAATCACCATAGGACCACCGTGGTGGTTGCAGTAAGCACCTATTTTGTCGTCTATAGTCACGTTTTATATACCCTGTTTATGCGTGTTGTTCTATTTCGATAGTTGTTGCTTATTCGTTTGTGTTGTAGGTTTAATTCTTGTCGTGGTTTATGGGTAATGGTAGTGGCATGTTTATAGGTTGTTTTGGTGGCTGTAGGGGGGGGGGGGGGGGGGGGGTTTGGTGACCGGAAAACCACCATAAGAGGGGTCGTAACTTTCGTTCTAAAACAGGGGAGAACAGAGCAGTATGACGGGGGGTTTTACCGCCTGTTTACTGGTGGTTAGGGTGGTGTCGAAGTCTGGTATTGGTCACCAGGGAGTCGTGGGTGGTTAGTGGTGTTGTGGGTGGTGATAAGTGGTGGTTAGAATAGTGGTATATGTGGTGGTAGTCGGGTTCGTAGTGAGGGTCTGACTCGGTTCAGCATATTGTGTTGTGACCAAGGGTTTTCGTGCTAGTGTCGAAGGCTGGTGTGGGCGAGTTAAGGGTTAAAGGTAGTGCCCAGGGGTGCGCCGTGGTGCAGTGGTTGCAGCCATCGTGGGTTGGTGGTGGCTCAGTCACGGTAGGGCGGTTGTTGGTGTTGGGAAATGTGTCCTCAACAATAGTGCGATCACATAATTAAATCTCATGACGAGAATGCGCAGGGGATGATACGAAATTATATTAGTCAACTGACCAACATTAATCGGTAATGATTGGCTAACTAGAGTTTGACATTATTGTCGTATGACGGTGGTGGTCAGTTGATCCCTTTAGGTCATGATGCGTGCCTATTTTATGATGTTTTACATCTATTTTTACACGCATTTTGTCGCTCATTTACTATGTTTTAGCATTTATTTCCCAACAATTGTCTACTTTCGTATTTTTATGCTCTTTTGCAGATTATTGCGGAAAAGGGACGATTTTATACCAAATTTATGCCCTCGGGACTTTTCATGACTAAGGATAAGAAGGAACGAAGCTTAGCGCACATTTCAAGGCCTGAAGATAGTTTTAACAAGCAAAAGAATCAATCCACGATGTTGCAGCCTGTTTCAAATGGCTATATCTCGAGTTCTAGAGCTGATAATGGAGTGATTCCAGTTGGAGGTGAAAGCTTATCCTCTTAGCTTTCCAACGCCGCGAGAATCACTTGATTTCGATAAGTAACGAAGAAATGGCAGGTGTTTTAAGAACGATGCGCGCTGCAGTCCCGACAGTTGGTCGACCGACCAACAAAGTAGGTCGATCGACCAGTTGCCTATTGGAAAAGCCCAGAATTTGCCTGAAGCCCAGAAATTGCATAAAATCCGTAAAGCGGTCGACCGACCGAAAATATTGGTCGACCGACCACAGCACCGACCCAGAAGTTTCCGAAAAGCCCATACAAGTGTTTAGGTCATTAGGAAACTCTTTAATTCTGCCTATATAAGCTAATTCAGTCCCTAATCAAGATATCCATCAAGTTCTGAATCTAGTTTTCTATCATGGAATTAGAGAAAAACTCCATAGCTTTAGAGAAGTTTTACCAAGTTTTCATCTTTTGTTCTTAAATTTTCCAATTAAGTTGTAAGTTGCTACAATTCAATCTTTCCTTTTCAATTAATCTTGTTGTTTATCTTATTGTTGTTCCTCAATTCATGTTTCCTCTTTATTATCATCTTTAATTATGTTAATTCCTTTAATGTTCTTGATTCTTGTTATTGTTAGTTTTACAATTGAGATTATGCATAGCTAATTCTTGTGATTAGGAATTAGGGGAACCATGGTAAAAACTTGATTTTGATAGTTTAATGATTGAATTACCAATCCCCCATTGTTGTTGGTGAACTGATCCTTAGGATTGAAAGATTATTAGGATTAGTTTAACAACAACTTTGGGATAGCCTTTGAACGAAAGTTTAGTGCTTTTCTAGGAACCCTAAGACCGTAAGGATTGGGTAGAATATTGACCTAAAGGTTTATTCTTTGTTCCTTGGGATTGTGTTATTTGATTATTTTACCCTTCATTGACTTGTTTTAACTATGGGGAACCGAAGTTCCTAATCTCCTTTTCATCTTATTTTAATTTCCTTTATTATTATTGCATGTTTAGATTTATGTTCTTTATAACTTTCATGTTTATTCCTATTTTTATTATTGTTCCAGTAACTATGAGTAGCTAAATTTCATATGTTAGGATGTAGGGAGTAAATATGCATAGGTAGTATAATTCCCGAATAGACTTGTCGCAGGCAGGAGGTCGACCGACCACCATTATAGGTCGGCCGACCGACTCGTGTTCGAATTCCGTTTCGCTTTAATTTGCAGACTATAATAACCTACAATGAGACCAAAAGGAGACTTGTAGGATGTTAGTATTGACCTACCCAAGATTGAGAGATTTGGGAAGGGCATTGGTTTACATCTTAAGACGGATAGGTTACTTAAGACTGAAAGGTTTGTGACCTAGAATTTAGGAATCACCCTTATTGTTGACACCCAATAATTGTGAGACCTAGGAACTAATAGCATAGACCGAAAGGAGCTATTAGGTAGCATAGACCTAAAGGATATGTTACACCCCTTACGCGACTGCAATACATGTTGACTTAGGATTTATATTATCTTAGCTATTTATTACCCAAACATCCTAGCATCTCTTTCATCATAGTTTATTCTCATCTTTATTTACTTGTTTTATTTTATATTTGTTTTAGATTTAGCAACAACCAATCAAACCCCCTCTCTTTATTATTATTTTATAGATTAAAAATTAGCAAACGGAATCAACCTTGTCTCTCTGTGGTTCGACCCTTACTATCACTATCTATAGTTTTAGTTTGGTTTATAAATCTTATCTTTGACACCCACAACGACGGGTATCAAATTTTGGCGCCGTTGCCGGGGAGACGGTATAATTTTGTTTGTTAATTTTTAGTTTATTTTTCTTGTCCTAAGGAACTTAGGTTCCTTAAGACCGTTACTTACCTTTTCTTCTAGTTTTGTTTCAGAAGACAGGTTTTTGAGAGGAAGACTTGAGTACTCTCAGTGCTATTGCGATCATGTCTACTATTTCTGATAATCTTCAGCCAGCAGCACACCACCTTCCAGGGGGATTCATTCTTCCCTTTGAAATTCATCTCTCCTATATCGAATTATTGGAGCAAAAACAGTTTGCAGGTCTACCAGATGAGGATCCTTTGAAGCATTTGGAGCTATTTACAGATTATTTTTGTTCCGCACCCGTATCGGCGGGAGAGCGAGATAAGCTTAAGGAGATGTTGTTTCGTTTCTCCTTGAAAGATTCTGCGCGTGAATGGATTCGTTACCTTGATATGGAAGCAGCTAGAGTTACAGATTGGACATCTCTAGCATTGGCTTTCTGCCAACGGTACACTTCGCCAGCAAAAACCACTGCTTTGAGAATTCAAATCTCAAATTTCCAGCAAGGACCCGATGAGAAATTTCCTGAAGCGTGGGCCCGTTTTAAGAAGTTGGTTCGATCCGTTCCTCACCACGGCTTTGAGGAGTGATACCTTTGCCACCGATTCTATAGCTCTTTGTATGATGACTACAGAGCCATCCTTGATTCAACTACAAATGGAAGATTTTATAATGTAGCTGCTGACAAGGGTTGGGTTACTATTGAGGAGTTGGCGGTTCATAGAGCTGATAATGGAAATTCATGTGGGGATTCACTGAAAACAAATATTGAAATAAGTCATGTTTCCGCACTTGAAACATCCAATAACGCTCGTTCCGAAGAACTTGAGAAAGCTTATGAGGGACCAACCCCAAGGGATGATGCTGCCGTAGTTCAGGACGAAGAAATTGATCCCGTGCACAGGTCAGAAGGTCGACCGACCACAACATCAGGTCGACCGACCTCGACATCTGACGTGAGATCAGTTTCTGCAAAACAGAAAAAATTCGATGATACAGCGTCTGGTCGACCGACCCCTATACCAGGTCGACCGACCAGTGTTCCTGAGCAAATTGTGGATTCGCCTCCTGAGCTACCTAACTCTCCTCTCATCAATGACTCGACGGAGATTCCGAAGTTAAAAGAGCTAAAGATCGTTGATTCTGCGACAAGCATTGCGGTCCCGTATCCGGATCATTTAGAGAAAGTAAAGTTGGAACTTCAGTTCGGTAAAATCTTGGAGGTCATCAAAGGCCTTGAGCTTAAGAAAAAATTGGAGGGGCATCCTATTACTTCTGTTGCTGCAGGTCATGGTAAAAAGGGCATAGGAGATCCAGGTGATACTGGGGAGACGAAATTGGAGCAAGTTGCTGAAGAAGACCGGCCGGGCAATGTAAAGAAGCGTGTCATAGCTTATGTGACACCAGATACCCTTCCTCCATCTAGGCCTGTTGTCTGGAAGCCCAGAGTAGCGGTCAGTACTGCTGAAAGGACCTATTTTAGCCAAGTGCCTTACTTTGGGGTATCTTGCTACTGAGTCGTAGTTCCTCTTTAGTGTTTTATTTCAGGTTTTTGTTAGACTTTTTATTTTCTTGTTTTTAGACTTAGACTCTTTTTACTTTTGTTGCTTCGTTTGAGACATTTTAGGCTTGGTTCTGGGATCTTGCGCATTTGTTGGGCGCATATTTATGCCTTTTTCAGGTTTCGACGAAGAACCGACGACCACTGTACAGCAGAGGGGTCGGCCGACCAGCATTACCAGTCGACCGACCTGAGCTCTGCAAATTCGGAATTTCTTAATATACAGGAAGGTCGGTCGACCTATTACATCGGTCGGTCGACCGCCCAGCTGTTACAGTTTTCTCGTTTCTTTTTCAGGGATCGTGTAAGTCATCTTGGTACTTGAGTGGCACTGCTGGCCACCAAAACCTCCCAGCTTACGCTGGTTTGGGGAGGTTTTTCATGCGCTTCAAAACCCAGTGAGTTCTTTCCAGTTTTCCTTAGTTTCTATTTTCCCTGTTGGGGCTGGTGTCCTTGACAATTAAGTACAATGACTTATTAAATCTCTTTAAGGATCACAAGGGCATACTTCTGTATTATTACCAGTTGATCCACGTTTATCAATAACGGTTGGCTTGCTAGATAAGTTTGACGTTATTGTCATACGGATGGTGGTGGTCAACTGGTCCCTATACGTCACACCTATAGGACACGTTTGAGAGATGTGAAGGTATGAAAATACAGTCACATTTTGCCGGATATGACTAAACAGTTAGTCAGAGGTATTGACTACTAAATTAGTCAATAAGATGTTGAGATTATTATTTAATACGGATTAAATAATTTTAGCTAATACGGATTACATGATTAATTCGTAAATTAAATATAAACGGTTATATTTAATTAAATATTGTATTCGCGTATTAATATAAACAGTTATATTAATTTGGGTAATTATACAATATCGTATTTTGTCAGACCATTATTAATATATCGACTGTATTAATATCTGATAACATGTTACGATTTATAATTAAAAATACCGCGAACAACTTAAAGCTAAATGGGTCGAATCACGAATTACAATAAGGTAAGAGTGGAAAGCCCACTCCTACCCTATTAGAATTTTCGGCCAAAACAACTACATAAGGAGGAGGACTCTCCTTATGTCAGTTACTCTTGTTGCACTGTCAAATAATCTCAAGGTAAAAATTAGGGTTTAGGAGAGCTTTCTTCTCCCAAAACCTCAGATCTCACATCTAAAACCTAAATAGCTCTCCCAATATTGCAAGGCAGTTGGAGAGGATTTCTAGCACACGCGGCCACGTCTCATTCTAAGTCTTGGGTGCAAGTTATAGGAGGGAATTTGCGTTAATTCCTGTTCTTAGGCCTTTTGCGCGAGGACTAAAGGTTGTACTTCTTTTCTTATGCTTTTTAATCTTATGACGATATTCACGACTGTAATTTTCATTATAATCCTCCAATTAAAGGGCGAATACACGTTTTATTCCCCATAAGTAGTATCAGAGACTTAGGCCATGAAATTTTACAATTGTGTCTTTCATAAGATTTAAAATTTTGGAAAAAACCGTGCATTCTGCCTTGGCACTCGATCGAGTCTCTGTTGCACTCGATCGAGTGCCCTTGTACCAGGCCTCGTGCGTGTGATTTTAGGGTTGCAATCGATCTTGTTTTCGATTCTTATTTGCATATTGTTAATTAATCGATATTTTTAGCAATATGTGGATCTTTTGTTGATTTTATTTTTGATTTTCATGTTTTATATCAAAAGATAAAAACTTGTTTAGATTTAAAGTGCAGCGTTTGCGTTTTAACGAGTCACTCGATCGAGCCCCTGCTGCACTCGATCGAGTGACACTGACACTCGATCGAGTGCCTCTGTTGCTCGGTCGAGTGCTCTTCTTTCAGGCTATCTTCTTCGAAAATAACTTGTTTTCTTATTTTCACATGGCTTAAAATAATATACTGTATACGGAAATAGTATATTATTTAGTGAAACGGTTCACCCTCGTTTGATACATATTGTTTTAAAACAGTTTAAAATAATGGATTATATGTTTATTAAAATTGGTGATTAAAGCGATATAGTCACATAATTTTAATCTTAAAAAGTGGTTTGGTATAAATTTATTAATCATAATAACAGTATTATGTCATGTATAAATTTTATTTAGTTGATGCATTTTATTTATCGTCTTGTGAATGCCTTGAATGCTTTCAATAACGTATTTAATTTTTGCAAACGGTTGTAACTTAGTGTGCCTTAGAAGATTGTGTTACCGTAATGATGGGACACAGTCTTGCTTGTAATTTTGAGATCTTGAATCTCCGTTTTGGGTTTTTGCCATGTAATTACTTTTGTATTTAAATTAGAATGTATCTAGGACTACTTTTGTAATTTAAATTAGTAATTTTGTGAAGACCAAAGACGGAGACCGGATGCTCACTCCCGCTGCAAGGACAAAGATGGAACATCAAGAACAAGCTTCTAGGGTCCAACGGTGGATTCCAAGTTGTTTTATGTTTATTTTGGTAGGATAGGCCACACTAGGACTTTTATTTACGTTTATTGCATTTATCTTTATGCTTTCATCGATAATAGCTTGCATCATATTCCGCCTAAAAACCAAACCACCTATATCATGCCTGAAAACTAACTCATGTAGAGGTCACGCGTTAGTTTTCTGTGACAATACAGATGTCACATGTCAATTGCAAAGCCATCACTTTATTTAATTCATTCACGCAAATGCTAGTTTTTAGTTCACTTAAATATGGTTAAATAAAAGTTGATGGGGTCTTCCTCGTATAACCAAAAATTGAAATTAGTCTTTATAAATCAGCCTCCCATGAATCCCTTCTTCGTCGGTAGGCATAATATGACCCCTTCTACGTCGGGTAAGTGAGAACAGATGATTTATTTTATCTCAACATCATGGTCACTCGATAATATCTAGTGACTGAGATGGACTAATAGATAGGATATACGGAAATCTATCGACCAAGAGTTCCAACGATTGGAATTAGCCAAACTGTGGGCTTATCAATATACGGAAATTGAGTCTTGGGATCATTTATATAATTCTTGAGGGAGATCAATTATATAAATGCATGAGTCTACGAGTTTAAATTTAATTTAATATAGACTTAAATCACCACAATAAGTTGCTTATATGGTTTTGTTTTATCTTCTTTTTCAGTGTAGAACACGTTCATTAAAACTGCTGTATAACTAAAATGGCTGGTGAAGACCCAATGCCAAGTGCCAAGCTAGCACGTGAATCCTGGCTAAAGGCCTTCATGGACTCCATGAATCAGTCAACTAGACTGAGGAATGATGGGTCAAACTTCTCTGACTGGGAGGCAGCACTACGGAATGCTGCCATTGCTGACGGAAAGCTTAAGTATTTAACTGAGCCCATTCCGGCACACCCAGGAACTGGAGCTAGAGCCAACGAAATTCGCGCTCATAGCGATTTCGTTATGGAAGCGGGTGCGATAAAGAACGTACTCATCTATGCAATGGAATCAAATTTGCAAAGACGCTTCATATCCCATGGTGCAAACAAGATTTTCACCACGCTCTCTAACGAATTCTCCAAGGCTCCGAGAATCGTTTCTTATGAGCATACATGTCGCTTCTTTGAGGCGAAACTCCAGAAGGGCCAAACTGTTAGCCCACATATTCTTCACATGATTGAGAATATCGAGAAACTGGAGGCCCTAAACTGCAAGATCAGTGAGAACATAATCGTTGATCGTATGCTTCATTCGCTTCATGATGGGTTCGCCCTCTTTAGGGCCAACTATTACATGAACGACATGAAGAAGACTCCTCATGAGCTCCACTCCCTTCTCGTACAGACTGAGAAGGATCTAAAGTTAAGTGGGAGCATGAAGCAGGATGTTCTCATGATCGCCAGTAAGGGAAACGGTAAAGGGAAGGCTAAAGCTCAGGGCGACCTAGCAGTAGGTAAGCCCAGGTTCAAGAAACCAGGATTTACTAAGAGTGGGCCAGGTGAGTCGAGCAACTCACAGGGCAAGATAAAGAGCAAGGATACTAGCATGGAATGCCACCACTGCCACAAGACTGGGCATTGGAGGCGCTCATGCCCCGTGTATCGCGAGGACATTAAGACAGGCCGTGTTACTCCTGTTGGTATGTCTTCTTCTTCTTTTATTCACATGATTGAGATTAACCATGCAAGTTGCGGAACTTGGGTACTTGATACTGGTTGTGGTTCTCATCTATGTAATCATGTGCAGGGCCTCCGAAACCAAGAACCCCTAATCAAGGGTGAGGTGGACCTGCGAGTCGGGAATGGAGCACGCGTTGCTGCAGTCTCGAAGGGAACATACGTGATCCAGCTTCCAAGTGGATTCGAGTTATTTTTATATAACTGTTATTATGTTCCTAGTTTGTCCAAAAACATTATTTCAGTTTCTGCACTTCACAAACTCGGCTTTTCATTTGTAATAGAGAATAATAGCTGTATTTTCTCCTTACACAATATGATTTATGGCAAGGCAGTTTCCATGAATGGAATTTATGTTTTAGATCAAACTACCGAGATATTACATGTGAATAACAAGAGATTAAAGGTAGGTGACAAAGATCAAACTTACCTATGGCATTGTCGCATGGGACACATAAATGAGAAACGCGTAAAACAGCTCATACAGAATGGAGCTATATCGCCCTTTGATTTCGGATCATATGGCACGTGTGAATCATGTATCATTGGCAAAATGACTCGTATTTCCTTCAAAGGTGTTGGAATGCGCGCTGCCGACCTATTAGGACTCATACATACAGATGTATGTGACCCTATGTCGATCAACGCACGAGAAGGCTATAGGTATTTCATCACTTTCACGGATGATTTGAGTAGATATGGCTATGTCTACTTGATGAAACATAAAAGTGAATCCTTTGACAAGTTCAAAGAATACCAGAATCGGGTACAGAACCAGCTGGGTAGAAAGATTAAAGCACTACGTTCAGATCGTGGTGGTGAGTATCTTTCACACGAGTTTGATCAACACCTTAAAGACTGTGGCATCGTGCTACAGTTGACTCCACCTGGAACACCACAATTAAATGGTGTGTCCGAACGGAGAAATCGAACTTTACTTGATATGGTTCGATCCATGATGAGTCACACCATTGTGCCTGATTCATTATGGGGCTATGCTCTTTTGTCGGCCGCTCTAATACTTAACCGAAGTCCGTCTAAAGCTGTTGACAAGACTCCATACGAATTATGGAAGGGAACGGTCCCTAACTTGTCCTTTATTCGGGTTTGGGGCTGCGAGCCTTATGTCAAGTGGAGACACGAGGATAAGCTCGGCCCGCGATCGGTCAAAACATACTTTATAGGCTATCCAAAGGGAACTTTTGGTCATTACTTCTACTCGCCTACCGAACAACGTGTTTTTGTTGCGGCTAGTGCGACGTTCTTAGAGAAAGAATTTCTCGAGAACAAGTCGAGTAATAGAACCTTCGAGTTATCGGAGGTTCAAGAACCAACTACCGAGCAGCCATTGGAGTAAACAGTTCCTTCAACCGAGGCTGCGGTAGATATCCCTAAGGAACCTAGGAGGTCGGGAAGAGTCTCTATTCCACCGGACAGATACATTGGTATGGTCGAGGAACATGATACAGATGACGTCTTACTCCTAGAGGGTAATGAACCCAAAACCTATAAAGGTGCCATGACTAGTTCTGACTCAAAGCTATGGCTAGAAGCCATGCAATCCGAGATGGACTCCATGTATGAGAACAACGTGTGGGATCTTGTGGACCTACCTGCAAAGGTACGTCCCCTTCAATGCAAATGGCTTTACAAGATAAAGCATGCCGTGGAAGGACAACAAGATATCCATAAGGCTAGACTAGTTGCTAAAGGTTTCACCCAAGTGCCAGGCTTGCACTACGATGAGATCTTTGCACCCGTAGTCATGCTACGTTCCATTCGGATTATCTTAGCGATCGCCGCATTTCATGACTATGAAATATGGCAAATGGACGTTAAAACCGCCTTCTTAAACGGTTATTTGGAGGAAGAGTTGTACATGGTACAACCCGAGGGTTTTATCGATCCAGCACATCCTAAGAAAGTTTGCAAGCTTAAGCGTTCCATCTATGGACTTAAGCAAGCATCGCGGAGTTGGAATCATCGCTTCGACCAAGTGATAAAAGAGAATGGGTTCATTCGATCAGTCGAGGAACCATGTCTCTATATCAAGTCGAGTGGGAGTAAGATTGTATTCCTAGTACTGTATGTCGATGACATACTCTTGATTGGGAATGACATACCTCTCTTATCTTCGGTTAAAGCATGGTTGAAAAACCACTTCCAGATAAAAGATCTGGGAGAGGCACAAAGAATTTTGGGCATCCGTATCTACAGGGATAGATCACGACGGATGTTGTCTCTCAGTCAGGAGTCTTATATAAATAAGATCCTAGAGAGATTCAGTGTGACGAACTCCAAGAAAGGGTTCCTTCCTATGACTCCCGGGCTTCACTTGAGCAAGACTCAAGAAGCTAAGTCACTGGAAGAGAAAGAGCGCATGAGTCGGATTCCTTATGCTTCGGCAATAGGATCGATCATGTATGCCATGATATGCACACGTCCTGACGTTGCATATGCATTGAGTATGACAAGTCGATTCCAAGCTCATCCAGGTGAACAACACTGGATGGCCGTGAAAAACATTCTTAAGTACCTACGGAGGACTAAAGATTGGGGATTGACTTACGGAGGCGACTCAACGCTCTGCGCCACGGGTTACGCAGATGCTAGCTTCGAAACGAATCGAGATAACTCGAAATCTCAGTCTGGATTCGTTTTTACTCTTAATGGCGCTGCTGTCAGCTGGAAAAGTTCTAAACAGAATGTTACAGCAGATTCTACGACTGAGTCCGCGTAAATGAAGATATTCATTGATAAGATCGCTACGGATGACAACATAGCTGATTCTCTCACTAAAGCATTACCACGTGATAAGCATGAAGGGCACATTCATTCCATGGGAATTAGATGTGTTCCTAAGTTGTAGTACTCTTTTATGAATTCATGTAATAATTCATTTTCTCGTGTACTCTATTCAACCTCATTGTTATGATATATAATGTTTTGTTTTTCGTGTGGAATTGTACGCAAATTTTGAACACCACAAAGTGAACTGATTAACATTACATCGTTTTGGTCCTTGATTACCCACTTGAGCTGATAACTCAGGTAATCATTTTGTGACGTTGGTTGATGGTGGGTTCAACGAGCCATAAGTCACGTGGATGACTGACCAATCACAAAGGCGAGTTATACGGATATCTCGTAGGACACCCCGTGACAACGTTATGGAGTCCTAAATGTTTTATAACATTGGGTGCCTGGTCGTGGATAGGACCTCCATAGTGTTCCTTAGAGTCGAGTCTTTTGACCTTCAACTGTCTCTTGAGATTAAGACAAATTTTGGGTAACTTTGGTTTCTTTCCCACGGTCACCGTAACAGGGGCCAAGAGGATTTTTTCTGGGTTATTTCATGCTGGGCGATATCGGCAGGATTCGAGTTGAGGGAAATATCCAAACCCTTATCAGGATTTTATCATTTCTCAGGGCCACTCGAGGAGTAGTAACTGAAATGCATGGCCATGCTCGAATACAGATTCGTTTTATCAGTTAAGTTACTCTCTAGTCGGGGAAACCACTCTTGATACAGATCGCTTGTGAGATACGACCTTTGCGAATGCGGATTTGCAAATTGTCTTACATTGAGTGGGAGAAATTTTAAAAGGATATGAGAATCGGTTATCGCACCTACACTTGTACGGACAAGTGGGAGTTTGTTGGAGCTTGTGTCCTCCACATGTAGTGTGATAACGTCATTGAACATACCCTTGTACGGACAAGTGGGAGATTGTTGGGGCTGGTGTCCTTGACAATTAAGTACAATGACTTATTAAATCTCTTTAAGGATCACAAGGGCATACTTCTGTATTATTACCAGTTGATCCACGTTTATCAATAACGGTTGGCTTGCTAGATAAGTTTGACGTTATTGTCATACGGATGGCGGTGGTCAACTGGTCCCTATACGTCACACCTATAGGACACGTTTGAGAGATGTGAAGGTATGAAAATACAGTCACATTTTGCCGGATATGACTAAACAGTTAGTCAGAGGTATTGACTACTAAATTAGTCAATAAGATGTTGAGATTATTATTTAATACGGATTAAATAATTTTAGCTAATACGGATTACATGATTAATTCGTAAATTAAATATAAACGGTTATATTTAATTAAATATTGTATTCGCGTATTAATATAAACAGTTATATTAATTTGGGTAATTATACAATATCGTATTTTGTCAGACCATTATTAATATATCGACTGTATTAATATCTGATAACATGTTACGATTTATAATTAAAAATACCGCGAACAACTTAAAGCTAAATGGGTCGAATCACGAATTAGAATAAGGTAAGAGTGGAAAGCCCACTCCTACCCTATTAGAATTTTCGGCCAAAACAACTACATAAGGAGGAGGACTCTCCTTATGTCAGTTACTCTTGTTGCACTGCCAAATAATCTCAAGGTAAAAATTAGGGTTTAGGAGAGCTTTCTTCTCCCAAAACCTCAGATCTCACATCTAAAACCTAAATAGCTCTGCCAATATTGCAAGGCAGTTGGAGAGGATTTCTAGCACACGCGGCCACGTCTCATTCTAAGTCTTGGGTGCAAGTTATAGGAGGGAATTTGCGTTAATTCCTGTTCTTAGGCCTTTTGCGCGAGGACTAAAGGTTGTACTTCTTTTCTTATGCTTTTTAATCTTATGACGATATTCACGACTGTAATTTTCATTATAATCCTGCAATTAAAGGGCGAATACACGTTTTATTCCCCACATTCCCTGCATCTTTCTTTTAATTTTCTGAAACCTTTACTTAGGCTAATGCACAATGGGGACATTGTGCGGGTTGGTTTAGGGAATGGTTTCATGTCACATGCATTGCATTCTGTCACACGTTTATTGCATTTCCGTATTGCATTGTTCTTTTCTTTATTTTCCTTGCATATACAAGAAAAATACAAAAAAATGAAAAAATTCAAAAAAAAATTCCAAAAAATGCACGTTTATTTTAGCATATAGGTCGAGTCGGAACGAAAGTATTTCAAGGATGATTTAGCTATCTTACATGTTTATGCCTTTACCATTGCCTTGTCAACTTGTTTTAGTATGAGAGTCTTTTGCATATCTACGAGTTTTTGTCAACTTGTTTTCTTGAGACTTGACTTATACCTTGGCAACCTACTATACATTCTATGTTTTAGAGCTTTATTTCCTGGTTTCATTCTTAAACCAGTTGTCTAGGATGTGAGTAGTACTCCCCTTGGAACATGTTACATCAATATGCATAAACATGAACTTGAATTGCTATATACTTGTTTTACTTTCTCGTTTTGTGAGTCTTGATACGTGCATTTGGGATCCCTTTCCTCTTATTTACCCATAAGCTTCACATAGCCAAAATTGCCTTTTTATTTCCCCAAAAACTACATCCCATACTTAGCCTACCCTTCCAAGCTAGTATTTGTGGTCATTGGATTATTTTTTTTGAGGCATCTTGGTTTGTATGCTATCTTGAACAAAAAGAGAAAAGAAAGAAAGCAAGAAAGAAAAAAAAGAAAAAAAAGAACAGAAAAAGAAAGAAAAAGAAAGAAAGAAAAGAAAAAAAAAAAAACGAAAAAGGTCAAAAACGTACAAAAGTCAGTCGACCGACCACCTTATTGGGTCGGTCGACCAACTGACAATACCAGATTCAAAATTTCGTTCCGAAAATTCCTTTCTTTTATATGTTATCACTCCCGTACTTCATTCAAAATATTTGGGAGTCCTTTCTTATATTCAATGTGAGAGTTGTGCTACAAAAGAGCACTTTCTTAATATCAAAAGTTGTGAAATATGTTGTTGGGAATCGGTTTTACTAGCTTGGCTACTAACCCCACTTATCCAAAAACATCTTAACCACTTTTACCTTTTACCTCACATATCTTTCATTACCTCAATTGCATGTATCTGGGTCACTTAATGAGTTTGTTACACATAGTTGTAGAATTCCTGTTCATGTTAGATTGCAGGCATGTTTCCATGGGTCGCAGTTAGGTGAGTGTCATTACAATATACTTCTTTCTATCTTCTACATATACTCACCCTTTGCTTCATGAGTGTCTCGAGCGCACCGCGAGAGTCCATGGTATAAAGTCTCTATAGTCTTTATTTTTGCAAGTCTGACAACACCATAACTCGTTTGCATGATTTATATACTTTCTTTTTTTTTTACTTGGCATTGGTTTAGGCTAACATGTAAATTTCGCTCTGAGATTGAAATCGTTCCATTAGTTAAGATCGAGTCTATTTCTTGCTTGAGGGCAAGCAAGGTTTGGTTTGGGGAATTTGATGCGTGCCTATTTTATGATGTTTTACATCTATTTTTACACGCATTTTGTCGCTCATTTACTATGTTTTAGCATTTATTTCCCAACAATTGTCTACTTTCGTATTTTTATGCTCTTTTGCAGATTATTGCGGAAAAGGGACGATTTTATACCAAATTTATGCCCTCGGGACTTTTCATGACTAAGGATAAGAAGGAACGAAGCTTAGCGCACATTTCAAGGCCTGAAGATAGTTTTAACAAGCAAAAGAATCAATCCACGATGTTGCAGCCTGTTTCAAATGGCTATATCTCGAGTTATAGAGCTGATAATGGAGTGATTCCAGTTGGAGGTGAAAGCTTATCCTCTTAGCTTTCCAACGCCGCGAGAATCGCTTGATTTCGATAAGTAACAAAGAAATGGCAGCTGTTTTAAGAACGATGCGCGCTGCAGTCCCGACAGTTGGTCGACCGACCAACAAAGTAGGTCGATCGACCAGTTGCCTATTGGAAAAGCCCAGAATTTGCCTGAAGCCCAGAAATTGCATAAAATCCGTAAAGCGGTCGACCGACCGAAAATATTGGTCGACCGACCACAGCACCGACCCAGAAGTTTCCGAAAAGCCCATACAAGTGTTTAGGTCATTAGGAAACTCTTTAATTCTGCCTATATAAGCTAATTCAGTCCCTAATCAAGATATCCATCAAGTTCTGAATCTAGTTTTCTATCATGGAATTAGAGAAAAACTCCATAGCTTTAGAGAAGTTTTACCAAGTTTTCATCTTTTGTTCTTACATTTTCCAATTAAGTTGTAAGTTGCTACAATTCAATCTTTCCTTTTCAATTAATCTTGTTGTTTATCTTATTGTTGTTCCTCAATTCATGTTTCCTTTTTATTATCATCTTTAATTATGTTAATTCCTTTAATGTTCTTGATTCTTGTTATTGTTAGTTTTACAATTGAGATTATGCATAGCTAATTCTTGTGATTAGGAATTAGGGGAACCATGGTAAAAACTTGATTTTGATAGTTTAATGATTGAATTACCAATCCCCCATTGTTGTTGGTGAACTGATCCTTAGGATTGAAAGATTATTAGGATTAGTTTAACAACAACTTTGGGATAACCTTTGAACGAAAGTTTAGTGCTTTTCTAGGAACCCTAAGACCGTAAGGATTGGGTAGAATATTGACCTAAAGGTTTATTCTTTGTTCCTTGGGATTGTGTTATTTGATTATTTTACCCTTCATTGACTTGTTTTAACTATGGGGAACCGAAGTTCCTAATCTCCTTTTCATCTTATTTTAATTTCCTTTATTATTATTGCATGTTTAGATTTATGTTCTTTATAACTTTCATGTTTATTCCTATTTTTATTATTGTTCCAGTAACTATGAGTAGCTAAATTTCATATGTTAGGATGTAGGAAGTAAATATGCATAGGTAGTATAATTCCCGAATAGACTTGTCGCAGGCAGGAGGTCGACCGACCACCATTATAGGTCGGCCGACCGACTCGTGTTCGAATTCCGTTTCGCTTTAATTTGCAGACTATAATAACCTACAATGAGACCAAAAGGAGACTTGTAGGATGTTAGTATTGACCTACCCAAGATTGAGAGATTTGGGAAGGGCATTGGTTTACATCTTAAGACGGATAGGTTACTTAAGACTGAAAGGTTTGTGACCTAGAATTTAGGAATCACCCTTATTGTTGACACCCAATAATTGTGAGACCTAGGAACTAATAGCATAGACCGAAAGGAGCTATTAGGTAGCATAGACCTAAAGGATATGTTACACCCCTTACGCGACTGCAATACATGTTGACTTAGGATTTATATTATCTTAGCTATTTATTACCCAAACATCCTAGCATCTCTTTCATCATAGTTTATTCTCATCTTTATTTACTTGTTTTATTTTATATTTGTTTTAGATTTAGCAACAACCAATCAAACCCCCTCTCTTTATTATTATTTTATAGATTAAAAATTAGCAAACGGAATCAACCTTGTCTCTCTGTGGTTCGACCCTTACTATCACTATCTATAGTTTTAGTTTGGTTTATAAATCTTATCTTTGACACCCACAACGACGGGTATCAAATTTTGGCGCCGTTGCCGGGGAGACGGTATAATTTTGTTTGTTAATTTTTAGTTTATTTTTCTTGTCTTAAGGAACTTAGGTTCCTTAAGACCGTTACTTACCTTTTCTTCTAGTTTTGTTTCAGAAGACAGGTTTTTGAGAGGAAGACTTGAGTACTCTCAGTGCTATTGCGATCATGTCTACTATTTCTGATAATCTTCAGCCAGCAGCACACCACCTTCCAGGGGGATTCATTCTTCCCTTTGAAATTCATCTCTCCTATATCGAATTATTGGAGCAAAAACAGTTTGCAGGTCTACCAGATGAGGATCCTTTGAAGCATTTGGAGCTATTTACAGATTATTTTTGTTCCGCACCCGTATCGGCGGGAGAGCGAGATAAGCTTAAGGAGATGTTGTTTCGTTTCTCCTTGAAAGATTCTGCGCGTGAATGGATTCGTTACCTTGATATGGAAGCAGCTAGAGTTACAGATTGGACATCTCTAGCATTGGCTTTCTGCCAACGGTACACTTCGCCAGCAAAAAAGAGAGGGGGTTGTGGGATGATGTCCATTTTATGCTTAAAATGGGACGGTTAGTGGAGGTGGTTGTGGGGTGATTAGTGTATTAATTACACCTTAACGCAATCATTGCTAGGTGCCTTGAGAACACACACCTATGGCCACCCTAAAGACTTTGAGAAGGGAGTATGTTCCCCCTTTTGCTCTTCCCATAGCCGGCCACCCACAACCATCACTACCCACTTAAATATTGTGATAAGTTCACAAAATAATTCATTCTAAGTCTTGGCAAGTTTTCTTAAGTAAGAAAATATTTGAAAAACCTCTCAAATTATTATAAGATAATAATATATACTATATTAGTTGTAGTATTGATTTAATATTTCTAATAAAAAATTAGGATATTGTTTAAGGTAAAAAACCGTTTCTTGCTCTAGCTTCTTCAAGTCTCGGTTGGTTAAGGGTGTCTTGGGTGCATCTTGAAGGAGGGGTTCTGTAACACCCTCATTTATCAAAGAGCCTGCACTAGGACTTCTCCGATAATTGGGTGTGTTACCATCTCGGAATAACCGAGGTAGTAGATAATCAAAGGAAAGGAACACAGTACTTTAATTTAAAATTTATTATGTCCATACAACACGCTAGATTAAGCAACTATTTATAAAGAAAGGACTACAACTGATATGACTACGGTGATCTAACAGCTAGGTCGGCCTTCCACATCCTCTCTCCTTCCCATGCCATCACTGAGTCCTTTACATACCTGTCAGATCTACTCCCCGTTACGGATCATTGTAGGTGTCAAACGAATACACGGTTAACCTCGCGGTTAAGTAGGATAAATAATTAAACACAACAAATAATGCAAGAAGTATGAAAATGCAATGTCATGGCCTTTTCTTAACTCATCCCCAAACTTCCACCCGCCTCCTCCTGGCCGGGTCTGCCTCGATCATCATCGAGAAACCAACTTATTAGCTGAACTACACCACCACGAAGGTATAAACGGTGTTTGCCGGTAAGTCATTTATACATCACCCGAAGGCTCTAACCATGATGTCTGCCCCGGCTAAACCGGTATACTGATGCATATTTCATGCCAATGAAGGCAATACTTTACCGTTCCACATCCAAACTGATAACAAGTACATATGCCATACGAATGAATAAAATAATCAATAAACCAGGAAACCATATCTTAAATCAACCAGTAACAGCCAATCCAGATAAGAAGATGACAATTAAATTATCCTACCTCAAATTCAAGAAGATGCCAAAGAAGCAATCCGATAAGCAAATTAGAAGTATTCCACCAAGATCTCGTCACCTAACAGTTATAAATATATGTATAATTACTAGTGGTCCGTAAAAACGACTAATTATATAAACTATCTCGATAAGTTATACTTTTGAATTTATCTCATAAAAGTTACTTATGCTATATATAAATATCGTCTACCGTCTTAGTCATATTATTATAATAGTTATTATTGTTGTTATTATATAAATATAATCTATCGAGTAATGGTAATATTGTAACGAATTACGTAAGTTACTTAATTACGAAGCAGCAACATATGAATCCACACCTACTGTATATAATAAATTACTACTGCCCCTTCGTTACGCCATTACCGACCGTTACCTCCAACACTGCGTGCAACACCTACGAACCATCACCCCCAAACCTTCGGTTAACACCTAGCCATTACCTGCCACGACATTGAACCGACCCTCGCCCCCGACGTCACCTCGCCCCAAAGAACCCACGGCAACAGGCCCCCTTCCAAAACAGCAACCATGCAACTCCCTCTCGAACCGATTCTCACTTATTCCGAAAAACCCGTAACCACCGTACAACCGCCGCCTCCCCTGACCCAGGTTGTACCTGTATCCCTCCTTCTCCGCCACTGCCACTACCCAGAACCACCAACCCCGCTAAACACCCGAATTTTACCCGCGTCCCCTGTTCCTGCGTACTCTGTTTTGATTGTTTTCCCGTCCCCACGGTGGTGACTCCTCCTTCGACCCTCGGTTAAGCCACCACCGTGACCTACACCAACCCAGAAACCGACCCACCACCCCTGGTTTCAGTCGCACTCGACATGAGATGTGAACATGGTCTGGGTTTGGTTTATTTCCCGTATCCCGACTCCCTTATTCGAACTCGATCCTACCACCACCACCACAAACCCGCTATGGTATACATAAATGCAAAAACTTAAGGTCCATACAACCCTTCAAATTTTACGTGATTACGTAATATTATTAATAAATCGTTAATTACGTAGTTGAACGAGTTACATAGTACGTACGTATTATTATTTATCGTGATTACGTAATATTATTTATCGTAATCACGTAATATCGATTACTTTTATTAATTATCGTTTTACTATACTTTATATTAAAGCATACGTATTATTCGGGCTATTCAATATATTACTATTCAAGATAAGCATTATCTTATTAATTAAAGACGGGGTATTACAGTATATTACGGGATTACGATAAATAATATTACGTAATCACGTAAAATTTGAAGGGTTGTATGGACCTTAAGTTTTTGCATTTATGTATACCATAGAGGGTTTGTGGTGGTGGTGGTAGGATCGAGTTCGAATAAGGGAGTCGGGATACGGGAAATAAACCAAACCCAGACCATGTTCACATCTCATGTCGAGTGAGACTGAAACCAGGGGTGGTGGGTCGGTTTCTGGGTTGGTGTAGGTCACGGTGGTGGCTTAACCGAGGGTCGAAGGAGGAGTCACCACCGTGGGGGACGGGAAAACAATCAAAACAGAGTACGCAGAAACAGGGGACGCGGGTACAATTCGGGTGTTTAGCGGGGTTGGTGGTTCTGGGTGGTGGCAGTGGCGGAGAAGGAGGGATACAGTTACAACCTGGGTCAGGGGAGGCGGCGGTTGTACGGTGGTTACGGGTTTTCCGGAATAAGTGAGAATCGGTTCGGGAGGGAGTTGCGTGGTTGCTGTTTTGGAAGGGGGTTGTTGCCGTGGGTTCTTTGGGGCGAGGTGACGTCGGGGGCGAGGGTCAGGTCACTGTCGTGGCGGGTAATGGCTAGGTGTTAACCGAAGGTTTGGGGGTGATGGTTCGTAGGTGTTGCACGCAGTGTTGGAGGTAACGGTCGGTAATGGCGTAACGAAGGGGCAGTAGTAATTTATTATAGACAGTAGGTGTGGATTCATATGTTGTTGCTTCGTAATTAAGTAACTTACGTAATTCGTTACAATATTACCATTACTCGATAGATTATATTTATATAATAACAACAATAATAACTATTATAATAATATGACTAAGACGGTAGACGATATTTATATATAACATAAATAACTTTTATGAGATAAATTCAAAAGTATAACTTATCGAGATAGTTTATATAATTAGTCGTTTTTACGGACCACTAGTAATTATACATATATTTATAACTGTTAGGTGACGAGATCTTGGTGGCATACTTCTAATTTGCTTATCGGATTGCTTCTTTGGCATCTTCTTGAATTTGAGGTAGGATAATTTAATTGTCATCTTCTTATCTGGATTGGCTGTTATTGGTTGATTTAAGATGTGGTTTCCTGGTTTATTGATTATTTTATTCATTCGTATGGCATATGTACTTGTTATCAGTTTGGATGTGGAACGGTAAAGTATTGCCTTCATTGGCATGAAATATGCATCAGTATACCGGTTTAGCCGGGGCAGACATCATGGTAAGAGCCTTCGGGTGATGTATAAATGACTTACCGGCAAACACCGTTTATACCTTCGTGGTGGTGTAGTTCAGCTAATAAGCTGGTTTCTCAATGACGATCGAGGCAGACCCGGCCAGGAGGAGGCGGGTGGAAGTTTGGGGATGAGTTAAGAAAAGGCCATGACATTGCATTTTCATACTTCTTGCATTATTTGTTGTGTTTAATTATTTATCCTACTTAACCGCGAGGTTAACCGTGTATTCGTTTGACACCTACAATGATCCGTAACGGGGAGTAGATCTGACAGGTATATAAAGGACTCAGTGATGGCATGGGAAGGAGAGAGGATGTGGAAGGCCGACCTAGCTGTTAGATCACCGTAGTCATATCAGTTGTAGTCCTTTCTTTATAAATAGTTTCTTAATCTAGCGTGTTGTATAGACATAATAAATTTTAAATTAAAGTACTGTGTTCCTTTCCTTTGATTATCTACTACCTCGGTTATTCCGAGATGGTAACACACCCAATTATCGGAGAAGTCCTAGTGCAGGATAAATGGGGGTGTTACAAAGTGGTATCAGAGTGAACGATCCTCAGGCCAAACCAATGAATAAATGAATTTAGGAGGAGTCGAATAAAATGAACCCCGAGATAAGAACCGATAGGAGCCCTAGAAAAGGGATGGGATGAGTTAGGGGCCCCCTCACACCAACCCATGGTCCCTCTCAGTTCGGACTCAGGAACCCCATGAGAGCAACTCGAGATGAAGGGTAGTCTAGGTGTTGACCTACTGTAAAATCGTATAAATTTTCTTGTAGAGGAGGAGGAAGGTAAGTAAATTGGATGGGACGATATGATTAGTTGATTAATGTTCTATAAAAATAACTGTGAGTTGCAAGTGCCCACACGACTATCTAATAATGTGATTGTATGCCATGTCTAAAGATATGCGGTTAACTGATCCCTAAGCCCCTAGGTAGATGATGTAGTTTAATAAGAGGATGAGCTAAAACTAGATTCAGAGAGTAGTATGACCATAGTAGACTGGGAAGGTGAAACCCATCAACTACACTATATTTTCTGTTGCAGGGTATGAGTTAATCAATGTTGGCCTATGTCTAGTAGATAACGAGTATTCCTAAAACCTTGTTCGAATCTTTTAGAAATGGCCCCAAGGAGAGACCCATCTGCTGCCAACATCACTCAGGCAGAATTGGACAGGTTGTTGGCTACCAACGCGGCTTTGATGGCCATGGTCCAAGACAGAGGAGCAACGAACGCATCAAAAATGAGCTCGACTATCTTGAGGCATAACCCAACCAAATTCGACGGAGAGGGAGAGTTGCACCTTTTAGGAGAATGGTGCCGAGAATTCGACAATCTATTCGAACTGTTGGATTGCCCAGAAGATTTGCAAGTGGACCAGGCAGCCTTCTATCTAAAGGGGAAGGCAGGAAGGTGGTAGAATCGAAGCAAGACGTCAATAAGGGCAGCAGCTGCCGAGAATGGGAGTGAATTTGTAAGCTGGGACGGGTTCAAAAGAATTTTGGCGTCAACCTTCCAACCTGAGCATGTCAAAAGCAAGATGAGAGCCGAGTTTGACACTTTTAAGATGACCGAGGACATGACTGTAGAAACTTACCACAACAAATTTATGCAGTTAGCCGAGTATGTTAATGATCTGGGATTTTCGGAGGAGATTCTAGCCATGAGATTTGAGAAGGGGTTAACGGTGAATATCAAGAAGAGATTAATGGCAGCAGAGCCCACGACAGTAGAAGAGGTGTACCAAAGAGCCGGCCAAACAGAGCGGATTTCAGACATGTTGAGAGAAGAAAAGAAAGAAAAGAACGAGAAAAGAAAGGTGGAGACCAATAGTGATGGCTCTGGAAACAAGAAGCAAAACTTGAACAGATACAGTTCATATTTCTCCAGCAGTGCACCAGCTGGTGTAAACAATCGAAGTGGAAATGACCATGTAACATCGCGGACTACTAGTGGAGGCCCCACCTGTTTCAGGTGTGGGAGATTTGGACGCAAGAGGGTGGATTGTAGGGCGAATTTGGGGAATCAAGGGAAAAGCCTTTACCAGGGTAACCAAAGTGGAGGATTCAGAACACCAGCATCAAGTTTTGGAGGAAGTTCGAGATCGGGGGTTAATAGCTATCAAAGAAGTTACAATAGCTACCCGAATCAAAACCGCAACCAAGGGAACCAGGGTAATAGTCAGGGGTACGGGAATTTCCAGAGGAAGCTTAATGAAGTCGGTCAACAGAGCGGTACGGCCTCTGTCAGTCAGACCGGAGTAAAGTCGAGTGGGAAACTGTTTGCAATGGGAAATGAAGCAGCATCTGAGGACGCTCATGTTGTTACGGGTACATTTCTTGTCCATTCTAAACCCACATTTATCTTGTTCGATTCCGGGGCATCGCATTCTTTTATTTCGACTGAGCATGCCAAGACCTTAGGTCTAAAATCCTTCGACCAAATTACCGATTCGGTGACCATACCGTCAGGGGAATCTATACCATGTAATAAAATTTATAAGAACGTGGTTATTAGAGTAGGAGAGGTGAACTTTGAGTCAGACCTTGTTGAATTTCCGCTGGGGGGATTTGAGGTGATCTTGGGGATGGACTGGTTAGGGAAATACAAAGCTTTCATCGACTGCCATCAAAAGAAAGTTACCTTGAAGGGGCCCAAGGGGGTGAGGGTGTCTAACCGAGGATTTGTAGTGAAACCGAAAGTGAAACTTATAACTGTGAATGCCCTTAAGGCCTGCCTGAAAGGGAGGGATGAGCTGATCTTATGTCATGTACGGGATACCCGAGAGGATGTACCCCAAATTGATGATATTGAGGTCGTAAGAGAATTCCAAGGAGTGTTTCCGGAAGAGATTCCTGGGCTACCACCAAAGCGAGACCTAGATTTCAACATCGACCTGAAACCGGGGACTGGACCGATTTCCAAAGCACCTTACCGTATGGGACCTAAGGAGATGGAGGAGTTTAAGAAACAATTGGGAGAGCTTTTGGAGAAGGGTTATGTGAGGACGAGTGTGTCACCTTGGGGAGCACCTGTTTTATTTGTGAAGAAAAAGGATGGGAGCTTGAGGCTGTGCATAGACTACAGGGAGTTGAACAGTTCAACCATTAAAAACAGGTACCCTTTACCTCGAATCGATGATTTGTTCGACCAACTAAGTGGAGCAGGAGTCTTTTCCAAGATTGATTTGAGGTCAGGGTATCACCACTTGAGAATCAAGGAGGAGGATATTCCAAAAACGGCGTTCCGGACTAGGTGCGGACACTATGAATTCGTTGTCATGCCCTTTGGGCTAACAAATGCACCAGCTGTCTTCATGGACTTAATGAACCGCATCTTTAGTCCTTATTTGGACCAATTCGTGGTGGTATTCATCGACGACATCCTGGTATACTCGAAGAACCGAGAAGAGCATGGGAAGCACCTGCGGATGGTTTTGCAAACCCTAAAGGAGAATCAGTTGTATGCCAAGTTGAGCAAATGTGAGTTTTGGTTTGATAAGGTGGCCATTTTGGGGCATGTTGTATCTGAAGAAGGGGTATCTGTTGACCCAGGAAAAATCGAGGCTGTTGCTAATTGGGAAAGACCAAAGAATGTGGGGGATATCCGAAGCTTCTTAGGGTTAGCAGGTTATTATCGGAGGTTTGTTAAGGACTTCTCGAAAATAGCCAAGCCTCTGACTTCCTTGATGAGGAAGGAGAACATGTTTAGGTGGGATGAGAGTTACGAGCGGGCATTTATAACATTGAAGGATCGCCTAACCACAGCTCCTATTCTCGCATTACATGAAGGGAGTGAGAACTTTGAAGTCTTTACCGATGCTTCCAAGAATGGCTTAGGATGTGTCTTAATGCAGAATGGCAAGGTCATCGCATATGCTTCACGACAACTTAAGACCTACGAAGAGAATTATCCGACCCATGATCTAGAATTGGGAGCCGTAGTGTTTGCACTCAAATTGTGGCGTCATTACCTGTATGGGGCGACATTTAAGGTGTTTTCCGACCACAAAAGCTTGAAGTACATCTATACCCAAAAAGAGCTCAATATGAGGCAAAGAAGGTGGATTGAATTGATTGGGGATTACGACATGGAGATCATTTATAAGGAAGGGAAAGCTAACGTTGTGGCTGATGCGTTAAGTAGGAAGACCATCCATACCATGCGTATTGCCAAGTCAAGAGTGAGGATGTATGCAGAGTTAGGGGAAATGGGCATTGCAGTGATTAGGAAGGGATAGTTTATAGGAGATTTGACTATCGAGCCCGAGTTGTACGAGGAGATTTGAGTGAAACAGAAGGATGACCCAAGGATTCTAAAGTGGCGTGAAGCGGTGAGTAAGGCCAGTAACGCAGAGCCATATTCCAAGTTCAGGATTCACTCCGACGATAGTTTGAGGTTTGCAGGAAGATGGTGTGTACCTGAGAACGAAGAGTTAAAAAGGAAGATACTTACAGAAGCTCATTCTACACCTTATTCGGTTCATCCAGGAGGGGATAAGTTGTACCAGGATTTAAAAAGGACATATTGGTGGCCGAATATGAAGAAGGAGGTTGCAGAGTTCATGTCCCGATATTTTGTATGCCAGAAGGTGAAAGGGGAACATAGGAGACCGCAAGGAAAAGTGCAACCACTCGATGTGCCAGAATGGAAGTGGGAAAGCATATCTATGGACTTCATCGTAGGGTTACCAAGGACTCTGAAGGGTAATAACACGATCTGGGTCATTGTTGACAAATTAACCAAATCAGCCCATTTCATTCCTATGAAGGACACTTGGAGTAAAGCTGAACTAGTCCGGGCGTATATCAAACATGTGGTAAGACCGCATGGAGTGCCTAAGGACATTGTGTCCGATCGAGACTCTAGGTTCATTTCTAAGTTTTGGCAGGAGTTGCAATCCTTGATGGGAATAAAATTGAAGATGAGTACGGCTTTTCATCCAGCTACTGATGGACAGACGGAGAGGACCATTCAAACCCTGGAAGACATGCTCCGAGCTTGTGTATTAGAATTCGGGGGATCATGGGAAGACAAGTTAGACTTGATAGAGTTCTCATATAACAATAGCTATCACTCTGTGGGGAATAAAGCATGTTTTCGCCCTAAACTTGCAGGATTATAATGAAAATTACAGTTGTGATTATTGTCATAAGATAAATAAAAACATGAAAAAGAATACAACCTTGGGTCCTTGCTTGAATAAGCCTAAGAACAGGAATTAAAGTAAATTCCCTCCTATAACTTGCACACAAGACTTTGTTTGAGACGATGCCGCGTGTGCTAGAAAGGCTCTCCAATTGCCTTGCAATATGGGGAGAGTTATTGAGGTTTTAGATGTGAGATCTGAGTTTTGGGAGAAGAATGCTCTCAAAAACCCTAATTGTGAGAATTATGATTCAACAGTTACTGACAAAAGGAGAAAGACTCTCCTTATGTAGCTATAAGGGGGGCGGCCGAATTGGTCTTGGGTAAGGGTGGGCTATCTCCACTCTTACCTTATCCCTTTGCGTGATTCGACCCAATTTGCTAAATATTATTTGCGGGATTTTTATTATAAATCGCATACGTGTTATCAGATATTAATGCAGTCGATGTATTAATAACGGTCTGATAAAATTACGATATTGTATAATTACCCAAATTAATATAACTGTTTATATTAATACGCGAATACAATATTTAATTAAATATAACCGTTTATATTTAATTTACGAATTAATCATGTAATCCGTATTAGCTAAAATTATTTAATCCGTATTCAATAAATAATAATCTCAACATCTTATTGACTAATTTAATAGTCAATACCTCTGACTAACTGTTTAGTCGTATCCGGCATAAATGTGACTGTATTTTCATACCTTCACATCTCTCAAACGTGTCCTATAGGTGTGACGTATAGGGACCAGTTGATCACCGCCATCCGTATGACAATAACGTCAAACTTATCTAGCAAGCCAACCGTTATTGATAAACTTGGATCAACTGGTAATAATACTGAGGTATGCCCTTGTGATCCTTAAAGAGATTTAATAAGTCATTTTACTTAATTGTCAAGGGTATGTGCAATGACGTTATTACATGCGGAGGACACAAGGCTCCAACAAACTCCCACTTGTCCATACAAGTGTAGGTGCGATAACCGATTCTCATATCCTTTTAAAATTTCTCCCACTCAATGTAAGACAATTTGCAAATCCGCATTCGCAAAGGTCGTATCTCACAAGCGATCTGTATCAAGAGTGGTTTCCCCGACTAGAGAGTAACTTAACTGATAAAACGAATCTGTATTCGAGCATGGCCATGCATTTCAGTTACTACTCCTCGAGTGGCCCTGAGAAATGATAAATCCTGATAAGGGTTTGGATATTTCCCTCAACTCGAATCCTGCCGATATCGCGCAACATGAAATAACCCAGAAAAAATCCTCTTGGCCCCTGTTACGATGACCGTGGGAAAGAAACCAAAGTTACCCAAAATCTGCCTTAATCTCAAGAGACAGTTGAAAGTCAAAAGACTCGACTCTAAGGAACACTATGGAGGTCCTATCCACGACCTGGCACCCAATGTTATAAAACATTTAGGACTCCATAACGTTGTCACGGGGTGTCCTACGAGATATCCTTATAACTCGCCTTTGTGATTGGTCAGTCATCCGCGTGACTTATGGCTCGTTGAACCCACTATCAACCAACGTCACAAAATGATTACCTGAGTTATCAGCTCAAGTGGGTAATCAAGGACTAAAACGATGTAATGTTATTCAGTTCACTTTGTGGTGTTCAAAATTGGCGTACAATTCCACATGAAAAACAAAACATTATATATCATAACAATGAGGTTGAATAGAGTACACGAGAAAATGAATTATTACATGAATTCATAAAAGAGTACTACAACTTAGGAACACATCTAATTCCCATGGAATGAATGTGCCCTTCATGCTTATCACGTGGTAATGCTTTAGTGAGAGGATTAGCTATGTTGTCATCCGTAGCGATCTTATCAATGAATATCTTCTTTTACGCGGACTCAGTTGTAGAATCTGCTATAACACTTTAGATAGAACTTTTCCAGCTGACAGAAGCGCCATTAAGAGTAAAAACGAATCCAGACTGAGATTTCAAGTCATCTCGATCCGTTTGGAAGCTAGCATCTGCGTAACCCGTGGCGCAGAGCGTTGAGTCGCCTCCATAAGTCAATCCCAAATCTTTAGTCCTCCGTAGGTACTTAAGAATGTTTTTCACGGCCATCCAGTATTGTTCACTTGGATGAGCTTGGAATCGACTTGTCATACTCAATGCATATGCAACGTCAGGACGTGTGCATATCATGGCATACATGATCGATCCTATTGCCGAAGCATAAGGAATCCGACTCATGCGCTCTTTCTCTTCCAATGACTTAGCTTCTTGAGTCTTGCTCAAGTGAAGCCCAGGAGTCATAGGAAGGAACCCCTTCTTGGAGTTCGTCATGCTGAATCTCTCTAGAATCTTATCTATATAAGACTCCTGACTGAGAGACAACATCCGTCGTGATCTATCCCTGTAGATACGGATGCCCAAAATTCTTTGTGCCTCTCCCAGATCTTTCATCTGGAAATGGTTTTTCAACCATGCTTTAACCGAAGATAAGAGAGGTATGTCATTCCCAATCAAGAGTATGTCATCGACATACAGTACTAGGAAGACAATCTTGCTCCCACTCGACTTGATATAGAGACATGGTTCCTCGACTGATCGAATGAACGCATTTTCTTTTATCACTTGGTCGAAGCGATGATTCCAACTCTGCGATGCTTGCTTAAGTCCATAGATGGAACGCTTAAGCTTGCAAACCTTCTTAGGATGTGCTGGATCAATAAAACCCTCGGGTTGTACCATGTAAAACTCTTCCTCCAAATAACCGTTTAAGAAGGCGGTTTTAACGTCCATTTGCCATATTTCATAGTCATGAAATGCGGCTATCGCTAAGATAATCCGAATGGAACGTAGCATGACTACGGGTGCAAAGATCTCATCGTAGTGCAAGCCTGGCACTTGGGTGAAACCTTTAGCAACTAGTCTTGCCTTATGGATGTCTTGTTTACCTTCCACGGCATGCTTTATCTTGTAAAGCCATTTGCATTGAAGGGGGCGTACCTTTGCAGGTAGGTCCACAAGATCCCACACGTTGTTCTCATACATGGAGTCCATCTCGGATTGCATGGCTTCTAGCCATAGCTTTGAGTCAGAAATGGTCATGGCACCTTTATAGGTTGAGGGTTCATTACCTTCTAGGAGTAAGGCGTCATCCATATCATGTTCCTCGACCATACCAATGTATCTGTCCGGAGGAATGAAGACTCAACCCGACCTCCTAGGTTCCTCAGGAATATCTACCGCAACCTCGGTTGAAGGAACTGTTTCCTCCAATGGTTGCTCGGTAGTTGGTTCTTGAATCTCCGATAAATCGAAGGTTCTATTACTCGACTTGTTCTCGAGAAATTCTTTCTCTAAGAACGTCGCACTAGCCGCAACAAAAACACGTTGTTCGGTTGGCGAGTAGAAGTAATGACCAAAAGTTCCCTTTGGATAGCCTATAAAGTATGTCTTGACCGATCGCGGGCCGAGCTTATCCTCGTGTCTCCACTTGACATAAGCCTCGCAGCCCCAAACCCGAATAAAGGACAAGTTAAGGACCGTTCCCTTCCATAATTCGAATGGAGTCTTGTCAACAGCTTTAGACGGACTTCGGTTAAGAATTAGAGCGGCCGACAAAAGAGCATAGCCCTACAATGAATCAGGCACGACGGTGTGACTCATCATGGATCGAACCATATCGAGTAGAGTTCGATTTCTCCGTACGGACACACCATTTAATTGTGGTGTTCCAGGTGGAGTTAACTGTAGCACGATGCCACAGTCTTTAAGGTGTTGATCAAACTCGTGTGAAAGATATTCACCACCACGATCAGAACGTAGTGCTTTAATCTTTCTTCCCAGCTGGTTTTGTACCCGATTCTGGTATTCTTTGAACTTGTCAAAGGATTCACTTTTATGTTTCATTAAGTAGACATAGCCATATCTACTCAAATCATCCGTGAAAGTGATGAAATACCTATAGCCTTCTCGTGCGTTGATCGACATAGGGCCACATACGTCCGTATGTATGAGTCCTAATAGGTCGGCAGCGCGCATTCCAACACCTTTGAAGGAAATACGAGTCATCTTACCGATGAGACATGACTCACACGTGCCATATGATTCGAAATCAAAGGGCGAGATAGCTCCATTCTGTATGAGCTGTTTCACGCGTTTCTCATTTATGTGTCCCATACGACAATGCCATAGGTAAGTTTGATCTTTGTCACCTACCTTTAATCTCTTGTTATTCACATGTAATATCTCGGTGGTTTGATCTAAAACAAAAATTCCATTCATGGAAACTGCCTTGCCATAAATCATATTGTGTAAGGAGAAAATACAGCTATTATTCTCTATTACAAATGAAAAACCGAGTTTGTCAAGCGCAGAAACTGAAATAATGTTTTTGGACAAACAAGGAACATAATAACATTTATATAAAGATAACTCGAATCCACTTGGAAGCTGGATCACGTATGTTCCCCTCGAGATTGCAGCAACACGTGCTCCATTCCCGACACGCAGGTCAACCTCACCCTTGATTTGGGGTTCTTTGTTTCGGAGGCCCTGCACATGATTACATAGATGAGAACCACAACCAGTATCTAGTACCCAAGTTCCGTAACTTGCATGGTTAATCTCAATCATGTGAATAAAAGAAGAAGAAGACATACCAACAGGAGTAACGCGGCCTGCCTTAATGTCCTCACGATACACGGGGCATGAGCGCCTCCAATGCCCAGTCTTGTGGCAATGGTGACATTCCATGCTAGTATCCTTGCTCTTTGTTTTGCCCTGTGAGTTGCTTGACTCACCTGGCCCACTCTTAGTAAATCCTGACTTCTTAAACTTGGGCTTGCCTACTGTTAGGTCGCCCTGAGCTTTAGCTTTACCCTTACCCTTGCTCTTACTGGAAATCATGAGAACATCTTGCTTCACGCTCCCACTCAATTTCAGATCCTTCTCGGTCTGTACGAGAAGGGAGTGGAGCTCATGAGGAGACTTCTTCATGTCGTTCATGTAATAGTTGGCCCTGAAGAGGGCGAACCCATCATGAAGCGAATGAAGCATTCAATCAACGATTATGTTCTCACTGATCTTGCAGTTTAGGGCCTCCAGTTTCTCGATATTCTCAATCATGTGAAGAATATGTGGGCTAACAGGTTGGCCCTTCTGGAGTTTCGCCTCAAAGAAGCGACAGGTATGCTCATAAGAAACGATCCTCGGAGCCTTTGAGAATTCGTTAGTGAGCGTGGTGAAAATCTTGTTTGCACCATGGGTTATGAAGCGTCTTTGCAAATTGGATTCCATTGCATAGATGAGTACGTTCTTCATCGCACCCGCTTCCATGACAAAGTCGCTATGAGCGCGAACTTCGTTAGCTCTAGCTCCAGTTCCTGGGTGTGCCGGAATTGGCTCAATTAAAAACTTAAGCTTTCCATCAGCAATGGCAGCATTCCGTAGTGCTGCCTCCCAGTCAGAGAAGTTTGACCCATCATTCCTCAGTCTAGTAGACTGATTCATGGAGTCCATGAAGGCTTTTAGCCAGGATTCACGTGCTAGCTTGGCACTTGGCATTGGGTCTTCACCAGCCATTAGTTATACAGCAGTTTAATTTGAACGTGTTCTACACTGAAAAGAAGATAAAGCAAAAACCATATAAGCAACTCATTGTTGTGATTTAAGTCTATATTAAATTGTATTTAAACTTGTAGACTCATGCGTTTATATAATTGATCTCCCTCAAGAATTATATAAACGATCCCAAGACTCAATTTCCGTATATTGATAAGCCCACAGTTTGGCTAATTCCACCGTTGGAACTCTTGGTCGATAGATTTCCGTAAATCCTATCTTTTAGTCCATCTCAGTCGCTAGATAGTATCGAGTGACCATGATGTTGAGATAAAATAAATCATTTGTTCCCACTTACCCGAAGGTCATATTATGCCTACCGACGAAGAAGGGATTCATGGGAGTCTGATTTATAAAGACTAGTCTCAATTTTTGGTTATACGAGGAAGACCCCATCAACTTATATTTATCCATTTTAAGTGAACTAATATCTAGCATATGCGTGAATGAATGAAATAAAGTGATGGCTTTGCAATTGACATGTGACATCTGTATTGTCACAGAAAACTAACGCGTAACCTCTACATGAGTCAGTTTTCATGCATGTTATAGGTGGTTTGGTTTTAGGCGGAATATGATGCAAGCTATTATCGATGAAAGCATAAAATAAATGCGATAAACGTAAATAAAAGTCCTAGTGTGGCCTATCCTACCAAAATAAACATAAAACAACTTGGAATCCACCGTTGGACCCTAGAAGCTTGTCTTGATGTTCCATCTTGGTCCTTGCAGTAGGAGTGAGCATCCGGTCTCCGTCTTTGGTCTTCACAAAATTACTAAGTTAAATTACAAATATAATCCTATTTACATTCTAATTTAAATACAAAAGTAATTACATGGAAAAAACCCAAAACGGAGATTCAAGATCTCAAAATTACAAGCAAGACTGTGTCCCATCATTACGGTGACACAATCTACTAAGGCCACACTAAGTTACAACCGTTTGCAAAAATAAATACGTTATTTAAAGCATTCACAAGGCATTCAACAAGACGATAAATAAAATGCATCAACTAAAATTAAAATTCGTACATGACATAATACTGTTGTTATGATTAACAAATTTTACCAAACCACCTTACGGGATTAAAATTATGTGATTATACCGTTTTAATCACCCAATTTTAATAAATTTATAATCCATTATCTTAAACCGCTTTAAAACAATATGTATCAAACGAGTGTGAATCGTGTCACAAAATTAATAATGTACTATTTCCGTATATAGTATATTACTAAAGGCCATGGGAAAATAAAACAGGTTATTTTCGAAAAGGAAAAAAAACGACGCCTGTTACAGGGGGGAGGTCGACCGACCACAACAAGGGGTCGACCGACCTCCAGACGAGAAACAGGAATTTTCTGCAACAGCATAAGCGGTCGACCGACCTATCAATCAGGTCGACCGACCACCAGATAGTAAAAACGAATTTCAAAAAACGCAAAACGCTGCAACTTTTGAAATCAAAACAAGTTTTTACCTTTTAAACTTTGATTAAAACGAGTAAATCAAAATTAACATCAACAAGGGTTCACATATTGTCAAGAATATCGATTAATTAACAATATGTAAACAGGAATCGAAAACAAGATCGATTACTCACAAAAGAAAGACTGTCGAAACAGAAAAATACGCAGGAGGCGGTCGACCGACCGCAACAGGGGGTCGATCGACCGACTTAGCGGCAGAACACGATTTTTCAGTTTTTAAAACTTTATGAAAAACACAAAAGTAAAATTTCATGGTCTGGCTCTGATACCACTTGTGGGGAATAAAGCATGTATTCGCCTTAAACTTGCAGGATTATAATGAAAATTACAGTTGTGATTATTGTCATAAGATAAATAAAAACATGAAAAAGAATACAACATTGGGTCCTTGCTTGAATAGGCCTAAGAACAGGAATTAAAGTAAATTCCCTCCTATAACTTGCACCCAAGACTTTGTTTGAGACGATGCCGCGTATGCTAGAAAGGCTCTCCAATTGCCTTGCAATATGGGGAGAGTTCACTACAACAAATTGACACTTGCGCCACGATTTATGCCACGGGAATTTATAGTTCGTGGCTAAATTTTGCTTAGCCACGGGAAAAAATTTATTCACTATTTTAGAAAAATTTTATGCCACGGGAAAAATTTTCCCGTGGCAAAAAGTCATTTTCGCCACAATTTAGGTTACAGTCGTGGCTAATAATCATTTTTGCCACGAACAATGCCACACCCATGGCAAATATATATTTAGCCACAGATCATTCCGTGGCCAATATTTCTTTAGCCACGGCTTACATACTGTCCGTGGCAACATATTTGCTTAGCCACGAAACTAGTAACAAACACCAGTGGCTAAGATTTTCTTCAGACTTGTATAAAGATATTTCATGTTAAGGTAAACGTAAAAACTTGGTTTTGTAAGAAAAAAAAGAAAAAATACAAAAGCTGAATGAAACTTAATCTAATATACATAATATGAAAAATTTAAATGTAAAATTTTGAAAATATTTTGATTAATTTAATAAATATTTGGTATTTGTTTATTTAGTCTAATAAGAAATGTAAAAATTCTATAAAATGATATACACGTAAAGAAAATTACCAGGTTCATAATTTTTTTATTTTTACAGACTAGAATAGTATTTAGTGTTGTTTTCATAACATCGATAATTTAATAAATAATTAATTCTTTTTTCGTTAATTTTATGATATTGAATAACATTATTTAGAGACCGCATCACATTTAAAGAGAAAGCATGTCCAATTAAATAATTAACTTAGTAACACCTATCATTGAGAAGTCTGAAACTAATATATTGTTAAACTTTTCATTAGAAAATTGATTTACAACTTTATTTGTAAAATATTTCTAGAAGAACTTGAATTCGAGATGTTAAATTGGAAAAAAATTGGGGAACTTTTTAAGGAGAAAAAAAAAGAAAAGATAATTAGATTTATAATATGATTAAATAAAAAAAAGTAGTCTAAAAAATTAAATTCAAAATGATTTCCAACAAATCATTGAATAAAATGGAAAAAAAACATATTGATAAAATAACTGATATAAAAAAGTCAATATAGAAAAACATTTTAATTATTGAAAATGAGCGTATGACACTGAAAAGTAAAATGGAAATTAAAATAATAGATTTACATGTATAAATAATGTGAAATTTTGTTGACAAAAAGAAATATCAAAAATAATGAAAAGAAATCAATTTAGAGAAAACAAAAATTTGTACGATCTTTTTTGTGTTTTTTGGCAAAAACTGATTATTTTGGAGTTAATAATGTTTTGGTCATTTATTTTAGTAATAATACTTGGTCATTAATACCCATATGTAATCATTATTCAAAAGTGATCATTATTTAGTAAAAGGTGATTAAACTTTTTTTCGTTACAAATATGACGATCTCAAATAGTATTTGTGTGCAAAAATATATGAAAAAATTGATAAAAGAGAAATAAAATAAAAATGCCAACAAATGAAAAAAAAATATATATTAGGGAAAAAAATATAATGAAAATTTGATTAAATAGTTTGGAGAAAATGGTTTTCTTGACTCGGGCAAAAAATGACCCGAGCATCATTAGTCGGGAGGTTAACATTGAAAACTCGAGTAATTTAAGAAAAATAATATTTTTTTCGCAAAAATATGTAACGCATTTAATATTTTTTCGCAAAAATAATAGTGAAGGTAATTTAGAAATAAAAGAATATAATTTAAAAAGGTTTCAAAGTGTTAATTATATCAACAAGCTTAAGTTTCAATTTCGGTAGCTCATCATAATAACTCCACATTTAAGCATGCTCAGGTAAGAGTAGTATTAGGATGGGTGACCTCCTGGGAAGGATATACGATTCGCAAAAGTGAATGACTTGTGATTGTACGTAACGAGTTGAGATAACTACCCAAGCAAGGATTAAAACTTGACAGGATTCCATATGTAACCAAATGTGTTTGGTAGTGTGGTGGTTGCTCACCTCATCCCTTAACCATGAGGTCAGGGGTTCGATCCCTACCCATGGGAATGAAGCAACTCTTTCGCCAGCCGTTTACCTCTTCGTGAGAGCACTCCGCGAGCACCCGCGGCGAGGGGATTATACACAGTTGTCGACGGTGGACACCCGGGTTTAGAGCAAAAAAAAAGATTACATATGTGAAAATATTTTCATTAGTAAAAAATAATATTTTACATTTTGTTTATTTTTTTTTGTTTGCCACGGGAATAATTTTGGCCACGAGAATTAATTTTTGGCCACGGGAATTATTAGCCACGGGAGAATCTGTGGCTAAAAATATAATTTTAGCCATGTTCTTGTTTTTCCCGTGGCTATCTGTTAGCCACGGCCCCTTGGGCCACGGAAGGTGTTTCCGTGGCAAAGAGCTTTAGCCACGGGAAATTAGTACTTGCGCCACGAATTTAACCGTGGCCCAAGTGCTCAATTGTAGTAGTGGTTATTGAGGTTTTAGATGTGAGATCTGAGTTTTGGGAGAAGAATGCTCTCAAAACCCTAATTGTGAGAATTATGATTCAACAGTTACTGACATAAGGAGAAAGACTCTCCTTATGTAGCTATAAGGGGGGCGGCCGAATTGGTCTTGGGTAAGGGTGGGCTTTCTCCACTCTTACCTTATCCCTTTGCGTGATTCGACCCAATTTGCTAAATATTATTTGCGGGATTTTTATTATAAATCGCATACGTGTTATCAGATATTAATGCAGTCGATGTATTAATAACGGTCTGATAAAATTACGATATTGTATAATTACCCAAATTAATATAACTGTTTATATTAATACGCGAATACAATATTTAATTAAATATAACCGTTTATATTTAATTTACGAATTAATCATGTAATCCGTATTAGCTAAAATTATTTAATCCGTATTAAATAAATAATAATCTCAACATCTTATTGACTAATTTAATAGTCAATACCTCTGACTAACTGTTTAGTCGTATCCGGCATAAATGTGACTATATTTTCATACCTTCACATCTCTCAAACGTGTCCTATAGGTGTGACGTATAGGGACCAGTTGATCACCGCCATCTGTATGACAATAACGTCAAACTTATCTAACAAGCCAACCGTTATTGATAAACGTGGATCAACTGGTAATAATACTGAAGTATGCCCTTGTGATCCTTAAAGAGATTTAATAAGTCATTGTACTTAATTGTCAAGGACACCAGCCCCAACACACTCCAGCATTGGCCTTGCGCCATTCGAGGCATTATATGGCAAGAAGTGCCGAAGCCCAGTTTGTTGGGATGACAGGGAAGATGTAGTGGTTTTAGGACCCGAGATGATCCAGGAGATGGTGGAGCTGGTACACGTAATTCGTCAGAAAATGAGAGTCGCGCAGGACAGGCAGAAGAGCTATGCGGACCTAAAGAGGAGGGATATAACCTTCGAAAAAGGCGAGAAGGTTTTGTTGAAGGTATCTCCCATGAAGGGGGTGATGCGATTTGGAAGGAAGGGGAAGCTTAGCCAAAAATTCATTGGACCATTTGAGATTTTGGATAGAGTGGGGGAAGTGGCATATCGGTTGGCTTTACCCCCAGCTCTAGACAGGGTCCACAATGTGTTCCATGTTTCTCAGCTAAGGAGGTACGTGCGTGATCCTACACATATACTGGATCAAGAGGCTATCGAGGTCGACGAACAGATGTCATACGTAGAAATGCCCAAGGAAATTCTCGATCGAAAGGTGAGAAAGACGAGGAATGGTGAGACCGTATTGGTGAAAGTCCTTTGGACCAATCACAATGTTGAGGAAGCCACTTGGGAGACTGAGGCCGCGATGAAGGAGACGTATCCCCAGCTGTTTGTTTGAGGTAAGTTACGTGGACGTAACTTTTCTTTTAGGAGGGTAGAATGTAACATTCAAGTTTTGATACCTTTTTATCTCTCGTTGTTCAAACCTTTTTAGAATTGGCTCGAGTAGTGAATAGTTATGTCAGACCCTTCTTTGGTTCTTAGGTGAACTTCGGGACGAAGTTCATTTAAGGGAGGAAGACTGTAATACCCCGTCTTTAACTAATAAGATAATGCTTATCTTGAATAGTAATATATTGAATAGCCCGAATAATACGTATGCTTTAATATAAACATAGTAAAACGATAATTAATAAAAGTAATCGATATTACGTGATTACGATAAATAATATTACGTAATCACGATAAATAATAATACGTACGTACTATGTAACTCGTTCAACTACGTAATTAACGATTTATTAATTACCTAGTATTTAACGTATCCATCCACTCGTTTCACATGGCAAACAGTTTCAATATTCTTTTTCACACTCCCCTGAGTCGGTTATTTCTATGACCATTCATTGTATCAACAACCAGTTTCAATATTTTGTTCACACTCTCATTCAACCTTACAAAACCGACTATTTCCCTCTTTCCCCATCTCGTTTTCTTTGCAAACCAGAAGCCCTCCTCGCAAATTAATTATCTAGTCTTCACATTTTGGTTGTCTGTCATCGTGCCTTAGTCCTCAACGTGGTAAGTACGTCGAACTCTCTCTCTCTTTCGCTTACTGTCGACTCTATCAGTTCTGGTCAAATTTGAAAGGTTGTATGGACCTTAAGTTTTTGCATTTATGTATACCATAGCGGGTTTGTGGTGGTGGTGGTAGGATCGAGTTCGAATAAGGGAGTCGGGATACGGGAAATAAACCAAACCCAGACCATGTTCACATCTCATGTCGAGTGCGACTGAAACCAGGGGTGGTGGGTCGGTTTCTGGGTTGGTGTAGGTCACGGTGGTGGCTTAACCGAGGGTCGAAGAAGGAGTCACCACCGTGGGGACAGGAAAACAATCAAAACAGAGTACGCAGGAACAGGGGACGCGGGTACAATTCGGGTGTTTAGCGGGGTTGGTGGTTCTGGGTAGTGGCAGTGGCGGAGAAGGAGGGATACAGGTACAAACTGGGTCTGGGGAGGCGGCGGTTGTACGGTGGTTACGGGTTTTTCGGAATAAGTGAGAATTGGTTCGGGAGGGAGTTGCATGGTTGCTGTTTTGGAAGGGGGCCTGTTGCCGTGGGTTCTTTGGGCGAGGTGACGTCGGGGGCGAGGGTCGGTTCAATGTCGTGGCGGGTAATGGCTAGGTGTTAACCGAAGGTTTGGGGGTGATGGTTCGTAGGTGTTGCACGCAGTGTTGGAGGTAACGGTCGGTAATGGCGTAACGAAGGGGCAGTAGTAATTTATTATATACAGTAGGTGTGGATTCATATGTTGCTGCTTCGTAATTAAGTAACTTACGTAATTCGTTACAATATTACCATTACTCGATAGATTATATTTATATAATAACAACAATAATAACTATTATAATAATATGACTAAGACGGTAGACGATATTTATATATAGCATAAATAACTTTTATGAGATAAATTCAAAAGTATAACTTATCGAGATAGTTTATATAATTAGTCGTTTTTACGGACCACTAGTAAATATACATATATTTATAACTGTTAGGTGACGAGATCTTGGTGGAATACTTCTAATTTGCTTATCGGATTGCTTCTTTGGCATCTTCTTGAATTTGAGGTAGGATAATTTAATTGTCATCTTCTTATCTGGATTGGCTGTTACTGGTTGATTTAAGATGTGGTTTCTTGGTTTATTGATTATTTTATTCATTCGTATGGCATATGTACTTGTTATCAGTTTGGATGTGGAACGGTAAAGTATTGCATTCATTGGCATGAAATATGCATCAGTATACCGGTTTAGTCGGGACAGACATCATGGTAAGAGCCTTCGGGTGATGTATAAATGACTTACCGGCAGACACCGTTTATACCTTCGTGGTGGTGTAGTTCAGCTAATAAGCTGGTTTCTCGATGACGATCGAGGCAGGCCCGGCCAGGAGGAGGCGGGTGGAAGTTTGGGGATGAGTTAAGAAAAGGCCATGACATTGCATTTTCATACTTCTTGCATTATTTGTTGTGTTTAATTATTTATCCTACTTAACCGCGAGGTTAACCGTGTATTCGTTTGACACCTACAATGATCCGTAACGGGGAGTAGATCTGACAGGTATGTAAAGGACTCAGTGATGGCATGGGAAGGAGAGAGGATGTGGAAGGCCGACCTAGCTGTTAGATCACCGTAGTCATATCAGTTGTAGTCCTTTCTTTATAAATAGTTGCTTAATCTAGTGTGTTGTATGGACATAATAAATTTTAAATTAAAGTACTGTGTTCCTTTCCGTTGATTATCTAATACCTCGGTTATTCCGAGATGGTAACACACCCAATTATCGGAGAAGTCCTAGTGCAGGCTCTTTGATAAATGGGGGTGTTACATGTTCTATTTGAATACTAAGGAGAATCATCCTTGCATCGGTTTTTCCTCGAATTGTAAGCATTCGAATCTTATTTTCCGCATAAGCATTAGCATGCATAAGATCCAAAACATTTATAATTAATATGTTAATTATCAACTTATTTAGTAAGACTAAAATATTAGGTTTTGAGTTTATATAACCTAACAATTGGTATCAGAGCAAATCGGTTGTTTGCATGCTTTTCGTTTATATTTTTTACAAAGTTATTAGATAACAAAATAAAAATTGAAATTTTATTTCGTATATGATATGGCCGAAATTTCTAATGCATGAATACCTACTGATTCTAAATGTATTTTAGGATATTTGGAATATATTTTGCATATATATTGTTCATAGGCATTTTATTTCGGTTTTTATTAATTTTTAATGGTTAAAATGTTTATTTTTTGGGAAAAATAGCTAAAATTAACTTCTGGCCGAGATTTTTTTAGTATGGTTTCACATGTATTTCCTATGATATGAATGTGAATTTTCGTAAATTATGGAGTTAAAATGCATGGTTTATGAATTTTAAATATTTTTTTTTTTACAAAGTTTATTAATAGTCTTAAGGACACTCTTGGGAAGAAGACCACAGGCACACCAAAAATTTTCTAACCCAAAGATAATAGAGTTCAGAAGCTGTATCTTCCCTGCATAGGAAAGAAATTTAGTAGTCCAATGCTGGATGGACCCTTGGATTTTGTTAATCAGAGCAGCATACATGGCAGCAACAATTTTTGAGGAATTCAAAGGAATGCCCAAATATCTGAAAGGAAAGGAGCCTTCAGTAAAATGAGTACAGTTCAGAATATCCTGCTTAACACCTGCTAACACTCCTCCAAAATAGATATCAGTTTTGTCAGTATTAGCATGAAGTCCAGACTGAGCAGCAAACTGAGTAAGAGTATGAATTACAGCTTGAACAGAAGGAATATCACCCCTAGTGAAGAGCATGAGATCATCAGCAAAGATCAAGTGATTAATCCTATGTTTAGAACACTTAGGATGGAAAGAAACCTGAGGTTGAGCACTGACAGTCCTAAGGGACCTTGAAAGGATTTCCATGCTTAACACGAAAACATAAGGAGACAAGGGGTCTCCCTGTCTGATACCACTACAGCCCTTAATGAACCCATGAGAGCCTCCGTTAAATTTCAAGGAGAACCAAGTGTTTGTCAAGCATCCCATAATCCAAGAAATGAAAATAGAGGGAAAATTCAAAGCTTCCAACATACTCCTGATAAAGGCCCATTGTAGAGAATCAAAGGCCTTTCTGATATCAATCTTCATTAGACATCTTGGGGAGAGATTCTTCCTACCATACCCTTTAACTAAGGATTGAGATAACATGATGTTTTCATGAATATTCCTTCCCTGCACAAATGCTGCCTGCTCAGGACCTATCAGTTTAGGAAGAATCCCCTTCAGTCTATTAGAATGCACCTTGCTAATAGTTTTATAGAAAGTAGTACAGCAAGAAATTGGACGAAAGTCAGTCACAGAGTCACAAACTGTTTTCTTAGGAATTAAGGTAATCAAAGTAGAGTTTGCCATTTTACTCATGTTTCCATGAAGAAAGAAGGAATGGGCATCCCTACAAAAATCCTCTTGCACAATGTCCCAGCTCTTTTCGAAAAAAGCTGCAGAAAAGCCATCCGGGCCTGGACTTTTATCAGAACCAATTTCAAATAAGGCACTTTTGATTTCAGCAGTAGTGATAGGCTTAATGAGATCAGTAGCATCCACATCAGTTAAGCAGGGACCAAGCCTGATTACATCTGTATCCATAGAAGTAACAGGAGTGCTAGAACCAAGCACACTTTGATAATAATCTACAAAACTATCAGCAACAGCATGAAGGCCTACAGCAATTTGACCATGTCTATCTTTTATTTGCCCAATGATTTGTTATTGCTTTCTTTCATTAATTTTGGCATAAAAATACTTATTAGAGCAGTCATTCTTTTTTATATGGGTAATTTTAGCTCTCTGACTAAGAATTTGCAACTCAATTTTCCTGAACTTACATTACTCCTGCAGTAGCTGCCGCTCTTGATCAATAAGATTAGCGGAGAAGAGATGTTGCTGAAGATTGTGCTGGCATTGATTCAAATCTGTCTTTATCTTTTCAACTCGACTAGAAATATTAGAATAGTTTTCCTTATGGAGGGGTTGTAGCTGCTTCTTAACCTCCTTGAGCTTACAAAAGAACCTGTAGGTGCAAGAACCAGCAGGTGAGATATCCCATGCATTTTCAATAATTTGAGCATATTGAGAATGCTCCATCCATCCATTAAGAAAACTAAAGGTTGATTTAGGTTTGTGATCCCTAAATACAGTTACTTTGACTGGTGAATGGTTAGAAATGCCTGGAGCCATAAAATCTGCTGAAATGGCAGGGAAAACTTGAAGCCAAGAAGAATTAACCAGAGCTCTATCCAGTTTGGACCAGACTCTAGTTGAATCGTCCTGCTTGTTTGTCCAAGAGAACTCACACCCTGTACTACTAACATCATCAACTTTACATTTAGAGAGGCACTGATTGAAATCCAAAATATCAGCAAGAATAGGAGGGGTGTTACTAGTTCTTTCTGCAGCATCTCTAACAACACTAAAATCTCCAAGAATGAGCCAATTGCCCACTGTAGGATGAATGAACTGTAATTGCTTCCATAAACTATCCCTTTCTCATGCATTATTACTAGCATAGACTAAAGTAACATGAAATTTTCTATTGGTAGCATGATGCAACCCTTCACTATGAATTAATTGATCAGAAATGATAAGAGTAGTAATTTGAACTGTTGCAGTTTTCCAAAGTAACCAAATTCTCCCATTTGGAAGGTATGCATAGTTATGAGCAAACCCATAAGTGGGGAAATAATGTTTAACTTTCTTAACTGCTCTTTTCTCCTTAATTTTTGTTTCTAACAAACCCATCACATCCACTTTGTTTTGCCACAAGAAGTCTTTAACCTCTTGCATCTTGAGGGGATCATTACCCCCTCTGATGTTCCAGGAAGTAATAATCATCGACCACCTATAAAAGGAGGTCCCCCATCCATGACAGCCTTTGTAGTATTCCTTCCTTCCACAGCTAAACTTGCTAGTAAAGAAAAGGAATTATCTAATGTTGTCACCTGAGGCTGTGATCTGCTAGCAGGACCTCTCTTCAAGGCTATTTGAGGTGTCTGCCAGGGATCCTTCTTGCTGCATTCTGAGTGCATTTCTGCACCAGTAGGTTTACACATCCCAACACTAGCAGAAAGAGAGGCTTGTTGTCCCACAACCAAGTCCATCTCACCTGAAAATGTGGGAGTGACAATCCTATCTGATGCAAAGGTACCACCTAACAAGCAAGGGAGATTGGAAGCAACTGAATGTAATCCACCAGATGTAGAAGTGAAAGCAGGGATGTGTATGGTTTCAGTATCAGAATCATTGTCAGTATCAGTATAATAGAACTTCTGCTCTGATTCATCTACAGGCCCTCTCTTCAAGGCTATTTGAGTAGCCTGTAGAGAATCCATCTTATTGCATTCTGAGTGCTTTACTGCATCAGGAGGAATGCACTGCACTACAATAACAGAAGAAGAGGAACCTTGATCTTTGCCTGAGCTCACTCCCTTCTCCATTGAGGTAGTGTCATCCTTATCCAATGCAGAGGTAGTACCACCTAGCAAGCAAGGATCATTAGAAACTATTGGAGCATTGTTTTCAGTATTAGAAGCATCTTTTAGAGTAGTACTTGGCTTATTTTTCTTGTAATTTTCGACCAGATGACCAAGCTTCCCACATCCACTACAATAATGAGGAATCCATTAATATTCCACTCGTTGCATAGTTGTGCCAAAAGGAGTGATTAAGGACAATTCCAAAGGAAGCTCTTTGGCAATATCAATTTCAATCATAACCCGAGCAAACGAGAGCTTTTCCTTAAGTGTGGTTGGAACATCAACAAACATAGGAGTGCCAATTTTGCTTGACATTTTACTAAGTACAGGAGCAGACCAGAGGTAGGGATCAAGATCAGGAAACATAACCCAAACAGGAACTACTGAGACAGTTTCCATTTCAAACGAAAAATTAGGCTTCCACTGTTTCAGAACCAAGGAATGAGCATTCATTTTCCATGGTCCTGCTTTTAGAACATTAGTCATTTCCACCTCACTTGAGAACCTAAAACTGAACCATCCCTTTTTAAAATACTGAACATGAGGAGAAGCAAATGCCTCCCAATACTTCTTGACATAATCACTAACTTGCCTTAGTGAAGGTTTTGATCCAATAAATCTACCCATAAGAGTAAATTCCCAGAGTTTTAACTCCTCAACAATATCATCCAGTTCAACTTCAATACCATCAGCCATTTTACTTTGTTCATGAAAGAACAGATCCATACCTACAGGGTTACGCTTACGCGCAACATCAACCCAAGACCTGCCTGGAATCACAGGTCCCTTAGTCACCACAGGTATAAGAACTGAATCAGGTATAATAACCACAGGTATAGAAACTGAATCAGGTATAGTAACCAGAGATTCAGTCCCCTTATCCAATTCTACTGTCCTAGATGTCGGTAAAACAGAGTTTGAATCCGGAATTTCAGAACCATTAACAAAACCAGTTACTGGAGCTACAGAATCAGGAGCAGTAACTATAGGAACAAACTTAGGTGGAGAAAGAGATGAAGTAGGCAGATTATTAATAAAATCAGTAAGTGTTAACGGAGAACGGGGTTTATGAGAAAGAATTTCAGCAGTGGTTTGAGAAGTGTGAGGATCGGACAATTGAAACTGACTAGAAGATGCAGAAAGAGGAGGAGAATTCAATGGAAGACTTACTTTCGGAGGACGACCTCTCCCTCGAGCCATGGAGCTAAGATTCCTGCAACAATGGCGCAACAAAAATCCTAGAGAGAGAAAGCTTTCTCTCTAAACCCGATTATCTGATTCGAGATGAATTTTAAATGTTAAAATGCCATAAAATGAATATTAATGGGTTTGTATAGTTATATTTCGAATTTGACTATAAAATTTTTTTGAGTATGTCACTTGCAATATTTAAAAATATATACTAAAATTTTCAGAACTTTTATCATATATTGCATGTTTATTGATTTTTAGTGTAAAAAATCGGATAAAAGTGACATAATTTCAACTTTAATAGTTTAAGTTGGAATTTGGCCATAAAAATTTCACACCATGTCATATATATTATTTCCAGTATGAATAAAAAATTTTAGATTTTTATTTGATGTTATGCTTGTGAAATAATTTTAATGGTTAAAATTGTACGATATATGACATAAATCGTTAAAAATAGCAATAGTTGTTAAAATGGCCGGAAAATTTAACCCATAAAAGTCATATTTGATATGTTCATCACCATATTTTTCTTGGGAGCCAAAAGTTTCTGTTTTATTTAATTTTTATTTGTTAAAAAGTTATATTTAAAAATTGAATAATAAGAGTCTTTGTAATTAAAATTTCGGATATTGGGCAGTGTGCTATTTAATTTTCTGTCCATTTCAGTTTCTTAAGGTGTTTTGGAAAGTGTAAAAATATTATTAGTATTTTATATGTATTTATGAAGGTAATTATTTAATTTTACGACTCAAAATACTCGTTTTACATATTATTTACGAAATAAATAATAAAACCGTGTAAGTACTAATATTTTTTTAAGGTTCTGAAATTTTAAGAAAATTCTAGAATATTCAAAATTTGAATTTTGAATTTTTCGAAATCTTATGACTCTTTTTGAATTTTATATTTTTTCCCGTAAAACCGAGTAATACCGAACAATATTATAATATTAAGTTAAGTCATGTTCAAAGTTTGAGTAAGACTAAATTTTGAAACCTAAATGAGTTGGGATGATTAACTTAAGAGTGAATTCCGATTCACATAATGCCAAGTGTTTTTAATCGTTAAAACACGCAATTCCATAAAACCGAGGTATACGATAACTATATATTTAAATGATATTAAATAGGACGATTTGGCCTAGTTTTGCATGTTAGTTCATATTCATAAGCATTGCATATTTTAATTATGATTGTCATGATTTTATTTACGTAATTTTGGATTATGTAATTTTACTTAGTATGGCCTTAGTTTTTAATCGATATTTCCCGAAATGTAAGGGGTTATCGATTCGGATGTAATTAATGTGATCTCGTATCACTTTATTTATTGTTTTCTATTTTATAATGTATAAAGTAGACTAGAAAAGTTGTATTTTTTGTTTATTCCGGTGAGCCTTGAAGACGATGCCATTCGGAAAGGAGTTCCGACCAAGACGGTGTTTACCTTGGGATGCGTGCCTCGTGAAGTTCAAGGGACCAAAGGAGTTGGTTTCCGAATTTGTACTTTTATTATTTTCTTTTCTAGGAAAGGCCATACTAGGGTTTCTTATTCTTTTATGCTTTTTATTTTGCTTTATATGTTTGCATGCATAACCAAATCGTCATATCATGTCATGCATTTTTTATTCGATTTAGTCAACCTAGTCAATTATTTTATCGATAATTCACCGACTTAGTTCACTTAAATGGAGATAGATAATAATTTGACTAGATCTCTTACAAATAAATATTGAGACTTAGCCTTACCAAAGAGTATAGACCCATGACTCCCTTCTTCACAAGAAAGTGGGCTCGGCTACACCGGGGTACTAAATTTGTTACGTTGGGTAAGTGGGGTAATAAGATTACACCTTGAAATTTGGTCGATCTCAACGAAGGTATTCGTAACCGTAGTTGCAATAAGTTCGGGCTAAAGACAATTTTTAGAAAATTGTCGACCGATAGTTCTAAGGTAGAACCGATTTAAAGGTTAATCCACCAAATTATATCAATAAGGGTTGAATCGGCTACACCGTGCCCGGATTAGTATGGATTTGGGTCTCGAAATTGTTTAGTTAATTGGGTAAGAGATCATTAAGTAAATAACTAAACTTGTTTAAATTTAAAATTAAATTTAATTACGAGTTTTAAAAATGATGTTGTTTTAATTCCTTCCTTTTATTGTAGTTTAATTTTCAACATCGTCAATGGCAACCAACGCTCCACCTCTCACTAATGTATCATGGCTTCGATCCTTTATGGATCGTTGCAAACTCGATAAGCATGGTTCCAATTTTAAGGATTGGGATGCGCAATTACTTTTGGCCGCTCAAGGTGACGATAAGACTCGTTACCTCTCCGAAGCCGCTCCGACCGCTCGTTCCGCGGTTCAAAATCGTGAGGCTTATGAAGCCTACATGAAAGAGTCCTCCGCTCTTAAAAATGTGCTTATCTTCTCCATGGAGCCAGATCTCCAAAGGAGTATGATCAAGTTAAGCACATCATATGAGATATACACCAAACTTGCGACGATGTTTTCACAAACTCCAAGGGTGATTCAATATGAGGCGGGTTCCGCCTTCTTCGACATTTGCTTGAAGGAGGGACAAAAGATAAGCCCTCATGTACTCAAATTAGTTGAGTTCGCGGAGACTCTCAAGTTGCAAGGAGTTGATGTTCCCGACTCTCTCATCATTGACCGAGTTCTTCACTCTCTCAATAAGGTGAAATCTTATGCTCAATTCCGGGTGAATTTCAACATGCGAAATCAAGAGACCACATTGGATGAATTGCATAAGATGCTCGTCCAAGCCGAGAGGGACATGGGACTTCATGAAAATTCCACTAAGGATGTTTTGAACATCGAGAAGAAAGGGAAACGAAATTTTAAGAGGAATGCCTTCAAAGGCAAGGGCAAGAAAACGTTCAAACCCAAACCGGCCAAAGAAAAGACCTTTTCGAAAGGCGCTTCCACCTCATCTTCAAAATCTGAAGACAAGTGCCATTATTGCACGAGGTTAGGGCATTGGAAACGTAATTGCCCCAAATATTTGACCGATCTCAAAAATGGGAAAGCTCTCCCCGTAGGTAATAATTCATGTTATTTTGTCAACTTATGTATAATGATACAAATTGTTGATCTTTACCCGTTTTAATTGTTTTAAAGGGCCACCTCCTAATGACAAAGGCAAGGAGAAGGAAGCATGAACTTCCTTACATGGATTGCTATGGTAGCATCCAATTGATTGAAGACTTAAGAGCTTGGCTCTAATTTTCATCATTGTCTTCTTTCACATTATGCATTTTATTTCCTAGAACAATTTTCTTTTCTTGTAAGACAGGGATTTAAAATCCTAAACAATGGTTGTATTTTGGATATTAGTGACTTGGTTTTCAACCCAAGTCACTACTTTTGTTCTTAATCGAATTATTGATTCCTAAAATAAATTGTATAACTTGTCGAACATGAATCAAAGTGATCTCTATAAATCACTAGATAAATACCATGAAACGATCGTTGTAAAATAACATTGATACGATCAATATAAAGAATCAAAGCGTTGATTAATTAAAAATGAGAAATACACCTCAAAGAGAAAAACATTCAATCAAAATGAATATTAGTTCATTATAAGATGATCATTTTAAGTGAAAATGAGAATGAATTCATCACACCTATAAACTTTTCAAACATTCATATACATTGGTTATATCGAAAATAGCTATCCTTATATAAATAAAGGTTATTTTTAAACGATAGAGTGGGAGATATTTCGCCCCGCAAACCAATGATATAAATGTAGGATCTTAGAGAAGAATCTTACATGGATTCTTAAGAAGAACCCTAAATGAATGGATAAAAGAAACTACGAGAGGACACTGAAGAAACTACGGGAGGACACAAGAGGAAATGTTCCTTATGTTCATTGTTCCAGAGAGAGGATAAAGGAAACCCCGTATGAAAACGGAAGGAAAACGGTTCCTTAACAAATAAGATTTTTCAAAATTATAAGATAATAGAGGAGATATCATCTCATTTCTCTCAATGATAGTATCTATTGTATCGAAAAGTGAAATTAGGAAATATCACAAGTAATGAAGAGTTCAAGTGATAATTGATTGATAACAGCTCAAGTGTAGCAAAAGAATAACATGCAAAGGTTCATTTAAGAAATGATAAATCGAGTGATGTTGATTTTAGTGGGAGCGATATTCATTAGAGAATTGAACGTACCATTTAGAGAGAATGGTGATTCTTTAATGTGTAAAGAATAAGAAGTTCTCAATTCTAGATGAGCAAAATACCATGTATCATAGGATGATGGAGCTCTAAGGGAAGGTTGGTCACCCATTAGAAATCAAAATGGATGGATACATTATTCATATTGATGAATAACCCTAAAAACAAAAGCCTCCAAAATTAATTGTAATCAAGGTGGTAACTTGAAGAGCAATTTTCTCGGTCATCTTGGGTGAAATCTAAGGAGAATTTCTACATTGAAATTTGGGTTTACTAGGTTGTTCTTAGGCCGATTCTCCATAGATCTAAAGGTTATTTCTATATTCATGTCTTTTAAATTCAATTTATAGTTTTTGTATCAAATCGACTTTTGATATAATCCTTGGCAGTATTAATTAGATTAATGCTTTAATAGAAATTTAAGAAATATTCCTACAGGCCATACTAGGATTTTACTTATGCTTTAAGTTTTATGCTTTATTTATGCTTTATATGTTTGCATGCATAGCCAAATCGTCATATCATGTCATGCATGCTTATCGAGTATATCGACCGTGTCAATTAAATTTATCGATAATTCACCGACTTAGTTCATTTAAAGGAGATAGATAATAAATTGACTAGATCTCTTATGTATTTAAAGATTGAGACTTAGCCTTACCAAAGAGTAAAAACTCATGACTCCCTTCTTCATAAGGAAGTGGGCTCGGCTACACCGGGGTGCTAAATTTATTACGTTGGGTAAGTGGGGTCATATGATAACACCTTGAAATTTGGCGATCTCAACGAAAGTATTCGTAACCGTAGTTGCAATAAGTTCTGGCTAAAGACAATTTAAATTAAATTGTCGACCGAGAGTTCTAATGTAGAATCGATTAAAGGTTAATCCACCGAATTATATTAACGAGGGATGAATCGGCTACACCGTGCCCGAGTTAGTATTGATTTGGATCTCGGAATCGTTTAATTAATTGGGCAAGAGATCATTAAGTAAATGTTCAACTTGCTTAAAATGTTTACAAGTTTTATAAACGATAATTGTTTTAATTTCTTCGTTTTATTTGTAGTTTACTTTCAAACAATCATCAATGGCCGCAAAAGCTCCACCACTCACTAACGTGTCATGGCTTCGATCCTTCATGGATAATTGCAAGCTTGACAAGCATGGTTCCAATTTTAAAGATTCGGACGCACAATTGGTTTTGGCCGCGCAAGATGACGATAAGACTCGTTACCTTACCGAAGCCGCTCCTCCCGCTCCAACCGCTCACTCTGCGGTTACGACTCGGGAGGCCTATGAGGCCTATATGAAAGAGTCCTCCGCTCTCAAGAACGTGCTTATCATGGAGCCGGATCTCCAAAGGAGTATGATTAAGCTTAGCACGTCATACGAGATTTACACCAAGCTTGCGACAATGTTTTCGTAAACTCCAAGGGTAATTCAATATGAGGCGGCCTCCGCCTTCTTCGATATCAGTTTGAAGGAAGGGCAAAAGGTTAGCCCTCACGTACTCAAGTTAGTTGAGCTTGCTGAGACCCTTAAGATGCAAAGAGTTGATGTTCCCGACTCCCTCATCATAGACCGAGTTCTTCACTCCCATAACAAAGTGAAATCGTATGCACAGTTCCGGGTGAACTTTAACATGCGAAATCAAGAGACCTCCTTGGATGAATTGCATAAGATGCTTGTCCAAGCGGAAAGGGACATGATACTTAAGGAGAGTTCCACGAAGGACGTGCCTTCAAAGGCAAGGGCAACAAGGCCTCCAAATCCAAACCTTCAAAGGAGAAGACCTTTTCGAAAGGTGCTTCTACCTCATCTTCAAAGGTTGAAGACAAGTGCCATTATTGCACAAAGATGGGTTATTGGAAGCGGAATTGCCCTAAATACTTAATCGACCTCAAAGATGGAAAGGTTCTTGGAGTAGGTAATAATGCTCGTTTTAATTCATGTTCTTTTGTCAACTTTTGTATGTTGATACAAGTTGTTGACTATCAACCTTTTTAATTGTTTTAAAGGGGCACCTTCCAAGGACAAGGGCAAAGAAAAGGAAGCTTGATGTTCCTTACATGGATTGCTATGGTAGCATCCAAAGATTGAAGACATGAAGAGCTTTGCTCTAATTTTCATTAATGTCTTCTTTCATTTATGCATTTTAATTTAAGAACATTATCTTTTCTTGTATTACAAGAATTTAATTTTCAAACAATGGTTATAATATTGAATATTGGTGACTTGGCTTTTAACCCAAGTCACTTCTTGTTCTTAATCAAATCGTTGATTCTTAAAAAATTGCATTGTGCACCTTATAACATGAGTTGATATGATCTTAATAGATCACTAAGTAAGTACCCTGAATTGTTCATTGTATATTTGAATGATATGATCAAATATTAAAAATCAAAAGTGTTTGATTTGTTTAAAGAGAATTACACCTTAATGAATTCACTTAATAAATCTTACATACGAGATGTGAGATATAAACATCTTTTGACGAAAACTCTGATGTGATTTAATTAGTTCATTATAAGATGATCATTTTAAGTGAAAATAAGAATTAATATCTCACTCTTTATAATTCTTAACTATCCAATACAAAGTTTGTGGGAAAAAATGCTATGTTATTTTAAAGGATAGAGTGGGAGAAATTTTATATACCCACAAACTAATTAATTATGGGATCTTAGAGAAGAATATTATATGGGGTCCTTAAGAAGAACCTTAATTAAAAGGATAGAAGAAACTACGTGAGGATACTGAAGAAACTACGCGAGGACACAAAAGAAAATGTTCTTTATGTCATTGTTTCTTTGAGAGGATAAAAGAAACCGCGTGAGAAGTCGGAAGGAAATCGTTTCCTTGATAATAATGTTTCTTAATTTATAAGATAATAAAAGAGAAATCATCTTCTGTTTCCTCGATGGTAATGTTTCTAATTCTAAAAGATTATAAAGGAGAAATCATGCGCTGTTCCCTTCTAAGGAAATGAGGACGAGAAATGAAAAGTTCATATGAAAAGATGTTGATTGAGTGAGAGCTAATAACTATAGAGATAGTGATACAAGATTCAGTGGGAGCAATAATCATTAGAGAATTGAACCTACCATTGAGAGAGAATGGCGATTCTTTAAATGTAAAGAATGAAAGGTTTTCAATTCTAGATGAACAAATGTTGGAACATCATAGGATGATAGAGCTACAAAGGAGAGTTTATTATATTGATAATGAAACGTCGCCTATTAAAGATCAAAAGGGTTGGATAGATCATTCATATTGATGAATATAGAATCACCTAGATATGGACATGGTGATTTATACAACTTTTGATTAACATGCCAAGATGTTTTAATGAGTTCTCGAGGAGAACCAACAACTACAAAATAAATTTTAGTACAAAATGTGACTGGATACTTTAGAGCGATAAGTTGATCCCTCTGATATACCAACACGTCACGAGTTATAAGATAACAGTGGGAACTTCTTTCAGGGAAAAAACTCAAGGTCTAGTATGAGTTCTAGACATGTACTCAAATAAGATCATATTATACGAGATAATATGAGTCGGAAGAAAACTGAAATTTGTAGGTTTTGGAAGATGTGAATAAGTGGTGTATTCACAATTCAAACCACTAATACAAATTTATGAATGTGCATAAAAGACTGTAAAGTATGGAGCAGTAATATCGTATTGACTGTCCATACATGACAATATCGTTTGAGTTATTATTAACTCACTATTGATAGATACTTTGTCAAATCCAAATGGGTTGTAAGAGACAATTTGAACCCCCTAAAGTGAACTGGATTAACTTAGTATGGCCCCTAGTCGCTTGTATGAGGTGACATCTCGAAGCGACTAGAGTTTGAGGCGATTGCTGGCAAGTTCAAATGTCATAGAGTCATGTGGGACGACTAGTCGATCAAATAGGCCGACTGTGGGAGACAATCTGTCGGACAAAGTGACCGCTTATAGAGTTCTATAAATTTTATAATAGCCCGGTCGTGGCAAGAGCTGCTATAGTATTCTTATGAGTCAATTCTTAGACTAAAGACTACTCACCCAAGATGGCACAGTTTAGGCATAGCTATGATTCATTCCCTACGACTTTTCGTAACTGGAGTCAAATGGGTTTGTTTTGGGTTATGTTAGGTTGTGGCTGGTCGAAGGAAGTAGTGCAATAGGAATTGTCCACCCCTTTGTCAGGGTTGTTCAAATCTCAAGGCCACTCGAGGAGAAGTTAACTGGAAATGCGTGGCCACGCTCGGAAGGTATCTATGGTAGATAATTCCGGTCCAGCAGTAATCTCCAGATCGAGGAAACCACTCACGATATGATCAAATGCAAGTACGACCTGAGAGACACCTTGCATTGAGTGGGAGATAGTAATAGGACAAGAGAATTGGTGACGCACACTTGTCGAGGACAAGTGGGAGATTGTTGGGAAATGTGTCCTCAACAATAGTGCGATCACATAATTAAATCTCATGACGAGAATGCGCAAGGGATAATTCGAAATTATATAGTCAACTGACCAACATTAATCGGTAATGATTGGCTAGCTAGAGTTTGACATTACTGTCGTATGACAGTGGTGGTCAGTTGATCCCTTTAGGTCACACCTATAGGACAATTCCTTTAATTGATAAAATGATCAAATGTATATTGATACGAGTTGATCAGATTCCTTAAAAATTATATATCGAGAAATCAGAAGTAAAATCTTAATGTGAGATTTGTGTTTGAAATTGAAACGTGTCAATTGTCAAACATTAGTCGATATTAATGAAATGTCGAAATTAGAATGAATCGGGTTGATTATTATTACAAGCGTTGTACGTCGTATTGATGATTGTTTAAATGACCGTTTTATACATAAGTAATTACGAATTACTAGTCAAATTGTTAAATATGATTTATTTAGTTTATAGATGATGTTTATATGATAAATATGCATTTTAAATTAAAACAATTATTTTATGTTGTGACATGTTGCATATCACACAGAAGTATACAATTGTACAAAATGACAATTATAAAATGGATGTCCATTTTAGCTTAGGGTACCGGTTTTATGGTGGTGGTTAAGGATGTGTTTTGTGTGTTAATTGCACAAAACATAATCATTAAGACATGCCTTGAGAACACTAACCTAGAGCCATCCTATCTGTGCATGGGTAAGACAAAAGCCCTCCTTTTGTGCTTCCCCATAACCGTGCCTCCCAACCCTCACCACCATACTTATGTGAATTGTTCACATCTCATTTTGATTCTAACCCTAATATTTTCTAGTGTGAGAAAATTCCTCAAAACCTCTCTAATATTACAACAGAATATTATTAATACTATAATTGTTATAGTGTCAGTTAATCTAATAGGATTATATTATATTTTAAGGAAACCGTTTTTCTACACCTAGCTCGTGTGACCTTCGGTTATTAAGGGTAGTCTTGGGTGCATTACAAAGGAGGTAATCTACTTTGATTACTCGGTTTGGAGGATCATCCTTGCACGTTTTTCGTCGGATTGTAAGAACTCGACACTTTTATTCCACTCTTTTATATTGCATGCATAAGATTCATATGACTAATTAAAATGTTAATTAGTAGATTATAATTACTAAGACTAATTTAGATTAGGGCGTGTATGACAACCCTTCAAGCCCTGTTACGTGGGCCAATTTTTCTAGCCCACACAGTGCTAGGGCTTGGCCAACCCAGCCCGGTAGCGAATAGGGCTAGGGCCAGGGCCGTATTTTGTCAGCCCAGCTCTATCCGCAGCCCTGTGCGAAATGTAGTCCAGCCCAACCCGACCCAGCCTACTAATAAAACTAACACAACTAACCCAAATACAACTCACAAACAAAACTAGCAGCCCAACAGGGCTGGGCCAGGGCTGAGTTTTCCTGGCCCAGCCGAGCCGAGCCCAACCCTATATTATTTTAGGGCCGTGTCAGGGCTGACTTTCTTCAGCCCGACCCGCCTTTGGCCCGGCCTGGCTCGGACCAGCCTAGCCCATTGTACAACCCTAGCTGATCATACTGATGTCCCTATGCCTAGTGCCACACTAGCACGTGAATTCTGGAAAAAAAGATTTCATGGACTACATGAAACAGTCCACGCGACTGAAAAATGATGGGTCCAACTTTGCGGACTGGGAGGTGGCTGACGTGGCTGTCGCAACCCTGTCAATGATAAAACCTAACTGGTCTCAACTAAATGTAGCAGAGGTATCGGGTATCATATCCATAGAGAGATGGGAATTCTATAGTCTAATAAGTCCGTCTGAAGTAACCGTTTCCGGGGGTTTGTTTGATTGAATTCTAAAAACTATGAGGAAAAGGGAAGAGAAAAAACAGATAAAGAAGCACTAGGATTGTCGGTTCACCATAGCTACTAAAGTCTGAACTAAAAGTCACAAAACACCCTAAATTCGATATGTGGGTAGTGAAAAGGTCCTTCCGATCCGCTATTCGCGCTAAGACTATACTAACTTAGCTTCCGCCCTAATTAGTACGGTCCTAATAATTGCCGCAGAACTACCCCAATTCCAATCTTCCGATCCAGTTCAAGAGGGTTTCGAAACAGTAAATTGAATGTGTCGACTCAAACAATTAGCAACAATTATATACGACGGATACATACAAACCAAATTACGAGTATCTTAAACTAATAATTCATCCGACGCCATGGCTACCCTAAATCCTAGCGGAGGGATTAGCTACGCATGATCGTTAAAAGAACAATTATAATAATAGAACAAATTATTAACAACATTGCAGAAAAGAGAAGGAAATGAAATAAGGTTAGACATGAAGTTACCAAAAACCGAGTAGCAAAACAAGAAGGAAAGAACAATAATCCAATCCGAGAAATAGAGAAACTACAGTACTATCTAAAACTAATTATGAGAAATATAAGGAAAAATCATAAGAAGTGATAGGGAGGTCCCCTTTGTCTGCTCTCTACGATCTGTTAAATAGAAAACAAATCTAAAAAAGCTGACGGCTTAGTGCATCCCAACAGTCAGAAAACTTCTCGATCGAGCTCCATGTTCTCGATCGAGATGTTTCTTTTAGATTCCGGTCGATTGAGAACATAACCTTCTCGATCGAGAAATTCAGCTAGCAACTGCTCGATCGAGTACAGGACCGCTGAATCGTAGACTTCTTCGTGCAGGAACTGATCGATTGAGACAAAAGCTCTAGATCGAATGGCTTTGGCTTCATCGAAAGCTTTCCCATTCTTAAGAAGGCCTTTCATGCCTCCCGAGGTAGCAAGTTTCCACTACGACTCTCCTATGCAAGCTTGAAGGATCATAAAAAGGCTGATTTGTATCCGCTCTGGCTCGTACCTGCAAATAATGCAAAACAAACCAAACTAGAATACTCCGGGGATATTTGTAGTAAAATACTATGAAACAAGCATAGAAATTTGTGCTACGAAGGCCTAAAAGGTCTATAAGAAATGAACACATCAAACTTTCCCAAACCAAACCTTTGCTTGCCCTCAAGCAAACAACATGCAAAACTAAAGGAACAAATAAACTTGCAGCCCCTACAACTATCCACCGAAACCAATTTAATGCAACAGTTGAACTTAGCAATGATGTCAAATGCAAACGAGTTATCAAGATGTCTGGAAAATAGCTGAATCGTCGACCTTGCTAGACCTTAAATATGGGACTCTCACGGGCCACTCTTCTCTCATCAAAGCAAAGGGTAAGCATATATATGAACAAGAGAGAAGGAGAACAAAAATCACTCACCTAACTACGACCTACATGAACATGCACGTATAAGAGTATGAAAAACAATTCTGATCACCGTGCATAAACATTCCAACCAACTGAGGTCCAATCACATGTTGAGTGCTTACGAAATTTGGGAAAGTGAGATAATGGGTAAGAAGGGACAAAATATTATTGGGAATGTGGAGGTAAAAGCCAAGCTAGCACCGAAACATAACCAAATTACACATCCGCTTCGAAACCCATGTGACAAGGATAACATAAATTACCGAAATAGTAGACCACTCAGTTTACCAAAGGAACAACTCCTCAAAGAATAATATGAATTTATAGGAGTAAACTGTTGAATCATAGCACATTATCTTCTTTTTTTTCTCTTTTTTTCCATTTTTTTTCATTTTTCAACTTGGTTCCTTTTCTCACGGAAACGCACTCCAATCAATGGAATATGGGCCAAACCAACACAAGGGATGATATACCCTTCGGAGACAACACGCAAAACTAGCTTGACAGGGCAGGCTAAATTTTGGGTGTAGCTAGAGGGTCAAAAGGCAAGATTTGGCTAATGTGGAGTTAACTGGTAAACTGAGAAACAAAGGATCATAAGAACTCTCCGACATGTGACACCGGCCACTAACCCAAATGTTTACAGGCACAAAAGGAATTGAGATTCATACAAATGCAGATTGATGATACATGTCACGCAAGGAGAACTACTCACAATCCTAAAAGAAATCGGTCATGGATGTCACCAGCTTAAAGTAAGCTCTATAACCTCAGAAAATATGAGTAGGTTGCCAACATGTCCGGTCAAATCTATTCGTTCAGCATCAAATTCAGACATACAACTCGTAGTATCATGCAAAAGACTATGCTAAAGTAACAACTGTGCAGGGCTCAGATGATAAGCAGAAAGGAAAGCAAGTAAATATTGTTCCGACTCAACCTAAAATGCAGAAATAAACGTGAATTTTTTGAAAATTTTGTGATTTTTTAAGTGCAAGAATTGAAAAACAAATGCATGCAAAAATGAAACGTGATAACAAAAATGCAATTAAACAAAATGCAGACACAAAATAGATGCATAATCTCCTCAAACCAAACCGTACAATGTCCGTATTGTACAAAGGAAAGAAAAGAAGATGCAAACGAGAGAGAGAGAGAGTCAGAAAACTCACAAAAGGATGCGTAACGAGGGGCTTCCGTCCCCAAACTGAACTGGAAGGTGAGGCTTTGGCGGATAAGGAACGAATGTCCCCTGAGTCAGCAGCGACAAGCTCGATCAAGCTTAAACTCGGTCGATCGAATGAGGATAAGCACTCGATCGAATTCACATGATGGTCGATCGAGCAGCCTGTAGCAGGCCACTCTTATCTGGAAAAATGATGGTCCCGATCAAGTAGAGGATATATGCACGAATATGCATATGTAATCTATCCTCATTCACATCTGGTGGTAATCCGAAGAAATTACCACTTAACGAAGTCAATTTCAAGCCCAAACCCTTCAACTCAGTAAATGATAGCCTTCTACCCAAAAGTTGCTCACACAAAGCCGACTAATGGTGGTCACTCCTTCCGGTAATTGCTCTGCCACTTATCCTCAACCCAAATAACACATTTACATCTTGCAAAATAACAGTTGCTTCACCAATAGGAAAGTGAAACGTGTGAGTTTCCTCCCTCTATCTCTCCACCAAAGCCGTAATCAAATCCGGATCGGCATACAAAAAACAAAATCTATGAACTCCATAGAACTGGGTATTCTTTACGAAATGACGGACTCTCAGATGACCGTAGACCTCGTCTTTCGATTTTAAGTGGACCCTACATTTTAACGGATCGTGATCCAGTATCATACAAAACATTAAAGCATGATTAGGGTACAATTATTTAGAAAAAATAACATTAAGAAAAGTTGAAGTTGATTATAAAAAAATATTCACTCCATAAACCTTGTACATTGTGTGTGGGTGACAAGAAATTATTGAGAAAGAGATTATTTCATTTAACATCCTAGTAACAGACACATTCGGTACTACATTTCCACTACTCACTTGAGCTTCTTGAATTGGTAAAAACTCAACATAAATATCCATAGATCCCTCCTTAGAATAATATATATCAGCCCACATCGCTTGTAAAGAACGATCATTATTGAGGGACACAACCTTGAACATCCAAGACTAGGAAACTTCATTTTCAACACTAATGTATTCTTACTACCATCAATCGCAATGGTTGTGTATAATTCATTAAGAATAATATTGAAAATCATGTTGCTATTAGCAAAAATAAAAGACTCATTTCCACCAACATAGCTTGCACTTCTATCTCCTTAAACAATTTAACCATTCTAATAACACAATAAGGGGAAATGACCTCTCTCCATAATTAAAACCAAATAAATACAATTAAAACACTAACAACTACCTAATTAACAACAAATAACAATTAGATATTCTAATGAACAACTAATTGAGAAAGGTAGTTATAGTTAATACCTTCAATATGTATGGAAATTGAGCAAGAAACACTCAAATGCTTTTCTAATGTTGCTTAGAGACTAATAATTTGATTATTAATCAAGTTAATCGAATGATTTGAGTGTCGATTTGTGAAAAAATTGAAATGCGAGTTTTTTAGGGTTTCGGATTTGCAATTTGGGGGTTTTTAGGTTTGAATGAGTGTCGGGTGTGAGAGAGAGTATTTGTTGAGCTGCTATTATTCGAAGCCAAATCGCTCAGCTGAGAGGCGATTTTGTTCTGGGCAAGTCACTTGGTTTAGGGTTATTCTAGGTAAAGTCGCTCAGGGGAAAGCGTTTTTGTTCTGGACGCAGGGTCGGAAAATCCAATCCCGCGTCGACCTATTTTCGGTAATAAATTTCAAAAGTTATCTATTACGATAATTATCCTCGTTTTCGCATTTCGGCTAAAATTTGGCAATGACAATGTTTTTGGCTTGTAGCAAGCAATTTGTTGTCTGGAATGGCAAAGGCCCACAATCACGACAAAGGGTATCAAATGCGAAGGGTCCTACCACTTGCATGAATTAATAAAGAAAAAAGCATAGTCAACTATGTCTGCTACATCTTATCCGTCAGATCAAAATGGGAAGATCGCACGGCAGTGTCCATACTTACCGATAGTAGCCGGTTACCCGTAGAAGCGTAGACTATAACGAGTCTTTAAGTAATTATAGTCAACAGCTTTGGAGAATGGAAAAGTAATGACTCCACGTGAATTCCACTCTACTACAAATCTACTCCAATCTGCATCCTGTCTTCAATCTTCATGGAGCACACGAGTTGACTGCCCAAATTGTTACTTTGTCCCCTTCTATCTTTATAATAAGTTTTGTTTACGACGGGTCATCATTTGTGACGGATATTTTGTAGGATAAAATGGATATAAAATGAGTTAGTGAAGAAAGGGGATAACATGAATAATGTTAGAGAGAGAGAAAGTGGATATTTTATGAAAGAAAATGGTATCCGTTACAAGCTTGCGACGGATAGTGTAGTTGCAAATTTTAAATTTGTGGTGCCTCTATTAACCCAACGCTATTTTATCTAGTTATTCTATTTTGGAATTTTAATTAGTTATTTATCTTTTTTATTTTGAAAATATTTTTAATCAATCATTTGGTCATTTCAAATTAATTTAATTTACTTATCATCAATTGATTCATCCTTTTTCTTGATCTTTATAATAAAACTAAATATATACAAATGACCAAGACAAAAAATTAATAATAAAGTTGAAATAAGAATGGAATTCAACAAATGTGGATGGTTAAATTGAAATAAGAATGATAGCAAATAGTCATAACAAGAAATAATAATCATAATTATTCATAATTCAAATTTTGGATAGAATTCTCTTTTTTTTGTTGTATTAATTAAATGGGAGAAATATAATTTATTTTTTTTGCTGTTCTTAGATTTACATGTATTTTTAGTTTAGTCAAAATTCATGTCCTAAAACCAACGAATTTCGTTATTTATATCCTCATTGTCATTGGATTCACTCGTAAAGGAAGTGTTCTCTTCTAAAGGTATATCCACGGTGTGGAGAATTTGATTCATGTCTCAAAGTCTTTAGCATATTTAACACAATTATCACGAAGATGACATGTACGACCACAATAATTGCAAATAAGATATTCAAGTAAATCAACATATTTTCTTTTACCTGAAGTCATGATCAGATGGACATATTTGCATTTAGAGTGATCCCTACAACTGTAGCATTCGTGTCCTAGACCCATTTATATATTATTGTCAGATTGCCCAGTTAGAAAATTTAGAACATTAGTACTTCATTCTCATTTATCATGAACCTTTCTAGCATGCAACAATAATTCTTTCACCGAATCAATTTCTTTATTGCATGAGAAGTGATCAACTTTATTATTTTTGTTATAGTTGTCAAATAATTTTGGAATCTTTTATTAAGAGTGGACACTACATTAGAGTGTTGTTTCTTAATAGTAAACATGTGAACTTTAGATTCCTGCAATTGCTCAAGTAAAGGATCAATTTTCTTCTTTTGATTAGATATTACAACTTCTTTCATTGTGACCTCAGATTTCAAAAGTTTATTAGCCCTTTTCAATTCTAGGGTTATGGCTTCATTGTCCACATTCTTTGCTTGAAGTTTTTTTAATGTTGAGTTACAGTTTTGAGGTTATAGCTTCATTGACTATAATTTTAGACTCAAGAATTGTTCTCTTAGCATTGACTGATTCTAAGGTTATAGTTGCTCAGCTATAACTTTAGACTTCAGTTTCTTGATTTTGGCTTTCAAACGTTGTTTCTCTTTAGTAATATCGAGCTTTTGTTCTTTTATGTCTTTTAGCTCAAGACTCTGTTCTTGAACTTATCTAGAGTTTGTTCTTGACACTTATCTAGATTTTGTTCTTAACTTGTTTCTTAAGTTGCATAAAAATAACCTCTTAATCTTCTTCGTCGGAATCTAATTCCCATAGTAGACAAGGTTCTGACCTATAATCGACACTTTCATCATTGTTGTTTGAGATTAAGTCAAGACTGATATTGCTGAATCATAGATTTGTAGTTTCTTCATCTTCAAAGTCCTCATCATCGTCCTCTATATTTAGATCTCCCCAATATGATGTCATCATAACTTGCTTGAATTCATTCTTAGTCTTTTCTCTCTTAGACTTGTCTTTAATCTTCTTCCACATAGGAAAATCTTTGCTCATATGATCACTCTCTCCATATATAAAACATCCTCTGTTAGCAAAAGAGGATTTTGGTTCGCTACTCTTTTTTAATAAAAGTTGTTGGATTTTGGGTATTTTCCTTTGAAAACAAACTTTTTGAAATGCTTGGCAAATGGCACAATTTGATCATCTTCAATCTCAGACTCATTGTCACTTGTTGGGGCTTGTAGAGCCACACTCTTACGTTTTGTAACACCCCTCCGTTAGACGAGTGGGTATCCTAGGTCGAATAGGCCATACTCGGTCAAGTACATCCATACCAGAAGTAAAGTCATAGTCTGTTTGTTTGTACTCGGTCGGGTACTAAGTGTACTCGGTCGAGTAAGGCATACTCTATCGAGGTCATCTTGTACTCGGTCGGGTACAACGGTCCCGTGTTGCTTTCGCAATAGATTAATTAGAGGATTTTGGAAAATTAAAATCATAAAATCACTTTTCTTAATCTCGCTGTAATTAGTCTTCTCTCAAGGAACACAACCCTAATCCTCTAAGTTGCCTAATGGACGTTAGTTTGCGCATCGATAATCCTAGTTATCGTGTCACCGGTGTTGCAAGTAAGTTCCTTAGTTCTTTTGTCAAATTGATAAGTTAGGGTTATGCCTTATAATTGATAAGTAATAAGACGTATGATGTGTTAGAAGGAGGATTCGTAAATGAGCCCTTGAATTGTAGGACTTGTCTTGGAAGGATTTTCTATAATATATTTACCTTGAGATAGGTTTCCCTCCTTAATTATGTGTTATGTTCATGGGACGATGTTTATTGTTGTGTTTGTAAGACTGATATCACCTGAGTATTATGACGTGAGATTGGAAGTTATATATGTTGGGACCATTGACGGGAAATGGTTCTTAATCCTACAATCGCCCTTCATGGCTCCCGCCACGGAGGGTGTGTAATACTCCACTGAACCGAATAAGTTATTCGGGTGGGATAACTCCTTCAAGAGGTCCATTGGTAAGCTTAAATGACTAGTGCTTAAAGGGATTGAAATTACTACTCATATCAACAAAGTGCACTTTCTTTTCTCGTTATCCATGCAAAAGAACTCTGCAGTTAAGCGTGCTTGGCCGAGAGTAGTCTCAAAGTTAAGAGTGCTTGACTGAGAGTAGCTTAAGATAGGTGACCTTTTGGGAAGGTTCCCCGGATGCGCATGAGCAAGGACAAAAAATGCGCAAGAAAGGACCCGTGTTAATTTGTGAGCCATGTACACAGCTTGGCGAGCTACCATCAGTGACCGCTCTCGACCCTAGGTGTAATACTCCACTGAACCGAAGATGTAATTCGGGTGAGGTACCCCTTTGAAGAGATCCATTAACAAGCTTATAGGACTAGTGCTTAAAAGGATTGAAAGTACTATCCATATAAAAAAAAGTGTACTTTCTTTTCTAGTTATCCATGCAAAAGAACTCCATAGTTAAGCATGCTTGGCTGAGATTAGTCTTAAGATGGGTGACCTCCTGGAAGGTTCCCGGGATGTGCATGAGTAAGGACAAAATGTGCTAGAAAGGACCCGTGTTGATCTGTGGGTCATGTACACAGGCTGGCGAGCTACCGTGGCTAACATTTCCGGTCCTAGGTTTGGGCCGGGGTGTTATAAATGGTATCATAGCAACCCTGCGACCGTCTGGTGAGCATATGGTTTGGAGTACCCAGGTCACCAACCTAGCGGGGGAGGATTCCTGGTTTGGCTCGGCTGCGGTCGGATGCTGCTAGGCGCAACGAGGACGTTGCGTTCTTCAAGTGGGGGTGTGTACTCCACTGAACCAAAGATTTAATTCGGGTGGGGTACCCCTTTGAAGAGGTCCATTAATAGGCTTATATGCCTAGTGCTTAAAATGATTGAAAGTACTACCCCATATCATAAAAGTGCACTTTTTTTTTTCTAGTTATCCATCTAATTAAAAGAACTCCACATTTAAGCGTGGTTGGCTGAGGTTAGTCTTAGGATGAGTGACCTCCTGGGAAGGTTCCCGGGATGTGCATGAGTGAGGACAAAATGTGCTAGAAAGGACCCGTATTGATCTGTGGGCCATGTACACAGTCTGACGAGTTACCGTGGCTAACATTTTCGGTCCAAGGTTTGGGCCGGGTGCTTCCACTTGCAAAAGTGCTTCCACATCCATTTTATTTACCTAAAGAGTACAATATTAATAAGCTATTACGAAATTAATGGTAATCAATGTAGCCGGCTATCTATTGGAGAAATACAAATTAAATAGGGACGTGCTAAATGTCGTACATTATCTTACTCAATCCACACATTTTTCACTCTTAGGGTGTGTTTGATACAATTTTGAGAGAGAACGGGGGAGGGGAGAGAAAATGAAATCACTCATTTCCTTCCCCTCTCATTTCATTCCCTTCATAAATTGTATTCAAATAAAGGAAAATAAATCCCTCACGTTTCCTCCTCTCCCTTTCCCTCCAATTCTCTCAATCCAAAGAAAAGAAATTTTTTAAAGTTTTTTAAGTCTCTTTTTATTTCTGTTTTTGCTAGGGACAATTGTAGAAATTTAGGATAAAAAAGTGTCGGACTAAATGTGTGCGAAATTTAGCAACTAGGTACAAATATTGATATTCACTAGTAGAATTATATCCTACGGTGTCGTTTCTAATAACCCATTAGTGTCGGTTTTTGAGCGACGTGATTGTTGGGGTCACATAAGGTTTGTGTCGGTTGTAAAACCGCCACGGTAGCTTACCCTACGGTGTCGGTTGTGCGTTAAAACCGTCACCATAGGGTACGCTATGGTGTCGGTTGTGAGTCCCAAACCGCCACAATAGGGGTCTAGACCGCCACAATAGAGTAAGTTATGGTGTCGGTTTTACGTCTAAAACCGTCACCATAGGGTAAGTTATGGTGTCGGTTTTGCGTCTAAAACCGTCACCACAGGGTACACTATGGTGTCGTTTGCGAGTCGCAAACCGCCACTTTAGGGGTCTAAACCGCCACAATAGGGTAAGTTATGGTGTCGGTTTTGCGTCTAAAACTGTCACCATAGGGTAAAATATAGTGTAGGTTTTGCTTCTAAAACCGTCACCATAGGGTAAGCTATGGTGTCGGTTGTGAGACCCAAACCGTCACCATAACGTAAGCTATAGTGTCGGTTTTGAGTCTAAACGTCACTTACTGTATGCTACGATGTCGGTTGTGAGGTAAAAAAACGTCACCTTATGGTATGCTATGGTGTCGGTTCCAATTTAAGAACCGTCGCCATATATATATTTTTTTAAAAAATTAACTAGCTAATTTGGACAGCACCTCCCCTAAATCGGTGTTGGCCGAATATAAATATTGATGAAAGAATACATGTAAAGAATTTTAATCAATTTCCAACAAAATAATGCTTCATACAATAGCTTCGGAATAACCATACATCTCATATTCTCATCCAACAATACAATAACACTACTAGTATGTTTCCCAACAATGCATAATCCGAGAAAACAAACAACAAGTATCCTCGACAATAACCTCAACCAAGCAACAAATGAAAATCCAATAATTTAATCTAAACTACATGTTCTCGAAACATTTTGTATCCCACACCTCTTTAACTTCATTCATATCTTCAACTCACATGGTTGAATCTTCAACAATCTACATTTAAAAAATCAATAATGAGATGCATTTTTTTAAAAAGAAAATAAGTAAACTATAAAAACATAAAAACAAATTAACAAGATGCAAGTCATAATCAGAAAGCATAAAAACATGCTCACACAAGTGATTGATATCAATTGAGAGCTTAGAGACCTCCAAAAATTTGTAGACCTTCAATTCACAAACCTTGATCACATGGAAAATAAATGTACAAATAAATGTACAGGGATGCATGGCACGATTACGATGCTGAAGTCCAAATTACATGTTAAACCGAGTACAACAGAGGGAATTAGAGAAAGTAGTATATCATCTCCACACAATAATGAACTACAAAGCAATTGTAAGAAACAAAATAAAATCCATGAGTTCCTACTCAGTTATAAACAACTATAAATAAATATACATCATATAAATTAAGAATACTGAATAATTACCCTTTATAAAATGTACCCATGATATATTTTTTTCCATTCGAATCTTCAGGAACAGTAGTATATAGTGTAACAGATGAAATACAAAAATTAAAATTGAAAGATAAAGAGAGAAACAAGAAAGTAGAAGTGTGGACCTCATAAATCATGTGGTCTTGATCTATATATTGTCCTGCCATATAGCCTGCATTTGGAATAGTAATCAAGTGGAACAACAATAAGCTTCGTAGTGTAACACTAACTCAAACAACAATAAGCTTCATATCTATAAAATACAAAAATTCACGCGTTGGTATGGCCGAAAGGAACAACGTAGAGATGTTTGAGAAGAATACATAGAACATTAGAAATGTTGTCAAAACTTTACAACAGAAACTTACAGAGTTAAAGGGTAGAATTAGAACTTATATGGAGTGAGTTCAGCTGGTCTAGGAATCTACTTTGTAATATACTTCGCTTTTGTGTAGATGATAGTTGTTATCTGTATGGGATGAAGGTTGAGACTATACATCATTTCACTGATGAATGTAAATACAGTACTATGATGCGTAGGTACATTGAGAGCTAGATTGGGTATCTGGTTTTAATCAGAATGTTGTTAATGTTCATACCCATTGCATGATTATTGCAGCTTACCACTACACCATCTAGAGGCTTCGAAATAGGGCTTAGATTGATGGATCCTTGAGATATCTTAGCACAGAATTTGAAAACTTGAAGCATGGGATTATCTGTCACATTAAGGCTCTGCTGATCTAAGGATCAAGCGTAATTCGTACATGACCTTTTTATCTTTGATATTTTGGTAATACATACTCATATTTCACCCAAAAAAATATACTTCGCTTTTCTGTGAAGGCAGACATTTATTATGTTCATCAAACTCGATCAGATCTATACTAAGAAAGAAAGACATTTACCTGATACTCTTGTGAATTATGGTCATTTGTGGGGCCTGAAAATACAACACTGATGAATCAAAAGAATGCTTCAAGCAAACATAAACTATAAGGAAAAACCATTATTCATCCTTAACAACCATCATAAAAGGAAAGCGATTTTTTTGCTTACTACTTTGACACAATTTTGCAGAAAACATACTTCAAATAAAATGACAGGATTCTAGAGTCAAGAACTTACAATCCCGATTCCATGTCCTAATGTTTGTATTTGATACACTTTATGACTGCTGATTTATTTCATATAAGTCAAGCCAACATGATATATATAGGAGGGGGGAGAACAGAAAAAAAGGGTGCGTGGCTTTCTTAGATAGCTAGACTTCCAACTTCAAGGAAAAGTATAGAATGATGCTATGTCGTTTGGTCATAAAGAATTGCCTTAGACCATCCCAATTTTATTTAACTAAACCCACCTTGGCAAGAAGAGTTTTTCCAGTACCAAGAGCTCCCATCAAAAGAGTACTCTGGCATTACAAACACCAATGTGGGAAACACAACGTAAAGTAGCTGCAATTGTTCAAAGTAAGCCAAGTAACATTTAATGTTGATACACAGCTGGTTTTGCTGCACATGATGAACATATTTCTTCTTTGTTTCATAAAGAGGGCACATTCATAGAACAAAACTAAAATGTTTCATGTTTTTTTCATCTCATCCGCCAAAGCGAAACATTCAAACATTACGCAAACTAATTTCTGATCATGCATCTCTTATAGCTCAAAAAAGAATCAATTAAGAGATTACATAAAAAGAGAAGGGTAAACTTGAAGAGCACTGTAGTTAGTAGAGAATGACTCGACTAGAATAGACATAAATCATATCTGGTTGAACCTAAATTTTTGGTGAATCGACATTCAACAGACCCGACACGAGGTTAAACTGATAAAACATAGCATCCTTGTTCATCTGAATCCGACTTGAAACGAAATTAACTGAAATTCACCACTCGATAATGACACAACCACATGGCGACCAAATAACAAATTGGGATGAATCGGCTTAACTACTCAAATAACACTAAAATAGTTCACATAATTCTATTGTTCTGCAGTAAGCTAAATTAGAGAAGCAATAGTAGCATGGCACACCTTTGATTGAGGAGATATCGTGGATCAAGTCTGATGAAGCCTGCGAAGTAAGCGAAAGAATTGATTGATAAATTGGGAAGTCTGATAATTATGAAAGAATTGATAATTGCGAACTGAAGGATTTAGAAATTGAATTAGGGATTAAGTTAGGAGATGAAGATTGAAAGGCATAGAGGCTTATGCGTGAACGTAGCAGCGGTTTAGTTTAATACAAAGTCTTGTGTATACGTTTATTAAAGTTAAAACCGTCACAAAATTTATACGGTGGCGGTTTTTATTAAAGAAGCGTTGCTATTTATCATTATCTTTAGTGTCATTTTTTATGTCAGTTGTACAAATAACCGCCACAAATGTCCTATTGTGACGGTTCTGAGTTAGAACCGTCACGAATAATTTATTTTATCGTGACGTTTTTTATTAAAACCGACACGATAGCCTGCTTATAGGCTAAAAAATTCGTTCCCGCCAATTTTTTTTCCCTTTTGTGCAGGGGCGGATCCAGGATTTCAATCTACGGTGGGCTAGAAAATAAAATTTAAGAAAGTCTTACAAAAAAATTACAAACTAAGAATCTACTTAGCTAACTTAATAAAAATTACAAATAAAATTTCTTCTTGTTGATCAACGGAACCGATGGAGTAGAGTTATTTTTAGACCATGAAAACAAGGTCTTGTAACGCTTGGGATCTCGATTGTCCGTAATCTTTCAAAAACCTTATGGTAAAAAACATGGATAATAAGGTCAGAGAAGGTAGTATGTCTATACTAGCATCAAAGCAAAAAGAACATGAATTATCCTGCACTCTATGGTCTTGTTATAAACACTGCATTGACGAAGCTGGCCATGTATTTGTTAGGCTTCAGTGTTATTAAGTCACACCGAGTCTAATAAGAGACTGGTTCAACATCTGATTCAGCATTATTGATTACACAAATTCTTACTTCAAATCGACACTATCCGTCTTAAGTTTAAGACGGATACTATTTTACCTCACAAAATACCCACTTAGAGGAGAGAGGAAGCACCACCTTGTCCCCTATTCGTTTTGTGAATGTCATTACCCGTCTCTCAAACCGACCCGTCTTAAGCAAGACCAATTGGATTGATTATTGGGCCTATTTTTTATATTTGTTGTACACAGTGAGTATGAATGTATAATCTTTATCTTCTTCTGTACGGTGAGTATATTCTTTACAATTTACACTTATTTTCTACTTCCAACTAAGGGAAACAAATGTACAAATGTACCCTTTCTTCACCATAACCCTCCTGCACACTTTTAATCATTAAAAGTATATAAAAAACTGAATCCTAATCCAATATTTAAACAAACTGAAACTTCTATCAATTCACCTCTTTTCTCAATTACTTTACAAAATTGAAGGGAAGATGATGATCTCATACCATAGACAATATTACCAGAATTGAAGAGAATTAAGGAAAATGATAAATTGATAAGAATTGATGAATAATAAAATTATAAGAGAGATACCTTAATTAAAGTATGATAGTAGAAATTGGAGTCATGGAGCCATGGAGGGATTCGACTTGTGGGAGTGTTGGTGGTGGCCGGTGGGACGGTGCCTCGGTGATTTGGTGATGAATGATGATGATGTCGATGGAAGTATGTGATGGAATATAATAAGTCAATTGGGGTTTTTCCATATTTGTTTATGGGTTAGTTATTGCCTCTAAAAATACTTGTCAAATTTAATTTTTTTCATGGGTTGGGCTTAAGCCCAGACAGCCCTAAGGCTCAATTCGCCCCTGCTTTTGTGTCGTTTTCTATTAAAACCGCCACGATAACGGGGACATTATAGACGTAGCCACGTAGGTGTATATGATAGGGTGGTGAACCGACGAAGATTTGGCAACGAAAGGAAATAAAGATTGGAATGAAGGTATGATTTGTTGAGCCACCAAAGAAATAAAAAAATAAAAATGAAATGGTGGAGATGGAGGCAAAGGCCCACTTGACCCGTCAACTTTTATATTTTATAGGGAGTAGGGAGTAAAAAAGTCTACTCCTCAGCATTTGACTTATAATAAGAATAAAATATTAGGGACCTACCATTGATGACAACGCATTGATGCTGTTGTTTTGATGTGCAGGTGAACCTGCTCTCCCGGTCACCCCCTCTTTCCTCTCCTATATGTTCTCCCCCTCCACCCCCACACTTCCTATCTCTACAATCCCTTCAATCTCTACAATCCCTTCTATCTCTAGAGTTGAAGTTAGTTAGTTTAACAAAAATGATGAGTATGGAAGTAATGGGTTACAAGAGAAAACTGAAAGAGGAAGAGATCTGGATGGAAGAAGGTGTGAAGTCAATGGAGCACATGGTCCGCCTCCTCTGCTCTAAACCTCATGAACCTGAGTTCCGAGAGGCTACCGAAGCGACTGTCGGTAACTTCAAGCGTCTTATCTCCGCCATCAATCGTACCGGACACGCTCGCTTTCGCCGCGCCCCTCTTCTTAACCAAAAACCAAACTTAAAACCAAACAATAGTAATATTAGTGTTATTCCAGCTAGGCACCAGCAGCAGCAGCAGCAGCAGCAGCAGCCTATGACGCTAGATTTCAGCAAGCCTACTACTACTACTACTACTACTAAGACGAAAGAGGAAGAGGTGCCTTCGTTTAGCGTATCATCGTCGGCTAACTCGTCTTTCATCTCATCAATAACAGCAGAAGGAAGTGTCTCCAACGGCAGGCTCTTTGGGCCCTCTTCTCTCTTTGTTTCTGCTCCTTGTTCGTCTTCCGGAAAGCCTCCTCTTTCTTCATCTTCCTCTTCTTACAAGAAGAGGTGCCATAATCATCATTCCCACCCTGACTCTTCTGATGATCTCTCCACTAAAATATCTGGATCCACCTCTGCTACTGCCTGCCACTGTTCCTCCAAAACAAGGTATTGCTTCTTTTACTTCCTCATCTTCCAATTTTACTTCTTCATGCTTCATTTATTCTATTCTTTCCCTTCCAATTATTTGTTTACTTTTCATTCAAATAACGGGCTGAAACGGGAAACATAGCAAATTGCCAAGCTTGAAGATTACCCATTTTTTGCTATTCCAAAATTCTTAAATACGGACCTTAATATAAGTATAAAAACATGAGGAAAATTTCCTACCCAGAATTTTACTTTTAGATTCGGCTTGGGAGAGTCCAGTCCTCAGGATCTATCTACCTACCCATAAAAGATAGATCCATATGTTTACTATGAAGAAGAAGAAGAAGAAGGTGATATTGAATAAATTTAATTTGTTAAAACAGGAAAATAAGAGTGAAAAAGACAATAAGGGTGGCGGCCATCAGCTCAAAGGTGGCTGATATTCCGGCGGACGAGTACTCTTGGAGAAAGTATGGGCAGAAGCCAATCAAGGGATCTCCTTACCCACGGTAACTTCCTAAATTCTAACTAACAACTCAATTCTCCATGTTATTCAATTCATTTTAGGTTGTAGATATACTGACAAGGATTAATGGTGTTTTGAATGAAACAGAGGATACTACAAGTGTAGTACAGTAAGAGGATGTCCAGCTAGGAAGCACGTCGAGCGGGCGACCGATGATCCTACCATGTTGGTAGTAACCTATGAGGGAGAGCATCGCCACTCTTCTCACCCAGTCGTCATGTCCTCTTCGCAACAAACCATCTCGCTTCTCCCCTCCACCACCACCACCACCACGACCACAACCACCAACAATAACAATAACAACTCCTCTGTCCCGAGTTGGTTGTTCTCTCTACAGCAGCCTCAACTCACTTTAACTTAGCGGAGTAGTAATTAATTAGCATAATGGATTGAGCACTAGAGTTGTATTGTAATGGCAGTAAGTGGGCCGAGTTGAAGTAGGATTAAAGTTAAAATTGACTTTGAATGTATGACAAGGGAAAAGGGCAAAGGGGCAAAGGGGCAAAGGGGCAAAGGGCAAAGGGGGTTAGGTTGGATTGTCGGATGAGGTGGTTTAGTTGATTTGCAGTGATGACGACTCCAAACATACATACAAGAATGTGATATATTCAATGCCAATGCTTTTCCACGCATCAAACACTGACTTATTGCCTTTCACTTGTATTGGATTTTTGTGTGAGCTATTGAGGTTGTTTAACTAATTTGAATTACTGAGATTGTACCACTCATTGTACATGTATTCAACCGGATTTATACATGGATTCTTAACTTATAGATACCGTTGTCGCATTTGTGCGTTACAACTTACAAGTGTTGTATTGTGTACTTTCGTACTCGGTGCCATGTTGAACTAGTTGGAGAAGAGAGTTGGATCGGGTCAAAGAGAGTTGGATTGGGTCAACCTGTTTGATTGATCTGGAGTAATGACTACGCCAAGAATTGAAGCAATACCAGACCAGACTACCACCATATGAATTTTCAACACCAAATGGATTCATCGTCTTTCTTACTCGTTTAGGAGTCGTCTGATTAGGTTCCTGGCGGTCTTGCACAACTCGCAATCGGTCGTGTGCGGGTTGGGCCAATCGAGCCGGTTTAGTTTGGGTCTTTTCTTGATTTCGGTTAAGTTGGGTCTGCTTGGGTCATTTTGGGTTTCAAGTTTGTGAGTCGGGTTTGTTTCGGGCTAATCAGCCCGAATTGTTTCGGGAATTTGGGTCGGGTAATTTTCGAGTCAATGAATAAGGGAGAAAAAACAATTTCAAGTCTTTTCGCTTCAAATAGAGTTATGATTTATCAGGTCATTATTAGGTTTGGTAGTTTCAGGTCGGGTACGTTATGGGTCAAGAAAATTCGGGTCATGTTCGGGTCGGGTCGGGTTAATACGGGTTTTGTGTCACATTCGAGTGATGAGTGCTGGTCAATTTTTGGGAGCTTTTTGGGTCGAGTTAGTCGAGTGAGGTTGCTTTTGCTAGGTTTATTCCTACTAGAGATGGTAATTCGGGCTAGGCCAGGGTGGGCGGCACGATTTTGGCACGACACGACCCGGGTGAATAATACTAATGACAAGGGAACGACACGACCTGGCTAAAGTTGGGTCGCGGCTACAATTAGTGAAAATTCTCGTGTCTAGGCACGAGCACAACCCAAGTACGAACGAACCGACACAAACTAGGCATGACGGGCCTAGCACGACACGACCCGATTTTTAGCCCGTAAACTTGTGACTATTGTAATATAGTCGTTGCAATGTGACTATTGTAGTTGATGCGTGTCGATCTACACCAAAAATAGTAAACCTAAGTCTACTAACTGACGGTTACCGGAAGTAGGGTCGAATCCCACAGAGAGGCATAATTTAAAAGTAGGTTAGTCTATTGGTCACAAAATGGGGGTTTTATAATTTGTGTCTAAACTACGAGTTGATTAAAGGGGAGAAATAAAAGAAAGAGAGAAATAAAAGTCTAACAAATGAGAGGGGAGTTGTGGGAAATATAACATGTATTCGCCCTTAAACATGAAGGATTATAACGAAATTTACAATCGTGATTATAGTCATAAGATAAGAAAAACGATATGAAAAAGAATACAACCTTTGGTCCTTGTGCGAATGGCCTAAGAACAGGAATTAAAGCAAATTCCCTCCTATAACTTGCACCCAATACTTAGATTGAGACGATGCCGCGTGTGCTAGAAATACTCTCCAATTGCCTTGCAATATGGGGAGAGCTTTTGTGAGTTTTGATGTGAGATCTAGTTTTTGGGAGAAGAATGCTCTCAAAAACCCTAGTTTTTCTTGAAATGTGTTTGTCAGTAAAACAATCAGTCAAAAAGCAGTAACCTGACAAAAAGAGAAGTCCTCTCCTTTTGTATTACTTGGTTCGGCCGAGTTAGGGTTCGGGTAGGAGTGGGCTTTCCACTCTTACCTTATTCCAATGCGTGATTCGACCCGTTTTGCCAAAATATGATTAGCGGGATTTTAGTTATAAATCTCATACACGTTATCAGATATTAATGTAGTCGATACATTAATAATGGTCTGACAAAAATACGATATTGTATAATTAGTCAAATTAATATAACTGTTTATATTAATACGCGAATTCAATATCTAATTAAATATAACCGTTTATATTTAATTTTACGAATTAATCATGTAATCCGTATTAGCTAAAATTATTTAAGCCGTATTAAATAATAATCTCAACATCTCATTGACTAATTTAATAGTCAATACCTCTGACTAACTGTTTAGTCGTATCCGGCATAAATGTGACTGTATTTTCATACCTTCACATCTCTCAAACGTGTCCTATAGGTGTGACATATAGGGACCAGTTGATCACCGCCATCCGTATGACAATAACGTCAAACTTATCTAGCAAGCCAACCGTTATTGATAAACGTGGATCAACTGATAATAATACTGAAGTATGCCCTTGTGATCCTTTAAGAGATTTAGTAAGTCATTGTACTAACTGTCAAGGACACCAGCCCCAACAGGAGTATGTCATAAATCGAGTCACCACGACGTTTATGCTATCAGATTAAATAGGTCAGTCAGCCTATGATAAGGAGGGTAATGATTAGGGCTGTGAAACAGTCGAAGATTGGGCCGAAACCGAAATTGGCAAATATGATGGACCGGGACTGAACCGGAATATAAACATTCTGGACCGGAACCGGACCGGTAAAATTTCGGTCCAAGACAGGACCGGACCGGTTGGACCGGAATTTAAATAATATAGACCGATAAAATTATGAATTGGTAAAATTATGGACCGAAATTTGAATATTATGGACCGGTTAGACCGGTTTGGACCGAATTTTAATATATTTTTGAGGAAAAAAATTTAAAAACATAAAATCCGGTCCAAACCAGTCCCGGACCGGAACCATGAATCTTAAAAAATGGTGTATTGGAGACCAGACCGGATTTTTTTAATTCCGTTTCCGGTCCGATAGATTCCGGTCCATTTTTACGGTTCGGACCGGATTTTGCACACACCTAGTAACGATTAACTCATTTCGGTCTCAAATCACCCTAGGGTCTCCTAAATAACTTTCGTCCTATTAGGATAAGTCTATTATTGTTCTATAGGCAAGTCTACTGACACCCGTCGTTGAGGGGTGCCAAAGATAAGATTTATAAAACCTCGGCTTAAGACTAGATAGCGTAAGTCAAGGGTCGAACCACGAGGAGTTGGGGAGTGTTTATTGTTTAAGGTCAATGTTTTTAGGGTAACAAATTGGGTGTTTAGATTGGTTGTCACTAAGTCTAGAAATAAAGATAAAAATAAAACGAGTAAATAAGAATGAGATAAAACTTATAGTAAAGAGGATGCTAGAATGTTCGGGTAATAAATAGCTATGATGGTGTAAATCCTAAGTCAACATGTATTGCAGTCACGTAAGGGGTGTAACATATCCTTTCGGTCTATGGTGCCTAATAGCTCCTTTCGGCCTATGCTATTAGTTCCTAGGTCTCACAAGTATTGGGTGTCAACAATAAGGGTGATTCCTAATTTCTAGGTCACATACGTTTCAGTCTTAAGTAACCTAGCCATCTTAAAACGCTAACCAATGCCCTTCCCGTATCTTTCAATCTTGGGTAAGTCATTACTAACATCCTACAAGTCTCCTCTCAGTCTCATTATAAGTTGTTATAGTCGACGAATTAAAACAGTCTGAAAACGTACGCAGTTTGGTCGACCGACCAGCTATTCCGGTCGACCGACCAAACACCTCAGTCGACCGACCAGTTAAGCTGGTCGGCCGACCAATGTTTGCTACAGGCAGAATCGGGTATTACACCATCTACGCATATTTTACTCCCTACATCCTAACATATGTAATTAGCTACCCATGGATGCGGAAATAACAACAATAACATTAATAAACATGGAATTCATAGCAAGCATTAATCTAAACATGCAATAACAACAAGGCTTTTGGGATTCTAAACTAAACCGAATACTAGCAATCCCATGAAACATTAATGAATAATCTGAAAACAAGAGAGTTACCGTAATACGGATTAGGGCAGAAAAGAACAAGCTTTATTGAATCCCGTGGAAAGATTAATGAATAAAACTAAAGAAACAGTGTTGTGAGAATTGAAAACTAAAACTAAGAATTTGATGAAGTAAAAGATTAAACTGTTGCTGTAAAACTAGGTAATTAACTTGATAAAACTGAATGATAGATAATAGAATACTCGATGATTAAAGCTAATGACAAATTAGGCTTATATAGGAAAGACTAAGGCGATTCCTCTTTGACCTAATGCGTTCACGGGCCTTTGCGGAAAATTCTGGATCTGCGTGCTGGTCGACCGACCAGGTGATGAGGTCGGTCCACCGATTGTTGGGCTTTGGTGGATTTCTGATCTTGGGATAGCAGGTCTTCTGGTCGACCGACCAGAGTAGTCGGTCGATCGACCGATTTTCCTGTGTATCCGCCTTGATTTCGTCTTAGTTTGATCTTTTGGTCTTGGTTCGCGCTTTGAGTTGACTTGTCCTCGATCCTTGGTTATGCAAAAATTCCGAGGGTAGAAATTTGGTGTAAAATCGCCTCTTTTCCGCATAATTCTGCAAAAGAGCATAAAAATACGAAATTAGACAATTGTTGGGAAATAAAGGCTAAAACATAGTAAATGAGCGACAAAATGCGTGTTAAAATAGATGTAAAACATCATAAAATAGACACGCATCATCTACCTTTCCAATCTTTCGATCTAGGTCTGGTTTAACTAAATAAACAGGTCTTATGCGTACTCTCAATCAACTAGTTCACAACTAAATTGCCATAAGCAACCCTTATTTCAAGGTCAACTAATACAAATTAAACCTATCACATACTACCGTGGTCTCCCTCATCCCAACATATTAAGAAATTTGCTAAGCATGAGTTTGGGAACTATACTAACCGTTGTAACGGATATATAATAAGACGTGATAACTAATTATAAATAAAAACCGAAATAAAGGAAACAAGAGATGAAATAATAAATAAAGGAGTAGAGAGAAAAGAGAGATTACAAATTAATCCAAGTGAAGGTAAGGGAGAATAGAGAAGAAAAGTAGCTCCGGATTCTAATACAAAAGTTACTGCTTAAAGTGAAAAGTGAAATGATAGAGTAAAAGGTTACAAAGTGTAAAAGTCCATCTCTCACTGATTAACCTAATCCCTTTTATAAGAGAATTAAAGTTAACATAAAATAAAACCTAATCTAAGCGACCGGTCGAGGCCCATTAGCGCTTCCCTTCGATCGAGCACTTCAGAATCACTTGATCGAGTAACTTTCCTCAAAATTTCCTTTGATCGAGGAAAAAATTCCTTCGATCGAGTATTCCAGTAGCAACTCTTCTCGATCGAGCATTTCATTCACAAACACTTGAACCAACAGTTTGACTTATCTCCGTCAATATCCATTGTTGTCGCTCCCTTATCGTCATTGCTCCCTTATCTCCTTCAACATCACTCGTTGTTGCTTCCTCATCCCCCTTGCCATTTATACCAGGTATTTATCCTCCTAATAATACCTTATTATTATTGTTTATGACGGTTGAATTTTGATCTCGCTATCAAAGTTTGTGCTTGCATGTCTTTTTTTAGCCTATATTTAGGTAGAAATGATGTTGTAGATGTGATTATTATGTTCTAATACTTTTGATTATGAGATTATTGTGTTAGATTACCATCTCTGGGTTTTTAACATCTTAGAGTTAGATTATCATTTCTGAGTTTTTAACATCTTATAGTTAGATTTATTCTTGTTGATTGTGCTGTGTTAGATTATTGCTACGGATAGGATTATGTATTGCCCTTCTACATGGTACCCTCAAAAAATGAAACAGGAACATTATTGTAAAGGGGAAGGAATATATTTTTTTTTGGGATATTCTCACTACAAAAAAATACCGGCTTTGCGACGGATTTTTTGCGACGGACAGAAAATCCGTCGCAAAAATAGATTTGGGACGGAACTTTTTTTTTGCGACGAATTTTGCGACGGACCCAAAATTCCCAAACCCGCTAAGTGAAAGTCAAATGGCGGGAAAGTTTGCGACGGAAAGTCCGTCGCAAATACAACATTGTTTTGTAGTGTCTACATGCTACTCTCAATTTTTTGACGTTTTACATAGTACCCCTACACTTTTTAAAACATATATAGTACCCTTAATTGTTGTCATTATCAGTAAGTATACCCCTAAACTTTGTTTTCGGTTAATTAAAATATTTTTTAAGCGTTAAGTGCTATTGAACGCATAAACAAGTTTGTCATTTATTATCACATGACATAAGGACTCTGTTATGATCAATATCCATCTCGGTCCTAATATTTATAGATGCATCAGGCTAAGAAAATTTTGACGGAAAAATTATGTATCCCTTGCAAAATTATCACGTCCAGAGATGATATTGATTCTAATAGAGTTCATATATTATCATGAGATAAATAATTGACAAACTTGATTACGCGTCCAGGTAATCATTTAACGCCTAAAACTGAGTTTAATTAGCGAAAAATAAAGTTTAAGGGTGCACGTGGTGATAATGACAACAATTAGAAATACCGTGTAAGTTTTAAAAAGTGTTGGGTATCATGTAGAAAGTTGAAAAATTAAGGGATACCATGTAAAAATATCCCTAATTTTTTTTATCTAAAAATTGTTAAGATCCAGAAGCATTTTGAAATATTATGTATGATACAATATGTTCAATATCAGCGATTTAAAAATGAAATCCGAGGATTCTCGCAATTGAACCTAATTATTATGATTTTTTCTTAGTATTTTTATATCTTACTTGTAGGCAGGAGTTGGATTCAGAAACCAATGTCATTGTTACGGTGTATTGGCAAGGGGTTGAAACTGTTTTTTATTCCCTTTCACAAAAGTACTGGACATGTATTGTGCCAAATTAAAAGATATTAACTAACACTATTTCTATGCCTCACTTCTTAACTAATCTATGGAGTTAACTAACACTATTTGGAATATTGGTTAGGATCCCATAGCCAATCTAGCTAATACACCAACGGCTAGAGAATTTACATAGGTGCATGGTTCTTCATAGTTGCCAATGTGGCGTCTATCCTCAAAGTTATCATTGCGGTCAGGACCACCGACAATGGCGCCGGTGAGCTCGTGGGGGTTGGGTGCATTTTTAGTGAACCAGTCAGCAAAGCTTCGAGCACAGTTTACAACTTGTGCCTTTTGTAAAATAGGAACCGATGCTCCCCTGTGGTGCGGTTGTTGTGGAGGGTTCTTCCCAAATCCTACCATGTATGATCTTTGTTGAGGATTTGATCCAAGTAAGTAGTCCATCTACTCATTTCAACGTACAAAATGTCATACAAAATTATATATGGATTATGCTCTAGCTATTCTATTAGATGTGGGTGGGTACCTGCTTTTTTGCAAATGCTAAAAGTTGGGTAGAAGCAAATTGTTTGGCACCACATGTGACTCGTTGGTTGTGTTTGGCAAGCACATCACTATAGATGCTAAATGCTAAGGCTGCCCCCGTCACATATTGGGAGTTTGCTCCATCTCTCATGTAAAGCATTCCACCTGATGAGTGATGATCGATCATAATTAAAAGGAAACAAAAAAAAAAGGTCAGGTGTATTTGTAAGTGATTATTAATTATTTGTGTGTTGCGAGTACCCGGTGTGAAGTGAACTTGTGCATAAGGGCTTCCGGGGATTATAGAGCATATATAGCTATCAACCATTGTCTTGTACTCTGCAAGCTTTTTTTGTCCTTCAAAATACATCTGCAACCACAATAATTAATAATATTATTAAGTTTGATAACTATAATGCTGTTGAATGTATGTAACTTGTAAGTAGTACTTACTTCAGTAAGAAGGATTTGATTGCCGGCATATTTAAGATCCCAATTAAATTCACTAACATATGCATCAACAGAGTCCTCTATGATGTAGTGAAGATATGTTTCATTTCGTGTAGCCTTGTACATCCATGTTGCTGCCCATTGCATTTCATCCTACAATTTACAATCATTATTACTTGACCAACTTTACAATTTTTTTTATTTTTACTTTGTGAGCCACAAAACGGTATCAAAGAAATTGGACATATTTATTATTTACGTTAAACCCAGAAAAGGAGCAGTAGAATGGGCATTCTCCGTCATAAGTTCCTTTGCGGCTTCCAGCAAAGCTAAACAACTACATACATTATAAAGGAGATAAATTAATGTTATCGGTTGTAGTACTACTTGATAGATGTAAGATGTTATATATAGGGAAAAATTACAGATTTAGCCTTATTAAGAAGTTGGTGGGAGTAGAGTTGATCAATATCGCGAAAGACAATAGAACTAGCGGCCATGGCAGCGGCAGTTTCAGCGGCAATCTCAGTGCCTGGGGTGTGTTCGTCAATCTTTAGGACGGTACGAGGGGTTTCCATGTTCTCAGGAGGTACCCAACAGTGATGATCTTCTATGGGGTCTCCAACCTGGACATATAAGTGTTTAGGTTTTGAGCTAGCTTTGAGGAAATAATCAGTACCCCAACGGATAGCATCTCGGACATGTTGGAGTTCCCCTGCGGCTTGTAGCTGCTTTTGGTAGAAAATGGCTCCCCACGATAGAGTTGTCACTGTGAAAGCCATTGGTAACCCATACTTAACGTTGTCTCCTGCATCGTAATATCCTCCAACCAAATCCACCTAAATTTGAAATCATTATTGTCAATTTGTGATTAACAACAAGTAATATTAAATTGGCAACGATAGAATTGGACATACATACATTAGCAAGTTTGCCATCATTAAGGCCAGAATCACGGCGCCAAGGAACCCTATTGTTGGGAGGGAGCTTCCCTGATCTCTGACACTCTAAGAAAATTATGGATTTCGTCAATGCGTCTCTGTAATTATGGACTTGACCTTCAACTTCGCCATTTAATCCAACCAACATGCCAATCGATATTATTCGTATTATCCATCCTACCATTTTTGATAAGGTTATCTCCATCTTCATCGTATCGCCCTAATAATAATAATTAAATGAACTTGTTTGAAACAAATTAAATGACAAAACGCCAAATTAAATGACAAAACACCAATAATCAGTTTTTTTGAACTATTCAGAGTGTGAACATAAAACGGTAGTGCAGGATATGAAAGATATGGAGGATGACCTAGATTTTGTGCGGGTAAAAGCATAATATAAACTCAAATCCTATATTTTGGTTGTTAATTATAGAATGCAGCCTTATTCATTCATCCTATGATTCCTATCTCAGTATCTCCATTTATTTACATTAACTAAAAATAATATTGCTTGCTATCTTTGCTTTTCATCTCCTACTAACAGGGAAGAATGAAGATACAAATTAAATGACCCAATTATATTCCTTAGGCAAAAAAAACTAAAATAGCAAATAACCTTACTACTAATAAACATTAAATAATACTATAAGGAGTCGTTTGGTTACATACGGGAACTTCTAATTCCTAGGAAGTTTCATATCACATGATTTTACAATTCATGTTACATGTAGGCATTGTAATTCATGTAGGCATTCTCACTCACCTAGGTCGACCTAGGTAAACAACTACCTCCATTATGGACGAATTTGGAATTCATGGGAAGTTCTAATTCACGTGAATTTGAGTAACCAAACAATCTAGCCATTTTGCAATTCACATGAATTAAAGTTCCTGTGTAATTTAGTGGGTAACCGAACGACCCCTACGTATGCTGTTTTAACCATTTTATACATGCAATGGGTTTAACTTTTAAGAGTCGCTTTTTATTTCAAATTATACTAGTCTTATACCTGTGCAAACTGCACGGGTTTGTTATTTAAAAAAGATTCTTTAAGAAGGTATATACTCCGTATAATATAAGTTTTATAATAATTAAATAATTATCTTCTTGTAAAGTTATTTATTTTAAAAAATAAAGTTCTAAAATAAAACAATAAAATCTCTTCATTTTTAATGAATTTTAAATTATCAATCTAAAAATTGAGTTATAAAATCGTATTTAAATTTTTAGAAATTATAAATTTTATTTGTAATTAACGTAAATAATGCATCAATGTCAACTGACCATGTAGTTATTGTAGTATGATATATCCTTTTGTTAGTTAAATTTGAGTTACTACTTTGTCTTAATATTCAAGCGATTTTAGAAAACTCGACTTACAATTCAAATAAAATTATTTGGATGAAAATAAAACAAAATTAATAAAACTGAATTGGCCAGAACAGTTGTAGAGGGCAAAATAGTAAACTTGTTTTTCATTTAGTCAAACTTGTGCAAGGTTAAAATGAAAATTTTGATTTGCGCACGTTTTAAATGAAAATTTAGACACCATTTTTCATGTAATACCCAATTGTTAATTAGTAAAACAGAATCAAGTGAAGATTATGACCCAATGCATTTTTAAAACGAAAATTTAGTCTCATGCACTTTTGAAATGAAATTTTGAGCCGTACATTTTTAAAACGAAAATTTAGACCCATGTACTTTTGAAATGAAATTTTGACCAGTGCATTTTTAAAACGAAAATTTAGACCCATGTACTTTTGAAATGAAATTTGACCTGTGCATTTTTAAAACGAAAATTTAGTTCCATGCACTATTGAAATGAATTTTGTACCCGTGTATTTTAAAACGAAAATTTAGATCCATGCACGTTTGAAATGAAATTTTGAGCCGTACATTTTTAACACGGAAATTTAGACCCATGTACTTTTGAAATGAAATTTTGACCAGTGCATTTTTAAAACGAAAATTTAGACCCATGTACGTTTGAAATGAAATTTGACCTGTGCATTTAGTTCCATGCACTATTGAAATGAATTTTGTACCCGTGCATTTTAAAACGAAAATTTAGATCCATGCACGTTTGAAATGAAATTTTGACCTGTACATTTTTAAAACGAAAATTTAGAGTCATGGACTTTTGAAAAGAAATTTTGACGAAAATTTTGACCCTAGCTCAATTAACTCTCTCCCGCATCTCCCCCTAATTTCATATTTACATTCTCTCAACTCTCATACTTAGATCTCACACTACATCCTTCTTTTTCATCCTCAAATTGATACGTTTATATAAAATAAAATAAAAACAATGTCGCCTTTTATATTATTATGATATGTCATAGGGTATACATGATTTTTTTTTTTTCATGGAAATTTTTTCATATCTTTTTCATCTAGTTGATTTTTATTATTTTAACGAATATTTTTTTTATAGTTTCAATTTTTGTATCATATATACTGTAATTAATATCGGTCGCATATTTGCCTTTCATCTTGATTGTCAATTCTCTAGGGTATAAAATGTGGATTCTCTCAATAAAAGCACAAAAAGAAGGTACAGAACATGGGGAACAATGTGGGGCACACTTGAAAAAACTAAAAAAATATTGTACTTTCAGCCACAGTGCGATACCTAAGCATTGTGGTTGTTGCTTTTATATATAGGATCAGAATATGAGACCAAAGTTTTGTGTATCCGATTACTTGTAAGAGTAAGTTTTGATTAAGATGGGTATTATCCGTTTTAAGCTTAAACGGGTCAAATACTACCAAGTGGGGTAATAAAGACAAAAAAACTTGTCATTTTCTAGGTGGCAGGTGAGGTGATTTGGTATGTATTATTTGACCCGTCTTACGCTTAAGACGGATAATGACGGTTTGAAACAAAAATTTATGTATTTATAAACTTCATTCGAGTGGGGATGGTATTAACTCAATGCTACCCTAATAGACTCTTTGTCTCTTTGTTTTATTTAATAATGAATCATTTTATCAGTAGCCAAAGATTTTTTTTTTTAAATGTGATGGGGTTTTTCACATGTACATGAAAGATAAACACTTACTTTTTTTTTTAATTTTTTTTTATTTTATGGAATGAAAATATAAGAGATAAAATTTTCACTCTAATTTACAAAAGAATATACTATCATCAAACGCAATAGAATTTCCACATTAACAGTACTACTAGCCACACTTGAGTCGTCTAGCTACCGGAAAACCGTTTTTGAGTAACAAGCAAGGTAGCACCAAAACGGACACGGACACGTGACACGGCATGTCATGAAATTTAGGACACGGGACACGTTATTTAAATTTAATAAAATATATATTCTATAGTTATAAATGTTTGATTTTATTTTTTTAAAAGTATTTGATATTAATTTTAAATAAGTGAAGGTAAAACTTGGCCTTGATAATAACTCATTTTCATTTCTCATCCGAACCAATATTCTAATTAATCTCTTTCGATAGCGAATTTCTCGTCTGAAGAACATCATTCACTCCAAATGATGACAAAATACCTTGGACACGCGATGGACACGGCTCAAATACCATGAACATGCGTCGGACACGTGCCCAAATAAATGTTGAAAGTTAGAAACGACTTTATAGGTGTCCGACGCGTTTCGTCGTGTGTCCGTAGAGTATCGGTGTCGGACACGGTGTCGGACACGCTACGGCTCATTACGAGAAGTGTCCGTATTACCTAGATAACAAGTAAGCAGATTTTCACAATAAATTTTTGGTTAAGAATCCATATTATTGCTCCCTACTTGAAACCAGCTCGGTGGGTGATAAGTTCATTTTATATTGTCACACTTAAGCTACAATTATACGTAGGGTGAAGGCGAAGCATGTAGTTGAAAAGTAAGGTTACTTGACATGTCAAACCAAGCTAAATAATTTTTTAGCTTTGATATTGAACAATTTTTTGAAATAATGCTCAAAATTAAAGTATTTGTCGTTTTGGGTTGGTTTTGAAAGTATTTGTCAAAATGGTGTCCACGTAGGGTCGGGAATACGGAACCTGAACTCGCCATTTCCGGTGGCGGGTTTAGTTCAGAAAAAATGTCATTCCTAGTGGCGTGTCTTAGCAGTGTAGAATTTTGCAAAATATAAGGGGGTGTTTGGTTGAGACATTTGGAATGGATTGGAATGGATTCCACTCATTCAAGTGTTTGGTTGGGTCTTTTTGGAATGGAGTTTGATACTCAAGGGATTCTAAATCCATTCCAACCCCTTCGAATCCCATACCCATGTCTCATCCCAAGATTCTAACTCCATTCCACCTCATCCCAAGTTACGTATTTTTTATAAAACATTTTATGTGGATTTTTTTCGTAAAAAGGTTACGTATTTTTCATAAAACATTTTATGTGGATTTTTTTCATAAAATATTTTTTGTGTATCTTTATTCATAAAAAAAATTGCGTATTTTTCATAAAATATGTTATGTGGATTTTTTTTATAAAATATTTTATGTTGATTTTTTCCTAAAACATTTTATGTGGATTTTTTCCATAACATTTTATGCGGATTTTTGTCATAAAAAAAGTTACGTATTTTTCATAAAACATTTTATGTGGATTTTTTTCGTAAAAAATTTTATGTGCAATTTTTGTAAACACATTTTACATGGATTTTTTCATAAAAAAATTGTGTATTTTTCATAAAACATTTTATGTGGATATTTTTCATAAAATATTTTATGTGGATTTTTTTCGTAAAACATTTTATGTGGATTTTTTCGGTCTTAGAATAATTTTGATATTGTCGTATTATATGAACATGAGTCATTGATTTCTATGGATTAATTTGAATTTTGCTTTATTGTAGTTAATTTAATTCAAAATAATATAATTATAGTTATCTATGATGAAGAAAATGAAATAATTTGAAATCCTTTCCAAATGTGAACCAAACAATAAGAATGACATCTACAATCCATTACGAGATCAAACCAAACAAACAATAATAAGTATGAGATTCTAACTCCATACCTCCTTGGTATTAGAATCCATTCCATTCCATTCCAACAAATTGAACCAAACAACCCCTAAATGTTACAGAAGTACTGGAGTTGGGGCAGCCTAAACACACCATCTCTAAAGGCGTGTTTTCTGAAAGAGAACTGCCATTTGTAATGGCGTGTTTGTCTAGAAGTAGTTTCCAAAACAAACAGAAGCAAAAGATGTTATTGAGGCCATAACACACCACCTGTAATGGTGTTTCTTGTGGTGAAAACACGCCATGGCCTCTGGCGTGTTATTTCGGTTTTTTTTTTAAATTATGTTGATGTTTACTCGAAAACTAATCAAACCAAGAAGAAAACGTAACAACACAGCACACACCAAATGGAAATGTCAAACCATTGTGTATTGAAATTGAAATAAAGTTTAAAGCACATCTAATTGTTTCGCACAACGAGTACTAAATCTAACTATTAAAATCTAACAACAAAGCACACACCAATCTAGCTATTACAAAGATAGTAGCATTTCACTTCTTGCTCCCTCGAAAACGAGACTAAAACCGTGTTCCCTTTGATGGCTCAGGAGTATCTTGTTCATTCATGGGTTACATGGAAGAACTAGAGCGTCTAGTGCGCCTAGAATATTGTGCTAATGGCACATCGTCTTCCAATATCACTTAGTCGAGCGACTCATTCCCTGTTGCTTCTTGGGTTGCTTCTTCGCTTGGTTGTTCGTTTGGTTGGAGAAGATGAGAAAAACCAACATGTTTAAGTGTTTGCGAGGAGTAGTCCCGGATGTCAGAAACCATGGAACGAAAATGAAGGGGCACTTCGAGAGGCATTTGTTGAAGCTCCCTATTGCATCTCATATGAACATTCGCAAAGCCATGAGCCTAAAACAAAAAAGAGTGAGTGTTACAAGTGATAATTTATAAAAAAAATTAAGTATCAATAGACAAGTTTATATAGTATATACATACAAGATATTGGGTGACTCCAAATGGTGCTTGATAAGTTGGTTGTAGCGAGGTAAGGCTAATGAATCGAAGAGTGCGATCACAGTATCAAAGCATGTAAGGGTCGTTGTAATGCATTTCATTATAATCCTCAATACCATGGAACCTAAATTGCCCTCTCCTAACCCACATTGTTATGTATGGAGCATGCTTTTCCATCCAATTCCGTGTATGGGCACCTCTTTTATCTACTTTGTGCAGACTAGGCTCCGCATCACAAGGTGGAGGGATATCTTCTTGCCACCCAAATTCGCGAGCTACCGATTAGGGAAATGCCACTTAAAATATCAAAGCAAATCATAGGAGCTATGACAACCTAATCATCCGATTCATCATGACAAAAGTCCGGTAGAAAAGATAAAACTTGGGTGTAAGGTTGTCATATAAATTGATCATGGCGCATGGTATCAAAAGCATCCCTATACCCAAGTAGTGATGTGCTTTGTGCTCTCTTCCGGTTCACACTTAGCCACCTCCAACCCAATGAGTCAAATCTTAGTAAATGTTGAGTGCCTAACGGGTTTGGTCCTTGATGAGTGGGTCTATATATTGGACCTATTACTATAGGTCGACCAATTGGAATCCGCTCCTATGACCACAATTGTAAAAGAATTAGGGGACCTCCAATGTCTATGGACTTGAGGTGACTCGATCTACATAAATTACGATATAATGTAGCAAGCACGACACTACCCCAAGAGTAAGTGTCTAGCATGGTTAAATCACTCAATAAAGGCAAAGAAAAAAGTTGGATATCATTGTCACACTTGTCCGGAAACATGATAGCCGCCATTAAGATAAGCAGATAAGCCCTAACATATTGATGTAAAACTTCTTCATTAGCATCTACCGGAAGACCGCTAAAATTAGCTAACAACCAACCAATTCTTAATGAAGCTCCGTTGAGGTCGTCAAAAGTGGGTGTTTTACCTAGAAGTTCATCAACCAACGCTCCCCAATTAAATGCGGTGGGTCCACTAACAACATCTCCTCTAATCCGTAACCCTAAAAAGACCGAGAAAGCAATTGTAAGTAGTAAAAATAGTAAATACCTATTTGGATTGTTAAATCTCAATGTGCAAGTTTTTTATTGTGGCCTACACCACGACACAGGCTACATGAAACCGTGTTCTTATATTTTTCATCCATTTCATTGGGAAATCGCTTACTCTTCCGTCTATTTTTCCCACGTCTTTTGAGCTCATCATACACTATTGTAGGCCCATTATAAGGACCCCAATAAGCCTCATCTTCCGAAGGCCGAAATTAAGAAGCGTATGAAGCTAAGTGTTCTCCCGTACAGTAGTTGATGTCCACAAATTGACTTGCATTTAAGCCCTTTTTTTTACAAACGGTATACACATGAGAACAAGGATACTTGTAGATTTGGAACTTGTTACAAGTATATGTCCTCTTTGATAAATCAACGGTGTGTAAATGGTTACCATATGCTCCGTTTCGTGAACCTCTACGAGTTGTCACTTGGTACACCCCTCCAATATGATCAAAAGCAACAACCTTATGATATGCTCCCTTCCTACAATTTTCCTCCAACAATGTAGTCATTTTTTACTATAATGAAGGCCCTTCATCAATCGTTTCTTGCCATCTCACGACGCTCAACAAAGTAAGCATTAACTCTAAAGAAGACACACTTCACAATAGCGGATATTGGAAGAAAACGTGTCCTTTTAGCACAATATTAAATGGCTCCACCAAGTTAGTAGTCAATATGTCATACCTATGCCCACCATCATGACAAATTGACCACTTATCTATTCCAACGTCGGCAACATATTGTTGTGCCTCTATTCAACTTACTTAGGCGATTAAAGCCTATATATGTCAAACTTCTTATTTTGATATTGCATTGCCGTTGACCCAAACATTTCCTTCACTTGTTTATTCCTAAATCTTGTATTAACATTTGAAGCCAAATGTCGAATACATATTCTATGATAAGCATAAGGCTCCTCCCAACCGCTACCAATTTCACTCATTGCTTTCATTATTTCGGCATGCCTATCGGATATGACGCACAGCCCACTTCTTTTGGTCACAAAGGCTCTTATGCTAGCCATAAACCAAGGCCAACCTTCGGTATTTTCGGATTCAACGATAGCAAAAGCAATAGGAAAAATTTGGTTATTTGCATCAATTGACGTAGCTGTTAAAATAGTGTCTTTGAACTTTCCATATAAGTGTATCCCATCAATGGTTAAAACTAGACGACAATGTACAAAGCCTTCTATGCATGGTTTAAATGCCCAAAAAAACACGCTTGAATATTTGCACATTTGGGTTTGTTGTTGGTGTAGTTGAAAATTGGATAATTGTACCGGGATTAGATTTTTGTAAACCTTGCATGAAACGAGGTAACATCTCATATAATTTATCCCAATCTCCAAAATATTTCCTCAAACGCTCGTTGTTTTGCATTCCAAGCTTTGGTATAAGAGATTGTATAACCAAACTTATCTAAAATATGAGTCACAACAGAGTTCACCTTATATTCCCAATCTCCCTCAACAAGATTACGAATCTCATGATGACTAATGAAAGCACGTTTCAAATTAAAATGGTCACGAGGAACCATGTCACAAATACACGACTCCTCATGAGGACATTTGTATGTGACAATGATAAAAACTCTAGAATCAAAGTCCTTTTGTGCTGCCCTTAAGCGCCTATTGTATGGGTTAGAAGATCGCCCACATTTAAAGGTTATAGTATTAGGCTTTGATTCGGCAACTTTGAAAATTTGGTTTGCTTCGACACTATATAAACACTTGTTCTACCGCGAACTCTTTCCCTTGTTCATGTCGAACCATATTTTCCCAAGTTTTCCGACTATTCAACTCTTTCTCACCTACTGAATGAAGTTTATTAAACTCAACAATGGGGACACTAGCAAAGATAGGGTCATCATCACCATCTTCTTCATTTTCCATCAAATTTCTAGTCTTACTAACTCCTCATCAATCTCATCAACTTCTAAATTACCATCAAATTTTCCATCATTTATGTCATTAGCTTCAATAGAAACAAATTGACCAACATCGTCTAGCCTAATAGGCATATTTGGTGTAGGATTGTCGATTTGAGAAGTGGAAATTTCAACAAATATGTCCATTGAAGGAGTATTTGAATGACAAACACTTGTCCGTAATGCTTTTAAGGCTCCGTCATTGTTAAGAGGTACAACTTTGAAACAACCGGAACTTGGAAATTCATCTCCACCCTCAATTGACAACTAAACCTTTGAATGTCGATTTCCTTGTATATCTCTTAAACTAATTCACGATATGTCATTTTTGTACTAGCTAAAATAAAACATTGATTCCCTCCTCTATCGGTAACACATCCATTTTGCTCCTATATTTCTCCATCCGAATAACAAATAAGGGGAAAATCAAAAATATCCATTCTATACAAAAAAAATTGAACTTACTTAGTACAAATCAACAATTTATAAACAAACTAAAACCTAATATTCACCAAAACAAATAACTAGACATAATTTATTAACTTTTACAACAAATTCAATAACCTAGGGTTTTAAAATTTGGGGTTTTTAATATACATAACAAATTAACTTATAAAAGCTAGAACAATCACAAAAACAACTTAATTAACAACAATTAAAATCAAAAAACTGAAATCTAACATAAAAATTACTAATCTATACATAATATAAGTATAAAAGAAGAACCACTAGACACGTGGCAATCCCATATTCACTCTCACAAATTGTTTTTCCCGCCTAACTATCCTCCTTATTTATAGAAATATTTTATTGACTAAATGTGTTTACATATAATATCAATGACTAAATATAGATGATACAAAATTTTGCAAATCATTCTTTGTATATTCTTTAATAATTAATCAATAAAATATACTAAAAAATCGGCAACTAATATGACGAATTTCTTTTTCCTTCCCATCTATATTAACTTTCGAAGAGAATATTAAGTTAATTATTAATAAAATACACGACATCTAATCTGGCGAATTTGATTTTCCTTCCATTCTATATTAACTATGGAAAAGAATATTTATATAATTGTTAATAAACAATCAAACAAAACCCTCGGGTAACGGCAACTAATCTTTAAATAATCAATCAAAGAAATACACTCGAAAATAGGGCAAATAATATTTATTTAAAGAACCAATCAATAAAAGATGCGCAATCTTGAGTCAATCTTTTATGAACAACATTGTTTTTATAACCGTCCAATATACGGGATAAAATCCTTTATAAAGTATATTATTATTATTTCGCAAAAAGTTATTGAATAGATATAACACTATTAAGAAAAGTTGTATCATATATTTTATGGTCATTATTATCAGATTATAATCATAAAAAAAATAACTACCGAATAAATTATAAATATAACAATACTAAACTTTATACACGGAATATACCCAAGCCATGATCTTCAATAATAAAAAAATAAAAGACAAACAAATCATTCAGAATTATACTACATTACGAATATGCTAAAACGGGTGTACAATTTGATACAATAAATTATACTATTTCAAATTATATATGTGTATATTATTATGCAAGAGTACCATACTTATAGTTTGTGGGGAATTTTTTTTAAGATGAGTATATATATATAGTTAGCTTATAATTAGCTAGAATCAAGATCTCGTGCGAACTTTCTTACAGTACGAACCAACATAAAAAAAATTTAAATTTTTTTTGGAACAATATTTTTTTTACTATGGGTTCGCACCGTAAGGGGGTTCGCACGAGATCTTGACCCTAATTAGCTAATTATTTATGTGTGTTTTTCAACATCATAAACATGTTGTACTAAGGGTTTTGGGTAAAAAGTTTATATTAATTTAGTGTAAAAAGGTGTAAAAAAATCTATATAGCCTCACCAAAAATATGGGTAATAACGAGTTTTAGCCTTTAACTATTTAAAGTTCTATTAGGCGAAACAAGAGAATTCATAATAACGGATAAGATTAATAATTGTTTAACAAGATTTACTATCAAATTAAATTAACAAATTAGGAAAAAAAATAATGAGCAGATTATATAAAGTTTTTATTATTTTCATATTTTTAAAATTATAAAAATTATTCTTTCATATGGCCATTTTTACCCGAGATTATTTTGGGTAGACCATTTCTGTGTACAGCCGGGGCCATAATTGATGTTAGACTTGGTCGTTTGACTCTAGCGGTAGGGGATGACATGATCACATTCAATTTACCCAAGACCTTGTCTAGACCTATGATAGAAGACACCTGTTATTCAGTAGATGTTATTGACGAGTCTTCTTATGAGGTTTGGTCGGATTCCCTGACTAGGGATCCGTTAGTCACTGATGTTACTAGCTGAGTGCGTAGATATTGCAGATCATGAGGATTGGGATTCTGTGGAAAAGCTATTCGGCATTGCTATTAAAGAGACAGATATGTCTGATGCGATCACGTTGATTGACGCCAAGTTGGAGCAGGTAGAGAGCCTAGCACACCCTTTGTGCTCAGCTGAGGTAAAGGTCCCAGAGCGTAAGGCACTTCCCTCTCATCTTAAGTATGCCTTTCTTGATGATACTGAGCAATTTCATGTTATAGTGAATGCTACACTTAATGATGATAAGCTAACTGCTCTGTTAAGTGTCCTTAAGAATAACAGGAAAGCAACGGGCTATTCACTGGATGACATTAAGGGCATCAGCCCCGATGTTTGCATGCATAGAATAGAGCTGGAGGAAGGTCACAAACCGTGCAGACAAGGTCAGCGGAAACTGAATCCCAAGATAGAAGAGGTAGTGACAGCTGAGGTCATGAAACTACTCGATGCAGGTATAATCTATTCAGTTAGCCACTCAAAATGGGTAAGTCTTGTTCAGGTAGTGCCTAAGAAAGGAGGCACCACTGTTGTGACCAATGAGAAGAATGAACTTATACCCACTAGACTTGTGACCGGGTGGCGGATGTGTATAGATTATAGACAATTGAATACTGCCACTAAGAAAGACTGAAATACCCCGTCTTTTAGTATGTTTTATTTTAATTTAATCTGACGTGTTGATTCATGTGAATATTTAAGTCGACAATTAATTTTTTTTAACGAATAAGTTTCTTATATTTTTATATGTTAAGTAAGTGTCGGGAACGGGAAATTAGCTATCGTTATGGGTGTGTTATTTATATGGGCCTCAAGATGCGTGCTAGGACTAAACAGCCCAACCCGTCATCAACCCTTACACGCTCAAATAACCTCATGAAAACAACAAATTTCTATCAGCCTCCTTATATAAACCTACCTAGAAAACCTAACCCTAGCATCAACACATCTCAACCCTCACAAACATTTGCTGCCGCCACATCAAGGTTTAAGGAGAAGGGGTCCACGGTGGTTTAGGGGTGGTCAACGGTGGTCGTTTGCTTCTGAAATACGGTACACTCACCTTGTTTTCCTTTTGATTTCGCTGTTCTGTCCAATTTTATGATGCGTTTCGTATATGTTATAAGCACGTATTGGTTCTGTTTATCATGTGGGGTTGAACTATGATGTTAGTAGTTATGTTTGGGTCAGAGTAGAGTCATCGTTAATCTTCGTTGACCGTTGTATATGGTGGTTTAAGGTCGATGTCAGAGTCGTTTTTACATTGCTTCAGTATAACTGATGAACAAGGGAGTTTGTATTATGATTTGTTTAATAATCTGTATGGTTTTTGTATGGTTTTTAGAGTGTCTGGAAGGGTGTTAGTCAGGGGGTTCACGTGGCTGCTAACACGGTGGTTGTCGGTGTGTGGTGTTAGTGTTGTAGCGGGTTTCGTAATGGGGATACGAGTCGGCTATGCGTCGTTTCAGAACAGTGTTTTAGACATGAACCTTTATACCATAATTTAATTCGTTTTCTGTTCACAATCGCCATGGGTGTCGCGGTAGTATGTTAATGGGTAGTATAAGGGTTGTAATGGTGGACCTCGCGGTGGTTCGTAGTGGTTTTGGGAGAATTTAAATAGGGTTTAAAAATAGATGCAGAACCGTGAAAGGGAGTACTAGGTGGTGCTGCCATGTTTGTTACCAAGGTTTGGTGCCTTGGGCAGTGGTCGACGGCTAGTAACCTCCTCCCTGGAACCATCACGACTCAGGGGCGAGCCCGGTGGTGCCAGTGGGGAGGCTAGGGGCTACCGATGGTGTTGAGAGCGGTGGTTGTCGAGGGTCACGACTTGGCTTTTGAAGGGCTGTTTACTTACGTATGTCGTGTGTTTGTTTGGGTTTTGTTTACGTATTTTGTCCTTCTATCATCTATGTAATTGATTAATTAATCTTGATGGATTACACTAATCTTGCTACTATTGGTTATTATTCTACTATTGTTTATTATTATTATTATTATTATTATTATTATTATTATTATTATTATTACTATTCTTAATATCCCTATTATTATTGTTAATACATACTTGTTATTTAGTAAAGTGTAGTGATAATATGTTTGATACTACTACTATTATTATTGGCTTATTGAATATTATTAGTATGGTGATACTAATTTAGTAACAATCGATTAGGAAATCATATGTTAATTTTAGTAAGTGCTATTTTTAGTAAGTTTATAAATGGCATGAAAATGAGCATGATCAAGTAATCGATTCGTTGATGTTAATTGTACGAGTAACTTTTGATTTAAAGTAATATTTATAGGAACTGAGTTCGAGGTGGAATACTTCTAGACGGTGGTTGCTGCTTGTTTACAGATTTGCTACTCCAGGTAGGATACACTTATACTACTACTGTGATGTGTTGTTATTGGATGTGGTAATTGAATGTGATTGTTGCAAGTATGATTTTATAAACATGAGATTAATGATTGGTTATTTTGTTATCAAATTCATGAGCATGCATATACATTGGTACTGAGAAAGTTGTGAATCAGATATTGTTCTGATATAAAGCCCAGGGTGGTTCTGCAGACCAGGCCTGGTGTCTTATCAGCTCTTGAGTTGGTGTTCGGCGACGACCGATGATAGTCTGCCGGGAGGTTCGGTATGGCTGGGTGTTTCGGGTTGAGAATGAGATTGAGAATGAGCTCGAGCATATCATTACATTTGCATATCTTCTTTGTTGTACTTATTATTATTGTGTTATCCTACTCAACCGCGAGGTTGACAGTGTATTCGTGTTCACCTACAATGATCCGGAATGGGGAGTAGATATTTCAGGTCAGAGACACGAGAACTAGAACCGGGCTTGGAGGAGAGAAAAGGCTGGACTTACCTAGTTATAGATCACTTAGTCTTCCTATAGTTGCACTTTTATTTTAATTCAGTTGTTTTGGAAAAATGGTTTGAACTATACTTGTAACAGTTACAGTTTAATCTTTTATAATTTAAAGTATTGTGTTTCTTTCACTATGATTAACTACTACCCTGGTTTATCAGGATGGTAACCGTCCTATTTACTCTGGAAGTCCTAGTTCAAGCTCCTAGGTAAATGGGGGTGTTACAAAGTGGTATCAGAGCGAACGATCCTCAGGCCTAAACCAAATGAACAATAATGAACATAGGAAGAGTCTAAATAAATTGAACCCCAGGCTAGTAACTGTTAGGAGCCCCATAGGAGTTGGGATGAGTTAGGGGCCCCCTCAAACCAAGCCACTGGCCCTTTCAGTCTAACCTGGTTATCCTTGAGAGTTGACGAGTGTGGGTAGTTTTGGAAAAAGAAAGACCCAAGGTGTGTGTATATATATATATATATATATATATATGTGGTACTAACATTTCAGCAGCAAAAGAATGAGGTAAGTTATGATGTGAAAGCTGATAAGTATACATATACTGTGAAGCATGAAAGTGACATTACATAATGAATGGCATGTACAAATTGTTATTTCTGAGCATTGACAACATGAGTATTATGTATGAGTTTTGTATATGACACTGAATAATGTGATGAAATGCATGCGGTTATGTGATCCCTAAACCTTTAAGTAGATTTATGATATGATGAGGAGTATGTTGACAACATGCTAATAAGTACGTACTAGAGTTTGCAAGCTAGGAAGACTTAAGATGGATAGTGTAAGACCTAGGGTGCTTATGAATTTTGTTAAATTTTTTAGTAAAATGCCTCCCAGAAGAGAATCTAACGCAACCAACATCACTCAAGAAGAGCTAGATCTTCTGCTGGCCATGAATGTTGCACTTTTAGCAAGAATTGGGGCAACTGCTCAATCTGATTCAACTAAGATGAGCAACAACATCTCCAGGCATAACCCTATCAAGTACGATGGGGAGGGGGCACCAAGTCTGCTTGCTGAATGGTGTCGGGAATTTGAGAGCATTTTTGAACTGCTGGATGTGCCGGAATCGATGAAAGTAGACCAAGCCGTGTTCTATCTTAAGGGTACGGCTAGGCTGTGGTGGAACAATAACAAGGAGGAGATTAAAGTTGTTGTTGGTGAGATTGGGGCGGAATACATGAGCTGGGAAAGGTTCAGGGGGATCCTGACTTCCAAGTTTGTGCCGGAACATGTCAAGGGCAAGTTGAGGGCTGAATTTGACTCCGTGGAAGCCTACCATACCAAATTCATGCAACTGGCGGAAAATGTAGCTGATTTGGGCTACACCTTAGAAATGTTAGCTGCAAGGTTTGAAAAAGGGCTGACAATTGATATCAAAAAGAGTTTACTGGCAACCAAGCCCACAACCGTTGAGGACATATATGAGAGGGCTGGCCAGGCTGAGAGGATTGCAGACATGATTAAGGAAGAGGAGAAAGCAAAGGGCGAAAAGAGGAAGGCTGAGTCAGGGACTGAGGGCTCAGGAATTAATAAACCCAATAATAACCAGTATCGGTCCTTTTTCTCCAACAGTGCACCAGGAGGAAATGGCAATCGAGGTGGCAATCGATCTGCGACTGGGGCAAGTGGTTCGAGTGTTGCATGTTTTAAGTGCGGAAAGATCGGACACAAGCAAGCAACTTGTTGGGTTGGAACTCAGAGTGCTGGAAACAGTTATAATAGGGGCAACCAAAGAGTGGTTTCAGAACACCAAATGCAAGCTACTTGAATAACAACAGATCCGGAGGTAACAACTACCAGCGGAACTTCAGCAACTACAATAAACAGAACCGCTATCAGGGGAACCAGGGTAGTGAGAGTGGTAACTTCCAAAAGAGTCTTGCTGAAGCAAGTAATCAGAGCGGAGCTGCATCTGTCAACCAGAACACAACCAAGAAGAGTGGAGCTCTGTTCATGATGGGGAACGAAGCTGCTGAGGAGGATGCACATGTTATCACGGGTACTTTCCTTGTTCAATCTTGCCCTACTTTCGTTTTGTTTGATTCTGGTGCATCACACTCTTTCATATCTGCGGAGCATGCTAGAACTATAGGACTTGAGATGTATGAAATAATAGATGATTCTGTAATGATACCATCGGGAGAGTCTATATCATGTAATAGAGTCTATAGAAATGTAATGATCCAAGTAGGGTCAGTGAGCTTTGAGTCCGACTTAATAGAATTTCTTTTGGGTGGTTTTGAGGTAATTTTGGGGATGGACTGGTTGAAAAAGTACAAGGCGTACATCGATTATTACCAAGGGAAGATTACCTTGACAGGTTCTAAGGGAGTAAGAGTGTCTTACAAAGGATACTCCGTGAAGCCTAAGCTGAAGTTGATCACCATCAATGCCCTGAAGTCGTGTCTGAAGAGGGGTAATGAGATGCTATTGTGCCATGTGAGAGATTTGACCGTAAAAAACCCCAAGCTAGTGAGATCGATGTTCTAAGAGATTTTGAAGACGTATTTCCAGAAGAAATTCCTAGGTTACCGCCAAAGAGGGACTTAGATTTTGGTATTGATCTGAAACCCGGGGCTGAGCAAATTTCTAAAGCACCTTATCGCATGGGACCAAAGGAATTGGAAGAACTGAGGAAGCAGTTGGATGAGCTAGCCAGCAAGGGGTATGTGAGACCGAGTGTATCATCTAGGGGAGCGCCAGTGTTGTTTGTGAAGAAGAAGGATGGAACCATTAGGCTGTGTGTGGACTACAGGGAGCTCAATAATGTGATGATCAAGAATAGGTATCCTTTACCTCGCATCGATGATCTTTTTGACCAGTTGAGTGAGGCTGGTGTGTTTTCCAATATTGATTTGAGGTCAGGGTATCATCAGTTGAGAATCAAAGATGCAGACATCCACAAGACTGCGTTCAGATCGAGGTATGGGCATTATGAATTCGTAGTGATGCCATTTGGTTTGACTAATGCACCTGCTGTTTTCATGGATTTGATGAACATAGTGTTTAGTCCCTATCTGGACCAGTTTGTGGTGGTGTTTATCGATGACATTTTAGTGTATTCGAAGAATAGAGAGGAGCATGCGAAACATTTGAGCTTAGTGCTGCAGACACTGAGGGATCACCAATTGTATGCCAAGTTGAGTAAGTGCGAGTTTTGGCTCGAGAAAGTTGATTTTCTGGGCCATGTGGTGTCTAAGGAGGGTGTGTCTGTCGACCCTAGCAAGATAGAAGCCGTCTCGAAATGGGAGCGACCGAGGAATGTGGCCGACATTCGTAGTTTCTTGGGTTTGGCTGGTTATTACAGGAGGTTCGTGAAAGATTTTTCAAAGATAGCCAAACCGATGAATTCGTTGATGCAGAAAGAGAATAGATTCGTCTGGGATGAGAGCTGTGAGAAGGCATTTCTAGACCTGAAGGAGCGTCTCACTACAACTCCTATCCTTGCTTTGCCAAAAGGAAGTGAGAACTTTGAAGTTTATACTGATGCTTCGAAGAAGGGACTGGGATGTGTGCTGATGCAGAACGGGAGAGTGATCGCTTATGCTTCTAGGCAGCTGAAGCCATATGAGGAGAATTACCCGACACATGATCTAGAGCTGGGAGCAGTGGTTTTTGCACTTAAGCTGTGGCGACATTATCTTTATGGAGCTACATTTAAGGTGTATTCTGATCATAAGAGCCTGAAGTATATCTATACTCAGAGGGAACTAAACATGCGCCAGAGGAGATGGATCGAGCTTATTTGGGATTACGATATGGAGATTCTGTATAAGGAAGGAAAGGCTAATGTTGTGGTGAAGCTACATGGGGTGCCCAAGGATATTGTTTCTGATCGTGATTCCAGGTTTATCTCTAAGTTTTGGCAAGAGTTACAGACGTTGATGGGAACTACTTTGAAGATGAGTACAACATTTCATCCAGCGACAGATGGTCAGACTGAGAGGACTATCCAGACACTGGAGGATATGCTGCGGGCTTGTGTGCTAGAGTTTAGAGGATCTTGGGAGGATAGGCTCGATTTGATAGAGTTTTCATATAACAATAGCTATCATACTGGCATTGGGATGGCTCCTTTTGAGGCGTTGTGTGGGAGGAAGTGTATGAGTCCAGTGTGTTGGGATGATAGGGCGGATGTGGTGACTTTGGGACCTGAGATGATCCAGGAGATGATAGCACAGGTCCAGGTGATTCGTCAAAAGATGAGAGCTGCCCAAGATAGACAAAAGAGTTATGCCGATTTAAAGAGGAGTGACATCACATTTGAGGCAGGAGAGAAAGTTTTACTGAAGGTGTCACCTATGCGAGGAGTGATGAGGTTTGGCAAGAGGGGCAAGTTGAGCCAGAAGTTCATTGGGCCATTTGAGATCTTGGAGAGAGTTGGTGAGGTAGCTTATTGATTAGCTCTACCTCCAGCTTTAGCCAGGGTGCACAATATGTTCCATGTATCGCAACTGAGGCGGTATATCAGTGATCCTTCGCATATCCTTGACCATGAGGCTATTGAGGTTGATGAGCAGCTGACCTACGAGGAGAGACCCAGGGAAATTCTTGACCGAAAAGTAAGGAAAACCAGAAATGGGGAGACCGCGCTCGTGAAAGTCCTGTGGACCAATCACAATGTCGAGGAAGCTACTTGGGAGACTAAGGTTTTGATGAAGGAGAAGTATCCTGAGCTGTTTAATTAAGGTATGTTACGAGGGCGTAACTTTCTTTTTCGGTGGGTAGAATGTGACATTCCGTGTTCTAAAGTACTGATAGTAGTTTTGATGTTATATAATGCCATACTTCATGTTGTTAAGTGCTTGTTGACTTGTTTGTTGGGGACCATGTGATGGTGAACTTCGGGACGAAGTTCATTCTAAGGGGGGAAGACTGTAATACCCCGTCTTTTAGTATGTTTTATTTTAATTTAATCTGACGTGTTGATTCATGTGAATGTATAAGTCGACAATTATTTTTTTTTAACGAATAAGTTTCTTATATTTTTATATGTTAAGTAAGTGTCGGGAACGGGTAATTAGCTATCATTATGCGTGTGTTATTTATACGGGCCTCGAGATGCGTGCTAGGACTAAACAGCCCAACCCGTCATTAACCCTTACACGCTCAAATAACCTCATGAAAACAAAAAAATTCTACCAGCCTCCTTATATAAAGCTACCTGGAAAACCTAACCCTAGCATCAACACATCTCAACCCTCACAAACATTTGCCGTCGCCACATTAAGGTTTAAGGAGAAGGGGTCCTCGGTGGTTTAGGGGTGGTCAACGGTGGTCGTTTGCTTCTGAAATACGGTACAGTCACCTTGTTTTTCTTCTGATTTTGTTGTTTTGTCCACTTTTATGATGCGTTTTACATATGTTATAAGCACGTATTGGTTCTGTTTATCATGTGGGGTTGAACTATGATGTTAGTAGTTATGTTTGGGTCAGGGTAGAGTCATCGTTAACCTTCGTTGACCGTTGTATATGGTGGTTTAAGGTCGCTGTCAGAGTCGTTTTTACACTGCTTCGGTATAACGTGATGAACAAGGGAGTTTGTACTATGATTCGTTTAATAATCTGTATGGTTTTTGTATGTTTTTTAGAGTGTCTGGAAGGGTGGTAGTCAGGGGGTTCACTTGGCTGTTGACACGATGGTTGTCGGTGTGTGGTGTTAGTGTTGTAGCGGGTTTCGTTGTGGGGGTACGAGTCAGTTATGCGTCATTTCAGAACAATGTTTTAAACATGAACCTTTATACCATAATTTAATTTGTTTTCTATTCACAATCCCCATGGGTGTCGGGGCAGTATGTTAGTGGGTAGTATGAGGGTTGTAATGGTGGACCTTGCGGTGGTTCGTGGTGGTTGTGGGAGAATTTAAATTGGGTTTAAAAATAGATGCAGTACCGTGAAAGGGAGTACTGGGTGGTGCTGCCATGTTCGTTACCAAGGTTTGGTGCCGTGGGCAGTGGTCGACGGCCACTGACCTCCTCCCTGGAACCACAACGACTCAGGGGCGAGCCCGGTGGTGCCAGTGGGGAGGCTAGGGGCTACCGATGGTGTTGAGAGCGGTGGTTGTCGAGGGTCACGCCTGGGCTTTTGAAGGACTGTTTACTTGCGTATGTCGTGTGTTTGTTTGGGTTTTGTTTACGTATTTTGTCCTTCTATTATCTCTTCTAGTAATTGGTTAATTAATCATGATGGATTACACTAATCTTGCTACTATTGGTTATTATTCTACTATTGTTTATTATTATTATTATTACTTACATACTTGTTATTTAGTAAAGTGTAGTGATAATATGTTTGATACTACTACTATTATTATTGGCTTATTGAATATTATTAGTATGGTGATACTAATTTAGTAACAATCGATTAGGAAATCATATGTTATTTTTAGTAAGTGCTATTTTTAGTAAGTTTATAATTGGCATGAAAATGAGCATGATCAAGTAATCGAGTCGGTGATGTTAATTGTACGAGTAGCTTTTGATTTAAAGTAATATTTATAGGAACTGAGTTCGAGGTGGAATACTTCTAGACGATGGTTGCTTGTTTACACACTTGCTACTCCAGGTAGGATACACTTATACTACTACTGTGATGTGTTGTTATTGGATGTGGTAATTGAATGTGATTGTTGCAAGTATGATTTTATAAACATGAGATTTATGATTGGTTATTTTGTTATCATATTCATGAGCATGCATATGCATTGGTACTGAGAAAGTTGTGAATCAGATAGTGTTCTGATATAAAGCCCAGGGTGGTTCTACAGACCAGGCCTGGTGTCTTATAAGCTCTTGAGCTGGTGTTCGGCGACGGCCGATGATAGTCTGCCGGGAGGTTCGGTATGGCTGGGTGTTTCGGGTTGAAAATGAGATTGAGAATGAGATCGAGCATATCATTACATTTGCATATCTTCTTTGTTGTACTTATTATTATTGTGTTATCCTACTCAACCGCGAGGTTGACAGTGTATTCGTGTTCATGTACAATGATCCGGAATGGGGAGTAGATATTTCAGGTCAGAGACAGGAGAACTAGAACTGGGCTTGGAGGAGAGACAAGGCTGGACTTACCTAGTTATAGATCACTTAGTCTCTTCTATAGTTGCACTTTTATTTTAATTCAGTTGTTTTGGAAGAATGGTTTAATCTTTTATCATTTAAAGTTTTGTGTTTCTTTCACTATGATTAACTACTACCCTGGTTTATCCAGGATGGTAACAGTCCTATTTACTCTAGAAGTCCTAGTTCAGGCTCCTAGGTAAATGGGGGTGGTACAAAGACCATTTTCCCCTTCCCTTCATTGACCAGATGATAGAGAGGTTAGCTTCACATGAGTTTTTCTGCTATCTGGATGGATACTCAGGGTTCTTTCAGATCCCTACTCATCCAGATGATTAGGAAAAGACTACTTTTACTTGTCCCAAGGGTGTCTTTGCTTATCGTAGGATGCCTTTCGGTTTATATAATGCCCCTGCCACCTTTCAAAGGTGTATGATGGGGATATTTTCTGAGTATATAGAGTCTATCATGGCGGTCTTCATGGACGATTTCAGTGTGTATGAGAATGATTTTGAGCATTGTTTAGCTAACTTTGACAAAGTTTTGCAGCGCTGCATTGAGGTTAATCTAGGGCTAAACTGGGAGAAGTGCCACTTTATGGTTAAGGAGGGTGTAGTCCTTGGGCACTTGGTCTCCAACAGGGGTATTGAGGAAGATAGAGCAATGGTGGTGATCGAGCAATTACCCCCTCCGGTTAATGTCAAAGGGGTGAGAAGTTTTCTTGGTCATGCCGGATTTTATCGCCGGTTTATCAAGGACTTCTCTAAAATTGCTCGACCACTTACACAATTGCTTCTGAAGGATGCTCCTTTTGTTTTTACTGATGACTGTCTTTCTGCTTTTAATACTTTGAAGCAGGCTTTGGTTTCAGCACCTATCATTCAGCCTCCAGATTGGACACTACCATTAGAGATCATGTGCGATGCCAGTGATTACGCACTAGGAGCAGTGCTAGGACAGCGGAAAGACAAGGCGTTGAGTGCAATTTACTATGCGAGCCGAACTCTGGATGAGGCTCAAGTCAGATATGCCACCACGGAGAAGGAGCTTTTAGCTGTTTTTTATGCTTTGGATAAGTTTAGATATTATTTATTAGGTTCGAAAGCTGTCATTTTCACTGACCATGCAGCTCTGAAGCATCTCCTAAACAAGAAGGAAGCCAAACCCCACTTGCTGAGATGGATACTCCTTTTGCAGGAGTTTGATTTGGAAATAAAAGATAAGAAGGGCGCCGAAAACGTTGTAGCAGACCATTTGTCGCGTTTAACGCAACAGGAGGGGGGGGGGGGGATTCTCTTCCCATTAACGATTCATTTGCTGATGATTCCTTATATTCTGTTGACGTTTTTCTTGTGACTTCTTTGCATTTTAAAGATGGCGTTGAACCTTGGTTTGCAGATTATGCCAACTTTGCAGTTAGTCAGAAGCTGCCGCGAAGCGTGTCTTATCAGCAGCGGAAACGGTTCCTACATGATGCGCGACAGTACTTCTGGGATGACCCTTATCTTTTAAAGGAATGTGCGGATGAAATATACCGACGATGCATTCCCCAGTGGGAAACCCGCGCTATTCTGGAGGGTTGCCATTCAGCTCCGAGTGGAGGACACCACGGCCTATCACGGAACGTGGCTAAGGTATTGCAATCCGGCTTTTATTGGCCTGCTCTTTTTGCTGACACGAAGGTTTTTGTTTCTAGCTGTGATGCTTGCCAGCGAACGGGAAATATTTCTAAGAGACACGAGATGCAACAAAATGGCATTTTAGAGGTAGATATTTTTGACGTATAGGGCATCGACTATCAAGGCCCATTCCCGTCTAGTTAAGGTAACCGGTATATCCTTGTGGGTTTAGATTATGTGTCTAAGTGGGTGGAAGCCATTGCCACTCCCAATTGTGATGCCAAGACCATGATTAAACTATTTCGTAAGATCATCTTCCCGCGTTTCGGGGTTCCTATAGTCGTAATTAGTGACCGAGGTATGCATTTTCGTGACCGAAATTTAGAAACCTTATTGTCTAAATATGGGGTCAAACATCGTCGAGGTTTGGGGTACTGTAATACTTCGTATTTTATGTCGTTTATTTATATTTCTTTGCTAACTTTATTAGTTTTCGATGTCGAGGGATTTTTATAAAAGCGACATAATATTGTGGACAAGGGGTTTTGCGCGTTGTTTTTAGAATCGTATGAGTAAATATTTAACAAACCCGTACTTGATTTATGTTATGTGGGTATGGGAATGCGTGATGGGTTGATTGAAATCTGGGTAACCGAGCCTTTGGGCCTAGGATTGCGTGCCTAAACCCTAGCCCACACACACGACCTAGGCTAGCTATTTCAGAAATTCTGAAATCTCCACCAGCCGACCTACTTATACCACCTCTAAGATCTTCTTTCTGACCTAATCACACATACACACACGCCAAATCCCCTGCCGTCAGTACGGAGTCTGCAAAGAGGTGTTTGCCACAGTGGTCTTGGGGTCTATAGGGTGGTCGTTGGCAAGGGCAAGCAGGTATGAACACCCATACCTGTATCGTTTTCTGATTTCGTTAGTTTCTGCCTTGTGTTTGCTATAATTTGTGATCACATACCACGTTTTTATTCACAGATCTTTATAAATTCGTAATTTATGATATGCATTCTTCATGTTTTGGTCATCTAGGAGTCGTCTTTTATGGTTTAGGGTTGTCGTTTAGGGAGTCTCGTGTCTGGGGTTGATTTCGTTTTTCTGGGTTGCAGGAACAGGGGTGCATACGGGTATATTTGATGCGTGTTTTCATTCTGTGATTAGGGTTGTTTTCATTGATCCTTTTTGTAATCTTAATCTATGTCTTGTGTTAATGTTGTATGGGTGGTGTCGGGGCCGTCGTTGGCTGTGGGTGGCTGCCGATGAAGAGTACAATGTAGGGTGTCGGAGTCTTGTTTCTTTACAATCACCAACAGCGTTTTGAGTCGCAATGTTTAAACCCGATTCGTTTAATGATTTGGTTATAATCTTGTGTGGGTTCTGGGTTAGCGTGAAGGCCGTGGTTAGGGTGTCAGTAGGGTGCCTGTCGCGGTGGTTGTGCGTCGTTGTGTCAGAAGTTGTATTGGGTTTCGTAGGGGTCGCGGATAGAGTCAGCAGGGGACACACACGGGTACAGGGTGTTTGGGATGGTGTTCAGCGGTGGTGGAGGCATGTCGGCAACCACTGACTCCTCCCCTGGAACCGCCGTGGCTCAGTGGCGAGCCTGGTGGTGCCAGAGGGGAGGTCAGGGGAGCCATTTGGTATCCGCGGTGGTGTTTGCGGAGGTCGGTGTAAGGCTGTGTGTGTTTCTGAACGTGTTGTTGGCTGCGTGTTTAGCGTGAGTCGTGTCCTTTTGAGTTGGATTAGAACTCTCTCCTCCCATTAATATTACTAGCATTATTTTGTCATGTTTACTACTATTTAATTATTATTATTATTATTATTATTATTATTATTATTATTATTATTATGATTATTATTATTATGATTATTAATTGGTCTTATTGGTTTTAATAGTATCTTTATGTTACATGTTTTTATGGTTATTGTCATAACAAGTTAGAACTAACTATTATTATTAGTGTGTTAATTTAGTAATCGTGGAATTATTCATATGAGTATTATTGTTATAATTGTTATAATTATTATTGGTACTATGGTATAATTTGGTTGAGTTTATGCTAATTATAGTAAGTCTAAAATAGTAAGCGATTTTAGATTTAATGATAGTTGTATGATGTGGCCATGTTTGTAAGTGGATATATTCACAAGGTGTTGTATGTAAATCAATTAGGTATACGATCAAGTAATTTTAGTAGCATTTGTTTATATGAATAGAAATTGATATGAATAATAATTTATAGGAACGGAATTTGAGGTGGAGTATTTCTAGAGGGTGATTGCTTTCGCAGACTTGCTTATACAGGTAGGTTACACTGGTGCTTGTTCTGTGTTAAGATTTGTATAGATGTGCATTGTATGTTATGGATGCAAATATGAGTTATATGAGCATGGTAGTTAATGGTTAATTATTTTGCATAGCATTCATGAGCATGGCATATACATTGGTTACTGAGATATTGTGAATCAGATGGTGTTCTGATATAAAGCCCAGGGTGGTTCTGCAGACCAGGCCTGGTGTCTTATCAGCTTTTGAGCTGGTGTTCGGCGACGGCCGATTATAGTCTGCCGGGAGGTTCGGTATGGCTGGGTGTTTCGGGTTTGAGATTGAGATTGTGATTGAGCTCGAGCATGACATAAGCACTTGCATATTATTGGGTGTTGCATTATTAATCATTATTGTGTTATCCTACTCAACCGCGAGGTTGACAGTGTATTCGTGTTCACCTACAATGATCCGGAATGGGGAGTAGATCTTTCAGGTCAGAGACAGGTGGACTAGGACTGGGCACGGAAGAGAGACATGGACTAGACCTACCTAGTTGCTAGATCACTTAGTTTTCTCAGTTGAACATTTATTTACATTTAGTTGTTTTGGAAGTCATGTGGACTATGCCTTGTAATAGACTTCAGTTTAACTTTTATAATTTAAAGTACTGTGTTTCTTTCATCATGAGCATCTACTACCCTGGTCATCCAGGATGGTAACAGTCCTATTTCCTATGGAAGTCCTAGTTCAGGCTCCTAGGTAAATGGGGGTGTTACAAAGTGGTATCAGAGCGAACGATCCTCAGGCCTAAACTAAAATGGAAATAATGAACATAGGAGAGTCTAAATAAAATGAACCTCAGGCTAGTAACTGTTAGGAGCCCATAGGGTTGGGATGAGTTAGGGGCCCCCTCAAACCAAGCCACCGGCCCTTGCAGTCTAACCTGGTCACCTTGAGAGTTGAAGAGTGTGGGTAGTTTTGGAAAGACCCAAGGCAGATATATATATGTATATGTATGTTGCACTAACATTTCAGCGCCAAGGAATGAGGTAAGTTATGATGTGAAAATGGATGGGTATATACATGTATACAATAAGGCATAAAAGTGATATTACATGAGGATTGGCATGTATATGTGTTATTTTCAAGCTTTGAGAATATAAGTTTGTATCGTAATGTTGTCTACAAGTGAAGATTGTATATGCATGTGGTTATGTGATCCCTAAGCCTTTAGGTAGACTTTTAAATAAGTATTTAACTGTATGAAAAGCTACATGCTGAACATGTATGCAAGTAAGACTAAGTCAGACTAAGAATTTACCTAGGATGCTCATAAAACTTTGTCACCTGTGTAGCAAAATGCCTCCCAGGAGAGAACCCAACACTGATAATGTATCGCGAGAGGAATACGATCGCCTAGTAGCTATGAACGCTGCTCTCCTAGCTAGGATTGGGGCGAACACTCAATCGGATGCAATCAAAATGAGCAATAATATTTCTAGGCATAACCCCACCAAGTACGATGGGGAAGGAGCACCGAGTTTACTTGCGGAGTGGTGCAGAGAGTTCGAGAGTATCTTCGAACTGCTGTCTGTACCAGAATCAATGAAGGTGGACCAAGCTGTATTCTATCTGAAGGGTACAGCTAGGTTATGGTGGAATAACAATAAAGCAGAAATCAAGGCAGCTGCAGAAGAGATCGGTTCAGAATATGTGCGCTGGGAGGAGTTCAGGGGAATTTTATCCTCTAAGTTTGTGCCGGAGCATGTAAAAGGGAAGCTGAGAGCAGAGTTCGATTCATTCCAAATGGCTGAAGGGATGACTGTAGAGGAGTATCACAGTAAGTTTTTACAACTGGCAGAGAATGTAGCTGACTTAGGCTACACACAGGAGATGTTAGCAGCAAGGTTTGAGAAGGGACTGACTCTCAACGTCAAGAGAAGCATGCTGGCAACCAAGCCCACGACTGTGGAAGATATCTATGAGAGGGCTGGCCAGGCAGAAAGGCTAGCTGACCAGATTAAGGAGGAAGAGAAGACTAAGGGTGATAAGAGGAAGGCGGAATCTGGAGCCGAAAGCTCAGGGAACAAGAAGCCAAATAACCAGTACCGGTCATTTTTCTCCAACAGTGCACCAGGGGGAAATGGCAATCGTGGTGGCAACCGATCAGTGAATGGGGCAAGTGGTTCAAGTGCTGCATGCTATAAGTGTGGAAAGATCGGACACAAACAAGCGACTTGTTGGGTTGGAACTCAGAGTGCTGGTAACAATTACAATCGGGGCAACCAAAGTGGTGGTTTCAGAACACCTAATGCAAGCTACTCGAACAACAGATCCGGGGGTAACAGCTATCAACGGAATTTCAATAACTACAATAATCAGAATCGTTACCAAGGGAATCAAAGCATTGGTAATGGTAAATTCCAGAAGAACTTGGCAGAGGCTAGCACTCAGAGTGGAGCAGGATCTGTGAACCAGAGTGGGGCTAAGAAAAGTGGGGCCTTGTTCATGATGGGCAAGGAGGCTGCAGAGGAGGACGCTCATGTTGTTACGGGTACATTTCTAGTACACTCTTTTCCTACCTTCGTTTTATTTGATTCTGGTGCATCGCATTCTTTCATATCTGCGGAGCATGCTAGGGCTATAGGACTCGATGTATATAGTAGTATAGCTGATTCTGTAACCATACCATCTGGGGAGTCCATAGTTTGTAATAGGGTTTACACCAATGTAATGATCCAAGTAGGAGAATTAAGTTTTGAGTCGAACTTGATTGAGTTCCCTTTGGGTGGCTTTGAAGTGATACTGGGTATGGATTGGCTGAAAAAGTATAAGGCCTACATTGATTGCTACCAAGGAAAGATCACTTTGAGGGGACCCAAGGGAGTGAGGGTATCCTACAAAGGGTATTCGGTGAAGCCTAAACTGAAATTGATAACCATCAATGCGCTGAAGACTTGCCTAAAGAGGGGTGATGAGATGTTGTTGTGTCATGTGAGAGATTTGACTGCGGAGAAACCCCAAGCCAGTGAGATCGAGATTGTAAGAGACTTTGAAGACGTGTTTCCAGAAGAAATTCCTGGGTTACCGCCAAAGAGGGACTTGGATTTTGGCATTGATCTGAAACCTGGGGCTGAGCCAATTTCTAAAGCACCTTATCGCATGGGACCTAAGGAATTGGAGGAGTTGAGAAAGCAGCTGGATGAACTAGCAAGCAAGGGATACGTAAGACCAAGTGTGTCACCTTGGGGAGCACCAGTATTGTTTGTAAAGAAGAAAGACGGAACCATGAGGTTGTGCGTGGACTATAGGGAGCTTAACAATGTAACAATCAAGAATCGATATCCTTTACCTCGCATCGATGATCTATTTGACCAGTTGAGTGGGGCTGGTGTGTTTTCCAAGATCGATTTGAGGTCAGGGTATCACCAGTTGCGAATCAAAGATGCAGATATTCACAAGACCGCGTTCAGATCGAGGTATGGGCATTATGAATTCGTAGTGATGCCATTTGGCCTGACTAACGCACCTGCTGTCTTCATGGACTTAATGAACAGGGTGTTTAGTCCTTATCTGGACCAGTTTGTGGTGGTGTTTATCGACGACATCTTGGTGTATTCAAAGAACAGAGAGGAGCACGCTAAGCATTTGAGCCTGGTGTTACAGACTTTGAGGGATCATCAATTGTATGCTAAGTTGAGTAAGTGTGAGTTCTGGCTCGAGAAAGTGGCTTTCCTAGGCCATGTGGTGTCTAAGGAGGGTGTATCTGTTGACCCTAGCAAAATTGAGGCCGTTTCGAAATGGGAGCGACCAAGGAATGTGGCTGACATCCGTAGTTTCTTGGGTTTGGCTGGTTATTACAGGAGGTTCGTGAAGGATTTTTCGAAGATAGCTAAACCAATGACTTCATTGATGCGGAAAGAGAATAGATTTGTCTGGGATGAGAGTTGTGAGAAGGCGTTCTTGGATCTGAAGGAGCGTCTTACTACAGCTCCTATCCTTGCTTTGCCTGAAGGGAGTGAAAATTTTGAAGTCTATACAGATGCTTCTAAGAAGGGTTTGGGATGTGTGTTGATGCAGAACGGGCGAGTGATTGCTTATGCTTCTAGGCAGTTGAAGCCTTATGAGGAGAATTATCCGACGCATGATCTGGAACTTGGAGCGGTAGTTTTTGCACTTAAGTTGTGGCGACATTACCTCTATGGAGCTACATTTAAAGTGTATTCTGATCATAAGAGCCTGAAGTATATCTATACTCAGAGGGAACTAAACATGCGACAGAGGAGATGGATCGAGCTGATTGGAGATTATGACATGGAGATTCTGTACAAAGAAGGAAAGGCTAATGTTGTGGCTGATGCATTGAGTAGGAAGTCTGTTCACGCTCTATGCACAGCTATGTCCAGATTGAATATGTATCGTGAGTTGGGACAGATGGGAATCGCGGTGATAAGGAAAGGTGAGACCATGGGGGATTTGACGATCGAGCCTGAGTTATATGCAGAGATTCGAGAAAGACAGAAAAATGATCCTAGAATTCAGAAGTGGCGTGAGGCAGTGAGCAAAGCTAGTGACGGCGAGCCATATTCTAAGTTCGAGATTTACAGTGATGATAGCTTGAGATTTGATGGGAGATGGTGTGTACCGGATGATGAGGAATTGAAGAGAAAGATTCTGGTCGAAGCTCATTCTATACCTTATTCTGTTCATCCTGGAGGGGATAAGTTGTACAAAGATCTGAAGAAAGCATTTTGGTGGCCGAAAATGAAGCAGGAGGTGGCTGAGTTTGTCTCTCGATGTTTAGTATGTCAAAAAGTGAAGGGAGAACATAAGAGGCCGCAAGGGAAGTTACAGCCACTTGATGTACCTGAGTGGAAGTGGGAAAGCATATCGATGGATTTTATTGTGCGCTTGCCTAGGACTTCGAGAGGGAATGACATGATTTGGGTAATCGTTGACAGGTTGACTAAGTCAGCCCATTTCATACCGATGAAGGAGACTTGGAGTAAAGCTGAATTAGCCAAGGCTTACGTTAAGCATGTGGTGAAGCTTCATGGTGTCCCTAAGGACATTGTTTCTGATCGTGATTCTAGATTCATTTCAAAATTTTGGCAAGAGTTACAGACATTGATGGGAACTACTTTGAAGATGAGTACTGCGTTCCATCCGGCAACTGATGGTCAGACTGAGAGGACTATCCAGACACTGGAGGATATGCTGCGGGCTTGTGTACTAGAGTTTGGAGGATCTTGGGAGGACAGACTTGATTTGATAGAGTTTTCTTATAACAATAGTTATCATTCTAGCATTGGGATGGCTCCTTTTGAGGCACTGTATGGGAGGAAGTGCAGGAGTCCAGTTTGTTGGGATGATAGAGCTGACGTAGTGACGTTGGGACCTGAGATGATTCAGGAGATGATAGCACAGGTCCAGGTGATTCGTCAGAAGATGAGAGCTGCACAGGATAGACAGAAGAGTTATGCTGATCTGAAGAGGAGTGATATCACATTTGAGGCAGGAGAGAAAGTGTTACTGAAAGTGTCGCCCATGAGAGGAGTGATGAGATTTGGCAAGAGAGGCAAGTTGAGCCAGAAGTTCATTGGGCCATTCGAGATTTTAGAGCGAGTTGGTGAGGTAGCCTATCGATTAGCTCTACCTCCAACATTAGCCAGGGTGCACAACGTGTTCCATGTGTCGCAACTAAGGAGATATATCAGTGATCCTTCGCATATCCTTGATCATGAGGTTATTGAGGTCGATGAGCAGTTGACCTATGAGGAACGACCCAAAGAGATCCTTGACAGAAAAGTGAGGAAAACCAGAAATGGGGAGACCGCGCTCGTGAAAGTCTTGTGGACCAATCATAATGTCGAGGAGGCTACTTGGGAGACTGAAGTTGCGATGAGGGAAAAGTATCCTGATTTTTTTTAAGGTATGTTACGAGGACGTAACTTTCTTTTTAGGAGGGTAGAATGTGACATTTTCGTGTCTTACGCGCCTTTGTAGCTTTTAAAAGTGTGACATCTTTGTTCGTTACGTGCTTAGTGACCAATTGTTGACCTCGGGATGGTGAACTTCGGGACGAAGTTCAATTTAAGGAGGGAAGACTGTAATACTTCGTATTTTATGTCGTTTATTTATATTTCTTTGCTAACTTTATTAGTTTTCGATGTCGAGGGATTTTTATAAAAGCGACATAATATTGTGGACAAGGGGTTTTGCGCGTTGTTTTTAGAATCGTATGAGTAAATATTTAACAAACCCGTACTTGATTTATGTTATGTGGGTATGGGAATGCGTGATGGGTTGATTGAAATCTGGGTAACCGAGCCTTTGGGCCTAGGATTGCGTGCCTAAACCCTAGCCCACACACACGACCTAGGCTAGCTATTTCAGAAATTCTGAAATCTCCACCAGCCGACCTACTTATACCACCTCTAAGATCTTCTTTCTGACCTAATCACACATACACACACGCCAAATCCCCTGCCGTCAGTACGGAGTCTGCAAAGAGGTGTTTGCCACGGTGGTCTTGGGGTCTATAGGGTGGTCGTTGGCAAGGGCAAGCAGGTATGAACACCCATACCTGTATCGTTTTCTGATTTCGTTAGTTTCTGCCTTGTGTTTGCTATAATTTGTGATCACATACCACGTTTTTATTCACAGATCTTTATAAATTCGTAATTTATGATATGCATTCTTCATGTTTTGGTCATCTAGGAGTCGTCTTTTATGGTTTAGGGTTGTCGTTTAGGGAGTCTCGTGTCTGGGGTTGATTTCGTTTTTCTGGGTTGCAGGAACAGGGGTGCATACGGGTATATTTGATGCGTGTTTTCATTCTGTGATTAGGGTTGTTTTCATTGATCCTTTTTGTAATCTTAATCTATGTCTTGTGTTAATGTTGTATGGGTGGTGTCGGGGCCGTCGTTGGCTGTGGGTGGCTGCCGATGAAGTGTACAATGTAGGGTGTCGGAGTCTTGTTTCTTTACAATCACCAACAGCGTTTTGAGTCGCAATGTTTAAACCCGATTCGTTTAATGATTTGGTTATAATCTTGTGTGGGTTCTGGATTAGCGTGAAGGCCGTGGTTAGGGTGTCAGTAGGGTGCCTGTCGCGGTGGTTGTGCGTCGTTGTGTCAGAAGTTGTATTGGGTTTCGTAGGGGTCGCGGATAGAGTCAGCAGGGGACACACACGGGTACAGGGTGTTTGGGATGGTGTTCAGCGGTGGTGGAGGCATGTCGGCAACCACTGACTCCTCCCCTGGAACCGCCGTGGCTCAGTGGCGAGCCTGGTGGTGCCAGAGGGGAGGTCAGGGGAGCCATTTGGTATCCGCGGTGGTGTTTGCGGAGGTCGGTGTAAGGCTGTGTGTGTTTCTGAACGTGTTGTTGGCTGCGTGTTTAGCGTGAGTCGTGTCCTTTTGAGTTGGATTAGAACTCTCTCCTCCCATTAATATTACTAGCATTATTTTGTCATGTTTACTACTATTTAATTATTATTATTATTATTATTATTATTATTATTATTATTATTATTATGATTATTATTATTATGATTATTAATTGGTCTTATTGGTTTTAATAGTATCTTTATGTTACATGTTTTTATGGTTATTGTCATAACAAGTTAGAACTAACTATTATTATTAGTGTGTTAATTTAGTAATCGTGGAATTATTCATATGAGTATTATTGTTATAATTGTTATAATTATTATTGGTACTATGGTATAATTTGGTTGAGTTTATGCTAATTATAGTAAGTCTAAAATAGTAAGCGATTTTAGATTTAATGATAGTTGTATGATGTGGCCATGTTTGTAAGTGGATATATTCACAAGGTGTTGTATGTAAATCAATTAGGTATACGATCAAGTAATTTTAGTAGCATTTGTTTATATGAATAGAAATTGATATGAATAATAATTTATAGGAACGGAATTTGAGGTGGAGTATTTCTAGAGGGTGATTGCTTTCGCAGACTTGCTTATACAGGTAGGTTACACTGGTGCTTGTTCTGTGTTAAGATTTGTATAGATGTGCATTGTATGTTATGGATGCAAATATGAGTTATATGAGCATGGTAGTTAATGGTTAATTATTTTGCATAGCATTCATGAGCATGGCATATACATTGGTTACTGAGATATTGTGAATCAGATGGTGTTCTGATATAAAGCCCAGGGTGGTTCTGCAGACCAGGCCTGGTGTCTTATCAGCTTTTGAGCTGGTGTTCGGCGACGGCCGATTATAGTCTGCCGGGAGGTTCGGTATGGCTGGGTGTTTCGGGTTTGAGATTGAGATTGTGATTGAGCTCGAGCATGAAATAAGCACTTGCATATTATTGGGTGTTGCATTATTAATCATTATTGTGTTATCCTACTCAACCGCGAGGTTGACAGTGTATTCGTGTTCACCTACAATGATCCGGAATGGGGAGTAGATCTTTCAGGTCAGAGACAGGTGGACTAGGACTGGGCACGGAAGAGAGACATGGACTAGACCTACCTAGTTGCTAGATCACTTAGTTTTCTCAGTTGAACATTTATTTACATTTAGTTGTTTTGGAAGTCATGTGGACTATGCCTTGTAATAGACTTCAGTTTAACTTTTATAATTTAAAGTACTGTGTTTCTTTCATCATGAGCATCTACTACCCTGGTCATCCAGGATGGTAACAGTCCTATTTCCTATGGAAGTCCTAGTTCAGGCTCCTAGGTAAATGGGGGTGTTACAGGTACCACCCTCAAACTAGTGGACAGCTGGAGGTCTCTAATAGGGAACTGAAGGTAATTTTGGGTAAGGTTGTGTCTAAATCGCGCAAAGATTGGAGTTCTAAGTTGGAGGACGCATTATGGGCATATATAACCGCTTTTAAGACACCCATTGGTGCTTCACCATATCGTATGGTTTACGGGAAGTCTTGTCATTTGCCCGTAGAGCTAGAGCATAAAGCTTGGTGGGCTGTCCGTCAGCTTAACTATGATGCTAAATTGTGTGGTGAGAAACGTTTGTTGCAGCTAGACGCGCTTGAGGAGTTTCGCCTAAACGCTTATGATAGCTCCCGTATCTACAAGGACAAAACGAAGCGATGGCATGACAAGCGCATCATACCACGAGAATTTCAGATTGGCCAAAAGGTGTTGCTGTTTAACTCCCGATTAAGACTGTTTCTCGGGAAGCTGAGATCGCGATGGAGTGGACCATACGTGGTTACCGGTGTCAACCAATTTGGTTCCGTTAAGATAGAAGGGTCTGCCGGAAATCGCTTCAAAGTTAACGGTCACCAACTTAAGCATTATTATGGACCGGATGATGTTATGGGATGCGTCGAAGAGTACTTTTTCGACAAGTTTGACGAGCTTGCTGACTGAAGCTCATAGGTCGTGCAGGACCTCGTAAACCTGCGCTTTCCGGGAGGCAACCCGGATGTTTTAGTTGTTAATTTTTGGACAATTTTCGTTTCTTTTAAAACTGTTTTCCTTCTGTTTGTTAGTTTCAGACATTTTAGAATATCTTAGACGTTTTGTGCAGTAAACCTCTCGATCGAGTGCCTGTTTTGGTCGATCGAGAGGTTCCTTTTATGGTCCTTCCTCGATCTTTTGCTACAGGAGCTCAATCGAGGCATCTTCAACTACGGAGCACTCGATCGAGTGATGCTTCTCCTCGATCGACACCATCTTTTATCCACCGAGCTACTTCGGGTCTCATCGACCTTATTTTCAACCTCATCTTCTGATTCGGTTTGGGGAGGCCCATTTTTGCACTCTCTTTTGTAAGTTTTTCGACTCCCTTGTCCCCTTTGCATTTTCTTTTCCTTCCATTTTGTACAATGAGGGCATTGTACGGTTTGGTTTGGGGAGGGTATGCATCCTTTTGCATCTCGTTTTGCATTCACATTTATTGCTTTCATGTAAATTTCAAAAAAAAAATTCAAAATTTCAAAAAATATCACGTTTCCTCTTGCATTTAGTCGAGTCGGGTTGGAGTTTTGATGATGACAAAGCTGTTTATAGTCAACCATATGTCATGTTGTGCCATTTTCGATCCTTGCCTTGTGAAGTTTTAGGCGTCGTCTCGAATTTTGTCATGGGTTTCATGTCAGATTATTAGACTTGACTCATAGTTTTGGCAACCTACTACACATTCTGAGCTTTAGAGCCTTTAAACTGTTGACATTCTTGACCGGTTACATTAGGTTTGTGAGTAGTACTCCCTGCATTTCATGTCTTGCATGTGTATGAGTCTTGGTTTCTTATTGCCTACACGCACCGGTTTGAGGTTGGTATTACACGTATGAGAGCTTTTGCATCACCCTTTCCTCGTTCACCCATTCAGGTCCACTTTAGCCAAACACTGCCTTTTGTCCTTTAACTACATCCCATACTTTTCCTACCTTTGTGCTGAGCTAGGAAGTAGTGAGGGAAATTGGCCATTTTATCAGTTTTTGGCCTGTTTTCACTGTTTTGGAGTATGTACGAAGGAAGACGGGAATTTCAGCTGAGTTTTGCTCGATCGAGAACCCTTGATTCTCGATCGAGGGGTTTTCTTGGTACATTTTGCTCGATCGAGAGCTTCATGGAAAAATATGCTCGATCGATGCCCTTTTTTATCAATCGAGTGGTCTGGGAAAGAAAAGCACTCGATCGACCACCACTTTTGGTTGATCGAGAGGAAGTTACCACTGTTCAAAACAACCGAGAGAAAAATTCATCAAAAATTCAAAAGAAAAAAAAAAGAAAAGGAAAAAAGAATTCGAAAAAGAAAAGGAAGAAGAATTGATGAAAAATGAAAATTGAACATCCGGTTGACAGTTGGAAAAATTTTTGGGTTGTGTTTTGTTTGCCTAGCCAAGGTAATGTGCTTAATGTATAGTCGGAAATTTGGGGATGTATTTTCATTTGGGTTGAAGGTTCTAGCTCGGCTTAAACCTCACTAATCCATACTCGTTTTGCCCCTTTTCTCCCACTTAACCTCACTTTTCCAAAACTTACAACAGTTCAGCGTGTAATGGATATCGTTGGTGGTTGTGCGTGTGTACGGTGCTTGAAACCTTTATTCATACTAGTCTAGCATACATGTTTTGTTGGTCGTAGTTTAGGCGACAGTCTATACTTCCTTCTTCTTCTCCTCACATATAATTTGCCATTTGCTTTGATTGAGAGAAGAGTGATTCCGGGAGAGTCCGAAACTTTACGGGTCAAGCAAGGTTGAAAGTCTACATGTTTTCCATGGTGTGTACAAATTCGTTCGCTTATTTCTGATCTTGGCAATGGTTGATTTTGGGCGTAATATGTATTTGACATTGACTATTTTGTAGCTTTGAGTCTTACTCCATTCATTAGGTCCGCAGTTTACTTTTAGTTTGCATTTAGTTTGCTTGATGACAAGCAAAGGGTTGGTTTGGGGAAGTTTGATGTGTTTATTTCATATAGACCTTATTGGTCTTTTAGCACACGTTTGTTCGCCTTTTCCGTAGTATTTTGCTACGATTTTCCCCCGAATAGTCTACTTCGGTTTGTTTTGCATTATTTGCAGGAATGAGCCGGAGCAGAGTCAAACTAGCCTTTTTGTGGTCTCTCAAGCCTGCATAGGGAAGCCTGATTAGGAACTTGCTGCCCTAAGACGCGTGAATTGGATTTCCAAAGCTGGAAGGTGCTCGAAGTGATTAAAAGTCGTCGATCGAGAGGATTATGCCTCGATCGACCGGTTCTATCAAGAGAGGATGCTCGATCGAGTTCACTTATGCTCGATCGAGTACTCACCGAGTCATTATGTCTCGTTCGAGGGATTTCCATTCTTGGTCGACAAAGTTGCCATGTTGAAGCTCTCGATCGAGGACATTGGGCTCCTCGATCGAGGACTTTTCTACTCGATCGAGGAGTCGCTGCCTGTTGAGCTTCCCTGTTCACGTCATCTTATGTTTAATAATTCTTTGATATAAAAGGAGAAGCAGGCGTGAGCAGAGACCATCTCCTTCTGTCGAGAAAAAACCCTAGTCACTAATTTATTTTCCAAATTATTTTCTTAGTTTAGTTTTTGTATTTTTCCTTTACTTACGGAACGGATTCTCCTTCTTCCATTCATCCTATGTTAAACAACTTCGGTATTTCGTTCTCTACTTCTATTTCGATTCTTAATAAAGTTTCTGCTATGTCTCTATTTATGCGAGTCGTTGTTGTTATTGTTCATCCCTTAATTATGTGCAACTAATCTTTGTACTAGGATTTATGGTAGGCATGGCATAGGTTGTTTTGCTAGTTTTTGATACCCGAATTTCGGTTTGTATGTATCCGTCGCATTTTGATTTCCGTTAATTGTTTGAGTCGACGCACTCAATTGACTGTATAGAAACCCTCTTGGCCTAGATCGGAAGATTGGTTTAGGGGTAGTTCTGCGACGATTATTAGGACTATGCTAATTAGGGCGGAAGCTAAGTTAGTATGATTCTAGGGTGAATAGCAGACCGGAAGGACCTTTTCTATACCCACAAACCGCTATTAGGGTGACCTAAATTTGTAAACCGTACCTAGTAGCCATGGTGAACCAGAAATTCTAGTGCTCCCTTTTCCTATTTTTCCTCTTCCCTTCCTTTCGTAGTTTAGCGACAAAATTCACTAAAACCCCAATTTTGGTTACTTATGACGGACTTGGTCAGATTATAAAATTCCTATCTCCCTGTGGATTCGATACCCGACAACCTCCACTACATTTAGTGAGACCGGTTAGATTTTATTTTTGATAGGGTTACGACAGCCGTGTCACTTATGTTTATGAAACAGTTGTAAGAACGTTTGTTTGACTTTTTAAAATACTTAATGAAGTACTGCGTTTCTTTTCTTTGTTATCTATGGCCTCGGTATTCGGAGATGGTAACACCCTTAATTATCTAGGGAGTCCTAGTCTAGACCCCTGAATAAATGGGGGTGCTACAAAGTTGTATCAGAGAGAACGATCCTCACGCCTAACCTAATAAACCCAATGAAAGTAGGAAGAGTCTAAATAAAATGAACCCTAGGATAGAACTGTTAGGAGCACGCTAAAGGTAAGGGATGAGTCTAGGGCCCCCTCACACCGAACCATTGGCCCTGTTAGTTTTACCCGGGTACCTAGAGTGTATATGAGAGAAAGGGTAGAATAGGAAGAGATGGGAATTCTGAAGGCGAAGTATGATAAAAGAGTTATATGAATTCGTCGATATGTTGTTGGTACAAATATGACAGATAAGGATATGTGGATGAATGATTTATGTACTTGGTTTACATACAATATATAATGATGTGAATGCATGAGATGATCGGTATTGTGATAGCATTATATAATGTCTAGTGATATGCGGTTATGTGATCCCTGAGCCATGATTACAGATAAATAATAGTTAGGAATAGTTGTTTGTACTAAAATAAGTGTATGGATTATGATACTTAGGGAATATAACCCTAATCTAGGTGAGTACCCCTACGTAAGCTGGGACTCATTTTCTTTCTTACATGTTATAGAGATGCCACCGAGAAGGAATAACATTGCTAACATCACGCAAGAGGAACTAGATCAGTTGCTAGCTGAGAATGAGGCCCTAAAGGCCAGACGCATGGATTCTGCGAAGATGAGTACAATAATTGTGAGGCATAACCCTGCTCAATTCATAGGGAAAGGGGAACCTCACTTGCTGAGAGAATGGTGCCGAGAATTTAGTAACCTGTTTGAGCTAGTGGACTGTCCTGAGGAGCTGAGGGTTGACCAAGCAGCCCACTATCTTAGAGGTATGGCCGGAGACTGGTGGACCGGGAGCAAAGGGGAAATCCGTGAAGCAGCAAGGGAGGATGGAACTAACCATGTGGAATGGATATCGTTCAAGAGGATTTTGTATGAGGTGTTCCTACCTTAATTCCAGAAAATTAAGCTGAGAGAGGAGTTCGATACTTTCAAAATGACTGAGGATATGGCAATGGAGGCCTATTACCGGAAGTTCATCCAATTGTTGAGTCATGTGGGAGAGATGGGATTTGATAATGCGATGCTGGCTATGAAATTTGATAGAGGGCTGACCATAACCATCAAGAAGAGACTAATTGCAGCTCCACCCACCACAGTCCAAGACATCTACCTAAGGGCTGGGGCGGCGGAGAGGCTTTCAGAAATGATCAAAGAGGACAAGAAGACCAAGACTGATAAGAGAAAAGCTGAGGCCGCAAATGAAAACTCGGGATCGAAGAAGCAGAACTCCAACAGGTACAGTGGGTATTTCACCAACAGTGCCTCGGGGAGTGTGAAGAACCAGAGTGGGGTAGTTACAGGAGTGGAGGTTCGAGTAATGGTTCTGTGGGAATAGTTTGCTTTGGTTGTGGAAAGATGGGACACAAGCAGGCAGTGTGTCGATCGTCAGGAGGATACCAGTCTGGGGGTTACCGTACACCAACATCAGGATATAGTGGATCACGCACGCATTCATCTGGTGGTGGTGGGTACCGTACTCCCATGTCAGGCTATTGAGGGGATGCGAAGTCCGGAGGTAGCAGCAATTACCAGAAGAATTACAACAACTATCAGAACCGTTCTCATCAGAATCAGTACAGCGGGGCTGGATATAACCAAAAGACCGGAACAGAAGGAAATCAGCGGATTGGGACAGCTACTACCAGTCAGAGTGGGGTTAAATCCAGTGGCAAACGCTTTGCCATGGGGAAGCAGGTAGCCAAAGACGATGCTCATGTTGTGACTGGTACTTTTCTCGTGAACTTTAAACCTACATTTGTGCTTTTAGATTCCGGGGCTACCCATTCTTTTGTATCTAGAGAACATGTTAGGGTTTTAGAACTGGAGGTCTATTATTTGGTTGTGGATTTGGTGACTCTAACTTCTAGAGAGTCTGTGTCATGTAGTAGAGTTTATAGGAGTGTGCCTATCAAAATTGGAGAAGTGGCTTTCCATTGTGATCTTATAGAATTTCCTTTGGGGGGTTTTGAGGTGAGTCTGGGGATGGATTGGTTGGGGGAATTATCGAGCTTTTATCGACTGTCATCAGAAAAAGATTTCTTTAAGGGGACCTAAAAGAGCGAGAGTGTCTTACAAGGGATACTTGGTCAAACCTAAGGTCAAATTCATTTCCGTTAATACCCTTAAGTCTAGCTTGAGAAAGGGAGATAGTCTGATCTTATGTCAGATGTGGGACTGTGAGAGAGAGACCCCTAAGGCTAGTGAGATACCTGTGGTGCGGGAGTTTGAGAGAGTATTCCTAGATGATGTTCCAGGGTTGTCGCCAATGAGGGAAGTGAAATTTTCCATTGACATAAAGCCGTGGGCAGGACCAATATCTAAATCACCGTATCGTGTGGGACCAAGAAAGATGGATGAGTTGAAGAAGCAGTTGGATGAATTGCGTGAGAAAGGGTTCATCCCACCTAGTGTGTCACCCTTGGGAGCACCCGTGTTATTTGTGAAAAAGAAATATGGAAGTCTGAGGCTTTGTGTTGACTATCGAGAGTTAAACAATGTGACCATCAAGAACCATTATCCTTTGCCCAGAATTGACAACCTGTTCGACCAGTTAAGTGGAGCTGGGGTTTTCTCCAAAATTGACTTGAGATCGGGGTATCACCAATTGAGGATCAAAGACGAAGACATTCCTAAGACCGCATTCAGAACAAGGTATGGCCAATACGAATTTGTGGTTATGCCATTCGGGTTGACTAATGCTCCGGCAGTTTTCATGGATTTGATGAATCGAGTATTTAGTCCATACTTGGATAAGTTCGTGGTTGTATTTATTGATGATATTCTGGTATATTCCAAGAATGAGGAAGAACACGAGGAGCATTTGAGGAGAGTACTCAAGACTTTAGAGGAGCATGAGCTAAATGCAAAGTTGAGTAAGTGTGAATTTTGACTGAAGAAAGTTGCTTTTATGGGGCATGTGATTTACAAGGAGGGGGTGTCCGTAGACCCTAGTAAGATCGAGGCGGTGACTAAGTGGCAAAGCCCGAAGAATGTGAGTAAGATTCGAAGCTTCTTGGGACTGGCAGGTTATTATAGAAGATTTGTCAAAGATTTTTCAAGGATAGGAAAGCCTTTGACATCATTGATGAGGAAAGAGAACCGTTTTGTCTGGGATGAGAGTTGTGATAAGGCATTCCTAACTCTTAAGGAACGCCTGACGACAACTCCTATCCTAGCGTTGCCCGATGGGAGTGATAATTTCAAAGTTTATACAGACGCTTCCAAGCATGGTTTATGGTGTGTGTTGATGCAGAATGGGAGTGTGATCGCATATGCTTCCCGTCAGGTGAAGACCTATGAAGAAAATTAGCCTACCCATGATTTGGAGCTGGGAGCAGTGGTCTTTGCACTTAAATTGTGGCGCTATTACCTCTATGAAGCCACTTTTAAGGTGTTTTCTGATCACAAGAGTTTGAAATACATCTACACCCAGCGAGAGTTGAATATGAGACAAAAGAGGTGGATAGAGTTGATTGGAGACTACGACATGCAGATTATCTATCATGAACGCAAGGCGAAGTGGTAGCAGATGCCCTAAGTAGGAAGTCCATCCATGCTTTCTGTAGTGCCAGATCGAGAGTGAGACTACATAGTGAGCTAAGGGAGATGGGGATTTATGTGATCCGGAAGAGAGATATTCTTAGTGATTTGACTGTAGAGCCAGAGTTGTATAGGGAGATCCGGGAGTTGCAAAAGGATGATGTTAGGATTCTTAAGTGGCGTGGACTGATCGAGGGAGCTGGTAGAGAGGTCGAATCCAAATTCAGTATCCATGCTGATAGTAGTCTGAGGTTCAGTGGGAGATGGTGTGTCCCTGATAATGAAGAACTGAAAAAGAAGATCCTGACTGAAGCTTATGCTACGCCATATTCCGTTCATCCATGGGGTGATAAATTGTACAAAGACCTCAAGAAAATGTTCTGGTGGCCAAATATGAAGAAGGAAGTTGCTGAGTTTGTATCTAGATGTTTGATATGCCAAAGGGTAAAGGGGGAGCATAAGAGACCTCAGGGAAAAATTCAGCCTTTAGATGTACCTGAGTGGAAGTGGGAGAATATCTCTATGGATTTTATTGTGGGGTTGCCTCAGACTCAGAGGGGCAACAACATGATCTGGGTGATTGTTGACAGGTTGACTAAGTCCGCTCATTTTATTCCAATGAAGATACCTGGAGTAAAGCCGAGTTGGTTAAGTCTTATGTGTAGAATGTGGTCAAATTGCATGGTGTATGATACGTGCATTTACTATACATTTTATCTATAGTTTCAGCACGTATTTCTTTGCATGTTAGTAGCTTTCAGCTACTTTTCCTCCCGAAAAGGTTTACTTTTGCATTTCTATGTTTAAATTTAGGAACAAGCGGAAGTGAGGCAAATCAAGCTTTAACCGTCCTCCGGAAGCCGTCTTAAGGGAATATACAAGTCAAGAGTCCAAACTCGTAGCCCTGGAGATGCGTGCAAACTGATTAGAGGCTGAAACGTGCAGAAAACGGTCGACCGACCTGTCTATATGGTCGACCGACCAAGATGCAGTTACAGAAATATCATCTTACAGCAGAAGTGGTCGACCGACTTCTATGCCTGGTCGGTCGACCGATTCACGGGTTACGCTGTTTTGTTTCTATGTTTCGGTTTATTTCCTTAATCTTGTAATTTGAGAAGACTATTAAGTAAACCTCGGTAATTATAATTAGGTTAAGCCTCATTAGGAGAGAACACTGTAGACCGAAGGAGAGAAAAACTCCAATTTCAGATTCGTTCATACTTTTCCGTTTCATTGTAAGTTTTAATGCAATTAATCCATTTCATTGTTTCAATCTCCTTTCTTTGTTGTTATTGTTTGAATTTATATTTTGTTCTCTTGAATTGTTATTGCTCAATTATGTTGTCTCGCATGATATTCTTTGAATTCGTTAGTTTTAGTTTTATGATTATAAATAGCTAATTCCTATGATTGGGAATTAGGGGAACCATGGCGAAAATTAGGTTTTACTTGGTTCTATGATTTTTGTACCGATCTCTATATTTGTTGGTGAACTAATTCTCCTAGATTGAAAGATTGGTAGAATTAGTTTAACAGCAAATTTGGAATTGCCCTGTGAACGAAAGTTTAGTGCTTTCCTAGGGACCCTAAGACCGTACGGATTGGGAAGAATATTGACCTGGCCTAAAGGTTTATTCTTTGTCCCTTGAGATTGTGTTTATGAGTGGTTTACCCATTTTTTGACTTACCTTAGCCATGGTGAACCGAAGTTCCCAATCATCTTTTTACCCTTGTTTTAGACTCTTTCTTATTTAGTCATCTTAGTTGTTAGTTTCAAACCAACAAACAAAACCCCCCAACTTTGCTACTTCAATAGACTTTAAATTTGCAAACATAATTAGCTTTGTCTCCCTGTGGTTCGACCCTTGACTTACTCTATCTAGTTTAAGCTAAGGATTATAAATTTTATCTGTGGTACCCTCAACGACGGGTATCAAATTTTGGCGCCGTTGCCGGGGAGACGTTATAATTTTGTTTGTTAATTTTTAGTTTATTTTCCTTGTCTTAAGGAACTTCGGTTCCTTAAGACCGTTACTTACCTTTTCTTCTAGTTTTGTTTTGCACAGTAGAAGACAGGTTTTTGAGAGGAAGGCTTGAGTACTCTCATTCTTAGAGATCATGACCACCATATATGATCACATTCAACCGAAGGTGCAAGATTTACCAAAGGGGTTCAGTTTGCCTACTCCTATTACTAGTTCTTTCGAGCTCCACCCGAACTACATCATTCTGGTGGAGCGGAACCAATTTTCTGGTTTACCCGATGAGGATCCGTTGAAGCATGTAGAGACATTCACGGATTACTGCTGTTCCATACATATACCAGCCGGGGTGACTCAAGATGAGGTGAAAGCAATGATGTTCCTCTACTCCTTGAAAGATTCTGCTACGGATTGGTATCGCTACGTTGATAGGGTAGCTGAGAAGATCACAGATTGGACTTCCTTGGCATTGGCTTTCTATAAAAAGTACTTCCCACTTGCGAAGGCCAATGACTTGAGAAGTCAAATCACTAATTTTCAACAAGGTCCCGAAGAAGAGTTCTGTGAGGCGTGGGGTCAGTTCAAGAAGTTGGTCCGGTCTATTCCTCATCATGGTTTTCCACAGTGGTATCTTTGCAACCAATTCTACAATGCCCTTTATGATGATTACAAGGTGATATTAGATGCAGCTGCCAGTGGAAGGTTCCAAAATAACACCAACCATATGAAGGGTTGGAACACCATTGAAGACATGGCAGTGCATAGGGCTGAATTTGGGAGCTCGCGTGGAAATTCGCGAAGGTTGAATATTGAGATGGGTAGAGTTTTGGCTCTTGAGACATCTGTTGAAGCTCGTTTTGAAAAGCTTGAGGCAGCCCAGCTGAAGCAAGAAAGTTTGAACCTGATTACTACGGTTGACAACACGAGTGAAACGACAGAGTTGAGAGGGTTAGTTCAATCTCTTATGACCCAAATGTTGGAAATGGAGAAGGCTCAAGTTGCTTCCTTGAGGACTTTTGAGAGCCAACTAGCAATCTTAGCTGCTAATCAGATTGCTAGCTCTACGAGCAATTGTGAGAGTTCCGTAGAGACGATCAACGCCATAAATCTCAGAAGTGGTCGTTCATATGATGGACCGGCGTCCGTGGATAAATCTGATAAAGTTTCTACTGAAGAAACTGGTTTTGTGCCCAGTAAAGTAGGTCGACCGACCAACATACCCGGTCGATCGACCGACTTACCTGATGACCCGTCAGTTTCTGTAAAAAAGAAGGCTACTGATCTCAGTTCATCTGGTCGACCGACCGACACTCCAGGTCGACCGACCATAGTTCTTGAGCAGAATGCAGAATCCACACCTGATTTGCCACATTCTTCCCTCATTCATGACCTAACGGAGATTCAACAGCTGAAGAAGCCGAAGATAGCTGATCCTACGGCTAGTGTTACCATTCCGTATCTTGAACAATTGAAGAATTCAAAAGAGGATTGAAAGTTTGGTAAGTTCTTGGAGATGGTGAAGAACCTTGAGGTAACCATCCCGTTCACTGACTTAATTACCCAAGTACCCTCTTATGCTAAATTTATGAAAGATATTTTGAGTCGTAAGAGAAACTTTCAGGACGAAGGTGTTTTTGCTTTTGTGGAAGAATGTAATGTTCTTTCACAAAAAAATATTCCACCTAAGTTGAAAGACCCGGGTAGTTTTTCTATCCCATGCACCATTGGTAACCATGTGATTGGGAAAGCCCTTTGTGATCTAGGGGCTAGTGTCAGTGTCATGCCATATTCTGTTTGTGAGAGACTTAACATAGGTAGACTTAAGGTCACCAATATCACCCTTCAGATGGCAGATAGATCAACCCAAATACCATTAGGGGTCTTGGAGGATGTCCCGGTTAGAGTGGGAAAGTTCTTTATTCCTGTCGATTTCGTAGTTTTAGACATTGGAGGATAGTCAGATACCTATCATTTTAGGTAGACCTTTTTTTCACACAGTGGGGCTGTGATTGATGTCAAACGCGGGATTATAACATTAGAGGTCGGGGATGACACTATCGAGTTTAGTCTTGCCCATAAGGCAACTACACCTACTGATGATACGTGTTTCTCGATTGACATTGTTAACAGGAATGTTATCCATAATTGGAGGGAATCAGGGAATCCTTGACCAAGGATCCCTTAGATGATTTAACCATTTTAGATAAGTGTGCAGGTAATCCAGGTGAGAATGCTGAGGAGTTGGATGTTTTGGAAGCAGAGATAGAGGAATACGAGCTGACTGAGGAAGAGGATGGGAAGCTCACAAGCTTGGCTAATGCTAACCCGGTAAACACGTGCTATGCTATTAGCTCTGATTCTGTTCATGCCATTGAGGTAAAGGTACCAGGCGTAAGCCACTTCCTCCTAATCTTAAGTATGTTTTCCTTGATGATACTGAGCAGTACCCTGCAATTGTTAGTGCTAAACTTGATCCTAACCAACTTTCTAGCTTGATGACTGTTCTAAAAAAGAACAGGAAAGCTTTAGGTTATTTTTTGGATGACATTAAGGGCATCAGCCCTGATGTTTGCATGCATATGATAGAGTTAGAAGAAGGGCATAAGCCCTACAGACATGGTCAACGTAAGTTGAACCCGAAGATGCATGAGGTAGTTATGGCTGAGGTGATGAAACTTCTCGATGCAGGTATTATTTATACAGTTGGCAACTCCAAGTGGGTTAGCCCAGTTCAGGTGGTTCCTAAGAAAGGAGGGACCACCGTGGTTAAAAATGATAAAAATGAATTAATACCGACTAAAATTATGACAGGGTGGCGGATGTGCATTGATTATAGACAGTTAAATGTCGCCACCAAGAAAGACCACTTCCCCCTCCCATTTGTTGACCAGATGACTGAAAGACTTACATCTAATAAATTCTTTTGTTTTCTAGATGGATATTCAGGTTTCTTCCAGATTCCCATACATCCTGACGATCAGAGTAAGACTACTTTTACTTGCCCACAAGGTGTTTTTGCATATCGCAGAATGCCTTTTGGGTTGTGTAATGCCCCTGCCACCTTTCAAAGGTGCATGATGGGGATCTTTTCTGATTATATTGAGAACATTATGGAGGTATTTATGGATGATTTCTCAGTTTACGGTAATGAGTTTGATCAATGCTTAGCTAACCTTGGTAAAGTAATGCAACGTTGTATTGATGTGAACCTTGTCTTGAATTGGGAGAAGTGTCAGTTTATGGTCAATGAGGGGTGGTGTTAGGGCATCTTATTTCTGATAAAGGTATCCATGTTGATAAAGCAAAGGTGCAAGTGATTGAGGAATTGCCCCCTCCTGTGAATGTTAAGGGGGTGAGAAGTTTCCTAGGTCACGCAGGTTTCTACCGGCGTTTCATTAAGGACTTCTCTAAGATTGCTAAACCACTTACACAGTTGCTCCTTAAGGATGTTGTCTTTGAGTTCACTGATGAGTGCCTTTTAGCTTTTAACAGGTTGAAAGAAGCTCTAGTCTCAGCACCAATCATCCAGCCACCTAATTGGGATCTCCCATTTGAGATCATGTGTGATGCTAGTGACTATGCTGTAGGTGCTGTGCTAGGCCAGAGGAAGAACAAGGCATTGAATGCCATATATTATGCGAGCCGGACTTTAGATGAGACTCAAGTCAAATATTTCACCACTGAGAAGGAGATTCTAGCTGTAATCTTTGCCTTAGAGAAATTTCGCTCCTATCTGGTAGGTAATAAGGTTATTGTTTATACTGACCATGCAGTTTTGAAGGGCCTCTTCCTGAAGAAATATGCAAAGCCGAGGCTTTTGAGGTGGAAACTCCTTTTGCAGGAGTTTGACTTGGAGATTAGGGACAAGAAGGGCGCGGAAAATGTGGTAGCTGACCATTTATCACGCCTATAGCTGACTGATAGGGAAGTTCCGTTACCTATTTATGATTCTTTTCCTGATGAGAGTCTATTTATCATTAATAGTTCAGGCTCTTATCCCCCTCCTTGGTTTGCTGATTTTGCTAACTTTGCTGTGACAGGTAAAATCCCACCTGAGCTCTCTTGGCAGCAGAAAAAGACGTTTGCATTTGATGCAGAGCAGTACTTTTGGGATGACCCTTATGTTTTCAAAGAATGCGGAGATTGACTTATCCGGAGATGCGTTCCCCAGTGTGAGGTGAAGGACATTCTGGAAGCATGCCACTCTTCTGCCTATGGTGGTCACCACGGTCCATCTTGGACCATGGCCAAGGTATTGCAGTCTGGATTTTATTGGCCTACTTTACATGCTGATAGTAGGAATTTTGTGAATAGCTGTGATGCTTGTCAAAGGTCAGGAAACGTTTCAAAAAGATATGAGATGCCACAAGTTGGTATTTTAGAGGTCGAGATTTTCGATGTCTGGGGCATTGATTATCAAGGACCATTCCCAAGCAGTCAAGGTAACAGGTATATTCTTGTCGTCGTTGATTATGTGTCTAAATGGGTAGAAGCTATTGCTACTCCCCATTGTGATGCAAAAGCTGTGATTAAACTGTTTAAGAAAATCATTTTTCCACGTTTTGGCGTCCCTAGGGTTGTCATTAGTGATGGAGGTATGCATTTTAAAGAGAAACAATTGAGTGCCTTGCTAACTAAATTTGGTGTCCAACATCGTAGGGGTCTAGCATATCACCCTCAAAGTAGTGGTCAAGTTGAGATCTCTAATAGAGAACTTAAGGAGACCCTAGCTAAAGTTGTTTCTAAGTCTCGGAAAGATTGGAGTCTTAAGCTTGATGATGTTTTATGGGCTTATAGGACTGCGTTCAAAACACCAATCGAAATGTCACCATTCCGGTTTATTTATGGTAAAACTTGTCATTTACCAGTTGAGTTAGAACGCAAGTCTTGGTGGGCTATTTGTGATCTTAATCTAGACCCTAATCTTTCTCGTGAGAAACGTTTGTCACGGTTGAATGAGCTGGAAGAATTTAGGTTGTTGGCCTAAGACAATGCAAGGATTTACAAAGAGAAAACCAAGCGTTGGCATGACAAGAGGATCATAAAGCGTGATTTTCAGGTAGGTGATAAGGTTTTGCTATTTAATGCTCGTATCCGTCTATTTCCTGGTAAGCTGAAATCTAGGTGGAGTGGACCTTACACCATCACTACGGTCTCGAAGTTTGGGTCAATTGAGTTAGAAACCTCAGCTGGTGAGAGGTTCAAAGTTAATGGCTAGTACGTGAAGCATTTCCATGGAGCAAACGAGTTCGTTGGGAAGGTTGAAGTCTTGTACTTCGATCCATTATCGGATGCTTCATAGTGAGGTAAAAAGGTTGTGCGGGACCTCTTAAAACCAGCGCTAACCGGGAGGCAACCCGTGTAGTAGTTTATGTTTTCCCTTTTTGTAGTTTTCTCTTAGTTTTTAGACGTTCCTTTTTGCTCTTTATAATTTTGACGGAAATTTGTAGGCTTAGCAGGAAATCAGAAAGAAATTGCTAGTGTTTTAGGTCGACCGACCGAGTATCAAGGTAGACCGACCAAAAAGGCCCAATAAAACAGCCTACTGGAAAATCAGGTAAGTAGGGAATTGGTCGATCGACCCACCAACCCGGTCGATCGACCATGTGTCGAGGAGACCGGTTTTCTTAAGTCTAGTTTTTTATTTCAGTTTCATTCTTATTCTTCAAAATCAGAAAACTCACTCTCCATCTTCAACAAAACCCTAGCCACTCTCCTTCCTTCACCCAACTAATTTCCTTGCTAGATCTTTCTTTTTTTCGTCGCAAAGGTATGTTTTCCTTCAGTTTTTTGTTTCTTTTTCAGTTCCTCTTCTTCTTTTTCGTTTTCTTAGTAGAACACCCTCTTAATTCGAAATCTTTTTAACCTAAGAATGTGTTTAGATGTAGTTTGTTCTTTATGTTTTTTCAGTTTTGTTACCTTTAGATCTAGTTTCCATGCCTAGTTTTGTAGTTGTTAGGGTTTGTTTTATGTTCTTCTCCTCTTTTCTGGCTTGAAACCCCTTGAATTTGCGAAGCCTGTTCGAACTGTTACAGCGATAAGTCGGTCGACCTGTGATTTAAGTCGGTCGACTTATCGACTTTTGCAGAACCTCAGCTTACACGATAGTCGATCGGTCGACCACGAAGTGTGGTCGGTCGACCATAACACTGTTACAGGAAATTTTTGTTTATGATTTGGCTGAGTTTTCGTTCAATAACTTGATTATTTTTGAAGGGAATTCAATTATTAGGAGTATTGTTGCATTTTTGCAGATTCAATATGTTTGGACGCTTTAGAGGAAACAAGAGATCTCGCACCTCCGAGGCGAGTAGTTCGAGAGGCGAGGCAAGCACCTCCAGAGGACGAGCCAGCAGCTCTAGGGGAATGACCGTCCAAAGTACGGATAGTCTACCGGACTATCCGCAGGTTATCTTTCAAACCCCGGACCAAAGGGCCCGGTTCTTACATTTGTCAACTCACTGTCACGTGACAGTGACTCGCTTTCTGCATGAGCCTACGCTCATTGAGTTGGGTGTCTCAGGGACGTCGTGGAATTGTTCAATGGTACGGGTCTTTTGGGACTCATTACCATGGACGAGTTCACTTATCCCGTCCTCACCCTAGAGTTTTTCTCGTCTTTCTGCTTCGACCTTGAAGCTTTGAAGGCGAGAAGTGATTTTAAGTGCATTTCTTTCCGTCTGTTTAATGTCACTTATGCTTTGACGTTAGGTGAGTTTGCAGGCTATTTGGGATTAAGTGTTGAGGGTCGTACTGGTGACCCTTCTAAGACTTACAATGTTATCTGGTCTTGTATTTCTTATACCCGTGGTGGGATGAAGAAGGGCAATTTTGTACATCTGTCTGCCCTTCGATATTATTTGCGGCTGTTGGCCAACACTGTCTTCGGTCGGAAGGAATCCCAAAATGTTAAAAACATCGCACTTTCTATTTTGGTGGGATTCCTCAATGTGAGGCGAAGGGGCCTCTAGACTATAACATAGCTTATTTGACCGCCTCTCGTTTTGTGACGGTTGGGGAGGGGACTACTTTGACCACCATTGTTTGCGGTGGTTTAGTCACTCGTTTGGCTAACCGCCTTGTTTTCCAGTTCCCCCGCTTTGAGGACTCTATTACTCCTCACTTCCGCTACATGGACATGCCTTATGTTAAGTCCGTGAAGTGGGTTGACCGTGACAGGTGTTGGAAGGTTGACACCTACACCAGTGACCGCATTCCCATCACCTCTGCTCCACCCCTGGTACCCTTTGATGACGTAGTAGGGCATCCCAGACCACTCCTCCCTTCATACCGCCTCCCACTTAGGGGAGGGACCTCTAGAGGCTCTAGGGGAGCCGGCCCCAGCACCCACCACGCTGCACAGGCGACGGGCTATCCTCCCAACTTCGCTGCCCCACCCAATATTGATATACCTGCTGTTTACGACAACAGGTCGACCTCACAGATGGTGGCAGATCTTTGCAGGCAGTTTAACAGGAAGAGCCTGGATGACGCCCTCTTCCAATTCCCAATTTACTCGGAGTATGCCTCACTCAACAAGCTTCCCGCCGATCCCTGGACGCATCCCTCCTACTACACCTATCTGGAGGGTGGCTATGGATCTGGGAATGCTTCTGGAGCTGCATCCGGAGAGGGCAGTGGATCTGCAGAGGAGGAGGAGGAGGAGGAAGCAGAAGCTAGTGGGTCTTAATATGACCCAGAAGATTAGATTTGAGCCCAAACCTCCCCTCTCTGACGTTCGGTTTGGGGAGGTACATGCATCTTGTAAGTCATTGTTCTTTGTTTTTTTTCTTTTTTCTTTAGTTTTCTTCTCTTTTTTTCCATGCTTGCTTTTACCTATACCCAACTTATTCTGCTGTGGATTTATCTTGATGAGCACAATGAGGGCATTGTGTGTTTTGGTTTGGGGAGGGTATATGCATCCTTTTGTTGAGTCTGCATCTGTTTATATTTCATCTTTTTCTATCGCATGTTTATTGCATTTCAGTTTTGCATTGTTTCCCCTATTTTCCTGCATTTACACCAAAAATTTCAAAAAGATGCACGTTTCTTTTAGCATGTAGGTTGAGTCGGAACGGATGGTTACTATGATGATTATGCCTACTTTTCGCCTAATTGCCTTGCCTTGTATTTTCAAAATTTTCAAGCAAGTCTTTTGCATTGTTTACGAGTTTTTGTTGATTTATGCTAAATAACTAGACTTGACTCTCTTTTGGCAAGCTACCTCAATTCTGAGTTTTAGAGCCTAATAAATCGGTTACATTCATGACCGATTTCATGTAGGATTGAGAGTAGTTTCTCCTCCTAAGGCATGTCACATAAACTTGCAAAAGCATGAACATTGTCTACTTGGTACCTATATGCATTCGGGTTTGTGGTTTGTTGACACATGTGGTAGAGGTTTCCCTTTCTTGTTTGACCCATAACCCCCACGTAGCCAAATTGCCTTTTCATCCCATTTACTACATCCTTAATTAGCCTACCCTAACTGAGCTAGTGACATGGTGTGTTGGGACTGTTTTGATTTATTTGGTGGTTGTGCCTCATTGAAAAAAATGTGTAGGAAGTGATGAAAAAAGAAAAAGAAAAATTTTGAGTTCAGAAATGAAAGAAAAAAAAAGAACTCAATGAAAAAAAATGGAAAAAAACAGAAGTTTTCTGGTATCTGGGGTAGTCGACCGACTGACACCGATGGTCGGTCGACCACAATCGCTGTACAGGGGCTCTTTCTTATGCATTGAAAAAAAAATGAGAAGAAAAGAAAGAAAAGAAAAAGAGAAAGGAAGAAAAGGAAAAGGGTTGGTGAGTACCATGCTTGTGAATTTTAAGCATTGGTTGTTTTGGAAATAAGAATGAAAGTGTTTTTGAAGTTTGGTTTGATGGTTGTTAGCTCGGTTTAACCCCTATTTCCCAAATTCATTCTAACCCTTTCTTACCCTTAACCTCACAATCCCAAATTACCTCGGCATGTGTCATGGTCATTACAGTGTTGGAATGCATGTGTACGGTTGTAGAGACTTTGTTCATGTTAGATTGCAGACATGTTCTTACGGGTCGTAGATGGGTGAGAGTCTATTTTCTTGATTATCTTCTTATCTTTCACATATATCTTACCCTTTGCTTGTTTGAGTGATGGAGCGATCCGTGAGAGTCCAAATTGAATGAGTCTTGCAAGGTCGAAAGTTTAGCATTTACCTCAACATGTTTAATTCGTTTGCATTTGACAATTTGCTTGATTTTTGGAAGTTGTATTAAATTGGTTAGGCATCGCGTTTTGTTTGGCTCTGAGCATGAAATCCGTTCCGTTAGAAGTTTTCTTTTAGTTGAGTCTTAGTGCTTGCTTGAGGACAAGCAAGATTTGGTTTGGGGAGATTTGATACGTGCATTTACTATACATTTTATCTATAGTTTCATCACGTATTTCTTTGCATGTTAGTAGCTTTCAGCTACTTTTCCTCCCGAAATGGTTTACTTTGGCATTTCTATGTTTAGATGTAGGAAAAAGCGGAAGTGAGCCAAATCAAGCTTTAACCGTCCTCCGGAAGCCGTCTTAAGGGAATACACAAGTCAAGAGTCCAAAGTCGTAGCCCTGGAGATGCGTGCAAACTGATTAGAGGCTGAAACGTGCAGAAAGGGGTCGACCGACCTGTCTATATGGTCGACCGACCAAGATGCAGTTACAGAAATATCATCTTACAGCAGAAGTGGTCGACCGACCTCTATGCCCGGTCGGTCGACCGATTCACGGGTTACGCTGTTTTGTTTCTATATTTCGGTTTATTTCCTTAATCTTGTAATTTGAGAAGACTATTAAGTAAACCTCGGTAATTAGAATTAGGTTAAGCCTCATTAGGAGAGAACACTGTAAACCTAAGGAGAGAAAAACTCCAATTTCATATCCGTTCATACTTTTCCGTTTCATTGTAAGTTTTAATGCAATTAATCCATTTCATTGTTTCAATCTCCATTCTTTGTTGTTGTTATTGTTTGAATTTATATTTTGTTCTCTTGAATTGTTATTGCTCAATTATGTTGTCTCGCATGATATTCTTTGAATTCGTTAGTTATAGTTTTATGATTATGAGTAGCTAATTCCTATGATTGGGAATTAGGGGAACCATGGTGAAAATTAGGTTTTACTTGGTTCTATGATTTTTGTACCGATCTCTATATTTGTTGGTGAACTAATTCTCCTAGATTGAAAGATTGGTAGAATTAGTTTAACAACAAATTTGGAATTGCCCTGTGAACGAAAGTTTAGTGCTTTCCTACCCTAAGACTGTTAGGATTGGGTAGAATATTAACCTAAAGGTTTTGTAACAACCCGACCCGCCACCGTCGTAACACAAACCTAATAAGATGCGTGTGCACTTTTGGGCCCGTTAATTGTCCTCACTTAAGCCCAAAAGCACAAGGCCTTGTTACTAAGTGGTGGATGGAAGCTATTATAAACATATCACAAGCCTCACATTATACCGATGTGGGACAAATCTTCACACACACCCACATTCTACTGATGTGGGACAAATCTCTCATGGAGTGTTACAAACTCTCTCACTTAAGAACACAACGTCCTCGTTGTGCCTTAAACCTGATCACAACCAGGGCCAGAATCCTTCCCCCGCTAGGTGTGTGACCCGGGTACTCCTGACCACAGGCTCACCACACGGTCGCAGGGATGCTCTGATACCATTTGTAACAACCCGACCCGCCACCATCGTAACACAAACCCAATAAGATGGGTGTGCACTTTTGGGCCCGTTAATTGTGTAACACCTCAAGAGTATGAGAGGAAAGTTGTCCCACATTGGTAGAATGTGAGGCTTGTGATATATTTATAATCACTTCCACCCACCACTTAGTAACAAGGCCTTGTGCTTTTGGGCTTAAGTGAGGACACGTAATTGGCCCAAAGGCATACCTCCCATCTTATTGGGGGTGTGTTACGACCGTGGTGGGTCAGGTTGTTACAAATGGTATCAGAGCGACCCTGCGACCGTGTGGTGAGCCTGTGGTCGGGAGTACCGGGTCACACACCTAGCGGGAAGGATTCTGGCCCTGGTTGTGGTCAAGTTTGAGGCACAACGAGGACGTTGTGTTCTTTAAATGGGGGAGTTTGTAACACCCCAAGAGTATGAGAGGAAAGTTGTCCCACATCGGTAGAATGTGAGGCTTGTGATTTATTTATAATAACTTCCACCCACCACTTAGTAACAAGGCCTTGTGCTTTTGGGCTTAAGTGAGGACACGTAATTGGCCCAAAGGCATACCTCCCATCTTATTGGGGGTGTGTTACGACCGTGGTGGGTCAGGTTGTTACAAATTGTCCTCACTTAAGCCCAAAAGCACAAGGCCTTGTTACTAAGTGGTGGATGGAAGCTATTATAAACATATCACAAGCCTCACATTCTACCGATGTGGGACAAATCTTCACACACACCCACATTCTACTGATGTGGGACAAATCTCTCATGGAGTGTTACAGGTTTATTCTTTGTCCCTTGAAATTGTGTTTATGAGTGGTTTACGCATTTTTTGACTTACCTTAGCCATGGTGGACCGAAGTTCCCAATCATCGTTTTACCCTTGTTTTAGACTCTTTCTTATTTAGTCATCTTAGTTGTTAGTTTCAAACCAACAAACAAAACCCCCCAACTTTGCTACTTCAATAGACTTTAAATTTGCAAACATAATTAGCTTTGTCTCCCTGTGGTTCGACCCTTGACTTACTCTATCTAGTTTAAGTTAAGGATTATAAATTTTATCTATGGTCCCCTCAACAACGGGTATCAGTGTACCCAAGGACATTGTTTCGGATAGAGACTCGAGGTTTATATCCAGATTTTGGCAGGAGTTGTAGTCCGCTTTGGGTACCAAGTTGAAGATGAGTACAACTTTCCATCCAGCTACAGACGGCTAGACTGAGAGGACTATTCAGACCTTGGAAGATATGTTGAGAGCTTGTGTACTGGAGTTTGGAGGATCTTGGGAGGATCGGCTAAGGTTGATAGAATTCTCATATAATAACAGGTATCATGCCAGTATTGGAATGGCTCCTTTTGAGGCCTTGTACGGGAGGAAGTGTCGGAGTCCTGTGTGTTGGGATGATCGAGCTGGCACTAGTAGAAAAACATCTATTTGCGGCTCCAAAAAATAGCTCTTTTGCGGCGTTTTTCATGTAGCAGCAAATGGGGGGCCGCAAATAGGAATGTTATTTGCGGCGTTTTAGAAACGCCTCAAATAGCTACTCTATTTGCGGCGTTTTTCAAAAAACGCAGCAAATAGAGTAGCTATTTGCGGCGTTTTTTTTTTTCAAAAAACGCAGCAAATAGCTACTCTATTTGCCGTGTTTTTCTAAAAAAAACGCAGCAAAAAGGTACTGAAAAAAAAAAAAAAAAATTTTGATTTTTTTTTGTTTGAAAGAAATGAGCCAACAAATTATTTAATTTAAATGTAATAACTCTCAAATATATTTCTCAAGAAGACAATCTTACAAGGTTTTTTAAACTATTCTAAATTCATACATTATTGCTAATCTCAAGCGAAATTATAATCTCAAAACTTCTAAAAGTTAAAGACTACGGCTAAAAATTAAAGACTACGGCTACAAGTTTCTGGGATGCAGCAGCCAAGTAATTCTGGGACTAGAAGTCCAGTTCAGACATAGAAACAACAGCTTGGTGTGTAAATGTGGGCCAGTGAGTTCTGGATTGGTGCAGAATTGGGTGTTGGTTGTGCTACAGGTTTTTGTGACTGTATGCAGGTTTGATGATGAGTCTGTTGCGGAAACATCGAGCTGTAGTAGAGGTTGCAGTAGTTGTGGAATAAGGCAGAATGCTTGAATCAGGGCTGCTGACAAGCAGGTGTTATGCATCTGTGCCTGTTGCTGGATGCAGCAGTTGCTGGGGGTTAGAGTACAGTGGGGCATTGTCGAGTTGCAACATCAGCACTCCTGATTGCCACAAAAGAGGCCAAACACAATATAAGCCATCAGTGTTATAAAGGTTGCGGGAAAATTACGAACAGGCAGTAAAACTTGCAATTACCCACTTCTATCAAAATTTATTCGCTCTAAATATCTAAATAAACAATACTAACTTCAATTGAGAAAACGCATAATCTGGCCAGAATTTAAGAAATCAAAGTGATTCTTAATGTAATCTCAGAAATCAACCTGCAATTTGAAACAAAAGGCATGAAAGATATTGTGTTTTAGAAATCGATTGATGTGTACATTAATTAAAGCAAGCAATCCTACATTATTAAGTTGTAGAAATCTGTAGGGGCAACATGTTTTGTCTATTTCTTATTTGTTTTATTGGTAAATGAATAGTACAATAGTAATACAACACCAAACTTGGTACCAAACAGGAAAACTAAAGTTTGGATCTATAAAAAACAAACTCATTCATTCATTCATTCATTCATTCATTCGTTCGTTCATTTGTTCGTTCATTGATGCATACTGTATAGTAGTGAATAAAAATGGTAAAATTAGTAGTTGGGACTTGGGATAGTATCATCATCATCATCTAATTAATGTGTGTTAATAATTAATTAGTGTAGACATAAATAGAAATGGGTTGAATCTAGATTGAAAGTAAGAAAAAAGGAAACAAAAAGCATAGATTCGAACTTACCAAAAAAGAGATGAAATGTTAAATGTTAATTGTAGAAGCAACTGTGATAGAGTGAACAACATAGCTGGGTTGTTCAAAGTAGCATTAAGCAGCAGTCTAGGAGCACAGATGAAATGAAGTAAGAGAAAACACATACATCATTGCCAAAGCACAGAATGACAGCATGGCTCTTTCATAATCAGGCTATGAATATAAAAAAGAAGCTGCAGGGCTGGTAGATAACTGATGCTGCTTGTTGCATCTATGGTGGAGAAACTGAAGACTTGCTACATCTGTTCAGCAAATGTATGTACAATTAGTTAATCATGGCTACATTTTTCACAGTAATTGACTTATTTGACTACGGTTCATTCTTAAGAAAAATACATTAAGATGCCATGAACATTGAACACCCACACCCCTAACATCTTTGACTAAGATCAGTGAGAGGATGTGCATATGAGACCAGGCTATTGCAATTAACCAGTGCAAGTTGAGAGAACCATACCACACTTTGAGAAACACCAGGTGGTGGCATTGTCAAGTTTCTTGGAGGAGCGACCTGGTCGTAGGACCTCTTGTCAAACCTCCATTCTCCAATCTTTCCATATGTAAGCTCACCCTACATGTAAGAAACTTGAAACTTTAAAGGCATTTCCAGGAGAATAAATAAGCTAAATCAAGCTAATTTAAATGTGTACAATAGACTAGTCCATAGCCTTGTAAAGCGTTTCTTACCTTCATATTATAGTCGCATCCGTATGTGTAATGAATGATATACTTCTCGCCAACTTATTTGTCTCATGGAGGCTGGTAAAACCAAAAGTAAAAAAAGAAAGACCATATATTAGTAGAAGTCAGCATGAAATTGAATTATCTTTAAGATGATTTCATGTTTTCATAACTTCGTAAAAACACAATCTAGCGAAGTTAAACGGTAAGCAGACCGTGGATCACCTACCATGAGTTATTATAAGAAACCACGTAAGGGTGTTTCGGGATACTGGTAGAAGGACCAAAGCCATTTTAAACTTCAAAGTCTCAGCGGCCCCTTTTGCAGTGCACAAGCAATGACCCATGACAGCAAATGCAGCTATATTCCTGTACTGAAGAAATTTCCAGATGAAGAGAAAACCGACAACCAATAACCAGAGGAATACTATCCATACTCTCAGCCAGTTCTGTAGCATGAAGCATCTGAGAGAGAAGCTTACTCTTCGCACCATGCTCACCATGCCCACTGCTGGCATGAAATCTCTCAAGTTTTCACTCCACCCAACTCTTGTACTTACTGTACTTAATGGCTTGCTGTAGTCCATGTATGCATCTCTTTGTAGCAGCAGAGCTTCTAACTGCCATAACTGTGGAGAAAACACAAAAGATTCAAACACGGTAATCACAAGTTTTAGGTAAGTGTGTCTTGTAGTAGTGCATCATGAGTTCTTACGGTTATTGTCTGAGTTTTAAACATGGAACTTTTATGACTCGCCCAAAACCGAGAATCCTCTTCCCATCTTACCATAGGTAACTAGGGATGAGCTTTCTTCTTTAGTTTTCTTTTTTAATGTTATGCAGGCTTTTTAAATGGGCAGCTATCTTCGTCTTAACTTAAGACGGATCAAATGAACGTGGATATAAAATGTTAAGGAAAATAGTTCCAACATTACCTCAATGTTAGGGTCTCAAACACTCTCGTAAATTAAAGGGCTAAAGGGGTTGGACGTAAATTGTCTAACCCTTGTATTAGCGACACAAAAACGGTAATGAACCATATTTTTTGGTGAACATGAAGTGAGTAAGTAGAATGGAGAGGATATTGGTTGGTTTGATAAGAATGAGAAATACAAAGGTATAGTGTATTCCAGTTCAGGAAATGAACCATAATTATCTTCTAAGAATTGCTTACTGTATAAACTAAGAAAAATCACAATTTAAAGTTGAACGCAAAAATTCAACCTGACGCCTGATAATGCATCAACTGGTACTTTTGAACTTCAATTGTATGTAATTCTTTAAAAATTTCGAAGGATGAAAATAGGTACCTTACTGTCCGAAAGAAAACACAATGCCGCGAGAATTAGAAAATACAGAAATTCATGTAACTAGTCATTATAAGCATTCTCACGATCTGCTACAACATTACACTTAAACAAAACTGTTCAATCGTCCCATACATAACCGCAATATATTACATATTGATTACCTTTCATACTGTTTCTAACGGATATTTTGATCAAATATAACCAAGTGAACGGATCAAAGGAATAACAAGTAACCCTCAGTCTCTAGAAAGTGTTCTATTTGCTCATTTAGACATATAGCCGATAACAATTCATTACTCTGTAACAATCATTTGTTCAACTTTTTTATTCGTATGACATAATACTTTGAACTAATACAACGAATGAATGAAACTAAGGGAAACTGAAATTAGACACTCCACTCTCATTCCCTTAAACAATACCCCAATTTCCCCAATCAATTTCCAGCACTAAACCCTAGAAAATGAAATCATTCAATAGTTCAGACAAAAAAATTCAATAGACCATGAAGCAAGTCATTAACCAGAAACACATTATATAATTCCGAGTTGTTGCAGCAAATTAAAATGATTGGGATATTAAGCTCACAAGTGACGGACTGACCAAGTGAATATCATAAAAGATGAAAAATTGAAACAGGAAAGTAAGATTGAGAAACAATAAAAATGAATTAAACAAATTGTATTTCGTTAACTCAAACTCCAATTAATCAAAAATAATTTACCCTAAACTTAGTTCACATACCTAATTTAGAATAATAGGAATAGAGGAGATGGTGAGGTGCCGAGTTCCGTCAAGTTCCGTCGAGTTCCAGTGAGGTGGTAAGACGGCGGTGAGACGGCGAGACGGTGACACGGCGGTTAGGCGGTGAGGTTGAGAGAAATATCGCGTTTGTTGTTTTCGCGGTGAGCTAGGGTTCAGACTCTTAAGAGAAATATAATGCGCGCATAATGATTCGTCTTTCTAATATTTTTTTTAATATAAACTCATTTGCGGCGTTATTTACAAAAACGCCTCAAATGACATATTTGCTGCGTTTTTTAAGAAAACGCCTCAAATAGAAAGGTGACTTTTAAAAAACCCATAAATTATTTGCTGCTATTGGCCTAAAACGCCTCAAATAGATAGCCGCAAATAGATGTTTTTCTACTAGTGTGATGCTGTGGTTTTAGGACCTAAGATGATTCAGGAGATGGTGGAGCAAGTTTGGGTAATCCGACAGAAGATGGGGGTTGCCCAAGACAGACAGAAGAGTTATGCAGATCTCAAAAGGAGTGACATTTCGTCCGATGCAAGAGAGAAGGTACTACTGAAGGTATCTCCAATAAAGGGTGTGATGAGGTTCGGAAAGCGTGGAAAGCCGATTCAAAAGTTTATTGGACCATTTGAGATTTTGGACAGAGTTGGAGAGGTGGCATATCGATTAGCTTTACCTCCAGCCCTATCCAAGGTCCACAATGTGTTCTATGTTTCTCAATTAAGGAAGTACGTGAGTGATCCATCGCATGTATTGAGCCATGAGGTGATTGAAGTGGATGAGCAACTATCCTATGTTGAGACTCTAAAAGAGATTCTGGATAGGAAGGTTCGGAAGACTCGGAATGGGGAGACAGCATTTCTGAAAGTTTTGTGGACCAATCAGAACATGGAGGAAGCTACGTGGGAGGCTGAGGCATCCATGAGAGAGCGTTACCCGCATCTGTTTGTTTGAGGTAAGTTACGGGGACGTAACTCCTATTTAAGGGGGGTAAAATCTAACATTCCATGCCTTATTTGATGTTATCATGTTTCGAGTCTATTTTGGGTATGTGGTATATGTTGGCGTGTGGTTTATGCCTGAGTTGAGTTCGATGTTATGTGAATATGGTTGAACTTCGGGACGAAGTTCATTTTAAGGGGGGAAGACTGTAATACCTCGTAATTTTTATTATAATATTTATTATTATAATTGTCGTCTCGATAGTGTTTTAACGCTAATTAGTATTCGATAAATAATTTATCGAATGATATTTTATTACATGCTGCTAGTGGGGTTTGAACTTGCGACCTTTGGCACACAACCGGTGGGCCTCGAATGTCGTGCTCACTACAAGATCAGCCCACATCTTCTAAAACCCTCAAACTCACACGCTCAAAAACACATCCCTCATGCCGTCATATATCAAATAGTTGTAACCTAATTTTACCCTATTCTACACACAACCACCACCTCACTTTTGCAGCCGCCACAACAGAGAGGAGAAAGGAAGTGTGTACGGCGAGATTAGAGTGGTCTAGGGCAGTTCGATATAGTCGTGAATCAGGTATGTCCAACACACTGTGTAGTTGTGTCTTTCGCGAGTAGTGTTGTGTTCAGAGTCGAAGGGTAGTTCGTGGTTATTCACAGTCTATGCTAACACGTTTTTGCTGGTGGTAGTCAGGGTGGTGTACAGTGGGTAGAGTCGGTGTAAAATGGAGGTTTGTATCCCCTGTTTTGTTGCGTGTTTTGATGTTGTGCGTGGTACATGGGTGTTTTGGGGGTGGTACCACCGTTGACTCGGGGGAGGTCGACACGGTGGTACCACTGTCTGCGTATGGGTCTGATGTCAAGGGTGGTAGTGGTGGTGGTTTCGGGTGGTGTTAGGGTTGTTAGAGGTGTCTGCAGTGGTTTAGTTCAGGTAGGGTCTGTGGTGTTTGGGTGAGGAACCAGGCCTGGTTAGGGCTCTGGTTCATCTCGCCGGCGGTTGTCGAAGAGGTTGTTGGGTGTCGGGGGTGAAGCAGGCGGTTGTGGCTTTTGCGTATGGTGGTTGTCGGCTGTAGTGGTGGTGTTACACGGTGGTGGGTCGGTTTTCCGCGGGTATAGTGTGTCGTGGGTAGAGTTGTTTAGGTGTTGTTTTTATTATTTTTATTATTATTATCATTTTTGTAATAATCTTATTATTATTATTATTATTAGTATTATTATGAGTAATGTTGGTAATATATAAATGTTGCTTTTATTTAGGGACTTTATGAGTCGGGAAGTTACTTTTTTAGGGAAGTTGCTATTTCGGGAAAGTTTCTATTTTTGGAAAGTTTACAATTTTAGAAAGTCGCTATATTCGACATTTTGTTACGATTCTAAGTATAGGGCTTAGTATGGGTTGTTAATCGTTGAATGTTATATGTTTAGGTGACGGGTTCCGCGTGAAACATTTCTTGCAGTTGTTGATTGTCTTTCTGCAATTTGAGGTAGGGGAATATTTGTGAAGTTAATTATGGCATGAGATGTGTTTGTTAACTATTGTGAGTTCAGTATTATAGTTCAGATGCTAATATCATGATGTTATTAATTGTGTATATATATTTTTATATGATGCGGAGCGGACACTACAAGAAAAACTAAACCGGGCAACAGTTTTTAGCGACTGCATTGGTCCGTCGCCAATTTGGCGACTAAATAAAAACTCGGGCGACTGAAATCAGTCGCCAATTTGGCGAATGAACTTTTTCCCCAAATTTTCCACCACCGACACAATCGGGCGACTGATTATACAGTTTGGCGACAGAAAACCGTCGCTAAATTTGGCGACAGACCATTTCAGTCGCCAATTTTACGAGTCCATCGCCAAATTGCGATATAGAAACAGAACGCAGTTCAGTCCCTTTCCTTATTCGCAATTACACAAACACACAAACACACGAATCCTCATATCGCGAAAACCACCACCACCACCACCCTACTCTACGTGTTCCGGCCACCCTCAACACCACTGTCACGGGATTCCGGCCACCACCACCACCACCCTACTTGTTCTTACCTTCATTCAACCCATTTAAGGTTTGTATACTCTCTTGTAGTTCAATTTCAATTTCAATTTTTTGTTTGATTGTTGGGTTGTTTTGTGCATTTAGTGATTGTAGTAGGTTATTAAGACCGTCTTATCTTATTAGGTTGTGCTTAATTAGGTATTAGAAGCCAATTAGCATATTAATTAGATAATTGTGGGTTAGGGTTTATAAGAAGTTTGTATAAGACGATGTTGTTAGCCTTATTGATGTTGGTTAATTAGATTAAAGTAGTCGATTAGGATGTTTAATAGCTTATTAGGATGTTAGTTAGATTATACTAGCTTATTACGACCGTCTTAAATTAGCTTATTAGTTTGTGGTTAATTGTATAATTGGAAATTGTTGTTAATAAATTGTTATTATTATGTGATTGAGGTTGTTCTTCAATTAAGTGAGTGTAATTTTAATTTAGATATATGTATTTTTAGTGTTGAAAATTGTTTTTTGGGTTTTTTTGTTTAGATTAAAATGAAGAGATTGGAACGTTCATGGATGTATGATGGAGGGTTATTAGATATTAAGAAGAGACGTTCTAATGCTAGGTTTATAGAGGGTTTTGCCGAGTTTATTGAGTTTGCTAAGCAACAAGAGGAATATGACTCGTTAGAAAATAAACTTAGGTGTCCTTGTAGCAAATGTCGAAATGTGAAATACCTATATGTCATTGAGGTACAAGAACATCTCTATACAAATGGGTTTCGTCCAAATTATTATAATTGGATTTCTCATGGAGAAGCCTATTCCCCAATTCACGAACAACCTCACATCGAACATGTTGACGAAAACCCATATAGAGATATGGTTGTTGATGCCTTGGAGTTTAATGTAGCCAATAATGACGATGACCGTGTAGCCTTGAATGAAGAGCAACCTCCAAATCCCCAAGCAAAGGCTTTTTTTGACATGTTAAAAGCTGCGGAACAACCTTTATACGAAGGGAGCGGAATGTCATTATTACAAGCCGCCTCTAGGATAGTAACCTTGAAGTGTGAGTATAATATGCCATTTCCTGCCGTTGATGGTATTGCTTCTTTCATTGAGGATGCTATCCCCGAAGATAACGTCATGACTCGAAGTTTCTACAACACCAAAAAAATAGTTAAAGGTCTTCAGTTACCACATCAAAAGATCGATGCTTGTCCCGAAGGATGTATGTTGTTTTGGAAAGATGATGCGTTACTTGACAAGTGCAGAAAATGTGGAAGGGATAGATTTCAGACAAGCGATGGAGATGTTGTTTTCAAAACGAAAAAAGGCAACAAGAGTGGTAATAGGGGTCAAAAGTGTAAGAAACCAATAGCAGAAAACCAATTAATTTACCTTCCTCTTTCCCCTAGACTTCAAAGAATTTATTCTACCAAAAAACTTGTCGAACAAATGACATGGCACAAAGAAAATCCACGTACTCCGGGGAAGATGTGTCATCCAAGTGACGGGGAAGAATGGAAACGATTTGATCAAGTCTATCCTGAATTTGCCGAGGAACCCCGGAATGTGCGACTTGGCTTGTGTACGGATGGATTTAGTCCTTTTACCCAATTTGGTAAGAATTACTCTTGTTGGCCCGTAATGGTCACACCATACAACTTACCGCCTTGGTTATGTATGAAAAGAGAATTCATTTTCTTGTCTCTCATTATTCCCGGTCCTAAAAATCCAAAAGGTCATTTGGATGTTTATTTACAACCATTAGTGGAAGAATTGAGACAATTGTGGGAAGTTGGGGTGGAAACATATGATGTTTTCAGAAAGCAGAATTTTCAACTAAGAGCTTCACTTTTGTGGACAATAAATGATTTTCCCGCATATGGTATGCTATCTGGCTGGACTACTGCGGGACAAAAAGCATGTCCTCGTTGCATGGGTGAAAGTATAGCTTTTTGGCTTCCGAATTCCAAGAAAATTAGTTGGTTTGATTGTCATAGATGCTTTTTACCACTAAATCATTCTCTTAGGAGAAACAAGAAAGCTTTTAAAAAAGGGAAAGAGGTACTTGATGATGCCCCGGATCATCTTCCGGGTGATGACGTATGGGAGTTGGTATGTGATTTCCCATCTTCTATTGATGGTACTGAAGAAGAGTTTAAAGAACTCAAAAAGAAGAAAAATGGTTGGTTTAAAAGAAGCATATTTTGGGACCTTCCATATTGGAAAACAATGTTAATCAGACACAACTTGGATGTGATGCATATAGAAAAGAATTTTTTTGAGCAATTAATTAACATGATTGATGCGTGTCTATTTTATGATGTTTTTCATCTATTTTTAGACGCATTTGGTCGCTCATTTACTATGTTTTAGCCTTTATTTCCCAACAATCGTGTACTTTCGTATTTTTATGCACTTTTGAAGATTTATGCGGAAAAGGGACGATTTAGCACCAAATCCATATCCTCAAGTCTTTTGCATAATTAAGGAATAACGGAAAGTCAACTGGAATCTTTATTTAAGTACCAAAAGTCAAAGCAAGAAGAAAACCGAAGAATCCTATACGGAAGCGGTCGACCGACCAGCTAAACGGGTTGGCCGACCAGGCCTGATCTTCATAAAAGTCCAAATCTGAAGAAAAGCCCAAGAATTCAATTAAGTCCATAAAGGAGGTCGACTGACCCACCAAAGTGGTCGACCGACCTCAGCGAAGCCCAGAACAATTCTTTTTCGGAAATAAATTAGAAGTAGAGTCTTTAGGAAACTCGAATCTCTTGCCCTATATAAGCTAATCTTGTAGTTAGGGTTTTAGAAGAATGAGTATCTAGTTTTTATCAATTGAGTTTCAGATTCAGTTTTAGCATCCAGTTTTATTTAGAAGAATTTTAGTTTTGTAATCTTTCGACAGTTCCTAAGCATTCAATAAAGTTTGTTCCTTTCTGCCCTAGTTCCGACTTTGGTAATTACTCTTTTAATCTAAGCTTTATTATTGTTCTTATTACTATTGCATTCAATTAAGATAGAATTCTCAAGCTTTATTGAATCTCGCATGTTTAGATTATTTAGTATGTTTACCATGTTTATTCCTGTTTTTATAATCGTCTTAATAACCATGAGTAGCTAAATTTCATATGTTAGGATGTAGGGGATGAATATGCATAGGTAGAATAAATTCCGAAACCGACTTGTAGCAGAGCCGTGGTCGGCCGACTCAAATAGTGGGTCGGTCGACCGAGGCTGTGGTCGGCCGACTGGAATAGCTGGTCGGTCGACCACTCGCGTTTGTATCCTGTTTCGTCTTTCTTTGTTGACTATAATACCCTACAATGAAACTGAAAGGAGACTTGTAGGATGTTAGTAATGACCTACCCAAGATTGAGAGATACGGGAAGGGCATTGGTTTACACCTTAAGACGGCTAGGTTACTTAAGACTGAAAGGTATGTGACCTAGGATTTAGGAATCACCCTTATTGTTGACACCCAATAATTGTGAGACCTAGGAACTAATAGCATAGGCCGAAAGGAGCTATTAGATATCATAGGCCGAAAGGATATGTTACACCCCTTACGCGACTGCAATACATGTTGACCTTAGGATTAATATTACCTTAGCTATTTATTACCCAAACATCCTAGCATCCCTTTTTATATATTTTAATCTCATATTTATTTTCTTGTTTTATTTTTATCTTTGCTTTAGACTTAGAAATCAACAATCAAACCCCCAATTTGTTACCTTAAAACATTGACTCCAAACAATAAACATTCCCCACCTCCTTGTGGTTCGACCCTGACTTTCACTATCTATTGTTAAAGTTAGGAATTATAAATTTTATCTTTGGTACCCTCAATGACGGGCATCAAATTTTGGCGCCGTTGCCGGGGAGGTGACGCCAGTGTTTATTGTTTTTGTTTTTGTTTCTCTTTGTTTAAGGAACTTTTTGTTCCTTAAACCTTCTCACCATTTTCTTGTAGTTTCCATCTTATGCGCAGGTCAGTTCAAGGAGAACTCCTACCATTGGACCACGAGCTTGAGAGGACTTTTAGAGAAAGGAGAAGGCAACTTCTAGCAAATCAGGAAGGAGGTTCACCATCTGCCTTGTTTCAAGAAGACCTTTTCGAACAACCATCTTTACCATCTTCACCGAAAACACCACCTTCACAACCAAATTCACCCAACAATCCACCTTCACCAAAAACACCACCTTTTACCTACTTTCCCGTTTTTCCTAAAGAAGAAGAGAATATGGCAGAAGAAGCTACTATTGCCAGTCACTCCATGCCTCAGGCAAAGGACCTATACAAAGGGTTCACTTTAGCTGCAGGTACTGGAAAGCCATTCGAGGCCAAGCCTGCCTACATTACTATGGTTGAAAGAAACCAATTTGGAGGCTCGGCCAATGAGAATGCTGCAAAGCATATTGAAATCTTCACAGATTACATATTCTCTATTGCACCCCCAGAAGGAGTGACGCAGGACCAGATTAAGCAAACCATGTTTATCTTCTCTCTTAGGGACTCTGCGAGAGAGTGGTATAGAGATTTAGACCGCACTGCTGCGGGAGTCACAGATTGGAATACCCTAGCCTTGGCATTCTACAGGAAATACTATTCTGCATCAAAGACCAATACTTTAAGAGCGCAGATTACAAATTTCAAACAAGGCCCCAATGAAGACTTTAGTGAGGCGTGGGACAGGTTCAAGAGACTTGTTCGATCCATACCACATCACGGATTCGAGCAATGGTTTCTTTGTAACCAGTTCTACAATGGCCTCTACGATGACAACAGGGCCTATCTAGATGCTGCAGCTAATGGGAGATTCCAAGATAATTCAGGAGAGACTAAGGGTCTTAAGTTGATAGAAGATGTTGCTGTACACCGTGCTGAGCATGGCACTTCCAGAGGAAATCAAAGGAAATCTGAATACAACCTATCAGCAATTGAGGCCTTGACGGCCAAATTGGAAAAATTAGAAGCTGGAGGGAAATTCGATCTAGGAAGTGGGAGCAAGGGCGGTATTTATCAGATGAACGCCGTTCAAGACGGACCCTTTGCTTGTGAGAGGTGCGGTGGAGAAGGGCACGTGTCAAAATTCTGTACTTCATCCAATGAAACATGTGCCGCTTTTCAACATTATCGTGGGAACAATTTCTATGACCCGAATAATAATAATGTCCATCCCAACCTAAGGTGGACAAGCCAGAATGTTCTTAACCCACAACATATGCAACCTCAGCAAAATTCCACATGTATCCCCCCACATAAGCAAGGTTTTCAAAAACCACCCTTCAACCCTCAACCACCTTCTAATCCACCACCCAACAAAGAAACTCTTATCCAAAATCTTATTGGGTTGGTTCAGAAGGAGTCACAGGCTAGAGAGGCAGGGATGAAGATGTTAGAGTCTCAGATTGCTCAAATTGCGAGCAAGAATGATACTAGGGCTTCGGGTCAACTTCCGACCAAACCGGACCAGAAAAAAGAGACTCTAAACGTCATATCCTTACGAAGTGGAGCTAAAGTGGGGGCTGAGAAAGAAAAACAGAAGAGTAGCAGCAAGAGCGGTTGACCGACCGAAGATCCAGGTCGACCGACCACAGAACAGAATCCGGAAATTTCCGCTGAACAGGAGAGCGGTCGACCGACCGAAGCTGATGGTCGACCGACCGCCGAGGCAGAGCCAGAGACTCCTTTTCGTCCTGAATTGCCAGATAACTTAAGGGATTTTCTTTTCAGGGGTGATAATACCCCTAGGTTTCTGAAGAGAGCTGCAAATACTGAGTCTTCAGCCGCTCCTTTCCCAGAAAGACTTATACCTTCAAAGGATCAGGTATCTTTTGACAAATTTAAGGATGTGATTCGTTCATTAAATGTTCAAGTCCCTTTTCTAGAATTAGTTCAACAAGTTCCTTCTTATCTTAAATTTATGAGACAGCTTTTGTCAAGAAAGAGGTCTCTAGAAAAGGTTGAGTCGGTGGCCCTCACTGAAGAGTCATCTAGTTTTTTAACACATGTCATTGCCCCTCATAAATTAGAGGACCCTGGTAGTTTTTCTGTCCCCTGTAATATAGGAACCTTCCCAGTTAAGAAGGCTTTATGCGACTTAGGTGCCAGTATAAGTGTCATGCCCCTAAGCGTTGCCTTAAAATTAGGAATGGCCGAATTTGCAGTGACCAGTATGACAGTCCAGATGGCAGATCGGACATCTATGGAACCTATAGGGGTGTTGGAAAACATCCCTGTGCGTATTGACAGGTTTTTCTTCCCAGTTGACTTCGTAGTTTTGGACATCCCAGAGGATGCCCATATACCTATAATTCTAGGAAGACCTTTCCTTCACACCGCAGGTGCCATTATAGATGTAGGCACTGGGACTTTGACCTTTAAAGTAGGAAAGCATTCTATTATATATGGCCTATCTTATAGGAAGAAGGATGCTATGACCCCCATCACATGTAATGCTATCACTTCTGATAAGAAGTATGAGGTCATCACTACTTCTCCTACTTTAGTACCTGTTCCTGTACCTGTTTTTACACCTCCGCCCCAGATTGGGAGCAATATGGAGGACACTTCTATTGTGGCTAATGCAGGAATTGGTTTGGGGAAACCCAAAGTAAAGGAAGTCATAGTCCAAAGAGGAGGAATGGGATGCCTAAGCTATAAAGAAGATGAAGACCCGGACGTCGTGGATCGGGAAGAAAAGAAAAAAAAGAGGCAGGCTCAAGAGGAGAGACCGTCGCATATGCTTTGCTACGGCGGAAAGAAGAAGTGTTTTGCTACTCAAACAAACACTGTGGAGACTACGGCGTATCGTCAAAAGCCGTGGTCGGATATTTTCCGCATCTTTTGCGGATAGTTATTTTAAGTTTCAGTTTTAAAGACAATTTATTTTTTGTTGTGTGAGACTTTTTAATTTTGTTTGCTCGTAGTTTTAGAACTTTATGCTTGCGTAGTTAAGACTTTAACACTTGTTTCTGGAATCTCGCGCATTTGCGGGCGCATATATTTTTCTTGCTTTTTCAGGTTCTACGAAGAAAAACGAAGACCGCTGGGACACAGAGAGTCGACCGACCAGATACACCAGTCGGTCGACCTAGTCACTGTATCGCAGAATTCCTGTAGTTTACAGGAAGGTCGGTCGACCTGTTCTCTTGGTCGGTCGACCTACCTATCTGTCGCAGTCCGTTCGTTTCTTTCTCGGGAACCGTGCAACCGTCTTTGGTACTTTAGTGGCACTGCTGGCCACCAAAACCTCCCAGCTTACGCTGGTTTGGGGAGGTTTTTCTCATACATCTATTTACCCAGTGAGTTCTTTCCAGTTTTTCCTTAGTTTTTATTTATTTATTCGCATCTTTTCTTTAATTTTCTGAAACCTTTACTTAGGCTAATGCAAAATGGGGACATTGTGCGGGTTGGTTTGGGGAATGGTTTCGTGTCACATACATTGCATTTTTGCCACACGTTTATTGCATTTCTGTCTTGCATTGTTCCCTTCTTTATTTTCCTTATATATACAAAAATCTTTAAAATGAAAAAAAAAAAATACAAAAATTTCCAAAAAAAATGCACGTTTATTTTAGCATATAGGTCGAGTCGGAACGAGAGTATCTCAAGGATGATCTTTGCTATCTTACATGTTTATGCCTTTACCTTGCCTTGTCAACTTGTTTTAGTATGAGAGTCTTTTGCATATCTACGAGTTTTTGTCAACTTGCATATCTTGAGACTTGACTTATACCTTGGCAACCTACTATACTTTCTAAGGTTTAGAGCTTATTTCCTGGTTTCATTCTTAAACCAGTTGTCTAGGATGTGAGTAGTACTCCCCTTGGAACATGTTACATCAATATGCATAAACATGAACTTGAATTGCTATATACTTGTTTTACTTTCTCGTTTTGTGAGTCTTGATACGTGCATTTGGGATCCCTTTTCTCATATTTACACATAAGCTTCACATAGCCAAAATTGCCTTTTTATTTCCCCAAAAACTACATCCCATACTTAGCCTACCCTTCCAAACTAGTATTTGTGGTCATTGGATTTTTTTTTGAGGCATCTTGGTTTGTATGCTATCTTGAACAAAAAGAGAAAATAAAGAAAGCAAGAAAGAAAAAAAAAAGAACAGAAAAATTCAGAAAAAGAAAGAAGGAAAAGAAAAACGGAAAAAAAATCAAAACGTACAGGAAAGAAGTCGACCGACCACCTTCTTGGGTCGGCCGACCACCTGACAGCATCAGAATGAAAAAAAAATCGTTCTAAAAAGTCCCTTTCTTTTATATGTTATCACTCCCGTACCTCATTCAAAATATTTGGGAGTCCTTTCTTATATTCAATGTGAGAGTTGTGCCACAAAAAGAGCACTTTCTTAATATCAAAAAGTTGTGAAATATGTTGTTGGGAACCGGTTTTACTAGCTTGGCTACTAAACCCACAAATCCAAAAAAACATCTTAACCACTTTTACCTTTTACCTCATATATCTTTCATTACCTCAATTGCATGTATCTAGGCCACTTAAATGAGATTGTTATACAAAGTTGTAGAATTCTTGTTCATGTTAGATTGCAGGCATGTTTTCATGGGTCGCAGTTAGGTGAGTGTCTCAACAAAATATACTTTTTTCTATCTTTTACATATATTCACCCTTTGCTTCATGAGTGTCTCGAGCGTACCGCGAGAGTCCATGGTTTAAGTCTCTATAGTTTTTATGTTTGCAAGTTTGACGACACCATAACTCGTTTGCATGATTTGACTAATTTCTCATTTTGTACTTGGTATAGGTTTAGGCTGACATGTAAATTTCGCTCTGAGATTGAAATCGTTCCATTAGTTAGGATCGAGTCTATTTCTTGCTTGAGGGCAAGCAAGGGTTTGGTTTGGGGAATTTGATGCGTGTCTATTTTTTGATGTTTTTCATCTATTTTTACAGGCATTTGGTCGCTCATTTACTATGTTTTAGCCTTTATTTCCCAACAATCGTGTACTTTCGTATTTTTATGCACTTTTGCAGATTTATGCGGAAAAGGGACGATTTAGCACCAAATCCATATCCTCAAGTCTTTTGCATAATTAAGGAATAACGGAAAGTCAACTGGAATCCTTATTTAAGTACCAAAAGTCAAAGCAAGAAGAAAACCGAAGAATCCTATACGGAAGCGGTCGACCGACCAGCTAAACGGGTCGGCCGACCAGGCCTGATCTTCATAAAAGTCCAAATCTGAAGAAAAGCCCAAGAATTCAATTAAGTCCATAAAGGAGGTCGACCGACCCACCAAAGTGGTCGACCGACCTCAGCGAAGCCCAGAACAATTCTTTTTCGGAAATAAATTAGAAGTAGAGTCTTTAGGAAACTCGAATCTCTTGCCCTATATAAGCTAATCTTGTAGTTAGGGTTTTAGAAGAATGAGTATCTAGTTTTTATCAATTGAGTTTCAGATTCAGTTTTAGCATCCAGTTTTATTTAGAAGAATTTTAGTTTTGTAATCTTTCGACAGTTCCTAAGCATTCAATAAAGTTTGTTCCTTTCTGCCCTAGTTCCGACTTTGGTAATTACTCTTTTAATCTAAGCTTTATTATTGTTCTTATTACTATTGCATTCAATTAAGATAGAATTCTCAAGCTTTATTGAATCTCGCATGTTTAGATTATTTAGTATGTTTACCATGTTTATTCCTGTTTTTATAATCGTCTTAATAACCATGAGTAGCTAAATTTCATATGTTAGGATGTAGGGGATGAATATGCATAGGTAGAATAAATTCCGAAACCGACTTGTAGCAGAGTCGTGGTCGGCCGACTCAAATAGTGGGTCGGTCGACCGAGGTTGTGGTCGGCCGACTGGAATAGCTGGTCGGTCGACCACTCGCGTTTGTATCCTGTTTCGTCGTTCTTTGTTGACTATAATACCCTACAATGAAACTGAAAGGAGACTTGTAGGATGTTAGTAATGACCTACCCAAGATTGAGAGATACGGGAAGGGCATTGGTTTACACCTTAAGACGGCTAGGTTACTTAAGACTGAAAGGTATGTGACCTAGGATTTAGGAATCACCCTTATTGTTGACACCCAATAATTGTGAGACCTAGGAACTAATAGCATAGGCCGAAAGGAGCTATTAGATATCATAGGCCGAAAGGATGTGTTACACCCCTTACGCGACTGCAATACATGTTGACCTTAGGATTAATATTACCTTAGCTATTTATTACCCAAACATCCTAGCATCCCTTTTTATATATTTTAATCTCATCTTTATTTTCTTGTTTTATTTTTATCTTTGCTTTAGACTTAGAAATCAACAATCAAACCCCCAATTTGTTACCTTAAAACATTGACACCAAACAATAAACATTCCCCACCTCCTTGTGGTTCGACCCTGACTTTCACTATCTATTGTTAAAGTTAGGAATTATAAATTTTATCTTTGGTACTCTCAACGACGGGCATCAATGATCATGGATGTCGAAGGCGAAACATGTGACACTATTGGATCAAGAAAAGACTTGAAGTTGTTTTGTGATCGTCCCAAATTACATATTCGCAATGATGGGTCCAAGCCAAAAGCCATTTACACTCTTGACAAACCACAAAGGAAGGTATTATGTGAGTGGTTACGAAATCTGAAATTCCCCGATGGATATGCTTCAGATTTTCGTCGATGTGTTGATCTTAGGAGGCTCAGGTTACAAGGCATGAAAAGTCATGATTGTCATGTATTCATGGAGCGACTATTACCCGTTGCTTTGAAACATCTCCTCCCAACCATGGTATGAAATGCAATTGTTGAGATTAGTCAATTTTTTAGAGATTTATGTTCGTCCTCAATATGTGTTGATGACATGATTCGTCTCGAAGATCAAATACCACTAATATTATGTAAGCTTGAGATGATCTTTCCCCCTTCATTTTTCAACTCCATGGAAGATCTACCGGTCCATTTTCCCTACGAAGCCAAAGTTGGAGGACCCGTTCAATATAGATGGATGTATCCATTTGAAAGGTAATACTAAGAGTATTACATATTTTTGAAATTTTAGATTAACTAATATATTACAAACTTTATTTAACAACAACGTAATGAATTATATATAGGTTTCTTAATCATTTGAAGAAAAAGATTGGAAACAAAGCAAAGGTTGAAGGTTCTATATGCAATGCCTATTTAACGGAAGAGATTGCAAATTTTTGTTCTCTCTACTTTGAAAAACATATAGAAACCAAAGCAAAAAACTTGAATCTTGATGAAGCGGATGAAGTTGATACAAGTTTACCCGAGTTTTTTCAAACTCAAGATGGTGAAGGTTGTTCCTCTAAAGGTGGAACGAGATATTTGGATGACAAGGAATACAATCGTGCTCACTTATACGTTCTATCAAATAGCGAGATCTTAGAGCCATATGAAACGAAGTTTGTGGATGATTTCATTAAGGAACATCCTAATGTAAGTAGGGATGATGTTTGGGATAAACATGAAGACAAATTCCCAAAATGGTTTCTGAACCATGTGCTTGAGTTCAATATCCAAGATGATTTGATAAGGAGTTTAGCCTTCCGTCCTTCACGCTTGGTTAAGACGCGGAATCGATATTCAGTTAATGGATTTAATTTCCACACATTCGACCATGGTAAGGGTAAGGCTAGATGCAATTATGGTGTTACTATTTCTTCCGTTGATGACCACGAATATTATGGTATTATAGAGGACATTTTTGAGATGTCTTACAATGGTCGTGATCGAGCTTACAAGACTACCTTATTCAAGATTGAGTGGAAGGATAATTCCCCGGCTGGAATGAGAACACATGAATGTTACAAGCTTGTAGAAGTGAATCGTACCCGAACATACCCTAAGTATGATCCATTTATACTTGCACATCAGGCTCAACAAGTGTATTTCGCTTCCTATCCAAGCACGACAAATGATAAAAATAGTAAGGCATGGTGGGCAGTCATTAAGACAAAGGCACGATCACAAATTGATACCTCCTTTTTTAAAGAAGAAATAGTAGCAAATGGGACAATTTTGTCTCCAACAGACGAAATCATTCACGATAATGAAGATGAAGATGATGATGAGTTGGAAGAGGAGGAGGATAATGAGACTATTAATATTGAGTTGGAAGAAGGATGAGAGGACGTTGAAGAAGTAGTGAGAGTGCATGATGATGACGATGTTGGTGATGATGATGACAATGAGGATGAGGATGAGGATGAGGATGTTGGTGATGATGATGATGAAGATCTAGAAGAGGATGAGGATGATGATTAATTTGGTATATAATAGTTGTACAATTTAAATTCATGCTTGATAGGTTTATTTTATGTTTTTTCTTCACCTACTAATATTTTAATTTATGTGATTGTAGATGGCAGGAGGTCGAGGTAGAGTGCGAGGCGGTGGCAGTAATCGCGCTAATATTTCATCCGTGCAAGAAGAAGAGGAACCAGTAGAAGAAGAGGTACAGATCGAGCCTCAAGTGGATGAGGACTCGGACGATGGTATACAGATCCAGTACACCCAGGATAACCGGGTTATACTTGATCCGGCGGGACTATGGTAAGTGTTGTTGTTTATTAAATGTGTATTATTCAATTTTTAAAGTAATAAAATGATTTGTTATAATTAACAATTTCTGTTACAGGTTTAGACATCAGACTCCTTGTCGAGGGGTCGTTGCTAGCACAAAGGAGAACTTGTTAGGTATTGTGCCTACTTCTTGGGGGAAAGCTAGCAAGGCTCAAAAAGAAGCTTGGTTCAATGCGTATCGGGTAATTGCATTAATTATAGTTGTTTTTTAATTATTTTAGTCAAATACTTAAGATCGTTGTTTTTTAACTCATTAAGCTAACTACTAATTACATTTAATGTTTTTTTTTTTGTGTAGCAATCTTTCTATTGGGCTCCTGAACATGAACAATCCGTCCTTGATAGGTACCATGAAGTTGGTAAAACAAGATATAGAGACTATATCTACAAGATTGTTTCAAGAAAGAAGGAACCAAAGCATCTTCAAGGTACATGTAATATATAAGTTTTGTCACTTGTAAACACAAGAATTAATGAAAAATCTTAATACTACTAACATACTTTTTAATTGTAGGTGAGAAATATCAAGATCTCATGAAGCGGCGCAAGACTCCCGAGTTCCAAGCCGTGTCCGCTCAAAAGAAGATCAACAAAAGAAGAGGGAAGAAAGATGCGGAGGTCGAGCCTACCCATCACGGGGGATCACGATCATTTTTGACGCGTATTTTTAGTGTAAGTCTTGAATGAATACTTCTTTTTTGAATGAATATACTATACTTCTTATATTAACAATTTTCCGTATTTAGGGAGGGAAGAAGAAGAAGGATAGCAGCAACAAAGACGGCGGCAACAAAGAAGGCGGCAACAAAGACGGCGGCAAGAAGCCGATGATGACGATGCCCGAACTTTTCCTTGACACGCATTCCAAGGTCAACGAAAAGACGCAGAGAAGAATCTGGATTAAGGCGAAGGACAAAGAGTTATATGTAAGATAGTTTCTCTCAACTAATGATGTTTTTTTGTTAACTTCGACAATGATTGTTTTTGCTTAACTAATAATAGTTTTCTTAATGTTATAGGAGGCATATGAGGCAGAGAAAGAGGCCCACCCTGAGCGGGATGATAATGAAATTTGGTTCAAATTGGTGGATGGTTACAAGAAGGGTATGGTATATGGGGCCGGACAAGCTCATGGGGTGTTTTACAAGGAACCGGCTAGAAGGTCCTCATATGAGCCGCGACAAACCTACGAGCCGTCTCTTGTAAGTCAATTGCAATCGCAACTTGACCGAGAAAGAGCGGAAAGAGATGAGGAAATGCGGTTGATGAGAGAACGTCTTAAGGCCATGGAGACATATTTCTACTCTTGCAACCCCGGTTCACGACCATTTAATGAAGATCCTAACGATCCAAGCTGAAAGGGAGGCGACGGTAGTGGAGCTAGCATGGGATTTCAAGTAGTTAATTAGTTTAGTAACTTAGGAAAAATTGTCGAACGTGGAGATTTATTAGTTTAGATAACGGGTTCTTGTAATTTGATAATGGTTCTCTTTTTCTAAAAAAGGAGATTTGGTTGTTGTTTTAAAAGGTGTTCGTCACCAATTGCTGGTTACTTTCTGGTTGCAGGTGTACTGAAATTATTTCGCATTGGATTTGGCAGAAACGAAATGAATTTTCATGAAAAATGCCCAGGAATTTTGGCGACTGAAATGATGTAAATGGCGACTGAATTCAGTCGCCAAAACAGAGCAATAAAAATCAAAGCCCCTGGAAAGTCAGGCACTTTGGCGACGGATTGGGAGAATTGGCGACGGACTGTCTGTCGCCAATTTGGCGACTACTTCGTTTCTGTCGCTAATTTGGCGACTACATATTCAGTCGCCAAATTCTACGTATGGCGACTACCAGATCCGTCGCCAAAGTTGGCGACGGATTTCAGTCGCCTGTTTTGTTTTGGCGACAAAAGTCAGCAACAAGTTTTTGGCGACTGTTTTCCGTCGCCAATAGGTGTTTGGCGACGGATTTCAGTCGCCAAAGTTTGTCGCCCGTTTAAGTTTTTGTTGTAGTGGCAGATATTGGGTCTTGTGATATGGAGCGGTGTGATATTGGGTCTTGTGATATGGAGTGGTGTGATATTGGGTCTTGTAATATGGAGTGGTGTGATATTGGGTCTTGTGATATGGCGTGGGGTGATATTGGCTCTTGTGATATGGCGTGGGGTGATATTGGGTCTTGTGCTATGGAGACGGAGGGGTGTTGTGATCTATTATCATTTATGTCTTATTTATGTTTACCTAATCAACCTCGTGGTTGACCCTGTGTATTCATGATCACCTGTGATGAACCAAATTTATTGGGGAGCAGATTGACAGGTACTTGAGACTATGCGAGCTGAATGGGAAGGGAGAGCTTGGATCCGGACCAGACTAGAGTCTAGATCACCATAGTTATTCACTTATGAGTTTGTTCAACTTTTAGCTTGAGTTTGTTCAACTTTTAGCTTATGTTTATGAAACAGTTGTAAGAACGTTGGTTTGACTTTTTAAAATACTTAATAAAGTACTGTGTTTCTTTCCTTTGTTATCTACGGCCTCGGTATTCCAAGATGGTAACACCCTTAATTATCTTGGGAGTCCTATTCCAGAACCCTGAATAAATGGGGGTGTTACATTGGTCACGGCTAATGATGCAATTAGTGTGATAATCTTGTTGCCTTTGATAGTTAATTTGTGACCAAAATCAACAAAAGGTCAATTTATGACCTTGGTTGTGTCCAATTGACCTTGTAATTGACCTAATATGCGTCAAGTTCTTAGTGGTTGTACCATTAAAAAATTACATAATTTTCAATACTTTAATTTCTATTTAATGTTTTTATTTTTATTTTATGTAAGCACATTAATTTATGTCGAATCATGTGTTTAGTAATTTTTCTTTTTTTTTTCAATAAAATCGTCTTTTTACTTTTTTAAATTATAAAAGGTTATTTAGTATTTTTTTCCAGAAAATTACGCCTTTAGATTAACTAGTTGTTACTCCGCGCGCGATGCGCGCGGACTGATGCCCGTCGTTGAGGGTACCAAAGATAAAATTTATAATTCCTAAACTTAAACTATAGATAGTGAAAGTCAGGGTCGAACCACAGAGAGGTGGGGAATGTTTATTGTTTGATGTTAATGTTTAAAGTAACAATTTTTGGGGTTTGATTGGTAAAGCTGAATTAATAACCCTAATCACGAAATTCGGCTTAAATAGATGGAAATAAAGAGTTTCCCAATGACCTAAACACTTTAATGGGCTTCGCGGAAACTTCTGGGTCTGTGCTGTGGTCGGTCGACCCAAATAGTAGGTCGGTCGACCCAGTTGTCGGGACTGCAGCGCGCGTCGATCTTAAAATAGCTTCCATTTCTTCGTTACTTATCGTAATCAAGCGATTCTTGCGGCGTTGGAAAGCTAAGAGGATAATCTTTCACCTCCAACTGGAATCACTCCATTATCAGCTCTAGAACTCGAGATATAGCCATTTGAAACAGGCTGCAATGTCGTGGATCGATTCTTTGCTTGTTAAAGCTATCTTCAGGCCTTGAAATGTGCGCTAGGCTTCGTTCCTTCTTGTCCTTAGTCATAAAAAATCCCGAGGGCATAAATTTGGTGCAAAATCGTCCCTTTTCCGCATAAATCTGCAAAAGAGCATAAAAATACGAAAGTGCACAATTGTTGGGAAAAAAGGGCTAAAACATAGTAAATGAGCGACCAAATGCGTGTAAAAATAGATGAAAAACATCATAAAATAGACACGCATAAAATTCCCCAAACCAAACCCTTGCTTGCCCTCAAGAAAGAAGTAGACTCGATCCTAACTAATGGAACGATTTCAATCTCAGAGCGAAATTTACATGTCAGCCTAAACCAATACCAAGTACAAAATGAGAAAGTATATAAATCATGCAAACGAGTTATGGTGTCGTCAAACTTGCAAACATAAAGACTATAGAGACTTTATACCATGGACTCTCGCGGTACGCTCGAGACACTCATGAAGCAAAGGGTGAGTATATGTAAAAGATAGAAAGAAGTATATTTGTAATGACACTCACCTAACTGCGACCCATGAAAACATGCCTGCAATCTAACATGAACAAGAATTCTACAACTTTGTATAACAATCTTATTAAGTGACCCAGATACATGCAATTGAGGTAATGAAAGATATGTGAGGTAAAAGGTAAAAGTGGTTAAGATGTTTTTGGATTTGTGGGGTTAGTAGCCAAGCTAGTAGAACCGGTTTCCATCAACATATTTCACAACTCTTGAAATTAAGAAAGTGCTCTTTTTGTGGCACAACTCTCACATTGAATATAAGAAAGGACTCCCAAATATTTTGAATGAGGTACGGGAGTGATAACATATAAAAGAAAGGGATTTTGGAACGAATTTTTTTTCATTCTGATGCTGTCAGGTGGTCGGCCGACCCAAGAAGGTGGTCGGTCGACTTCTTTCCTGTACGTTTTGATTTTTTTTTTCGTTTTTCTTTTCTTTCTTTCTTTTTCTGAATTTTTCTGTTCTTTTTTTTTCTTTCTTGCTTTCTTTATTTTCTCTTTTTGTTCAAGATAGCATACAAACCAAGATGCCTCAAAAAATAATCCAATGACCACAAATACTAGCTTGGAAGGGTAGGCTAAGTATGGGATGTAGTTTTTGGGGAAATAAAAAGGCAATTTTGGCTATGTGAAGCTTATGGGTAAAAAAGAGAAAATGGATCCCAAATGCACGTATCAAGACTCACAAAACGAGAAAGTAAAACAAGTATATAGCAATTCAAGTTCATGTTTATGCATATTGATGTAACATGTTCCAAGGGGAGTACTACTCACATCCTAGACAACTGGTTTAAAAATGAAACCAAGTATAAGGCTCTAAAACTTAGAATGTATAGTAGGTTGCCAAGGTATACGTCAAGTCTCAAGATATACAAATTGAAAAAAACTCGTAGATATGCAAAAGACTCTCATACTAAAACAAGTTGACAAGGAAGGGTAAAGGCATAAACATGTAAGATAGCTAAATCATCCTTGAAATACTTTCGTTCCGACTCGACCTATATGCTAAAATAAACGTGCATTTTTTGGAATTTTTTTTTGAATTTTTTCATTTTTTTGTATTTTTCTTGTATATGCAAGGAAAATAAAGAAAAGAACAATGCAATACGGAAATGCAATAAACGTGTGACAGAATGCAATGCATGTGACACGAAACCATTCCCCAAACCAACCCGCACAATGTCCCCATTGTGCATTAGCCTAAGTAAAGGTTTCAGAAAATTAAAAGAAAGATGCAGGGAAAATAGAAACTAAGGAAAACTGGAAAGAACTCACTGGGTTTTGAAGCGCATGAAAAACCTCCCCAAACCAGCGTAAGCTGGGAGGTTTTGGTGGCCAGCAGTGCCACTCAAGTATCCGAGATGGTTGCACAATTCCCGAGGAAGAAACGAACAGGCTGTGACGGACGGGTAGGTCGACCGACCCATATTTTAGGTCGACCGACCTTCCTGCAGACTGCAGGAATTCCAATATTACAGGGACTAGGTCGACCGACCCGTGTATCTGGTCGGTCGACCTCTCTGCGTCACAGCGGTCTTCGTTTCTTTGTCGAACCTGAAAAAGCAATAGATATGCGCCTAACAAATGCGCGAGATCCCAGAAATAAGTCCAAAAAGTCTTAACTACGCAAACACAACGAAAAATTTGTCCTAAAAACTTAAATAAAGCAAGCTAGAAAGTCTTAGCAAAACAAAAAAAATGTCTTAAGAAAAACAGAAACGAGCAAAAAGAAGAAGTCATCCGCGAAGGATTCGGCGTTTCTTTGACCAAGGGCTCTGACTATAGGCTACTCCTTCAGCTATGGTGATTTGGGTAGATGCGTTTCTCTCCACCATGTAGATGGGTGGGTCATCATCCACAACTCTAGCCATCCATCTCCCGGAGTTGTCGACTCCCAAGTCGTGGGCCGTCACCTTCCTGGGTTTCTTCTTCTTAGGGCTCTTTTCTTTAGCCAAATGATCACTTGCTTGAGTGACCTCGTTCTCTACATCATTTGATCGAGTAAGTGGTACTACTCGATCGAGAACATCTCTCTTCCTATCGCCTATAGACTCTATCACTAGAGTCGCAATTTCTGGAGCATCCAAATCAGCTTCCTGAGCAAGAGATTCACCTGCACATGCCTCAAAACACATCAAAGCCTCCGAAGGATCCTTTGTAAAGGATCCTTGTAAATAACATTCACTAATATTATTAAAAACATCAGGAATGTCAAAAAATGAATCCTGCAAAAAACAAGGTTCATCAACCGAAGGTTCAAACATGTCAGGAACATGTTCATCACTAACACCTACAGAAATAGGTTGGTCAGTCAAGGGGTAAATTTCTAACTCATCATCTGTATCTAAATCCAAGTCAGTATCATCAACGGGGAGGCAGAGGGAATCAAATAACCTATCATTCTCATCCTTAAGAATGAGCGACTCTTCAGTAATGGGTGTGATAGGATCACACTCAACAGGAATATCCGGGTTACTAATATCAATGCCCTCATACCCCTCCGTGTCTCCACTGGCTCGGATTAGGTGTTTTGAGAAGCTCCCATTGCTTCTCACAGGGTAGGTCTAAAAATTCTCATCCGCAATTTCTCTCAATCTCGATCAAGGTCTTACCAGTAACTCCATCATATAAGATATGACAAACCTCCCCAATACTAATAGGATAGCCAAATTGAGAAAGGAAAGAGATTAATCTATCACAATAGAAATACAAAGGTTCATGCTCGAGTTGTGGGAAAGGGGCGATGGTCATGACAGCGAAAGAAAAAGGGAAAACATAAACAAAAAACAATAAACACTGGCGTCACCTCCCCGGCAACGGCGCCAAAATTTGATGCCCGTCGTTGAGGGTACCAAAGATAAAATTTATAATTCCTAAACTTAAACTATAGATAGTGAAAGTCAGGGTCGAACCACAGAGAGGTGGGGAATGTTTATTGTTTGATGTTAATGTCTAAAGTAACAATTTTTGGGGTTTGATTGGTAAAGCTGAATTAATAACCCTAATCACGAAATTCGGCTTAAATAGATGGAAAGAAAGAGTTTCCCAATGACCTAAACACTTTAATGGGCTTCGCGGAAACTTCTGGGTTTGTGCTGTGGTCGGTCGACCCAAATAGTAGGTCGGTCGACCCAGTTGTCGGGACTGCAGCGCGCGTCGATCTTAAAACAGCTTCCATGTCTTCGTTACTTATCATAATCAAGCGATTCTTGCGGTGTTGGAAAGCTAAGAGGATAAGCTTTCACCTCCAACTGGAATAACTCCATTATCAGCTCTAGAACTCGAGATATAGCCATTTGAAACAGGCTGCAACGTCGTGGATCGATTCTTTGCTTGTTAAAGCTATCTTCAGGCCTTGAAATGTGCGCTAGGCTTCGTTCCTTCTTGTCCTTAGTCATAAAAAATCCCGAGGGCATAAATTTGGTGCAAATCGTCCCTTTTCCGCATAAATCTGCAAAAGAGCATAAAAATACGAAAGTGCACAATTGTTGGGAAAAAAGGGCTAAAACATAGTAAATGAGCGACCAAATGCGTGTAAAAATAGATGAAAAACATCATAAAATAGACACGCATCACGGACTTCCAATGAACGTAACACATAATTAATTTGATATTAGTAATTTTAACATATTTCAGTTATTTTTTCGTATCATATCCATCTGAGTTGATCATCTATTTTTTGTTTTTTTTTTGTGTAAAAATAAGAAAATATGCATATTTGATTATAATGATATAGTACATCTATCAGGTACTTCGTATAAATTATGTGAACATAATTAAGATATATATGTAATCTACAAATAGTCTAGATTAAACTATATTTATAACAAATGTCGGCTTACAATCTTAAAATGTCTTCCTCCTTAATTATTGAACTATGACTTATTCAAATTAATCGATTACTTCGAACGTATCAATTTGAAGAATTATTATAGATAATAACCTAGCCTTACACATATCATATACGGAAGGAGTTCATAATGTAAGAACAAATGCATAGTATAAATTTAATACGAGTATAGCATATTTGAATATACTAAATCGCGACATGATTTAATTCCAATTCTTGTTCGTTGTTATTCAAGAAAAGCTTCAACTAAGAGTTTCTGGTCTACATTAGTTCAGCTTACAATTCAACATTGTTGCATTAAACCTACTGTGTTGGGCGTACTATTCTTAATCGTAATATGCCTCATCCTCTGACCATATATCAAAGGGGCCATCGTCATGAACAGTTGGATCATTTGTGTCTCTGTTTCCCTCCATCCAACTATGGTAGACATACCTTGCGTCTTTCGTTGGTAAATCAAGACAGCTACATTGGATAGAAAACACACGACCCCATCTTGACCTGACTATTAACCCGTCTATTTCTTCACTCTTGACCTAACTCTTATAATCAGCCGTCATCTTAGATGTATCTTTTCCAACTGCAAATAAAGAAGCCCACTTTCTGCACACTTCAGACATACTACATTTGTCCTGATGATTGAGCCTCTCAAAAATGCTAGTCATTAGCTTATCAGAACTAAGCAATAGATGGTTAATTCGATTGCCTACTGTCATCTCTTTTAGCACATACTGTGTCTTGAACAATGATTTAGATCTGAACTACTCCTTTTTCCATCGTATGTAGTCATTCTCAAACTCACGCCTGTCTTCTCTGTAAAAGTAACCAACACCAGTACAGCGAGGCATACCTATTTAGCTGCAGAAATTATACATTGAAGTTATAGACTTAAAACAAAGAAACCCAATCAAATTCTGCAGAAATTACAAAATTTATCACCAAACCTTAACCCAATTCAGTTTATATGTTAAAAAGTTGAAATCAGTAAGCAGAGGAAATTTACAACACTATATTCCTACCGTACAGGTTCTAAAAAATCATTAGCTTATCATTTGATTTAAGTTTAGACGAAGCCACAAAGGAGATTCGTTGTTCAATGTACTCTTCTTCTCTCCTCTGACCTTTCTATCAATGAAAGAAACAAATGAGGAAGATAAGAACAAAAAAGATTTCAACGCAACAAAAGGAGAAGAAGACAAGGAGTGTCATATTGGTTTATTTATTGTTATTTGACTGCTACTGATCAGAGGTATGATATCTGCAGTACATGGAACCACATGACATAAGCTTCAACCTTTCTAAAATTTCATCGATTAATTATTCAATGTTAGATTCGCCAATGATACTTAAGTTCAGTATGGGTGCAGTAGGTGTAGTGTGATATTTGTTAGCCAGTCTCAAATATTCATGTGTATATAATAATCTGCACATCCAGCATGATGCTAACAAGACTAACAAGTAGACCTCCTTTAGCCTCACGAAGTGAGCTATATCTTCTTACAGGTGTGTCGCAAACGCAATTGTTGAATTCAACTACAATAAGGCTACGTGAGAGACACTGTAACACCTTGCAAAAGTAGCAATGAGGCAGAAGGAGATAGGGTAACATGGGTGAACTAAAAATCATAGATAAGAAGTAATTGATTATTAAGAGATTGAATAAATATTTTAGACCAAAACAACTATAAAACCGAACGTAATCCAGTGAAGCTTGAAAGTTCTACTTGACCCTCATATCCTTAGACTATCACCTTCTTTTACCTTTGTTCTATTGTCTTGTCCTATATTTTTATCCGATGCGCATATCCCGTGCAGTAAAACACCCCCATTATAAGTCGAAAAGCTAAAACTTAAAGCAATAAACTTAATGAACTAAAATCTGAAAACCGTGGAGAAGCCACGAAGTCCCAAAGTTCAGGAAGTTTTAGGTATACTAATACAGCTTTCAGAATTCTATTATTTACTATCTCTGTTTCCATCGGTTGCTTATCATGACAGGTCGAGAATCAGGCACTTAAAGTGATTGACTAAAAGAGCTATTATAAGTCGAAAAGCTAAAACTTAAAGCAATAAACTTAATGAACGAAAAACTGAAAACCATGGAGAAGCCACGAAGTCCCAAAGTTCAGGAAGTTTTAGGTATACTAATACAGCTTTCAGAATTCTATTATTTACTATCTCTGTTTCCATCAGTTGCTTATCATGACAGGTCGAGAATCAGGCACGTACAGTGATTAACCAAAAGAGCTGAAAATAGAAAATCACAGAGAAGTCATAAACAGAAAAATTTCAGAAAGTGCGATTAGTACTATTACGGCTTTCACCATTCCACTATATACTACCTCCGTCTCCATCATTTGTTTAACATGACAATTCAAGAATCAAAAACTTCAATTGATTGACTAACAGATCGAAAAATATGAAATCACAGGGAAGTCATAAACACCCAAATTTCAGCAAGTTTGAGGGATACTACTACAGCTTTCACAATACTATTAACTACAACAATTAACCACATTGTAAAGCAGTAGCTAAGGAAATCGACAATACCTAAAGGTTTGATTCACGCGGAACACAACCAATTACCACTAATTTCATTCATACTAAATAACCGGTTTCTAATTTCGCAACTAAACCATTTTAACAAAAATAAATCTATTACAATTCAGGTGACTGCACATCTAATAGAATCGTTGTAACAAACTTAAATTTATGCACAATTCATTTAATCAGTCTATATACTATTTATGATTGAATACATTAAATTATTCAATACTTACTTTAAGAGTAGTAGATGGAAGTAGGAGCGGTGTTACAATGTTTTTGTGACGAACGTGTTCCGGTTTGATGGTGAATGGTGGTTAGGGGTTATCGATCTCACATTTGTTCGACCTCGTGATCCCGTCTTCGTGCTTGATCTAAACTGGAAGTTTCCTTTCAGAGATATTTAAGAAAAAGATGGAGATCTGGAAAATAACAAAGATATAGAGAGATTGACTATTCTGTTTGTTTAAAACGCACGCTTGTGAAAATGCATTTACGCTACCAACCAGGATGTTTACAATAGTTTGAATTTTGAGTGGACATTTCGTCTATTAAAAGTTTAGAAACTTCAGAATTCCGTTAAAATTAGTATTGTTATGCCGGTACGCGGTTTCATGTTCGTGTCCGTTATGATGCTACTTAACCACCCCAAAACAAGGTTAATCAGGATTGAGCCATTGGCTTTGGTTGTCAATTCGTGGTCCAAGGTGGAGTTACTTGACTTCTCGATCGACCCCTTCATGAGGTTTGCTTTCACTGGTCACAGATGTTAAAAAGGAAAAAAAATAATTTAAGAAAAAAAGGGTATTGAATCGATTGAATGGACTTTCTGCTTTGAAGGGTAAAAGAGGGTCAATGTCAATAAGCCGAGATTATTGATCGTTTGTTTGGGGATGTTTACGTAACGTTTTGAACTCTCCGAATTTTGTCAAACCAATAATTATAGCTTACAACTTATTGAAACAACATTAAACTAACATATGAATAAATTACACTAAATTTAGAAATTATGGAAATTGTTAGAAGGAAGGGAAAAATGTATAGGTAGGATAAATAGAGAGAAAATTTGCTCTGCACATTTACTCACCGTTAGTGTACATAGTAACCTAATTTAGTTCGGTATTTATAATAAATATACAAGACGTTATAGCATATTAATTTATAAGGAACACACTGGGTGAAACTTCGAGGAAGAGGAAATGAAGAGGTTTGTAAAATTATAACAATGGATATGAATATGCGTAAAGTTGAGGATCAAAACGATTAGCGGATATGTGATTATGAACACACGCAATGCTATATGTGAGAAATGAGGAAGTATGGGAAGAAGTATGGCAGAGAAGAAGAGTGCGAAGCAGGTGAAAGCTAAGGGCGGAGAGTAGGACAATGTGACCACTGCTCGTCACGCACTCCGCATAGAAGTTACGGCCTACTGTTCCATTTTCGACGTTATATAATCAGAATTATATAATCTTTTTTAATGAGTTTTTGGGTTATTTTTTTTCTTTATGTAAAGCTCTATTCTTGTAATAATTTAAACATAGTTTGTTGTTTGAAAAAATAAGTATACGATAATTCTTATTTCTACAAATAGTTATTAATAGTTGTCATATTTTGACAAATTTATTGTTTGTTTTACTTTTAAAATTTAATTTACTTCATTAAATATCATTTTCCAATGAGCGTTTAATTTTCGTAGTTGAATAAAATTGAAAAAAAAAGTACATATATAAGTGACAATTTATAACACTAAAATTAAACCGACGAAATTATAAATTGAACACGTAAACTGAAATAACGTAAATAAATCTAACACATGAATAAGGTATACAATTCATTACGTTAGTAAATAAGCTCAATAATATTTTGAGTTACAACAACACAAGATTGGATATGGTTGAATAAATGATATCTCAACTCCTTTATTATGATTGGGCTATTCAGATTACGGATGAGATTGGATAAGTGGTTTTTGTCTATATAAATAAGTAATAATACTAACTTTTTTCAACACACCACCAATTTCTTTTCTAACTTGTTTTACCTTTTGTAGCTAAAAAACCCAAAAGAAAAACTGAGGAATTTATTTTTCAAGATTCCTTTTGAGTTGCGAATGTTAGATCAATTTTGCCTAATGAAATTTAAAAAAGTCCAACATCAATTAATGATGTATTATTATGTCTTTCAAATGTTTAAAAATTAATTCCATTTATTTTATTGTTTTGGGTAGTTTTTAGTTAATTTAATTAATGTATTATTCGAATGTAGGCTTTTGATTTAATTAACGGAGTCATAATTTTGTCATATATTGAATTTACATGTTCTCCATTTAAATTACCATTAGCTATAATGTCACTATTACAAATGGCTATATTGTCGTAAGCTATTTATTTAAATAGATTTTTATAGGTCACAAATTATCACATCCAACATATTTTTTTTCACTCTTATATCATTTGTTGGTGTATCAAATTAAGAGTATTTGAGAATGACTTACTGGGATAATAAAGTTAGGGATTTTCAAAGAGGCATAGACTTGATAAGAGAGGATGCCCTTAACTTTGTTGCTCGTTTGAATCTAGTTATGCCAGAAACAGTGTACATGAATATGTTACATTGTTCACCACCACTGTCAATGTTGATCTCAATCATAGCTGGAAACGCACATACTGTTTTGAGTCCACCTGTTTAGAACAATTCAACAATTGGTAATGTTATTACTAATTTATTTTATTTAACCAAGAAAGTTATTCATTTTTTTTGTCTTTTTTTTTCCTTCTGTGGTTAAATCCATCAGTTTTGAAATGTTTATTTTGCAGATACTTAAATTTCAAAACGAGAAGAACATCGCAAATTAAGAAAAGAAGTAGTTGAAATCATTCGACGTTTGTTCAACGTCATGAATCCCGTCTCTTTATTAGATCTACTATCTGGATTTGGGAGACTTTACATTCCACGTGAATGCCTCCATTATTATCACGTATACAACGAGGTTACAATGGAGGAAGAGCTTGAATATTTACGCGACCAACATTTACAAGCAGACCGCCTTAATTATTCTTCCACTGACAATGTTTCATCTGATGATGATTACGATAATGACATTTGATAATGATGATTCTTATCGACAACAATATGTTTATGTACCATGTTGTTGTTGTGAACTAATGTGTCATATTTCTCTAACCGTCTTATTTCATGTATTGTCTACGACATGATTCAATAATGTACTTATTCAAATTATTGTTTTAGTTTGCGGTACTTCGGTAAAATTTAATTTACTTATATAGTATGCCTTATTCTCAGTTGTTTGTGTGCTCATTTGTGCATTTAAACTGTATCAAACGCATCTTCATTTGTACTATACAAGGAAATCAATTGATGATTAAGATTGAATAAAGAGTAACGAGAGACAGATTTTAACTGAAGTTGTAGTATATCGAAGAAATTTAAAATCAACCCTATCGATACAATTAGATTAACTATTTCTTTTGGGATGGTTAATTATATTGTTAAGTCAATTAATCTTCATTTGACGATAGTTGTAATTCAACTTAAGTAGTTCCGAACGTATATCTTTTTTAAGATTAATCTTAAATAAGTTATTATCAACCTTGACAACAACCATTTATTGGAAACGTAAGTCTTGCAACTTGATTAACTACAACTATTTGTAATAAAAGTCAAATGGCTGATTTACATGTTAAGAGCTACAGTACTTTTTAACCTTGGTTTTAAATTAAGTTATAATAAGCTATCTAAAATGTCAACAAATTGTTGTTATTATATAATATATAGTAAATCTTGTTTGTGACTGGTGAACATTTTTGACGAATATTTGGTGATATGAAATGGATACAAAATGAGTTAGAGTGAGGAACAAAATTGTTTTTTATTGTGATAGAACAATATCTGTTACAAGCCTGAAATGGATAGCGTTGTTCGTGTTTGTGTGTACGTTGATGGCCGCGTTCGTTACAATTGTACTTACGTCAAAGGCTTACTATAGATTAATCCAACACACGTATTATGCTTATAATTTGTATAAACAACGTTACGCAAGACGTAAATTGTTTACGCTAAACCGTACCAATACTGGATTACTAACACATTTTAAGCTGTATTATGAATAATTAGTACTCTTAATTAGACGCCTACTTACACAATTATCGAAAGACGGCTTTGTTGCTTTTGGTGTACACTCTCCATTTTGATTAAACACCACTGTAGACCATAATTACACCCATATTCAGCCATTAACACCAAACGCAACATTTCCGACTTCATCATCATCCTATTTCTAGGCAGAAACTCAATTAATCTACCCACATACAATGGAACAATGTCCGGGAAAACTGTTATATTTTAACAAAGACGATAAACCAAACTTCCTGGGAGATTATGTTAATTGGAAAAAAGCTCAATTCAAGTCTTAGTCTCTGTTTAATAAAACAACCGTTGAAGAGGAGACAGTAATGGGTAGTAAACATCATCACCCTTTTTTTGAGATGCCGGAACTCACAGGAAATGTGTTTAGCAGACTTGATCATGCAAGCAAAAGAAATATGGCTGAGGTTTGTAAAGCATGGGCTAATCAATTCCTTGTTGGAATGGAGACCTCTAAGGCCGACATAGATTACAGAAGTCGGTTAGTGAGGAAAAATTGTGGAAAAAAAATATGGGTGATGAGAGATCAGCAGGTGGTGTCAATTTACAAGGTGATCAAGCAACGTAAGCCTAGAGTGCAGAAGAACAGGAAACGTAGTAGAAGGTGCAGCAGCTCATATGAACCCTCCATTGAGAAATCGGGAAGCGAAGGCTACTACGATTCTGATTGTTAATTTGGATAATTAACTAACTGGTAAGATGACTATACTATAAAAGGTTATGTTTTTATGTCTCGGCAATGCCTGAAGTTATGCATGTTTTTGATGTTAGCATAATCGATTGGTCTGCAACATTTTGGTAATGATCTATCGTATAAGAACTTAGGCATCGATCTTTATGTTAGTATTAGTACATATCAATACTCCCTTTTGTGCTGGTAAAGCAGTGTCCAAATTATGTATTTGTGTTTGTTCTCGTATGATCTTCAATCTATAATAGTACGCTATCGGATTATGTATTTGTTATATAAATGCTAAGTAATGTCGGATGATTAACCTACTTCCATAGTCTACATGGATAATTATCAGCGTTTATGATGATGTCTAAGCTATTGTACAAGTATATATGATTATAGATATTAGATACGTGAAGAGTAAGCATTTAAATATAGTTGATACGTACTGCACCTATTAGCTATATTAAGTCACAAATCATGATGATTATTGCGGGATGATATGTGAGTTAGTGTAAAACGCTTTCTGTACTTTATAACAATCTCTTGTTTAAGTAGTCACAACGTCTAACTTGGAATGGCAAAGCTATTTCATAAATGAGTTTGAATTCCAAATTCTGCTAGGGGTAAGGCACTTTATAGTAAACAACAGGCGTCCACAAATTGTTTATAAATAACTGGTTAGTGTGTAATGGTCAATGCAGTAAACGAGCATTATTGGACAACCATAAATTGGGTTTTAAACATCCGCTAGAAGCTTAAGATAGTAAGAGGTTGCGATTTATAACAAGTTGCCAAAAGGGGTTACAGAGTGATTATAATTACATACCCATATAGTATATGATCCGTCTGGGATATGATGGAATCGCAACACGGGTGCAACATACAGTTAAACCAATACCTGTTACAAGATTATCTGTTGACTTCGACATATTAGTTGCACCAAAACAGCAAAATGCAACCTATTAATATAAGGACACAATGTTCCTAAGCATTTTGGTCAAGTAGAGTGATCCGTGCATACTGGATGCACCAAAACAGCAAAAAGTAAACTAATATTATAAGGTTTCAGTGATTTTTAGACTGGGGGAGTGTAATTTCAGGGTGCATGCACCGTAGATGGGCACTAGTACAGAAATGAGATACGGCCACGGTTAAAAAAGGCATATGGCTACGGTTGTGCAACCGTAGCAAATCAAGGGGTAGCCTTAGGTAGTAGAGAAATGGCTACGGTTGTCAACCGTAGCCATAAATCCGTTTTTTGCTACGGTTATTAATTAATAACCGTAGCCATAAGTCCATTTTTGCTACGGTTAGTAATTAATAACCGTAGCCGTAAGTCAATTTTTTGCTACGATTAGCAATTAATAACCGTAGCCATAAGTTCATTTTTTAATAGCCAGAAGTCCATTTAAGGCTAAGGTTAGTAATAATCATGTAGCCATAAGTTCATTTAACGCTACGGTTGCACAACCGTAGCCAAAGGCTGTGCCTTTTCCAACCTAGCAATGTCGATTCGTCCAACTATTAATCTATTATAACAAATGGAATCAAAAATAACTTGGACTATTTTATAACAAAAACCGATGTGATCAGTGTATCTGCATACATATTTCCAATATAATTCAAGTTTTTAATAACATAAACTAATATTTCATGATCACAAAATACTCCATTACCCATTAAATATACAAACGACAAGTCCACATTGATAGATCGCTCTTGAAAATTTGATGGCCTTCAACCGTCTTATTATTTTACCTACATTAATAAGAGAATGAAAAATGTCAAATAATAAACAATAACTTACAGAATTAAAATTTACCAACCCTAGCTATACTACCATATAGATGAACAAACAAGTGAACAAACAAGTGTTGGTTAGTTATTGAATACCGTCATTCGCGATCGTTGCCGAATTTGATCTGAAAACGATCCAGCCAACCCGACTCAACTCAAAGGGTAATAATGATCTGAGAAAATACGAAACTGTTACTGGCTCACTGCCCTTGGGCTAATCCAAAACTAGCCTGGGTGAATCAAATGCAGCTGTGTTGTGGCCACTTATAAAAAAATAAAACCATTTAATTAACATGAAAATCTTCATGCCCTTTCATTGCAGCCGTATTTCTCAAATCTCAACATTAGATAATCAAGCTAGCCAAACAATAGTTACTACCTCTTGTTAGGTTTAACTAGTTGCTCATAAACTAATTTAGTCATACTAACAAAACCCTTTAATTAACTTTTAATTAACATATTTATAAACTCATTTATAAGATCTTATGCATGCTACTATATGCGGAAAGAGGAGAAAATGAACTCTTACACACGGTCCAATAATATGCTAGGATGATCCTCCGAGTACCCAAATTAGAATACCTCCTCCGGATGCACCAAGACAAACCCTCAAATGAACCGAAACCTTTGTTGTGCTAGACTAGGAATCGATTTCTTCCTTAAACTTATTCTAATCTCACTAATTAGAATAATATTTGAATACTACTTTTAGTATGATTTATTATCTTATAATATAAATTTAGAGGTTGATAATCTCTCTTTTCTTAGAGTGAATTTCGGCTAAGAGGAGAAGAGAGTGTTTTGTTTTCTACACTTAGAAAAATTATGCAAATTAGAACTAGGGTTTTTAGGTTAGTATCACATACATATTTAAAGTGGTGTCTTGGGGTGTTGTGTGGCCGGACCTAGAGAAGAACAAAAGGGGAGACAACTCTCTAACCCATGCTCCATAGGGTTGCCTTAGTTAGTGTTTCCAATACATGCTTTAAACACAATGATTAAAGCATGTTTAATTAAAACACTAATCATCCACAACAACCTCCACTTAGCCGCCCAAAACATACTTAAAATGACTTACATTTTACAATTTGTCAATTGTTTAATTTGTATAAAATGTGACATCTAATATGTCATAAGGTAATCAAATTATAATTATACAAAACATATAAATATTTATCGTATAAATATTATATCAAATAAATCATATTTATTAATTGACAAGTAATTCGAAATTACCATTGTAAAATAATATTTTATCGTTAATACGATTTACAACCTTTGTATTAATTTCAACCCAATTCATTCTAATTTCGATATCTTAAAATATCGTTTAATGTTTAACAATTGACACGTTTCAATTTTAAACATAAATCTTACATTAAGATTTAACCTCTAAATTCTCGATACACGAGTTTAAGGAATATGATCAAATCGTATCAATATACATTTGATCACTTTATCAATTAAGGGAATTGTCCTAAAGGTGTGACCTAAAGGGATCAACTGACCATCACCGTCATACGACAGTAATGTCAAACTCTAGCTAGCCAATCATTACCGATTAATGTTGGTCAGTTGACTAATAATTCGTATCATCCCTTGCGCATTCTCGTTATGAGATTTAATTACGTGATCGCACTATTGTTGAGGACACATTTCCCAACAATCTCCCACTTGTCCTCGACAAGTGTGCGTCACCAATTCTCTTGTCCTATTACAATCTCCCACTCAATGCAAGATGTCTCTCTGAGGTCGTACTTGCATTTGATCATATCATGAGTGGTTTCCTCGATCTGGAGAATAACTGTCTGACCGGAATTATCTACCATAGATACCTTCCGAGCGTGGCCACGCATTTCCAGTTAACTTCTCCTCGAGTGGCCCTGAGATTTGAACAACCCTGACAAGGGGTGGACAATTTCTATCGCACTACTTCCTTCAACTAGTCACAGTTAGTCACAACCCAAAACAATCCCATTTGACTCCAGTTACGAAAAGTCGTAGAGAATGGATCAAAGTTATGCCTAAACTGTACCATCTTGGGAGAGTAGTCTTTAGTCTAAGAATTGACTCACAAGAATACTATAGCAGCTCTCGCCACGACCCGGCTATAAAATTTCCAGAACTCTATAAGCGGTCACATTGCCCGACAAAGTGCCTCTTGCAGTCTGCCCATGTGATCGACTAGTCATCACATATGACTCTATGGCACTTGAACTTACCATCAATCGCCTCACACTCTAGTCGCTTTGAGACGTCACCTCATGTAAGCGGCTAGGGGCCATACTAAGTCAATCCAGTTCACTTATGGGGTTCAATATTGTCTCATACAACCCATTTGGATTCTGACAAAGTATCTTTCATTTTGAGTTAATCATAACTCAAATGATGTTGTCATGCAACAATAGTCAAAACTATTACATTGCTTTTTGATGCACAATCATCTATTTGTATTAGTGTTTTGCAAATAAACCTTTTATTCATGATTGAAAAACTTACAAATCTTGGTATCCTTCATTCTCATATTATCCCGTATAATATGATTCTATTTGAGTACATTTCTAGAACTCTTTCTAGATTTTGAGTTTCCTTTCCGGAGGAAAGCTCCCACTGTTATCTTATAACTTGTGACGTATCGATATACTGGAGGGATTAAAAATCACTCTCTATAGTCACTCATGTACTGAAATCTATATTGTAGTCTATTTATGATTTCATCATTCTTTATAATTTTCACTCATCTTGGCTATTTGATAATGGTTTCATTCATCATTATGAACAATGTATCCAACCATTCTAACTTCTAGTGGGCGACCTTTTATTATCCATATAATAAACCTTCCCGTAAAGCTCCATCATCTTATGACATAAGGTATTTGATCATCTAGAATTGAAAACCTCTTATTCTTTACACCTTAAAGAATCACCCATTCTCTCTAAATGGTAGGCTTAATTCTTTTTTTTTTTTTTTTTTTTTTTTTTTTTTATGAAAATCGCTCCCACTAAAATCAATATCTCTCGATATCTTAAATGAACCTTTCATTTCTCGCATGTTAAACTATTACTTGAATCATTATCACTATCACTATCCCTATAGTGATCTGTTTCCATTCAATCAATCATTACCTTCTTATCATGTCTTCGTTTCCTTGAGACGAAAATGACATGATAATTTCTTTATAACTACATAGGAACCGTTTTCCTACCGATGATTTCATACGGGGTTTCAAGTTTCCTCTCTATGAAACAATGAACACAAAGAACCTTTCTTCGAGTGTCCTCCCGTAGTTTCTTCAGTGTCCTCTCGTAGTTTCTTCAAATCATTTAGGGCTCTTCTTAAGACTCCCAAGTAAGAATCTTCTCTAAGATCCTTCCTTTATTTTCATCATTGGTTTGTGAGCGAAATATTTTCTCCCACTCTATCCTTCTAACAATAACCTTTACTTGTTTAAGGATAGCTATTTCGATTCACCAATGTATTTGAATGTTTGAAGTTTGATAGGTGTGATGAATACATTCTCATTTTCACTTAAAATGAAAATCTTATAATGAACTGATATAGTCTCATTTTGATTGAATCTATCTCATGGGGTGTAGTTCTCCGTTTTAATCAACTCCTTGATTATCTTATACTTGATCGTATCAATATTTATTGCGTGATTAAATCACTATCATTCATGTTTAAACAAGGCATGCAATTTATTTGAGAAATCAAAACATTGATTAAGAACAAAAGTAGTGACTCGGGTTGAAAACCAAGTCACTAATATCCAAAATTACAACCATTGTTTTAGGATTTTAATCCTTGTCTTACAAGAAAATTAAATTGTTCCTTAAATAAATGCAAAATATGAAAGAAGACGATATGAAAATTAGAGCCTAGCTCTTCAAGTCTTCGATCAATTGGATGCTACCGTAGCCATCCAAGTAAGGAACTTCAAGCTTCCTTCTCCTTGCCCTTATCATTATTCGGGGGTGGCCCTTTAAAACAATTAGAAAGGGTAAATATCAACACATTTGTATCACTATACATAAGTTGATAAACGACATGAATTATACGCGAGAATTATTACCTACGGCGGTTGCCTTCCCATTTTTGAGATCACTTAAGTATTTGGGGCAATTTCGCTTCCAATGACCGATCCTCGTGCAATAATGGCACTTGTCTTGCTCTTTTGAAGACGAGGTGGAAGCGCCTTTCGAAAAGGTCTTTTCTTTGGTCGCTTTGGGCTTGAACGTTTTCTTGCCCTTGCCTTTCGAGGCATTCCTCTTGAAGCTCGTTTTTCCTTTCTTTTCGATGTTTAAAACATCCTTGGTGGAACTTTCATGAAGTCCCATGTCCCTTTCGGCTTGGACTAGCATCTTATGCAACTCGTCTAACGAGGTCTCTTGGTTTCGCATATTGAAATTCACCCGGAATTGAGCATACGCCTTAACCTTATTGAGCGAGTGAAGAACTCGGTCAATGATAAGAGAGTCGGGAACATCAACATCTTGAGCTTTTAGAGTCTCCGCGAGCTCAACTAGTTTGAGCACATGAGGGCTTATCTTTTGCCCTTCCTTGAAAGTTATGTCAAAGAAGGCAGAAGCCGCCTCATATTGAATCACCCTAGGAGTTTGCGAAAACATGGTCGCAAGCTTGGTGTATATCTCATATGATGTGGTCAACTTAATCATACTCCTTTGGAGATCCGGCTCCATGGAGAAGATGAGCACATTTTTAAGAGCGGAGGACTCTTTCATGTAGGCTTCATAGGCCTCACGAGTTTGGACCGATGAACGAGCGGTCGGAGCGGTCGGAGCGGCTTCGGATAGGTAACGACTCTTATCGTCACCTTGAGCGGCCAAAAGCAATTGCGCATCCCAATCCTTAAAATTGGAACCATGCTTATCGCGTTTACAACGATCCATAAAGGATCGAAGCCATGATACGTTAGTGAGAGGTGGAGCGTTGGTTGCCATAGTCGATGTTGAAAATTAAACTACAATAATAAAAGGAAAAACAACATCATTTTAAATTCATAATTTAAAACTAGAAACTTTAACAAGTTTAGTTATGTATTTACTTAATGATCTCTTACCCAATTAAGTAAACAATCCCGAGACCCAAACCCATACTAATTCGGGCACGGTGTAGCCGATTCAACCCGTATTGGTATAATTTGGTGGATTAACCCTTTAATCGGTTCTACTCTTAGAACTCTCGGTCGACAATTTTCTTAAAATTATCTTTAGCCCGAACTTATTGCAACTACGGTTACGAATACTTTCGTTGAGATCAACCAAATTTCAAGGTGTAATCTTATTACCCCACTTACCCAACGTGACAATTTTAGTACCCCGGTGTAGCCGAGCCTACGTTCTTGTGAAGAAGGGATTCATGGGTCCGTACTTTTTGGTAAGGCTAAGTCTCAAAATTTATTTGTAAGAGATCTAGTCAAATTATTATCTATCTCCGTTTAAGTGAACTAAGTCGGTGAATTATCGATAAAATAAAAGACTAGGTCGACTAGGTCGAAACATGCATGATACGATGTATGACGATTTGGCTATGCATGCAAACATATAAAAAGCAAAATAAAAGCATAAATAAACCCTAGTATGGCCTTTCCTAGAAAAGAAATAACAAAGTACAAATTCGGAAACCAACTCCTTTGGTCCCTTGAACTCCACGCGGCACGCATTTCGAGGTAAACACCGTCTTGATCGGAACTCCTTTCCGAATGGCACCGTCTTCAAGGAACTCCGGATTTTACAAATATTACAACTTTTCTAGTCTACTTTATACATTATAAAATAGAAATAAATTACAATTGGGTGATACGAGATCACAAAATTACAACCGAATCGGTAACCCCTTACATTACGGGAAATACCGATTTAAAAACTAAGGCCATACTAAGTAAATTACATAATTCCCAAAATTACGTAAAAAAAAATAAATCATGACATTCATAATATAAAATATGCAATGCTTATATAAATATGAATTAACATGCAAATCCTAAGCCAAATCGTCCTATTTAAAACACTTATTTAAATAGTTATCGTAAACCTCGGTTTATGGAATCGCGTGTTTTAACGGTTAACAACACTATGCATTTATATGAAACGGTTTTCATCGTTAAGTTAATCATCCTAACTCGCATAGGATTCAAAATTTAGTCTTACTCAAACTTTGAACATGAATTAACTTAATACATTTTAATATTGATCGGTATTACTCAGTTTTTCGGGAAAAATAATATAAAATTCAAAAGAGTCATAAAAATTCGAAAATTCAAAATTCAAATTTTGAAAAATCCAGAATGTTCTTAAAATTTTCAGAAAGTTAAAATATTAGTATTTCATACGGTTTTATTATTATTTCGAAAATAACACGTAAAACGAGCAATTTAAGTCGGAAAATTCAATAATTAACTTCATAAATGCAAATTAAATACTAATAATATTTTTATACCTTCCAAAACCATTTTAAGAACACAAGATGGACAGAAAATTAAATGGCACATTGCCCCATAGCCGAAACTTTAAGTTAAAGACTCTTATTAATTTAATTTTAAATGCTACTTTTAACAAAATAAAATTAAATCAAATCAAATCAAATCTGAAACTTTTGGCTCCCAAGAATATTTTCATGATGAACATATCATATATGACTAATATGGGTTACATTTTCGGCCATTTTTAACAACATTTGCAAATTTTAACGATTTACGTCATATATCGTACGATTTTAACCTTTAAAATTATTTCTCAAGCATAAAATAAGATAAAATTCTCGAAAATTTTATACATGCTGGAAATAATATATATGACATCGTGTTAAATTTTTATGGCCAAATTCCAACTTAAACTATTAAAGTCGAAATTATGTCACTAATTACCCGATTTTTACATTAAAAATCTATAATATTGCAATATTTGAGATAAATTTCTGGAAAATTCAACATAAATTTTAAATATTGCATGTGACATCCTCATAAATTTTTATAGTCAAATTCATAATATAACTATTTTAACCCATTTTCATTCATCTTATTGCATTTTAACCATTAAAATTCATATCACACGATTTAAAGGTCTATAATTTACGAAAATTCATATTCATATTATAGAAAATACATGTGATATCATACTGAAAAATCTCGGCCAGAAGCTTATTTTAACTATTTTTCCCAATAATTAAACATGCTTTAATCATCAAAACTCAATAAAAACCGAGATTTAAAATACCATAAGTCAATATTCATGCAAAATATATTCCAAATATTCTAAAACATTTTAGAAAACAGTAGGTATCATGCTAAATAAATTTCGTGCATATCATATATCAAAACGAAAATTCAAGTTTTATATTGTTATCTCTATAACTCCGTAAAAACATAACCGGAAAGCATGCAAACAACCTATTGCTCTAATACCAATTGTTAGGTTTAACTAGTTGCTCATAAACTAATTTAGTCATACTAACAAAACCCTTTAATTAACTTTTAATTAACATATTTATAAACTCATTTATAAGATCTTATGCATGCTACTATATGCGGAAAGAGGAGAAAATGAACCCTTACACACGGTCCAATAATATGCTAGGATGATCCTCCGAGTACCCAAATTAGAATACCTCCTCCGGATGCACCAAGACAAGCCCTCAAATGAACCGAAACCTTTGTTGTGCTAGACTAGGAATCGATTTCTTCCTTAAACTTATTCTAATCTCACTAATTAGAATAATATTTGAATACCACTTTTAGTATGATTTATTATCTTATAATATAAATTTAGAGGTTGATAATCTCTCTTTTCTTAGAGTGAATTTCGGCTAAGAGGAGAAGAGAGTGTTTTGTTTTCTACACTTAGAAAAATTATGCAAATTAGAACTAGGGTTTTTAGGTTAGTATCACATACATATTTAAAGTGGTGTCTTGGGGTGTTGTGTGGCCGGACCTAGAGAAGAACAAAAGGGGAGACAACTCTCTAACCCATGCTCCATAGGGTTGCCTTAGTTAGTGTTTCCAATACATGCTTTAAACACAATGATTAAAGCAGGTTTAATTAAAACACTAATCATCCACAACAACCTCCACTTAGCCGCACAAAACATACTTAAAATGACTTACATTTTACAATTTGTCAATTGTTTAATTTGTATAAAATGTGACATCTAATATGTCATAAGTAATCAAATTATAATTATACAAAACATATAAATATTTATCGTATAAATATTATATCAAATAAATCATATTTATTAATTGACAAGTAATTCGAAATTACCATTGTAAAATAATATTTTATCGTTAATACGATTTACAACCTTTGTATTAATTTCAACCCAATTCATTCTAATTTCGATATCTTAAAATATCGTTTAATGTTTAACAATTGACACGTTTCAATTTTAAACATAAATCTTACATTAAGATTTAACCTCTAAATTCTCGATACACGAGTTTAAGGAATATGATCAAATCGTATCAATATACATTTGATCACTTTATCAATTAAGGGAATTGTCCTAAAGGTGTGACCTAAAGGGATCAACTGACCATCACCGTCATACGACAGTAATGTCAAACTCTAGCTAGCCAATCATTACCGATTAATGTTGGTCAGTTGACTAATAATTCGTATCATCCCTTGCGCATTCTCGTTATGAGATTTAATTACGTGATCGCACTATTGTTGAGGACACATTTCCCAACACCTCTCTCACAGCTCATGGTAAATACAACACAAACAAACTAAAAAGACACGTGCTTACCGGCTGTCCCAATATCTCATGTGATCGTCTAGTCACCCGATCCGCAATACTGTCTTCAACGAAATTAACAAAGCCAAAACCACAATGCCCAGATCTCTTTGGATCCTACGAATAACCCAGAGCCAAAATAGTTGGGAAACAGGAAAGCGATTGTGTACTAAAACCAAAAATACAGAACCAAAGGAGTTTTCTGCACCTCCAGCGAATGAAGCATGGGTTAAAATGGAAATACAACTCTTACCTTTGGAATATACACATCCAAAATGCGGCCAAATCTTCCAAAATATTGGCAAAGATCATCCGTAGTTGTCTCATGCGGAAGCCTTCCAACAAATATTTTTCGCCAATTCCTCGTCTAATTGGATTCTCTGACAATTGTGCCTTGATTTTTTTACTCAAACACTTGTGGCATTATTGCAAGCAACAGGAAAATCTTTAGAGGGAAAAAGTGTAAGATAAGATCTCACTTCCATAATAAGGACTTGGATGGTCATAGATGGTAGGAGCACCTAATGCTGAATATATGCTAGCAGCACTAATGTAAGAGTTGTAGGCACCGTAACCACCATGAGAGGGAGCTCTACTAAAAGGGGCGAAATCATCTTCCTGAAAAAATGGTGGAATAATTTTCAATCATCCTAAATGTAAAACTAATAAAACACCTTCAAACATCAAAAAAACATAAGAGACCAACTAAATAGCCTAAACTTTAGAATATTACGTTGACACAAAAGCTAAAGAGAATATTGAATTACCTTCGGTGTCGCTCGAACAACTAAAACAGTGGAACCTCCTAACTCATAAGTATCTTTCATCAGGTTCTCCACAGATTCTGCATCAAGTATAGCATTTTCATTGAGTACAAAAGAATAGATTTCAGCTTTCATGCAACCGTATAAGCCACTAAATTGTTTTCCTCAAGTCTTGACAGATAAACAAATCTGCACTGTTGAATTTAATTTAACACGTTCTTCAAGATAATGACAACTGATTCTTTGATTTCAATCTAAGAAAGATAGATAGGGGAAGACGTTTAAGATTGAGATTTGGTCCCTAACCTTACCTATCTTCATTTAACCGGTTGAATAGGCTTTATCTCCTTTAATAAAAAGCTTCCGAATTAGTCCACTGATTGAAGAAATTATAGAGAGCCATTAAGTATACTTAAATTAGCACAATACTTGGATGGTGGAGCGGATCGATGGGACTGCTCTCTTTACAGAGCGGGTACCTTGAATGAGTGATAGGAGCCAAACCTGTTGTTAATGATTTACTGAGCAATGAAATTGAAGAATGATATGAGCACATGATTTGATGAAGCGCTTTCTTCTAAAGAATCTTGATCATCGGCATCGATCCCATCTTCGAATATACCTCTCTTCGTACGTTGGATCTTCGCTACAATTGTAGTCAGCAATCACTAAGACAGAATCGGGTACTCGTATTCACCAACGGCAGAGATGCTTTTCCCATTGTTGGGTGTATTATCTTATAGACAAGTTTACGAAATAATATTATAACAAGAGTTTTTCTTCCCTCTTTGAAAAGGAATAGGACCGACTACTTTCACAGGTATGTATACCCCAGTTTTAATCTAAATTGTATAGTTATTTCAAATAAAAGAACCAAAATGGATTCTCTGAGTACGACTCCACTCCACTGTCAGGCTTACTTTATATATATATATATATTCAGAGGAGATCCGTCCATTGCAAGCAGGCATCTATGCTACCTACCCCTCTGATCTCCAAAAAGTTCACTCTTTGCACTCCTCCTTTATCGGTGATTAATTAGACAAGAGTATGTATAAACAAAGGTTACGCCCAATAGAAATATAATAAGAAGCAATAATTAACTATCGGCTTTACGAGGAAAGAGGCTAAACTATTATAACATGAAGCATAGACCAAGTAAATCAGGGATTCTCTACTATAGGGCATTAGTGCCTAAACTAAATAAGGGGATGAAGAAGTTCTGATGTTTGAATAAAACAATAAAAAGGAAGATGAAATCGTGAGGAAAAGATTAACAAAAATGCAGGACATGCGTTTCACTCCAAGTGCTAATCCCTGTGGAGTTAAACAACTAGATACCTTGGTCTATTTGTTCTAAGCAAAATTAAAGGCTCCTACATCTATAACCACATCCACACTGCCAATAAGGGCCTTATTCTAAAGAGGAAAAGCCATATATCATAAACATGAGAAGAGGCTACATGCCCAGCTGCCCTAAAACATAACTTTTTTCAATTCAGAACAAAAACAACTATAGCGAGCAGGATGGATAAACGGAAAGGGCATCGTGATAAGGAAATAATCTCATATTTTTCTAACTCGACTGTTGGAGTAGTGTGCTCCACAATAGTGCGTCTACATAATAAATCTCGTACAAGGAATATGTCAGGGATTTATTTTACATATATGTCAGCTGGTCAACGTTAATCGGTAATGATTGACTGACTAGAGTTTGACATTACTGTCGTGTGACGGCGGTGACCAGTTAATCCCTTTAGGTCACACCTATAGGATGATGCCCAAATGGAAAAACTAATTATTTGTATTTGATACAATTAAATTAAATCCTTGTATTACAGGACTTTTAAATAAGTCATGTGAATATATATTTGAGGACAAATTACGAACTTGGGCCAAGGGGATTTATTATTTAATTATTTGATAATTAATTAATAAATATAAATGAGATTTTATAATTAATAGTTAATTATATAAATTTCTACGACATGTGTATATATATTTGAGGCGAAGATAAATAGCTATTTAAACTTACAAGAGATTGTAAAATTAGCTAATAAGGGTTCATAAGTTATATTTTATACTGATAAAATAGTCTAATAAGAACTTAATTGTTAAGTGGTTATTAATTGTTGATTTGTATTACTTAATTGTTAAATGATCAATTTAATAATTAATTAAAATAATTAAATATAAGACTTATAAGCATTTGTGGGACAAATGTCGGAAATCGAAATGGACCAAAATGGGTCTATTTGAACCATAATATATAAGGTCTTATTAAGCATATTTGTCAAAGTTTGGTGGTGTAAACACATGGCATGTTCCCATGAATTGTTTACATTTCAAACCCCTATATATACCCCTCATTATACACATAAATCCTCTTAATTTTTAAGAGAGAAAAATCCTCATAATAAAAAATATATCATAATGTTATTAGTGTAATAATATTATCACATAATACAAGGTTTACTACTAAATTTACCTAGTTAGTAACTTAGTATTTTTGGGATAATCTTGGGTGTATCCTTAGGAGACCATCTATTTGGTGGTTAGTAGTCTTGGAGAATCTTTCTTATTCCATAGCTCAAGAACAACAATAAGGAAGGAGTCCTTGTGTTGTGCCCTTTATCTTGCTTATACAATGTAAGTTTTTTTTATCTTAAGATGATTTAATACCATCTTTTATACTTTTCATGCATGTAGATTTAGACCATTTTAGATTATATATTGTAATTTTAATATCACTATATGAGTATTAATATGGTCTAAATAACTAACGAGTGGTATCAGAGCATTGTTACATACATGCATGTTGTCTTAAGACGATTTTAGTAATCTATGAGATAAATTAGTAAAATTGATATTATGTCATTAAAATAGCTTTTATCACATAATATGGTCTTGCATGTATATAATATGGTCTTAGAATGATATGGGACAAAAATTTGATTTTTTGTTATTTGATTTATTTTTTATGACTTTAAATGGCATAAAATTATGTTAAAATGCATTAAAACTAAGTAAAAGTTAATTATTTTTGGTTGCATGTTAATTTTATGCATGTTTATTTAGAAATAACCACATGCATGTTCTATTTATGAGAAAAATAGAAATTTTAAGTTAATTTGATTAATTTATTTAGTTTAATGATTTTTATTTGATAAAAATGGGCAAATAGTGGTTATTTTGTAAATAATTATTGATTTAATTTTTGGGCTCGAAATTTTTGAATTTTTAGCTCCTGGAAATTTTTCCAAAATATGTAAAATTTGATTTTAAAGTTATTTCAATTTTTATGGTTTGATTTAGAATTAAATCGTAAAAATTGTCCGTTTTAACGATTAATTTATAAAATCATTTTAAATAAATTTCAAAACTAAAATTTTTCACTTGCATGACATTTTTAGTGTAAGACCAGAATTTTCATAGCTTTAAAATTAATTTTCCATTAGTTTTTAAATTAAATGGAATTTTTATAAGATAATTGTGAATTATTGTATCTTTTTATCATGATTATGTTTTAATTCCCATATAATTTCATGATAATTGTTGAGAATAATTATTTTGGTAATAGACCAGATTATTAAAATGAGTAAGTCTTAAAATTGTTTTAAGAATTAATTGTGAATTTTTATTGGTAAAAATTCCGTCATTACGAGCTCAAATGATCGTTGTTGGTAAGTAAGACGATTTGGCATGTCATTTTTACATAATGCATTTATATTATTCATTTAGATGGATGTTTCTTAGTATTATAATTATGTAATTTTCCTAATATGGCCATAGGTAGAAATTGGTATTTCCCGTAATGTAAGGGAATATCGATTTGTTTTGTAATTAATTGCGATTTCGTATCGCCTAATTTGTAATTTATTAATAGTTTTTATTTTAATTTTATTACAAATTGTATAATAGGTTATTGCAATGTAATTTAATTAATAGTAGTTAGATGAAGCATCTAAAGATGGATTTTTCATGAAGACGGTGTTTTCGGAAAGGAGATCCGAAATCCTAAAGAAGGAGGGCAATTTGTGAAGACTCAAGGGACCAACGAGTTGGTTTCCGATGTGTAATAATTTTAGTTAATTATATTAACTAGGTGGCCATATTAGGACTTGCTAATTTACATTTATGCATTCATGCCAAATCGTCATCACTACATATTTATTTATTTATTTTTCGTTGTTATCGATTCAATTGTCTACCATTCACCATTTTTGTTCACTTAAAAGTGATAGACAATTAAATTGATAAGATCTCTCACTTTTAAAATTGAGATAAAGCCTTACCAAGTATTAACACCTATGAATCCCTTCTTCATTAGAGGTAGGCTCGGCTCACCGGGGTACTCTCTTTACGTTGGGTAAGTAGGGTAATAAAAGTTATCACACGTGAAAATTGTTTGGACTCAACGGGATTAATGTGGGATGAATCGGCCTCACCGTGCCCATAGTTGATTCCGGGGCTAAAATGATAAATTTTAAGAAAATTCATCAACCAAGAGTTCTATTCAGTAGAATCAGTCAAAATGTTGACTCACCAAATTTATATAAATATGGGATGAAACGGCCTCACCGTGCCCGTGTTTATATTATAAAGATGGGTCTTGGAATCGTTTATATAATTCAGTGGGAGATCATTATATAAATGCTAACTTGTTAAAATTGTTTTACAAGTATTTTATGACAAATGTTGATTTTCTTTCCATTCCCGTTTTGTAGTAAATCACAATGGCTTCTTCTAGTCAAACCGCTACGATTTCTAAAGAATCATGGCTCCGCCAGTTCATGGACAAATATGTTTTAAATGCTAATGGTAGTAATTTTAAAGATTGGGAAGAACAACTTCGATTAGCTGCTGCAGGTGATGGTAAATTACGCTACCTTGTCGATCATTCTCCCCCTCTACCAAGAACTAGGGCTACTCCTGATGTAAGGGACGCATATAATGATTATCAAAGACAATCCGCCGCCATTGAAAACGTTTTAATATTTGCGATGGAAGCGTCCCTACAAAGGCAATGTGTCCGCTTCAAAGATGCATATGAGGTATACTCGAGGCTCTCTACCATGTTTTCTCAAGCCCCGAGGATACTTCAATATGATGCTGCTGTTCGCTTCTTTGAGGCTAATCTTAAGGAAGGGCAATCTGTTAGTGCCCATATACTCAAAATGATTGAGTATGTGGAAACTCTAGAAGGGCTGGGATGCAAGATCCCCGAAGAGCTTATTGTGGATCGAGTAAATTATAATATGGCCAACATGAAGAAAAGTCTACATGAACTCCATTCTTTGCTTGTGCAAGCAGAGAAAGACATGGGGTTAAGTGGGAACACTAGGAAAGATGTCCTAGCTATTACTGTAAAGGGGAAGAAGAAGTTTAAAAGGAGTGGTGGTAAGAAACTCGTGCAGGTTGAAGGTAAAGGGAAGGTTATTGCGAATGGCCCTTCCAAACCAAAATCTAAGAAGGGAAATCATCTCAATGATACTTGTAATTATTGTAATATCAAGGGACATTGGAAGCGTAATTGCCCCAAATATCTGGATGACATCAAAGCTGGTATTATGAAGCCAACATGTAAATTCTCAATCAAATCTTTTATGATAAACATAAATTACGCTACTACTACAACTTGGGTATTAGATACTGGCTGTGGTTCTCACCTGTGTAATCATTTATAGGGCCTAAAAAGCGTAAGGAAGCTAAACAAGGGTGACGTGGATCTACGGATGGGAAACGGATCTAAAGTAGCCGCCGTATCTGTTGGAACCTATGTACTTAGTTTAGCGTCGGGTTTGCAGTTGTATCTAAATAATTGTTAATTTGTGCCAACGTTGTCTAGGAATATAATATCAGTATCTGTATTAGACACGGAAGGGTTTCGTTTTGTAATTAAGGACAAGTGTTGTACTTTTTCCCTTAATGGGATTGTATATAGTCAAGCTATTTCTATTAATGGTATTTATATTCTAGACACTTGCAACGATGTTTATCATTTGGATAATAAAAGACTCAAAACCGGTGATACCGATCTATCTTATTTATGGCATTGTCGATTAGGACATATCAACGAGAAACGCATTAAAAGACTAGTGTCGACTGGTGTTATTAAACCTTTTGATTTCGAATCATTTGGTACATGTGAATCTTGTCTACTTGGCAAGATGACTCGTTCACCTTTTCAAGGAAGAGGATCTCGAGCTAGTGATTTATTGGGTTTAATACATACCGATGTATGTGGTCCAATGACAGTCACTGCTAGAGGTAATTATGACTATTTCATTACTTTTATCGATGACATGAGTAGATATGGGTATATCTACTTAATAAAGTATAAAAGTGAAGTTTTTGATAAGTTCAAGGAGTTTCAGAATGAAGTAGAAAACCAATTAAATAAGAAGATTAAAACATTACGATCAGATCGTGGTGGTGAATATTTAAGCAATGACTTTAGAGATCACCTTAAAAACTGTGGTATTGTATCTCAGTTAACTTCTCCCGGCACACCACAATTGAATGGGGTGGCTGAGAGGAGGAATCGAACTTTATTAGATATGGTTCGATCAATGATGAGTCAAACAGAATTACCTGAGTCATTATGGGGATTTGCTATCTTATCTGCAATATGTTCTTTGAACAGGAGTCCCACTAAAGCTACCGACAAAACACCATATGAGATATGGAAAGGGAGGGTCCCTAATCTACAATACTTGAAAGTATGGGGTTGTGACGCTTATGTCAGAAACAAGTGTGACGATAAGCTTGCACCTCGTTCTGATAAATGTACTTTTGTAGGTTACCCTAAGGAAACCCGAGTTTATTACTTCTACAATAGTCACGAGAACAAAGTGTTTGTGGCTCGTGAGGCTGTCTTTCTAGAAAAAGAGTTTATTTCTAGGAGACAGAGTGGGAGAAAATTTGAAATTGATGAAGTTCAAGAGCCACAAACTGAGGTGACTGCACAGGAAAATGTCCCTTCTTCATCAGATTCGGTTATTATTCCTTCTGAACCTAGGAGGTCAGGAAGGGTAAGTCACCAACCTGATAGATACCTTGGTATCATTGAGGAAGATGGTGACTATGAGGTATTACTTTTAGAAAGTGACGAACCTAAAACCTACAAAGCAGTTATTGTTAGTTCTGACTCTAAGTTGTGGCTTGAAGCCATGCAATCCGAAATGGATTCCATGTATGACAATCAGGTATGGGATCTGGTTGAATTACCTAAAGATGTCCGACCTCTTCAGTGTAAGTGGATTTTTAAGATTAAAATCGGCATGGATGGACATAAAGATGTCTACAAAGCTAGACTGGTGGCGAAAGGGTTCACTCAGGTTCATGGTTTACACTATGACGAGACCTTTGCACCAGTTGCTATGCTGAGATCTGTTCAGATAATGTTAGCGATTGCTGCATTTCATGATTATGAGATATGGCAAATGGATGTCAAGACTGCTTTCCTGAATGGGTTTCAGGAAGAGGAAGTGTACATGACACAACCTGAAGGTTTTGTTGATCCTAAAAATCCTAACAAAGTATGCAAGCTTAAGAGATCCATTTATGGTCTTAAGCAAGCATCAAGGAGTTGGAATCATCGTTTTGATCATGTGATTAAACAGAATAGTTTTTCTCGAAGTGTTGAGGAACCTTGTTTATACATGAAGTTTAGTGGGAGTAAAGTTGTTTTCTTACTTTTATATGTGGACGACATATTACTCATTGGGAATGATATAGATATGCTTACTTCTGTTAAGAAGTGGTTAGGAAACCACTTCCAAATGAAAGATTTGGGAGAAGCACAGCGCATCTTGGGTATCCGGATCTATAGAGATAGAACCAATAGGATATTAGCATTGAGTCAAGAAGTTTATATTGATAAAATTCTTGATCGATTCAATATGAAAAACTCTAAGAAAGGTTTTCTGCCAATAGGTAGTGGGATTACCTTGAGTAAATCTCAGTGTCCCACGGAACCTAAGGATATTGAACGCATGAAGTCGATTCCCTATGCTTCCGCTGTTGGATCGATCATGTATGCTATGATGTGCACTCGTCCTGACGTCTCGTATGCTTTGAGCATGACAAGTCCTTATCAAAATAATCCAGGTGAGAGTCACTGGATAGCCGTCAAGAATATTCTTAAATACTTGAGAAGGACTAGAGATTCATTCTTAGTGTTTGGAGGAGAATCTGAGTTACGTGTAAGAGGTTATACGGATGCCAGTTTCCAAACCGATAGGGATGATTTAAAATCCCAGGCTGGTTTTGTCTATATGATGAACGGAGGGGCGGTTTCTTGGAGAAGTTTTAAGGAGTCTGTGACTGCTGATTCTACAATGGAAGCTGAGTACATTGCAGCATCTAAGGCTGCTAAGGAAGTTGTTTGGATTAGGCAATTTTTGGAGGGACTGAGAGTAGTTCCGACCGCCGAGGATCCTATCACTTTATACTGTGATAACAGTGGGGCAATTTTTCAAGCTAAAGAGCCCAAGTCTAGTAACAAGTCTAGACATGTACTTAGGAAATTTCATGTAATTAGAGATCTAATTGAAAGGAAGGAAATTATAGTCTGTAAGGTTGGGACAGCTGAAAACATCGCTGATCCTTTAACCAAGCCATTGTCTCAAGCAAAACATGATAGTCATGTAGTTTCTATGGGGTTGAGACGAATGACAGAACTACTGTAAAGTATACGATATGTAATAATTTTAAATATTGTACCAATTATTTCATATATGATAATTACATTTATCGTCGTATTTAGTTGTTGTCTAAATTCATATACTTTGTTTTATCCAAATAGGTTGTAATGACAACGTCGAACCCTATTAAGTGAACTGGATTAACATTGTATTTTGTCCCTAGTTACTTAATGAGGTGACGTCTCGGAATGACTAGATTGTAAGGCGATAGATGACATGTTCGACTGTCATATGGTCATAGTGATGATTGGTCGATTACATAGGCAGATTGTGAGACAATTTGTCGGACAATGACCGTTTATAGAGTCTTTTTGTTGCTAGGTCGTGGCGAGGATTTCTATTTATTCCTTCGAGTCGATTCTTTTGACTGGAGACTATTTGTCCGAGTCAGTACAGTTTCCGATTGACTTTAGTTTTTGCTTAAGGTCGTGTCGTAACAGGAGGCTGATGGGCATCTTCTGGGTCATAGTGATCTGTGATTGAACAAAGAAAATAGGTCAACAGGATTGACCACTTATGTCAAATTTTTATCTCAAGACCACTCGAGGAGAGTTGACTGAAAATGCGTGGCCACGCTCGGATAAGGTCTATAGTAGATAATCCGGTCAGACGGTCATTCTCCTGATCGAGGAAACCACTTTATGATGAGATCACGTGCAGGAACGACCTGGAAGACAGCTTGCATTGAGTGGGAGATAACTTTGGACAAGAGAATCGGTGGCGCACACTTGTGTCAGACAAGTGGGAGATTGTTGGAGTAGTGTCCTCCACAATAGTGCGTCTACATAATAAATCTCGTACAAGAAATATGTCAGGGATTTATTTTACATATATGTCAGCCGGTCAACGTTAATCGGTAATGATTGGCTGACTAGAGTTTGACATTACTGTCGTGTGACGGCGGTGACCAGCTGATCCCTTTAGGTCACACCTATAGGATGATGCCCAAATGGAAAAACTAATTATTTGTATTTGATACAATTAAATTAAATCCTTGTATTACAGGACTTTTAAATAACTCATGTGAATATATATTTGATGACAAGTTACGAACTTGGGCCAAGGGGATTTATTATTTAATTATTTGATAATTAATTAATAAATATAAATAAGATTTTATAATTAATAGTTAATTATATAAATTTCTACGACATGTGTATATATATTTGAGGCGAAGATAAATAGCTATTTAAACTTACAAGAGATTGTAAAATTAGCTAATAAGGGTTCATAAGTTATATTTTATACTGATAAAATAGTCTAATAAGAACTTAATTGTTAAGTGGTTATTAATTGTTGATTTGTATTACTTAATTGTTAAATTATCAATTTAATAATTAATTAAGATAATTAAATATAAGACTTATAAGCATTTGTGGGACAAATATCGGAAATCGAAATGGACCAAAATGGGTCTATTTGAACCAAAATATATATAAGGTCTTATTAAGCATATTTGTCAAAGTTTGGTGGTGTAAACACATGGCATGTTCCCATGAATTGTTTACATTTCAAACCCATATATATACCCCTCATTATACACATAAATCCTCTTAATTTTTAAGAGAGAAAAATCCTCATAATAAAAAATATATCATAATGTTATTAGTGTAATAATATTATCACATAATACAAGGTTTACTACTAAATTTACCTAGTTAGTAACTTAGTAGTTTTTAGGATAATCTTGGGTGTATCCTTAGGAGACCATCTATTTGGTGGTTAGTAGTCTTGGAGGATCTTTCTTATTCCATAGCTCAAGAACAACAATAAGGAAGGAGTCCTTGTGTTGTGCCCTTTATCTTGCTTATACAATGTAAGTTTTTTTTTATCTTAAGATGGTTGATGAGTCATATTCGTATACACTTCTATGCCTCCCCTTTAGTTGTTTTGAGATGATTCTTGTACTAAATTGTGCCTTTTATATGCTATTTATATTAGAATGTCGATACTTCCGACTTTCGGTGTTTAATGCAGGATTGGTGCATTTAAGGAGCAAAAGATGGATTGGGGCACCGCGGACCCGACATGAAGGAACACACGTAGCATAGCACAAGGATCTAGGAAGGAAGAGTTAAGGAGATTATCGAAGGCAAGCACAAAGAAGAGCCGCATATAACTAGTATCTACTTTGAAGAGCCATATCTAGAGTTCTAAAAATGATAATCAAGTGATTCCAATTGGAGGTGGAAGCTTATCCTTTTAGCTTTCTAACGCCACAAAAATCGCTTGATTCTGACAAGTAACGAAGAAACGGCGGGCGTTTGAAATTCAGTGCGTGAAACAGGAATTACGCGCTGAGAGGTCCCTCGATCGAGGACAACTCATCCTCGATCGAGGAACCTTTTATCAGGAACACACAGCTACGGCAATAGGTCCCTCGATCGAGTACACCTTGTCCTCGATCGAGGAACCTTCGGCGACGGGTTTCTTTCCGGAAACCTTCCAAAGTCGCTCCTTATGTTTTATTATATAAGGAGTCGTGCCCTTTGAGTCTATTATGCTTTTTTCAACCCTAATTTCAGTCCTCTTTCTTTATTTTAGTCTAGTTTTACAAACCCTCAAATTAAATTAGTTTTTAGTTTTATGCATCGGATCTTGCCTTCAATTACGGTATTATTGTTAATCTTTCTTTATTTCTTTTTTCAATTAAGTTCTTGTTATTCCTTCATACCTTTAATTATGTTATCAATCGTTTTCCCTCTTTTCTTTATTGTTGTCGTTGTTGTTATCATGCTTAGCTAATTTATTTGTCTAGGGTGAAAAGGGATCTAGGTGATTAGAAAGGGGAATTAAACTTTAATGATCTTTAATTGTTAAACTGCTTATTATTATTGTTCTATTGTTGTTTTAAATCTGATTAGTTAATTACTGGCCAGGATTAGTTAATTAGTCTCACAAATTAGTCTTAAATCCGACCGTAGATTAAGACTAAGATAGGCCACAACAATTGAATAGACTGACCTAATTATAGCGACCGCATGTTAGGTTTAGATCTAAAGATTATATGAATACCGATCGGACATATGATCTTAAATAATAATTTTGCCCAATTGAATTAGTTAAAATCCCATTCCCCTCGATAATTGCCTACGTGAACTTGAGCCCTAGATCTTTCCTAATACTTGTTTACATCCTTATTTATTTATCTTGCAATTAGTTGATTAGAATCCAAAAACAATCAAAACAACCCAATTGTTACCTTAAGACGGATATAAATATTAACAAACTGAAATTTACCACCGCCTCCCCGTGGATACGATACCCTACTTACCTCTAGCTATTTGTTAGTAGTAATCTAGGATTACTTTGATTTAGGGTGACGACTTTACCCTTGTCAAATTTGGCGCCGTTGCCGGGGAGGCAACTAATTTCTATTTGTTTTTAATTATTTTTGTCCTTTTTGTCTCAAGGGACATTAGTTCCTTGAGGCAGTTTTACTCTTTTCTTGTTGTTTCTGTGTATGCCTAGGTCTAACAGGTTAGAGATTGTCCCTTTCAATCCCTAACCCGAAAGAACCTTCCGTTATACACAGAGCCTTTAGAGAAGATAAAGTCAAATGGAAGACTTGAGTACATTTGACTACGAGCAGAGCATATGGCGCATGGAGCTAGATAAAATCGAACATTTGCTCTATGGAGATGAGCCTCATCCTCCTCCAATCTACAATTCTGAAGTAGATGACGTCATAGAAGCTGAACTGGATGCTTGGAAAGCTGAAATGCTCAAAGATGACCAAGCATCTAAGGAGCATGAAGATGCAAAGGATCTCACTGATGATTCCATTTTAGACTTATCTTCCTTAAAAGACTTTCAACATTTTTGTTTTATCAATTTTGGATTTGTACCTGTTGAGACTGAAAGGGAACAAATTTTACTGCTTGTAATATATGCTTGCATTGTCTTATGGTGCTACCTAAGCCTGTGGAGAGCTCATGCAGTTAGTTTCGACCTTCTTCTACGGGCATTGAATTGCCTTGATACAGCTGCACTGGAGCTTTGAGGTCACAAAAAGTTGTCTTCGTTACCTATGAATCGTCAAGACCCCCATCTTGCAGCTGGTTTGGGGGAGCTCCCATGCCTTCCAGCTGGTATTATCTTTCCTTTTTTTTTTTTTTTACTTAGTGTGTGGTTTTTTCCTCTTTCCGATTGTTAGTAGTGTCCTTTAGGGTGCCGGTTATATTTTATATTGTGCCTTACATGTTGTTTAGGTCACAATGAGGACACTGTGACATTTAGGTTTGGGGGAGAGTCTTTACTTTATCTTGTGTGCTTAAAAAAAAAATCCAAAAAAAGTTTTTTTTTCTTTCATCTTTCTTTTATTTTTAGATCGAGTCTTGGTGAATTAAATAGCAATGATGATAATTTGCATTGTTTTTGCATTTGAATCCCAAATAGTTATCTATGTACATTGTTTTGACTCGTTAGCCTATGAAAACAAAGCTCAATGATCAAGTCTTGACCGTAATTGACATGCCTTATATTGATTAGACTTGACAAATTAAGTGGTAAACTACTTAAATTCTGAGGTCTATAGAGCTTCCTAGGCCAGGAACATTAATAAACTGGTCTCATTGTCAATTAGGCTTGAGTGTGGTTCTCCTTGTGGAATATGTAATATCAAACTGCATAAGTGTGAAATTGATTTCTTGATACTTTTATTGCTTTCATATGACTAAGTACATGTGGATAGGCGGTTCTTACTGTTCAAATAAGCCTTACAGATTACCCTTTTGTTAGCCCGTTTGAACCTTGTGGCCATTTCATATCTCATCTAATAGCTACAATCCAGAATTTGCCTACCTTATCGGGACAGTCGCAGTTGCTTGTTTACCATGTTTATTCTTACTACTATGGTTGGGATAGGGACTTATATTGTCACTTGTGGGTGTAGTAGAAATATTTTGAGCAATTGTGTTGATCTCTTATGATGGAAAAAGAAGAAAAAGTATGAAGCAGAAAATGAAAAAAAAAAAGAATGAAAAAATGGAAAAATGAAAAAAAAAGAAAAGAAAGAAAATATACGCTTCATTTGATTTTGTTAAGAGATCGAAAGGATGATTACTAGAGTCTAATGCATCTTTGGAGGGTAGTTTGTTGACTCTCATATGTTGTAATATTGAGATAATTTCTCTAGATTGGGATGAATTGTGATACTTAGTATAGAATTGGTTTTGGTTTAATGCTGCGACTACCGTCTTAGCCTCACATATCCATAACGTGCTTTGGCACAAACCATTTCTATACCTTTGCCCATTTGCCATCCTTATTGTCCTTGATACATGTAATTTTGTCTACATTATGATTGCATATTAGTTGGGGAATTCTCTATCACATTAGATTGCATGCATGTTTCATTAAGTTGAGTGAGTGTTCTTATTTCTTTCTATCTTCACATATAACTCAACCTTACATATACTTATGAGCATGAGTGAATCCGCGAGAATCCGACTGAAATTTGTCTTACAAGGACGAAAGGTATTTGGTTTTTGTCTATATTACACCGTCATATCAACCTTGTGACTTGAGCTGCGTTTTCTATTACCCGGCAACGGCGCCAAATTTGACAAGGGTAAAGTCGTCACCCTAAATCAAAGTAATCCTAGATTACTACTAACAAATAGCTAGAGGTAAGTAGGGTATCGTATCCACGGGGAGGCGGTGGTAAATTTCAGTTTGTTAATATTTATATCCGTCTTAAGGTAACAATTGGGTTGTTTTGATTGTTTTTGGATTCTAATCAACTAATTGCAAGATAAATAAATAAGGATGTAAACAAGTATTAGGAAAGATCTAGGGCTCAAGTTCACATAGGCAATTATCGAGGGGAATGGGATTTAAACTAATTCAATTGGGCAAAATTATTATTTAAGATCATATGTCCGATCGGTATTCATATAATCTTTAGATCTAAACCTAACATGCGGTCGCTATAATTAGGTCAGTCTATTCAATTGTTGTGGCCTATCTTAGTCTTAATCTACGGTCGGATTTAAGACTAATTTGTGAGACTAATTAACTAATCCTGGCCAGTAATTAACTAATCAGATTTAAAATAACAATAGAACAATAATAATAAGCAGTTTAACAATTAAAGATCATTAAAGTTTAATTCCCCTTTCTAATCACCTAGATCCCTTTTCACCCTAGACAAATAAATTAGCTAAGCATGATAACAACAACGACAACAATAAAGAAAAGAGGGAAAACGATTGATAACATAATTAAAGGTATGAAGGAATAACAAGAACTTAATTGAAAAAAGAAATAAAGAAAGATTAACAATAATACCGTAATTGAAGGCAAGATCCGATGCATAAAACTAAAAACTAATTTAATTTGAGGGTTTGTAAAACTAGACTAAAATAAAGAAAGAGGACTGAAATTAGGGTTGAAAAAAGCATAATAGACTCAAAGGGCACGACTCCTTATATAATAAAACATAAGGAGCGACTTTGGAAGGTTTCCGGAAAGAAACCCGTCGCCGAAGGTTCCTCGATCGAGGACAAGGTGTACTCGATCGAGGGACCTATTGCCGTAGCTGTGTGTTCCTGAGAAAAGGTTCCTCGATCGAGGATGAGTTGTCCTCGATCGAGGGACCTCTCAGCGCGTAATTCCTGTTTCACGCACTAAATTTCAAACGCCCGCCGTTTCTTCGTTACTTGTCAGAATCAAGCGATTTTTGTGGCGTTGGAAAGCTAAAAGGATAAGCTTCCACCTCCAATTGGAATCACTTGATTATCATTTTTAGAACTCTAGATATGGCTCTTCAAAGTAGATACTAGTTATATGCGGCTCTTCTTTGTGCTTGCCTTCGATAATCTCCTTAACTCTTCCTTCCTAGATCCTTGTGCTATGCTACGTGTGTTCCTTCATGTCGGGTCCGCGGTGCCCCAATCCATCTTTTTCTCCTTAAATGCACCAATTGATGCGTGTCTATTTTATGATGTTTTTCATCTATTTTTACACGCATTTGGTCGCTCATTTACTACGTTTTAGCCTTTATTTCCCAACAATCGTGTACTTTCGTATTTTTATGCACTTTTGCAGATTTATGCGGAAAAGAGACGATTTAGCACCAAATCCATATCCTCAAGTCTTTTGCATAATTAAGGAACAAATAGAAAGTCAATTGGAGTCAAAGTCAAGTGCCTAAAGTCAAAACAAGAAGAAATCCGAAGATTTCCGTACGGAGGCGGTCGACTGACCAGCTAAACGGGTCGGCCGACCAGGCCTGAACTTTTATAAAGCCCAAAATCTCAAGGAAGGCCAAAAAATAAAAGAAGCCCAGGAAAAAGCGGTCGACCGACCCACATAGTAGGTCGACCGACCACAGCGGAAGCCCAGAACTTATCTTTTTTTCGGAAATAAAGTAGAATTAGAGTCTTTAGGAAACTCTTACTTTTTCTACCTATATAAACTAATCTTGTGATTAGGGTTAGATATCTTATCTTGGAACTATCAAGTTTTATCATCAAGTATCAATTAGCATCTAGTTTATTTAGAAGAATTTTAGTGTTGTAATCTTTCAACAATTCCCAAGCATCCAATAAAGTTTGTTTCTTTCTGCCCTAATTCCAATTGTGGTATTACTCTTTTTAATCTAGCTTTTTATTATCGTTCTTATTTTTATTACAATTGTTTAAGTCAGAATCTCAAGCTTTGTTAGTTCTTGCATGTTTAGATTGTTTACCATGTTTACTATGTTTATTCCAAATTTTATAATCATCTTAAGTATTATGAGTAGCTAAATTTCATATGTTAGGATGTAGGGGATGAATATGCGTAGGTAAATAAAATTCGAAAGACCGACTTGTAGCAGGACCACGGTCGGCCGACTGGAATAACTGGTCGGTCGACCGAGGTCGTGGTCGGCCGACTGGAGTAGCTGGTCGGTCGACCACCCGTGTATGTATTCTTATTTCGTCTTTTCTTGTCAATTATAATATCCTGCAATGAGACCATAAGGAGACTTGTAGGATGTTAGTAATGACCTACCCAAGATTGAAAGATACGGGAAGGGCATTGGTTTACACCTTAAGACGGATAGGTTACTCAAGGCTGAAAGGTATGTGACCTGGGATTTAGGAAACACCTTTATTGTTGACACCCAATAATTGTGAGACCTAGGAACTAATAGCATAGGCCGAAAGGAGCTATTAGGTAGCATAGACTTAAAAAGATATGCTACACCCCCTTACGCGACTGCAATACATGTTGACCTTAGGATTAATATTACCTTAGCTATTTATTACCCAAACATCCTAGCATCCCTTTTTATATATTTTTATTCTCATCTTTATTTCTTGTTTTATTTTAAATCTTGCTTAGACTTAGTAATCAACAATCAAACCCCCCAAATTTGTTACCTTTAAACATTAACACCAAACAATAAACATTCCCCACCTCCTTGTGGTTCGACCCTGACTTTCACTATCTATTGTTAAAGTTAGGAATTATAAATTTATCTTTGGTACCCTCAACGACGGGCATCAAATTTTGGCGCCGTTGCCGGGGAGGTGACGCCAGTGTTTATTGTTTTTTTTTGTTTTTGTTTCTCTTTGTTTAAGGAACTTTTTGTTCCTTAAACCTTCTCACTTTTTTCTTGTAGTTTCCATCTTATGCGCAGGTCAGTTCAAGGAGAACTCCTACCACTAGACCACGAGCTTGAGAGGAATCTTAGAGAAAGAAGAAAGCAACTTCTAGCAAATCAGGAAGGAGGCTCACCATCTTCCTTATTTCAAGAAGACTTATTCGAACAACCATCGTTACCATCTTCACCAAAAACACCACCTTCACAACCAAATTCACCCATCAATCCACTTTCACCAAAAACACCACCTTTTACCTACTTTTCAGTTTTCCCTAAAGAAGAAGAGGATATGGCAGAAGAAGCTACTATTGCCAGTCACTCCATGCCTCAGGCAAAGGACCTATACAAAGGATTCACTTTACCTGCAGGTACTGGGAAGCCATTCGAGGCCAAGCCCGCCTACATAACTATGGTTGAAAGAAACCAATTTGGAGGCTCGGCCAATGAGGATGCTGCTAAGCATATTGAAATCTTCACAGATTACATATGCTCTATAGCACCCCCAGACGGAGTGACGCAGGACCAGATTAAACAGACCATGTTCATCTTCTCTCTTAGGGATGCTGCGAGAGAGTGGTACAGAGATTTAGACCGCACTGCTGCGGGAGTCACAGATTGGAACACCTTAGCCTTAGCATTCTACAGGAAATACTATTCTGCATCAAAGACTAATGCTTTGAGGGCGCAGATTACTAATTTCAAGCAAGGCCCCAATGAAGACTTTAGCGAGGCGTGGGACCGGTTCAAGAGACTTGTTCGATCCATACCACATCACGGATTCGAACAATGGTTTCTTTGCAACCAGTTCTACAATGGCCTCTACGATGACAACAGGGCCTATCTAGATGCTGCAGCTAATGGGAGATTCCAAGATAATTCAGGAGAGACTAAGGGTCTCAAGTTGATAGAAGATGTTGCTGTGCACCGCACTGAGCATGGTACTTCTAGAGGAAACCAGAGGAAATCTGAATACAACCTATCAGCAATTGAGGCCTTGACAGCTAAGTTGGAAAAATTTGAGGCTGCAGGAAAGCTCGATCTAGGGAGTGGAAGCAAGGGAGGAATATACCAAGTAAACGCCGTTCAGGACGGACCCTTTGCTTGTGAGAGGTGTGGTGGAGAAGGGCATGTGTCAAAATTCTGTACTTCATCTAAAGAAACATGTGCCGCTTTTCAACACTATCGTGGGAACAATTTCTATGACCCGAATAATAATAATGTCCATCCCAACTTAAGGTGGACAAGCCAGAATGTTCAAAACCCACAACACATGCAACCTCAGCAAAATTTCACATATATACCCCCACATAAACAAAATTTTCAAAGACCACCTTTCAACCCTCAACCACCTTCTAATCCACCACCCAACACAGATGCTCTTATCCAAAATCTTATCGGGTTGGTTCAGAAGGAGTCACAGGCTAGAGAGGCAGGGATGAAGATGTTAGAGTCCCAGATTGCTCAAATTGCAAGCAAGAATGATACTAGGGCTCCGGGTCAGCTTCCAACTAAACCGGACCAGAAAAAAGAGACTCTAAGCATCATCTCCCTGCGGAGTGGAGCTAAAGTGGGGAGCAAGGAAGAAAAACAGGCGAGTAGCAGCGAAGGCGGTCGACCGACCGAAGATTCTGGTCGACCGACCACAGATCAAGACCCGAAAGTTTTACCTGAACAGGAAACTGGTCGACCGACCGAAGAAACTGGTCGACCGACCACTGAAGCAGAACCCGAAGTTCCCTTTCGTCCAGATTTACCGAATAACTTACGGGATCTTCTTTTCAGGGGTGACAAGACCCCCAGGTTTTTAAAAAGGGCTGCAAATACTGAATCCTCAGCTGCTCCTTTCCCAGAAAGACTCGTGCCTTCAAAGGATCAGGTATCTTTTGACAAATTTAAGGATGTGATTCGTTCATTAAATGTTCAAGTCCCGTTTTTAGAATTAGTTCAACAAGTTCTTTCCTATCTTAAATTTATGAGATAGCTTTTGTCAAGGAAGAGGACTCTAGAAAAGGTTGAGTCGGTGGCCCTCACTGAAGAATCATCTAGCTTTCTATCACATGTCATAGCCCCTCATAAATTGGAAGACCCTGGTAGTTTTTCTGTCCCCTGTAATATAGGAACCTTCCCAGTTAAGAAGGCTTTGTGCGACTTAGGTGCTAGTATAAGTGTCATGCCCCTAAGCGTTGCCTTAAAACTAGGAATGACCGAATTTGCAGTGACCAGTATGACAGTCCAGATGGCAGATCGCACATCTATGGAACCTATAGGAGTGTTGGAAAACATCCCTGTCCGTATTGACAGGTTCTTCTTCCCAGTTGACTTTGTAGTTTTGGACATCCCAGAGGATGCCCATATACCTATAATTTTAGGAAGACCTTTCCTTCACACTGCAGGCGCCATTATAGATGTAGGCACCGGGACTCTAACCTTCAAAGTAGGCAAGCATTCTATTATCTATGGCCTATCTTATAGAAAAAAGGATGATATGACCCCCATCACATGTAATGCTATCACTTCTGAGAAGAAGTATGAGGTCATCACTACTTCTCCCACTTTATTACCTGTTCCTGTATCTGTTTTTACACCTCCGCCCCAGATTGGGAGCAGTAGGGAGGACACTTCTATTATGACTATTGCAGGAACTGGTTTGGGGAAACCCAAGGTGAAGGAAGTCATCATCCAGAGAGGAGGAATGGGATGCCTAAGCTATGAAGAAGATGAGGATCCAGACGTCGTGTGTAACACCCCGTAATTTCCAATTATTTATATATTATTTAAAATCTTATTTTAGTAATAATAATGTTCCACAATAAATAAAATTTCATTAAAATATATCGTTTTTGACAATGATATTAATATGTCCGTCTTAAAGTTATACTTCTTAAACTTGTAAAACGTTACTCTGTCCTTGTTGCTAATTTTAAGATATTTTACAGGCATATTTAGCTCTTGCTTATAAAATAAAACTTTTAGATCTGTTTCTTAGCTTTTCAACGCCACCGAAAACACGTCAATCGGAGTTCTGTGGAGGAAATTATACCCAGAATACGAAAGGCTGTCACGGACTATCCGCTAACAAAATCTCGCTCGTCGACTCTTTACTTATTCCACTTGTCCTTTGGGACACTTGTCTTATACACCAATTTTGCCTTGCAGCCCAAGGTCTTTCCCCTCCTCTTTCCTTCTTCTTCAATCCTTTAATTATATTTTTCAGCACAAACACACCCAAACACAAAGCACAAAACACCATTGTTATACTCTTTACCTTCAACCGTAAAACGGTCGTAAAATCTCCGTTTCTTATTCGTTTTCGACGATTTTCGCGCCTATCTCTTCCTCTCCTCGACCTCCATCTTTCTAGGTAATAAAATTATCAAATTCCTTCCTTAATATACTCTGGTCGTGGCCTTTAAGGCACGGTTCTCTTAGCTAACCTCGTTTATTTATGTGTAGCTAGTTCGGTTGTCCAAACCGGAGTGGCTTTGAGTCAAAATCATGCTTATTGAAGAGCTATAAGGTAACGGTGATGGGTTACTCGACTTTATCGTCTTTGTTTGCATGACCATATGCTAGTAATGTTTAGTATACTAGAATTGTGTTTGATTAAGTAGTGGCATGATTAGGTTCATAAATCATATGTTTGGATGAATTTCATCATGCATGCTTGTGTTGGATGAGTTTTTAATTATGGAAATTCATTAAGGATTGTATGGTTAAATGAGTTTATGATCATTGAGGATGATTAGTTTGATAGTCTTTCATGTTCATAGTGTTATGCTTACAATGGTTAATTCATGATGTTTCAGCACCTTGACAAATCTGTCCATTGTCTTGTACAATTTATTTCGACATCTTAGAGTATCCTTCTTTGAAAATGTTGAAAATAGACCCCTGTTTATTTTGAGTTAAGAGTCTACCTCTGAATTTTCGTAATTTTCTTGCATGTCATTTGTTTACAATAAATTATTTACGAACAGTGCGCTGAAATACTCGCAGAACGGACAGTAGCTCAAAGATTGTTTTGAAAACCATTTTTAAACTTTGAAATGATTCTGTTCCTTTTCAATAATTAAACTTTGAAGATTTTAGATGATGTTAGGAGTTTGCTTTGCCCCAAAATGATTTGTTAAACCCGTTTTATGAAGCAATACATTTTGTGTGACGGTTTCTGACACGCTGTAAAGATCAGTCAATAACCCCCTGTTAAGTTCGTCTTTTGGAAATGTTTATTTGACAAATATTGTAGATAAAAGTCTTATTAAACCGACCCAATTGGCCTTGTATCATTTCGATTTTATTTGAATTAATTATGAATTTTACGGCAGATGACAGCTGTAATGCGAAATGCGTTTAGAACTTTTGTTTCATTATTCAATCCCGTGTGTTCTCTTTTGGCATGGAACGGATATAAGTGTTGTATTGTTCATATTTTTTTGGCTCATGTATGTTTAAATGAGTGGGTTAACGGTTATGTTATCCTAAGCTTGTTTAGGTGACGGTTATGTCATCCTAAGTTGTGTTGGTGACGGTTATGTTACCTTGGTTGTGAATAGATAGCGGTGATACGATTTGTGTATCACTGTAATGAACAAACGCCACTCCTGTTATGGGATTTTATCTAACTATGTTCGGGATTGGTCGGTGTCCGTGGTTATGCGGCCCGGTCCCCGTGTGTCGTTCGGTGTAGGTTATTACATCGAGAGGTCTGGCCAGGTCTTAGGCATATAGTTGTCGGTTATGCGCTATACATAGTATCCGGATGACGTGGTTATGCGCTCCGGTAGCTAGGGCGCGGTTATACGCCCTAGCCTGTTAGTGGAGCGGTTATACTCCCTAACTATCAGTTGTAGCGGTTATGCTACCTGACGGCGTTCATTCTATTCTTGGCTTGTTGTATGCGTGATTGGACATGCCACCTAGTTGTTGGCCTCTGAGTCGATCACTTGGATGTTTACCTGATTATGATGATTGGACATGCCACCTAGCTGTTGGCCTCTGAGTCGATCATTTGGATGTCTACTTGATTTCGAGATCATCTCACTTGTTGGCTTTAATTATGTTTTGCATGTTGATTCATGTTGTTCCCACATATTTTGGTTTATCGCTCATGCATTGATCATGTTGATCACGTTTGGAAATGCATATATGGTTGTTTCTGAAATTATATACATGTTCATATGTATAAGATGTTTTGTATTAACGTTTACATGTTTTCTGACGTAAAGTGGCTGGGAGAACCCTGAGTTACTCCCCACTGACTGTGGCGTTCATGTTTCATGAATGTAGGTTGGTGCTGTTTGGGGAAGACGTGTGGCTAGCGAGCATTGTTGATCATTCGACAATTACCCTTACGATTAGTTTAGATTTAATTCATGTTGTTATCGTGGGATACCTTATCCCTCGTTTATTTAAGTATACGTGAATAAGTTATACTTTCTTATTAGATTTAGTCTTCCGCACGTTGTTTTGATATTCCGCGAAAAAGTTCTAATAAATATGTCGAAAAGTTTTTAAAAGTATCGTATTTCCGCTGCAATTTACTTGTTTAATTTTTATGCTATATCGCGGGGTGTCACAGTTGGTATCAGAGCAGTAATGCTCCCGACGCACACACGTGTACCCCAACTTAAATATCAACTTGACCTGAAATAATGAATGAGAGATGGGTAGATTTAAGGACCAGGTGGTAGTCTGTAATGTGATTGCTCCTTGTTAGGTCTAACACGTTTGTTAAATGTCAAAGATTTTATTTTTGTGCTTAAGGATTGGTGAACCATGAGCTTACCTGGATGGCGATCAAGATTATTGTCTACTACCGAAGATGGAAGATTCGTGCTATCTTGAAGGATGCTTCTATGTCCCCGAAGATAATCCTTGCTCATCCTGCATCATCTTCTTCCTTATTTCTTGATGTATATCCTTACTTCCCGAACTATCTTCTATCTTAACTCGGAAGCCACTTCCGTGACTTCTCGACTTAACCTTATCCTTGTTACTTACCTTTTCCCATGGCGCTTCGTAGGTAGCCTAACTTAGTTGGATATTCAGGATTTTGTTCGAGGATAACCCCTAGCCCTTATTTTGAGAAGTAATAAGACTGAAAACGTTTAGGGAGTATAGTAAGACATGTTTTGGTGATCCTAATGCTTAGTTGTTTGCCCTACATAGTGAGTGAAAATGGTTGGTGGAATCTTGGTTTAAAATATTGAATTATATGTGCAATATTTGGTGGATTTTAACCTTGGGAATCATATTTGGGATTTAGGATTAGTGGATTAAAATGTGTTGCTTTAAGAGTATGAATGAGGTGTTAGAAGTCATAAATGAATTTGGGAAATATACTTGGGATGCTAGTGAAAATGAATGGTTGAGTAAAGTGAATCAGTAATGCTTGACTTTGGGAATTGGGTTTGACTTTAATTGGGATTTTACTTTTGGAGGATAAGAATCGTGTATATTGATGGACGATTATTGAAAGAGTTAGCGATGTAACTTTAGAGGAACTGACTGAAGTTTACTCTTTTAGTTATTTGATTGGATTAGAGGTGTAACCTTTGAGGAGTTACTTGAAGATCATGTCTTTGGATGTCTGATTGATGTAGTAAGGTGCAACTTGTGGATTTGTAAGATTTCGAGGATGCGATGTTTAAAGGACGTTTGGATTCGTATATAGAGATGTGAGACATATCTATAATTGAACTTGGTGTTCACATTTTGAGGTATCTAAGAATTTGTATGGATTTATCGATCGTGTGGGATTAGAATAGAGTGATTCGATAAAAGGTGAAATTTTTGGAAATTGAAGAAAATAGAGGGTACATAATCTATGGAGTATAAAGATTATGAACTAGCAATGGTATAAAAATGGTTTATCCTGGAATATTAAAGAAGTGTCGTTTAGGAAATTTAAGAAGTAGAGATACCTGAAACTTTATGGAATAGTCGAAATTGAGATAATCGTACACCTGAAAGGACTTATAATATGGTAAACCATATGGGAAAATTATTCTTGGAAAGTTATAGTTCAGTGTGCTTGAATTGGTAAATAGGAGATGAGAACCTTGTGAGAATTTTAGGAATCCTAAGCCTTGGGAATTGTGTCAGTTCAAATCATAATCTTTTCTCAACGCTTCTCTTCGATCTTCTTTCTTCTTCAGTGCTAATTCCGTCGAGTTATGCTTTCATAACAAAGCTTGCTTGACCTCTTTTTACGTCATATATCTTGTTACCTCTAATGTTTATCTTTCTACTCATAGCTTCACTTTTGTTGGAATCCATAATCTAGAGTCTCTTAGCCATCATCTTACGTATCTCTCCCTCAAGTTTCTATTTCGCGTTTGTTCCTGAAGTTTGAATCATATCTTTAATTGTTGTGAGCCTTGTCCCCTTTCTTCTTGGACTAGGTGTGAGGTTGAATTCGTTTGTGGAATAGTGATATATGCTTAGAAGATCCTTGGTTTTGTTATCGGACTTAGTTGAGAGAGTTGGCGTTTGGTGACGTTTAGGTAATATTAGGTAGTGTGCCATCTTGACGGTTTCATGTTAAAGGTTTGAAGGTATGAGTGCTTCTTATGGATTGATATCAACCCTGATGCTGATGATTTTGGTGTTATCTATGAGGGCGTTGATGGTTACCTAGAGACCGTTTGGCTGAAAGTTGTTACTTTTATGAGACTTTCTTTTGGGATGATCACTGTACGGTAATGAAGTATGGTAGTCAAGGTTTAAAAATGTTTTCTTGATTTGGGTCGATGAGAGCTGACCAGTTTGGGACTAAATATTTTGGATGTTTAACTCGTAGTCCTAGGTTTGGGAATAGTTACGGTTTGAAGAATTCCGTGTCTATGCTTTTGGGATTAGATGTTTTGAATGTTTATCTCATAGCCCTATGTATGAGAGTGAGTACAGTTCCGAGAGTGTCGCTTTCATATCTTTTGTTGTCGGTATGAGCGTAACAAATTTTGTTTAGAGGTCTGGAAGTACGATGGATTATGGTTTGGGATCCTTGTTTTGGTGTTTTACCTTGTTTAAAGACATATATCTTATGTTGGTTGGTTATGAATGTGACCTTGTTAATAATTTTGGACCTAGCTCTGTGAAGGATGTTGGTTGTTGAGTAATAATTAAGAGTTGTGAAGTTCCTTTGGTAATGTGATACCTTGTATCGTGGATGACCTGGAAGTGAGTGACCCAAATTGAGTTGAGGAAGCCTTTAGAGTTTTGCGGATAAAAGAGCTGCCTTTTGAGGTGTGTAAGAAACCATGATGATGATGACTCATTTATGGATTGAGTGAGTAGTGATTTATGTAATCTGAAAAGTTATCCCCTCCTTAACCTTAAATCTCTTTTGTCCATGCTTTCGTTCTTTTGTTGTCTTTGTCTCTTTGTTCTCTTGTTGAGTACCGTCTTTAACCTTGAAGATGGCAGTTTATGAAGCCTTGTTTTGGGTTAGCTTCCTTGTTGACCTCTTTGTGCTTTGAGATCTTTGAAAGACCGACCCGACCCTCTTTGGTTGTTAATATGTAGCTTTCATCCTAGTATTTTGTTTGAAGTATTCAAAATATTTTCCATTTATATATTTTATAACGATTTGAGTTAGCTAACTTTTGTTGTTGAAAATCTTAGTTTTTGTAACAACCTTACCTATTTTTACGGATTCGAAAATGGAAGTTTACTTTCGAAATAACATGTTTTGAAAAACTTCAAATGGTTTATAATATTAATTGATTTTAGCGTTTGATTCAGCGTTAGAACTCGTTATTGGAGATGTCTAATAACTTGTACTATGCTTGTCGGCGCATGATTTAGTTTTGGACTAGCCCTTGATTTGGAATGTCGGGCTCTTGAATGCGCAACGAGAACCCTCTTGTTCCATTGACGAGGACTTGTGCCTTTGAAAAATCTTTTCAAAATCTTTGAAAAAAAAAAATATAAGTTTTGAAATATCAAATTTTGGGTAAACGCTTTGGTTGTTTACCTTGTCTTTACAACTTACCGTTTTCTACTTTCAAGTTTCGAGGACGAAACTTTTTGAAAGGTGGGGTGATTGTAACACCCCGTAATTTCCAATTATTTATATATTATTTAAAATCTTATTTTAGTAATAATAATGTTCCACAATAAATAAAATTTCATTAAAATATATCGTTTTTGACAATGATATTAATATGTCCGTCTTAAAGTTATACTTCTTAAACTTGTAAAACGTTACTCTGTCCTTGTTGCTAATTTTAAGATATTTTACAGGCATATTTAGCTCTTGCTTATAAAATAAAACTTTTAGATCTGTTTCTTAGCTTTTCAACGCCACCGAAAACACGTCAATCGGAGTTCTGTGGAGGAAATTATACCCAGAATACGAAAGGCTGTCACGGACTATCCGCTAACAAAATCTCGCTCGTCGACTCTTTACTTATTCCACTTGTCCTTTGGGACACTTGTCTTATACACCAATTTTGCCTTGCAGCCCAAGGTCTTTCCCCTCCTCTTTCCTTCTTCTTCAATCCTTTAATTATATTTTTCAGCACAAACACACCCAAACACAAAGCACAAAACACCATTGTTATACTCTTTACCTTCAACCGTAAAACGGTCGTAAAATCTCCGTTTCTTATTCGTTTTCGACGATTTTCGCGCCTATCTCTTCCTCTCCTCGACCTCCATCTTTCTAGGTAATAAAATTATCAAATTCCTTCCTTAATATACTCTGGTCGTGGCCTTTAAGGCACGGTTCTCTTAGCTAACCTCGTTTATTTATGTGTAGCTAGTTCGGTTGTCCAAACCGGAGTGGCTTTGAGTCAAAATCATGCTTATTGAAGAGCTATAAGGTAACGGTGATGGGTTACTCGACTTTATCGTCTTTGTTTGCATGACCATATGCTAGTAATGTTTAGTATACTAGAATTGTGTTTGATTAAGTAGTGGCATGATTAGGTTCATAAATCATATGTTTGGATGAATTTCATCATGCATGCTTGTGTTGGATGAGTTTTTAATTATGGAAATTCATTAAGGATTGTATGGTTAAATGAGTTTATGATCATTGAGGATGATTAGTTTGATAGTCTTTCATGTTCATAGTGTTATGCTTACAATGGTTAATTCATGATGTTTCAGCACCTTGACAAATCTGTCCATTGTCTTGTACAATTTATTTCGACATCTTAGAGTATCCTTCTTTGAAAATGTTGAAAAGAGACCCCTGTTTATTTTGAGTTAAGAGTTTACCTCTGAATTTTCGTAATTTTCTTGCATGTCATTTGTTTACAATAAATTATTTACGAACAGTGCGCTGAAATACTCGCAGAACGGACAGTAGCTCAAAGATTGTTTTGAAAACCATTTTTAAACTTTGAAATGATTCTGTTCCTTTTCAATAATTAAACTTTGAAGATTTTAGATGATGTTAGGAGTTTGCTTTGCCCCAAAATGATTTGTTAAACCCGTTTTATGAAGCAATACATTTTGTGTGACGGTTTCTGACACGCTGTAAAGATCAGTCAATAACCCCCTGTTAAGTTCGTCTTTTGGAAATGTTTATTTGACAAATATTGTAGATAAAAGTCTTATTAAACCGACCCAATTGGCCTTGCATCATTTCGATTTTATTTGAATTAATTATGAATTTTACGGCAGATGACAGCTGTAATGCGAAATGCGTTTAGAACTTTTGTTTCATTATTCAATCCCGTGTGTTCTCTTTTGGCATGGAACGGATATAAGTGTTGTATTGTTTATATTTTTTTGGCTCATGTATGTTTAAATGAGTGGGTTAACGGTTATGTTATCCTAAGCTTGTGTAGGTGACGGTTATGTCATCCTAAGTTGTGTTGGTGACGGTTATGTTACCTTGGTTGTGAATAGATAGCGGTGATACGATTTGTGTATCACTGTAATGAACAAACGCCACTCCTGTTATGGGATTTTATCTAACTATGTTCGGGATTGGTCGGTGTCCGTGGTTATGCGGCCCGGTCCCCGTGTGTCGTTCGGTGTAGGTTATTACATCGAGAGGTCTGGCCAGGTCTTAGGCATATAGTTGTCGGTTATGCGCTATACATAGTATCCGGATGACGTGGTTATGCGCTCCGGTAGCTAGGGCGCGGTTATACGCCCTAGCCTGTTAGTGGAGCGGTTATACTCCCTAACTATCAGTTGTAGCGGTTATGCTACCTGACGGCGTTCATTCTATTCTTGGCTTGTTGTATGCGTGATTGGACATGCCACCTAGTTGTTGGCCTCTGAGTCGATCACTTGGATGTTTACCTGATTATGATGATTGGACATGCCACCTAGCTGTTGGCCTCTGAGTCGATCATTTGGATGTCTACTTGATTTCGAGATCATCTCACTTGTTGGCTTTAATTATGTTTTGCATGTTGATTCATGTTGTTCCCACATATTTTGGTTTATCGCTCATGCATTGATCATGTTGATCACGTTTGGAAATGCATATATGGTTGTTTCTGAAATTATATACATGTTCATATGTATAAGATGTTTTGTATTAACGTTTACATGTTTTCTGACGTAAAGTGGCTGGGAGAACCCTGAGTTACTCCCCACTGACTGTGGCGTTCATGTTTCATGAATGTAGGTTGGTGCTGTTTGGGGAAGACGTGTGGCTAGCGAGCATTGTTGATCATTCGACAATTACCCTTACGATTAGTTTAGATTTAATTCATGTTGTTATCGTGGGATACCTTATCCCTCGTTTATTTAAGTATACGTGAATAAGTTATACTTTCTTATTAGATTTAGTCTTCCGCACGTTGTTTTGATATTCCGCGAAAAAGTTCTAATAAATATGTCGAAAAGTTTTTAAAAGTATCGTATTTCCGCTGCAATTTACTTGTTTAATTTTTATGCTATATCGCGGGGTGTCACATCGTGGATCGGGAGGAGAAGAAGAAGAGGAGGCAAGCTCAAGAGGAGAAACCGTCGCATATGCTTTGCGACGGCGGAAAGAAGATGTGTTTTGCTACAAAAGCAAAAACCGTGGAAACTACGGCATGTAGTCAGAAGCCGTGGTCGGATATCTTCCGCATCTTTAGCGGATAGTTGTTTTAGGTTACAGTTTTTAAGACAATTTATTTTTGTTGTGTGAAACTTTTTATTTTGGCTTGCTCGTAGTTTTAGATCCTTTCCTTTATGTTTGAGTAGTTAAGACTTTAGAATCGTTTTTGGCATATCTCGCGCATTGTTGGGCGCACATACTTTCTTGCTTTTTCAGATTTTACGAAGAAACGAAGACCTCCAGGACGTAGAGGGTCGACCGACCAGAAACATCAGTCGGTCGACCAGAGTCGCTGTATCGCTAATTCTTCTGTGGTTCACGGGAGGTCGACCGACCAGAATCATCGGTCGGTCGACCTACTGTCCGCTGCGGTCTTTCGTTTCTCTTCCTTGGAAATCATGAAATTGACTTGGTTACTTGAGTGGCACTGCTGGCCACCAAAACCTCCCAGCTTACGCTGGTTTGGGGAGGTTTTTCACGCGCTTCATAACCCAGTGAGTTCTTTCCAGTTTTTCCTTGGTTTTTACTTTTTCGTTTTAATTTTCTGAAACCTTTACTTAGGCTAATGCACAATGGGGACATTGTGCGGGTTGGTTTGGGGAATGGTTTCGTGTTACATGCATTGCATTTTGTCACACGTTTACTGCATTTCTGTCTTGCATCGTTCTTTTCTTTATTTTCCTTATATATACAAAAATCAAAAAAAATTTAAAAAATTAAAATTTCAAAAAAATGCACATTTATTTTAGCATATAGGTCGAGTCGGAACGAGAGTATTTCAAGGATGATTTAGCTATCTTACATGTTTATGCCTTTACCATTGCCTTGTCAACTTGTTTTAGTATGAGAGTCTTTTGCATATCTACGAGTTTTTGTTAACTTGCATATCTTGAGACTTGACTTATACCTTGGCAACCTACTATACATTCTAAGGTTTAGAGCTTATTTCCTGGTTTCATTCTTAAACCAGTTGTCTAGGATGTGAGTAGTACTCCCCTTGGAACATGTTACATCAATATGCATAAACATGAACTCGAATTGCTATATACTTGTTTTACTATCTCGTTTTGTGAGTCTTGATACGTGCATTTGGGATCCCCTTTCTCTTATTTACCCATAAGCCTTACATAGCCAAAATTGCCTTTTTATTCCCCCAAAACTACATCCCATACTTAGCCTACCTTTCCAAGCTAGTATCTGTGGTCTTTGGTTTATTTTTTTGAGGCATCTTGGTTTGTATGCTATCTTGAGCAAAAAAAGAGAAAAGAAAGAAAGCAAGAAAGAAAAAAAAAAAAAAAAAAAAAAGAACAGAAAAATTCAGAAAAAGAAAGAAAGAAAAGAAAAACGGAAAAAGTCAAAACGTACAGAAAAGAGGTCGACCGACCGCATATACAAGTCGGCCGACCACCTGTCATCATCAGATTCAAAATTTCGTTCCAAAATCCCTTTCTTCTATATGTTATCACTCCCGTGCTTCATTCAAAAATATTTGGGAGTCCTTTCTTATATTCAATGTGAGAGTTGTGCTACAAAAGAGCACCTTCTTAATATCAAAAGTTGTAAAATATGTTGTTGGGAACCGGTTCTACTAGCTTGGCTACTAACCCCACAAATCCAAAAACATCTTAACCACTTTTACCTTTTACCTCACATATCTTTCATTACCTCAATTGCATGTATCCAAGTCACTTAATGGGTTTGTTTTACATAGTTGTAGAATTTTTGTTCATGTTAAATTGCAGGCATGTTTTCATAGGTCGCAGTTAGGTGAGTGTCATTACAAAATTACTTCTTTCTATCTTCTACATATACTCACCCTTTGCTACATGAGTGTCTCGAGCGTACCGCGAGAGTCCATGGTATAAAGTCTCTATAGTCTCTAGTGTTGCAAGTTTGACGATACCATAACTCGTTTGCATGATTTATATACTTTCTCATTTTGTACTTGGTATTGGTCTAGGCTGACATGTAAATTTCGCTCTGAGATTGAAATCGTTCCATTAATTAGGATCGAGTCTATATCTTGCTTGAGGGCAAGCAAGGGTTTGGTTTGGGGAATTTGATGCGTGTCTATTTTATGATGTTTTTCATCTATTTTTACACGCATTTGGTCGCTCATTTACTACGTTTTAGCCTTTATTTCCCAACAATCGTGTACTTTCGTATTTTTATGCACTTTTGCAGATTTATGCGGAAAAGAAACGATTTAGCACCAAATCCATATCCTCAAGTCTTTTGCATAATTAAGGAACAAATAGAAAGTCAATTGGAGTCAAAGTCAAGTGCCAAAAGTCAAAACAAGAAGAAATCCGAAGATTTCCGTACGGAGGCGGTCGACCGACCAGCTAAACGGGTCGGCCGACCAGGCCTGAACTTTTATAAAGCCCAAAATCTCAAGGAAGGCCAAAAAATAAAAGAAGCCCAGGAAGAAGCGGTCGACCGACCCACATAGTAGGTCGACCGACCACAGCGGAAGCCCAGAACTTATCTTTTTTTCGGAAATAAAGTAGAATTAGAGTCTTTAGGAAACTCTTACTTTTTCTACCTATATAAACTAATCTTGTGATTAGGGTTAGATATCTTATCTTGGAACTATCAAGTTTTATCATCAAGTATCAATTAGCATCTAGTTTATTTAGAAGAATTTTAGTGTTGTAATCTTTCAACAATTCCCAAGCATCCAATAAAGTTTGTTTCTTTCTGCCCTAATTCCAATTGTGGTATTACTCTTTTTAATCTAGCTTTTTATTATCGTTCTTATTTTTATTACAATTGTTTAAGTCAGAATCTCAAGCTTTGTTAGTTCTTGCATGTTTAGATTGTTTACCATGTTTACCATGTTTATTCCAAATTTTATAATCATCTTAAGTATTATGAGTAGCTAAATTTCATATGTTAGGATGTAGGGGATGAATATGCGTAGGTAAATAAAATTCGAAAGACCGACTTGTAGCAGGACCACGGTCGGCCGACTGGAATAACTGGTCGGTCGACCGAGGTCGTGGTCGGTCGACTGGAGTAGCTGGTCGGTCGACCACCCGTGTATGTATTCTTATTTCGTCTTTTCTTGTCAATTATAATATCCTGCAATGAGACCATAAGGAGACTTGTAGGATGTTAGTAATGACCTACCCAAGATTGAAAGATACGGGAAGGGCATTGGTTTACACCTTAAGACGGATAGGTTACTCAAGGCTGAAAGGTATGTGACCTGGGATTTAGGAAACACCTTTATTGTTGACACCCAATAATTGTGAGACCTAGGAACTAATAGCATAGGCAGAAAGGAGCTATTAGGTAGCATAGACTTAAAAAGATATGCTACACCCCCTTACGCGACTGCAATACATGTTGACCTTAGGATTAATATTACCTTAGCTATTTATTACCCAAACATCCTAGCATCCCTTTTTATATATTTTTATTCTCATCTTTATTTCTTGTTTTATTTTAAATCTTGCTTAGACTTAGTAATCAACAATCAAACCCCCCAAATTTGTTACCTTTAAACATTAACACCAAACAATAAACATTCCCCACCTCCTTGTGGTTCGACCCTGACTTTCACTATCTATTGTTAAAGTTAGGAATTATAAATTTATCTTTGGTACCCTCAACGACGGGCATCACCAATCCTGCATTAAACACCGAAAGTCGGAAGTATCGACATTCTAATATAAATAGCATATAAAAGGCACAATTTAGTACAAGAATCATCTCAAAACAACTAAAGGGGAGGCATAGAAGTGTATACGAATATGACTCATCAATGGTTTAATACCATCTTTTATACTTTTCATGCATCTAGATTTAGACCATTTTAGATTATATATTGTAATTTTAATATCACAATATGAGTATTAATATGGTCTAAATAACTAACATCGACTACTCCTATGCGAGAACAATTTCAAAGAACCTGGTCATAAAATTGTCAAAAATTTACTCTATTACCAAAAAATGGCATTGTATCATAATGACATAATCAGATAGTTCAACACCAAACCCACAAATAAAAACTATGGGATTTCATGACTTTGCCGATGGTATGAATTGCTCCTTCCAGAGAACAAATACTTTAATATCTAAATCCATTATCAATATAAATAATTCAAGCAATATAAATACTACTGACTATAATTCAAGCAATATAAATACTACTGACTATAATTCAAGCAACAAGTTACAAAGAATTCGTTGATTAAATTGGCTATGAACTGAAATATAAATAAAAAGAGAGGAAATTACCTATAAACTGAAAGGAGACAAGCAGGGACGAGCTATTTCGGTCAATTGGAGCAGACGACAACAACATGAGATTGTCAGAGGCGACGTCGATGAAGGTGGTCGGAGTTGAAGGAAATCGAGGTTTCCAATTTTGATGATTAGGGTTCACGATGAACATTAGTGTATGTTATGCGATTGATTTTAATTGAATTGTTTGGGTTTTATTAATTATCAGTGTTACGCTTTCCATATCTTTAATTAATTTTATTTTTTTAACGAATGAAACGTATTTTGCGCGTTATTAAAAATTTCGTGTATATTTACTATCAGATTTTTAAAAATTTAAAAGATATAATGCTACGGTTCTACAAATGAACCGTCGCATTTTCTTAATAAATAGTTTTGGCTACGGTTATTGTAACACCCCGATTTATTAAGGAGCCTTTAGCAAGACATCCTAAGTAAATTGAGTTGTTACCATCTCGGAATATCCGAGGCAGTGAATAACAAAGTAAAACAAACCAAAGTACTTTATATAAAAACTGGTAAAATTTAAGCTTTGGTGTTACAGATACAACATAGCGGAAAAAAGTACAACAAATAACTACAAAGTAGGTGATCTACATCTAAGTCGGTCCATTCCAAGTGCTCACGCCATCCCATGCTCCCACAGCACCATCTTTCCTGTCAAAACTGCTTCCCATTACGGATCATCACAGGTGTCACACGAATACACAGGGTCAACCACGAGGTTGAGTAGAGGAAAAATAAAACAACAATATAATATACTCCGCACCGATCCAACGCCAAATAAACTCCGCACCGATCCAACACCAAATAACTCCGCACCAATCACAAGACCCAATATACTCCACACCATATCACAGACCCTTTATCTCCGCACCAAACACAGACCCTTTATCTCCGCACCAAACACAGACCCTTTATCTCCGCACCAAACACAGACCCTTTATCTCCGCACCATACCATATCACAGAATTATATATCACAATATACCAATCATATAGCAATATAGATGAACATGGTTAATATCAACCAATAAACAGATTACACATCTCATATACGTAGTATTCCCCTACCTCACTTGTAGAACGACAACCGGACAGCTGCTAGAAACATCCCACTTCGAATTCCGCTCCTATAAATAATACTTACTATCAATATCTATTCATATTAACAACGCTACTAAATGTTCATTCATCATACTTATAATTGATTTATTCCTGACACAGTATATATATATCCACTACAAACCCGTAAGCAATTGTCACAATATTATATCTCTTATCGATATATTAAACAATCGCCAAGCATCACTAACAATTACCGTACACCAATAATTGACACTTACTAAATGTAGTATACTTATTCCACCAACCAATTTACTACTAACTTTAATAAAATAAAATAAAATAAAATAATCAAATATGAATATTAATACTAACAATAGTATTAATAACAACCCATAACTAATAAAATACCACTAATAGCAATACTATCAAAATAATAATAATAATAATAATAATAATAATAAGTAATATAGTACTACGTACTAATAATAAAATAATTAGTATAGTACTACGTACTAATAATAAAATAATAAGTAATAATAAGACAAAATATTAACACGCTACACACAACTCTAAACCCACGACAACCAAAACCACCCCGCGGAAACGAAACCCGAACACCAGGCTAGCCTCCCTCTGCCGGCAGCCACCACAACCAACGCCTAGAAACACGTCGACTCTCGCCGGAGAGATGAACCATGGCCATAACCAGGCCTGGTTGGTTCATCTCCTAACCATCACGGACTCTCTTGGGCAACACCGCAACCACCCCTCGAAACGCCGACACAGCACAGAACCACCTCCGTCACCACCCTTAGCATAGACCGTGGTACCACCGTGTCGACCTCCCCCGAGTCTACGGTGGCACCACCCCACGACCTTATACAAATTCCGACCCCAAAACGTTAATCCCGACGCCAACCGCTAACCCCGACAACCATGACCACCACCGACGGTCCGACACCCAGACACTCACCCACATACCTATCCCACGACCACCATGCCACCCTAACCACGTAAAGAAAAACGAAAACGAAATACGAATAAAACTCACCTAGACTCGTGTCGCTTTCGGTACGAAAGGTCACGACAACCACCTTGTACCACCGCCGCCGCCGTCTCTCTCTCTCTCTGTCTCGTTCCACCAGCCGCCCTCCCCAGCGTTTGAAAGGGGGGTGAGGGTTTCGAACAAAACCAAAATTCTAGGTGTAGGGTGCGCAAATACGAGTTATACGTTATACCTCACGTATTAGGGTTTATGGAAAAGCAAATGGGCCGGGTAAGGATAGTATGTTTACTTGACCCATCTACTCACACAACCTACGTTAAATAATTCAAACCAAAGTCCAACCCGATACACGTATAATACGTAAAGTTATATAATACGTAAAGTTATTATTAACTTAATTGACATACTTACGATAACGATTAATATCATACGATAACATAATATAAGACTTATAATATTAAGTCTCGAGTCAACTTATAATATCAAAACCCCCGAGTCATAAAAAAAATGTGAGGCATTAAATATTCGATAAAATAATTATCGAATACTACTGTTCAAATACGATCAAAACGTCAATATAAACAATAAAAATACGAAATATTGTAATCAAAATACGAGGTATTACAGTCTTCCCTCCTTAAAATGAACTTCGTCCCGAAGTTCAACCACACAGACGTATCACCGTACTCAAAACTCAGGCATAAATCATACGCCAACACATACCACATACCCACTATAGACTCGAAACATAATAACACTAATTCCCGTTCATAAGTTGCAACTTATAATTTAACAAGTACTTATAACAAATAATAATAACTTGCGATTGCTTAACAAATAATATATAATTATATGTCATATTGATAAAAACATGAATAAACAACTCATTATTATGGACTATGAAAATACAGGGTATTATAGTCTTTCCTCCTTAAAATGAACTTCGTCCCGAAGTTCACCATCCCATAGTCAACAATCTGGTCACTAGGCATGTAACGAACACAAAACGTGATACCACATAGCCTCAAGGCTAACAAAGGTACTTTAAAACACTGAATATTACATTACCCTCGTTAAGCAAACTTTGTCCCCCCCAAAGTTTAACGTATAACTAAATTAAAAGAATACTTCACGAAACACAATAAAAGCATAACAGAAGTAATCAAGATATCAAGTATATACAAATAATCACACGAAATACCACTTAGCCAAAACAACTAGAGACATCATAAATCAAAAGATTTTACAATCCTATCCTCCTTAAAACACGGTTACGTCCCCGTAACCTCATTATAAAATTCTCAGCTCATAACTCCATCTTACTCATTACTTTATCTCATATTATCTCCAAGTAACCAAGTATTGCACTCATCGTCAAATCTAAGACCAAAGACAAGGGGTGAGTGAACTGACGGGATAAAACCGCAAATCAATATTTCCATCTCAATATCGATTCCAAACTCATAAAAATAATATAACTCAATAACCAAGGTCACACTGGACCGTAACACAATATGACACAACGGCCAAATAACTCATAACTCATTACCAGTAACCAATTCTCATCTCCATTTCAATCTTCAATATTGTCAAATATTCCATGAAAGAAACTGCTCAACACTTAGAGAGTAAATCTCCGAGCCTCTCATCCACGAGTCTCAGGTCAAAGAAAAAGACGTTTCAAACGCAATACAAATCCACAAACCACCAATTTGTATCACTGAACCATTACCTCCGGAATCATACAAATTATAATATGGGTAATAAAAATACCCAAAAAGGATGTTTATCACTATGATATATACGCCAGATAACCAAACAACATCACCATTGAGACTAAAAGTACCGCACTAATTATAATTCAATTCCGTAAAACAACTAATTGATATCTAGATCCCTTATCCTTAATTGCATGAACTCATATCAATTGTAATTAATCACACGATGCTGAACTTGTAAGCAAACTCCACAACTCTCACATGGGGTTAAACTCATCCACAAAATGAAGAAGACATTTATTGCTATAAAATATCAATTATCGGCATATGAATTACTCACCAATAATTAACGTAGATAAAAAGCACAACACATACAATTCATAATTAATTGACAATTGCTAACCAATAATTCATACCACGTCGAACAATAATATTGATAATAGGATCGGTAGAATCATGCTACGCAGTAAAACAGAATCAGAGTAGCTAACACTTGCATACCCTTGAAATTTTAGCACCAGTTAGTATATTACTATCATGTAAACAATCAAGAAACTCATAGTTTCTAATTGACAATTTCAAACGTTTCATGTTCATAAACATATTTTAGAAAGGACTTAAAACAAGATTAACTAACATAATTAACATGGAGCGTTGACATATTATACAAGATATACACCAATCATAGATTAACAAGACCGTTTAACATTCCAAGTTAACAATAAGCTAAAATCACTTAGGTACATTTTCCACCCACTCACATTACATCATGTATCATAAAACTGTTATTATATATGACTTGCAAAATAAGAGGTTTATGTAATGTGCAACAATTAATTATTCAGGCAGGATTTCATCAACACGTAGCTACAGAATTTGTCATGTTGCAAACTATCACTATAATTATCAACACAACGAGCGTTATCATGGCTAGTCATCACTGTGAAAACATTGTGAGACTTTTGAAACATTGAAGTTGCAATTCCTGAACACGAATCCGTAGACAATTTTACACATTATAGATCGAAACAAGACTACACGGAGACATTCTGGCTTTCCTTTACTAAAACATTGTTCTTGTAACTCATGAATTATGAAAATTTTAACAATAGAAGTAAACGAATTCACAAGACTAGTACTTCCATAAATCACATGTCAACAAATTAATAAATCAATACATCTTGATCAGCTTTTAAATATAGCAACATGCAATTCACTTCATGGCATATCAATATCCTTGAAAAATTATAAAGATTATAATCTCATGGAACTAGACAGAGATAAACCATTAATATACGAAGGAACATAAACAAGATTCACATTGCTCAAAATAATCACAATTACGTATACAATTAGATTGCTATATCATGCTATTAAGTTTACCAGTTAAATGTTATTCTACCAATAGGCAAGGCTCTTCTCTGATAAACGTGGCTTTAACATCACATAAGAACATCACATAATTCACATTTTAATTAAATTGTTATATGAAACTTACATAACTCACAATTTCACCAATTAAACATTACGCAACAACTTACAAAAATCATAATTAAATAACGACTCGTCAAGATTTTACGTGGCTTATCATTTTAAAAACGTGGATGCATATTCTAAAAAGTGAAGTTGGAACTATGCGCAAGCAATAACCAAGTTTTAAATGATTTATGTTACAAAAGATAGGTCAAAACGGGACTATGCAGTAACAGTCTGACTACTGTCGAATAAAAGAATTATTTCTCCCAAAGACATAACTCATATCAAGGTAAAACCCCAGCATTGTAAACTCAACCCATAAGGTTATCATACATTAAAATTTTCATCCTCAATTATGAAACACGTATAAAATGACAGCCCGGACAAACCAGGTCCTATATATATATATATATAGGGTCAACTAGATAGCTTGATAGTTATACATGTGTATCAAAATAAATTAATTTCTCCCATTGCACCATCACAACTTATCTAAGTACGGAAACTTAAACTAGAGACTATTATGTATCCCTCATTGATTACGAACTTCATAACAACTTTAAATGCGTATAAAAGGCATATAAATCTTAATTACGATATATACTACACATAACTATATACGTTCATGGCTTAGGGAACACATTCCGCATATCACTAGACATGGTTTACTAATGTATATAAATCTGATTATTCACGTTCAAATACCAACAATATATTACATAGATACTATAGTCATTCAATTCCAGATAATTGTATAAACACTTCAAATATCAAAATCATATGATCACATCACTCTAACCATGGCTCAACAAATACTACTCCCAAACTCTGATAATTTCAATTCAATCATCCATGTCAATCCACAGTTTCTATTGCACATATCCTTAATCAGAACTCACATATGACTTACCTCGTTCTTCTCCTGCAAGAACGTTAGCATAGTATAATCAGGTCATTGTATAGTCTACCCCACTCTTCAATTACTCTCTTTGGGTTCCCGAGACATAACAGAAAGGGCCCAGGTTTGGTGTGAGGGGGCCCCTTACTCATCCCGTTCCTTTTTGGGGCACCTATCAGTTTCATCTCGGGGTTCATTTTATTAGACTCGTCCTACGTTCATTATTATTCATTGGATTTGGCCTGAGGATCGTTCGCTCTGATACCACTTTGTAACACCCCGATTTATTAAGGAGCCTTTAGCAAGACATCCTCAGTAAATTGAGCTGTTACCATCTCGGAATATCCGAGGCAGTGAATAACAAAGTAAAACAAACCAAAGTACTTTATATAAAAACTGGTAAAATTTAAGCTTTGGTGTTACAGATACAACATAGCGGAAAAAAGTACAACTGATAACTACAAAGTAGGTGATCTACATCTAAGTCGGTCCATTCCAAGTGCTCACGCCATCCCATGCTCCCACAGCACCATCTTTCCTGTCAAAACTGCCTCCCATTACGGATCATCACAGGTGTCACACGAATACACAGGGTCAACCACGAGGTTGAGTAGAGGAAAAATAAAACAACAATATAATATACTCCGCACCGATCCAACGCCAAATAAACTCCGCACCGATCCAACACCAAATAACTCCGCACCAATCACAAGACCCAATATACTCCACACCATATCACAGACCCTTTATCTCCGCACCAAACACAGACCCTTTATCTCCGCACCAAACACAGACCCTTTATCTCCGCACCAAACACAGACCCTTTATCTCCGCACCAAACACAGACCCTTTATCTCCGCACCATACCATATCACAGAATTATATATCACAATATACCAATCATATAGCAATATAGATGAACATGGTTAATATCAACCAATAAACAGATTACACATCTCATATACGTAGTATTCCCCTACCTCACTTGTAGAACGACAACCGGACAGCTGCTAGAAACATCCCACTTCGAATTCCGCTCCTATAAATAATACTTACTATCAATATCTATTCATATTAACAACGCTACTAAATGTTCATTCATCATACTTATAATTGATTTATTCCTGACACAGTATATATATATCCACTACAAACCCGTAAGCAATTGTCACAATATTATATCTCTTATCGATATATTAAACAATCGCCAAGCATCACTAACAATTACCGTACACCAATAATTGACACTTACTAAATGTAGTATACTTATTCCACCAACCAATTTACTACTAACTTTAATAAAATAAAATAAAATAAAATAATCAAATATGAATATTAATACTAACAATAGTATTAATAACAACCCATAACTAATAAAATACCACTAATAGCAATACTATCAAAATAATAATAATAATAAGTAATATAGTACTACGTACTAATAATAAAATAATTAGTATAGTACTACGTACTAATAATAAAATAATAAGTAATAATAGGACAAAATATTAACACGCTACGCACAACTCTAAACCCACGACAACCAAAACCACCCCGCGGAAACGAAAGCCGAACACCAGGCTAGCCTCCCTCTGCCGGCAGCCACCACAACCAACGCCTAGAAACACGTCGACTCTCGCCGGAGAGATGAACCATGGCCATAACCAGGCCTGGTTGGTTCATCTCCTAACCATCACGGACTCTCTTGGGCAACACCGCAACCACCCCTCGAAACGCCGACACAGCACAGAACCACCTCCGTCAGCACCCTTAGCATAGACCGTGGTACCACCGTGTCGACCTCCCCCGAGTCTAAGGTGGCACCACCCCACGACCTTATACAAATTCCGACCCCAAAACCGTAATCCCGACGCCAACCGCTAACCCCGACAACCATGACCACCACCGACGGTCCGACACCCAGACACTCACCCACATACCTATCCCACGACCACCATGCCACCCTAACCACGTAAAGAAAAACGAAAACGAAATACGAATAAAACTCACCTAGACTCGTGTCGCTTTCGGTACGAAAGGTCACGACAACCACCTTGTACCACCGCCGCCGCCGTCTCTCTCTCTCTCTGTCTCGTTCCACCAGCCGCCCTCCCCAGCGTTTGAAAGGGGGGTGAGGGTTTCGAACAAAACCAAAATTCTAGGTGTAGGGTGCGCAAATACGAGTTATACGTTATACCTCACGTATTAGGGTTTATGGAAAAGCAAATGGGCCGGGTAAGGATAGTATGTTTACTTGACCCATATACTCACACAACCTACGTTAAATAATTCAAACCAAAGTCCAACCCGATACACGTATAATACGTAAAGTTATATAATACGTAAAGTTATTATTAACTTAATTGACATACTTACGATAACGATTAATATCATACGATAACATAATATAAGACTTATAATATTAAGTCTCGAGTCAACTTATAATATCAAAACCCCCGAGTCATAAAAAAAATGTGAGGCATTAAATATTCGATAAAATAATTATCGAATACTACTGTTCAAATACGATCAAAACGTCAATATAAACAATAAAAATACGAAATATTGTAATCAAAATACGAGGTATTACAGTTATTACCTACAACCGTAGCTTTTTATTTTTCAAAAATATTTTTGGCTACGGTTATTAGCTACAACCGTAGCGTTTTTAGTTTTGGCCACGGTTGTTTGAAAACAACCATAGCCATTATAAAAGCCTATTCTCCGAATTTTTACGGCTACGATTATTAACTACAACCGTAGCCATAAGTCTTTGCCAAATGTCATTTCTCCACTAGTGGGGGAACCTGATTTATCTTTCCTGCACATCCTCTTTGGTATGTTTGAGTGTGATGAACTTAAGGGCACATCTTTCACTGAATTATTACCCGTAGGAGAAGTAGAACTTTCAATTCTGCTAGCACTGTCGACCTCAGTAATACCTGGGATGGAAGTTTCATCAGAATGTTCAATGGTATTAGGGAAACTGAGACGCTTCTCATTAAGGTCTTCTAAGACATGGCTTCCCTCTGGGTTGTTTGATTTTGAGTTTTTTCCAGCTCTGAGTCGGCTTACGTCAGATTTGGAAGAAACATCCTCCTCACCATTAACGACAACCCGTTTCACAACCCACTGCAACACGTTATTTATTGAAAGTGTTTTGGCTGGAACAACCTGTGCTTTAAAAAGAGTTTGAGAAAGCAATTCTTTTATTGCTGAAAAAGCTTGAGCATCTGACTGCAAAGCAAAATCAGGATTATAAGCAGTAATTTGAAAATATGTAAACAAATTCACATATCTGTACACTTACAGCATGTTTCATGTGGAATATTTGAGGAGCAGGCATCCTAAACAGTTGTTCAGTAATATCCGTAAACATAGTTAAGGGCAAGGTTCTTGTGCCATCTGATATATCACAGTTGAATGTGACCCTGCAGTTTGTGTAAATCTTTTAGGTAGGATGTATGCTAACTAAATTCCCGCCTCTAAGCATAGATTTTTGTTACAGGAGACGTAGTTATCCAAAAGTAAAGAGTTCAGCATAAGCATACTTAGGCACTGAAGTGCAGTCAGGCTTGGAGCAGTTGTTACATGTATATGTAGTACCCTGAGGTACGGTGGAACGCTTCCAACATTTTGAGCAGCCCATATATGCATTGGTTTTCTCAAAATCAATTTCCGGAATAGTCACTTCTAGCCAATGTTTTTCATCTTGCAATGTTGTTTTTGCCTGAAAACAGTTGTTCATATCGGTTAACTAAAACAATAACTAATTTGTAAACTTATTTGCCTGATGTAGTTTCAGGTAGAGTATTATTGTAGCTTTTGTGCAGTTATCAGCAATTTATTCGTTGTTTATCGATTTACATGCTGAAAGTTCGATATGATTGGTTTGCGGTTTCGCAAACAAGATAACCATTTATAAAATACACAACGACAACTTCTGTTCTAACATTGATACCTTTTTAGAGCGGAGTGTGGGAATTGTAATTGGGTTGTCATTCAGCACAGGCATCTTTACTTTGAAAAGTTTGGTCTGCAGATGCGTCAAGGCAGTAGCATGACTATTCATCCTACACGCTCATTTAGATATGACATTAGCAAAGTGTCAATTTATTAACCGCATGTTCTGATTTATTGATAATTATAGGTTGGGTCAGTACCAGGACGTAATAACATCTGCCTTTTCACCAACAGGCTTATGTATAAAGACAGTCGAAGCACTTCTAGTCATTGAAAAACCTGTGTCATTGTAGAAAATGCAAAGATTATTGTTAGATGCCTGATATCTAAGGATAACACATACAATAGCATGATGACTTGTAATTTCCAAAGTTTTAATTGTAGAAGCCCATGGTAGTAGATTTTATGACAACCTCTGTGCACAGATACTCGAAGAGCAGTTATACCGACGATTCTGAATTTACCACGCACGGGTATCAATAGAGTACAATCATCATGAGCAAGATCATCCCAGACTGAAATTGACAATGGTTGTACAGTGCTGCATAAACAATAGTATTAATACTATGTGAAATATCTCAGATAATATTTTTGTTAGCCTTAGTGTTGAATTTAATGACAGCTTAATAGGCATATTCTCGCACCTGTGGTCGACCAACACAATTTCACGTACACTGGTCTCTCGTGTCTTAGATGTGAGCACCTTACGTGGCTGGTCTTCCACAAAGAGTACAACGCCTACTATGTCTACAAAGTAAGCGAAAGCTGTAAGCTATATATTACATAGAAACAGGATGCAGTAGTACTACAGCCAGTGTATATATTCTGAGTGTACTTAGAAAATATACCAAACATTTCGCTATAATCAGGTGATCGGGGCAGCTGGTTAATTGGACAGTAGTTAACATCAGTGCATTCATCATCATCAGCATGCATGATAATTGTACGATGGTTGAAGGTCATCTGGTATCCAAGTCCTGCACCATGGGTTTGGTACTCAGGTTTTACTGGACTGATACTTGCATCTGATATTTCATATCTCCGGTTGTGCTTGATAGCATCCTCATATATCTCTACTTGATCATCAAATAAAGCACCACACATCTTATTACCCTGGAAAAGAAAAAAAAAAGGAAACAACCTGCTTAATTTACATTAGGACAACAAATGTATAATGCTCTGTGTTATGATGTTGACTCCTAATGCCAAACATTAATTAAGACAACACTTATAAACACAGGTGCAAAAGCAGTTGTTAATAGAATTCAAGCTAGTAAAATTATCCATGACTACAATTCATTTACAAATGGTTATATATAGATGGAAGCTAATGAAGATGCAAACAGTATAGGACTGGACTATGACGTTCACAGATTCAATATTTACAAATGTAGTTATATACATTTTAAAAGATTTTCATATTCTGATGTTATTTGTTTGGAAGCTAGTATTATAAACCAGGTTTGATTTAAGATTAGCTATATAGGAGTATATATCTAAACGCGTCAGGCCAATATAATCAAGAACATCTAATAATCTGTCAAACACACCCAAATAGAAAAACGTAACGAACCTGGTGAATAGGCCAACATGTTTCCGGTTTACCTGGTGTCTTCTAGACCTAGAGAAGCTCATGCAGCCATTGCTTCTCGACAAAAAGGAAAAGGAATGGACATCTAGTGCCACAGACAGTAACCTTACCAACTACCCAAAATAAAGTTAGCATGAATTATACCATCATACCACAGATTAATGAAACTCTCCATAAGAAAAAAACACATTAGAAATAGTTATTTTGCTGTAGCAAGAGTCAAGACGGTCAGAGACTGAATGTAAACGTGACCCAAAATGACCTTCCTATAATACTTCATCTGAACTGACCATGTTCAACCTCGTAAGTACGCAACCCTCTGGCTGCGTCAATTATGACAAACCGAATAGCATATTTGTCAGATCTAATTATGATCGCACTCATAAGTCATAAGTCATAACCAAGTCCTATGAATCCTCAATATAGACAACATATTCACAAACACATCTAGTAGCTTACGTCTCAAACTCGTACCTAGGATTAGAAAAAACAGAAATCTATCTTTCAATAACGATCTATACTTACGCCTATAAACGATGATGTTGACGATATTAACACATACATGATCAACAAGTTCCCGGGTGAAGCGGTCGTGTATAAGGGATTCGACTCAATGTTAACAGAAAACTGCAATATATACCCTTCAGAATTTATAAACACGCTTTGTCCTGGTGGCATGAGCCCGTATGAGTTAGTAATAAAGAAAAATGCTCCGGTAATTTTGTTGAGAAATCTTCTCCCATCTGCGGGTCTTTGCAATGGTACAAGACTAATATGTACAGATTTTACCCCAAATATGATCGAATGCATCATAACTAATGGTCATTATAATGGCTAACATGTGTTTATACCTCGGATAAAGATGCGTCCATCTAGCACTTCAAATTATCCATTTCAGTTCCAGCGGAATCAGTTCCCAATAAAGCTCAGTTTTGCAATGACCATCAATAAGTCACAAGGTCAGACTTTAGATAGAGTTTTTGTATACCTTCCTCAGCCTTGTTTCTCACCAGGACAATTGTATGTCGCATTGTCACGAGTGAGGGAATCTAAGAAAGTGTTTGTTGTAGCAGCAAGTAGCAACTCAGGGACATCTAAAAATTCTATCAGGAACCTGGTATCGTTCGAAGTCCTGAGGCTCGCAGGTATTATAATTAAAATCATACAACACGAGTAAGAATTAGAGACTTAACACAGATTACTTAAGTGACGAAAACCATAAAGACAATACTGAGATCAGCACCGAGTGTGTCATACCAGTTTTCCTGGCCAATTCGAACCACCTTACGACGACCTATAACCACCGTACACAAGCTCCTCTCCTTCTCTGCTATGGCGACTGGGTTTTTTTGTTTTGAGATCTTGAATGTCGTGCCTAGGGTTAGGGTAGACTAGGCCTTAAATAAGGCGGCAGGGTGTGTATGTGTGCTGAGTTTGCAATCTTCTAACCGTGGGCTGTATTCTGTACGCATATCGAGGCCCATGGCCGTGTTGCCATGGTCCTAGGTTCGAAACCCAACAAGTACTTACTACATCAATTACCCTAAGTTGACTAAGTTCCTATTTCCAGTCCCACCTAAGTCCAAAACGACTCTTATAACACGCATACAAACAAGCTTATAAAACGATCGATTTAAATAAAAAGGATCAACAAAGCGAGGTATTACAATCTTCCCCCCTAAAAGAACTTCGTCCCGAAGTTCTACCACCTTAGGTGGCAAAACAATCAACTCAAGCGAACTTGAAACACAAATATCACACAACAGTCTGCATAAACCTACTTAAATCACAGAATGTCACAGTTCTAGCCTCTGCCAGGGTCTTTTGGAAACTACCATTACCACTACTCTGATTCCCGTGGTAGCGGTTCTGATTATTGTAGTTGCTGAAATTCCGCTGGTAGCTGTTACCTCCGGATTTGTTGTTGTTCGAGTAGTTTGCATTTGGTGTCCTGAAACCACCACTTTGGTTGCCCCTATTATAACTGTTTCCAGCACTCTGAGTTCCAACCCAACAAGTTGCTTGCTTGTGTCCGATCTTTCCACACTTAAAACATGCAGCACTTGAACCACTTGCCCCAGTCGCAGATCGGTTGCCACCTCGATTGCCATTTCCTCCTGGTGCACTGTTGGAGAAAAATGACCGGTACTGGTTATTTGGCTTCTTATTCCCTGAGCTTTCGGCCCCGGATTCTGCTTTCCTCTTGTCACCCTTGGCTTTCTCTTCCTCTTTAATCATGACAGCGATTCTTTCTGCCTGGCCAGCCCTCTCGTATACATCTTCCACAGTCGTGGGCTTAGTTGCTAGAAAACTCCTCTTGATTTCAATGGTTAGCCCTTTCTCAAACCTAGCAGCTAACATCTCCGATGTGTAGCCCAGATCAGCTACATTCTCTGCCAGCTGCATGAGCTTACTGTGATATGCTCCCACAGTCATTTCTTCGGTCATCTTGAAAGAATCGAACTCGGCTCTCAGCTTCCCCTTCACATGCTCTGGCACAAACTTAGAGGATAAAATCCCCTTGAACCCTTCCCAACGTACATATTCCGACCCAATCTCTTCCGCAGCAGCCTTGATTTCTTCTTTGTTGTTATTCCACCATAACCTAGCCGTACCCTTCAGATAGAATACAACTTGGTCCACCTTCATTGATTCTGGCACTGACAATAGTTCGAAGATACTCTCGAACTCTCGGCACCATTCCGCCAGCAAACTTGGTGCTCCTTCCCCATCGTACTTGGTGGGGTTATGCCTAGAAATATTATTGCTCATCTTGATTGCATCCGATTGAGTATTTGCCCCAATCCTAGCTAAGAGAGCGGCGTTCAAAGCTAGTAGGCGATCGAATTCCTCTTGTGATACGTTAGCAGCGTTGGGTTCTCTCCTGGGAGGCATTTTACTACACAAGTGACAAAATTTATGAGCATCCTAGGTCAACTCATACTCTGACTTGGTCTTGCTAACATACATAACCTAGCATGTAACTTCTTTCATACGGTTAAGCCCTATCTAACATCGTATTATAAGTCTATCTAAAGGCTTAGGATCACATAACCGCATGCATATATACATGAATATATGCATGCGGTTATGTGATCCTAAGCCTTTAGATAGACTTATAATACGATGTTAGATAGGGCTTAACCGTATGAAAGAAGTTACATGCTAGGTTATGTATGTTAGCAAGACCAAGTCAGAGTATGAGTTGACCTAGGATGCTCATAAATTTTGTCACTTGTGTAGTAAAATGCCTCCCAGGAGAGAACCCAACGCTGCTAACGTATCACAAGAGGAATTCGATCGCCTACTAGCTTTGAACGCCGCTCTCTTAGCTAGGATTGGGGCAAATACTCAATCGGATGCAATCAAGATGAGCAATAATATTTCTAGGCATAACCCCACCAAGTACGATGGGGAAGGAGCACCAAGTTTGCTGGCGGAATGGTGCCGAGAGTTCGAGAGTATCTTCGAACTATTGTCAGTGCCAGAATCAATGAAGGTGGACCAAGTTGTATTCTATCTGAAGGGTACGGCTAGGTTATGGTGGAATAACAACAAAGAAGAAATCAAGGCTGCTGCGGAAGAGATTGGGTCGGAATATGTACGTTGGGAAGGGTTCAAGGGGATTTTATCCTCTAAGTTTGTGCCAGAGCATGTGAAGGGGAAGCTGAGAGCCGAGTTCGATTCTTTCAAGATGACCGAAGAAATGACTGTGGGAGCATATCACAGTAAGCTCATGCAGCTGGCAGAGAATGTAGCTGATCTGGGCTACACATCGGAGATGTTAGCTGCTAGGTTTGAGAAAGGGCTAACCATTGAAATCAAGAGGAGTTTTCTAGCAACTAAGCCCACGACTGCGGAAGATGTATACGAGAGGGCTGGCCAGGCAGAAAGAATCGCTGTCATGATTAAAGAGGAAGAGAAAGCCAAGGGTGACAAGAGGAAAGCAGAATCCGGGGTCGGAAGCTCAGGGAATAAGAAGCCAAATAACCAGTACTGGTCATTTTTCTCCAACAGTGCACCAGGAGGAAATGGCAATCGAGGTGGCAACCGATCTGCGACTGGGGCAAGTGGTTCAAGTGCTGCATGTTTTAAGTGTGGAAAGATCGGACACAAGCAAGCAACTTGTTGGGTTGGAACTCAGAGTGCTGGAAACAGTTATAATAGGGGCAACCAAAGTGGTGGTTTCAGGACACCAAATGCAAACTCCTCGAACAACAACAAATCCGGAGGTAACAGCTACCAGCGGAATTTCAGCAACTACAATAATCAGAACCGCTACCACGGGAATCAGAGTAGTGGTAATGGTAGTTTCCAAAAGACCCTGGCAGAGGCTAGCACTGTGACATTCTGTGATTTAAGTAGGTTTATGCAGACTGTTGTGTGATATTTGTGTTTCAAGTTCGCTTGAGTTGATTGTTTTGCCACCTAAGGTGGTAGAACTTCGGGACGAAGTTCTTTTTAAGGGGGGAAGATTGTAATACCTCGCTTTGTTGATCCTTTTTATTTAAATCGATCGTTTTATAAGCTTGTTTGTATGCGTGTTATAAGAGTCGTTTTGGACTTAGGTGGGACTGGAAATAGGAACTTAGTCAACTTAGGGTAATTGATGTAGTAAGTACTTGTTGGGTTTCGAACCTAGGACCCATGGCAACACGGCCATGGGCCTCGATATGCGTGCAGAATACTGCCCACGGTTAGAAGATTGCAAACTCAGCACACATACACACCCTGCCACCTTATTTAAGGCCTAGTCTACCCTAACCCTAGGCACGACATTCAAGATCTCAAAACACAAAAACCCAGCCGCCATAGCAGAGAAGGAGAGGAGCTTGTGTACGGTGGTTATAGGTCGTCGTAAGGTGGTTCGAATTGGCCAGGAAAACTGGTATGACACACTCGGTGCTGATCTCAGTATTGTCTTTATAGTTTTCGTCACTTAAGTAATCTGTGTTAAGTCTCTAATTCTTACTCGTGTTGTATGATTTTAATAGTATGTTATATAATGTTTATTTTTGTCTTAGTCGGTGGTGGTCGTTGGTGGTAAAGGCGGTGGCAAGGGTGGTTGTTTAAGGGTCAGTGCAAGTTTTCTGGGTTCGTTTTCCCTCTGTTGTCGCGTCTGGGTGAGTTTAGTGTTTGTGTCGAGGCTGCGTTCGTACCTAGTTGGTACTGGTCATGGGTCAGGGAGTCGGATAGGAGTCCAGGGTTGGTTTTGGTGGTAAGCACGGTGGTTTCAGACGACAGGGTAGGTGTCGACAGAAGGATTCGGATCCTCTGTTCAGTGGTTGGTTTATTTATTGGCATGTGTCTGGGGGATATGGGGGTGGTACCACCGTTGACTCGGGGGAGGTCGACACGGTGGTACCACCGTGGCTAAGTGTCTGGTCTCCGGGGAGCGTGTAGGAGTCAGTCGTGGGTGGTGGTTTGGTCTGGAGGGCTGTCGTCAGAGTGGTAAAGGGAGGTTGGTCGGGTGATGGAGTGAGTTTCCAGGCGAGTTGTGGTGATGGTTCGCCTCGCCGGTGGCCGGCGACCTGGTTGCCAGTGGTCGCCGGAGTTGCTGGTGGTTCTAGGCACGGGTTGTAGTGGCTGTTGGTGGTAGGTGGGGCGTGTCGTGGTGGTTGTAGGGCTGTTTTGGGACACGGGTGGTCTCGCGGGTTCTTGTAATAACTCGTTAATTTTATTATTATTATTATTATTATTATTATTATTATTATTATTAATAGTTTTAATAATATTTGGTATTTATGGATAATATAATTAGTAAGGATGGTGTAATATTTTATTTATGGTAAATTTGGATATGGGTCTTAATTAGTATTTGAATGATTTGAATTTGAAAACTAAGTATCTATTTTTAGAAGTTACTATTTTTTAGAAATTGCTATATTTAGAAAGTTACTATTTTGGGTAACTCGGTTGTTGGGAAGCTTTCTAAATATAGGAAGTATCTATAAATAGAATGTGTACATGCATTACGAGAATTAGGAAAGTATTAATTTAAGTAATACTTATCTAGGTGGAAGTTTCCGCGTGGAGCATTTTTAGGAGCAGTTGCGTATTTGCCATTTCCTTCTGCTATTTCAGGTAGGGGATTAGCTGTGCACTCATTTATGTTGTGAAGCATGATCATTGACCGTTGTGAATTATATATATATCTTGTTGTGTGAATAACGTTGTGATATCATATATTGGCTATATATTCTTATGAAGCGGAATTTATATAAAGGGTCTGTGATTGGTGTGGAGATAAAGGGTCTGTGATTGGTGCGGAGATAAAGGGTCTGTGTTTGGTGCGGAGATAAAAGGGTCTGTGATTCGGAGTGGAGAAGTTGGACTTTCTATTTATAGTAATGTGGTTTGTTTACAGTTTTCTCTACTCAACCTCGTGGTTGACCCTGTGTATTCGTGATCACCTGTGATGAACCAAATTATTAGGGAGCAGATTGACAGGTATAAAGACTATGGGAGCTTAGGGAAGGGAGAAGCATGGACCCGGACCTGCCTAGAGTCTAGATCACTTTATAGTAGTTGATGAGTTGTACTTTTATTTGGTATCAGAACAGTTTTATATTTGGTTATGTAAGAACATGTTTTGAGTTTAAATTTAATTTAAAGTACTGTTTATCTTCCTTTGTATCTACTGCCTCGGGAAACCGAGATGGTAACACCTGTATTTATCTGAGGAGTCCTAGTTCAGGCCCTTAAATAAATGGGGGTGTTACAAGCACTCAGAGTGGAGCAGGATCTGTGAACCAGAGTGGGGCTAAGAAGAGTGGAGTTCATGATGGGCAAGGAGGCTGCAGAGGAGGACGCACATGTTGTTACGGGTACATTTCTAGTACATTCTTTTCCCACTTTCGTTTTATTTGATTCTGGTGCATCGCATTCTTTCATATCTGTGGAGCATGCTAGGGCTATAGGACTCGATGTATATAGTAGTATAGCTGATTCTGTAACCATACCATCTGGGGAGTCCATAGCTTGTAATAGAGTTTACACCAATGTAATGATCCAAGTAGGAGATGTAAGTTTTGAGTCGAACTTGATAGAGTTCCCTTTGGGTGGCTTTGAGGTGATACTGGGTATGGATTGGCTGAAAAAGTACAAAGCCTACATTGATTGCTACCAAGGAAAGATCACTTTGAGGGGACCCAAGGGAGTGAGGGTATCCTACAAGGGATATTCTGTAAAGCCTAAACTGAAGCTGATAACTATCAATGCGCTGAAGACCTGTTTGAAGAGGGGTGATGAGATGCTGTTGTGCCATGTGAGAGATCTGACTGCAGAGAAACCCCAAGCCAGGGAGATCGATGTTGTAAGAAATTTTGAAGACGTGTTTCCAGAAGAAATTCCTGGGTTACCGCCAAAGAGGGACTTGGATTTTGGCATTGATCTGAAACCTGGGGCTGAGCCAATTTCTAAAGCACCTTATCGCATGGGACCTAAGAAATTGGAGGAGTTGAGAAAGCAGCTAGATGAGCTAGCAAGCAAGGGATACGTAAGACCAAGTGTGTCACCTTGGGGAGCACCAGTATTGTTTGTAAAGAAGAAGGACGGAACCTTGAGGTTGTGCGTGGATTATAGGGAGCTTAAAAATGTAACAATCAAGAATCGATATCCTTTACCTCGCATCGATGATCTATTTGACCAGTTGAGTGGGGCTGGTGTGTTTTCCAAGATTGATTTGAGGTCAGGGTATCATCAGCTAAGAATCAAAGATGCAGATATTCACAAGACTGCATTCAGATCGAGGTATGGGCATTATGAATTCGTAGTGATGCCATTTGGTTTGACTAATGCACCTGCTGTTTTCATGGATTTGATGAACAGAGTGTTTAGTCCTTATCTGGACCAGTTTGTGGTGGTGTTTATCGATGACATCTTGGTGTATTCAAAGAACAGAGAAGAGCATGCTAAACATTTGAGCTTGGTGTTACAGACTTTGAGGGATCATCAATTATATGCCAAGCTGAGTAAGTGTGAATTTTGGCTCGAGAAGGTTGCCTTTCTGGGGCATGTGGTGTCTAAGGAGGGTGTTTCTGTTGACCCTAGCAAGATTGAGGCCGTTTCGAAATGGGAGCGACCAAGGAATGTGGCTGACATCCGTAGTTTCTTGGGTCTGGCTGGTTATTACAGAAGATTCGTGAAAGACTTTTCGAAGATAGCCAAACCGATGACTTCGTTGATGCGGAAAGAGAACAGATTCGTCTGGGATGAGAGCTGTGAGAAGGCATTTCTAGACCTGAAAGAGCGTCTCACCACAGCTCCTATCCTTGCTTTGCCGGAGGGAAGTGAGAATTTTGAAGTCTATACAGATGCTTCTAAGAAGGGTTTGGGATGTGTACTGATGCAGAACGGGAGAGTAATCGCTTATGCTTCCAGGCAGCTGAAGCCTTATGAGGAGAATTATCCGACGCATGATCTGGAGCTTGGAGCGGTAGTTTTTGCACTTAAGTTGTGGCGACATTATCTTTATGGAGCTACATTCAAAGTGTATTCTGATCATAAGAGCCTGAAGTATATCTATACTCAGAGGGAACTAAACATGCACCAGAGGAGATGGATCGAGCTTATTGGAGATTATGACATGGAAATTCTGTACAAGGAGGGAAAGGCTAATGTTGTGGCTGATGCATTGAGTAGGAAGTCTGTTCACGCTCTATGCACAGCTATGTCCAGGTTGAGTATGTATCGTGAGTTGGGACAGATGGGAATCGCAGTGATAAGGAAGGGTGAGACTATGGGGGATTTGACGATAGAGCCTGAGTTATATTCCGAGATTCGGGAAAGGCAGAAGAGTGATCCTAGAATGCAGAAGTGGCGTGAGGCAGTGAGCAAAGCTAGTGAAGCAGAGCCATATTCTAAGTTCGAGATTTTCAGTGATGATAGTTTGAGGTTTGATGGGAGATGGTGTGTACCTGATGATGAAGAACTGAAAAGAAAGATTCTGGTCGAAGCTCATTCTACACCTTATTCCGTTCATCCTGGAGGGGATAAGCTGTACAAAGATCTGAAGAAAGCATTCTGGTGGCCAAAAATGAAGCAGGAAGTGGCTGAGTTTGTCTCCCGATGTTTGGTATGTCAGAGAGTGAAAGGAGAATATAAGAGGCCGCAAGGGAATTTACAACCACTTGATATACCTGAGTGGAAGTGGGAAAGTATATCAATGGATTTCATCGTGCGCTTACCTAGGACTTCGAGAGGGAACGACATGATTTGGGTGATAATTGACAGGTTGACTAAGTCGGCCCATTTCATACCGATGAAGGAGACTTGGAGTAAGGCTGAATTGGCCAAGGCTTATGTAAAGAATGTGGTGAAACTTCATGGTGTCCCTAAGGACATTGTTTCTGATCGAGATTCCAGGTTCATCTCTAAGTTTTGGCAAGAGTTACAGTCATTGATGGGAACTACTTTGAAGATGAGTACTGCATTTCATCCAGCAACTAATGGTCAAACTGAGAGGACTATCCAGACCCAGGAGGATATGTTGAGGGCTTGTGTGCTAGAGTTCGGGGGATATTGGGAAGACAGACTTGACTTGATAGAGTTTTCATATGACAACAGCTATCATGCTAGCATTGGGATGGCTCCTTTTGAGGCATTGTATGGGAGGAAGTGTAGGAGTCCGGTTTGCTGGGATGATCGAGCTGATACAGTGACTTTGGGACCTGAGATGATTCAGGAGATGATAGCACGGGTCCAGGTGATCCATCAGAAGATGAGAGCTGCCCAAGATAGACAAAAGAGTTACGCGGATTTAAAACGGAGTGACATCACATTTGAGGCTGGAGAAAAAGTGTTGCTGAAGGTGTCACCCATGCGAGGAGTAATGAGGTTTGGAAAGAAGGGAAAGTTGAGCCAGAAGTTCATTGGGCCATTCGAGATTTTGGAGCGAGTTGGTGAGGTAGCCTATCGATTAGCTCTACCACCAGCGTTATCCAGAGTGCATAATGTGTTTCATGTTTCACAACTGAGGAGATATATCAGTGACCCTTCGCATATTCTTGACCATGAGATCATTGAGGTCGATGAGCAGTTGACCTACGAGGAGAGACCCAAGGAAATACTGGACAAGAAGGTGAGGAAAACCAGGAATGGAGAGACTGCGCTTGTCAAAGTATTATGGACAAATCATAATGTCGAGGAAGCTACTTGGGAGACTGAGGTTTCGATGAAGGAAAAATATCCTGAACTGTTTACTTGAGGTATGTTACGAGGACGTAACCTTTTTTTTTAGGAGGGTAGAATGTGACAATTCATGTTTTAAAGTACTTTCATTAGATTCTAATGTTATATGGTGTCACTTCCGTGTTTGCTACATGCTTTATTGATCAGTTGTGTTGACCTTGGGATAGTGAACTTCGGGACGAAGTTCATTTTAAGGAGGAAAGACTGTAATACCTCGTATTTATTAATAATTAATTTATTGTTATTATTGATAATCGATAACTTTTGAGTGTTTTTATTTCGTTTTAAGTAACATTTAATATTATTTTTCGTATGTCGACGGGTTTATAAGCGAGGATTAGTTGTTTGAACAAGGTGCCTTGTGTGTTGTATTTTTGAGTCGTGAATGCGTATGTTTAAGAAAACCGTGTTTGAAGTATGTTAAATTGAGTCTTGGGGTGCGTGAAGGGCTTGACCCATACACGGAAATCTATGTTATTGGGCCTAGGGCTGCGTGCTAATAACCTAACCCATACACGAAATTACAAAGCTGAAATCAGAATTTCAGAAAGGACCTACTCTGCCGCCTTATTTAACCCTTACCCTAGACCTACTTCTAACCTAATCAACGCCCAACTCTTCTCACAACCTTGCTGCCCGCCACATCTGAGTATACAAAGAAGGGTTCACACGGTGGTCTAAGGGTCCTAGAGTCTGTCGTTTACACCAGGAAGAAGGTAAGCACACCACTGTTCCTATTTTCACAATTTTGCACGTCTGTTTTGATTCGCGAATGTTGATTGTATAAAACTGTTGTGGTTATAATTCGTTGCATATATTTAATCTATGATGTTAGTAGTTGGTTTTTGGACCATAGTTAGGTCGTCGATGACCGTCGTTGACCGACGTTTGTGGGTGTTTAGTCACTAGGTCAGAACCTGTAGTTGTTCGTTTCAGAATGGTGTTGTGTCTGGTAAGGTTTGCATTTTAATTCAGAATGGTGTTGTGTCTAGGAGGCTAGAAGGTGGCATGGGGTTGGTTTTGGTGGTGGTTACAGGAGGTCGTGGTGTCCCTTGGCCGTGGAATGGTGGTTGTCGTTCTGCGGGGGATGCACAAAAACATAACAGTAGTTTAGTAAGAACAGAATAGGGGTTGCAGGGGGTTTTCTCTCGCGGCTGTTGGCGGTTGTGGTGGTGATCGTCAGCAACCGACCTCTCCCCAGGGACCACCGTGGCTCAGAGGCGAGCCTGGTGGTGCCCATGGTGAGGTCAGAGGCTGAGATTGGTGTTGGATGCGGGGTTTGTCGGGGTTGTTGCTAGCGGTTTCGGGTTTGTTGAGTCCGTGAGCACGCGGGGACTTTTGGTTAGTGTAGGTCACGACTTTGTGTTTTTCTTGGAGTGTTTAATTGTTTTGTTTAGTTTATTATTATTATTATTATTATTATTATTATTATTATTATTATTATTATTATTATTATTATTATTATTATTATTATTATTATTATTATTATTATTATTATTATTATTATTATTATTATTATTATTATTATTATTATTATTATTATTATTATTATTATTATTATTATTATTATTATTATTATTATTATTATTATTATTATTATTATTATTATTAATTATTATTATTAATATTATTATTATTATTATTATTATTATTATTATTATTATTATTATTATTATTATTATTATTATTATTATTATTATTATTATTATTATTATTATTATTATTATTATTATTATTATTATTATTATTATTATTATTATTATTATTATTATTATTATTATTATTATTATTATTATTATTATTATTATTATTATTATTATTATTATTATTATTATTATTATTATTATTATTATTATTATTATTATTATTATTATTATTATTATTATTATTATTATTATTATTATTATTATTATTATTATTATTATTATTATTATTATTATTATTATTATTATTATTATTATTATTATTATTATTATTATTATTATTATTATTATTATATTATTATTATTATTATTATTATTATTATTATTATTATTATTATTATTATTATTTTATTATTATTATTATTATTATTATTATTATTATTATTATTATTATTATTATTATTATTATTATTATTATTATTATTATTATTATTATTATTATTATTATTATTATTATTATTATTATTATTATTATTATTATTATTATTATTATTATTATTATTATTATTATTATTATTATTATTATTATTATTATTATTATTATTATTATTATTATTATTATTATTATTATTATTATTATTATTATTATTATTATTATTATTATTATTATTA